>CM057453.1:1490730000-1491952500 GCA_016271365.2 Neoceratodus forsteri | reverse complement strand
TGCAAGCGGCGCATATGGATGGCACTCTCCTTGGCAAAATCCTCTTGTGCAAAGCTTCCTTTCCTGTTTGGGCTACCATACTACCAGAGAGACCGACACTAGCCATACTCAGCAAAAACCTCTTGTTCTCTCCTCAAATTAAACAATATCCTGGACAAGCCCCCATTTTTTGTTTTTTAAAAAAAAAAAAAAAAAAACCCACTTGTTTAACTAGTAAGCACACCACCTGTATTTTCTGTCTAGGGGAAAGGGGTGGGGGTACAGAAACAGTATTACGCACAAATGACCAAACTAAACCCAGGTCTTGAGGATAAAAATTTTGCCTCTGTCTATGCTAGGTCTGAACTTCTGGAGGAGGGTACCCAGTAATTCCACACAGGAAACAGTAACAAGATTGGCCATACTAGGTTGAGGTTCTAGAGTGTGGCTTTATTGCAAAGGTGGACCCCCCCAGGGGTTTACACTTCATGGCACAGGGCAATGCAGAACACATCTGTAGCAGACAGACTCTTAACTTCCCATATTGCATAGGATTTCGAACTCTTTTCAATGGCAGAGTCTCAGCTGAAACACCTCTTTTAGTGGCAATGGCCACAACGGAACACACAAATTCTTTTAGAGACAAGGGCCACGACTTAGAACATTTCCCATATGGCATAGGATTTAGAGGTTTGGCAGTGTGGCAGCTGGCCACAACTGAGCACAGTGGTGCTCAAAATTGGAACAACCCACACCAAGGGGTAAACTTTCTCTTCAGGCATTGGCCATATGACCTGAAAAATAGGCTCCTTTTGAGAACCCGTAGTGCTGAACTGGTCAGTCCAGATGGTGGGTGGGAGGGGGGGTTGCCCACCTTTTGCTTCCTCAGTCCATACCCAGCCATTCTTTCAGAGATACACGTCAACATTTGCAAACTGTAGAACTGCGCATCTTGGAGTGAGTTTCACATTCGGCATTAGAAATGCACTACTTCAGAGTGTAAATTAAAGTTCTGTATAATGTACCAAGTCTCACCAGGGACTCCATGATTGTCAGCCAACTTTAGAGAAAGGCATGAGAGCAGTGTCAAACAGAACTGGGTGCATAGGGCCCCTTGTCAGAGAACACCCCAAAGAAAACTGGCAAACGGGTGCATTCCTCCTGGGAACCCAAAGTCTGATTACTGACAGTTGTCAAAAGAAAAGGCAGCTTCAATATCCTGGATCAAATTGGGGGATTGTCCCTTGGATCCATTCTGCAGTCCCTCCTCATCTCGCCGGGGATGCAGAGTGAAACCAAGAACTCCTGCTAGACGGTTTCCACCACTTCTACAAGGCAGGTAGATGGTTCTCAGCACTACAGTAAGAAAAATGGGCTCTCCTCAGAGCCCACACTGCAGCTCCTCACTCCTCCACTGCTCCCTCTGGCTGCTGCTGGATGACACTAAAACTGAAAATTCTAAAACTCCCACACTCACAGCTAGCTACCGTGGCGTATGCTGCTGCGAGAGTTCTAAATGACATCACCGCTCTCCTCTCCGCTGAGACCAAGTAAACAGAGGGAGCAGGTGGAAATCTACTTAACTAGTTATTCACCAGCTGCCTTCCCTACCTAGCACCGACACTTACGGGATTCTAGTAACCCCAGGGGATTGGGGGGGAGGTTACAATTAAATGTATATACAACTTTGAGGTGCCTTCTAATCTACATAGGGTTCCACTTCTCACTAGCTACTTTTATTTGTCATCTTAAGACATTCTATGCAAGCAATAATACCCGACAGGGTGGGAGGTATTGTGCAATACCGGATCACTCAGGGGTGTAATGAGGCCCGACACTGCAGCCAGAGCACCTTATAGCCCCTGGAACGTCTGGTATTGCCCATACTTCCCACCCTGGAGGATATTATTGCGAAAAAATTTAAAAAGGAAGTTTCATTTGCTTGTAAAGTAGTTCCACTTGTACTATTGTTCTCTCATTGCCATCACCTCCTAAACAAGTTTTCTCACCAAGTACTGTCATCAAACTTATTATACTATACAAAAAAAATCCTATTTTGTGCATACTTTTAAGCAGTATTCATTTTCAGTCTTGATAGTTCCAGCTGTTTAGGAGCATGACCTTAATTAATCCTGCAGGTTAAAGAAGGAAGTGCATTCCGATCTGTGCTGCTCAGTCTCGGGATTTTTAGTATTTGCTTTATTTTTCCGGTCCTCTCTGCCTATCCTGAGAACTGGGGCTTAACCCTTGCTGTGCCACGGACTGATTTCAGTCCAGAATTAACATGCGTTGTAATTCTTCTGGCAGCCTAAAGGTTCATTTTTTATTTTAATTTTGAGGGGGGGAAGGGGTTCTGGGTCCTCTCTGCATACTCTGAGGACAGACATCGGGAGTGTGAGGAGTGCCAATCGTTTAACCTGCTCCATGGAAGTAGTGAACCGGAGGAGCTACAAGAAACCTTAGGTACACAGTTCTGTACATCTGTTGAAGGGGACGTGGCAATGTAAGGGTCTGTGGCCGGTTTGTGTGTGTGTGTGTGTGTGTGTGTGTGTGTGTGTGTGTTTCCTTTAACATGCAGGGAAAACTAGGTGTATACTACAGTTAACAAAGCTGTATTCGGGAAGTCGAGCAGTCAGTGTGGAAAAGAAAGCTTTCTGTTTCTTTTTGCTGTAATTTTGGTTTTTGCATTCTTACATAGTTATATTACTGGGAATAGTGTTTGGTTAAGGAACAAATTTTGTTGGGGGGGGGCTCTTGCTAGCTCTCTCACTAAGCGAGGGGAAAAAATGGCAGACACTTCAAATGAAAATTAGGTGTTTTATCCAGTTAGGAAGCAGTGTGGGTGCTAGAATACTTAGTGGGTATGTATAGCTGGGGCTTTTTATTTGTAGGGCTCTCATTGCTAATTAATGTACCCCTGAGAGCCAGTTGAGTTCTCAGATTTTTAAGCCCATTTTCTAAGACATCAATAACACCATTTCATGCTATTCGTCTTAGTGGCCTGGAATGGTGTTATTGATGTTGTAGAATGTTTGTTTGGGCAGTGTGAAAAAGAGAACAGCAACTGGTGAAGGGTAAGGAATTCACTGTAGTTACAAAGACAGCAAAATTAGATTTATTTTAACAGAAAAGGTCAGAAACCTTTCACAATATTGGGCTGACACGAAACCGTTTTGAACAGACACTAAACAGTACAACGAGAGGCATCTAAAAAAAACTTCACTATCACCTTTAAAAAGCAGCTCTTCCACTGAAATGAAAAGCTTTAAACACGAGTTATACCAACTGACTTTAATTTTTTTTTTTTTTTTTTTTCCTCCTCTTTCTGCTGTTGGTCCACTAAATATTGTAGATAAATGCAGCACTTTATTTGGAGTCTAATCACTCAATTGCTGTTTGACATCATTTCGTTGTCTTGGTGAGCTCTATGGTGTCCTAAACAAAGACAAATTGAGGTCAGCGAGGGGGCAGATATTTCAGATAGACTATCAGGATGTGCCGAAAACCTCAAAGGAATATTGAAAATGGGGAACTTTCATAGTAATAGCTGAAAAATGTTATTTACAATTTGGCATAACTGATAAATATTTTATTTTCAGGGGAGGCATGCCCTTGGAATGCCATGGGGGGAATTGTTGTTCTGCCCACTCTTTGCAGCATTTCATCACTTCTGTGCAACTTTCATAAGACTGATTTTTATTTAGCAGTGAAATGTTGAGTTCCTTGGCTGCTAAATAAGGGAACCTGTTAGTGCATTAACGCATGATTTCCCCTCTCAATCCTAGGGTAAGTGTGGTTCTTGCTGGGCCTTCAGTACTACCGGTGCACTGGAAGGTCAGCACTTCAGAAAGACTGGCAGGCTGGTGTCGTTGAGTGAACAGAACCTTATAGACTGTTCTCGTCCCGAAGGGAACCAGGGCTGCAGTGGTGGGCTGATGGACCAGGCCTTCCAGTATGTCAAGGACAATGGTGGCATTGACTCCGAAACTTCATATCCATACCTTGCAAAGGTAAGTGTATCACAACGGCTTTCACAAGGTTAGATCTGGATTTGCTTAATTCGCAAATTAGATATACAGTCCTTGACACAATTTCTATAAACAGACACGGCTTCACACATGGGCAGCTGCTCTTGGATGTTTCAGCTGTTGTCTAGATGCTACTTCAGTGAATCTTTCCTCTCATTACAGGGGCGTGGTAGTGCCCCCATAGTTAGGGTTGAGTAGGCTGTTCAATGTTAAATCCCAATTTGTGCACCTAATAACTTTGCCATTGTTTGACAGAATAGCACTAAATTTGACATCCGTGGTCAGGCCGTCTGTCTCAAGATGTAAAAAGTTTTGTGACTGCATCCTGTACGATTTTTGAGATTTAGACTGCACCCCAAAAAAAAACTGTACTTAACATTGCCCCCCAGCCTGGCAACATCCTAGACCGTGTGGAATTTTTTCAGGAAATCTTCAGGTTTGAAGGGGCCTGTGCTGAGGTGTGCCTTTTGAAGGTAGTATACCATCCATTCAGGATACTGGGGAATCCTACACGTACATCTCAGAATGTTTACTACATCCAACGAAGAAATGCCCACATACTGGCTATGCTGGGGGAAACTGGGCCACCCCTTCGAACCTGAGTGAACTCTCACAGGCATGCCATTAAAATGAGAAATATGGCTAAACCAGTGGGATAACATTTCTCTCAATCTAATAACGGAACATCTGACCTCTCTGTCCTGTTTCTCGAAGAACACTGACACTTCAGAAATACGAAATATGAGGCCAGACTTGTTTCTCTTATTGATACATAAATACATGTAATGATGGAATGAATGTGGACCTTTGTTTCATGACCCATTACACAAGTTAAACTGCAACTGCCTTTTCTTGGGTACAGCACATGGACAGGTCTTGCATTCATTATAGTTTTCACATGTCTTCATTAAACAGTTATGCTTAATATGTATAACTATGTTTTCATTCTTTTGTGATTCATACACACGGATGAGCTGGTTGTCAGTGCTGAGTGCATGTACACACAATCTGCTATTTTCAGGAAGGTAATTAGGAACTGCCGATTTCTAGGCATTCCATCCTAAGAGGAGTAAATTTGCACTCTAGGTTTTCAGATTATTTTTTGACGCTGTTATACCAGATCTGCCCAATGTACTTAAAGGGATTTCTTCGTACAACTGCCATTTTCTTGATTAAGAACTCTGTGCAACTTCTAAAGCTCAAAACTTTCTGTGGCTCTCTTGGGCCAATAAGTTACGTAGTAGTAGTAGTGGTGCAAATCTTTTTATTTTTTAGACAGGAATATCTGGAAAATCACATCATTAGGACTGTAAGTCCTATTTACAAGATGGTCCTTTAGTTTCAGTATAAAATACATGTAGTTTCAAAATAAGTTATACAAACACGTAAATGCATTAGATAATTGTACGTTCATTTACAATTCATTTTGGGTCTTCATCATATTAGAAAGAGTTTCTAATATTTTATCAATGCCATCTGTACCAAATTCCTAAACTAACCATACACTTTTATTTTTAAATAAATTCAGTTCTTAACTCTGCAATAAAAGACCTGATCCAGAAGCAAATAATTGGATCTGTCCTTACAAGGACCAATGCGGCAACTAATTTATTTCAATAAAAGATCTTGCATTTTTATGCACTGTGTTAAATGGGGTTTTTATCGAGTTCCAGATTGTAAATATAAAAGCACATATTTCCATACTTATTTAAAGTCCTTGGGGTTTTAAAGTTTCAAAACTATATATTTTTCAAATTATAGTTGTTTACTGTTTATGTAACTTATATAGATAAATAGATTTGTTATTTGGAACATTAAGGGACAGATATTCAAAACTTTACCCTGGGGCTAAATTAACACTGCCCAGCGGGCAAACTTGGCCTCCTGGAGCACAAAGCAAGTTATATTCAAAAGGAATAGCCTGGGGCAAACAGCTCCTGAATATAGCATGGAAATGAAGCTGGGCAAACTAGGCTGGGAGTGCAGGGCAAACCTAGCCCTGGAATAAGACCGTGCACAGCGACGCGAAGGTAGGTAGAGGTGAACCATGTGGCCAATGTGTGTGCCAGCAAATGTGTGGACCCAGTACAGCTGCAGGCAGCAGCGCATGTGAAAGTACAGTGTTCAAAACTGTGTAATATTCCCCGAATGGTTTGCGCAGCGCTAACACATTTGCATGGGTTTAGTGTGGAGCTAAACCGTTTACCCAGCGCTAAACTTTGCCATATTCAAAAGTGACATACAAATGAACCTACTTCGGTAGTCTCTGGGCAAACATCTGGATTAGCATTTCATTATGCCCTGATTTGCATGCAGTTTGCCCAGCATTACTGCAGGGTCCCACAGCTCCATCTGTAGGTCAGTCTGGAAGTACAGGGGCTGGCCAGGTCCGACTGCAGCTCTACCTGTAGGTCAGTCTGGCAGTGCATGATGATGATAGCTGTAGGCTACATGTAAACAGTACAGCATAGCATAGAATATTGTACCCCAGGGGACAACACAGCATTGGCACAGATGGTGGTGGTGCTGCATGCAACTGTCACACTAGGTCATGCTACAGTGCACAGCAGACACTACAGTAGCAAGGGGGGGCCAGCAGTGTGTGGACACAGCACTGCCTATAGTGTGTAGGGCAGTGATGATGACTGCACTGTACACAGTGACAGGCCCAACATGCAAGTGTTTACTGACAGTGGACATTACTGTTACGCTGTTGTGTGACCCACAGATGCTGCACCTCTGGCATGGGATGCTCACAGTGATATACATGTCCGGCTTTGTGTGCTGTGGCAGTTGTAGCAAAGCGGTATGTGGCTGGGGGACATATTATCAGAAAGGCACACTGGTGTTGGGGTATTCCCAGTACTGGCCCATGTGCACTGCGTGATGTGTCCCAGCCTTGTGGCTGCACCTGGTCTGTGGCACAGCCTGGCCACCCATACACTCTCCCCTCAACATCCTCCATGCCCACAGTGCTGCATCTGTTGGTGTCCACAGAAGAGTGGTCCGCAGGTGTGTGCTGTACGGCTACACTGCCATGCTGTCTACTGACTGCAGGGTCACCACTTCCTGCCTGGCATGGCTGGGACTGGTGGCAGATGATGGCATCATTGTGATGCCATCATTGCACCTGTATTCATGTACATGCCCCCTTAGTTTGCCTCTCGCATACATTATGATTTTGCCCTGCGCTAATGCAGTTTGCGTGTGCTATTTGTCCTTTTGAATATAGCAAACCCGAGCTAGTCCCGCACTAAACCTGCGCAACTGGTTTGTGCTCAGCGCAGTGTTTTGAATATCTGGCACCATATATCTGATCTGCTCATAGTAACTTTCTCATTTTCTGGGGTTAGCCATTCCAGTTCTTTGTATAGTCCACAATGATGGGTCCTGTCTCAAAATAAATATTGGCAGACGATTATGGATAACATCTATTTTTTGACAACGATCCTTTGGTTGCTAGGCCGTACACATGGCTGCCATAATCTAGGACTGGCATCAGTAATTGATTTGTACTTTTAAGTTCTCACGAATTTATTTATGCAGAAGCCAGTGTGTCTGAATGCCCCCAGCCTTTTGTTTTTATTATGCCTTCTATATGAATTTCAAGCATTCATCAATCCAGACACCCAAATACAGTGCCTTCAGAAAGTATTTTCCCCCCCTTGGATTTTGTCACATTTTGTTGTGTTACTACCAGAATTTTTAATGTATTGAAATTATTTTTTCCCCCCCTTGATTCACACAGCATACTCAATAATTTAAAGGGGCAAAAATATTTATATTGTGTAACAAAAATTTATGAAACATTAAAAACTGAAATATCTTGTTTACCCAAGTATTCAACCCCCTGAGTCAGTACTTTGTGGAAGCGCCTTTGGCAGCAATTACAGCTTTCAGTCTTCTTGGGTATGTCTGTATCAGCTTTGCACATCTGAATTTGGGGATTTTCGCCCATTCTTCTTGCAGATTTGCTCAAGCTCTGTCAGGTTGGATGGGGAGCATCGGTGAACCGCAATCTTTAAGTCTTTCTACAGATTCTCAATGGGATTCAAGTCTGGGCTTTGGCTGGGCCACTCGACATTCACCTTGTTCTGAAGCCACTCCAGTGTTGCTTTGGCTGTATGCTTGGGGTCGTTGTCCTGTTGGAACGTAAATCTTCGCCCCAGTCCAAGGTCTGTTGCAGACTGATGCAGGTTCTCCTCAAGGATGTGCCTGTATTTGGCTCCATTCATTGTTCCCTCTGTCCTGACAAGTGCCCCAGTCCGTGCCGCTGAAAAGCATCCCCATAACATGATGCTGCCACCACCATGCTTCATGGTAGGGATGGTGTTACATGGGTGATGAGCTGTGTTCGGTTTGCGACAGGCATAGCGCTTTGTATTCAGGCCAAAGAGTTCAATTTTTGTTTCATCAGACCAGAGAATCTTTTGCCACATGGTCTGAGTCTGCCACGTGCCTTCTTGCAAACTCCAGACATGCTATTATGTGGCCTTTCCTCAGGAGTGGCTTCCATAGAGGCTACATCTGTGAAGTGCTGCAGAGATTGTTGTCCTTTGGACAGTTCTCCCATCTCAGCCATGGAACTCTAGTTCTGTCAGGGTGGTCATTGGGTTCTTGGTCACTTCCCTGACCAAGGTCCTTCTTGCCCGGTTGCTCAGTTTGGGAGGATGGCCTGCTCTAGGAAGAGTCTGGGTGGTTCCGTAATCTTTCCATTTCCTAATGATGGAGTTTACTGTGCCCCTTGGAACTTTCAACACCCTAGAAATGTTTTTATACCCCTCCCCAGATCTATGCCTCCCCACAATTCTATCACGGAGTTCTACGGACAGCTCCTCGGTCTTCATGGTAGTGTTTCTGCTCTGACATGCACTGTCAACAGTGGGACCTCGTATAGACAGGTGTATTTCCTCTGAAATTATGTCAACCATTTGAACTGACCACAGGTGGACTCCATTCAAGTTTTAGAGTGATCTCACAAGGAAATTGGATGCACCTGAGCTCAATTTGGAGAGTCATAGCAAAGGGGGTGAATACTTATCAAATCAAGACATTTCAGGTTTTTATTTTAAATTACATGTACAAAAAATTCCAGAAGTTTCATTCCACTTTGACATTATAGAGTAATTTGTGTAGATGTGTGACAAAAAATCCTACATAAATGTATTTTGAGTTTGCAACATCACAAAATGTGACAAAATCCGGGGGGGGGCGCGAATACTTTCTGAAGGCACTGTGTATTTGTACTCTGTGACTTGGGCTATTGTTCCGTGTTTGTTTTTGTTTTGTTTTTTTACAATTTAGAGCCAGCCCTGATTCATTCATACAACCATGTGCACAGCCTTGTAAAATCATACTGTAAGTTTGCTTCCAATGTTTCTAGTTTTTTTTTTTTTTTTTTTTTTTTGCCAACCACCAACACAGTGTTTTCAGCATAAAGTCTAATATTGTAGTATTTTGCAATCTCAGCCAAATGGTTTATACAAATTAGGAACAATGTTGCTCCCAAAATGGAGCTTTGTGGCACTCCTTTGGACCAAGGCCTTTTTGTGACAACCATCAACTTGGGGACTTGTTGGGTTCGTTTGTTTAGATAGGATCCAAACCATCCAAAGGACTCTTGACAGACCAGTCTCAAGCAGGCGCTCCCAAAAGCCTGCGGTCCACGGAGTCAAAGGCCTTTTGACAAATTCACGAATACTGCTCCCACTGACTGACCCCCCAAGTTTGGAAGCTATGATATCCATCATGTCTGTGAGGGTGGTGTTCATGGAATACCCTTTTGGAAACCACTCTGGTGCATAAACAGCAAAGAGTACTTTCTAAATATTCTCTCTGCTGACCCTGCACCAGCCTCTCCAATATCTTGGAGACCAACAGCAAGGCTATAGGTCTATAATTTGTTGGTTCAGAGGTTTTATTGCTCTTGTAGACTGGAATCACCTTGGCATTCTTTTGCATGGATGGGGAAAACTCCCTCCATCAGACTCCAAATATACAGTCTTGTTAGTACAGGAGCAGTGATCAATTTACCCATTTTGCACGTACAAGAAAACATAAATGGTTTCCTGTCATAGAATGCAGTACATTTGGGAGCTTAAGGAAGGCAGTAAGGAGATGGCCCAAGTACTTGCAGAAGCAGCAGCACACAAACTGGGATGTAAAGTAATTACATAATTTTTTAAATTTATTTTATGTATTTATTAAGTGAAAGTTGCACGTACGAGTCTGTTCACAGGGTTGGCTGTTCATAGATTGGGGCAGACACTTGAGAAAGCTTTGTGAACCTTGATACTGGATATACGGGGTTCAGAGAGCAGGAGTTTGGAGGCAGATCTCTGGTCTCATGCAATCCTGGCAAGTGGTCATGCTGGGTATCTCTTTGAAGTTAAACTGTGAGACTGCATTGAGTATAGTTTCAGCAGGCTTTAGGTATCTGCCATCCATTATCTGCATATAACTTAACAGTGGTGGATGTGATAGCAGCCAATGTGCAGTTGTACACTGTAGCTTAGAAGTAGTGGAGGTGCAGTAGGTGAGCAAATCATACCAGTGGCTAGCCTAACCACAGGTGTGAGACTGTGTTTAAGCCTCTTCAGACCCCCAGGTATTTGATCAGTTTGCATGGTGTAGAGGTGTGTTCTGAGTAGGTCATACAAGGGTGGGTCTAGTGGGATTATAGATCCATAGATATAATAAACTATAGCAAAGTGTGGTATACAAGGAAGTACAATTGGGGGTCGCACAAACCATAAAGCTATGAGCCTCAGGGCAAAGGGCCTTCATGAGCTTGTTTGACCCCAAGATGGTATTAGACGAGTATGCTGAACTTTGCCTTCTTTCATTTTATATAATGCATTAAGTTGGACGCTCCTTGCTATGTCCCATGTTTCCCCATAGTGTTGGGAAGTGGCTTGTTACATGTGTTATTGGGGTGGTTTGTAGTGTGTTGGATAGTAATACATTATAGGTGTTCTACTGTAATTGGCATCACAGTACGCTAGTTGTGCTACCATGATGTAGGGGGAAGTATATAATGGCTTTTCTTACAAGGATGAGACTCAACCATTGTATACATAATACACACATTCAGTAAGGGTCCTGCGGGAACTCTGTACTTGGTCATTTAATTAACTGAGGGTTGTTATATTTTTTATTTTATATATTTAAATTTTTTTGCCCCAAGAGCATACATTTTGGTTTTCACCTTAACAGGAGCCTATTTCTGCACAGACTGAGACTTGCTCTGCAGAGATCCCCTCTAAGGATGCAGGAGATGATGGCAGAGTCAGGGGAGCTAGTGTTTATTTGAAAACTAGTGAGGGGAGGAAACACTGAGCCAAGGCTTGTTTCAGGTGTGTGTGTGTGTGTGTGTGTGTGTGTGTGTGTGTGTGTGTGTGTGTGTGGGGGGCGCTCAAAACAAAATACAGTACATTTTTAAGATGCTGAATAAAGTGCATATATTATTACAGTGAATAGTACTTCACTGGTCCAACTTGGAACACATTAAAAAGTACATGTTTACGAGTAAGTGATCCTGCTCAGTACCATGCCAGTGTCAAATGGGAAGACCTCCTGCACAGGGAAGCAAGTTTCCGCTCAGTGTCCCTTTCTAAATTTTAAATACATGAATACCATAAGCCACTTTGTCAGCATTACAGAATCCACCGCCATGTCGATGTGCTGAAGAGGATATGTTTGTTTTCCCTTTACTCCAGAGGCAAAGTACTGGTTGTGCCTGTACCTGTTGTGCAGTTGGACACATGTAACTCAGCACCACCACCACCTCTGTTTGGGTTAGTAAAATGCACAGAATCAAAACTGTTTCTTCCTAACTGTAAACATATATATTCATTGGAAGTTGCGACTCTTCCGGTTTGTGGCAGTGATTCAGCAAAATCTCAGTGTGGGCTGTTAATGAGAAAAAAGTGGTTTCACTCATCAGATAAGCAAACCATCCTTCCTGCCACTGTAACTGGGGAAACGCATTGCAGAACGAGAACATGAAAACTTGCTGTAATGGGGGAAGTAAAATACAAAAGGCCTTTAGCAGTAATTTCTGTAGTTTAAATAAATAGAATTTTTATGGCTGAAATATTCTGTATTTGACATGCCACGTGGCCTATCTCCTTTAATTTGCAGGATGATCAGACCTGCCATTATGATCCCCAGTACAACTCTGCAAATGACACTGGATTTGTGGATATTACAAGCGGCGATGAAAAAGCCCTAAAGGAAGCTGTTGCATCAGTGGGACCGGTCTCTGTGGCTATTGATGCAGGCCATGAATCGTTCCAGTTCTATCAGTCAGGTGAGGTATTTAGGCTACAAGTCTCCTAAAATAAAGCCAATGTAATGCCTGCTATTGGGCGAGTGACACTGAAAGGAAAACTGCCGGGATAATGGCTAGTGGGGACATGTTTTAGTCTGCTAGCCTGATTTTTATCACACAAACATGGAGGCTACGGTTATAGGCTGCTGTTTGTTATTCAGACGGCAAAAAAGAAACCTGTTATTCTTATTGATGACTTCAACTCCCTTAATTTTATTTATTTAGTTTTTTTTACCGGGTAGGTGCGCTATCCATAGCAATGACTATTTTCAGGCACGAACCGGGGTGGTACAGTACAACAATATTGGCAAACATTACAATATAGATTTGACAATGTTGGTAATGTAATATAGAAAACATAGTTACTGACAAGGTAGATACAGTAACAGCATAGGAAAAAGATATGCAGAAAATTAGTTCATTTTCAAGGCCAAATCACGATAATTGATTTGAGGAGAAACAAGGTAATAGTTATAAGTATTAGTGTCAAATTAGGATTGCAATAGATAATTAAGGGAGGGATAAGAGTAAGGGAGGTAGAAGTAAGAGGCCAGAAATAGGGTCGAGGATGGGTCAGGGTGTGGGTAGGGCAAAAGGTAGAGAAAAAGTGCTTTGCACTTAGTAGGGCAAAATAAGAAGTAAGAATGTGAGATGAGGATAGAAGGGACCAGTGAGCTAGGGTGGTTTGAAACAGGAGCACTTGCCGGAAGTGCTGAGATGGTGAGACAACCCTTTTCTTAAAAGACGTGTGGGATGTGGATAGGCGTAGGGAAAGTGGGAGGGTGTTCCAGTATTGGGGGGGCATGACAGGTGAAAGCCCAAGCACCTTTTGGAGGAGTTAAGTCTGGGGATGAAGACTGGTTTTGGCAGCAGACCACAGCACATAAGGTGTTGGGTTTTGGAAGAAGTTAGAGGTTTGGGCATTTGTTGTCTGATAACGTTGCCAATGACTGTGCCATAGGCATATAAAGTCTTAACTCTGGGAGGAAGTCAACCTAGGCCAGAATAGAGAGGAAGCCAACCCAGGTCTGAATAGAGAAGATTGGTGTTTCAAGCTGATGGGAAGAGGATGCATAGCGACTTATGTTATTATAAGTGATATCCCACTTCTGAAGGAGAGTTTTGCATGAAGAGGTATATGTAGCAACTCCATGGGTAATGGCGAGCCTAGCTGAGTGTGTGAGCGCATAGCAAGTTCGGTAGGCAATTCCCAGTTTTGAGCTGACCAGCTTGCAGGTCTGTTGGATGTGAAGGTCAAAATTTGGTGATCGGTCTAGTGTACCCAGATATTTAAAGGAATTTACCACCCCAACTGTTGAACAATTTATGGAGGAGATTTTGAAATTTGGGTGGGTGAATTTGAGTTTGACCGCTTGATCCAAAGAGCATAGCCTGGGTTTAGGACAAGCTTGTTACTAGATAGCCACTGCTGGATTAGATGAAAATCAAGAGTTGCCGATTTATATCAGTGCTCTTGGTGCTAGTGTATAGCACAATGTTCTCTGCATATAACAGGGAGACTGTCCTATGGAGGTTAGATGTGATGCTATTTATCAAGATGGAAAAAGGCAGAGGCCCAGGAATGGAACCTTGTGGTACCCTAGTGTTTATAGTGGTCTCGTCCAGGAGGGTGGAGTTGAATTTCAGTTTGAGTCCTATCAGACAGGTAGCTACCAAACCAGCTTATGGCATCCATAGCTGCTTACAGTTGAGATGATTTCAATTCCAGTTGTATTCTGTTTCTAGTTTCCTGAGAAAGAGAAGAAGATGGATTAAATATCCAAAGAGGGTGTGTTTGGCTGGCGCTTACAAGGATGACTGGAGCTGCAAAGGGCTATGGGGGTTTTAGTTAAGGAGATATCTTGTTGGAGCTGTGAAGCCAGTGTCGAGGGCTGGTTCTGTGCCAGCCAGCTTACCCTGAATTCCAAATAGTCTGTCTTTTGGTAAATACAGGTTTTATTGACAGTTTTGCAATGGTCTACAGGATTTGCAAATGCGGTGCATTTCATTTATGGTGCAATATGGTAATATATTTAGTTTTTGTTTACCGGGTAAGTGTGCTAGCCAGCAGGTGACTATTTTCAGGCATGACCCGGAATAGAGAACATTGGATGGGTAACCATGCAGAACCAGTGTGTTCTGCCACTGGAGGGGTCCAATTCCCTGCGTCTTCGAGAGCAAAGCTCGAGAGGTCCTTGAGTGGCAGAACACACTGGTTCTGCATGGGGTTACCCATCCTGTATTTATTTTGTTTAGTGTATGGTGCCCTTAAATTATTTTTATAATTTTAGGCTTTATAACTGTATTTTAATCACGGACAAAGAAATTGTTGTCTCCCAGTGCTAGGACACGGAGTTGTGTGGTTGCTAGGGACTGGGTGTCCTTATATTAGCAGTGCACACTCCCATTGGTTGCTGCTCTACTGTGGGCCGGATTTAGAAACGAAATGGCAGCCGGACATCTTGCTTAGCGAGGAAAGAAACAGTTCTGCGGCCGAAACTTGTAAATAAAACCTTTTTAACGGAACAAATCTGGTTGATCCAGCTTTTCCCATAATATATAATTAACTGCTTTCTTGTCTGCACTGCAGTGGCCATTTTTAGTGTGTTAAAATGTGATATTGATGTTTGGCAGTTGTACTTCCATCTACTGGTGTGAGCTGGTACCTTTTAGAGGATAAACATAGCTTGCTGACAAATTTTCAAGGCAGTTTGCACTCCCATACCTTCCTCCCACCTCAGGGCAACTTCATGGAGTCCTCTGCTATGGAGTCCTGGGGAGCTTGATATATTTGAGACCATTTGGGAAGATGGTCTGGATTTAAACAGTCAGGAAGTAATGAATGAGTGCCGGCTGCAGTGCCGTGGTGCGGGTACCCAGTGGTAATGAGAGGACAATAATGCCTGATTTGGGGAAATCTAAGAACTTTGGATTGGCAAAGGCCAAAAGTAGCCTGCCGGTCTTAAACAAGATCCAAAGTCTTCAGATTAATATAGGATTCATTGCAGGAGTATCTCCCAAAAAAAAAGTGAATCTGGGCTGCCCAGAAGTAGTCATATATTTCACTTTTATTCGTGACTTCTGACCGTGCCAGAGAAATCTCAAGTTCCTCATTCAAATCTGTCAAGTTGACAATGGAATGTTGAAGGGGTATTCTGAAAAAGATAAGAGTTCTCTGAGAAGGGTCACAGTCTGGATTACCTCCACCCTTTGGGAGAGGCTTTAACAGTAAGGTACCCCAGGAGGCTAAGTCCTGGGACAGGTGTTTTGTGAGAGAGTGGTAGTTGTCAAGAATACTTAGAATGGCAGAAAAAGGGGGAGATATTGCTGATGGGTGATCTGAATATGCCAGATATTAACTGGAGTGCAGTTGCAGCAGCCACTTCAAAGAGTGGGGTTATTCTAGATGCCCTACAAGGGGCATGCCTTAGACAACTAATATTGGAGCCCACTTGAGAGGGAGCAATCTTAGACCTGGTTCTCTCAAATGGAGATGAAGAGAGGATCACAGATGTAGAAGTGGGTAGCCATCTGGGAACTAGCGACCATCGAACAGTATGGTTCACAATAAACACAGCAATAGAGTCAAGCCATACAAAGGCAAAAGTACTGGACTTTAGGAGGACTGACTTTGCCAAAATGGGTGAGTGCCTAAGGAATGCACTAGCAAATGGGCAGGAAGGAGGGGGTGGAAGAACAGTGGGGAATAACAAAAACTGCCATCACAGAGGTAACAAGCCTTTGTGTGAAGCAAATTAACAAAACGAAACGATGTAAGAAACCACTATGGTTCTCAAAGGAAGTGGCAGTGAAGGTTCAAGAGAAAAAGAAAGCATTCGGGAAGTACAAGGAATCGTAGAAGGAGCAGGACAGAGAACTGTATCAGTTAAAGCAAAGGAAGCTGGGAAGGCAGTCAGAACAGCAAAGGCCCAAACCGAGGAAAAGATAGCCAACTCCGTTAAGAAGGGATAAAACCTTTATAGGTACATCAGGAAGCAAAGGAAGACCAAGGGAGGGTTAGTGAGGCTTAATAAAGAGGAGGAGGGTGGGCAGAGGGTGACTGTGAAAAGGCAGAGATACTAAACAAATATTTTGCACAGTATTTACAAAGGAAGTGGGGAGGTACCTAAAACAAACAGTAGAAACACTCTGGATACAGAAGTTGATACCAGCCCATTTACAGAAGAAAGGGTTCTGAAAGAACTCTTAAAACTGAAGGTGGACAAAGCAATGGGGCCTGATGGGTTCATCCCAGAATTCTAAAGAACTAAGGGTGAGAACTAGTGACACCACTGACTACCCTTTTAACAAATCATGGGAGGATGGGGTGGTACCCGAGGACTGGAGAGAGCAGATGTGATTCCCCTTCACAAAAGTGGGAGCAAGGCAGAAGCAGAAAACTACAGACCTGTTAGTTTAACCTCAGTGGTAGGGAAAATGATGGAATTACTTCTGAAGGAAAGAATTGTTGAGTATCTAGAGGCCAGAGGGGCTCAGGACCCAAAACAGCATGGATTCACAGCGGGAAGGTCATGCCAGACAAATCTGATAGATTTCTTTGACTGGGTGACCAAAGTAGTAGATCAGGGAGGGGCTGTGGACATGGCCTACCTAGACTTTAGCAAGGCATTTGACACAGTCCCACACAAGATTAATGTACAAGTTAGCCAGCCTGGGAGTGGGTCCCAAGATGACAGCCTGGGTAAAGAATTGGCTGGAGAATAGGACACAGAGAGTAATAGTAAATGGAGTCCACTCTGAAGAAAGGGGGGTTACTAGTGGGGTACCGCAGGGTTCAGTATTAGGACTGGTTCTCTTCAGTGTCTTTATAAGCGACATTGCAGAGGGACTGGAAGGAAAAGTATGTCTCTTTGCAGATGACACAAAGATCTGCAACAGAGTTGATGCACAGAGTGGGGTGGAAAGGATGAGAAGGGACTTGGGAAGTTAGAGGAATGGTCAAATGTATGCAGCATAGATTCAATGCTAAGAAGTGCAGGTAATGCACCTGGGAAACAAAAACCCAGGGAAGAGTACACAATGGGGGTGAGATACTAACAACAACAAAAATGGAAAGGGACCTGGGGTAGTCATATCAGATGACCTAAGGTGGGCAAGCAATGTGAGAGGGCAGCAAGGAGGGCTGGGGATACTGGGATGCATGGGAGAGGCATCACCAGTAGAAAACAGGAAGTTATTATCCCTCTGTACAGACAGTTGGTGAGACCCCATCTGGAGTACTGCGTGCAGTTCTGGAGACCAATCTCCACAAAGACATAGACAGGATGGAGGCTGTCCAGAGGAGGGCAACTAAAATGGTGCAGGGTCTGCACGGAAGACATATGAAGAGAGAGACTCAGGAGCTAATACGTATAGACTCGGGAAAGGAGGAGAGGCGGACATGATAGAAACTTTCAAGTATCTCAAGGAATCAACAAAGTCAAGAGGGTAGCATCTTTCAAAAAGAGGTGTGCAGAACAAGGGGCACAATTTGAAGATAGAAGGGGCAGCTCAGAGGTAATTTAAGGAAGTATTTTTTCTCAGAGAGGTTGTGGATGCATGGAACAGCCTTCCGGAGGAGGTTGTGGAGTCAAAAACAGTGGTGGAATTGAAGCATGCATGGGACAGTCATAAGGCAATTCTAGGGGGTGGGGGTAGGAAGAAGTAGGCTGCTGGTTAACTAGGATCTGCAGCTTATCCATTAGGTAGGGAAATGGGCAGACTGGGTGGGCCAAGCGGTCCTTATCTGCCGTCAAAATCTGTTTCTGTGTCACTGTATGTGCTGGCAGTGGAGTGTGCAGCCTCTATCCCCAAAGTTTTCAAGAGAAGAGTGGCAGGGGAGGCGACATACTGGAAGCGTAAGTGTTTCCTCCTTGCCTGTGTTCACCCTGTTGCTGGAAAACTCCACAAAGGAACAGAAGTGAGAACCGTAGAAACCTAGAATTTGATGGCAGTTCAGGAGTGCTTGACCATCTTCTGCCCATTTTCCCTACCTACAGTTCCTAATTGATCTCCGTCTTTCTCCCTCCTCAGTCTTCCTTTCCACTAAGATACTATTATGCATTCTTGAACCCACCCGCCACTGTCTTTGCCCCAAACACCTCTGCTGGAAGGCTGTTCCTGGAATCCACCATTCTTTCTGTGAAGAAGTAGTACTTCACATCTTTCCTAAATTTATCCCCCTTCCAGCTTCATAGCATGTCCCCTCGTTCTTGAGCTTTCCTTTTCCTCCTCCTGGTAAAAATACTTGCCTCTTACAAACATGCCAACAGAAACAGGCCTCACGGTCTATCGTGTCTGTCTGATTTGTGCAGCTAGCCTCTCAACTTGCAGCTGCCCCCATTCGTCCATCCCTCTTAAACCACCCACCATTTTACAGGATACCGCCTCGGGCAGAGCAGACAGCCTGTTTTATAGGATAGGCAGATGTCGGTGTGCGTACACCGGTAGGGGAGGTCCCCTGCGGTAGACTGCTAGCTAGAAGTTTTCCGTGTAGTCCTGGTGCTTTGCAGCTTCAGTCCTACTGTTGCCTACTGCAAGAGCTCCTCTCTAAGATCTACTGTTACAGTAACTTTCTGTATCATTCCTGCTTGGTTGTCTACACCCTTGGAAGGGTTTCTTTTGGATTTGACAAGTAAAGGAGCACATCATCCTTGTATAGCATGATGCTATGCTCCTCCCTGGCCAGCCACTTGTCCCAAAACTGATCTGTTTCATGGGTAGCCTATGCCAAGGGTTCTATAAAGCAGCCAGGGGAGGGGGGTGGATGCCCCTAGAGAGCAGTGACTTCGCATTAACACAGGCACATAGAGTCTTAGATCCTCTGGAGTGGCTGCACAGAAGAGACTGGGAGCTCCAGCCATCCAAGCACCAGGTGCAGGAATGGCCAGGACACCTGGTCAGAAGCATTTTCAGCATTGAGGCTGAGCAGGAGAGAAGAATTGGTGTACTGTGCTGGTGCAGGGTTTAGCGGATGTTATTGGTAGTGCTGGAGATTATGAACCTTTTCTGGTGTCCCCCAATAATGGATGGGAGCCACTTGCCCAGTTTTTCAGCTAATACTGTTAAGGAAAATGGGGCATAGGTTGGCGTGTGCCTGAACAAGGTGGCGCTGAGGCTTCATTACTTGCAGTATCAGCGGGCAATCAGTCTTTGTCCTGTTTGATTGCTGTTGCAGGAAATAGGCCAGCTGTGCTCTTCCGCACTGTCGACAGCTGGTTGAAGCCCTCCTGTCTGCAGTCCAGGACAGCATTTTCCAAAGGAAAGTGCTAGCAGTTTGGGTGTTTCTTTGCTGACACAGTGTCCTCTATAGGGACAAGTATTTCCTCCTCTGGTCCAGCTTGTGCTGGAGGTGATCGGTCTGTTGGTAAAGCTCCCTTGCTGAGTTGGAGTGAGTTTTGGCAGTTGAGGCGCTCCATGTGCTTGCCAGCATGCATCCCCACCAGCTGTGCCTTGGACCCAGGTCCAATGTGGCTTGTCATTAGCTGCTTGGATTTCTTGGATCCAGTGAAAGAGGCTGTGGTGAGACCTCAACTTTAGACCTTGATTTTCTGTCAAACTATAGGTCTATCTCTAGTCTTTCCTTTCTGGGGAAGATTATTGAGAAGGTGGTGTCTGTCCATCTTTGAACCTCTCCAGTTGGGTTTTCTAGCCCGGCACAGCACCAAAACCGCCTTGGTCAGGGTGGCACATGATCTCTTCTTGGCGCGGGACCAGGGCAGTTTACCATCTTGATGCTCTTGGACCTATCTTCAGCTTTTGACACAGTAGGTAACAGTGCCATTGGATCATCTGCAGAACTATGTGGGCACTACCGCGCAGTTCTGTGCTGGTTTAGATTATATTTAACTGGAAGATCGCTGCGTGTTGTCCTTGGGAATTATTCCTCGGGACTTGCAGAGCTGCCTTGTGGTGTTCCTCAGGGTTCTATTTTGGCCCCCCTGTTCTCTGTGTACATGCTGCCTCTGGGAGACATGATTAGGCGATGCAATCTGGGGTTTCACTATGTGGATGACAGAGAGTTGTACCTATCTCGTGCCCCAGGTGACCTCTCCGCCTCAGGTATGCTGAGCCAGTGTTTGGCTGAGATTAACGATTGGATGTCTGCAAACTGACTGGCTGTCAAACCCAACAAGATAAGAGGTCATGGTGATAGAGCCGGATCATGGAGGTGTTTCCACTGACTGGAGGTTGCTCGCCACAGTAGTTGGTGGGCGGACCCAGTCGGTGATAAGTGTGGTTAAAGATCTTGGCGTTTTTCAAGATGACTGACTGACCATTGAACAGCCAGTGTCATCGGTCGTTTAATCTGGTTTCTTCCACCACCAGAATATCCGCCTGATGATGATCTAACTACTGTATGGTCATCCATGCCTTTGTCACCAGCAGACTTGATTACTGCAACGCCGCATACCTAGGGCTGTCTAGAGGATTGCAGCCAGGATGCTGATGGATACCTCAGTGAGCATTCACGTCACTGTTCTGCACGCTCTGCATTGGCTGCCTGTGAGTTTGCGCATCACCTTCAAGATATGCTTGTCAATGTACAAGAGCCTACATGGTTTGGGATTTGACTACCTTGAAAAGCTCTTGGTACTGTATCAACCTATCCACCCCCTATGTTCCGTCGAGGCTGGCTTGGTGGTTGTACCTTCCTCTCATCTTAAGAGATTGGGCGATAAAGCTTTTGGCACTGCTGCACCATCTTTGTGGAATTCTCTTCTGCCTTGTATACGTGCAGCCAGCTCTGTTGGAGGCCTTTAAAGCCTTCAGGTTTGTTTAAAAAAAAAAAAAAAAAAAAAAAAAAATTCTCTGGTGTTTTTACTGTAAAGTGTTCTGAGCCCCTGGATAGGGTGCTATATAAATAAAATTTGCCTTGCCTAAAGTATTTATATTTTGTATTAAATACTGAGATGGGGTGGTAGGAGGAACAGTGAAAGTTTTTAATTTTTATTGGATTTAATGTAACCAAAACGGCTACCTGGGACCTAGAAGGGGTTTCACCAGATGCTGCCAGGAAGGGCTGCACAGTAAGTTTTCCTAGTGAACTTACAAAATTTGAGACGCGTAGCCATCTGGGCCTGGGGTTTTCATCATCTTTGATTACTGAATCCAGCTCACCCACAATGATTGGAGATATGAGCCTGGTACCCTACTCTTTTTAGAGTGAAAGAGAAATGGAAGGGAGATGGGGTCCAGGAATGCAGACCTCTTTTCTTGTTGAGCCTCTGCCTCTGGCATGTAGAGAGCTAAATGCTATGTGCGGAAGGCTTCTGCGATCTTCCGAAACTTTAGTGTGCCGGAGTCCTGTTGTGGGATGAATTAGTGCTGGGATGGTTCGTTCTAAATTAACTCTTATTCTCCACAAGTGGTCCTACTTTTCTATCACCACCCTTTTTCAGTTTCTCATAAGCCTATAAATACTTAAGGCAAGCTTTGGTATTTTTAGAATTTTGTGCTGTATAGAATTTTCTTCCTTTCAACATTTCCAATTAAACCTCCCAGCATCACGCTTACACTGCTCCCACAATAGCTTAATCTGGTTCAAGATCAGTTGGCATTCATCTTTATCCCCCTCCCCCGGGTTGTGCCTGAAAATAGGCAGGACTTGTCTAGTGCACTTACCTGGTCAACAAAAACGAAATAAACAGCTCTGGATCAGTTAAATTTTCTTTCTTTTTTTTTTTTGAAATGGGTGATCTGTTTATTTGTGCCGAATGTTTCTGATATCCTACTGGTGTCCTTCCCAATCCATTCCTATTGTATTTCAACACCATAGGCACAAACCTCTCCTCCAGTTTTGTTATAGTTTCAGAAACTTGCCACATACTGTATCTGTCCCATCCATCTCTTTAATCCAGTCCAATCTTTGTATTTAATTTCTCACTGCTGTGAAGTTAGCCTTACTGTAGCACTTCCTGTTTGATATTCCCATATTTCTTTCTCCTTTTTTTTTTTTTTTTTTTTACTGTTGAATGTCGTTTAAATGGTTACTGTGACCCAGCAGTTCTTAAACACTACAGTTATATAAATCCTCACCTAGGTCACTTGGGGCAACATCCAAGATATTTTACATCTTGTAGGAGTTTGTACATATTATTCCAAATTTAGATTTTTAACAGGCTGCTAGTTGCCTGTCCTGGTTACTGTCCTCTTCTGTGGACACCCAATCTGCTCCTGGAATGAAATCTCCCATAAGAACTAGTTTATTTTTTCTCATAAGATAACCCACCACCTCAAGTCATTTCAGCTTTTTTTTTTTTTTTTTTTTTTTTTGCGGGGGATCTATACGTATTGTGTAGCTTGACTTGTTGTTCCCTGCTCTCCAGAGGGATTCAGTATTGTCCTGTTCCAGTTGATCAGTTTCCTCTGCCCATAGGTAATTGACTACAGATTTAGCAACATCACCACCTTTTTGTCCCCTTCTATCTCTTCTAAATAATTTGTACCTGTTATTTCCTTACTCCAAGCTTTAGAAACATAGAATTTGATGGCAGAAAAGGACCGCTTGGCCCACCTAGTCCATTATCCACTGACCACCATGTTTCCATGATACCTATTACATCCAGTTTCTTCGTATGTATCACAACTTCTAGCTGTCAGAACTTGTTTCTGAGGTTTCTTGCATTCAGCATTCCTTCTTAATCATTTTTCCATTATCAGATGTCCTCTTCCTTTGCTGTGTTGGCCCCTTGTTGCAGTGTTTTGCGTATCTCCCTTCCCCATTTCCCCTCTCTAGTTTAAACACCTCTCCAGATACTTATTTATGCAGTCGTCCAATAGTCTGGTCACATGCGTATTTGGATGCAATCCATCCCTTCTGTACAAATCACACTTGTTGTAAAATTTTTACCAGTTGTCAGCTTAAATAAATCTTTCTTTCTTAGTTATTTATCTTCCTAATGGCCCTTGTTTCTCTGCCCCTGCTCTAGGAGCAGGCAGTATTTTTGGGATTATAACTTGTTAGTTTCCTCCTATGTTTATACAGTCCTGTTCAGTTTCATCATCCAGTCTATGCCCAACATTTTACACCCACATGTAATGCTGCAATGGGATTTACCCCAGAGTGTTTAATAGTTAATTTTTTTTTCTCTCTCTCTCTCTCTCTCTCTCTCTCTCTCTCTAAAAATAATTGCATCAGTGTATCTTAACACAGTCCCCGAGATTCCACCATTTAGGTACAGTATTTGCTGTAATGAACTCTACAAGGACAATGTACATTCTCATTTTTGTGTTTGGGCCTTTCTCACAACATGAGAACTTGTGAGATTTGCCGGGGTTACTACGACGTAATATGTTGGAAGACTCTTAAACTTCCTCTGACAAAAAGCATTAAAAGCCATGGGGAAGGAAAAGGGCTCAAAGTCGTCTTCATCCTCGTCACTGTCTGAGAAACTGTCAAAGCTGAAAGACAAGGAAAAGGCTTCTTGGGACTCCTCATCATCCAGCCATACACACAAATATATAAAGATAAGTCTGCTTCACCAGTGAGGTACCAGTCCATCATTAAAATGGGTATGTCCTTCAGTGCCTGCTCTGGTGGCATCAGGGCCCCAACCCTGACTAATACTGAGATGCTGGGGTGCAGTCTAACTCTGACACTGCCGTACCTGCTATGGACGGTATGTTACCATAGTCATCAGGCTCTGGCTGTTTGAGTCAGGAAGTCCTGGAGCCTTTCCAGGGTGCTGTCTACTCCCAGGCTGTACTGGTGTCATTCTTGGACATGACTCCTTGCATATTAACGGGGTTGCCATTGCAGACAGCTTTGTCAAGGCTGGGGCCTTCTGGTTAGAGGCCTCCAGATTCCACAAGCATGTGCAGATTCTTGCTTTTCAGTCACTGGCTCCTTCTATAGCTCCCATCGTGCGAGATGACGACGACATGGAGTATAATACTGACCTCTTATGGAACTTGAGGTGGATTTGGAGGAGGAATATGAGGGCTAGGAGCAGTTTGTAGAGAGAAACCTGCCCTCAACCTGTACCCTCTTGTCCTGCAGTGGGGACTCTGGTGTATACCTCGAGGTCTCTCCCATGATGCAACAAATACAGTCTGCCATGGATTTTGCTGTGGAAGAGTACGATTCTTTAAGAGGAGAGTTTTTGGGCACTGCCTTACGCTCCCTCTGTTATTTCACCTGTGCATCATGCCTTAGAGGATGCTATTTTTGCTGTGCATCCCTAGGAAGGCTTTTAAGCAGTATCCTGCCCCATCTTCTAAGCCTTATTATGCAAACCAGCCTGAAACTGACAGTGTGATCGTGGCTGCTCACAGTGGGTCTAGAAGAGCTCCTAGGTACATGCATACTTGGTATCATCGGCTAACGTACTTGCGCTCTGAATTGCTGGGCCTTAGGATTGCAAATTACTAGGCCCATATGATCAAATAACCAGGCAAGCCTGTGGAAAGCTGCTCATACTGGTGCCCAGGTGTTGCCTGATGGTTCTGCCAAGACTGATTTGCTTAAAACATAATCTGCTAGAGCTGAGGTTGGCAAACATTTGCTGCACTTAGCTAATGATGTTTCTAATACTTCTGTCAGTTCTGCTGCCTGTGGCATTTGCATTAGACATTATTCCCGGCTGAGTGGCTGGCTTTGCCACTGATGTGAAACGAGCATTTTAAATGTTCCTTTTGAAGGTTCCAAACTCTTTCTGGAAAGAGCCCTTTGTGGACTTCATTCTTCTAAGATGCCCTGACTGTTGCAAGTCCCTATACCCCACTTCCACTAGGGCGTAGTATGGGCTCTTTTTGTAGGCCTGCTGCGAGAGGTAACTGTGTGTACAGCCAGCAAGGCTGTAACAGAGGTGGTGGTCCCCTCCTGGGTCCTCCACCCCCTGGTGTACATGCTAAAGCACCAAAAGGAATCTGGTCCTGCAGTCCCTGCTTCTGCCAGACTCTCTTCTGTCTCTACCCCCTCCTCAGCTGTTACAGGGTGGGGAGGGGGGCAGGGCCTCCCTGTACTAAAAGGGTGGCAGGAGATGACCATGAACAAGTGGGTTCTGGAGATCTCCGTGAAGGGTCATGCTCTGGATCTGATTAATAAAAAAAACAAAAAAAAAAAAACAGTCCAGATCATCCACCGCCTCATTCCTTCTTTCCCATGGGCCACTTGTCCTTTCTAAAGGAGAACATTCAGACTCCCCAAGAGAGGAACAAAGGATCTTATTTTGGGATGCAGCTCTTGCAGCGGGTTGCGTCATTAGGACTGAAGCCGACCGGACCCCTCTGAAAACTTCTAGCTAGCTACGTACAGTGGGGACCACCCCTGATGTTAGCCCCTCCCCTAGCATCCCATACGTAATACAGGGTTTTAAATAATTGATCAGCAGTTTTTTTTTTTCTTGGGACAATACTGACTGTACAGAAAGTATTTATATAGGTTTTCTAGAAGTGTTATGTATAACACAGTGAGGCAAGAGCTATGCATTTTCACAATGTTTTAGCACTTTTACGAGCAAAACGCTAATCAATTTTTAGAGTTAAATAAAACCCTTTAATAAAAGGTGCGGTCCTCCAGCATCCCTCCATTATTTTCCCGCCATCTACTCGCAAGCATCTGCTCCACGGACACCTTCAGCTACCAAACAACGCCATCACCTAAGTATCTTTTATTTTCAAGAAGTTTATTTTTTCTTTTCTGTACGTCTTCTTCCCTGACGTCATACGTAGAACGGTACTCATCTAAGTGTGCCTGCAGGAAACAAATCCCTTAATGACCGCCACACTGCCTGTGTTTGGTGCCTGGGCCCAGAGCACGACACGAAGGCCTGTCCTATCTGCCAAACTTTTAAAGCAGAATGAGGATCTGACGCCAAAAAGTTCTGGAGACACTTCCTACTAGAACAAAAATTAGCAGTGCAAAAGGGTTGCCTCCTCAAGGGAAGGATCCTCCCATAAATTGGGGAAACATAAAGGAAAAAAGAAAAGGCGAGCACTCCCCAAGTCGCGGACATCCGACTCCAGGGAGAGTTTGGACTCGGCCCGTCACTCCAGTAGATCTCCGTCTTGGCCTAAGACTCCAAAGCCACTTGCTAAGGTGCAGACATCAGGCGGCTCTGGCTCAGAAACCACCCTTCAGCCCTGAAAAGTCCGGTCTCCGGTTCACTCCACCAGTCTGTCATCTGGCTCAGTAGGCCGGTCTTCTACAGACTTCCCAATCAAGGTGCCCTCTGAGTCGGCCTTTGTTACAAGCTGAGACTCCCTGGACCAGTGCCAAGGCTCTGACCACTCAAGGTCAGCCTCTCACCCCCCCAGAAGCCTCACGTTCCTGGGGACATCCATTAAACGGACCACAGAACAGACGTCTGTTTAAACAAAACAGTCGTCGGACCTATTCAGACTACAGACCAGATGTCCCTAAATGGTCCAAAGATCAACGACCTCCGGCTGAGTTCCACACCCAACAATGGGACAACATCTCCACCATGCCGGAGGTCTGCACATCTCAACGGACGTACGATCAAGACACAGATGTCTGGCTCTGACGTCTGAGCGACCAGACATCTGCTGGGTTAGAGGATGTAGACCTCTTGCAGGAGCCAACAACATCCAAAGACCAACGGGTGCGTTGGAGCACAGACCAATAGATACAGGAGATGATCAGACATCTCAGTCAGGGACAGGTCAAACATCTGGTCTGAGGATCTCAAAGGTGAAAGATCTATTTGCTTACTGGTGGGAGATGATCAGAAAGGATGTAGTCCCTACTAAGGCACCCCTGGCTGACCAACCTTCACCACAGGCTCCTAACTCTCCACCGAAGGTTAAAAAGTCCTGTCAGACCTCCTAAAGAAAAAAAGCCCTACACCAATTAGAGGCCATTCAAAGGACAAGAAGCGGCTTAGGTGTTCTTCCAAGACCCCCTTCCCGCTCACCAAGTGTGCACAAGAAAAAGAAGCACCATAGGAGGTCAGACTCCTTCCTCAGACTTTTATTCCTCTTCAATCTCTTCCTCTAGATCCGGCTCACCTTTTAGCATTCCTTCTTCGGATCCAAAGGATTTGCCAAGGTCCCCTCCAGATGGCTCTTGCTTTCATGGATATAATGCGCCATATCCAAGATATGGGATGGGACACAGAGGACTTGGATCCAGAACGTCGCCGCTTGGCAAAATACCTGCGCCAAAAGGTTCCAAAACCAGTGGTGGTCCCACCACTGGTTGGCACTTTTCAAGACGTGATTAAGGCTGCTTGGAAGCACCACTACACTTCCGCGGACCCCAAAAAGGCTGATCGCCTATATCTGACCCCAATAGAGGACCCTTATCTGGAAGATCAACCAGTGGCAGATTCAGTGATCATCACTGCAACACATGACTGGTCCCAAAGGCCAAAGCATTTGAGCACTCTGGACCGAGAATTAAAACAGCTTGATTCCTTGGGAAGGAAAATGTATGCATTGGCTACATGTTCCATCCGCTCACTAAACTTTTTAACCTTCATGGTCCAGTTCCAGGATGCCCTGTGGGAACATGGATTGGACTTGGTCAAAAACCTACCAGATGGAGACCAAAAAAGAGCTAACCAAACTCTTGCAGACAGGCTCTGATGTGTGCACACAGGTACTCTGAGCAGCCTACGATTCTGCGGATTCCGCCACCAGAAGTGCGGCAACAGGTGTAAGTTTCAGAACACACGCGTGGTTGAGGGTCTCCGGCTTCACCCCAGGCATCCAGATGGGCATCCTAGACATCCCTTTCAAGGGCTCAGTCCTTTTCACAGAGGATTCCAAAAGGATTATAACCGCTACAAGACGCCAGTAAGGTGGCCCGTTCATACCTCTCGACTGTCCCTAATTTTCAGGGAGTCCCTGATTTTTGCCTCAGAATTTTCCTCTGTCCGTAATAAAATTTTTGTGATAGAACAGTGGGGATTAAAATCACAAAATAGTCAAATATTAACATTACAGACTTGTTCTTCAGAAAATGCATCTTAACACAAACTCTCCTATTCTATTAGCTTTTGAGTGAATAGTATAAATTAAGATGTGTCCCTGATTTTGAGTTCACAAACAACCACCGTCCAGGCCACCCTTTCTCTCACTATATTCCAAACAACACGCCACACTGATGCAAGAACAGATCCAGGCCCTTCTGATGAAAGAGGTTATAGAGTGGATCCCGTTGGCTCAAAGAGGAAAAGGGTACTATTCCCAATTTTTCCTAGTGCCCACAAAGGCAGGGGACTTGTGCTCCATCCTGGACCTCCGATCTCGACACCTTTTGTGGTGTACAAATGCTTCAGGGTGATCACCTTGCCAGGATTGATCCAGATGCTATAGAACACATGGCTCGCATCATTGGACATGCAAGATGCCGATCTCCACATTCCAATCGCGAAACACCACAGGAGGTTCCTGTGATTTGAATTCCGGGGACAACACTTCCAATTTTGGGTACTACCTTTTGGTCTGTCATTGGCACCAAGGGTTTTTACCAAATGCTTGGCAGTGGTAGCCGTGGCCCTCAGGAGGATGGGGCATTCCTTTTTCCCTTATCTGGATGACTGGCTCCTCACTGCCTCAGCCAGATGTAATTAAATCTCTGGCACTACAAGACACCTTTTCGATATTTGACACTCTAGGTGTCCCTTTCAACCTGCCAAAGTCACTCCTCACACCATGCCAAAGGCTGCAGTTCATTGGTGCAGTATAGGGCATGACCAATGGAAGGGTCTTCTTACCAGATGACCGGGGCAGAACATCTAAGAGGTCTAACCCGATATATTCTGGGGCAGAAACTGGTCTCAACATGGACCATGCTGCACCTTCTAGGCCACATGGCAGCCATGATAGCCGTGGTTCCCCTGTCATGTCTACACATGAGAATCATTCAGTGGACACTCTGTGTCCAATGGGACCAACACCAGGATGACCTCGATCAGCTGGTCTCGGCCCCTGCTTCTATTCAGAGTCCTGTAATAGTGACAAATTCTGGAACACCTCGCTGTAGAAGTCCCCCTTCTGTCAGCCACTCCTTCACAGATCCTGACTGACATCAGGATCTGGTTTGGGTGCCCATCTCTGCGACAGACACGGGGACTGTGGTCGGGAACAGAAGGATCCCATCACATAAATGTGCTAGAGGTGAGGGCTGTCCTTTATGCTCTGCAGACAGACCTAATCCTGGGACATCTGATTCAAACAGATGTCAGTAGTGTTCTCCATCAACAAGCAAGGAGGCACCCATTCATACCAACTCTGTCAAGAGGCAGTGAGAGTATGGTATTGGGCTGTAGAACACAATATTACTCTACCTGCAGTTCATGTTCCAGGGTTACAGAATATGTTAGTGGATCTGCTCAGCCGATCAAGATCCAGCGCATACGAATGGGAGCTTCTGCAACAAGTGGCGGAAACTCTGTTTGCAAAATGGGGAACACCAGAACTCAATCTCTGCCTCCCCATACAACACAAAACTGCCCAATTTCTGCTTGCTAGATCTAGGGCCTGGTGTTTTCTGGCGAGATGCGTTGTCCCTCTCTTGAACAGGCAAATTTCTTTATGCCCCTTCCCGCTGATTGAGTTCTAATCAAGCTGCAGGAGTAAGGAGTAGATACGATTCTGTTGGCCCCATACTGGCCCAGACAGATATGGTTTTCCCTGCTCTCAACACCTAGCGAGCAATTCCCCTTTTCCTCTTCCTCTCAGCTCACACTTTCCGTCGCAAGACAACTGATCTCTGGTCCACCCGAACTTGCAATTCCCTACACCTGCACGCCTGGCTTCTGAAGATCTAGCCACTCGGACTCCATGGCGAGATATCGCTGACATCTTCGAGGCAGCGAGGAAACCCTGTACTAGAGTCACATATGCCATGCAGTGGCGCAGGTTTTGCCTCTGGTCCTCTGCTTAAGACTTGGACCCCTTAACCTGCCTGGTGAACTCTGTACTAGAGTACCTTTTTTCCTTATCAGATGCGGGGCTGAGTTGCTCCTCAAAGGTTCACCTTTCTGTGTTATCTGCATATCGTACGCCTTTTAGGGACACATCTTTGGCCTAACTGGACCTGTCTCGCACCTTTCTGCGTGGTATCCTCAATTTGAAACCACCCATTAGGGATCTGGTCCCTCCCTGGGACCTTCTCATCATTTTGGAACAGCTCATACTACCTCCTTTTGAACCAGCCACGGATTGAGAGCTACACCTTCTCTCTTGGAAGGAGTTATTTTTAGTAGCAGTTACGTCTGCCAGAAGCAGAATAAGCCCTCACCAGGCCCGGTAAAGGGTAATTCCACCAGAGGGATGGCGGCCACATTTGCCTCCCTGAGGAAAGTTTCGGCTTCAGGCATCTGTGCAGCAGCTGCTTGGAATACTGTGTACACATTCATCAGACACTACAGTCTGGACATTGCCTCCAGACACAGAGCTGGCTTTGGCTTTGCCGTCCTGCAAGGGCTTCTTTCATGAGGGGTCCCCTTTTACTCTTTTCCTGTCCTCCTCACGTTTTATATAAGGGGCTACCGCACACTGCTTAGGATTCCGTCCTAATGGTGTAACGTGCTGCAAGAGCTGTATCTCAAAGTAAGATAGTACAGTTACGTAAGAACTTACCGTAACGGATCTTGGAGAACAGCTCTTGCAGCAGGTACTTTACCACCCACCTTCCCCTCATGAGGTCCTCTGCCTTTGCATTATTAATTATTGGTTTTCTCTTGGAAGCGAATCCTTGGTCTCCTTTCAGAATGATCACTGTCGTTATCTGGCAGGAGAACTGGAGGATACTTTGGGACTGCCTCTTTTATGATGTATGGGATGTCGGGGGCGGGGCCAATGTCGTGGGCAGTCTTCTCACTGTATGTAGCTAGCTAAACATTTTGTGTAGGTCCTGCCGCCTGCCGACTTCAGTCCTAATGGTGTAATCTGCTGTAAGAGCTGTTCTCGAAGATCTACTGTTACGGTAAGTTCTTAAGTAACTGTGCTGTTCTATTCCAGATACATCCTAATCCCAAAATGGACAGGTCAACAGCCTCTAGTACAGCTGACTTCAACTTTTACATTGAATACAGAAAGTATCGACTGGCCTTTGCAAGCCTTGATTCCTCTGTTACAAATGGGACTGTCTTCCTTCCTTGGACATGAAGGATGCATACCTTCATATAAAGAACAGGAAGTCCCGCAGGCAGTGCCTCCACTTTATGCTGGAGGACAAGCACTTATCAATTCAAAGTATTTTTTGGCTTGTTCTCCATAAAAAGGTCTTTACAAAATGCTTGGCAGTAGTTGCAGCAGCACTTGGCAGAGAAGGCTTGTATGTTTTCTGTTATCTGGACAACTGGCTCCTGTAGGCCAGCTCCAGGGAAACTCTGCTACACAACCTGTCGCAGATATGTTCGTTCGACTGGGGGGGAAGGTACAGCAAATGTACTAGAGAAGCCTGCTTTAAATACCTGTGGGTTTGAATGGACAGTCATCTCCGCTTTAGACTATCGGGATGTTGGCCTTGTTCATTCCTTGTCGTATTTCCCCGCTCCAGTCTTTTTAGTATGTCACGCGCACACATACCCCCCACATTTAAAGACTTTTGGCAGGACAGTCCACCTTCTTCTAATGTCTCATTAGACTTTGGGTAGCACCCGCATCCCATCTGTTAATCATCCTCTGAACTCAAAACCTCTACTCTGCCCACTCATTGCATGTTTGCTTCTGACCCTACCTCCACTCTCTGACCACTCTCCCTATAAGGAGTTTTTTTTTTGTTTTTTTGTGGTGTGTGTGTTGTCCTTTTGCTGCAACTGTATACTTGGAATTTTTAGTTCATCCTGGGTTCATTGTGACCTAATACCAGGTTACCTTTTTGCTCCTTTCCAGTCCACTCACCAGCCATGTATTGTTCTGCTGTTTACCTGCTTGATGCACAGTCTACCATTTTTAAATTCTTGGTGTACTGTTTTTGTATTACAAAATCACACATGCCCCCATAACACAGAGCATCATGGGCTGCATATGCAAATCACCACAGAATATTATGCTGGTTCAAGTTTAAGCAGAAATGCATGGTGCCAAAAGGCGTCTCACGCAGTTTGCAAATGGTGCCAACAGAAGACGTAGATGTGTTTCGTCCTACCAGGACTCATCAGTATGCCTAGTCTGTTTGACACCCCAGTGGAATGAACCAGCTACCCTAAGATGGTCTATCTGGGTTATGTTGTGGTGAACCCAATTAAAACAAAAAAGTTAAGACAAAGAACCTCTGTGCGCAAGCACTGAGGCAGTGGTTACCCCAAAGGACTTGGCTTCCAGGCCAGTGCCCTTTGGGGTAACCATTGCCTCCGTGCTTGCGCACAGAGGTTCTTTGTTTTTGTACTGCTTGCTTTTTCTCCTCTGTACCCTTTTCCAACCAGAATGCCTCCAGAAAGGAGTGGTTTAATTTGCAAGCACTCCTGGTAAAAACATAAATTGACCTCCTTCTTCTTTTCAGGAATTTATAATGAGCCCCAATGCAGCAGCGAAGAATTGGACCATGGTGTTTTGACTGTAGGTTATGGATTTCTGGGAGAAGAAGAAGACGGGAAGAAATTCTGGATTGTTAAAAACAGGTAACTAGATGTTCTCTTTTAGATTGCTTTGGATAGGATAGGCTAGGACAGTTTGTGTTGAAGCTGTTGGAACCATCCCAGGTTCAAATGGATTTAGGAGTCAAAACTGCTTTATGTATGAGGTGAACAAATGTATGTGGTCACTGCGCAGAGATTTAAAACCAGTTCATTTGTAGAGGGGACTACGTTAACTTCATCCACACATCGTGACTGTATTACAGTTCATGTTTACCACTTCTGTTTCATTTTTGGCTTTCCCCCAGAAGTTGTAAAGCAGGGGTAAAAATGAGAAAACATTCTGGTGTTTGGAGGTGGACTACCAAAACCGAAAATGTGTTCGGTCTCTAGCTGGTTTTCTGTCTGTCCGAAAGACGCATGCTCCATTCTGCCCTCTAGAGTTTAATTTGTAGAACTGGTATTCCAGTTGAAATACCAACATGACACCTGGTATTTCTACTTAAAATGCAGAACTGGGCAGAATATTAATTTCTACCTTTTTAAAGGCTTCAAGATGACCACGCAAATGTTACATTGTGGACCTTTGGATCATCATATGAGAACTTGGGGAAACGTGTTGCTGTACAGTTAATGGGTTTACTCTGATTATTGGGGACAGACCACAGCTCTGTATTTTGATTGAAAAAAAGACCGTGAAGTTGCTAAATGTGGTTAAACGCATTCACAAGCTGTAGGTTTGATAATCTCCTGGCAGCATTCCGTTTCTACTTCCTTACTTAATCGTTCCGGCTGACCTTCAGTCTGTTCACAAATCTTTGCTCCCACATCCACTTGAATGGCTGCTATTGGTTAGCTGTACTATTAGACCTTGCCCCATTTAATTTGGTCAGCCAGTTGGGATGTGACAGTGGACTTTTAAGATTTAGGCAGTGCAGCTGAGCAGAGGGCGAATGGGAATGTCTACCTGATGACTGGAGTTAACAAAACAAAAAAATGGGCCTTTTTGTCACAGAAAATGCACAACCTTTCTGGCCAGTCAGATTTAGGCAGTCACAAATTACTGGAATATAGCACTAATGTCTGCATCCTGCTGCAGGATTTTACCCCATCTAGAGTCACATATTCCTACTGCATGACTCCTGCCTCTTGGACTTCCACCCACTCCTCTGAGAGGTATGCTCAACACCACCTCTTCTGTCTGATCGATGGCAGTGTGGGTATGTGACTGCAACTCTCATCTATTGTGCGCAGTTAGATTCCTCCACGAAAGGCTTTGTGTATCATACTAATATTACAAAAGAACCCCAGAGCAAATACCCTGAGGCATGGGTTATCCCAGAGGATATTGGCCATAAAGCCATATTTTTAAAGAAAAACACAATTGCAGATACCCCAGTGATGCAAAGCATCATAGGAAATATATGCAAATCTCCATGAGAGAATTTAGACTGGCTCAGCTTTAAGCAGAATTGCATGGTGCCGAATGGCCTCACAGTGCAATCAGCAAAGGCTGAGAACAGTAGATACATACACATTTCATCCTTATTTGGACTCATCAGTGTGCCATATCTGTGTCTTGGCCTGGGAGAGGGAACCAGCCACCTTAAGGGGATATTTGTTTGGCCCTTGGGGGGAGAGAGATGTAAGGGCCTGAAAGTAGAGAACCCCAGTGCAAATTCCTGAGGGCATGGGGTTATCCTGGAGGATATTAGCACATACAACCACATTTTAAAGAAGTCACAGTTGCACATAACCCCAGTGCATTATTGGGGTATGTGCAATTGTGTTTTCATATTAATATTATACAGTACCTTGGAAGAATCTTGTGTTTTGGCTAGGTGCTTCCTGTTTGGTACATAGTTCAGACTGTGTTCCACTAGTTACAGATAAAACCTTTCTTGTTTCTGTTGTGGGTGAAATGCAAGCTAAAATTCTTTAGTTGAGCTTATTTTTTTTTTTTTTTTTGTTTTGTTTCAGCTGGAGTGAAAAATGGGGTGACCAAGGATATGTCTATATGGCCAGAGATAAAAACAACGTCTGTGGAATCGCTACAGCAGCTAGCTACCCATTAGTATAACTGCAGCAAGAGCTGGGACATTGCTGTGAGAAGCAAGTGATGGAGCAGGGTCAAAAATAAGTGCCAAAACCCACGTGTGTCAGGTGGTGCTACCAAAGACGTTTGTCCACTGATGGATTTACCAGGCATGAGGGTTTCACTTTGTGGTGACGCTTTAGCTGTAACAAAATTTCTTAACACACTTCTTAAATTTTAGGGACTTTCAGAAACCACTGGAAACCGTGCAAAAATATTGGACTTCTTTTAGTAGATGTTTTATGACAAAAATTGTGTAGTTTTAAGAAGGCTACTAGTTTTAATTATGTGTTGCACAATGAATATTTTATTACAATTTTTAGTAATGTTTTTGTTTTCAAAATGTGATGCATTAAGGGGGTGGTGTTTGAAGAAGTGGGGACACATTCTGTACAGATGTACCATGAGTCCACTCGGCAGTGTGTGTCCAGGCAATATGTTTCCATCACTCTGTGCAGGAAGACTTGCCCTGCATGTGACGACATCCTAGAATAAAGAGGTCCTTGCATGTCTTTTTTTTTTTTTTTAATTTTTTTATTTGTTTTTTGTTGATGTTTATTGTTAAGATGTAATTACAGAATGATTTGATGGAGGTGAGTTAAAGCTGTCCATATTTGTCAACATGTTTATATTTTAATAATTAAGCAACTTGTAATATGAGACCAGATAAACTAGAGAAATAAACTGTAAAGCCTCAGTGCTTTAAAGATCTTCAGCTTTGCCATTCTACCGGGGGGGGGCACAAGTGGTTTTTGTCTCTTAAAAGACCCTGCATCATTTCACAGAACAGATTTCACAGTCTGCAAAGAGAAGACATGATCCCTTAATTGAATAATGTGGCAGTGAGCCACAGTAAAGGGGTTGTAACAGTGCAAAACAAATGAACATTTGTCAATGCCGAATGTTTGCTTGCTGGTATTGGTAGTGAGAGGAGTTAGATGCATAATAGGAATGGCAATGAAGTATTGAACTAATGCCAACCCCTACCCTGCAGAGACGGACAGGCATTGGGGTGAGCCTTTGGGTCGTCTGCCATAACGTTCACACCATTCCACCTCGCCCTACCCTGCAGACACTGACAAGGTGTCATGGTGTGCCTTGGGGTCTTCGGCCCTTAGCGTCACCCCATTAAATAAGGGAATAAGCAGAGATGGGTGGCAGTATAGGAGAATGGAGTGAACTTTGGGGCCGAAAACCCCAAGGCATACCTCAGTGCTGGTCAGTGGCTGCAGGGTGGAGGTGGAATGGCGTGAGCATTACGGCTGTTGACCCCAAGCCACACCCCCAACGCCTGTCTGTACAGGGTGGGGCGTTACGGTTGGAAACCCTAATGCCCGTTTGGTGTTTTCGCTCCAAATTTTCAATATGGGCTTTTTGGGACCCCACCTCATGAACAGTGGCACTATCATTTTGTTACTCAATCCCGAAAGGTGATTTTGCACAGCAAATGCGCCATTCGGTGCAACGGGTGCAAAAAGACATTTTGGGCAAGATATGAAAAATGACATGTACTGTTAATGAGGAGGTGTGAAAGTGGCAGTGGTGAAAATATGAAAAACTGGCGAAGTTATGAGCATACGTATAAATTGCATAACACATTCGTAACGGTCATCTTTGAGAATTTTGTTACCAAACTTTCAATATGGCCTTTTTGGGACCTCCCCTCATGAACAGTGACACTGTGATTTTATTACTCTGTCTCAGGTTGATTTCACACAGCGACTGCGCTATTTTGCGCCACAGGTGTGAAAACATGTTTTAGGCAGGATGCAAAAAATGATAGCTGTACTGTTCATAAGGAGGTGTGAAAAAATGGCAGTGTCAGAAATTTGGAGTGAAAGTATTAAAAAATTGGTGAAGTTACGAGAATACGTGCAAACTGCATAATGCACGCTCGAAAAGCAGTCATTTTTTGAAATTTTTTTCACCAGACTTGCCACATGGGCTTTTTGGGACCCTATCTCATGAACAGTGGCGGTCTTGTTTTGTTAATCGGTCCTGAAAGGTGATTCCACACAACAACCTTAAAAATCATGATCTTACTTCGAGAAACTGCTCTTGCAGCAGGTTACACTATTAGGACTGAAGCTGGCAGGCGCCAGGACCACATGGAAAAATTCTAGCTAGCCGTATCCAGCAGGGGACCACCCCTGATGTCTGCCCCTCCTCAACGTCGGGCATCACATAAAAGGGGGCGGTCCCCCAGCATCCCCAGTTCTTTTCCCGCCGTCGACTCACCTGCACTATCGATGCAACACTTAAAATCTTTTTTCTTCAAAATCACCAATCCGTGTCTGCTTCTCCTACCCCTTCTCTTGAAGGACATTCCTCCAAGTGAGCCTGCGGCAAACAGATCCCTTTTGCCGACCATCATTCGGCCTGTGTCGGGTGCCTGGGCCCAGAGCACGACACCCAGGCCTGCTCCATTTGCCAGCAATTTAATAGCAGGACCCAGATCCGCCACCAAAAGACCCTTCAGGGATTCCTCCACGAGAAATTGAAAAAGATGGAGAAACGACCTTCCTCCAAAGGGGAATCTTCCCAAAAGCGAAACACCGGGACAAGCATCGGGACTCTGATGGGGCGAGATCCCCCAGCAGAACCTCAGTCAAGGGCCAGCTCCAGCTCTACCCAGTCTGACCGTTCTCCTTCCGTGGCTCACTCCCAACATCCCCCGGTGGAGGTAAGGTCTTCAGGGGGGCTCTTCTGCCTCCCTGCACCCGCTCAAGACCTCCAGGGTGCCGGACGCTGCCAAGCAGATTCCTCGGACAGACACAAGAAGTCTTCCTCTAAATCGGGGAGTACGTCTGACCGACACCGGGATTCCGACGTCAGGTCTGTCTCTCAACCCCCAAAGGCTCCTGAAGGGAAGACTGCTGAACTGACATCCCTCAAGCGGACGACCGAGTCCAAGAAGGTGTCCGACCCAGCGCTCACGAAACAGACTACCCCAACAAGTGATACGACACTGGTGGACACCGGGGTTTTCAGGTGAAGAGGCTACCGCACCGCCAGACGACAAGGTGGGTGACACGGAGGATACCAGTCTACCCAGGGAACAGTCACCGGACACTGTGGTTCCTCAGGACACGACCCTGGCGACAGGCCTACACCGACGCCGGGCCCATCAGGCATGAATATCCAAGAGGTGAAGGAGCTGTTCACCTTTTGGTGGGAGACCATAAGGAAAGATGTGCTGCCCCCCAAGTTTCTGCCACCTCTGCCACCCTCGCCCCCTCTCTGGGAGCTGAAGGTGCCAGACCCCTGACCCCCAAGAAACCAACTCCTCGGGGACGATAAAGAGATGGAAAACGCCCATCACGCTCTCCTTCAGGGTCCCCGAGTCCAAAGCGACATGGGCAGACGTCGCTCACCGGGAGATGACTCCAGACCGGATACATCCGACACCTCCAGATCTCCATCTCCTTTCAGTTCCCCATCACCAGACCCACTGGAGCTTCCAAGGTCGCCTCCAGATGATCCCTCCTTTTTCAGAAATTGAGGCACATCCAGGAAAATATGGGTGGGGAGATGGAAGACGTAGACCCTGAGAGATAACGCCTTGCCTGTTGCCTCTGGCAGAAAGACCCGAAGCCTGTGGTGGTTCCAGTTTTGGACACCTTTACGGACGTCACCAAGGCAGCTTGGAAGCGTCCGCATTCCACTCCAGCTGTTCCGAAAAAGGCTGATTGCCTCTACAGAGCTCCCACGGAGGACCTGTTTGTCGCAGCAACCCCTGGCCAACTCCCTGGTCATCACTGCTTCTCATGATGGGTCCCAGCTGCCTCAGCATATGAGTACCTAGCCTCCGGACCAGGAAACTAAGCAATTCGATTCTATGGGAAGATGCGTGTATGCGGCTCCCACATGCTCAATTAGGTCTCTAAACTATCTGACTCACATGGTGTAGTTTCAGAACTCCCTTTGGGAACAGGGCCAAGACCTTCTAAAAGATTTTCCGGATGGCGAAAAGGAGGAGCTGCTGAACCCCCCTCCAAACTGGATCTGACTGGACCCAGGTTCTCTGGGCCGCTTACAACTCGGCGGACTCTGCAGCCACAGACGTTTGTCTCCAGAGACACTCTTGGTTTAGTCTCTTACCTCGGACGTCTAGAAGAACATCCTAGATGTCCCTTACAGTGGAGCGGTCCTGTTTGGTGAGGAGTCCGAGAAGGTCATCACCAAACTGCAGGACGCCGGGAAGGCAGTCAGGACTGCAGGCCATGTATAGACCAAAATCTGGTTCCTTTCGTAGGAACCAGAATCGTTTTTGCAGCCGCCAACGGTGGCAACAGCCACATTCCGGCCAGCAACCGAGGGGCAACTTTGGTCGTAAAAATCAACCCAGGTTCCCCTCAGGCCAGGGCACAAAGCAGCCCAGCCCGCGGGGTCCAACACCACCACAGCATGACTCCTTCATGTCCCTTGCCCGTCCTCTGGATCAAAGAGCAGAGAAGGTTGGGGGTCACATCTCTCATCACCTTTTGGGATGGCAGAGGATAACCTCCGACCGGTGGGTGTTGCAGTTGGTCGAACGAGGTCACTCTATCGAGTTCCTCAATCACCCACCATCCAGACTTCTGCTACTCGGGTCAGCATGCCCTGCTTATTCAGCAGGAAATCTTGGCCCTCCACGACAAGGAGGTCATAGAGTACGTTCCACTGAACCAGAGAGGAAAAGGTTACTATTCTCACTTCTTCCTGGTTCCAAAGAAAACGGGGGACTTTGCGCCCAATCTTGGATCTCAGTGACCTCAACACATTTGAGTAGTACAAGTGTTTCCGCATGGTGACCATACTAGGCCTTATTCTTAAAGAGGGCACTTGGCTGGCGTCACTGGACATGCAGGACACCTGCCTACATCTCCCGATCGCTCGAGCGCACTGGAAATTTCTGCGCTTATTTTCTGGGACGCCACTACCAGTTCTGAGCTCTCCCTTTCGGGCTGTCTTCAGCACCTCGTGTGTTCACGAAGTGCATGGCAGTCATGGCGGCTGCTCTCAGAAGAAGCCACTGTGTATTTTCTTATCTAGACTAGCTCCTAATGGCACCCTCATGGGAGGCCCTGATGTCCACGATACAAGAGACCTGTTCTCTCTCCCTATCGCTGGGCATCACTATCAACCAGGAGAAGTCTCACCTTGTCCTGTCTCAGAACTTGCAGTTCATAGGAGCAGTTCTGGACACCACTTGGGGAAGGGCTTTGCTTCCTCAGGACAGGGTGGAACGCATCAGATCCCTCATAGGAGACATAAAGGAAAAGCAGACTGTACTGGCCCGGTCCGTCCTTTGCCTGCTCGGACACATGGCAGCTGCCATTGCAGCGGTTCCCCTAGCTCGACTCCATACGCCGATCACCCAATGGATGTTGAGGGCACAGCGGGACCAGAAGCAGGATCATCTGCAGCACCCAGTCCGGATCACGAACGCAGTCACCAGAGACTGGAATTGGTGGCTTGTCCCAGACCACCTCTCAACGGGAGTTCCCTTCATTGCGCCACCTCCTTCAGCAACTCTCTCCATGGACGCCTCGGGGTCCGGATGGGGAGCTTATCTCAACGGGGTCAGGACTGAAGGCTCCTGGTCATCTCTGGAGTCACAGCTTCGCATAAATATCCTAGAGATGAGAGTTGTCCTTTATGCCCTACAGGCATTCCAGATGGAGATTCCACTGGGTACTCTTCTGGTGCAAACAGACAATCACGGTGATGTACTATCTAAATAAATAAGGAGGTACTCATTCCTACCCCCTTTGCAGGGAAGCTCAAAGGGTTTGGGAGTGGGTACTGCGACACGGCGCAGATATCATTGCAGTGCATGTTCCCGGAGTGGACACTATTAAGCCGTTTACAGGCCAGAGTCCACAAATGAGAACTGCTTCAGGAAGTCGCAGAGGACCTGTTCCGCAGATATGAGACACCAGAATTAGACCTCTTCGCGTCCCCATACAATGCAAAACTGCCCAATTTTTGCTCTCTAGATCCAGGGCCTGGTGTTTTCTGGCAAGACACGCTCCTCTCTTGGATGGGCAGGTTCCTCTATGCTTTCCTGCCCTTCCCTTTGAACCAGAGGGTTCTATTGAAGCTCCAAGAGTGGGCGTGTCTTATTCTAGTAGCGCCCTTCTGGCCCGGGCAAATTTGGTTCCCTGTCTTACGTCAGCTGGCCCAGGAACCTCCAGCGCCTCTGCCATTCAGCTCTCATCTTCTGCCCCAGGAGGCAGGCTTCTTGGTCCATCCGGACCTTCGGTGTCTGAACCTGCATGCCTAGCTCCTAAGGACATAGCAGTCCTGAGATATGGGGTTTCTCCAGAAGTTGCGAACGTTCTGGTAGCAGCCAGAAAACCCTCCACTCACGCCATGAAGTGGCACAGATTCTGTATTTGGGCTCAAGCTCGTGGATTGACCCTATTGGATTGTTCTGAGGTGTCTGTTTTGGACTACCTCCTATCCCTCTACGAGGCAGGTCTTGCTTAGTCCTCCATTAAGGTGCACCTATGCGCTGTTTCGGCGTACCATTCTCCAATAGGTCACCAGTCTCTAGCTCAGCTGGAGGCTTCTCGCGCCTTTTTGCACAGCATCCTGCACTTGAGACGTTCCATCAAAAACCTGGTTCCACCTTGGGATCTTTCTTTCGTTTTAGAGCAGCTTGCGCTGCCGCCTTTTGAACCAGCCAAGGGTTGCAAGCTGCTTTGTCTTGCTTGGAAGACTCTCCTTTTAGTTGCCGTTACTTCTGCCAGAAAAATTTATGAGCTTCATGCACTTGTGTGCAAGGATCCTTATTTGGCCTTTCACAAGGACAGGGTGTCCTTAAGAATGAATCTTAAGTTCCTTCCCAAGGTGGTCTCAGCTGTCACTCTCAACCAGGATATAGACCTGCTGGTGTACTATCCAAATCACTGTAACGGGGGAGGCCCTGTTGCACACCCTGGATGCGCATATGTATCTCAGATACTACCTGACCAGAACCAAGGCACATCGTAAGTCAGACCAGCTCTTTGTTTCTTACGCACAAAGAATGCCTGGTGCTCCTGTTTCCAAACAGTCACTGTCTCGATGACTGGTAAAGTGCATTATGTTCTGTTAACAGAAGCCCAACAAGACTTTACTGGGACTGGTAAAATTTCATTCTACGGGGGGGGGTTGCTACCTCCTTCGCTGCGCTCAAAAGTGTCCACTTTAGCCATCTGTGCAGCAGCAACCTGGAGCACTGTACACACCTTTATCAGGCACTACAGTGTGGATATTGCCTCTAGACGCAGAGCTGGTGTCGGCTTGGTGGTCCTTCATGGATTTTTTGTCCTGAACTCCTGAGACATCTCTCCTATCCTCCTCCCGATAAGAATTGTTCCCTTATTGCTTGGGAATCGGTCCTAATAGTGTAACCTGCTGCAAGAGCTGTTTCTCGAAGCAAGATAGTACAGTTATGTAAGAACTTACCGTAACAGTAGATTTTCGAGAACAGCTTTTGCAGCAGGTAGTTTCCCTCCCACCTTCTCCTCTGGAGGTTGTCTTCTAACCTAATTTCTAGGCTACTACATCTTTTGGCGCCAATTACAAAGCTTCCTTTAGAAGTGGATCCTCTGTCTCCCCTTAGATATCACCTTTGGGCCAGGAGTCTTCGGCGGGAGAATGGGGGATGCTGGGGGACTGCTCCCTTTTATGTGATGCCTGACGTCGGGGGTGGTCCCCCGCTGGATAATGCGAGCTAGAATTTTTCTGTGGGGTCGTGGCACCTGCCGGGTTCAGTCCTAATGGTGTAACCTGCTGCAAGAGCTGTTCTCCAAGATCTACTGTTACAGTAAGTTCTTGCATAACTGTACTTTTCTGGACTGAGAAACGAAATGACAGTGCCAGTGTTTATGAGGTGGGGTCCCAAGAACCCCATGTTGAAAATGTGGGACCAAAAATCTCAAAAAAAATGGCTGAGATAGCAACCTAAAGTGACCCCCCAATTGATTGCCATTATAGGGCTTGCCATGATTTTCTTCAGTTGGTGGTCTGCTTTTGAAGAGTGCAGATGTGTTCCCAGTCCACAGGAGACCTCTGGAGGCAAGTATGAGTGAGGTGGGGTGCACAGAGGGAGGGTCAGGATGGGGAAGAGGATGCCGAGGGACTTTTTTCTCTTGTTAGGCTTAAAAAAGGGATTTTTTTTTTTTTTTTAACAGGTGAAATAGTATGAAAACTTCTGGCACACTGGGATAGGCTCCTAGTGTGCCAGAGTATTTTTTTTGGGGGTCCATGCCGACCTGGGGATGGAGCGCCCCAAAGTCGGCTGAAAAAAGGGCATGGGAGGGCACATCCAACATCATGAGTGGGCATCCTGGTGTCAGAAAAAGATAATTGCTTTGGCACACTGGGGTAGGCTCATAGTGTGCCACAATGGGAGAGGGGCATGCTGACACGGGGATTGGGCACCCTGTTGTCGGCAAAAGGATGTTTAGGCTTTGGGGGGGGGGTCTGCAGACACCGGGAGTAGGCTTCCAGTGTGCCACACTAATGGAAGGGGAGATGTATGCCGACACGGTGATTGGGCTCCCCATTGTCGGCTTTGTGTGGGAATGTGTGGTGGGCAGCAGGAGCCACCAATTAGGCAAAGCCACAGCGCAGTTCATTATGTTTGCTCGTTTATTAATATGTTTCACCGCGAAAGGCACACTGAGCAAATGAGTTGCTCGTAACTCCAACCATGCGCATTACTGTGCACTGGAATGTGCCTGGTTGCCGGGAAGGGGGGGAGAAGAGATCTGCTGCTGCAATGATGAAACTGTCCTTGATTGGAACGGGAGATTTCTTTCAAGTGTGGTGCTCGCTCTGAAACTGCCATCATCTGCAGCTTCCCTGTTGATTGGTGGCTATGGGATGCTCCCATTAAAGTGTCCCCTGCATTGTCCACAACACTGCCACGCTTCTGTAGTGCTCTGCTAGCCTCAGTATGTTGCTTGTGCGCTGCGTGCAAGCAAACCTGAACACCTGCAGAGCAGCAGACCAAGGTTTCCATTGAAATACATAAGCTTTCTCAAGGCACAGTCCCATACTGATGACCGCCTAATGCATAGTACCATTTAAAAGATCTAATATTGAAGCAGCAGTGCAACAAAAAGTTATTCCAAAAAGCCGATTTTCTGCTATGGTTATGAAAAATATTGGCAGAACTGTTGATCTGGGTTTTCTGGATGATTTCTATGTTGTGTACTGTACATTTGAATTTTTGTTTGGACTCTTGCCCTTCTCGGGTCCTCCATACTATTTCTACGTGCAAAAGAAAATGAGGTGGCCATCTTTTTTTTTTGTTGAGAATTATTAATTTAGAACTTTCATAAAATTCTTAAATGATTGAGAAACATGAAAATGTTACCACCAAAATAAACTGGAAGACATCTGGCTTTGATTAGGAAGAAAAAAAGGTGGGTCAAATTTTAACCTATGTTCATTGCACTGCTACTTTAAGGAACCAGCCAGCTGCCTGTAAGTACGACTTGTAAAATGGGTTGAGAGAATCCATGATCTGCGATTGGTCAGATGTGATCACATGACTGAACCATTTTATAACTGCATCAAGGCACTCCAGGGTGAGCGCAGTTACAGATGTGCATACAAACTGAAGACGTGAATGTCCATCTAATCTATTCTTTTCTAGCTAGGAACCTTACCAGTCAACACTAATGTGGCCTTCTACGAACAAACTTCAACACAGATAGAAGGTACAACCTCCCCCTTTCACTTTGACCATAACATTTGTCTTTACAGTGCTCATAGGCCTGTCCTTTTTTGTAAGCTAGCTAATTGTGGCATAATTGCACTCTGGTGTGTAAGGCACTCTGCTAGATACTTGTGTGAGAACTAAACAGCTCACTTCGATGAAGGCTTTTGCAGCAGGCCAACACCGGTAGGACTGAGGCACCAGGAGCACATGGAAAACTTTTTAGCTAGCAGTAGGGGACTGCCCACACCCCACCTTAGTTATATTCCTGCCATTGGTGGACACCAAAGCTATAGTGCACCATGACTTGCACTTGCAGTTTATTTTCTTTTGTAGTTAAACCTCACATTTTTAGTTTTCAGCCATCATTTTTGTCTTCTCCACCAGCCTCACCTTCCGAATGCTCCACGATGTGTGCCTGTGGCAAACAAATTCCAGAAAAGAATGGTCACTTTACTTGCACTCTTTGCCTAGGTGCCAGCCACGACTCTGAAGCCTGCCAGATTTGCCGGAAATTCAATCAGGCCACTCAAACGTCATCTTAACATTCTGGAGAACCACCTTGTTAAGCAGAAGCTGGTCGCGATGGAAAAGTAGATGCAGGCCAAGAGCTCTTACGCCTTGCTGGCACAGTCCTCCGGGGCTTCTTTCTCTTCTCAAAAATCTGGTGAGAAGCATAAACCGGTACAGGTCTGCTTCCCACTCGCGATTGCCTCGGAAAATCCTCTACCGTGTTGGGGGGTTGCCCTCACATGGAAGACCGGCCCTCTCTGCCCCACCAGCCCTCTCCTCTACTGGCTGCTGGTGGCACAGCCGCCCACCCTCGTTGCCATTCTAGGCAGCGACTCCTTTGGGCAGGAGACCCTGACTCTCTGGCCCATTTCTTCCTTGGGCTCTCAAACAGGAGACTTGGCTGGTGGTGTCTGGATTGCAGTTCCTCTACAGCTGCCCCCCCCAGCCAAGATGCAGACTACATTGGTCCTTTCTGCAGGACCTGATACTAATCCTTTTAGGCAGCACCCGCAGCAGGCTACTGTTCCTTCTAGCCCAGCATCGCCTCTGCCTTCACCTGGGAGGTCTCCTCTCCAGGTGCTGGCCCCTCTGGCCCACCCAGTGCTGACAGATCCCTGTCCCGGGTACACCCTGCCAACATCTGCTAGGCCACTACTGGCTCTGCCGTGTCTCAGCGCCGCCTCTTCCACAGCCTGCACCGCTGCTGACTTGTGAACCAGCACTGGATCTCCAGGGTGCCATCTGTCACAAACGCCCTCCGCAGGTCAGGCCCTCTGCTCCCACACTGCCAACGTCCGAGTGCAACAGTGTGAACAGGGAAGACGGTAATCCTGTCTGTTTTGGGTCTGAATCGCTTGTTGGCCTCGAGTTCTGGAGGGATTCAAACTGTGAACATTATGCTAGCATACCCAATTAACAAGCTCAGATAATCTCTTCGGGGGGATGCAGTATAATCTTTTGCCCAAGGACACCCGGCCAGGTATCCAAACTGAACCCTTACAACTCTATATGAGACCTAGGCACATTCTTACCTTTTCAAGCTTACTAACATCATGCAAGCCCTTCATAGCTGTCCGACTTAAACACAGATTCAGCATCACAGGCAAAAGAACTGGGGAAAAACACAGGCAGTATTAAAGAAAGTGTAGTTTACTAAAAATTGTGAAACAGGAGAAGCAAAATACAGAACAAATATCAAGAGCTGACAAACATTTAAAAAAAAAAAATGGGAAATTACAGAACAAAAACTCCTACCACAAATACTTAATTTCTAGGATAATGGATATGTTCATCCACACTTCTTGGCATGTCCCTTTACCTTTAAGGATCGGCGGAAGGTCTTCACACTGGCTCCTTCACCCACTGGGGTGGTATATCCTTTGGCTCCACCTCATGATGCTCGATCATCTTTTCTGCTGGAAGATTCAGGTTGTCTCCCTCGTGCTACTGCATTTTGTAGGCCCTGGCTTCTACATTTTCGGTTATTCCGAAAATCCATCTAGTTCGCATTAGCGATCACACCTCCATTTTCGATTATGGAAGACAAGTCTTCCCTCTGGATTTTGCCGGTGTTTGTGTGACCAGAAGATGCCGTGCATCGATCCCCACACCGTGTGAGTCTATTGCTTGGGTGTCGACCATGACACCTCGGAGTGCGCCTTTTTTTTTTTTTTTTTTGTCTTGCATTTCACCCTAACGTCCTTGACGACCATCTCTCACACCTGAAGTTGGGAAGGCCAGAAAATCGAAACCCTCTGGTGAAATCAAAGGAGGCTCAGTGGGCGGTTTCTACAGCCGCGGGATCTGCCAAGCAACTGGAACACATGCAAGCCTTCGAGGAGGAAGCAGCTCGTGCCAGTGAATGTTCCTCTCTGAGCTTCTTCGTTGCGCTCAACCTGGTTCTCGGGTTCTTTCCAAGAGTTGTGCCAGTCTCTCCCGACTAAGGGAGAGAGTGTCCTTCGGGCACGCACTCCTCTCTGTCCCGTAAGCGGGGAAAATGACCTGGGATCGTCTTCCTCTGGGCGAAGATGTTCTTGGAATCGGGAGAGATTTCGGTCCCAGGTACCGGCAGTCTCTACTTCGGTCGAAATTGCTTCTTCGGCCGCTGGCTTCTCTGCTTTGCCAGCCAGTCGTCCGAAGTGTCGGATCGATGAGGTTGAAATGATCATTGATTCGATCGACCCATTGTCTCCAACTTCGGTTGCTGACTCTCAATCTGACTCCGGTCCTTTCCCCTGATGAGGAGACCCAGCCTGCTGGTAATCCCATTGAGGATGTGGTCCCTGACCCTGGGAAATCACCGGTCCCACCGGTGTGTCTCCTGAGCGACCGAATCGCCTGGTCTGATCTTGATCGAGGTCCAGGATCCCCTCTACTGACAGGCCGAGGAAGAGCCACAAGCACTATAAAAAGAGGCGACGCAATCTGTCGTCCTCCTCTGAGGAGAGACTCCAGCACTACGAGGACCTCATGTAGCAACAGCTGATTTTTCACTGGGCACAAGTGGACTCTAGCTTCTTCCCTGGCCCTTACTTAGCTTTCGCCTCCCAGGCCGAAGCAGACTCCTTCGGAGTCGATTAAGTGTGCTCCCTCACCCATGGAGCTGGCAAAACCTCCGGTTCGGCCTAAACTGGGCTCTCCACCGATAGTGGTAGAATCACCGCCCAAGCAGCCTATGGGAGGGGCTCCTTCTAAGGAAGCTAGACCAGACACCGGGCTTTCCTGGCGTCTTTTGGTCACAGTCACCCCAGATCACCCTCTGCGGTCGGCTATGACCTGCTGGCCAACCATCCTCTGATTCGGATGAAACCGGCCTATATTCTCACCCAGGGGATGATGAATTGGCCGGTGGGATTGAGACGGAGAAAGGTCCTTCATCTTTCCAGGGCATTCTTCGCCTCATCTGAGTCTGCAGGGATGCCCCTGGAGCCCATCCACAAAAAGGGGGAGTACCCGCTCACGGACATCCTTAAGAGAGGGGATGCCCCGACTGAGGCCTTTCCTGTGGCCTCGGCCACAGATGGCCTGGCCTTAGAACTCTGTCAGCGCCTGCATGGCTCGCAAGTATGTGGTGCCCATGGGGTCCCTTGCAGGGTTCATAGAGCACTCTACAGCAGACAGGCTGGTGACTGCCTCTGTTCAGGCGTACTGGCAGTTCTGACAACACTGATCGACCTCCCGAGAAGGAATCAAAAAAACTTGGATCATTCAGCTTGGAAGGTCTATGCGGCCTCATCTTTAGGCCTCCGTCAGGCAAATTCGGTCGTCATCCTGGCACACTTCTCCCATGCTCTCTTGGTCTTTGGAGTCCTTCCATATCTCATGGACACGCAGACCACGGTCAAGCAAGTCCGGGACCAGGTCCAGGCTGTTGCCAAACAGCAGCTTCAGACGGCCCTGGACATTGGGGATTCTTATGCCTGCTCATTGGCAGCCACAGTTGCGCCTCGCTGCAGGGCTTGGCTGAGACTCTTCTCTTTCCTGGCAGATACTCTGCACAAACTAGCTGATGTGCCTTTCCTGGGCACTGATCTTTTCGGTCCAGGTGTGGCTGGTCACCTTCAACGTATTGAGCAGTCTAGTGCCACCTTGGTCGCCCCTTCTGCTAAAGGTTCTTCGAGGAAGAAGCCTTTTCGGCATTCTTCCCCTGCGGCCCAGCAACCCTCCTTTCAAGGAGGGCAGCAGCAGCAGGCCCAAGCCCGGGCCCTTCCAGGTCCGTAAAGGAGGCTGAGGTTTAGGTCCTGGATCCTCCAAGCCTGCTCAGTGATGGGGGCGGGGCTGCCACCCCCTCTCCTGTCACACCAGCTCTGGCTCCTCCTGTGGGGGGCTGGCTCTGCCACTTCTTTCCGCCTGGTCTGTTGTCACCATGGACAGGTGGGTATTGGAAGTGGTTGGTCTGGGTCTGCCTCTGGAATTTGAGCAGTACTCTCCAAGCCGAGCCCATGCCCCACAGGAGGAAAGAGTATCCGCCCTTACTCCGTCGGCTCTGTGAGATGACATTGCTGAGCTCCTCCTCGAAGGCAGTAGCTCCGGTGGCGGATTCTCCAGCAGACCCAGGCTTTGTCTCCAGGTACATCCTGGTGCACAAGCAGATGGGGCGCTGGCACCCTATTCTAGATTTGCATGACCTAAATCAGTGTGTGAGGTCACGCCCTTTCGGATGGTCACTCTGTCCCAGATCATACCATCCTTGGAGCGAAATGTTCTGTTCACTGGATCTGTAGGATGCGTTCTTTCACGTCCCAATCTGTCCGTCTCATTGGTGGTTCCTCTGCTTCAGAGCCGAAGGGACCCTCTACAAGTGCTGAAATCACCCCAATCTATAAGAGTGGGAATAGGACCTCCAGGTCTATCTCCATCCCCCCGCCGCTCTCCAAAGCGCTTGAAAAAAAAATAGCCTCGCAGCTCTCTTGAGTACCTTGCCAATTATGACCTGCTGTACCCCGAACAGCATGGCTTCCATCCTGGGCATAGCACCACCACAGCCCTACTGGAATTCTCCCACTTTCTCCACTCAGCTCTTGACTCTGGTCACATCACAGGAGCTGTGCTCATTGACCTCTCCAAGGCCTTTGACACTCTCACCCCCTCCTTCTTGACTCCCATCAACTTGGCTTCTCCCAGGCCCCCTCGCTTGGTTCACAAGTTACGTGTCCAACTGATCCAAGTGGGTAAAGGTAAAAGGTATCCTATCCAATTCCTGGCCCATTCGTTCTGGGTTCCGTCCTGGGCCCTGTTCTATTCAGCATCTTTCTCAACACCTTCCCCAGCGCCTGCTCTGGCAGTATTCTCTTCTATGCCAATGCGGTCCTTACTGCCTCCCACCCGGACCCCGCATTACTACAGGAATCCCTACAACTTACATTTAGCCAAGCCAAAAAGTGGTCCCTTGACCACCGGCTGGTCATTAACCTCAAGAAGACAAAATCCATGCTCTTCGCTCACCACCAGAACAAGGCCAAAAATGTTCCCCTCCACATTCTCCCCAGTATTCCACACCCTCTCGAACAGGTGTCATCCTACAAATACCTGGGCATCACCTTTGATTTAGCACTTGCCTTCCACACCCACATTGATACCTTGTCCTCAGCTATAAACTCTCAGATTGGCCTCCTCTACCAACATAAAGGTTGCCTCCCCCAAACTGCCCTCCGTCTGGCCATCAACTCCTCTGTTCTGTCCTTGGTAGACTATGGCTTACCTATTTATGCCGTGGCTGACAACTCCGCCCTCACTAAAATTCAGACCTCAATAAATAAGTCATGCAGGCTTCTGACTGGCACACCCCATCGGACTCGTACCTGCTTGCTATATTCAAAAGCCAACCTGCTCACCTTCGACGAATGCCTGCGCTATCAAACCTGCCTTCTTACTAAAAAACCGCTGCTAGGCCTAGCACCTCCAGGGGTTGCTGCATCCTTGTAGCGTGCATTCTCTCTTCACCGGAGTACAGTCTGGTCTACACTCCAGGTGCCCCATACAAGGGCCTCCTTAGCCCAAGGTCAGCTCTGCACTTTATGGTTCAACTCCCTCCTGCCCTCCATCACAAATCTCACCAAATTGGGCTCCTTCAAAGCTGCCCTCTGGAATTTCCTCTTGGATGCCCGAAGCTATAACTGTCACTAACATCTACTGCGAGGGCATGATATCTGAGCTCCACTCTTCCAGTCCGACAATGTCCAGTTGACTGCTATTCTACAATACTACCTGACAATGTCCCCAGGACTGCTACTCTATTTTTACTAGCAACTAATGTAGGCAACAATGCCTATTGTTCCTTGCAACAATGTGTTCCTATTGTTATATGTATCCTGCACCTGTATGTTACCCTGTTCACTTGTCTGCCCTCCCTGTGATGAGGTGCCTTTGTAAATGAGTCCTTGACTCAAAAGTTGTTAATCTGATTCTTAAAGTTCCGAGCCATGCCGCTCGGCCTGTCATTGGCCCCAAGGGTCTTCACCAAATGCGTTGCAGTGGTGGCAGCCCATTTCAGGTGTTGAGGGGTCAGAATTTACCCCTACCTTACCTTGACTATTGGCTCTTAGCAGGTCCCACCCAGCAGGAGGTGGAGAGGTCCAGGGACTTGACCCTCCAGACCTGCTCCCAACTCAGCCTCCTGATCAACGAGGCCAAGTTGGAACTCTTGCCTTCCCAGGTGATGTGCTTCATCAGGGCAGAGCTCGACTCTTGTCAAGTCAGAGCTCTGCTCCCGGTGGACAGGGCAGAGGTTCTCTCCTCCTTTGCCCAATAATTTCAGGTTGGGCAATTATGCCCTGCCCAGGACTTTCTGTGCCTTCTGTGTTACATGGCAGCATGCACCTCCGTTGTCCATTGGACTCGGTGGTACATTCGCCCCCTCCAGTGGGAGCTGGCTGCCCAGTGGACTCTACCACGGTCATTTTGACCAGCTGATCACTGTAACCCAGAAGATGTGGGATGCTCTCCAATGGACCACCCCAGACTGGTTGCAGGAAGGGATCCCGTTTGTCCGCCGCAAGCTGACTGCCATCCTCACAACTGATGCTTCTCTCATGGGCTGGGAAGCCCACATGAGGGGGGGCCACGGGTTCTAGACCCCCGAGGAGTCCCGATACCACATCAACCTGTTGGAGCTCAGAGTAGTCAGACTAGCACTGTCAGCTTTTGCTCCTCAGCGCTGGGGTCAAGTGGTTCAAGTCCAGATGGACAATACCACGACCATGTACTACCTCAACAAACAGGGCAGCATGCATTCCTGTTTGCTTTGCGGGGAGGTGCTCCACAACTGAACCCTCATCAGCCGTCTGGAGGCAGATCTTCTAGCCATTCATGTGGCAGGAGCCTCAAACCATCTGGCGGATGCTCTCAGCCGCGTAGGTGTGACATCCCACGAGTGGTCTCTCCATCCAGAGGTAGCTTACAGCCTGTTCTTCCACTGCGGCAAACCAGTAGTGGACCTGTTTGCCTCCAGGGTCAAACCGATGGTGGACCTGTTTGTCTCCAGGGACAACATCAAGCTGAGGCTGTTTCATGCTAGCCCCCTCTGCAGGGGGATGTCAGGCCTTTTCTATGCTTTCCATTTCCCTTGACCCACAGGGTGCTCCTCAAGATACAGAAGGACAAGGCAAAGATGATTCTGGTAGCCCCAGACTGGCCACGCCAGTTCTGGCATCCAGATCTCTGCCGCCTCGGCTGCAGGCACCTGGAGCGGCTTCCAGCATGCCCGGACCATAGATAGATATCTCTGTATATATCTATCTATCTGGAAGGTATACCATCTGGACCCTCAATCACTGCACCTCACAGCCTGGTTCCTGAGCTGCTAGAGTTCCAGGCTTTGGGTCTTTCCGAGGATGTCACTATCAGTTCCGAGCACTTCCATTCGGTCTGTCCTCGGGGCCGTGCATGCAGTCGTAGCAGCAGTGGCCCTGAATGGCCCCGTCTTCTATGTTACCGTATCTGGACAACTGGCTTTTCGTGACCCCCTCGTGAGAGGCAGTGGTAAAGGCAATTCATGATACTCATTCCCTATTAGGGTCACTGGGTATCGCCATCAATCGAAAGTTCTCCCTCGTCACCTCGCAAAGATTGCAGTTCATTGGCGCCATCTTGGATGCCTGCCAAGGAAGAGCCTTCCTGTCTGAGGACAGGGTGGATCGCATCAGGTTTTTGATACGGGACATTACGGCGAAGAAACTAGTTCTCTGTGTGGACTGTGCTTCGCCTGCTCGGACACATGGCTGCAATTGCTGCGGTCCCCCTGGCCCGCCACCACATGAGTTACTCGGTGGACTCTGAGAGCCCAGTCGGACCAGAAACAGGATCACTTAGATCAGCTCATTGGGGTCACAAAGCCAGTCGTTCAGGACTTGCAGTGGTGGATCGTCCCAGAACATCTCTCTGAGGGGGTCCTCTTTTTGGCTTCTACTCCATCTCTTGAATCTCACCACAGACGCTCCGGGGTCCGGTTGGGGAGCTCACCTGAATAAAACCAGGACCGAGGGAACCTGGTCGCCCTGGAAGCTCTCCTCCATATCAAAATTTTGGAGATGAGGGCAGTCCTGTGTGCCTTACAGTCAGAGATTCCACCAGGCCACATGTTGGTCCTGACGGACATCTCGGTGGTGTATTACATCAACAAGCAAGGAGGCACTCTCTCCGACCCACTTTGCAGAGAAGCAAAGAGGGTGTGGGATTGGGTACTACAGCACAGTGCCACAATTACCACAGTGCATGTTACTGGTGTAGACACCGTTGCAGATCTACTGAGCCAGTCACATCCAGAGCTCACGAATGGGAACTGCTGCAGGAGGTTGCGGAGGACCTGTTCTGCAGATGGGGGAATCCATACGTAGACTTGTTCACGTCCCCAAACAATGCAAAACTGCCCAATCTCTGCTCGCTAGATCCAGGGCCTGGTGTTTTCTGGCTAGACGCGTTGTCCCTTTCTTGGATGGGCAGGTTCCTCTGTGCTTTCCCACCTTTCCCTTTGATCCAGAGGGTTCTTCTCAAGCTCCAGTCAGAAAGGGCATCGGTGATCTTGGTGGTGCCCTTTTGGCCCAGACAAATTTGGTTTCCGCTTTTACACCAGTTGGCTCAGGAGCGTCCCATACCCTTACCGGTCAGTTCGCACTTGCTGTCCCAGGAGGTGGGTTCCCTGGTGCACCCAAACCTCAGATCTCTGAACCTAGATGCTTGGCTCCTAAAGACGTAGTCATTCTTTGGCACGGAGTCTCTCAGGGTGTTGCTGATATACTGGTGGCAGCTAGAAAACCATCCACTCATGCCATGAAACATAGAAACAGAATTTGACAGGAAATAAGGACTGCTTCTCCCACCTAGTCTGTCCATTTTCCTACCTAACAGATAAGCTGCAGATCCAAGTTAACCAACAGCTTACTTCCTCCTACACCCCACTAGGCCTGCCTTATGTCTGTCCCATGCATTCTTGAATTCCCCCACTGTTCTTGACTCAACGACCTCAGGGAGGCTGCTCCATACATCCACAACCCTCTCCATGAAAAAATACTTTCTCACATTACCTCTGAGCCGTCCCCCTCTATCTTCAAATTGTGCCCCCTTGTTCCTTCACATCTCTTTTTCTGAAAGATGCTACCTTCTTGGACTTTGTTGATTCCCTTGAGGTACTTGAAAGTTTCTATCATGTCCCCTCTCTCCGTTCTTTCCTCAAGGGTATACATATTAAGCTTCTTTAGTCTTTCTTCATATGTCTTCTGGTGCAGACCCTGCACCATTTTGGTTGCCCTCCTCTGGACAGCCTCCACTCTGTCTTTGCGGTGATGGGGTCTCCAGAACTGCACACAGTACTCCAGATGGGGTCTCTCCAACTGTCTGTACAGCAGAATAACAACTTCTTGTTTTCTACTATTAATGCCTCTCCCTATGCATCCCAGTATCCCCCCAGCCTTCCTTACTGCCTTCTCACATTGCTTGCCCCCCTTTAGGTCATCTGATAATTACCCCCAGATCCCTTTCCATTTTTACTGTTGTCAGTATCTCGACCCCCATTGTGTAATCTTCCCCTGGGTTTTTGTTTCCCAGGTGCATTACCTTGCACTTCTTTGCATTGAATCTGAGCTGCCATACATTTGACCAGTCCTCCAACCTTGCCAAGTTCCTTCTCATCCTTTCCACTCCATCTTGTGCATCAACCTTGTTGCAGATCTTTGTGTCGTGTGCAAAGAGACATACTTTTCCTTCCAGTTCCTCTGCAATGTCACTTATAAAGGCATTAAAAAGGACTGGTCCCAGTACTGAACTCTGCGGTACCCTGCTAGTAATCCTCCTTTCTTCACTGTGGACTCCGTTTATTACTACTACCCTTTGTGTCCTGTTGTCTAGTCCATTTTTTATCCAGGCTACCACCTTGGGACCCACTCCAAGGCTAACTTGTGTATTAATCTTTTGTGTGGGACTGTATCAAATGCCTTGCTAAAATCGAGGTAGGCTATGTCCACAGCCCCACCCTGGTCTACTACTTTGGTCACCCAAAGTAATCTATTAGATTTGTCTGACACAACCTTCCCATCATGAATCCATGTTGCCTTGGGTCCTGTGCCCCACTGGCCTCTAGGTACTCAACAGTTCTTTCCTTCAGAAGTGATTCCATCATTTTCCTTACCACTGAGGTCAAATTAACTGGTCTGTAGTTTCCTGCCTCTGTCCTGCTCCCACTTTTGTGAAGCGGAATCTCATCCACCCTCCTCCAGTCCTCTAGTACCACCCCATCCTCCCATGATTTGTTAGAGAGTAGTCAGCGGTGTCACTAGTTGTTCTGCCCTTAGTTCTTTTAGAATTCTTGGGTGAATCCCATCAGGCCCCATTGCTTTGTCTACCTTCAATTTTATTAGTTCTTTCAGAACCCTTTCTTCTGTAAATGGACTGGTATCGACCCCTGTCTTCAGGGTGTTTCACTTGTTTGGTTTAGGTACCTCCCCCTCCTCTGTGAATACGGAGCAGAAATATTCATTCAGTATCCCTGCTTTTTCACTGTCACCCTCTGCCCACATTCCCTCCCCTTTATTAAGCCTCAGTATCCCTCCTTATTGCTCCCTAATGTACCTATAAAAGGTCTTATCCCCCTTCTTAACAGAGTTTGTTGTCCTTTCCTCGGTTTGGGCCTTTGCTATTCTGACTGCCTTCCCTGCCTCTTTCTGCTTTAACTGATAAAGTTCTCTGTCCTGCTTCTTCTATGTTTCCTTATTTCCTGAATGCTTTCCTTTTCTCCTTAACCTTCCCTGCCACCTCTTTTGAGAACTATAGTGTTTTTTTTCCTTCATTGTGTTTTGTTTTGCACAAAGGCTTGTTGCCTCTATGATGGCTGTTTGATTACTCCCCATTGTTCCTCCATCCGTCCTCCTTGCCTGTTTGCTAGTGCTTTTCTGAGGCACTCCGGTTTTCCTAAAGTCCAATACTCTTGCTTTTGTGTGGCTTGATTGTATGGTTGTGTTTATCGTGAACCACACTGGTGGTTGCTTGTTCCTAGTTAACTACCCACTTCTAAATCTTTCTCCGTCCCCATTTGAGAGTACCATGTCTAAGACTGCTCCCTCCTGAGTGGGTTCCAATACTAGCTGTGTGAGGCATGCCCCTTGTAGGGCATCAAGAATGACCCTGTTCTTGTATGTGCCTGCAGCAAAGGTACTCCAGTTAACATCTGGCATATTCAGGTCCCCCATCAACATCTCCCCTTTTTCTGCCATCCTAAGGATGCCTTCTATCATTTCCTTGTCCATTCCCTCCCTGAGATTGGGGTCTGTATACAACCCCCATGCGGATTGTGGTGCCATTTCCTGTCTCCAGGGTGACCCAGAGTGCCTCATCTGCTCCCTGTTTACTCTCTAGTTCTGTTGCTTTGATCTCTTCCTTTACATAGAGAGCTACTCCTCCTCTTTTACTCTCCCTGTCCCTCCTATAGATTGTGTATCCTGGTATGTTGACATCCCAGTCATGGTTCTCTGTGTACCATGTTTCTGTGACTGCCACAATATCCAGGCAACCCTCTTCCATCAAGGCCACTAGTTCAGGGAGTTTGTTGTACAGACTATGGGCACTGGTACTCATCATCCTCCACTTTCTGATGGCCTTTACCCCTTTTAGCCCCATCCCTGTCTGTACTGCCTTTGCCTTTTTTTACATTTAACTCTGTCATGCTCCCTAATGACTTCTTTACCTTGGTGTTTACCTCACTAATTACTGTGTTTTGTGGGGGGAGGCTGGGATTTCCCTGCTCCTTTTCAGTGCCTACCCCCCTTGGTTAATTTAAATGCTTGCCAATGAAGCATTTAAACCACTCACCTAGAATTCTGGTCCCCCCTCCCCCCTGGACAGATACAGACCATTGTGCCAATATAGGTCTGCATCCCTCCAGGTGGCTTCCTAGTCCCCATTGAAGCCAAAACCCTGAGCTCCACACCAGTTTTTCAACCATTGATTGAATTCCCTGGTGAGGAATGCCCTAGCATCACCCTTGCCATAGACAGGCAGCACCTCTGAGAAGGTTACTGTATGCGCTACTTGTCTAAGGCCCCTCTCCAACTCTGCAAACTCCTCTTGCACTTCTCCAATCCCATTCCTAGCCAGGTCATTTGTCCCTAGGTGGACAATGACATCCAGCTCCCTCCTTCGCATAGCTGCTCCCAAGATCCTGAGGTTTCTCTTCCTACCCCATCTAGCCGTGGTGCCAGGGAGGCACCTTACCTCCCTCACCCCTTCCTCCCCCACTTCTACCCCCCTAATGATGGAGTCCCCCACCAGGAGTTGCTTCTTTCCACTGTGGGGTCTCATGCCACCCTCCTGTGGGTCTCCTTTGTGAAGGTTCCCAGCATTCTCCTTGGTCTCCACTGCAGATGCCTCCATAGAGGAACCACTGTCCACCAAAAGAATGTATGAATTGTGGAGAGGTACAGCTGGAGGGATGCAACTCTGTTCCACCACCCTCTCCCTTCCTGAGCCCACCCTGGTCCAGCCTCTTCTCTTTCTTGGCAACCTCTGAGGTAGTGGCATTGGCTCTGGTGGTCCCTGGGTGGGAGGAGGTTTCACCGAATCTAGCCAGGTCATCCTGAGATGGGCAACCTCCTCCCTCAGACCAGAGAAGGTGCCTGCAAATAGGGCAGTATCGCAGCCTCCAGAATGTCTCCCCGAACACTGCCGCCCCACAGCCATTGCACTGCACCACTCCTATCGTATTATTTTGTGTCTCTTCTCCTGTTTCTCTGTATGCTTACTCTCTCCTCTCCTTACAACTCTCACCCTTCCTGTTCTGGGACAGCAACTTCCTATATTCTTCAGTTGCCTCCTTCTTCCTTGCTCAATGTTAGACCACCACCAGCTGCTGGGGGAGCGAGCTTTTTTTTTCCCCCCTTTAGGGTTGACAAAACTAGTGTTTCTCTATGATCCTTCCCTTCCTACTGCCAAACAGGAAGTTTGTGTTGTCAGTCAAATCTAGTGGCTATAAAAAATAGAACTGGCTTAGGGTGGCTGGGATGGAGGGCAATTAGTAAGAAAGGCTAGCAACAGGAAGTTGTAATTGGAGTCACCTGCTTTTATATTGCCTAAGCCACACCCCAATTACTCCTCTCCTCCTACTGATTTAGCAGAGTTAGTTGATACAGTACACTTCCCAGCACAGAACACACAGACTTTTTTTTTTTTACCCTAAATAAGGCCCCTTCTACTTCTAATAAAGTATCTGTCTGCTTAATCTCAACAGACACGGACTCCTGCTGTGAGAGAAGTGTTAAATTAGTAAGAAAATGGTAGCTTCTTTTAGTTAGCTGCTTTCTGCTGTACAAGCAAGTGAAGTGGTGACAGTTTTGTCTCGGCGCCCAGGCTCGCAACCTTGATCCACTCCACTATCCTGAGAAGTCAGTTTTGGACTACCTCCTATCCCTGTTTCAGTCGGGGTTAGCATATTCTTCCTTGAAGGCACACCTCTGTGCCATTTCGGCATACCATGCAGCGGTCGGTCAATGGTCACCAGCTCAGCTAGAGGCCTCGTTCCTTTTTACGTGGTATTCTGCACCTGAGACCCCCCATAAAGGACCCAGTTCCTCCTTAGGACCTTCCTTTTGTCCTAGAGCAGCATATACTGCCTCCTTTTGAACCAGCCGCAGATTGCGAGCTACGCCTTCTCTCTTGGAAGATGTTATTTTTAATTGCTGTTACCTCAGCAAGGAGAATTTTGGAACTCCAGGTACTCACGTGTAAAGAGCCTTATTTGATCTTTCATAAGGACAGGGTGTCCTTAAGGACCAATCCTAAGTTTCTTCCCAAGGTGGTCTCAGCCTTAACCTTAAATCAGGATATCGACCTTGCGGTGTATTACCCTAACTACACTAATAGAGAGGAAGCTCTCCTGTACACCTTGATGTGCACAGGATCCTCTGGTTTTACCTGACCAGAATCGGACTGCACTGCCAGTCCGATCAGCTGTTTCTGTCTTTTACTCCACAGGATGTTGGGATCACCTGTGTCGAAACATTGGTTGGTGAACTGCATTGTGTTCTGTTATCAGAAGCACAACACGCCCTTACCGGGATCAGCTGGCCATTCGACTAGGGGGGTGGCTACCTCTTTTGCGCTGAAGACTGTTGCAACACCGGCCATTTGTGCAGCTGCTACTTGGAGTACAATGCACACTTTCATCAGACATTACAGTTTGGACGTTACCTCAAGACTCTGAGCGGGCTTTGGCCTGGCAGTCCTCCAGGGACTGTTGTCCTAGGCGGTCTAATCATGAGATCTCTCCTATCCTCCTCCCGACTGGGTTAGCTGAACACCCTTACTGCTTGGGAATCTGTTCTTCAAACAACATGAAGTCTTGCTATATTATAGACATTAGCAGAATACACAGCAGTTTGTTCCAGCTCTAGAACTGCCCCGGAGTGAAATGGTTAAAACCATTCCAAAATAGAATTTTGGCACGAGAGCAGCTCTATCTGTGTCATTTCAAACTTGAACTGTCAGATTCTTTATTCCGCCTCAGTGAACAGTCGCTCCGGAGATTTCTCCTTCTGCTCGGTTCATTTCTCGGTTTAAAAAGTGTTTTCTCGGTTGGATTTAACTGAGAATAGTTTTATTTAACCGCCAAAACCGTTGGTTCAAGCTCTATCTGTGGTAACCGTAAGTAAATGAAGGTTTTGTCTGTATGGAACTTGTAAGTTATCGGTTCGGTTTGAACCGATCAGTGGGTTTAAAGCCATTTAAAACTAAAAGTTACTATTTTAGAGTGCGGTTCGGTTCTTATCGGTTCTAAAAAACACGGTTTATGCGTTTTTCCAATACCGTGACGGTTAGGAACCGATAAGGTGTCTTCCTGGCACTGCTGTTAAAAGGGCAAGTTTTTGGTTAGGCTGGCATTATGTCTGAGAAACCCAAAAGAAAAACCGGGCCCACTGGGTTTCAACACTGTGATGTTTGTGGGGAAGTCTTTGCCAAGGCTGACCCACACACACCACATGTGTTTATTGTCTGGGGTTTGACCACCTCAGTCAGACTGCCAGGTATGTAAAATTTCCTGCAGCCACCCTGGAAAAAGATTGGGCAGGCTCAGGGAACGAGAGGCCAAAAGTCCGCTGACCGGATGGCCAGCCCGGTTCGGTGCCAACCGAACCAGAGGAGTGCCCTCTGACCAGGGCCAGACTTCCTCGGCAAAGAAAAGCTGGTTCTGAGGAACCAATTCCAGTAAAGAAAACAAGAAAATCAGCAGGTCTGAGTCCAAAATTCCTTCTCCAACTGCTGCAGAGATAACAAAAAGCCATACAAATTGTCCAGTCACTGTCTGGGGTCCGTCCGAACCACCACTATCTGGTAAAGGTCGGTTCGTCTGGTCCCAGTGGTTCAGGATTATGATATTGAGGAATTTTATGAACCAGAGGAGGGGGAGGAGGATTATGAACAGTATGAATGTGGCTGGGAAGGTCTGGGTGTGCCCATTGAACCGGACATCTCCCCAGACAGACCTTTAGAATCTCCCCCTATGCTGTCCGAGTCCCCATCTCATTTTATGTTTTATAAAAAAGTTGCTGAAACCCTCCAGCTTCCTTTAGAAGAGGCTGTGGATGAGCAAGAGGAGCCTGATTTTGTAGAAATGATGGATATTCCAGAGTCTAGGAGATTGTCTATTCCTTTACATAAGTCTTTTAGGAAACAATTAAAATTTTAAAAGCTCCTAATTCTGTGCCTCCTGTAGATAAAAGATGGACAGAAGGTATACATTGTCAGGCCCTGATACAGAATTCCTTTCTCAGCAATGCAGTCATGTTGGGTAGTTCAGGCTGCTGCCTGTGATAAAGCTAATATTCCCTTGGCTTCACATCCTCCTGACAAGGATTCCAGGAAGATTGATGCCATGACAAAAACAGTATATGGCAGCCTCTCTGGGACTCAGGCAAGCAAATTATATGGCCTATGTAGCTAGGTATCGAAATCTAGATGGGATACTGTTATGCACTTGGCTGAAGCAGGCCCATGGCCAGCTGGCTAGTGAACTAGAACAGGTGGCTGCTGATGGCATTGAAGCCTCTAAGGTTCAGTTTCATGCTGCTGTGGATGTTAATGATGTTTCCTCTAGGGTCATGGCCACATCTGTAGCTTTTCGTAGGTTGGCCTGGCTCAGGTGTACTAGTTTGTCACAGGATACCCAGACTAAGGCTATGGTTTTTCCTGTGGTGGGAAATTCTCTGTTTGGAGAGCAGACAGAGAATTACATGAAGAAGATGGATGAATATAGGACTACTTACAAGAGTGCCCAGGCTAAGGAGTGGCAAGCCACTCCTCAAAGGCATACCCCCAGGGGTAGGGGTAGGCCTTTTCACAGGCCTTTCTACCAGACTCTGGCCTCCTCTGCCTATGCTCAGAGGGGCTTCTTCAGAGGCAGGGGCAGACGAGGGTGGGCAGACCTGCTCCCACCCCCAGCCTAAAGCTCCTCCTGAAACAGGCACCCTGATGGGGTGCCCAGGGCCAGTCTCCTGTACCAGTGGGGGCAGGCTGGCTTACTTCAGTCAGGGTGGGCTTCTTTAACCTCAGACAAGTGGGTTCTGGAAGTAGTAAGCCAGGGTCTGGTTCTCAGCTTCAAAAGTTTCCCAAGTTGAGAAGCAGACTTTTCTACCAGCAAGTGCTTCAGAGACACTCTCTCTGAAACAGAGGTCTCATCCTGTTAGCTCTCAGAGCAGTGAAGGGTTCCTCCTGCATCAGGGCAGGGTCTGTATTCAGATACTTCCTTACCCCAAAAAGACAGGAGAATGGCGGCCCATTTTAGATCTGGATATCTGAACAAGCATCTTTTGAAACCAAAGTTCAAAATGGTAACTCTGGCAATGATTTTACCTTCCCTAAGGCCAGGGACTGGCTAGCCTCCCTGGACCTCAAGGCTGCCTATTTTCATGTCCTAATCAGAAGATCCCATCGAAAGTACCTCAGATTGAACTGCCCTCAGGTCATTACCAGTTCAGAGCAATGCCTTCGCTTACCTCTGCTCCAAGGGTATTCACAAAGTGTCTAGCAGTGGCAGTGGCCCACTTAAGGAGGCAGAGGATTGCTGTTTTTCCCTATCTAGACAACTGGCTCATTGTAGGCCAGTCCCCAGAACAGGTAAAATCTTACCTGCAGGTCACCCAGTAGCTTCTCACCTCCCTGGGTTTTCTGCTAAACCTACCAAAGTCGATTCTGGAACCAGTCCAGGTACTCACCTTTATAGGGGCAGAATTGGACACAAAGCTAGCCAGAGCCTTTCTTCCCCCAGAAAGGGTAAGGAATTTAGTGGCTCTGGCCTCTTCCTTCACTCTGCAGGTCTCTCGACCAGCAAGACACTTTCTGCAGCTCCTGGGGCACTGGCTGCATCCACAGCTGTTGTGCAGGGGCCAGATTTCAGATGAGAGACATTCAGTTTCACTTGAGGAACCTTTTGGTCTCAGAGAAGAGACCCCCTTCCAAGTTGGTCCCAGTGACTCGAACCTTGATCCTAGCTCTCCAGTGGTGGCAGGATCAGAGCAATTTAAGAGCGGGGGTCCCCTTCATTTCCCCTTCTCACGACTTGACTCTCACTACAGATGCTTCCCTTCTGGGTTGGGGATCCCACATGGGCAACCTTTCCACTCAGGGAGTCTGGTCCCCCCAGCAATCTCTGCTCCACATCAATTTGCTGGAACTCAGAGCTGTGTCTTTAGCTCTTCAAGCTTTTTCTGCATCTGTCCACGACAAGGTGATACAAGTCAGAACAGACAACACCACAACAATGTGGTACATCAACAAGCAGGGGCACTGCGGTCTTGACCTTGTGCACCGAGGCAATAGAGTTGTGGTCTCTGGCCTATTCCCTGAACACTTCCCTCACTAGCAGTTCATCTTCCAGGAAGGACAATGTCTAGCGGATGCCCTCAGCAGGATTTCCCAGGGCCATCACGAATGGTCCCTGGATCCTCAAGTGCTGGGATAGTTTTTGCCAGGTGGGGCATCCCTCAGATAGATCTTTTTGCAGCCCCAGACAATCACAAACTTCCTCTGTTCTGTTGCAGGCCTCCAGTGCTGGGCTCAGTTCCCCTGGATGCCCTTCTTCTGGATTGGGAGGGGAAGTTCCTCTATGCCCCCCCTTTCCTCTCCTATTCAAAGTACTAGTCAAAATCAGATCTCAGCCTTGCAGGGTGATTCTGATTGCCCCGGATTGAGCCAGGCAGCCCTGGTACCCACTCCTTCTGTCTCTGACAGTCCATCTTCCCCTGTGCCTCCCAGGAATCGCAATCTGTTGACTTGTGCCCAGGGAAGGGTTTGGTATCGGACCTCAAATCCCTCAACCTCAAGGCCTGGCTCTTGAGGAGTTAGAGTTGCTGATTTACACCTCTCTCAGGGGTGTTCTTGAGATCCTAAAGGCTTCCAGAAAGCCTTCCACTAGAGCTACTTATAAGTTCTAAATGGAAAAGGTTTTCCATTTGGTGTGCTGGGAAAAATATTTCCCAGAATCTGCTGAATTGCCCATTTGTTAGATTACATGGTACATCTTAATTCCTTGGGTCTCAGACCAGCTACCCTGAGAGTTCATTTGGCAGCTGTCTGCCTTTGTGTCAACAGGAAAGTCATCCCCTCTTTCCTCTCATCCTGTGTTTTCCAAGTTTTTAAGGGATTACTCCATACTAATCCTCCCTTTAGAACCGGCCCTGCTTGGGACCTTAATGTTTGCATTGCCCAGTTAATGCAACCCCTTGAACCTCTGTCTTCAGCGAGCTTAAGTTCTAACTTGGAAAACTGTTTTCTAGTGGCTGTCACTTCTGCCAGGCATAAGTGAATTGCAAGCCTTGTCAGTGGAGACTGACTTTATTTCTTTCCACAGGGATAAGGTAGTCCTTAGGACTAATAGGAAGTTTTGCCTAAGGTGGTTTCAGATTTCCATCTTAATCAATCTATCTCCCTTCCAGTATTTTTCACTGATCACTCCTCTTGGTGAGAGGAGTTGCACAACCTGGATGTTAAGAGATCTTAGTTATTATATAGGCGTGACCAAAGGTCACAGAGTTGAATCCTCCAACTTTTCCTTACCTATGGTGAAGTTGGGAAAGGCAAACCTGCCACTAAGAGATCAATAGCCAGGTGGATTGTCTCTTGTATCCAATTTTGTTATCAGAAAGTGGGCAGAGAGCCCCAGTTTGAGGGCTCATTTCACCAGGGGTACAGCTGCGTCTCTAGCTGCTGCCAGAGATATCCCTTTATTAGAGATTTGCCAGGCTGCTACTTGGAAAAGCGGTACACACTTTTACCAAGCATTACTCCCTGGATGTCCAGGCCAGGAGAGATGCTCGGTTTGGCACAGCTGTTCTTCAGAGCCTATTCCTAAGTAGGTTCTGCCCCTCCTCCATGGAAGTACTGCTGTGTATTCTGCTAATGTCTATAATATAGCAAGACTTCATGTTGTTTGAAAAAAAATTACTCACCTTAGTAATGTTGTTTCTTATAATGGAGTCTTGCTATGTTATGAACCTCCCCCAACCTGCCCCTCTCAGAACCTCTACTTGGTGGGGTGCGGGCAACTTAGTGTGGGCACTACTTATGTCCTGTTAGCATTTTGTCCCTTTGGGACTTTGGGGTGTGTATGTGTGCAGCGTGTGTGTGTTTTATTATACTTATTTTCCATTTTCATATTATTAGAATGGTGTTAGTATTTCTGGTCCCCTGACTTGAGTCTTGGGTGTTGGGACCATCAATGGTTGTTATTATTTAGGTAGCCATTTGGCTAGTGTAGGTTACAGCTTCCACACAGACCTTAGTGAGTTTGGCTCGTAAAGATCTGACAGTTCAAGTTTGAAATGACACAGATAGAGCTGCTCTCGTGCCAAAATTCTATTTTGGAATGGTTTTAACCATTTCACTCCGGGGCAGTTCTAGAGCTGGAACAAACTGCTGTGTATTCTGCTAATGTCTATAATATAGCAAGACTCCATTAGAAGAAACAACATTACTAAGGTGAGTAATTTTTTCTTACGGTGTAACCTGCTGCAAGAGTTGTATCTCGAAGTAAGTACAGTTATGTAAGAACTTACCGTAACAATAGATCTTCGAGAACAGCTCTTGCAGCAGGTAGTTTCTTCACCCAAGAAGAAGTGCTCATCCTGTGGCATGTAGATCCCTCATAAGGATGGTCATTTGAAGTGCGTGATTTGTCTGGGCCCAAACCACCCTGTCTCATCCTGCTCAGAGTGCCAAACATTTAATCAGGCCACCAAAAAGCAGAGACAGCAGGCTTTGGAGGCCCACCTTCTAAAAGTCTGCATAGCTTCATTAGAGAAGCAAATGGAACGCATTAGAGAGTCCTCTTCTGAAAAATCCTCTCCCTCCAAGAAGCACCCAAGGAGAAACCTCGAGAGCTGGAGCGCTCCACGGACCAACCTGAGGCCTTGCGGCCCTTGACAAGCAAGGCCGCCTCTTAGCCACCGCCTAAAACAACCCTGGATGGTAACTCTGGAAAACCTTCAGGTCAGTCAACAGTCTGCTCCTCTGGCCGCACCGCTACAGCTGCTAAGTCGGCCCCTGGCTCCTCCGGGGACCGCACGGCCGCCGGTAAGACGGCTTCCCAGCCTTCGGGGACCATCCCTGCACAGCCGATAAGTCAACCTGCCTGGCTCTGTCTGATAAGACGCCCATCTCTGATGGCCGCTCAGACGTGGTTCTCCTATCGGGGCCTAACGGTGCCTCACCCAACACCCAGCAGAACCAGTGGGAGAATGGCTCTCTCCTCATCCTTCTTTGCCCTTACCCTTCCCCTCTCAGGTGGGTACCTCAGGCGAAGATAGCACGGAACCCCTCGACAGTGGATTCCTCGGGGTCGGTCGTGCACTCTCCTGACGGAGTCACAGGGAAGGAGTCTCCTCCTCTGCTGTCTGGCCTTCCAGTGGAGGCCCTTCTCTTCCAGGTGGGATCCCTTCGGAGCCGAAGAATATCCCGGCCCCGATCCCACTGTCTGATCCGGCACTTCCATTGCCGACTCCGGATACTTCGATTCTTCCACAGCAAGGGCTCTGTGATCTGCCCCAGCCTTTGTCTCCGGTGCCAGACCCAGTCCCACCGTCAGGGGGCCCCCTTCGTCTGGCCCCGACGCCAGATCCTCTTCCTGACGGCTAGCCCGACGCCGGACCCCCCCGACGATTTACACTACAGCTGGTCTGACATGGGTTCCCCCTCTGTCAGATCTGACTACGGGAATTTATACTAGACCCAGGACTGTCCCACGTTACCCCTACGGGTATCCTAGGGACCATTTCCCGGCTGGTCCTCCTCCTGAATGGAGTACCTTTGGACAGTACTACCCTGGTTACAACCCCATCACCATTTTCAGGGATAGCAGGGTTATCATTACCCACTCCCATCAGTAATGCCTCCTCCCCCTCAGCCGCAACCGCCTCCACTTACACCAGACTTCAAGACCTTAATCCCGTCTTGGTGGCAGGGGGCATGTTCGGAGTTGGTGTCAGACCTGGAGACAAGACTCCCACTTCCACGTTCTCCAATGTCTGCATTCCTGAGAAACTCTTCTCCATCCACGGTACATGTCTCGGGGGCGGCACGTCAGGACATCACCCTTCTGGACATCTGTAATCTTCCTGATTGCGGGGGGGACTATGATGATGATGACGCCGACGAGTCAGCAGAGGATGCCTTGGAGGAACCAGAGGGTCCGAAAGGCAAGGTTTTCCTTAAGTCCCCCCCAAGAGGACCCTGCCTTCTCTGATCTTATGAGGTCCATGAAAGATTTCTTTGGGAGTCAGAGGAACAGGACCCCATGAGACAGAGACTACCCGAACACCTGGACTTGGAGTCTCTATTCCGGTCCCTGTTCCTCCCTGGATTGGGCCTCACCAGGACCTCACCTCTACAGTCTGGCAGGTGCCTTATTCCCTCCTGACTGTCCCCAAGAGGGCAGACAGAATATGCCGGGTGCTGAAAGAAGCTCCATTTCTTAAGACGCATCCTACGGTGGACTCCGTCGTCATTTCAGCTGCTCATGACCGCTCCGCTGCACATGAGCACCTCTCCTTCAGACAGAGTCAGGGCAGATGGACCAGTTCAGCAGAAAAGTTTATGCTTCAGCCACATGCGCACTTAGATCCCTCAACTATGTGGCCCACATAGTGTTCACCAAAAGGCTACCCTGGCCAGGTTAGAGGCCCATGTCTGGTCTATGGAATCCTTGAGAATCAAAGAGGAGGTCTCCAAGGACCTTCACCTCTCTCGCTTTTCCTGTAGGCGTGCTTTGCGGGCTACATATGACTGTCGACTTTGTAGCTCACACCTCGGCAACTGCTGTTGCCCTAAGTGGCATTCCTGGCTTCGTATCTCTGGCCTTGCCAACAAGGTACAGTCAGTGATTCAGGATGCCTCCTTCCATGGCTCGGTGCTTTTTGGTGGGGACACCAAAGATGATATTACTGATCTCCAGGACAGAGGCCTCGCCCTCAGATCAGTGAGGTCCATGTACCGATCGGGCAGTTAACAGCAGCAACAGCCCTTTCAGAAAAGGACCTGGAGGCAGAGGAAGCAGGCCCCGGCTTGACGCCAGGGCAAATGCAAGTCCACGGATTTCACCACTCCTCCATAAACCAGAGAAGCGCAGGGGGTCCTCCCCTGAATGTTCTGCCACTTCCTGACTCCCTATCCCCACCAACTCCTCAGTCTCCACGACGAGGAACAAGTGGGGAGGTTCTACCATCTGCAGGAATAGAAGGCAATAACCTCTAACACATGCGTACTGTAACTGGTGTCCATCGGACACCCCATACTTTCTGGAAATTCTTCCAGAATCTCCGCCAAAAAGGTCTTCTTACTCAAGGGATCAGGCTCTTCTCATCCGAGAAAAAGTTCAAAGCCTTTTCTCAAGGAAGCAATAGAGCACGTTCCTCTCCTGCAAAGGGGTGCAGGGGATTTTAGTCCCATTTTTTCCTGGTTCCAAAAAAGACGGGAGATTTCAGACCCATTCTCGACTTAAGCAACCTCAATTAGTTTGTTGAGTACAGAGTTCCAGATGTTAATGCTCCAGAGTCTCCTCCCACTCCTTCAGGAGGATCATTGGTTATGTGCTCTGGACACGCAGGATGCTTACCTGCACATCCCTATCTTCCCCAGCCATTGCCATTTCCTGCGGTTCCAATTCCAAGGGGAGCACTTCCAGGTTTGGGTGCTCCCTGTTGGTCTGTTCGTGTCACCCCGGTGTTCACCAAGTGCCTGGTGGCAGCGGCGGGCAGCAGCAGCAGCAGCAGCCTCTTTATGCTGCCAGGGTATTGCAGTTTTCCCTTACCTGATCTCAGCCCTGTCTAGGGACTCCTTACTGGAGGCTCTCTGATTCACCCTTGACTTCTTTGGCAGACTGGGGATTAAAGTCAATGTTCCCAAGTCATCCATGATCCCGTCCCAAAGACTACAATTCATTGGGGCAGTCTTGGATATGGTCCAATGTAGAGCCTTCCTCCAGACAGGACAGAGACCCTGTTCCGTCATGCTTCATGAGTGGCTTCATCCAGGACCATCCCGGCCCGGGAGATCCTCCACCTTCTTGGCCTGATGGCAGCCTCCATCACTACTGTTCCACTGGCGAGGCTTCATATGAGAGTTACTCAGTGGTCCTTGCGTGTGCAGTGGGACCAACTCCTGGACGACCTGGAACATCCGTTACTGGTCTCCTCAGCAGTTCAGAAAGAATTGCTCTGGTGGAGGGACTCCTGCAACCTTTCCTTAGGTCTCCCTTTCAGGAGCTCAGCTACTTTGGCATCCCTAACTACAGACGCTTCGAACATGGGATGGGGAGTGCATCTGGGGGAGCACCAAGCTCAGTGACTGTGGTCCAGCTTGGAAGCACCTTTACACATCAACGTTCTGGAGATGAGAGCGTTTTTGTACGCCTTACAAGCCTTCCAGCCCCTCCTTCCCAAGGGATCACTGCTGGTCCAAATGGACAATATGTCGGTGGTCTGGTACCGCAACAAACAAGGAGGAACTCATTCGTACCCCCCTGTGCAGGGAGGCGATGCGGGTGTGGAATTGGGCGGTCCAGCACAATCTGGCTCTAGTGGCCTTGCACGTTCCAGGCATTCTAAATGTCCTGGCAGACAGTCTCAGCAGGTCTCAGACCCTAGCTCATGAAAGGGAATTAAATCAGAAAGTGGCAGAATCTCTCTTCCTAAGTTGGGGGCGTCCGGAAATTGACCTTTTCACCTCCCAGTACAACGCAAAACTTCCCAGTTTTTGCTTGCTCGTTTCAGGTCATGGTGCTTTCTGGCGCTGTCTCTCTCCTGGACAGGGAAATTTTTGTACACCTTCCCTCCATTTCCCATTCTCCAGAGAGTCCTTCTAAAGCTTCAGACAGAGAAGGCGAGGATGATTCTCATTGCCCCTCTCTGACTGAGACAAATTTGATTTCCACTGTTAGACAACAGCTATCCAGGGAACCACCAGTTCTACTTCCAGTGACCCATGAACTCTCGACTCAGAATCAAGGTAGCCTGGATCATCCGGGGCTCGGGACCCTCCATCTTCATGCTATGGCTCTTGGAGACATAGCGATTTGTCGCTTTGGGGTCTCCTCTCGAGCAGCTCAGATTCTTCTAGAAGCTAGAAAACCCTCCACTCATTCCACTTATGCTATGAAGTGGAAATGTTTTTCCATCTGGGCAAGAGGTGCAATGCTTTTTCTTGTTCTGCCCCTCAAGTCATGGAATACTTCCTTCATTTGTCAGACTTAGGTCTGTCTTATTCCTCCTTGAAGGTCCACCTTTCAGCATACCACGAGCTGGTAGACTGTAAACCCTTGGCTCAATTGGAGGTCTCAAAAACCTTTCTTAAAGGGATCCTCCGTCTGGAAACTCCCCATCAGCAGCCCAACTCCACCTTGGGATTTGAACTTAGTGTTGGAGAAGCTCACTCTTCCCCCATTTGAACTGGCCATGCATTGTGATTTGCACTTCCTTTCCTGGAAGACGTTATTTATGTTTTTAACCAAAGTGGTGTCAGAAGCCACACTGAATCAATCAGTAGAGCTTCCAGTTTACTTTCCATCCCCTTCAAACAGCGGTGAGGCACTCCTGCACACCATGGATGTCCTTCGGTGCTACACACACCGGACTAAGGATTTTCCCAGCTGTGATCAGCATTTTGTTTCTTTTGCCCCCAGGTCAAAGGGCAAAGTGGTTTCCAAGCAGTGACTTTCCAAATGGTTAGGCAACTGTATTTGATATTGTTACCAAAAGTACGGAAAACCTCTGCTGGATCCTATCAAAGGTCATTCTACTAGGGGCATAGCTGCTTCCAGTGCCTTTTTGAGGAATGTCTCTGTGGCTGATAACTGTGCTGCAGCCACTTGGAGATCTCGCCATATCTTTACTGAACACTACAGTCTGGACATTGCTTCTAGGCGGAGGGCTGGCTTTGGCCTAGCTGTCTTGCAGGGCCGTCTGTCCTAGGCTGGGTCCATTCTGGTTCCTATTTTTTTGTTGGAGTTATTTTCTCCTCCTCCCTTGTTTCTCTCGGTCTCTCTTTGGAGGGACTTCTTGGGACTCTGTCCTATATGTAATGACCTACTGAAGGAACCCTCTCAAAGTAAGATAGTACAGTTACGTAGGAACTTACTGTAACAGTAGATTTTCCAGGAGCCAGTCATCCAGGTATGGGAAAACCTGAACTCCCTGGGTACGCAGGTAGGCCGCTACCACAGAAAGGCATTTGGTGAGCACTCGGAGTGCCGAGGAAAGACCAAATGGGAGGGCCTTGAACTGAGTCCCCCTGGAACGAAAAACAAAGATATCTGCGGTGGGAAGGGCAAATAGGGATATGCAGGTAGGCATCCTGCATGTCCAGAGTGCACAGCCACTGTCCCAGCTGAAGGAGGGGAAGAAGACTCTGCAAAGACAGTATCCTGAACCAGTTGTACTCCATGAACAGGTTCAGGGAGCTGAGGTCTAGAATAGGCCTTACATCTCCTGACTTCTTTGGAACCAGGAAGAAATGGGGGTAGTAACCCGTCCCCTGAAGGTGAGATGGGACGGGCTCTATCGCTGCCTTCAGAAGAAGGGAAGATATTTTTTTTTCCTGAACAAGAAGATGATGGTCCTGGGGTTCTTGGTGGTTTCTGTTTTTGTGCTCGGAAGGAGTCAGGGATGACATACACGGCAGCTGAAGAAAATGCTGATGGAAATCGAAAAAGAGATGGCAAAAAACTACCAATGATAGACTGGCGAAGCAGTGAACTTAACCACGAGGCACTAACTGGAGCTAACGGCGAGAAAGAACTGGAAGGCGGGCATGGGGGACTGCCCCTTTATACTGATGTCGCATGACGTCGGTCACCTGATGTGGGGGCGGTCCCCCGCCATAGACTGCTAGCTAGAAATTTTTCCGTGGGGTCCTGATGCCTGCCGGCTTCAGTCCTATATGTAATTACCTGCTGCAAGAGCCTCTCTCAAATATCTACTGTTTCTTGCTTAACTGTACTATCTTCGAGAGAGGTTCCTTTAGTAGGTCATATTTTCCCTCCCTCCTTCCCCTTATTTTCTTTCTTACAGGGACTCCAAATCCTGTTTACCCCTGCTGTCAGGCCTCTTTCTGGCTCCGGCGGGAGAACTGGAGGGCGGGCATGGGGACCACCCACTATATACAGCCATGCTGACGTCTGTCACATGACGTCTGGTGGGCGGTCCCCTGACAAGGATTGCTAGAAAAGTGCTGTGCGACCCAATGCCAGGTGGCGCCAGTCCTATATGTAATGACCTACTGAAGGAACCTCTCTCGAAGATCTACTGTTAAGGTAAGTTTCTACGTAACTGTACTTCCTTCATCCAAGAGTCTCTTTAAAAATCTCAGTCTCTAACTAAACATTGCTGTCTTAGAAGATGTTTTTCCCTGGCAATTAAATTCTGTATCTTGCTCTTGTTAATCTCCTATTTTTACACAGTGTAACAAAACGTGTCATTGCTTTTCCTGTGACCAACCTGGAGAGTACATCTAGACTTTTTAACAGGCTTAACAAGTGACACCAATTAATGTATTCTGTCCAGAGCTGGCTTCCTGCTGACAGCAAACTTGTGAAAGGTCAAAAGGTTTCTCAAGGTCAACCCCCTGTGTTTCAAACTGCTAAATTACCTAACAAACCTAAGTAGCTGTCTAATTATTTCAGCAATATAATTGTATACATTCACAAACCAAGGGAGCCAAGTTTCACATTAAGATTCACATTTTTTTTTTTGGTTAACCACAGAAGCAAGGGGAGAAAGAAGAGAAACATTAAGTGATGGATGGGAGATAATAGGGAAATTGTGGAACCATGAGGAAGTAGCCAGTTCCTAAGTACCACAAGAAAATGTGATTACGCAGTCAGACAGGCAAGAGAGAGACAAGTGGCAGAAATAAGAGAGGACAAATTCAATTCTTACTTTTAACCCTCTGCATAACAAATGGGAATAGGTTTTATCCAACTGTCACAATCAGGTAAAAATTTTTCTACTATCTGAACATCCTACAAAGCACATGGGGTGGGATATTCAAAAGGGTTGCGCCATGCACAAGTCCAAAGTTGCGCCATTCTGCAATATTCATCAGGAGGCAGTTGCGCCACAGAAAACATGCTGAGCAACAGCGCAATGCTAATGAAGGTATGCGCAACCGAAGGGGGTGGAACCATGCATAAAGTGCGCAATGTGATATTCAAAGGCTTGCGCAATGCGCAACAGTGGGATCAGGCGGAAGTTGCGCCATAGCAGAAATGAGCCAAAATAAAAAGGCTTAAGGAAGAGGCGCAAGAACGCGACAGGGAAGCCACATGAGGCAGGGAGACAGAGAAGGCCAGAGGAACAAACAGTGCAGGCCAGGGAGTGCACAGGACAGAAGAGGGGCAAGGGAAGGTGTGTGGGGCCACAGAGTGCAGAGGCCAGTAGGTGTACCCGGTGCAGTGGAGGTAGCAGTCAGGACAACGGGGGTAACAGAGCACCAACAGCCAGGGAACACAAGCCAGGGACATGGACAGTGCCAGCTTCCACATGGAAGCTGTAATGAGGGGAGTGAGAAGGCATGCTGCAGGGGGACGGGGCCGTGGAAGGGCCTGTCAGTGGTATGCCCCCAACAGGCAGTACCGAGCCCGCATCAGCTTTGAGCTGTATTCAGATGTCGAGATTGTGGGCCGGTACTGCCTGAACAGGGCAATACTGAGGCGGCTCTGTGATCTGTGCAGTGATGTGATGTGATGCAGGCACCCTCACGATGGAGTCACGCTCTGTCATTGGAGACAAAGGTAACAGCCTGCATGTGCTTGCTCGCCACGGGTACCTTCCAGAGACCAACAGGGGACACCACAGGCATAACACAGTCAGCCACATCACGCATCCTCACCCAATTCCTCAGTGCACTGCTGTCACATGCTGCGGAGTACATCCATTTCCCCAGCACCGTGGCAGAGCATACAGCAAACATACAGGAGTTCCACAGGGTAGCACATATGCCTGGCGTGCTAGGGGTGATAGACTGCACCCATTTGGCCATTTGCACGCCACCTGGCCCCGATGGGGCTGCCTATTGGAATCGTAAGGGGTTTTCCAGTGTCAACTGCCAGGTGGTGTGTGATGCCAGTGGGCGCATCATCAATGTCTGTGCCACGCACCCTGGCGGAGCACACAATTCATTCATATGGTACCAATCAGCACTGTGCCATCGATTCGAGAGTGGGGACATCCCCACAGGACATCTAGTGGGTGAGTATGCATGTAGGATTGGCAAATCGGGGGCAAGGGTGTGTAAGCCACAGGTGCCATGGGAGTGGCACACAGGGTTAGGGGCAATATGAGCCTGCACATGACACTAACCTCCACTATCTCCACACAGGTGACAGTGGATACCCACTCCATCCCTGGATGCTCACACCCTACCGGCTGCCCACGACCCCATTGCAGCAACGCTTCAATGAGGCACACGCCGCCACACGCAACATCATCGAGCAGGTGTTTGGGATGCTGAAGGCACACTTCCAATGCCTAGACACCTCCGGCGGTGCCCTACAGTATAGCCCCTCAAAGGCCTGTGGGATATTCCTGGCCTGTTGTATCCTGCACAACATGGCCAAAGACTGGGGGATAGCCCTACAGGTCAAGGAGGGGGACAGCAATGGGGACGCTGGTGTTGCCGGTGATGATGGGGATGAGCAGCCCCCCCCTTGGACGGCATGACCCCCGACTGATCCGGCTGGCCCAGCTGCACCGGGACACCATCACAGAGGAGCACTTCGCCCAATACAGGTAAGTCATGGGGCCATGTGCAACCAACAGTGGCTAGGGCACAACCCACATACACACAGGGAAACACACCAGGGGTGCATGACAGCGAGGGAAATGGCAGGGCACAGAAGCACACACACACAACCAGGGAGGGGTGAAGAGTAACACGCCACATGGACAGACACACACACACACACCAGGCACAAAGTGCACAGGGGTCAGGTGCACAACAGAGCAGGAATGCAGACACTAAAAACACACACGTCCACAGGCCACCACCACCACCTGTACTGTCCATGTACGTGTGTCAGATGCTGGGCACCCTTGCACTTTGGTGTACAGCGCAATGCAGGCACCATCATGCACACGCACTTGTGGACAGCAGTCGGGAGGGTGTGCAGGTGGTCCATGTGTCTGCGTGTAGGGCAGGGCACCCACTGGTACACTGCCCACTGAAACACATATTGCACACAGGGCAGCACCAGACAGGGCCCGCACTGGGAGACAGCTCAGTCATGCGGCACAGTGCCATGGCCACCTCGGATGCGTGGGCGGCCCCACCGAGACCCAGCAGCACTGGCAGGCTGAGCACAGGCCACATGGGGTGGCACCGATGGACCACCAGGGGTCCCACTGCACGAACGCGACCTTGTCCGCACAGGGGGCTACAGCATACCGAACATACCTGCACCAGGGGTGCTCGGGATGCCCACAGCTGAATGGGGAGTGGATAGCGTACTGTGTGGTGTGAGCGGCACAGGGGCACCTGACTGTGTGCCCAATATGGTCATGACACCGACCACTGCCTGTGTCAGCCTGTCAATGGCGGCGGTCACATCCACCCGCAAATGGTCAATCCGGGACAGGATCCTCTCAGTGTCCCTGCTGTGCCACTCCAGAGCCACACACAGTACCTCCACGGATGTTGCAACCTGCATCTGCGGGTGTGCTCATCAAAGAGGTCGTCTGCCACATCGGCAACCTGTCCCTCAGGGTCTGGAAGGGCCTGATGTACAGCACCCCTTAAGGGTGGGCGCTTCTCACCAGGACCAGATATGGGCATGTCCACAGGCGGTGCGCCTACATCACTGCTGAGCCCTGTACCCCCAGTCCTGGTGGGTGACTGCTGCTGCTGCCCCTCCGCCTGCTGTGCCCATGGGATCAGTGGTTCCACTGCTGTGGCCGCAACAGTGCCAGTGACCTGCACAGCCACCGGTGCTGCCCCACCAGTGCTGACAGGCGCAGCCTGGGACTGTGCTGACATGCTAGCACACACGTCAGAAACAGATCCATGGGCATGAGCTGTCCTGCTGTGTGTCCATTCTTTGACACACACGTCAATGCCCATAGTGGTCGGTGCATCATCAATGGTGCAGGTCTGTGCCACCAGCCGCAGCATGCTGGCTTGCTTGCATGCCAGACCACTGAGACACAGGAAGGGCACTCCCCACACCTGTCTCAACATCAGTGAAGGTAGCCAGGCGTGCACACTGGCGCAGTGCACGCCGGCAATCTGTGGAGGTGGATGGTCCCTCCTCCAACTCCGGATGGCTGTCCGCAGTGGACAGGCTCTCCACTGCTGACCCCTGCAGAGGCACAGGATCTGTAACAGAAAGAAAGGACATGTTAGTGCATGTGAACTACCTTCCCCCCTGACCATGACATACCATGCAGTGATGGGCTACCACCTGTCTGGAAGCCACCTCCAGGAACACCCTCAATGGTACTGCACTGCATGCTTGCAGCGAGCATGTCCTCCGCCGGAGTCAGCTGCACCACCTCCGGCTGTCCCCCGCCTGTTGCAGCACATGCCGCCCTGATGGCTGCAACCTTCTCCTTCACCCTCCTCCTGTCGGTCCCCATCTTCTTTTTACACTCCTGCACAGAGCGCTGGTGGCTGCCGTGCAGGTTGACGGCATGTGCCACCCCCTCCCATGCAGCAGCCTGAGGGGTGCCCCGCCGTCCACTGAGAAGTGGCTCCTCAGCCAGGTAGGCCTCAAACAATGCCTCTGTCTCCGCCTTAGTAAAGTTGGGCCTCCTCTTCCGCCCACCATCATCCTCCTCACCCAGTCCTCGCTCGGTCATTTCACAGCCTGTATGGGTAAGAGTGGTCACCTGTGACTGTGCAGTACACAGCAATTCTCTGGGGCCATGGTCCAGAACAGCGCAATGCATGCAACTCACCTATCAACTGCAGTTACCGAATATGGCCACTGCAGAACAGTGTTGCATATTTATAGCGCAATGCATGCAAATTAGACTGGAGCAACTTTAATGAGATGCAACGCTGCGCCATTGAACGGCTGATCGGATGATTTGCATATGACGGCTGAATATCGCGCTGTTGCGCTTTGCGCAATACGGTTGAAATGGCTGAGCCAATGGCGCAGTTCTGTGACTGCGTAGTACACCGCACTGCGCATGCCCAGGTAGCCTACGCAGGCATCTGCCGCGCTGATGACGTGTTGTGCACGATAGGCAATTCAGGACACAGCCACCATTGTGTCAGTGGCGCTACAGCGACGGTCACTACATGGCGCTGTGGCACAACTGTGCAGTAGTCCACTGTGGCAATGTCACACAGGCGACCAATTGCGCTGGACGCATAGACGTCCGATGGCACTGTGCGTGGCCTTGCGCCAGAGACCCATGACCCTGTGCCCAACCTTTGCCCCCTTAGCGCTGTACGTATGGCATGTCTGCAGCTCTATTGCGCTGGTCGGTAACAGCGCGATAGGGACTGGCGGCACTATACCAACAGCGCGATAGGGAATAGCGGAGTTGCATTGCGCAACAATTCCACGTGGGGTTGCCGCGCTGCGGAGCGCCATATTCTCTACTATGTACATGCAGGGATGGCACGCAGGAGAGCCCCACAATGGAGTGCGGTGGAACTGGCAAACCTGGTGGCCATAGTGGAGCCTCACCATGGCCCACTATTTGGGGATGAACCCCTGAACATGACAAGGACCCATGTGTGGCAGCGGTGGCCACTGCCCTTGAGGAGGCCACTGGCCGGCAGCGGTTGGCAGAGCAGTGCAGGCACTGGTACGGTGACCTGCGGAGGAGGGAGCCGGCACTACTGGCATGACTTCGGTCACATGCCAGGAGGGGCGTGGTGCCTCAGCCAGCTGGGTGAGCTGTCTATGCACCTGTATGGTCCGTATGGGTAACACTGTGTATTGTGTCCAGCACATGGGGGAGGGTTGGTCTATGGTTGGCTGTGGCGGTGTTTACAGGATATGTGATGTATGGGTCTGGCTGGGTGGGCGGGCACACTCATTGGGGCAGGGGGATGTCTGCTTTGGGATTTCACCGATGTGTTTCTCACCTTTTGTTTCCCACAGGCATGGCAGAGTGGAGGAGGGCCCAGGCTGAGGTGCAGCAAGGGGTGGCAGCGGTGGCTGTGCGTGGTGTTGGTGGTGGTGGTGGTGATGAGCAGCAGCAGTACAATGAGGGTGAGTGACATGACACCATGAATGCTATTGCATGCTGTGGGGGGCAGGGCATGGCCACCATCCATGGACAACACTGCCATGCATGTGACATGTGACAATCAGCACTGTCCAGTGGCACTGCATGTCTGGGAGTGCATCAATGGTGGTCCATGCGTGCACTGGGCACATGGCTGTGGCACTGCCTTCCCACCGCGTAGCCACGTCACTATACAGCCTTGGTTGTGCTGTGCTGGACATGGGTGGTGTGTGTGTGCAGTAGCACACATGGCTGTTGCTGCCTGGTTGGGCATGTCTTGTGCACGGTCACTGTGGGTGGGTGCAGTCCATCACAGGAGCGGGGCACTTGGCTGTATGTCATGCATGTTGGGTGGGCTTCAGGGATATGGACAGTCACAGCCATTGATTCTGATCCCTTGTCCTAGGTGTCCGGATCCTGCGGAGGCTTGAGAGGTCAGTCCACCAGCTCATTCAGGTGGGCATGGATTCCCTCGACATCCTGAGGGACCTGCAGTGCCATGGCGTTAGGCGCAGAGGAAGGCCCCGGGACCAGCAGCAGGTGGATGGAGAGCAGGCTGGCAGGCAGTAGCTGCCCATCACCTCCCCCCTTACCCATCCCTCACACCCTGCCTTCCCTCTCCCAGTTGTTCACCCCTGCCCCTTACCCACCCCTACCTTGTACCCGTACCCCCACCATTGTATTGTATATAGTTCTGGTTGTTCGTATTGTTCTTGTTATAATATTAATTAGAAAAATATATTTTGTTATGAATACTGTGGTGGTCTCTGATTTGCAGCTGGCTATAGGTGCTCAGTTGCAGTGGTGTGCATGGCATCTGGAGTGGTATTGTCTTGGGTATGTGTGTGTGTGTGCATGGGGAGGTGTCCCTGGTGTGGGAGTGGCTTTCAGTCGGTCTTGCCGTGTGCTGCCACCCACTGCTGGGTGCTCATGGTGGGTCTGGCTTGTATGGTTCTGTGGTACACGAGGTTGCAGTGTGACGGGGAGGTATGCATGGGGATTCCTGCAGTGACGGTCACTGCTCATGGGTGGTGTCTTGGGGTCACAGTGCAGGGTGTGCTGTGCACAAGGGGGGGCTGATGTGCACTGGGGTGGTCCACCCCCTTTGTGTGGCAGTCTCAGCTTGCCAGTGGGTGTGCTGGGGCAAAAATGGCCCGGCTGTGCTTTGTTGGCTTGTCCCCATGGGCCGGTGGATATTCCGTCCCTCCCCCACTTATGCTGTGCTTGGGGTGTGGGGGTGCATTGTTAGTTCTGCAGTGTGTTCCTGTGCCCATCTTTGGCATGGGTGGTGGGTCCCTGCCTACCTCCCTGGTTGTGCAGTTCCATTGCTCTGCTGCTGGGGGGCTCTCTACTTGCACTATGGCGCCTCTGGACTGCTCAGCTGAGCTGGCCTTGTTGAGCTATAGCGCATCATATCTGCTCAGCTTCTCCTTCCTGTTTGCGCTATAGCGCAGGTTGTGCGATATTCAGACGTTGGCTGGTTGTGCAATTTGCCTTGCTCCATGTTTGAATATAGCGTCTATTGCACATGTGCGCAATGGACTTGTGCTTGCTCCTGCTATTGCGCACATTTTGGGCGCAGTTTGAATATCCGGCCCATGGTATATATCTTGGCGAAGATGCAGAAATCTTTGTACAATCTGCTTGGCAGGTCAATTGTGGTTGGCATTGGTTGTCTGGCTTAAGCCTCTAGAGATGTGTGGACTCCCTCTTGGTAAAACATGTCACCAAATTCAGATTTTCCATAAAGGGTAACAGCTGAGATCTTGACTGTATTAAAAGTCCTTTAACTGAAGACTCCTGGCTATTTACTATTGAATCACAGTTACTCGTGCATCCTGCATCAGGATAAGTTACTATCAGGAGAACAAGGTTTAATCAGCATAGAAAGGTAAGAAATTGCACTAAATGGTTTTCTTTGAAGATTACTGGTATCTGAATTAGCATCTGAAGACAATCTTACTTCGAGGGAAGCTCTTGCAGCAGGCAATCACTTGTAGGACTCAGGCACCAGGACCACATGGAAATCTTTCTAGCTAGCCGTGTACCATGGGGGACCAACCACCACCGACATCACTCCACTTACGTCGGCCTGTCTTATAGAGGCAGGTGGTCTCCCACACATTCCTCAGTTCTTTCCCCGTCTACCCCTGCACATCAGACCACTGACACCGCTATAGTTGACCACCATTTCCTGTGCATCGTGCCTTTTGTATTTTCCTTTGAAGTATTAACAGCGGTTTTTCGTTGTTAATGGATTCAGGTTTATGGCTTCTCCACAAAGTGTGCCTGTGGCAAACAGATTCCAGAAAAAGATGGATATTCTGCTTGCATCCTGTGCCTAGGCCCCAGCCACAACACTGTAACCTGTCAGTTTGGCCAGAAATTTAACCAGACCACACAGAGATGTCACCTGAAAATTCTGGAGAGCCATCTACTTACGCAGGAGCTCGTCATGATGGAACAGGAGCTCCAGGCCAGGAGCTCTTGGTCTTTACCTCAGTCCTCCAGGGCTTCCTCCTCCTCCTCTTCTTTTCCTAGCAGGAAGCATAAACACCAAGAAAAACACCAGGACCAGGCCTGGTCTGCTTCCCACTCGAGGTCTTACCCATAAGCTTTCAACTGCGTCAGGGTCTTCCTCCTACGGGAGGTCAGCCCCTTTGGCCCCACCAGCTGTCAATTCCTCTGGGCCACCGGTAGACCCATTGCCCACTCATCTCAGTGGCGGGCAGCAGTTCCATGGGGCAGGGGACTTAGTCTCCTGCCCACAGCCCCTGATGCTTGGGCGCCTTTCTTCCGTAGGGTCTCAGCTGGTGATGGTTCTTCAGGCGCCAGTCCTTCAGCTGACCCCTCCCCCAGCCAAGTCACTGCCTGCGTCAGTCCCCTCCATGGGGGCCAGTGCCAGTCCTTCTAGACAGTGCCCGTTGCAGGCTATGGGTGCTTCCCTACATCTCATCTCAGCCTTTGCCTGTGAGATCTCTGTCCCCCCTGGCACCAGTCTCTTCTCTGCCGGTGCCTGTGGACACCCGCTCCCAGGCTCCTACAGCCTGCACCCGCTGGGCTGCCTCCAGTTGAACCCAGTGCCAACTCCTCCAGCACCCATGGGACAAACACCAGGGAACCCAATGCTAGCTGTGGCTGGCCCAGCACTGGGTTACCCTTATCCGGTGCCGGCCTACAATTATCCTACACTAGTAGAAGTACAGTGAAGCTCGCTAGGATGAAACCCACTTCTAAGGCATTCTGTAGTATGCTTCAGCAAAGTTACTGCAGTAAGCAATGTGATTTCAATGGGAATTAATCCCATTTGTCATGCTGGAAAATGTGACACTGCCAGGATGAACTGAATGTCACAGTTTCCTGCATGACAAAAGGGGCAAATTAAAATTGAAATTACACTGTTTTCCACAGTAACTTGTGCTGCAGCATGTTGCAGAGTGTTACAAAATGTTGCAGAATTGGGTTTCATCCTGGCGAACTTCACTATAAATGCCATCTTCAATTCACGATGGGCTTTGGTGCAGAAGCAGAACCAAACACCAGTGGGCCCACTGCCGATGTCTCCCCGCTGCTCTCCAGGGACCCAGCCACCTCTGGATCCTGTTACATTGGGTCCCAGAGATGATCAAATGATGAGCACCAGGTCCGGACACCTGGACCAATGTCAGTCCCCAGAAAGTGAGCCAGATGATGATGATGAAGAGGACCCTGATTATTTGGACTCTTCTTCTCTGGCAGGGGGCTTGTCTGGTGAAGAGGAGCACCCCAAGGCAGTCCCCAAGCCTCCTCCTGATGATCCCTCTTTCTTGGACATCATGAGGCATATTCAGACCACCATGGGCTGGGAGATGGAAAAGCAGGACCCAGATCATCGTCGGCTGGCCATTTATCTATGCCTGCCTGATGCCCTTCCTTTGATGGTCCCTACCCTGATTGACTCCTATGATGATGACACCAGGACGGATTGGAATCACCCATCTAGTACCCCAGTGGTGCTTCAAATGGTGAACTGCCTCTACCATGCCCCTGCCAGTACGCCCTTCTTGTGGGGGGGGGTAGGGTAGCCAAAGGTTGACTTGGTGATTATCAAAGCGGCCTATGACTGCACAAAGAAACCTAAACACCTCGGTGCTCTCCTGCCGGACAATGAGTCCAGGCACTTGGATCACCTGGGTAAGAGGGTCTACTCCTCGGCTACTCTGGCCATTAGGGCCATTAATTATCAGGCCCATATAGTCCAGTACCAGAATGTGTTGTGGGACAAGGCCAGGGACTTAGCTCAGGCCCTGCCTGATAATCCAACTAAGCAACAGCTAGCCCAGATCCTAAAGATGGGCTTGGACATTGGCAGTCATATCCTGCGGGCGACCTATGATGCCTTGGGCAGAGGGGCAGTATCAAGTATTTGTCTCCGGTGCCATTCTTGGGTCAGGGTGTCCAGCTTCTCCTTGGATGTGCAGTCTAGCATTCTGGACACCCACTTTTGGGGTTGTGTCCTCTTTCGAGGAGGCTTATGGATGTTCCAGTGGGGAAAACCAGATCCTTTGAGTGTATCATGGGGGCAGGTGTAGGTTGCAGGACACTTCTCATCTACCGTCCACTCGGTGGTGAGAAAAAATTCCTGCAGGAGGTCGTGGACTTCATCGTCTACATGGTGTTGGAGTCCCCCAGATGGTTGATTTTGGGGGACATCAATGCCTGGATCGACGATGAACTCCGCAATTTGGTCAAGATTTCCTCCAACTTATGATCTCGTTGGGCCTTTAATTACCTCTGCCACCCACAATTATGGTCACTCGTTGGATCTGGTGATCTCACTTCAAGATAGAGCTCTTGCAGCAGGTAACATGATTAGGACTGTGCCGCCAGGCACTAGGACCCCATGGGAAAATTCTAGCTAGCAGCCCAAGGTGGGGGACCAGCCCCCTAACGGCCTACCCCTGACGTCACCAATGGTATAAAGGGGAGGTTCCCCGGCTCCACCTCAGTTTTTTTTTTCCTGCCATCGACCTGTGCATAGCGGCCCCACGGATTCCTCCTGCTTCCAGTTGACCGCCACTTTTGCACTTTGTGCAGTTAACGTTTTTTTCATTGAAATATGAATTTGTCATGTATGTCTACCTAGCCATTTCTTTCTACAGAACGGTGAAAATCGAACTGCAAATGCAGCAAGCAGATCTTGGCAAAAGATGGCCATTCGGCCTGCCTGCTTCGCCTAGGCCCCGACCACAAGCCGGACGACTGCCCGCATTGCCTCAGCTTCAACCAGAGGACCTTGAAAGCATACCTTCTTGAACAGCAAGTCACCACCATGCAGAAGACCCACTCGGGGCACAGCTCGTCTTCCTCCTCCGCAGAGAAGAAATCAAGTGGGAAGCACTATCATCAGGACAAGGACAGGTCCAGGTCAGAATCCCATCCTAGGTCTCCACACAAGACTTCCAGAACTTTTGCCTCTGGCGCGAGGTTAGACTCGGCCCCTCTGGTCTCCCTGACTCTCCTGGGGTTACCGTCCAAGAAGCCCCCACCACCTCCTCTCAGCAGTTTGGCAGGGAGTCTTCCAGGCTAGAGCTTTCACAAGCCCCCATGTCCCTGGCTATCTAGCCCCACAAGCTTGCGCTAGGGTCTCAGCCAGCGGGACTGACCCATCCTTCATCTGGCCGCAGGTCGGAGCCTGTCATTCACAAGGCCATGGCCTCTGGATTGTCACAGAGAACGACAGACAACATCAAGAGACGTCGGGAACATGAGCACCATAAGAAACCACGCTTGCCTTTCAAACTGTCGGCCGGGGTTCTGGACCACCAGCGGGACTAAGTCAGAGTCTGCTGTCTGCAAGGTCATGGCCTCTGGGTCGTCCGACAGAATAACAGGGTCAGATTACACCAAGAGACGCTAGAAACACGAGCAGCATAAGAAAACATGCTTGCGTCCCAAACTGTTGGCCAGCGTTCTGGACTAACTGGCCTCAGTGCTCTGACTCCATTACAGAGCCAGACAAGACGCCACCCTCTAAGCTGCCATCCAATCCACAGGGCCCTAACAAGGGACTGACTACAGACCCAATGTTGGGGGATCTAACACTTGCCTCCGAGGATACTATGGATCAGGCGTCACTCCCTCCACCTCTACTTTCCCCTCTGGAGCCCGATGACCAGACACCAGGGCACCTGATGCCAGAGGACACCGTCCCACCAGAACCAAAGTCCGATAAAATGGTACCATCTGACCTGACACCAGGGAGGACCAAACCACAGGGTCTGATACCAGGCCCCACCGGGCACCCTTGCCCTAATGCCAGCACCCCAGCCGGGCCCTGTGGTCCCTTTGGCTGAGGGGGCTCTTTTCAACAACTGGTGGAACACCATTAAGGGGGACCTTTTGCCTAGACTGCCAGAGCCAATTTGCAACCCCATGGGGGCCCCAGCTACACCTAGACATCCATTTCCTCCATGCTCACCTTCGCCACCCCAAACACCGGCCCACCCAACTCCAGGGGGTGATGCATAAGGATCACCCTAACAACGGCAGCACTGTCACCACCCATTGTCCAGATCCCCCTTCAGACACTGGAGTAGCTCTAGGGGATGCCAGTACACTTCCTCAGAGGAATCCACTGGATGCTGCTCCTCCTTCTCCTCCTATGATTCATCAGAAGATCTGTCTCTTCCATCCCCGGACACATGGAGGGATTCTTCAAGGTCTCTGGACAATCCCTCCTTCCTAGATGTGATGAGACACATCCAGTTCCTTAACCAGTGAGAGACGAACTAGTTAGACCTCGAGAGACACTGCCTGGCGAAATTCCTAGGGACCATTGACTCAAAACCCTTAGAAGGGCTCCATTAATGGTGGGATGACTAAGACATTATTAAAGTAGCCTGGAAACACCCTTCCATGACCTCGGTCATTCCTAAGAAAGCTAACCGCTTATATAGAACCCCTAGGGGGCAACCACATTTGATTGAGCAGCCCAAAGCGGATTCTATGATCCTCATGGCTGCTCATGGGAGAACCCAACAGCCAAAGCACATGACCTCCCAACCACCAGATAAGGAGTCCAAGAAACTGGACCATCGTGGTGGAAAGGTGTACTCCGGCCACTTGTACAGTCCGGTCATTAAATTTTCTGGCACACATGGTGATGTATCAGAAATTTCTCTGGAATAAGGCCATGGACCTAGCCCAGTCACAGCCCAACTCTGCTAACAAGACAGAGCTCTTAGCAGTCCTCCAGTCTGGTGCTGACATCGGTAAGCACATCCTTCAGTGCTCTTACGACTCAGCAGACACTGCCGCTAGAGCAGCAGCCACAGGGATATGCCTGTGGCGCTACTCCTGGTTGAGGGTCTTGGAATTTTAGGATACCATCCTGGATGCCCCTTTCCAGGGGCCAATTCTTTTCAGCCAGGAAGCCAAAAAGATGATCACTGGCTTGCAGGACTCAGGAAAGGTAGTTTTGGAGGTCCACAAAATTGTATAAGACCGAGCCAGCTACTTCCAGGCATTGTTTCTTTCACAGACATCAAGGCCAGCAGTGTAGACAACAGCAAAGAGGGGGTTACAAAAGAAAAGGCACCCCCTTGTCTTCAGGGGCACAGGGAACTAAGAATGCTAAAAATACCAGAGCTCCCCTGCCCACTCCAACAACTTCTGCATGACTCCCTCCCTGTCTGCACCCCCCCCACCAATGGAGCTACGAGGGGAGGCAGTAGGAGGGTGATTCTCCCTTTACCTCAGAGGTTGGTCTAGTATCACCACAGATCAGTGGGTTCTCCAGATTATAGAAAGGGGTTACACACTGGAGTTAACTCAAATTCCTCCAGACAACCCTCCGATCCCTACCCATTGCTCCCCATCCCATGCAAGCCTCATCCGGGCAAAAATCCAAGCTATACTGAGCAAAAAGGCAATCCAGGCAGACCCACCAAGTCAAAGAGGAAGGGGGTATTACTCCCACTTCTTCTTAGTCACGAAAAAGACAGGGGACCTTCATCCCATACTGGATCTCAGTCAGCTGAACACTTTCATAGAATACAAAAGGTTCAGGATGGTGACACTGCCGGGACTGCTGCCCATGCTTCAAGGGGACTGGCTCTGCTCCCTGGACATGCAGGATGCCTACATGCACATCAGAATCCTGCCGTCCCACATGAAATGCCTCTGCTTTACTTTCCAGGGAGGGCACTATCAGTTCAGCACGCTGCCGTTCGGCTTTTCCTCGTCACCTCAGGAATTCACCAAGTGCTTGGCGGTAGTGGCAGTAGCTCTAAGGAAGCAGGGACATTACATCTACCCCTACCTCGATGACTGGCTCCTGACAGCTCCCACAAAAGAACAGCTGAGTCGCACACTGGAAAACACCTTCCAACTGATCCAAGATTGGAGGTTCACCTTGAATCTTCCTAAGTCATCCCCCTGGCCCACTCAGAGGTTACAGTATATAGGGGCCTTCTTGGACACCATCCAGGGAGACCCTTTCTCCCCTCAGACAGGGCAGATTGACTAAGGGTGCTGGCTCGGACGGTCATTTCCACAAACCAGACTCCAGCCAGAATGGTCCTACAACTACTAGACCATATGGTAGCCATCATCGTGGCAGTGCCCTTAGTTCATCTACACATGAGGGTTCTCCAGTGGAACCTCAGGGTTCAATGGGACCAGTGTTTGGACAATCTCAAGAAGCCAGTCCTGATCTCGGAGGCAGTGTGTCATCCTTTGGAGTGGTGGTTCACCCCCTCCCAGCTAGAGTGCGGGCTCCATTTCAAAATACTAGTCCTCAACAGATCCTGATGACGGATGCCTCAGGACTAGGATGGGATGCACTTTTCAAAGACCATAAGACAGCAGGGAAAGGGACTCCTATGGAATGCAACCTCCATATCAATGTGCTGGAGACGCGAGCTGTTCTGTACAACTTACAGGCGTTCCAGATGGTCCTTCTTCCAGGCCCCATACTAATCCAGGTAGACAACATGCCGGTGGTCTTCTACATAAACAAGCAAGGGAGCACACACTCTTACCCCCTTTGCAGAGAAGCCACGAGAGTCTGGTACTGGGCAATGGAGCACAACCAGGAACTCACAGTGGTTCACTTTACAGGAGTTCAAAATACCCTAGCCAATAGCCTCAGCCACTCTCAGTCTCAGGCTTATGAGTGGAAGCTACCACAGAACGTAGTAGACAACTTTTTCGAAAGGTGGGGACTTCCACAACTGAACCTCGTTGCGTCCCCACTCAGTGCCAAACTGCTCAGTTTCTGCTCGCTAGATCCAAGGCCTGGTATTTTTTGGCAAGACACGTTGGCCATTTCTTGGGCAAGGAGGTTAATTTATGCCTTCCCTCCCTCCCCACTGCTTCATAGAGTGCTGCTTAAGCTACAAGCGGAATGAGTGATCATGATCCTCATAATGCCATTTTGGCCTTAACAGATTTGGTTCCCGTTGCTCCAACAATGGGCAATGGAACCTCCAGTTCCTTTATCCGTCTCCTCACTTGCTCTTCCAGGAGCAGGGCACTCTAGTACACCCAAATCTCCAACCTCTGCACCTACATGCATGGCTTCTGCAGACTTGGAGACAGATATGGGGTGTCCACAATGGTAGCGGAGGTCCTGGTGGCCGTGAGGAAACCCTCAACCATAGAAACATAGACTTTGATAGCAGATAAGGACTGCTTGACCCACCCAGTCTGTTCATTTCCCTACCTATTGGATAAGCTGCAGATCCTAGTTAACCAACAGCCTACTTCTTCCTACCTCTCACCAGAATTGCCTTATGTCTGTCCCATACATTCTTGAATTCCCCCATTGTTTCTGACCCCAAAACTTCAGGAAGACCGTTCCATGTGTCCACCACCCGGTCCCACTCTCCCTCCTTTCCTCAAGGGTATACATATTAAGCTCCTTTAGTCTCTCTTCATATGGCTTCTGGTGCAGATCCTGCACCATTTTAGTTGCCTTCCTCTGGACTGCCTCCATCCTGTCTATGTCTTTGCAGAGATGGGGACTCCAGAACTGCACGCAGTATTCCAGATGGGGTCTCACCAACTGTCTGTACAGAGGGATAACAACTTCCTGTTTTCTACTGGTGATGCCTCTTCCTATACATCCTAGTATCCCCCCGGCCCACCTTACTGCCTTCTCACAAACCTTGCTTACCTTTAGGTCATCTGATATGACTACCCCAGGTGCCTTTCCATTTTTGGTGTTAGTACCCCCCCCTTGTGTACTCTTCCCCTGGGTTTTGTTTCCCAGGTGCATTACTTTGCATTTCTTTGCATTGAATCTAAGCTGCCATATTTTTGACCATTCCTCCAACCTTGCCAAGTCCCTTCTCATCCTTTCTACCCCCCATTGTGTATCAACCCTGTTCCAGATTTTTGTGTTGTCTGCAGAGGCATACTTTTCCTTTCAGTCCCTCTGCAATGTCACTTATAAAGACATTAAAAAGGACCGGACCGAGTACAGAACCCTACGGCACCCTGCTAGTAACCTCCCTTTCTTCGGAGTGGACTCCGTTTACTATTACCCTCTTTGTCCTGTTGTCCAGTCAATTTTTTTTACCTAGGCTACCACCCTGGGACCCACTCCCAGGCTGGCTAATTTGTTTATTAATCTTTTGTGTGGGACTGTCAAATGCCTTGCTAAAGTTTAGGTAGGCCTTGTCCACAGCCCCTCCCTGGTCTACTACTTTGGTCATCCAGTCAAAGAAATCTGTTAGATTCTTCTGACATGACCTTCGGCTGTGAATCCATGCAGCCTTGGGTCCTGTGCCCCGCTGGTCTCTAGGTACTCAACATTTCTTTCAGAAGTGATTCCATCACTTTCCCTACCACTGACATCAAACTAACAGGTCTGTAGTTTCCTGCCTCTGCTTTGCTCCCACTTTTGTGAAGGGGAATCACATTCACCCTCCTCCAGTCCTTAGGTACCACACCGTCCTCCCATGATTTGTTAAAAAGGGTAGTCAGTGGTGTCACTAGTTCTCCCCTTAGTGCTTTTAGAATTCTGGGGTAAATCCCATCAGGGCCCATTGCTTTGTCCACCTTCAGTTTTAGGAATTCTTTCAGAACCCTTTCTTCTGTGAATGGACTGGTATCGACCCCCCCCATCCAGAGTGATTCTATTGATTGGATGAGGTACCTCCCCCTCCTCTTATTTTGTGAATACTGAGCAGAATTATTTATTCAGTGTCCTTGCTTTTTCACTGTCACCCTCTGCCTACCCCCCCTTCCCTTTATTAAGTCTCACTATCCCTCCTTTGGTCTTTCTTTGCTCCCTAATATACCTGTAAAAGGTTTTATCCCCCTTAACAACTGAGTTGGCTATCTTTTCATCGGTTTGGGCCTTTGCTATTCTGACTGCCTTCCCCACTTCCTTCTGCTTACTGGTACAGTTCTTTGTCCTGCTCCTTCTGTGTTTCCTTATATTTCCTGAATGCTATATTTTTCCTCCTAACCTTCCCCGCCACTTCTTTTGAGAACCATAGTGTTTTTTTTTCCTTCGTTTTGATTTGTTTATGTGCTTCACACAAAGGCTTGTTGCCTCTGTGATAGCAGTTTTGATGTTGCCCCAACTCTCCTTCTTGCCCATTAGCTAGTGCTTTCCTGAGACACTCTACCATTTTGACATAGTCAGCCCTCCTAAAGTCCAGTACCCTCACTTTTGTATGGCTTGACTCTATGGCTGTGTTTATCTATACCTGAAGCGGCTGAAAGAACTGTGTTGGTGAACATCGGGTTGGGAGAAGCACTACTACCAGACAGGAAGATCTTGAACTGTCTTTCATTCCTTACCCGCTGTGTAAATTGTACTATCGGGACACTGCTGTACCTGGCTAAGTGAGGGGGCTGAATGAGCAGCTGACATGGGTAAAGGGGGGAGGAGCTGCACAGTTTAAATCTGCATGCCGCTCGCTATCGTGAGTGGTGCAGGCACCACTCGGTAATGAAAATAGGAAGGAACATATTTGTCTTGGCAGAGCACAGAGCAAGCTAACTAGTATATGAGAATATTGTTTGTTGGATGTTCTGTGCACCATGGAAGACAATAATTTTGTAGTAATTTGTTTTTAAGGGGGTGGGGGCATAGAGTTTAACCAGTGAGATAATATTTTAAACTGATATGTTTATAGATTAGTTACTGATAAAGGAAAGTTATTCTCCATCTATAGTGGATAGTCACAGATCTAATGTTAAAAAATCCTGTAGATAAACTTGAATTTGCTGCTTACATAGATTAATTACTGACAAATGAAAGAAGACTTTTTACTAAAAGTGGATATTCATGGATTTATTAATAAATCCTCTGGATAAACCTCCATTTGTTGTATGTACATCTGACAAGTAAAAGTAGTACTAATTGTTATATGACTGTTGAAATGAGCTCGATTTAACTATATATTTTGCAGCTCTATAATCCTGATTGAGGTGGTTTAGTTATTAATAGGCTGATTTACTCCTGATTTGAGGTGATTTAGTAATTAGGAGATTGATATAATATCTACTCTGTGTGAACAATTTGTATGTTAAGAAATGGATTTCTAGATTGACTGATTGCACTTCAGAGAAGATGAATATATACAAAGTCTGTTTATTCCTTATACTGTTTCTCCTTCTGGCCTTCCAAGGCCCATATTCTTAGACACATGCAAAGGAGTTAATTGGAGAGGATGTTGTTGTTGGTAAAGGGGGAACAATGGCTGGATATAATGAGATTGAGATCTGCTGGCAGGGAAAGATACTCTCAGATATAATACATGCCCATTTGCAAATTGCATTGGGGAAATTGTCTTTAATCAGGAAAGGATTCTCTCTCTCTCGAGGTTTCTAGAGATTAGGAGGTGACCCAAAATAAATACTACATTTACAAAGAGAGAAAAGAATGTAGGTGTAGTAAATTATTTATCTCCTTAATATTGACACTTAGCGGTGATGTTTAATTAAACCCAGTCCCTAGTATTAGAAATTTACAATATAATAAAGGTGTGACAACTGATCTTTTAAAAACTCAAGGGTTGAAAGTAATTCATATCAATATACGTAGTTTATTGTCAAAATTAGACTACCTAAAAGACTGGATTAATGAGTACAAACCAGATATTGTTGTAATTACAGAATCCTGGTTAAATAATAGTGTTGGATGAACAAATTTGTATACAGGGTTTTAATTTATGGCACTATGATGGGACAAAAAGGGGGGAGGAGTTCTTATTTACGTTAACAGTATTCTGGATGTTAAAAGATTAGCCACAGAAGTACTTTGGACTGGGGCAGAAGGGATACTGGTGGAAATTAAATTGGCCCTTAATAAACCATTAATTTTATTGGGCCTGTATCGCCCACCAAAATCAAAACCAGGTATTTGAACAGGTGGAAGAATTATTAGGAAGCTATACTGCCACTCATGAACTTATGCTGACTGGAGATTTTAATGTAAACTGGGGAAAGGTGGATCAGTGTCCTGAGTTGACTGAGATGATAATTACTCTTGGTTTAACACAGTTAATTCAGGACATAACACGGGCAAATAATAAACACCCAGAGGCTTCAACAGTATTAGACCTAATATTTGTCACTAATCCTGAACAATATTTGAATTCTGGGACTTTGCCAGATGCACTGTCTGATCACCAATTGATTTACTGCATTAGAAAAATGACAAAACAGATAATTCCGGGGAAGACGATGATCTCCAGGGATTATAAAGCATTTAATTATGTGGAGTTTATGGTGGAACTGGAAAACGTAAAGTGGGAGAATAAAATTAATCTCTGAAGTGAATGAAGCATAGAACTTCATATTTACGGAATTTATAGTGGTATGCGATAGACATGCTCCCCAAAAAGTTAGGAGAATTAAAAAGAACAATGCTGCATGGTACAATTCTAAATTAAATAAAATAAAAAGACAGAGGGATAAACTAAGGAAAATTGCTAAGCAAACTGCTAGTTCTGAGATTTGGCTAAAATATATACAATTTAGTAATGTATATATGAAAGAATTGAGACAGGCTAGAAATGCTTACTATAAAACTCAGCTTACACATATCATGGTAAATAATTCTCACAAATTTTGGAACACCATTGATAATGCCCAGTGCTTATCTAATCCTGAATTTCCGAAACATTTTGAGATTATTAATGTTGATGTACCACTGGGATGATGGGTTAATGAGTTTTTTTACATCAGCAGGATTGGTAACTCAGGGTACATTATTAAAAGCTAATAATAAAGAAACTTTAGGTGATATATAATTGGGTGGTTCTACAGAGGAAACTGATACAACATTAAATACAATTGAATTTATACCTATTAAAGTGTATAAGGTTGTGGAGGCTCTGGGAAAGATAGATCTACATAAGGCTGGAGGAGCTGATGGTATACCAAATCCATTGCTGAAATATGCCGCTCCTATAATTGCTTACCCTTTGACTGAATTATATAATATGTCATTATTTCAATCTAAATTTTGAAGTATGTGGAAAATTGCCAAAGTAGCCCCAATATATAAATCAGGAAAAAGGGAAATATTGAGAAATGATAGACCTATTTCCCTTTTACTGGTCATTGCAAAAATGTTTGAGGGGATGGTTGCAAAGCAGGTTCAAAATTTTTTTGAGAAGGATAAAATCTTAAATAAATATCAATCACTCACCAAGTGGTCATAGCAGACAAGAACTTTATTGTGTCAGAACACACACAACCAGGAAAAACTGCCCCATGTGCATTTGCCCATCTAAGGGCTTCATTGGGGGGTGCTGAGCCCCTCAGTCAATGCCATTTTTAATGTGCAACTCATTACCATTCATGAAAAAACAAGAGCAGTTTTGTGGAGATTTAAAGAGACCCCTTATACAACATCTCATATCAGTGAATATTAACCAGTGTTTTATTAAAAATCTCAAACTTTTTTGTTTAAAAACACCAAAAAATTATTGAGATTAAAATAGGGGCACCTGTTGTCTCACTTAATGGCTGAAAAACAAATATGCCATTGGAGCTCTCTGGGAATTAAAGTGCTGTCACTATTACAAATGAAAATGAAAATAGTCTAATCCCAGAGCTTCCAAATACAGGGACGTATTTAATAAAAAAAGATGGGGGGGAGGGGCAAAGAATACAAAGGAGACTGCCAGGGAAGTCTAATAACAATAAATTATACAGATAAAAATATATGAGGTGGTGCATGTAACAACATTTTACAAAACCCTCATTGTAGGATGCTACATAAACCCTAAAGGCGAAGTCCGAGGGGTTTATAAAATGCATCCCACCCACAACTAGGGTGTGTGTAAAATCGAGTTTTGCGCACACCACCCCATATTTTATTTTTTATAATTGCTGGCATGCACTTTTTCACCTCAGCAATTAGAGAAAATGAACAGATTAGGCAACCGTGGACCAGTTGTAAGTCTGAGTGGTCTGTGGTCTGCCAAGTTAGAGTGCTCCACTCATTTCCTGGTTTTCATTTTTTTTTTTGGTAAGGGTTCATCAGTGGAGAAAAATGGCTGTCTTTTCAAGTAAAGAAGGCAACTTACCTCCGGCTGCGAGTGGCAGTGAATTCTGCGGCTGAAGGAATTGCTCAAGGGGACATCAACTTCAACATGCCAGATACAGATTGATCAATACCAGCAGGAACATCTGCCAGAACTAGACACATGGTGGATTCCCTGCAGGGGGAAGGCCTCAAACAACTGATACAAGAACCCGCAACAGACAGGGCTATCCTAGATCTAGTGCTGACTAACAGGGAAAGGATCACAGATCTCCAGGTAGAAGGTTACCTGGGGGCCAGTGACCATCACATGGTATGGTTCAGTTTGGCCACTACAACTAAATCATCCCATTCCAAGGCAAAAATATGGGACTTCAGAGGAGCTGACTTTGATAAGATGGGCAACAGAGTTAAGCTAGCCCTGGCAAAAAGAAACACAGGTGAGGGGGTACAGGCAAAGTGGGCAAGCATTAAGGATGCAATACTTGAAGCAACATCCCATTGTGTTAGACACAAAAGGAAGTGCAAAAGAAGAAGGAAACCACTTTGATTCTCAAATACAGTAGCAGAAATGGTCAGATCCAAAAGGCTGGCCTTCAGGAAATATAAGGGAACACAGCGGGATGAAGATAGGGAGGCATGCCAAACTGCCCTAAGGGAAGCAGGGAAGGCAGTAAGGCAGGCAAAGTCCCAAACTGAGGAAACACTAGCACGAACAGTAAAAGAAGGTGGCAAGACTTTCTATAGATACATTAGTGAAAGGAGAAAGTCCAGAGGGGGTATTGCTAAGCTCAAAGGAGAAAATGGGCATGTGAGGAGGAGGATCATGTAAAAGCATCTATCCTAAATGAGTCCTGTCCCATGGAGATTAACGGTCAGCTCACAACTGACCCTTCTCAAATATCAGCTGCCCTTAACAGGCACTTTTCAGACCTCGAGGCCTACAAGACCTGCCCGTCTCCCCAGACTCTCCCCCCCTACCTCAGATGAACCACCTCACATGGAAAGACCCCCATTTCACCTGAGACTGGCTAAATGCACTGCAGTACTAAACCTCCTAAGGAACCTGAAACTGAAAGGGTCAGGGGGACCCGACGGTATCAACCCTTGGCTACTCAAGGCAGGAGCTACCACCTTAGCCTGACCTATAACCATGCTCCTCAATTGATCACTAAGGGAAGGAGCAGTCCCTGACCCGTGGAAACATGCCAATGTTGTCCCTATTCACAAAGGGGGGCTCAGGGAAAAACTCAACAACTACAGGCCCATCTCCCTCCTCTGCTCACTTGATAAGGTGCAAGAGTCATCTACAATCAACTCAGGGACTACCTGGAAGCTCATCAGCTCCTTGCCCCCTCCCAACATAGATTTAGAACAAATCATGGTACTGACACTGCCCTCATTAACTTCACGGATGAAGTTCTCAGGGCAATGGACAAAGGGATACTCACTGGTGCAGTCTTTATAGACTTATCTGCTCGACTGCCGACCACAACTTGCTGCTACAGAAGCTGCAAAATACAGACCTAGACAATCATGCCCTGAAGTGGTTTGGGAGCTACTTATCAGGCAGGGCACAGAGGGTCTCATGGAAAGGGACCATGTCTGACCCACTACACCTAAACCAGGGTGTACTTCAGGGCTCAATTCTAGGCCCCATCCTGTTTTCCTTGTTTACCAATGACCTGCGTACCCACTGAGGGGACAGCTCAGTTGTGCAGTATGCTGATGATACTGTCATATTCCGACCCCTGCGTGACGTGGTTGCCCTAGGCCCTCTACTCCAAAAGGATCTCACTTCACTAGAGACTTGGCTATGTAAGAACAGAATGGTACTAAATGCCAACAAGACCTAGGCAATGCTATTCGGGCTAAGATCCCTGGGATTTGACAGGTCCTCATCCCTCTCCTTAACCTCACTCTCTGGTAAAGCCATTAGCATAGTTCCCTCCCTTAAATACTTAGGCCTCACGTTGGATCAGAATATCACATACAAGGAACACGTGGACCAGGTCACCAGGACCCTACATCAGAAACTTGGCACCCTGTACCGACTCAGGGACCAACTCATCCCTGAAGCCAGGCTCTCCATAGCTACCAGCGTCCTTCTACCCCAACCTGACCTTTGCAGCCCCTATTATACAGGGCATGGCTAAACAAGAGATTACCAGGATGCAAACCCTATATAATAAAATAGCTTGTTTCGCAACCTTAGACCACCTGAGACGTCACCACTGTGACACTTTGGCCAATCTTCGTTGGCCCACATTGGTCGCCCGCCTCCAACACCCCTTGCTTGTCCAGGCCTACAAGCTTCTCAAACCCCATGCTCCGCCAAGCATTGCCGGGGACCATAACTCTCAAACACAACCCAAGGAACCTAAGGACCTCAGCTAGAATGCTATTAGAAGTCCCTAGGGTAAGGACAAACACTGGCTGAAGATCCTTTTCCGCCCAAGCAGCCTGCCATTGGAACAAGCTCCTTCCCCAGGTCCAGGCCTCCTACTCACTCATGAACTTCCGCACCAGGCTTAAGTCCCATCTGCTGACCTCAAGCGCATGCCACTGTCATGGTACTTAAAGCTCCTAAGGTACTCCCCTCCTCTCCAACTCCCGTCTCCTAGCTTAACCTTCCTACTACCTGCCTTATACAGACTGCTCGCCAGAGGCCATGTGTAACCCCTGAATAAACTATATGCAAAGTACTGCCAATTGCTTACATGTCATGATGATAACCATGCCTGTACCCATGCCTGCATCCACTGCTTTTCTTTTACCGTGCCTGTAAGCCATGTCTGTATCCATTGCTTTTCTTTTACCATGCCTGTAACCATGCCTGTATCCACTATTTTTCTTTACTGTAACCACCTGATGATGTAACTCATAATGCCTCAAATGTTCCTTATGTCCTTGTTCATTCTTATAACTTGTATTGTTATCCTGGGTCTCCCTGAAAAAGGGACCTTCGGGGCTCAGTGGGCCTACCTGGTCGCCAAAATTTAATAAATAAATAAAATAAATAGATACTTTTGCTCAGTATTTACAGAAGAGAAGGTAGGGCAGGGCCCACAGCTCAGCACCATGGACACGGGGGGGGGAAGGAGGTGAGCACTACTCCCTTCACAAAAGAAAGGGTCCTACAAGAGCTCGCTAAGCTCAGGGTGGACAAGGCAATGGGACCTGATGGCATACATCCCAGGGTACTAAAGGAGCTAAGGGTGGAACTAACACAGCCATTATCAGAACTATTTAGTGAGTCTCTGAGCACAGGAGAGGTCCCAGAAGACTGGAGAAGGGCTCATGTGATCCCGCTCCACAAGAGTGGTAGCTGGGAGGAGGCAGGGAACTACAGACCAGGCAGTCTTACCTCAGTAGTGGGCAAGATTATGGAGGCACTCCTTAAGGAAAGGATAGTGCAACACCTGGAATCCATAGGGCACAGGATCCAAGACAGCATGGGTTTACAAAAGGAAGGTCCTGTCAAACTAATCTCATAAATTTCTTTGACTGGGTAACCAGAGTAGTGGACCAAGGGGGAGCAGTTGATATCACCTACCTTGACTTCAGCAAAGCTTTCAACACTGTTCCACATAGAAGATTGATAAATAAGCTGGGTAAGCTCGGGGTGGGTCAGAAGTTGGTCATCTGGGTGGCAAACTGGTTGACGGGCAGAAAACAGAGTGGTGGTAAATGGTATACAGTCAGAAGAGATGCAGGTCACAATTGGGGTACCTCAGGGATCAGTCCTGGGGTCAGTCCTCTTCAATATCTTCATTAGTGACATTGCAGATGGACTAGAGGGTAAGGCTTGTCTGTTTGCAGATGACACCAAGATCTGCAACAGAGTAGATGATCCAGATGGGGTGGGCAGAATGAGAAGAGATCTGGATAAACTAGCAAAATGGTCAGAAGAGTGGCAACTGGGATTTAATGCAAAGAAGTGCAAGATCATGCACATAGGAAGAGAAACCCAAGCCACCTATAGGCTGGGAGGGGAGTTGCTGGCAGTCACAAAGGAAGAAAGAGACTTGGGCATCATCATCACCGATGACCTGAAATCATCCAAGCAGACCTCTAAAGCAGTAGGTAAGACTAGGGGGATGTTAAGGTGTATTAGTAGGGGTATCACAAGTCATAACAGCGAGGTAATAATCCCTCTTTACATGACACTGGTTAGGCCCCATCTGGAGTACTGCGTGCAGTACTGGAGGCCACACCTTCACAAGGACATTAACCATATTGAGGCAGTCCAGAGAAGGGCAACCAAAATGGTGCGGGGACTGCATCAGAAGTCATATGAGGACAGATTAACGGAGCTCAATATGTATGCCCTTGAGCAAAGGAGGGAGAGTGGTGATATGATCGAAACATTCAAACACCTTAAGGGCATTAACAAGGTGAAAAAGTCTAACATGTTTAAATATAAGAAAAATAGCAGGACAAGAGGACACAGCATGAGATTAGAGGGAGGCCGATTAAGGGGGGAATGTGAGGAAATTATTTTGCACAGAAAGGGTGGTGGATGCATGGAACGGCCTACCTCAGGAATTGGTGGCTATGAATACAGTGCAGGGCTTCAAACAGGCATGGGATAGGCATAAAGGAGCAATACAGATGAGTATGAATAGATAGGCCACTGGCAGAGCAAAGGCCTATGGCACATTTATAAGGTAGAAAAAGAAATGGGCAGACTGGATGGGCCTTGCGGTCCTTATCTGCTGTCAACCTCTATGTTTCTATGTTTCAATTAAAAGCAAATGTCCCTGCACTGACAAAAAGCATCCCTATTGCATACATGAAACATACAATGGTGAGCTGTCAGATAAATGATTTCTCTACACTTGTGCTGTTTGACCTCGGACACCTCACTCGTGGCATATGCCACTAGTGAGGTTACCCGAGGTCAAACAGCACTTGTGTAGATAAATCATTTATCTGACAGCTCTCCATTGTATATCCCATATATACATCCTGTGTAGAGAGTAGATGGGTTGTCTGACAACAATCTGATTTTTTATGGGGGGTAGGAGCTGGAGAGGATGTGTACATTTTCTAAATGGGGGGGTGTAGCAGTTGGAGAGTGTGTGTACAAAATGGAAATTTCTGGCTACACTCCTGCTATGGACCTATGCAGGAAACCAACAAACCATAACTCACTGCTGTTGTCCAGTAGTTGCAACCCATGCCACACCATTAAGAACTTCCAAAAGACCAGTTTCTTCATGCAGAGAAACTGCAATAGATTCTGCTTTTGCTGTTAGAAGTGAGGAGCTGAGAAATAGATTCCTCACTAGAGGCTTTAATATGAATATCATACATGATGCAAAAACACAGACTGAATGAAGAACTAGACAGGGCATGCTAAGTGCTTATTTAAAAAAAGCCTGCAAAACTGAAAGAAATCTGCTTTGTAACAGAACTTCCACCACAGGCACATCTACTTTGTACATGATCGCCCCCATTATCAAAAGGTTAGCTGCCATGCCAACTGGGAATAGTTCGATCTGGTGGGGTGGGGGGAGGCCATAGTCCGATGTGCTTGGTGCATGGTGCTAACCCGATGGAGCGGACATGCAGAATATACCGCTGCACTCATCCAAATGAGGGATCCCCTTACATACAGATCATAGCTGTATATTCAGAGGTTTTGAAAGAGCGCAACAGCATCTGTTGCAGCACTGTAAAACACTTTCAAAACCCTACTCATCAATGTGCGTAGAGGTGAACCCTCCCCCCCCTTTCAGGCCAGGTGCCTGGTAGAGGACTGATGACAAGAGCGGTCAGTCCCTGCTAGCATCATCCACTACATCAAGTCACTGTAAATATGCATCAGAGTGATGGTGTGGTATGAGTGGGTCCCCCACCCCATCACTATACCAGTGTCACTGATACCAGTTATATTCTATCCCTAGTGTCCAGTGGTTTCCCTTCCCCAATTGCTGCAGTGATGTCAGAAATATTAATTAAAGCCCATCCCTGGATCTTATGATCTTCCTGCCCCTCCAACCCTGTCGCTGTACCACTGTCACAAATATTACATTATGTCCCTAGCTGTAATCCACACACACACACACACACAGCACTGTGTCAGAGTCAGAAATACTCCATTTCTTCCCTGGCTCTAGTGTCCTCCCACTCCCTGATTGCTGTATGGATGCTTCCAAATTATACTGTATATAAATATGTATCCCCCATCCCTGGTGTCCAGTTGTCCCCCACACCAGACTGATCACTATACTGATGACACCAAATAATGCTTTTAATCCATCCCTGGTGCCTAATGCCCCCCCCAATCATACAGTACAGCTCCGCTCCCCGTGACCCCCTACATACCCAAGTGTGCACCATCTACCCCCAAGACTGTCACTGAGAGCTCCTCTGTTCATCACCTCAGTTGGCCACCATCTGTCAGGGAGAAAGCATGTGCCTACTGCAGAAACAGCTTTCTACAGCCATCTGTCAGGGAGAAAGCATGTGCCTACTGCAGAAACAGCTTTCTACAGCCATCTGTCAGGGAGAAAGCATGTGCCTACTGCAGAAACAGCTTTCTACAGCCATCTGTCAGGGAGAAAGCATATGCCTACTGTAGAAACAGCTTTCTACAGTAGGAGCATGCTCCCTTGGTGTTGGTTGGATGGCAGCTGGCCAAGGTGTTGAGGGTAGGGGCTGTACCAGTTGCCACTTCTGGGTAGTGGTCTCTGTCTGCTGGAGTGGGTAGGGGTCCTGGAGAGGAGGGTGTGGAGGGACCTTAGTGGATGGGATGGGGAGAGTGGTTGAACTGTATGATTTGGGGGAGGCACCAGTGGATGCCAGGGATGGAATGAAAGTTTTTGACATTGGTGCAGTGATGGGGAAGCACTAGAGCCAGGGATGGGATTTAAATAATGTTTCTAACATTGTTACAGCAATTTGGGGTGGGCAACCACTAGAGCCAGGGATAGTTTCACACCATCTGCCTGGGTCATATGTACAAGGGGTGGGGGGTGGGCAAACCTCCTCACAATGCCTCTACACAGTTGTGCGTGGTGGGATGCTAACAAGCCTATAATGGCCACTTAATGCCTTGCATGCTCTGTGGGTTAATTAGCATGCCATGTCTGAATATGGCTTCAGGGGCAATGGCACTATCCCATTTGGGATGATTTATCACCATTCCCTCCATGGGGGCTGTGTGAGCACTGCACTGACAGCCCCTTATTCAGACAGCATGCTCTGGTTAGAATGCACTAACTGAATATTGTCCGCAGATCAACCGTGCATTATCTCATGCACACTGCTATTGGGTGCACATCCCAAATTGGAACTGAATATGGGACGTGGTACAATCAAACATAGAAACAAACATTTTGCTAACAAAATATGATTTGGGAGTCTGTCGAATATGCTATGTTCTACCTATACCCACCGCAGCTTATTGCAGTGTCGTTGAGCTCCCAGATGTGAGCTCAGATCTACTTTTAACATTGTTCCCTCGAACACATAGTCACCATTCCCCATCCTATCTTAAACCCCTGGGCAGTCTGTGGTCCTACCAATGCACTTGGAAGTCTATGCCAACTGTCCACCACCATCTCTGTGAAGTAGTATTTACTTACATCCCTTTCAAATGTTACCCCACACCAACTCTCGTAGTTTTTACAGTCAGGGTGGCGAGTGCCCGAATTTTAAGTTGTACTATGTTTTTGCTTCTTGTTGAGCACCACAAATCCCAGTGCACACTTTTTCTTGATTGTGAAGTTAATAAACCTACAGCAATGTTTTGTTGGAACAAATTTGGCCCTTTGTTTCTACCCAGGGCAACTGAAGACCTGTCACAAATGTTCCCAGCAACATATTAGTGATGCTTGTGATAAGGTTCCGGTGCTGCTTGTTTAGAGTACAGACATATGAGCTTCTACTGCCCCAATCCCCACGGGTGTAATCTCTGCAAAGAAACTGACCATTCCTACTGTCAGTGCCCTTGGGCAGTGAATAGTAGGGTGGATAGTTACAACCAGGACACAGTTTTGAAACAGGCTAAGCAAATGGCAATTCGAAGAGAGGAAGGTGTCTTCCCCCCCCTCCCCACAGTGGCATTTCACTCACTGGAGCCAGAGTTTACTGATACTCTCGGTAGAGAACAGTCTAAGTTCAGTGGTGTTCTAGTCCAGAAGTCATACCATCTACCATCTCCCCTCCTGTGGAGATCCTGGATCCTGCACTGTTGGTGGCAGAAGGTGCTGAGACACCATCAAAGATGGTACAGGTGGACACACCTGCTGAAACTCCCCCTTAACATGTCAATGGCAGAGATGCCCCTCCCCAGCCCCTTGACGCAGGCATGATGAGGGCCACCAGACACAGTCCCAAGAAAACTGTATCCCCTAAACCCAAGATCTTGAAATGTGAAGACCCTCCATTGAAGATGAGCAATAGGGTTGGTACTTTGTCTACAGCAGCCCAGTTGGGGGGATACGGGGAGTGGGGGGAGTCTGAAGCCTCCTCAGAAGGCATGCCTGAGACTGATGGCTTCCTTTCTGAACCGCAGGGTTCCAGGAAATGGACTATGTCTAGCCAAAGACGGGTCCGATTATGATATATGAGGTATAACAATACCTATTTTTCCTCTCTTTTTTTACATAAGGCATACATTGGCCCACTTAAGGTGGCCAGTTATAGAGCCAATAGTTGAAAAAAACCTGAAGTGTAAGGACACCACATTGCTCGTTATCCATGATATGGCAGCAGATATTGTTTTGTATGTGGGACACTAGACTGTGCACATTGTCAGACATGTCTCAGATACAGAGATCCTGACCTTGGAGTCCATCTATTTGGTCCCTGGGCAAGGATCTTTTTTCAGGAATTTGCATTATGCTGACTGGTACATTTTTTATGGTCACCAGACTTGTTGATACTGTTTCTGGGAGGGTACTTATATTAGACATAACCTGGAAATCTGTTAATCTCTGGAGTTTTTAGTGTATGAGTAACTAATGGCTGACCTTGTAAATAATTTCTTATCTGCAGTTACTGTGCTGCAACTTTTGTCACTGTTTTCTGAATGTCTCTGCACGTGACTTGAGCTCCTACTGCTGTATGTATTCCTTAATATCATTATGATTGTTCCTTTATCTAAATAACTGCAGATCGCACCTGAAAAAGTAACTTTCAGTCTCAGCAGGCTAACCTGGTTATTAATATCCAGTAAATAAATAAAAAATAATTATATGCTCCTCAGGCCAAAGCCCAGGGTTATGTGTTTTAAAGTTATTCAGCCTTACTTGCATACTAACAGGGGCATGATCCTGGAAGGAGATCTTAATTGTAGTTTTTTGCCCATGGACACAACAGGCCACACACAAAAGCAGTTTTGAGATGCTAACTTTTCAAGACAAATGGAAGAAGCAACTCATTTTATAGATACTTACTGGTCTAAGCATGTAGGTGGCGGCCAAGCATTTCACAAAGGATCAGTCTGTACTCAGATTGACTAACAGTACATCTTTGCCTCCTGTTGTTTGGGGTTACAGTCTGTAATAATTCTTCCACTGGAACTATCCGACCATCACATGGCAGTGTGTAAATTTGCTTCTAAAAATGTGCCCTGGAGATGGATGGGGAGTGGAAGTTGACTACTTTGTTACTGAATGATCCTGGAGTCAGAAAGGGTTGGAAGGTTTATTTACTGCCAGGGCAACACAGGTCTTTTATGAGTCTTTGACTTCCTGGTGGGAAGGCAGTAAGGCAGATTGTAAACAGTTCTTTACTTTGTAGGGTCATCAAGCTCTTATGAAATCTTATGAATATGATTCAGGATTGGTGAAGACTGAGTAGTATGTGGTGCTTTTGCAACTGTGTAATTTGGCTTACTTTGGCTCTGTCCATGCTATGGGGACTAACACCCTGTCAGGGTGTCATATGGATACAAGAACCCTGATGAAGGATTCCAACCCCCTCAAGGTGTCATAGGGACAAGGTCCCAGGACCAAACTTACTGTACCTTTGAGAAGAGAGAAGAAGGCCTGACATGAAGAAGAGAGAGGTGCTGCAGGTGGGGGAGGAAGATGGGAACAAAATAAAATCTGATCATTCAGGGGATTGTGCCAAATGGTCCTTTCCTTTCCTACTGACACATTCTATGTTTCTATGATGCATGGACATGTGACACATCACGTGGCGTGGGGCATGGTGTGGCATGGTTGATTGCTGCCTCTCTGAACCACAGGTATTGCCTTTCAATTCATAGGGTCATCAGGCTCTTATGAGTATTATTTAGGATTGATTAAAGACCGAGTAGTATGCGGTGGTTCTGCAGCTGTGTACTTTGGATTATACTCTCTCTGCCCCTGCTACAGGGACTACCTCACTATTGGGTGTGATAAGGAAATGGAAACCCTGATGAAAGGGTTCTGATCCCTCAAGATGTTGCAGGGATGTTGTTCCAGGACCAGAGATACCTTGGGGAAGAAGACCCAAAAGCAAAACAGAAAACAAACAGATTCTTCCCAAGAAAGAGATACATAGACAAATTGACACATGAACATGGAGAACCACCAACCAACTCCAGCTCCTGTGGAAACTAACTAATTCTTTATGACCTTTAGCATGGAGGAGGGGAAAACTCTCCCTTTAAAAGGAGGAAACCTCTGGAGAGTCAAGGCCTAGGTCACTTTACCTGCAGGCTGGAGTTAGAATTAGTGATGGCTCAGCTACTGCAGTTTAGAGACCCAATTCAGTGGAAACAATTTAGAGGAAGGGCCAATCTCTGTAACGAACAAGGGTTCCCCATGAAGGAGGACCCCCCCCAAGAGGGGAAGGAGGAGAGCCAAAACTGCTGAAAGGCACTCACCTGGCCTCCAACCAAGGGGTAGCCTAGAGAAGAAGCCAAGACCTTGAGGAGTAAAGCATAGGAGAAAATCCCTTGAGGGGCAGAGTGTTTGAGTTGCTATATAGTCTTCACTCTTGAGGGACAGAGGAAGGGAAGTCAGAGGTGGCCAGGTGAGCCTTTGGTAGCCATAGGGAGAATAGCTGTCAAAGGTGCCGCTGTCTTAGTCTGCACAGCCAAAGGAATCCCCAAGGACTTGGAGACCCCACCCTTTGATAGCTGAAGTCTTAAATGCTACATCAAGAGAGGCCGCCAAGTTGATCTGCATGGTTAAGGTTTCCCCTGAAGCGCAGGACATTCTTACCCAAAGGGCAGAAAGAGAAAAACCCTGCCTGAGTTAAGGGACCCATCCTCATGATACCAACTTCATGGGAGCAGAGTGAGACCACTGACCTCAGGACAGGGCAGCCCTGGAAGCCATGAATGGTCACTGGCAGCATTTCTCCACAGCCAGTAGGAGAGCTGGACTGCAGTAGGAGGCCAATGGTGAAACCTGATGGGTGGGATACAGTGCTGGAATTAACAGGTTGATTAAACAGACTAACTGATTAAGCAGTTTAAGCAACTGAGTATTTGACTGAAGCTGCATGACAGTAAGACTGAGACTGAAGGATGGAAATACACCAACCAGATCCACGATGAGTTACTTAGTGAGGCTGAGAAAATAATGTACTGTCTGTGAGAGGAAAAAACTGAGCTTACCAATTTACAATAGGAATGTAGGAGCAGGGCAGGTGCTGAAGTTGAACCAAGGAAGAACAAGCAGGTTGCAAAAGTCTTGGCTCCAGGAGCTGTTGGAAGACCGAGCATAACTGAAAAGGTGTCTGCAAGTGAGAACTTGGCAGCAAAGTTCCCTGCTTCCTACAGAGGATCGCTTGCATAATGTAGCAGAAAGCAGCAACTAATTGAACTACAGCAGTGAGGAGCTGCAGAAAATCAGTGTTCCTCAAGAGCACTTGGAGCCTGGAGGAGCTGGAGGAAGCTGCTGGTGCAGAGCAGCCTACTAGAAAGAACAGAGCATGCTGTGAGATGAGTGCAGAGGAAGCAGCATGGTGAACTGCCAGGGACTTGAGCAGCGTGAGTGTGTGGCCAAAGAGCCCAAAGAGCATGGTGACAGCAGCCAGAGGCTACGCACACCAAGGACAGAGGGAGGGATGCCCAGAAGTGGCCAGGCAGCAGGAGTATGGGGGGCACAGGGAAGCAGCCACACCAACCAACAAAAGATCTGAGCATCCAAGTTATGCTTGGACACGTGCAGTTTAATACCACATGGAGGGGGCATGCTTACCCTCTGAACCGCAGGCGATGGCTTTCAATTCCCAAGAGAAGAGGAAACCAGGCACAACAGCCTCAACTATCCAAACAGATTTCCCATCAGATTTGGGAGTTGTTAGTTTAGGTGATCAAATCAAATCTGTTAAAGAATGGATGAAGGTTTTTCAGGGCTCTACAAAGCCGGTTCGACAACAATTTCGTCAACTGGCATCACAGCGACAGGATTTATGTCAACTGCAAGTTGCAGATGACATAAATTCCGATAGTCTCCTGGTCCATTTTCTATCAGGCCTCACCCCGAACCACCCATGGGGGCTCTGCCCCCCACACCCCCTTACTAATTATGATCAACTCTGAGTCAGAGTTGATTTGGGGAGGGGGCGTAGGACCGGGAGAGAGTGTGCCCCTATCTCAGGCACATCAACACAGTGACTTGTCGACAAACTGTTGATTTTATCAACAGCAACGTAGGTGGCTGTGTTGGTGTCGCTGTCGGGAGGGGGGAGGGTATACCATTTTTCAGTATGACAGTGCTAAATCAGTGATGCAGAATTAAAAATGTTGCACCAAAGTGGAACAAAAAAATCTGTGCTAGATATTTTTACAGGGTGCAAGGAAAGGATAAAGCATCATGTATTCGTGGGTCTCTGTTCAGAGGACGCGATCTGTCATTCAGACATTGATGGCATGAATGGAAATAGTGGGAACACATTTGAGGCAGTCTTTTGGTTCTCCTATTGTCCACTCGAGGGACCTAGATGATTTTTTAAGACTTCGTACAGGGCTCAGGCTCTCCTCTTCAGAAGAAGCAGCTATATGTAAGATAGTGGGGGTGGAGGAAATGCTGGAAGCTGTGGGGGCACTATGGAATAATACAGCCCCCGATCCAAATGAACTGCTTGTCAGATTGCTAGGGAAGGATATCTGGTCCCATATATGACCCATGTTTATAATGAATTTTTGGATTCTCATTGTATACCTGATTTAATGGTATTTCTTTTTTAGTTTTTTTTTTTATTATTAAGAAAGGTGATGTTAGGGAATCAAAGAACTGGCGGCCCACCAGCTTGCTTAACGTGGATCTCAAGAGATTAAAAATGTTGTATTTAATGCCTAGAGGCACTGAGGGCTAAGGTGCTGGACGCCTTACCTTGTGCCACCCTGGTGACCTGTGTCTGGGAACGAGCACAGACCATTAGAGGTGGGTGGGGGAGGGCGTGGAGCTGGATGGAGCCACCAAAAGGCAGCTCCCCTCTCTGGGGGGGAGGTGGTATCCCTCAGCTGTTGACTGCCCAGTGGCAGAGGCCGGGGGGCAGCACAGGCCAGAGGGAGCACTAGGCCCTAGGCCAATGGGTGGGTGGATGGAGCTGTCACTGGGGCTGTAGTATGCATGCGCACCTCCATGTGCATGTGCCTCTACTCCTGGAGCCCTGGAGTAAAATGGGAGGACCTTGGAAAAACGGATTCAGCTGTAGGATAATGCTCGACTTTCTGCAGGCTCCACTCCCGGGCCAGGCTTAAGGTAAGCCCAGGTAATTCCTGGATGTTGGGGTGGGGGGGGGTGGCTGGTTGTGCTGAAGGGGGCAGCTGGAGCAGGAGATAAATAATTTAAAAAAAGTTTTGACTGACCTGTATTGTTGTGGAATTCCACCAAGCTGTGTCAACAACCAAGTTGTCGAAATGCAGCACAATGGCAGTAACAATGTTGACAGCCAAAATTTTGCCTGTCTAAAATTGAGTGTTTTCTTTGTCCCCCACCCCCCTTAAATATAACAAACTCCAAGTTGGAGTTTGTTCGGGAAGAGACGACGACACTTGGAATCGGCAAAATTTTGCCATTGGGTCCAGTACAGTGAAAACCTCGAGGTTGTCACTGTACTGAATTTCAATGCTGAAATTTCATGGACGTAATGGTGTACGTTTGTAGTGGACAACCAAATAATGGTTAGGAAAGTATTTGAAAGTAGAAGTAGTAGAGGATCGATTGGGTGCCTTCTCCTCACTTTAAACCTGGTGGCCTTTGACCAGGTGATTCATATTTACAGTATTTACTCTCAGCCATGAAATTCTTTGGTGTTCTAGACTGGTTTATTAATTGGGTTCAGCTAGTACATACAAAGGCAGAGATTTAGCCTGTGGTAAATGGATATGGGGTGGAATGATACATATATGCAGGGGTGTTTTTTTTTTAACCAGGTATAGCACACTAAGCTGAAAGCTTTTTAACAGGAGCGACCTGGGAGCACAAGGAGGTTAAGTGACTTGCTCAGGGTCACACAGTATGCAAGTGGAAGCTGTGGGATTCAAACCCAGGTTTGGTCTGCTGGATGTCACCAAATTTGCAGCTCAGAGCCTTAGACCACTGCGCTATACTGCCTCCTTAATACTAAGGTGTATATTAAGGTGTATATTAAGGCTGCCCCCAAGACCTAGCCACTATATCTTATACATTACATAAATACCTTTTTGTGTAAGATGTAATGCATGGAGATTGTCCATTGGTTAGTGCTACATCTTGGAGATTCTCCCCTGAATATACAGGTGTATGCAAATGATGTGGTATTTTCATAGCAAATGTAACTTCTGGAAAACAAGCAATCTCTTTGTTTCACCAGTGTGACGAGGTGGCAGATGTTAAATTTAACAGCAAGGAAAGTGTGGTGATTCCTTTAGGCTTTCTTAGGGGTGAGATGTCCCCTTCAACCATCTGTGATATTCCCTGAGTTAATACAGCTATCCAGATTTTAGGGGTATTATTTGGACATGGGGATATGGGATGACAGAACTGGGAAACAAAACTAGCAGACAATGAACAAAAGGTGGCCAGATGGAAACAGCTACCCTTGTCCAGAAAGAAAAGGGTTATGTTGGTAAAAACCCTACTGCCGACAAATGTTCTTTATGTAAGTTCAGTCTTTCCCCTTCCCATGACTCTGTAAGTCAGGATTTTTAGAGTGAACCCAGTTAAAAGTAATTTTACCTGTCTCCCTATGGAGGGTGGGAGGCTCAGTAGTTTTGTTCTGGGTCACATTCTGGTTCATGAATTTGCATACTGTTCTTTGGGTAACACTAAATTCAGGGCACCATGGGTAAAAGAATGTGTCCGAGTCTTTGATAACACCTGAGCACTAAGTTTTTCTAGAACTCCAAAACCGAATGCTTTACCGATCTACATTAAACAGACGTCAAAAATTAAAGGGTTGGAAAGTACTGGTGAAGTTTGTTTCACAGTTTTCTTGTAAGCAGTGTAAGCAGTATTATAAGGAAATTGTAACCTTAACCTTTACATTCCCATTGTAACTTACCTTTTGCCCTAGGGGTAGGAAGCAGGTAGCTATCTGGCAATTGCAAGATGCTAGACTTTTTTCAGTGTTAAAATTTCAGATTTGGTAGCAGAAGTGTCAATGGTTGCTACAGCAAAAGTCTTTGATTTCCAGTGTAGCCAGTTCTCTCTGGTCCATTTATCTCTCTGAATGTATGTCTTAGGTTAGGGTAAGGCTCAGGGCAAGGCTTTATGGAAACACATGCATTGGGTGCTGTGAATATATTTTCATTTTCCATTTTTTTTGTTAATTTTTGATTTTCTTAATTTTCATTTTGTTTCATAGGGTGTGGTTCCTTTTCATCATATGCTTCTTGTTATTGTAGATTGAGATATTAATTTTGTGATGTATGCTCTGCATTATTTTGTTTATTTTATTTATTTATTTAAATTTTGTTAACTGTGTAAGGACACTGGACAAATAGTCCTTTTTCAGGTCCGACCCAACATAAACACAACAATATAAAACATGACAACACTAATTAAAAGAAGTACAATTTATGATTGTTATATTTTTCTTTTAAATAAAAAAATTCCCAACTCTTTTTGAGACATGTCATGGGACCTTTAACAGCCACCTGAACAGGCAGATGGGACCTCAGTTTAATGTCTTTTCCAGAAGATGGTACCTCACGAGTGAAGCCTCCCCGCCAGTATTAGGATTTACCCCAAATTCCTGGTGTGAGGCCAGAATGCACAACCTTCCAGTCTCCTGGACTCATAGGTGAGTGTTCAATCTGCTAAGCCACTCACACTGCAGAGCCACTGCACTGTACTTTCTGGAAATGACCCCCCCCACACACACACACCAACTCGTGAAGGAGATAACGAATCCAGGAGCCACCGTGACATCTATGGTGACCTGGTGGCATTTTTAGGTAGTGACATCCCTCTCGTCTCAAGGCTACTGGCAGGGCACCCCCTACAGGGGTGTTGCAGTACTTTTAGTTCTTAAAGAAGCACAAGACCCAAAGGCCAGCTGTGGCCATTTAAAATTTTTGGGGGTTGGGGAGGGAACTGACAGTAAATGAAATACAAGTTTTAATTCTGTATTGCAAAAAAAAATTTTTCCATTTTTTTTACTTAAAGTAGCATTTTGTAGCATTATTTACACATCAGATGCAGAGACAATACAACTGAATGTAGTGCCCATGTTTTGGTATCCTCATACCAACAGAGCAACCCAAGGCTATTTTTTTAAATAGAAAAAAGAGAAAGATCAGTTAAGAAAGATCGAGTAAGCAAATCCAAATTATATTCTGTACTTAGACAGCTGTCAACCCCAACTCCTCTTCAGTTCACTAGGGCCAGAATCAGTCCAGAAGTTGACAGCATCTCTGTAATTACTGTTGATAAGAATTTTTTGATGTTTGTGAATTACATTCCAGATAACTTGCATTGCATATAGATGATACACAGAGACCTCTGTGAATTAAAAATGGGGACAGGCTGGCCCGGGGGCACTGAGGGTTGAGGTGCTGGATGCCACATCTCACTCCACGCTGGTGACCCAGGTTCAAGTATGGACTCGGGACACCGGGGGGGTGGCAGGGGAAGGAGCGGATTGAGCATCTGGACTGCTCTCCTCTCCTGGGGTGTGTTGTAGGGGTTGCCTTGCTCTGTACTGGCCCCTGGTGGAGATCGGGAGCACTACAGGAGCAGTGCTGTAGATGGGGAAGGAAAAACTGAAAAATGGCATCCATGCCAGCCGGATAATGGCGGCACCACCATCCCGAAGCTGCATCCCCTCACCTGGTGTAGAAGCAAGGGAGTGTCTACTGGCACTCCGGTCTCCCTTCCCGATGGCCCCGGGTGGGCAGGGGGCCCCACCAGCAAAAGGATATGTCCAGTTCAGCCAGGCGGTGGGGAGCAGCAGAATGGGAAGAACGGGTGAGGTGGTGGCAGGCGAAGGCTGGCTGCCTGAAGGAGTAGGTGGCTGGGTGTGGTGAAGGAAGGATAAAAAGAATATACAAAAAAAAATGGGGACAGCAGGCTCAGCTGACTTATGATTATGTCACCTACCTTGCAAACTGGAGCACAGCCAAGACTGCAGGTCCTGAGCCTTAATGACAGAAGAGCACTTTTTGTGTTCTGTAAATCTGGCCTTCCATACCTTTCAGGGGTAGTGTCATACAGGAGACTAGGGATCAGATCTGTCCCAAGGTCTCTCTCACACCCAGCCAGTGGACAGCAGACATGTCACAGAGGTGAGGTGAGGTGGTCACTCCTTGGGGAGCAAGGTCTAGAGTGCTTCATTCTACCGTACCTCTGTGCTGAATTACAAGTGCAACATGGTGGGGTTTCTGTGGAGACAGTTGCCAACACCCCTTTTGGCCAAGGTCAGTTGCCATGATGATCTATATGAGACACTGTGATCAAAATGGAAAAAAAAAATGCTTATATCATGTGAGCTTACGGCTCGCCCACAGTGTGCGTAGTGATCCAGTGATATATCAGCATGTGCTGATTCACTGGAAACTGTCTCTGCTGATACCTGTATTCTGTGCTATTAAATAATGACTCTCCAGCTACGGTAATTTTAATTTACAGCCATCTTCACAGTTGGGAAAAAAAAAATCTTTTTATGTGCTGTATAGCCATTTGAGAGGAGAAATACACAGCGGAAGTTGTTGAGAATGGCCTTATGCCCCTGTGAACTTGACAGCAGGCTAGCATCTAGTCTGACACATATTGGAAAACAAAATATGTGCCCATTAGTCTGTTTCATGGGCCACTGCAAATATCATACACTGGGAAAAACACAAATGACAGTGTTGCAAAATGCAGGATCCAGGAACAAAGGACAGCATGCTTGTCTTGTGATTTTAGAAATACTTCAGTAGCAGCAAGTAAGAACATAATGCGTGTTTAAAACTGTTACATCCTATTCCACTTGATTTGTTTTGTGTGTGTGTGTGGGGGTTTGCAGTACTGATGATGTAGGTGCCTGAAGGCCGTAGATTGGCAGCAGTGGAATCCAGAGTCCTCTATCCAGACAGGTACTGCAGGAGTAACCACATTTCAGCTTTTACACCACCTATTGCTTAGGGAATGCTGCTCAGCTCTGTCACGGTCAATCAGACCCCATGCTGCACCTTGTCATGTCATGTGAGAGTTCCAACAGGAGTGCCAATCAGTTACAGCTAAGTTATATGATGGCAGGTTTGAGGCACCTCTCCTTTAGGAATAAGAGTAACTGCTAGATGTTAATGATCTCTGCCAGTCTGTCACCCAGAACCTATCATCTCATGTCAAGAAATGAGTCACTTCAAAATATTTATAGCAGTAATACTTACAGCCTAATTCTTATGACAGTACAGGGGGTGGCTGTGAGCAAATCATTAAACTACTTTTCAGGGGGTGTGGAGGAAGACACATTTCAACACCAGTTGTTTCCGAGCAGAGATTTGCATTTGTGTAACGAGAGCTTCCCCTTAGATTGGTAGCAGTGCATTATGCTTCAGTGCAGGAGACCCCAGTATTCATAAGCTTCTCTGGTCAACTGAGAGTGCGCGCATGTTCTTTGGGTTAGAAGAATGCTGTAACTTGTTAATTCACCAATTAATAAATAAATAATAAAATAAAAATAAAAATCAGCACTGTTGGTTTCCCTTCTAGGCTGTACTAAATCAGCAATACAACACACGTATCATGCATGCTACTTTGGTAATTTTTTGCCAACCATTACTATTACTACCACAGGCAGGGGTTTTTAATGCAAGCAGCAGGGACTCCACTGAGCTGTTCTGAGTCAAAGGGCAGAACAACTGAGCTGGTAACCAGATTCCTTCTTACCTTGCAGAAGTACAAACTAGACCTCGTCTGTTCAACAGCTATTTGATTGTTTTTGTCTTTGCGGCATGCAAGGATCAGTTGGCAGCCATTGATTCACCACAAGCTCGAGCTTGGGAGCTAAAGGAAATGTTACAGTGTGACGTAGCCTGTGCCTCAGTGGCCCAGCAAATTGGGTGCTAAAGGGCCAAAGAGCATGAACTCCAACAATAATGAGGTCTTAAAAGTATCCCCATGACCCACAAAGTAGCAGACTCCACCTGAGGAAAACACAAGTAGGAGATTTAAATTCTCCCCTGCTCTTGCCTGGAGGTCTGCTGACTGAAGAGCTAGAAGTGGAACTCACAACAGCATAGCCGCATCCAGGTTCCATCTTGTCGGTGGCTTCTACTCTCGTCGGTAGCTTCTGCTGCATCAGTTCCCTGGGCACTCCAGCATTTGAGAAGGGTGTGTATTGTCCTGCAGCCAGTGGATCAGTCCCCTCTCCATCACAGCATCAGGGATCCGGGACGCACGGACCACAGACAGGGGTTTTTACTACAAGCAGATGGGAGTCCACGGAGCTGTTCTGAGCCAAAGAGCAGAACAACTGCGCTAGTAACTATCTTGCAGGAGTATGAGCTAGACCTCATCTGTTCAACAGCTACCTGATTATTTTCTACAGCATACAGGGAACAGTCGATATGCCCACTGCCCTCCCCCTAATCCCACCCTCCCTGAGTGCTCTTGATTTATAGGTGTGTAGCACCACCCACAACACCTGATAGGAGGTAGTAAGGTACAAAAACAAACAAAAAAAAAACTCACTGTTCTGTTTCCTTTTTGTCCACTCTTCCTGCCATGAAACAAGAATCAGCATTACCTCTCAACTAAAACAAAACAAACAAACAAACAAACAAAAATGGACCTTGTCAGCTGTGAAAAGTGCAGTGCACTGTACAATAGGATCTACAAATGGCAACCAGGACCCTGCCATGCATGCTGCGCCATAGCAGATCTTGCAGCCCAACTACAGGATGCTTGGACTATAATATATGACCTCCAATACAGGGAAATCTACAGCACACCTCCTCAACCCCCCCAACACCTGTACTAGCATGTCAGCCAGGGGCCAGAACTTGAGGCAGGGCCCAGAGACTGGCAGGTGGTAAGGAAAAAGAGGCATCATAGGAGGCCCGGGAAGGAAGCCAAAAACCAGGAGCATTTCCCGTCCATCCAGACCAAAAACAGAATTGCTCCACTGCTACCAATCACAGACAAAGTAATACAAGGTAAAGAAATCAGACCACCAAAAAAGGCTAACACGCCAATTAAAACCAATACAAACTATGATAAAAACAAAAATACTAATACTCAAAATTTAACCAACAACAATACCAAAACCAAATACAATAACATAAAAATACTAAAACTCAAAATAAAAACGACACAAATATAAACAAAAGCAAAATTCTCATAATCGGGGATTCCATGATCTGAGGTGGAACACCACCTAACTCAAAATGTTAAAAGCAACATCCTGGTAAAGTGTCTACCAGGAGCCTCTGCAAGCAGGGACACTAACCACATAAAGACAATTGTGCAGAAATCAGGGGATGTTACACATATAACAATATACCTTGGTACTAATGACCTGGCAAATCACACAGTTCAGGAGACCAAGAAACACTTCGAGGACCTGGCCAACAAACTTTCTTCTCTTTCATCCAAATTAGCCTTCTCAGAAGTGCTGCCAGTGTGGGAAAAAGGAAAAGCACCAAGCGAGTCAGAGAGATTGAAGTAGGCAAATTCAACTCATCGCTGCATGATTGGTGCCAAGACAAGGGATACCACTACATAGGGAACTGGCACAACTTTTGGGAAAGAGCTCAATTTAAATATGACAGATTGCACCTAAACAGAAAAGGTGTGTGAGCACTCAGACAAAAATTCAATGTCTATACAGGTAGTTTAAACTAAATAAAGGGGAGTATGACGCACCTCACACTCCGCCATTGATGGGCTGGTCATCACTCCCCAAAAAGGCCAAATGTATGCATATATCCTCAGAAAACAATCAGAGCCAACATCTGCCCGAACCAGCAACCTCCATAATTTCTTGTCCGGAAAGAGCAAACTGGAGCAGTCCAGGAAGAGGGTACAACCTTGCACTAAAGAAGATGTACATTCTTGGAAGGCAATGGTTGCAAATACTAGGAGCCTAACCAACAAACTTCCCAAACTCACTGCCATCTTGAAAACAGAAAGGTTGTACTGGGTGGCTACAACAGAAATGTGGTTCATGGAAAACCACGGATGGGATACGGCCATTCCCAGATGGGATATGGCCATTCCTGGTTACAATCTGTTCAGGAAAGATAGGCAGGGCATATAAAGAGGAGGGGACATATCCATTTACATTCTGGAGGAAATAAAAACCACAGAAGTAAAAGGGCAACCTGGGAACTTTGAGTCACTGTGGCTAACAGTAGACGCGGGCAAGGGAAAACCCTTCAGTATCAGCATCATGTGCAGACCCCCAAATCAAGGGGATAAAGGAGACAAAGACCTAATAGAGGAAATCCACAAAATGTCTGATAAAGGCGAAGAATAGATCCAGAAGCAAATGATTTGATACCTTTTAATGGACCAACATAGATGTAACAACAAGAACAAAGTGCTCTAGCTTTCGGACCAACCAGTCCTTCTTCAGAAGCTCATGGCAGTTGTTTAGAAAATACAATACTTATAACAGCTAGATAATGCAGAGAAAAACAGAAAAAAATCCCCATTGGTTTAAAATACTCATTTAAAAAAAACAGAAGATGATGTCAGAAGTTTAACAGTACAATACTGCCCTCAGTCCGAATGAACCTTGGGTTCAGATGTGCTTGATTGCAACACACATGCAAAAGATCTACGGGATTTCAACCTACCGAATATTAACTGGAGCACACTAACGGCAGCAACAAGAAGAAGTAGGGACTTCTTATTGTCACTACAAGGTGCAGGACTGTGCCAACTTGTAAAAACCCCAACAAGGGGAGATGCCAGTCTCGACCTTGTCCTCACAAACTCCGAAAGGATCAAGGACATCAAAGTGGGATGCCATATAGCAGGGTTTTAAATAATTGATTAGCAGTTTTTTTCCCGGGACGATACTAACGGTACAAAAAGTATTTATATAGATTTTTCTAGAAGTGCTTTGTCTGTTAAACACAGTGAGGCAAGAGCTATGCATTTTCACGAAGATTTAGCACTTTTATGAGCAAAACGCTAATCAAATTTTAGAGTTAAATAAAACCCTGCTATAGGCAACAGCGACCATTGCATGGTAAGCTTTAAGGTAAACATAACACAGGACACCAGCCATTCAAAGATAAAGGTGCTAGATTTCAGAAAGGCTGACTTCCAAAAAATGAGGAACAACATAAGTAGCCAATTAATGGAAACAGATGTTGAGGAGGTGGAGGTCATATGGGGGAGACTCAAGAAAGCAATAAAGACTGCCACAGATCAATGTGCCAGATGGGTTAGCAAAGCAAAAAGAAAAATAAATCTTCTATGGTTGTCCAAGGAAGTGGGTACCACAGCCAAAGATAAAAAGAAGACATACAGCATATACCAGGAAACCAAATCTGAGAAAGACTGGAAGTCGTACAAGGAAAAAATAAGACAGTCTAACAAACAAATTAGATGGGCAAAAGCCCAGAGAGAGGAAAAGATAGCAGAAGGCAAAAAGAGAGGAGACAAATAATTTTTAGATACCTTAGGGAATGTGGGAAGGCAAAATGGATAGTAAAGATTGATACTGAAGAAGGGAAATGCACCAAACATGACACAGAGAAAGATGAAATCCTCAACAAATACTTCTGCTTGGTGTTTACCAAAGAGGACCCATGGGATGGCCCAGCCTTGAAGAAACACCCCAGGACCAGGGGTAGACACAAGTCCCTTTACTGAAGCCGAAGTATGGGAGGTGCTAAATAAACTAAAAGTAGACAAAGCCATGAGACCAGACGAGATGCACCCCAGAATCCTTAAGGAACTGAGGGCAAAATTTGTAGCCCCTCTGGCACTTCTATTCATGAAATCCTTGAAGAGCGGTGTGGTACCCGAAGACTGGAAAAAGGCAATAGTGGTTCCACTTTACAAATCAGGCAGTTGCGAAAAGGCTGGTAATTACAGACCAGTGAGCCTCACGTCTATAGTAGGGAAACTAATGGAGACATTATTCAAACAGAGGATCATAGCATTCCTCGAAACTAGTGGAGACATGGAGTTTTACTTGCTTTAAGCTGCCACCTCAGACATCTAGTTAAGAATATACCTAGAGGTCAATTTTTGCGAATACGCAGAAACTGTGGTAATGACAACCTTTATGAAGAAAGGGCAGGAGAGAGGACTTTAGGTTTCAGGAACGTGGGTATGCTAGAAATGATGTTGCCACAGCTAGAAACTCAGCTACTACACAGGACAGATCCACCTTACTTGCCCCTAGGGAAAGAGTAGAGAGTGTTAATTCAGACAGGCTGAAATATATTACTACCTATAATAAGAGCTCAAATGAAGTTCAAAGTGGCATTTTAAAACATTGGCACATTCTACAAGAGGATTCCATATGTGCCCAGTTTATGCAAGAGCCACCAATGTTTGTGTATAAAAAAGCTAAGAATTTGGGGGATACGTTAATGCATTCATTACAACCAGTAAAAAGAATGGATACTGGGAATGCAACAATAGTTGGATATGCCTCTTGTGGCAAATGCAAGTTCAACGCAAATATTAAGAAGTGCAAGACTTTTAAGAACTATACCACTGGTGTGCACAGAATAAATCAATTGATTACCAGTGACACCAGTGGTGTAGTATACAGAGCAGAATGTAAATGTGGGGCAGATTACATAGTGAAGACCACCAGGATATTTAAATTGCGTATAGGGGAACATATGAGAGATACTGAGAATGGCAGGAATGAGAATGTGATAGCAGCACATCTAGTGATCAGAGGGAGCAATAGAAATGGTGTTTTTATGGCCTAGAACAGGGGTTGTCAACCTTTTTTGGTCTGGGGCCCCCCTGGCCAAGTATCAGCCAGGTCGGGGACCCCCTACCAACCGTCTGCCGATTTCATACATCGCTGCGCATTTTATACTGCCGTTATGCATAGTTGTATAAAACGCAAACCAAAGCAACTTTAAACCAATTAAAAGAACTATTTTATTGTCATTGTAGTGTTAAAACTTGCCAGAAAATAAAATAATAAATTAATACAAAATACACATTTGATTATAATGCAAGTGTCAGCCATATCAGGAACCCCCTGCCAACCTGCACAGAGATATTAATGTGACACTTGAGCTTGCTTTGATGAGCAAAGTCTGCCAGTCCTTGGTATTAGTGGTACAGTTGCACAGTTTCTCCTATAAATGTGATGTCTGTATGTAACCATAATAACACACTGAATTTATCCACATTACCAAAAAAATATACTAGCTGCACTCAGTGGTACACTGGCTCATTGTCTCCATTAACAGTAGTTTGTATGCAACCAAGGTAACTGACTGACTGCACTTAATACATTCTCCAGTACTGCACATATTGTTATCTTACCTAGCTGGAATCCAGATTCACAGGCAGCATGCGATGTTAGGAAGACTAGAGCAGATTCAAAGCAGGGACTCCTGGACTTCAATTAGCGAGAAGGAACAGGGTTCTTATTAGAACAGATAGTTAAAGTGCAAGTGGCTGGGAGTTCGTACAGACCGACAAGCCGACACTCAGTTCCCCAAATAGCTTTTGTTTTAACTGCGGCTTACATAACTTACAGACCGGGAAGAGATGCTGGCTAATGGGGCACAGCAGACGATTATTGGTTTTAGTGATGTTTTAATGAGGCTACCAAACATAAACTTCGGGCACACATAATCGGAGCCATTAACACCTAACTGAAGCATGTGATGTTAATGCAGTGCATTCAATGTGGTGCTAATGAGTGTTAAGGCCCACACTTTACTTTCATCGTGGTTAGACAGCAGCTATTTAAAGTCTGTTGTAGCGCGGTTCTGTTTTTTCCGAGTGATCCACGCCAACCCCCAGCAATCACTTGCAGACCCCACTTTGGGCTGCGGATCCCTGGTTGAAAACCACTGGCCTAGAACAAGTCACCCTAGGACCAAGGGGTGGAGATTTAGATACAGCATTATTAACAACCATTTGTCAATGCCGAAGTTCGCTTGCAGGTATTTGCAGTGGTGTTTGGCACGTATGGTGCTTTACCCTAATGCCCTGTGCGATTGCTGGTATTTGCACAATAAATGTTCAGCATGACCTTTTTGTTACCCCCAATGTGCGCTACGTAGGCGGAAACACGTTTTGGGCAGGATGTGAAAAATGACAGCTGTACTGCTCGTAAGGAGGTGTGGTAAAATGGCAATGTTCAAAATCTGGATTGGAAATATTGAAAATTCGCAAACCCACGAGCGTGGAACTGTGCAACGACGCGTGAAACAGTCATTGTTAGGAATTTTTTCACCAAATTTTCAACATTGGCATTTTAAAACCTCTGCTAATGAACAGTGTCACTGTGATTTTCTTACTATGTCCCATACATTGATTTCGCACTCCGACTAGCCATTGTGCACTACATGGGCGGAAACACGTTTTGGGCAGGATGTGAAAATGACAGCTGTACTGTTTTATGAGGAGGTGTGGTAAAATGGCAATGTTGAAAATCTGGAGGAAAATATTGAAAATTTGCAACGCACGAGCGCGTGTAGGAACTGCACAACGCGACGCTGGTAAACAGTCATTTTAGGAATTTTTTCACCAAATTTTCAACATAGCCATTTAAGACCTCTGCTCATGAACAGTGTCACTGTGATTTTCTTAATGTGTCCCATACATTGAGTTCGACCGACTGTGCCATTGTAAGCGCCATAGGCGAGAAACATGTTTTGAGCAGGATGTGAAAAATTACAGCTATGGCTGCTCATGAGGAGGTGTGTGTAAAATGGCAATGTTGAAAATCTGGAGTGGAAATATTGAAAATTCGCAACTTACGAGCATGCGTAGGAACTGCGCAACGCAAACTTGTAAAACAGTCATTTTTAGGAATTTTTTCACCAAATTTTCAACACAGCCTTTTAAGACCTCTGCTCATGATCAGTGTCACTGTGATTTTCTTAATGTGTCCCATACATTGAGTTCGCACACCGACTGCGCCATTGTGCGTACATGGGCGGAAACACGTTTTGGGCAGGATGTGAAAAATGACAGCTGTACTGCTCATGAAGAGGTGTGGTAAAATGGCAATGTTGAAAATCTGGAGTGAAAATATTGAAAATTCATAAGCGCACTGCGAGCGTAGGAACTGCTAGCATACGGCTCAGTAAAACAATCATTTTAGAATTTTTCACCAAATTTTCAACATAGCCATTTAAGACCTCTGCTCATGAACAGTGTCACTGTGATTTTCTTAATGTGTCCCATACATTGATTTCGCACACTGACTGCGCCATTGTAAGCTACATAGGCGGAAACACATTTTGGGTGAGGACGTGAAAATGACAGCTGTACTACTCATAAGAAGTGTGGTAAAATGGCAATGTTGAAAATCTGGAGTGGAAATATTGAAATCGCAAACCTCTGACAGCTGTAGGAACTGCAGCAACGACACTCATAAAACAGTCATTTTAGGAATTTTTTCACCAAATTTTCAACATAGCCATTTTTTAAGACCTCTGCTAATGAACAGTATCATGGTGATTTTCTTAATGTGTCCCATACATTGATTTCACACACCGACTCGCTCGTTCATGTGCTACATGGACGGAAACATGTTTTGGGCAGGATGTGGAAAATGACAGCTGTACTGCTCATAAGGAAGTGTGGTAAAATGGCAATGTTGAAAATCTGGGTAGAAAATGTTGAAAATTCACGAACTTACGAGCCTGCGTAGGAACTGCGTAATGCTGCTAAATAAAACAGTCATTTTAAGATTTTGCAAATTTTCAACATGGGTTTGGGACCCTTCTCATGAATGATGTCACTGTCATGTATTTATTCAGGCCAAGGGTGATTTAGCACAGTGACTGCGCAGTGACTGCGAAATCGTGCCTTTGGGCCTGAATAACCCATGACAGTGACATCATTCATGAGAAGGGGTCCCAAACCCCATGTTGAAAATTTGGTGCAAAAATTCTAAAAATGCCTGAGATATACAATAAGTTGAAAACCCCTATCTAGCCCATTATCAGCTTACGGCATTTCCTCAGTTCACGGTCGGCTTTGAAGAGTACAGACATGTTCTAAGTCCAGAGATGATTGTCGCGCCCGAGCTCGGAGGTTACTATGGGGTGAGGGGTGTTGGGGGAGGTGGGGTGCACAGTGGGTGGTTGCGGGTTGGGGGGGGGGGCTGGGAGACTACGTGGGACCGTTTTGCTTTTCAGGTTGAAACAAAAAAAAAGACGATGGGATGTTTGCCACGCTGGGGTGGGCTCCCAGCATGGCACCAAAGCTTTGGGGGTGTTTGGGGGACGTGGAGCTGACGGGATTGGGCACCCCACGGCAGATGACGCGGACGCTTGCCACGTTTGGGGTGGGCTCCCAGCGTGGCACCAAAGCTTTGAGGGGCCTTTGAGGGGACATGGAGCCGACGGGGATTGGGCACCCCTGCCGGCAGAGACCTAGGATGTTTGCCACGCTGGGGTGGGCTCCCAGCGTGGCAGCAAGCTTTTGGGGGTGTGAGGTTTCATTACGCTAGGTATGACAGCCGTGGTTTCTTTGAAGCGAGGACCACCGCTGTCATACACAGCTCCTGCACCCATTGGTGCAGGACACGTCCCTGCTCAATGGAGCAATGGATTGAATGGGAGAGGCCACTCAAAGTGTGCTACTCTCCCTGTAAACGCTCTCTTGCGCATGCGCGCAAGCGAACATAAAAAAAGAAGGCCAATGGATGTTTTATTTGGACAGTTTAAGGCTCCCTGGTTTAAATGAACGTTTTGAGCTAACCCCTTACTTGTAACAGCTAAAAACGTTTTTGTAACTGCTTTAGCCGCTACTCACTAGCTGCGTTCTGAGAATGTTCTGTCACAGTTTAGCATATTGCTTAGGAAATAGGTTTCTGATTTTTTTTTAAATGCACTAATGTATTATACTCATATCACTGATTGTGCCTTGTGTCCCCTGTTTTTAGAACATTGGTGTGTGTGTGTGTGTGTGTCTTAGCCTGTGGGACCAGTGAATATTGAAATACTGAAGAACTGCAACATTGAAAAATAAAGAAGAGAAGCCAGAGTGATAGCTTGAAAAGGAACCATGCATCAATTACAGTAACTGGTCATGGTTAAAGGAAGGAATGCAGAAACCCCTAGATTTTTGGGACTGAGAATAAAAGAATTGATTGAATAATTGTTTTTTCAGTACATTCCTTTCTGTTTGATGGCAAGAATGTGGTTCTGTTAACTGGTTGCAGTTCTAAATTGTTATTTGATCCTTAAGTTGCTTAATTGTAGTGATGCTTATGGGGGGGTATTTTACAATTAACTGAGGTGTTATTTATCGATTTGTATCTATTGAAAACACCTGTGATGGCATCACTTTTGAGATTTGCATTTAAGCAATGTATTGTAATAATTTATTCACCCTTGACAAAGTGCCAAATGTAGGTATGAAACGCCATTGGGTCTTTTTTGTCAGGCTATGGGAAGTGTCCTGTGCTCTGTGAACTCTTACTTTTAATGGTGAGCAATAAAAAGCACTTTAACAAGTAAAATTGTGGTCACGGTGTTTGTGCACCTAGGCCGAGATATTCAGACTGCGCCAGAATGATGTGCAACAAAGGAGCAGGCGCAAGTCCAGTGCGCCATGGTGCAACGGGCATGATATTCAAACCATGCACAGGACAAGGTGTGCCTGCGCCATGCAGCTGAATATCACCCTCGATGCACCATAGCACAACAAGGAATGCACAACGGGGCAGGGACAATGTGCAATAGTGCCCCTAGGGATGCACAGGGACAAAGCCAGGAATCAGCTGATCAGCAACCAGGGATGCGCAAGGTGCAGAGGAGCATGCACCAGGACAGACAGCCCCAGCCCCCCCCCACACCCAACCAGGGCAAGGCCCCTAGAGGTGGACCCAGTACCCCATGAGCAGCACAGCCAGATGGGTGCAAAGGGGACCACCGACCCTCAAACACAGTGGCGAACCACCAGCAGATGCACACCAGTAGACCCCAGCCACTAGGCACGGCACCCCAGACCGTCCGCCGGCCAACAGGGACCGGGACACAATGATGGCCAAGCCCCACCCATGCCACGTCTCCATCCCAATGATGCCCAACCCCCGGACTGTGTGTCTGAGACACCTAGCCCAGATGCCCAGATGCATGACCAAACAGTGCATGGCAGTGAAGGCAGTCTGCCATCCCCATGCCTATGCATCCAGTCGTCTCAGAGCACATTGCACACCCACCACAACACCGTGACCACCCAACGCAGGCGGTGGGACTGTCCACCAACACAACCACAACCCACATGAGGCCCTCCACCATGTCCCCAATGGAGACACAGCAAGGTGGGTGACCCAGCATCAGTACCCGGGGGAACCTGCATGTGACCAGGTCTGCCACGGATGGCACCACATGTAGGAGGGCCTCCGAACACAGGTGTGGAGCAAGGGTCCACACCCATGCACCAACCCCTGCCACAGCACCAAACCTGCCAGGCAACACAGCACCCTCCCGTGGGGCACGGAGGCATGCGTCAAACAGGAAGCAACACAGGGAACACCCAAAGCCCCCCCGACCTGGTCCCATGGGCACCCTGGCAGGCATCCCATCAAAGCTGTGCGATCGGCACTGCCTGTGTGAAACCCATGGTGCTGTGTAACCTGCAGGCCACCCGCCACCAGGCAGCCATGGAGCCTGCCATGAAGCAGGCAGCCCATGAGCCCGCACACACTGACGGCAGGCGCATGGGCCTGGGTCAACCCACAGCCATCTGTCCACCACCTGCATGCAGCAGGTCCCCATGTGACAGCCACCAGCCCATAGGCACCACCCCAGTCCACATGGACAGAATGAAGGGTGCATCCAGTGGCACAGCCTATGGTGGCAACAGGGATGACGGGCTGATAGGTATGGGTCTGGAGTGCCAGCTGCAAAAGCGCTGTGTCAGCAAGGTGACAGGTACAGCCTGCCCCCAAAGGCACACTGGCAGGTGAACATGTGGTGGCGATAGCCACACTACCATGCGGATCCCAGTGGCGCATACAGGTGGGGCATTGGCAATGGCCACAGCCGCACAGGCAATGGCCACACTGACAGAGGGGCCCAGGAAACGCCACCCGGAACACAGCCTGCATCACACAGGTGAACACTGCACAGGGCATACCACACATGCCCTGTACAGATAGCCCATGGCCCCCACCCACACACCCACACCCACCCCAGCCCCACCACACAGCAGCCATGAACCACTGCAGCAAGGCCCCATGCGCATGCTGCAAATCAGAGAGAGACATGGATGTAAATAGAAATGTATGTAATGGTACAGCAACAAGGGAAAAACAACTATATACAGATATGTACATCAGGAGAGGGGTATGGGAAGGATGCTACAAGGGGGTAAGGGAAATGGGCAGGGGACATGGGGAAGGGCAATGGTAGGGGTCAAGGGTGTGTGGAGAACAGTCCAGGTGGGGAGGGGTAATGATGTGAGCCATCAGGCCCTAATGGTGGCCCCGGTCCTCCGCCACCGCCCTCCAGTGCCTGTGATGCCTCCTCCCGTACCTCGGCTCATGTCGCTGCAGCAGTTCTAGGGTGGTCCTCGCCACCTGCCGGAGCTCCTGGAGGATCCTCTCCACTGCCTCCCATCGAAGGCCACCTAGGACAAAGGAGTGGAAACAGTATGAGTGCCTGTCCAGGTTAACGCAGCCCACCCATCGTGCACGGCGTGCAGCAGTGACCGGCGTCCCTGGGATGGCATGCAACCACCCACAGTGGGTGCGCCCACATGAGCCGCCGACCCGCATAGCCACAGCCATGCAATCTGCTGCATATCATCACCACCCATGCACCGCACACCGCCACCCTGGCCGTCCGGCGTCATGGCAATGCAGTGTGATGGCAGTGACACAGCCAGGCACCGAGTGCACCCACAGCCCACCTGTGACACCCGCCCACATGTGCAAGGCCACTGGATGGTGCAGAGGACACTGCGGGTGGTGCACAGCTGGAGGGGCCATGCCACACCCCCACCCCTGCAAGCCACCATGCACACATGTATAGGGGAAAGCAGTACTCACCTGCGTCCCTGCCACCCATGTTGGCCGGCCGATGCTGCTCTCCCCCTGCGTGGTCCTACCTCCAGCCAGCTGCTGCTAGGCATGCCTTCCGCCTGTCTTCAGGGCCTTGGAAGGAAACATGGAGAGACACACATCAGTACCAGTCTGAACCATAGGCCCCCCAACCCCGACCTGTGTGATGTGACACACAGTGTGTCCGGGTTATGGTGGCACAGGGCAGTCACGATGCACCCTCACAGCTGCCAACACATGCGCTGTCCCACCCCCACCCCCAACCCCCAGACATGGGGCGTGGGGACCATTGTGCCCCAAGGACTGTTGGATGAGACTGGTGATGGTCACTGCGCACCTACCTGGCCGTGGCACTGCACCTCTCCATATTCGAGCCTGCAGGCACCTCAGCTGGTCCAGGTCCCACCGCTGCAGGTCACCATATTGGTGGCAACACTGCTTCTCTGTGCGCTGACTGCCAGTTGCCTCCTCCAAGCCATCCCTAATCTCCTGCAACACATCAGTCCATGGCCTCTGGAGGGGCACCTGGCCAAACAGGGCCCCATTGTGTGGCCGCACAAGGGTCACGAGGTTGGTGAGCTCAAGGTCACCCCATACAGGGACATGATGATCCCTGGTGTGCGGCATGTCCCTCGCTAACCAGACATCAAAATGGTGGCCAGTAGTGCACGTGGACCACGTGCGGTGCTAGCACGGTGCTGCACTGCCAATCGCAACCGCGCAGTCACCGAGCGGCACAACAGGGCAGCAGCCATGCGGCCGTATGGTGCCTAGAGGGCAGAGGTCATCTGTGGGGTCAAGGGTTAGTGCGCATAGAGCACCACTGCCCTATTGGGGTCCCCTCATATGGTGCTCGGTAGGGGAATGTCACCAACGCTGTGCAGTGGCCTACTGCCCAGAGGCGTGCAGGGAACCACGGCACAGTGGAGCAATAAGGGCATGTTGGAACAGTGCCAGCTGCACTATAGCGTGTGTGCCCCATAGGTAAAAGGCACGATAGTGGCCGGGCACTGTGCTGCCTCCTGCACAATGTCCATATGCTGCGCCACTGGCGTATGTGTTGGCAGTGCACGCATGCGTGCTGTGGGGCTGACTGTACATGTCACAGTGTTGTGCCCCGACCTGAGCATGCACAACCCCATTGGGCAAGGTACAGCCACACGATATTCAGCCATGATATGCAAATCAGCTCATGAGCCATTCTGTGGCACACCCGCTGCATTTGCATCCCATTACAGTTGTGCATTACCTCATTTGCATGCGTCACACTATAGGGGTGCCATGGAACTGCACAGGCCATGGATCAGTATTGCAGCCTTTGAAGGTAAGCATCATGGTGTGGGGCCATCAGGACAGTGGGCTGCGAAGGCAGTGTGGCACTGAACAGTCCATGTTTACACCTGTCTATCCCCACAGGTACAGGCATGTCCGAACGTGAGGAGAATGAGGAGCAGGGAAGGGTGCATAAGCGAAGGCTGAACTTCTCCAGGGTGGGGTCGGATGCCCTATTCGAGGCCTACCTGGACTTGGAGCCACTCCTGAGTGGACAGAGGGGCACACCACAGGCCCGAGCAACAGCATGGGAGGAAGTGGCACGTGCAGTCAACCAGCAGGGCAGCCACCAGTGTTCTGTGTAGGAATGCAAGAAGAAGGCTGGCACTGACAGGAGGAGGAGGATCAAGGAGAAGGTGGCCGCCATCCAGGTGGTGCGTTCCACCACAGGCGGGTGACAGCAGGTCGTGCCATGCCTGATGCCGTGGGAGGAGCAGGTGACCGGCAGCATGTGGTGCTGTGCTATTGAGAGTGTGCCTGGTGGAGGCTTCCAGATGGGTGGCAGCCCATCACTGCATGGTAGGAACGGTGGTGGCAGTGTGAGAGTGGCAGGGGGTTGGGGCCAGGGGTTGGTCGGCACCACTAATTGTACTGTGTTCCCTTTCAGCTCCTGAGCATCTGCATGGAACAGTGGTGGTGGATGTGTCCACCGAGGCTGTGGCCCTGGAACAGGTGGAGAGCCCATCCACCTCCACCGGTGTCCGAGGGTCTGACATCTTACAGCCCTGCATGGCTGTCCAGGCTGATGCCTGTGGTGTGGGTGTGGAAGAGGCCCTGGCTGTGTTCCAGCATGACTCCAGGGACAGTGTTCTGTGTGCCGAGACACAGATTGTTGCTGACTCCAGCACCGATGATGACGTGACGTACATCCCGGACAGTGATGCTGGTGTGTCACAGGGGGCACCCTTGACAGGTGACCGCCAGAGCGGCTGTGCAGGCAGCATTGGCATGGCTGCCTGGCCACTGGCCGCTGTGCCTGTCATGTCTGCGGTGTCCAGTGGGGCAGTGGCAGTGATGTGGGTGGTGCCGGTGCATCTGCGCTGGTGAGGCCCCGAGCTCAGCAGCCGGAGGGGCGGTGGCAGTGGCTGGACAGTGTTGGAGGGAGTCTGATGGCAGTGAGCGGAAATGGTGCACTGCATGAGGTAATACCCCAGGACGGCACCGTCGTGCAGTGTCCACCATTGTGGGGCGCTGTGCCGCAGAGCCAGGTCTCACCCGTGGGTCGGCATGATGCCCATGCAGACAACACCTTGGACGACCACAGCCATCTGCTCCAGGCCTCTGTGGATCAGCAGGTCCGGTTCATGGTAGCGGTGGATGCACTCCATGTGGAGCTGTGCCAAGTGGAGGAGTGGCGCAGCAGGGACCATGCCCTGCTCCTGGCAGACTTAGCTCAGTAGCGGATGAACATGACCGCAGCCATGGATAGGCACACCACTGCGGTGATCACAGTTCTGGCAACACTGGCTGACCGGTTCTGTGCCCAGTCACCACATACCCCTCAGAGTGCCCTGTGGGCATACCAAAACATGCCTGGTGTGGGCATGTTTGGTGGCCTGCAGACACCTGCACGAACCTGGTCACGTTCACGCAGCGTCACTCCTGGGGGACCATCTGTGCATCCCCATGAGGCCACCGAGCAGCCTGTGCTGGCTGGCAGGCCTCAGCTGGGCCGCCCATGCATCTGTGGTGGCAGTGCTACTGTGCAGCATGACTGACCCCACCCCTTCCATGACCGCTGTCTGCAGCCGCCCTGTGTGCACTGTGGTGTTCTGTGTTCAATGCATGGGTGTGGTACCCAGTCCTGCACACACAGGAGTCCTGCCTGTGCACACCCGCCTGGCAGCTGGCCATTGTGGCGTGTGTATGATGATGCCAGCATAGCGCTGTCCACCACTGTGCAACGGTGCTCAGCATCTGAGACGCGTCCAGTGCCTGCCTCTGGTTGTGGCTCTGTTGTGTCCAGTGTGTGGGGGCATGGGGGGGGGTGTGGCTGTGTGGGCAGGGGATGGGGGTTGTGTGCATGTGTGTGCATGCTGTGTGCTGCCCTGCTGTGTTCCACCATGGTGACCAAGCCCCCGCCCATTCACACACACCTGCCGCTGGCCCAGGCTAGGTGTCTGCCCCCACCTGTCTATCGGCTGTGCTTTGATACCCAGGGCATGCTCATGGACATGTTCACCTACCTGTGTGGTCTGTAGTGCTCCTCTATAATGGTGTCCCGGTGCTGCTGCGCAATCTGGGCCACCTGGGGATCCCTTTGCCCAGGGGGTGGCTGCCCACCTCGTGCGGGACAGGCGTCCCCATCATCCCCACTGCTGTCCCCCTCTTCGACCTCAACGGCTATCCCACTGTCAGTGGCCATGTTGTGCAGGATACAGCAGGCCAGAAATAGCCCGCAAGCCTTTGAGGGGATATACTGTTGGGCACCGCCAGACCTGTCCAGGCAATGGAACCGAACCTTCACCTGTCTGAACACCCGCTCGATGATGTTCCATGTCGTGTCGTGTGCCTCACTGTACTGTTGCTGTGCTGGGGTCGAGGGCTGCTGGTATGGTGTGAGCAGCCAGGGCCGGAGTGGGTACCCACTGTCGCCTGTGTGTAGAGAGGTACCGTTAGTATGGGGATCTGTGTCACTGTGCCCCTGGCCATCCAGGCCGCATCCCATGGCACCCCTACTCATGCACCACACACACCCCCTGTTGCCCACATCATCCAGCGTGCACTGTGTACTCACCTACTAGGTGGCCACTGGGGATGTCCCCACTCTCATACCTGTGGCACAGTGCAGACTAGTTCCAGATGAAGTCATTGTGTGCTCCCCCAGGATGCGTGGCACAGACATTGATTATGCGCCCCCTGGCATCGCACACCACCTGGCAGTTGACGCTTGGGTGTCCCTTTTGGTTGATGTATGCCACCCTCTCTGGGCTGGGTGTATGCAGATGCCAACATGGGTGCAGTTGAAGGCCCCGAGCATGCCAGGCAACCGTGCAATCCTATGGAACTCCTGCATGTTTGCTGTACGCTCTGCCTGTGTGCTGGGGAAACAGATGTACTCTGCAGCATGTGGCAGCAGTGCGCTGAGGAATTGTGTGAGGATGCATGACATGGCCAACTGGGATATGCCTGTTGTGTTCCCTGTTGGTCCCTGGAAGGTGCCCGTGGCAAGCAGGCACATGGTGGCCGTGACCTTTGTCTCCACTGACAGGGCATGGCTCCGTATTGTGGGTGCCTGCATCTCCTCACTGTACAGCTCACAGAGCTGCCTCAGAATGGCCCAGTTCAGGCGGTACCAGCCCACGATCTCGGGGTCACTGTACAGCTCGAAGCTGATGTGGGCGTGGTACAGCCTGTTCTGGGCATACCGCTGAAGGGCCCTTCCATGGTCATGCCTCCCTGCACCCTGCCTCCTCACACCTCTCATGACCGCCTCATCTGGAAGGTTGCACTGGCCATGTCCAGGGTTGTTACCCCCCCAGGCGGCTCTCTACCCCGTCCCCCTGGCTGTGTACTGCTGGCCTTGCCCCTACACCGGGTGCACCCCTGACACTGCACCACCTGTGCCACTCACAGTGTGGCCTGCCTGGGCCCCTTTGCTGTCCCTCCTCTGTGGCACACACACACACACACACACACACACACACACACACACACTCTCCCTGTGCTCTGTCCACCTCTGGGCCACTGCTGTGCTGCTTCTGTTGCCCTCACTCCCTGCTGCTATGTCTCGTCTCCCTGCCGCTATGGCTCCTCTCATGTGCAAGCTTCCTCCCCTCGGTTGCTCCCTTTTATTTTGTCTCAAGTCCGCTCTTGCACAACTTCCAGTTGCTCCTCTGTTGCACACGTCACCTGCTGTTGAATATCGCACTGCGTAACGTATTCATGGTTACACCCCCTGCAGTTGCGTATGCATTCATTTCTATTGCGCTCTTGAGCATTGGATTTTGTGCTGCACATCTACTGCTGCTGAATATCGCATGTTGGCACATTTCGGTTTTTGCGCAGGCGCATTCCTGTTGTGCATGGCACAACTGCTCTGAATATCCTGGCCTTAGTGAGTAAGCCTTTTTGGCTTTTTTCATAAACTAATGGAGACACTACTCAAACAGAGGATCATAGCATTCTTTGAAATTAGTGGCCAACAAGACCCTAAACAGCATGGTTTCACAGCAGGTAGATCATGCTAGACAAATCTGCTCGAGTTTTTTGACTATGTTACAAAAATAGTGGACGACGGTGGGGCAGTAGTTGTGGTCTACCTAGACTTTAGTAAGGCCTTGGACTTGGTTCCACACAGAAGGCCGATAAATAAGCTTGACCACACAGGGGCTAGTCCAGAAGTAGTCAGATGGGTACAAAACTGGTTAAAAGGCAGAACCCAGAGAATACCAGTTAATGGAACACAATCAGTGGAAGGCAGCGTGACCAGTGGGGTACCCCAGGGCTCAGTGCTGGGGCCTCTGCTCTTCAATGTTTTTATAGCAGACATCACTGATGGACTGGAAGGGAAGGTGTGTCTGTTCGCAGGTGACACCAAGATATGTAACAGGGTGGACACCTCAGAAGGAGTGAGCAAGATGGAAGCTGACCTCAAGAAGCTAGAAGAATGGTCTGGTGTATGGCAGCTGAGATTTAGCAACAGAAAGTGCAAGGTCATGCACATAGGAAAGAAAAATCCAAGAAAGAAGTATTACCTAGGAGACAAAAGACAGGCAGCCTCAAACCAGGAATGAGATCTGAGAATCATCATCTCGGATGACTTGAAGGTTAGTAAGTAGTGTGAGAAGGCAACTTTGAGGCTAACAGAATGCTGGGCTGCATTGGGAGGAGAATTGCAAGCAGGAGGAGAGAGGTGGTATTACCACTGTATAGATCGCTAGTCAGGCCTTACCTCAGGAAGGACTTCGATTAGGTGGAAACAGTACAGAGAAAGGCAACAAAAATGACTCAGGGTCTGCAGTACATGTCCTATGAGGAAACACTTAAGGAACTGAATATTGTACTCCCTGGAGCAAAGGGGGGGGGCATGTAAGCATTAAGCCATGATGAAGGTGGCATCTAATGAGGAATTAATGCATGGTTGGGGGGGGTTGTGACATGATGCCGAAGGCCGAGTGCCTACAATCACCCAACCATGCATTAATTCCCCATTAGATGCCACCTTCGGAGTGGCTTAATGCACTTGTAACATGGTTATTGAGGAGCTTTCTTTACTTTATATGTGTATGTTATGCTGGGAAATAAAGAATGTAGAGACATGTTGTGCTGTTCCAGTAAGTTTACTGCACTTTTGGAACTTCTGTGATAGTTACAGACACATTTAGTAATATCGTTATGTGGTCAAAACAAGTTTAGATACACTGAAACCGATAGGTTTGTTAAGCATGTTTGTTTGCTTTTGCTAAAAATTTATATGGCTATTTTTTCATAGCCAGTCTTGGAGGTCTACGCTTTCAGAACATTCCTTCAGCTATCAGTAGCTCCGAGTTATTTGCATAATGTGTCTCATTTATTTTGTGCCAGGTGCTTCTGTTTGAGTCGCATCCTGTTTCCGGTATTACGATTTGTCTTTGCGATGCCACTGTAACCATGATAGAGATCCAGATTTGGGTAAGTGGGTGCGTTACACAGTAACTAGTTCTACTTCATGTGCCATTATGTGCTGCAGTGCTCTTTTTTTAGTGTGTGGATGTTTTCGGTACTCCTCTCTGGAGATGGCATTATTGCTAAGTTAATGCCGTTTCCAATGTTGGTCATCTGATGACTTTCCTCAATTGATTTGTCTTGATTTCAGTGGTAGTAGTTTTGCCATGTTACAAGATTGAACCATTCAAGTACATAAAAGGCATTAACAAGGTACAGGCAAAGGAACTTTTTCCCTTCAAGAAGGGCTCCAGGACCAGGGGACATGACCTCAGGCTGCAAGGAGGGAGGTTCTTTACCAAGACCAGGAAGTTTTTCTTCACAGAAAGAATGGTGGATGCCTGGAACAACCTACCCCAAGGGGTTGTGAGGGTCAACACTGTGTGGGGATTCAAGAATGCATGGGATAGACACAAGGGAGCCCTGACTACAAAGGGCAACTAAAGTGTCAAAACAAATGGTCAGACTAGATGGACCTAGCGGTCTCCTTCTGCCATCAACTTCTATGTTTCTATGTTTCTATAAAACGATGGCTGGGAATGGAGCATTCTGATTGGCAGACTTACTTCCTAAACAGCCAGGTTAACGGCTTGAAGATCTCATGTGTAATAAAACAAATTACATTTTAATTATAAAAACACTTGTGTTAAGAAATGAAACATTTTAGTTCAAGATAATCCAGGGATTGGGTTACCTTCATTAATCTAACCCTAGCAGCAAGGGGCAAGAGGCATGAGGCACTCAGCTGTGGTTCTCTGTAACCAGAATTTTACAAACACCCTCAGTGTGGGACGCTTTTATAAACCTCTTGAGCTTCGTTCTTAGGTTTTATGTAGCATCCCACACCTTGGGTTACAGACACCCGCCTATGTATTATTCTACATATAATCACTGATCAGGTCCAGCTGGCTGGAACAAGTGTTCAGACTCCCACTGACTAACCCCTGACCATTCCATTTTTACATTTGCATGCACCTGCACAAGAAAAGTACAGTTACGTAAGGACTTACCGTAACAGTAGATCTCCGAGAGAGGCTCTTGCAGTAGGTAATTACATATAGAACTGACATCAGCAGGCGGCAGGACCCCATGGAAAAATTTCTAGCTAGCAGTCCCTGGCGAAGGACCGCCCCCACGTCAGGTGACCGACGTCGGATGACGCTGGTATAAAGGGGCGGTCCTGACACCCGCTCTTCCAGTTCTTTCCCGCCACAGGCCCGGAAGGCCCGGACGACAGAGAAGCAGACATTTCCCTCAGTGGAAAAGGAGCTGAAAAAACCTAGGGGGATAGAGGGTGGGAAGGTTTTACCCACTGCAAGAGCCTCTCTCGAAGATCTACTGTTACGGTAAGTTCTTATGTAACTGTACTATCTTACTTCGAGAGGGCCTTTGCAGTAAGTAATTACATATAGGACAGAATCCCAAGCAGTCTGGAACAAAAGAAAGGTACCGGGAGGAGGAACTACTCCAAGAAGAAGTAAAAGCCTTGCAAACCTCAAGACAGGAGGCCTTGCAAGACCGCTAATCTGAAGCCTGCTCTACAGCGAGAGGCAATGTCCAAACTAATGTTTCATAAAGGTATGGACAGAAGTCCAAGTGGCGGCAGCACAGTCTGCCGCAGACACATTCTTGGAAAAAGCAGCAGAGGCTGCTACTCCACGAGTGGAGTGACCTCTGACTTGACCCAGAAGGGTCTTGTTGTACTTGTCATAACAGAAAGTGATGCAATGAGCCAACCACTTTGACAGGCATTGCTTGGAAACAGCATTGCCTTCCCTTTTGTGAGCAAAAGAGACGAACAACTGATCAGTCTTTCTGAGATCCTTTGTCCTATCGGTGTGGTAACTCAGAATCCTGTGAACATCCATGGTATGGAGCAAATATTCTCCCTGGTTGGAGTACTGCGTGAAGAAAGCAGGTAACTTAATAGACTGATTTAAGGTAGACTTCGCTACCACTTTCGGAAGAAACTTAGGGTTCGTGTGAAGAGCTACTCGTTCTTTGTGAAAATTCAGATAGGGGACTTTACATATAAGGGCCTGGAGCTCGGAAATTCTTCAAGCAGAAGTAATGGCCACCAAGAAGAGCATCTTCCACGAAAGAAACTTCAAGTCTGCGGAAGCCGCAGGCTCGAAAGGAGGAAGGGTAAGTTTCTCGAGAACAAAGTTCAAATCCCAAGGGGGAGCAGGAGTCCGGACAGGGGGCCTGAGGTGAAGGACCCCTCTGAGAAAAGTCTTGGATACCTCTAATTGGGCAAAGGCTTTATCAGCGAAAGGAACATGGTAGGCTGAAATAGCGGCCATGTGAACTTTCAAAGAGGAATGACTGAGACCCAGGCCAAAGAGGTGACGTAAATAATCGAGCAGAATGGCCACAGGACAGGAGAAAGGCTCCACATTCCTGGAGGCAGCCCAAATAGAAAATCTCTTCCATTTCATGGTGTAGGTGGACCTAGTGGAGGGTTTTCTAGCCTCCACCAGAATCTCGGCCACCTTAGGAGAGATGCCAAATTGAGATTGGGCTAGGTCTGCAGGAGCCATGCATGAAGTTGAAGGGACTTGAGTCCCGGATGGACCAGGGTTCCCTGATCCTGGGTCAGCAATCCCCGAGATAAAGGAAGAGGAAGACGAGGAACCTCTGAGTATTGTTGTAGAAGGGAGAACCAGATTTGCCTGGGCCAGAAAGGAGCGATCAGAATCATTCTTTCTCCTTCCATTGCAAGCTTCTGCAGCACACGAGGGACCAGAGGAATTGGGGGAAAAGCATAGACGAATCTGCCCTTCCAGCTTAGAGACAGAGCATCACTCCAGAAAGCGCCTCGCTCTGGAGCGAGCAAGCAAAAGGTGGGCAGTTTTGCATTTTGGGAAGAGGCGAACAGGTCTACCTGTGGAGTCCCCCAAAGCTGGAAGATGCCATTTAGAACCTTTTGGTCCAGTTCCCACTTGTGTGGCAGAGCCGAGGAGTGACTTAGCTTGTCTGCCAGGGTATTGTCGACTCCTGGAACATGGATCGCCATGAGGTGAAGGTTGTGAAGCGTGGCCCAGTCCCAAATCCTCACTGCTTCCCTGCACAGCGGGTAGGATCGAGTCCCTCCCTGCTTGTTGATGTACCACACCATGCACATGTTGTCCGTTTGGACAGCCAGGTGACCGGGAAGGATGTATTGGTGAAGGGCTTGGAGAGCATACAGAACTGCTCGTAGCTCGAGCACATTGATGTGGAGAGCTAACTCCAATCTGGGCCATAAACCCTGGGTTCGGTGAGGACCCAGATGGCCTCCCCAACCTTCGTCTGATGCGTCCGTGGTCAGAGTCTGGGAGGGGGGAGGATGACAGAAGGGGACCCCCCGAAACAGGTTCTCTCGGACCATCCACCATTGCAAGTCTCTTGTCATCGGTGAGGACATCAGCACCAGATGATCTAGGTTGTCTGCGAGTTGATCCCACTGAGAGCAGAGAGTCCACTGAGAGATCTTCATGTGGAGCTGCGCGCACGGAACCGTCGGGATGGCGGCCACCATAAGCCCCAAAAGACGGAGCACTGACCTCGCCAGAACCTTTCTGCGTTCCGAAAGCAGGGAAATCTGTGACTGGAGGGAGGCCGCCCTGTCCGAAGGAAGGAAGGCCTTGCATACTGTCGTATTGAGGATTGTTCCGATGAACTGAAGTCTCTGGGAGGGGTCCAGATGAGACTTGAATGGTTGATGGTGATACCCAGACAAGTGAAAACCTGCTGGGTAAGGGAGAGAAAATGCAGGAGTTCTTCCCTGGATGAGGCCGCCAGGAGCCAGTCGTCCAGGTAGGGAAACACCTGAACTCCCAAAGTACGCAGGTGGGCCGCTACCACCACCAGGCATTTGGTAAAAGCTTGGGTAACCGAGGAAAGACCAAATGGGAGTGCCCGGAATTGGTAGTGGTCCCCCTGGAATGCAAACCGGAGGTACTTTTGGTGTGAGGAACGAATGGGGATGTGCAGGTATGCATCCTGCATATCCAGCGCACAAAGCCATTGACCCGGCCGAAGAAGGGGCAGAAGGGTTTGAAGGGACAGCATCCGGAACTTCTTGTATTCTACGTAGAAGTTCAGGGAGCTGAGATTGAGAATGGGTCTGAGATCTCCCATCTTCTTTGGTACAAGGAAGAAATGGGAATAGTAACTCATCCCGTGAAGGTGAGGAGGAACGGGTTCTATTGCCTGCTTCGCGAGGAGGGCAGATATTTCTTCCCTGACCAGAGGAAGATGGTCCCTTGAGTAAGAGGACTTCAGAGGGGGGTGGCGTGGAGGTTTCTGTAGAAACTCTATGGAGTGCCCCTTCGCAATAGTCTGAAGCACCCATGAATCTGATGTTATCCTCTGCCAACCTGAAAGGTGGAGGGAGAAACTCCCTCCTACCGGTTCCTCTGGGGAGTCCGGAGGTGGTGGGATAGGAAGGGAGTCAGGTGGTGTGAGGCAGCGCCGCAGCTGGGGCACCCACTGCTTTTTTGGGCGGCGGGGGCCTGGCAGCTACAGGGGGCCCGGTGTTTGGTGGCCCGCCTTCCTTGCTCACGCTTGAGGCCGCCGCGCTCATGGAAAAGGATCAGCGCTATGGGGATGGGGATGGTACATGGAATCCACAGATTTCAGAGCCGTCCCCTTCTCCTGCAAATCGGTGATGATGTCCTTGACATCACCAACGAAAAGCATTGAACCCCTGAAAGGTGCTTCCTGGATTGCTGACTGCACCTCCGGGACCAAACCTGACACACGGAGCCAGGCATGACGCTGAAGACTTACGGCAAACGTGGAGCTCTGCTCTGCAGTGTCCACTGCATCGTAGGTCATCCTCAGGATGTGACGACTGGCCGAACGAGCAGAACGGACTAGGTCAGCTAACTCCTGCTTGACTTGGGAGTCAGGTAAGGAGTCAATCTTAGATTCTGCCTGGGTAAGGATAGCCTTCTGGTAATCCCCCATATGTGCTACATAATTCAGGGCCCTGATTCCCAGTGTGGAAGAAGTGTAAATCTTCCTTCCATACTGATCCAGAAGGCGGGATTCCTTATCCGGGGGAGACTAGCTCAAATGTCTAGGGTGTGCTGACCGGCCGTGAGCGACGCTAATCACAACCGAGTCTGCACGGGGGGTGAAAATCCAAAAAATCTACACTCTCCGGAGCTTCATATAGCCTGTTGGACTTCTGAGGAAGTGAGGCTAAAGCCGATGGTTGTTTCCAAACAGTGGAAACAAGGTGGGCGTGAGGCTTGATCCAGGGTGGCACTAGAGTAGGGGCCGTAAGGGGCAGGTCCAGATGTTCAGCGAGTTTGACCCGCTGAGGATCTGGATCCAAAGAACGCCACTGATGTACTTCCTGGATCTTCCTAAGCAACTCCGTGAAGGAAGGATCCTCCGGAGGAGACTTCGGAGGAGTCCTCGGCCGGGGCTTGGACGGAGAGCGAGGCTCGTCGTCTTTCTCAGAGCATCCATCGGAGGAATCCGAGTAGTCTGAGAGTGAAGAAGAAGAAGAATTGGAAGCAGAGTAAGACTCCCTGACTTGTCTAGGGGGAGGAACGGGTTCCTTAGGGGGAATCCCTGGACGCGTGTCCTGCCCCTCTCTGGATCCGGAGGGGAGAGCTCAGGGAGGCGGAGAGGGAGTGTGCCATCTCGGGCGTATGGGGGCCGGAGGTGGCACCATCGCTACAAGGCGGCTCTCGACTTCCTCGGTGAGCTGAGCCTTGGCCTGGGGTGCGGTGGAGGAGGAGGAGGAGGATAGTTATACAGAAGGTATCCGTAAGGCGAGTATCCGTAACCCGGCTGTGGGAATACTGGTGCCGGGTATTGCAGCGCCAGGTACTGCGGCGTCGGTGGAGCCGGCGCCGGGTACTGCGGCACTGGATACTGCGGACCCGGGTAAGCTGGCGTCGGGTACGACGGTGGATATACAGGTACCGGAGGAGCTGCTGGAGTGGACGGCCCAGTAGGGAGCCCCACGGGCAGATCAACAGTGATGGGCCCATGGGGGATGGGCCCAATGGAGGAGGGATATCCCCCGCTGGCATTGGAGGGGTCGGCGTCGGAACCGGCGTCAGCGGGGCTGGTGTAGGAGCCAGCGTTAGCGGGGTCAGTGTCCGGGGTGCCAGCGTCAGATCCGGTTCGGTGGGAGGCAGGTCTGACAGCAGAAAAGCATCCCGTGCATCGCCCGGGGACAGAGGGGAAAAGTCCCCGGGGTCAGGCAGAGGCGACTCGGGCTCCTCGGATGGCAGCAAAGGCTGCAGGGAACCTGGGACGACAGACGATGGAGGGTCCGTCATAGGTTCCAATGCCCGGTGCACGTCAGAGGGGCCGACGTGAGACTTAGGGACTGAATCCCAGCGGACGCCAGAGGAGCCGGCGTCCGACTTAAGGGGTCCCTCGTTGGAGGCAGGCCGAGGGTGGGAAGTGGCCCGGTGCAAGGGGGACACTGCCGTGCGCCACCCTGAAAGGTCGGGCGTCTTAGCGGCCATCTCCCGGCGGGTGTCGGAGGAGCCGATGTCCAGCTTATGGGAGTGCCCACACCAGTAGGGCCATCAGGCTCGCGGCAGAACTGGGGGCAGAGGCTCTTTTGCCTGGAGGCACCTGAGAACCCGAACGCGAGCCCGACGGGTGGGCTGATGCTTCCAAAGCCTTGAGGCTGTCCGGGTGATCCCTCGAGGGACGCTACCTGAACCGTGGGCTCCGGCTGGAGTCGTGGACGAGGAGGCCTTCTCCCTGTGCCTTTCTTTATCCCACTTCTTGTGTCCTTCTGATGAGGTCGATGCCTGCCTAAGCTTCTTCAACTCCTTCTCCATTACAGACATCTTCTTTTTAAGGAGATGGGCTTCCAAAGACTGCTGGCGTCGTCTGCGGGTGACCGTGTTGAAATGTAGGCAATGCGGGCACTTGTCGACCACGTGGTCGGGGCCTAAGCAAAAAAGGCAGAGAGAGTGACCGTCCTTGTGGGCAGTTGGGCTCGTGATGAGTCGTGACTTATTTTTTGGAAGCGATTTACATAGACCGGACGCTCACCTGATGAAGTCGTACTAAAATACTAATAACTTTGCAAAACTGATGAAATAACAGGGTTGAGCACACCACTTTGATACCATGGTGAGCTAACGAGCTGGACGGGCGGAAAGAACTGAAGGCGGCATCCGGGACTGCCCTTTATACAGACGCTTGTCCGATGCCAGTCATCTGACATGGGGCGGTCCTTGCCAGGGACTGCTAGCTAGAAATTTTTCCGTGAGGTCCTGCCGCCTACCGATGTCAGTCCTATATGTAATTACCTACTGCAAGAGCCCTCTCGAAGTAAGATCATTTTGTTACACTAGATGGCCATTTCAGAGGTGTGCCACTGCTGAACCCATTGAAACTGAGGCTGGAAGGGGCATGGCAGTCCAGACCAATGGCCACGCACTGTGGTCATGACACTACTGACTGGTTGCTGGACAGAAACTTCATGTAGTTGAAAAGACCAAAGCCACTCCTATCAGAAAGGTCTTCCGTCTTTGCAGGTCATTGCAGAAACGTAGGACAACTTATAATGGTATTCTTCGATTTATGACTGGTTTGCTATATGACATCCGTCATTATATACTAACTGGAGAAGCTTATTGTCCCTCATTCTTGGACAGAATTAATATTAAATCAGGAATCTTTTTGTTTAAGGGTACTTTGGATCTACTGCCCCCACCATCCTTGACCTTTTCCCGACTCCAACTGGTTTAAAGAATACCAGGTTTCAGCTTAAGGAATTATTTGGTATTCTTTTATATAGAAAGACCATAGGTCAAATATCAGTTATCTATAGGGCCATAGTGTTTTTTAATAGTATTCCCACATCAGTAACAAACTCTAGTATAGTGAGGACATTCAAGTATAGGTTGGCTCAACGGCTTGACACTAAATCAGAGTGTAATTGTTTTTGCTAATTATGCATTTGACTTGAATGTGAAATGTGACAGTAAGTTTTTATTATTTATATATATTTTCTATTGTGTTTTGTATTTATATAATGTGTGTTTTATATGTTAAATTTGTCGCTTGTGAAAACGGGCAATTTGTCTATCTTGCTTATAAGTATACAAAATAAAAATGAAATGAAATTAAATGAAATTTGTATGAAACCAGTCAACAAACAGCTGATCAGCTTTCAGCTTTCAACATTTGGAATGTTGCTGCCACTGTCTTGGGTTTCAGCACCCCCAGCTCCAGAATGGCTGTCTGTACTGCAATCTATCTATCTTATCTATCTAACAGACCAAGGTGCCCACCCCCTGTACCACTTCTTTCTGCTCCTCTCCTCCAAAATGGCTTGCTGGTATCTACCTGTCTCTCTCTCTCTCTCTCTCTTCTTTATCTGTCGGACTAGGGTGCCCATCCCCAGTACTGCTTCTATTGCCCACCCTCCAGGTCACCCGCCCCATTCCAATTATGTAGGTGGCGCACCAGGGTGCCCACAATTGGTGCTGAATATGAGCCCAACACTGGGGTGCCCAGTCTCAGTGTCGAAATATCCCTGAAATAAATAAAACATTTCTTGATGTTTTTTCTTTTGAAACCTATGTAACAGAAAATGCTCCCTCACTGATCTGCCCCCCACTGTCTCCCCAACCACCCCACCTGACCTCCCACTCAGCACCCACCACCCCACACACACACCCTCACTCACCTGAAAATGTCCCAGGGCAAAGATCCACTCTCCAATCAAAGACATGTTTTGCTGCTGCTGCAATATGAGAAACTAAGGTAAGTATGTGTAACCCCCCTACCAATAGGGGTTCCTAAAAGCCTCCTCGGAGCTGCCCAGGTGTTCTCCCTGGTGGTTGGCATTCGGCGCTTAAGCCATTTTAAATGGAGATGACGGAGTGCTTTTAGAGCCTCTGTGTAAGGTCTCTTTAAGGGCTGCCTGTTCGTAGTCCTAATCAGCTGAAATGGGGGGGCTGTGTGGTTGTATGCCCGAGTCCCGCCCGGACTGTCCAGTAAGTGCTCCATACTGCCCTTGCTGTGTTGTGCGGTGGGAGGCCTCTGGAAAGATGTAATTGGTTATTGATAATAGTGTAGAGTAATAATGATAATGTGGTTGTTCTAACCTGCCTTCTTTGCAGTAAAGACTGTTCCGATTATCTCCTCCATTTTGGTCCAGAACTGCCGAATTAGACCAATCAGCACCTCGGGACTCTAGTAGAGCCATCTGACCAATAGAGGAACTGCTTGTAATTTGGGAAAGGCATTATGGGCTATGGCGCTCTTTCCGGCCACCGAGGGCCAGAGAAATTGACTGGCATGTGACGCTAGCCAATGGGATTGGGTAGCGCTCGAGCTGTAAGGAGTGCCCCATGCTGCTAGGGACAATTTTTCATTGTGACTGTGAAGGAGAAGGGAGCTCTGAGATTCTGTGCCATTTGAGTGTTAGCGGGAGCGCGTAGAAAGGCCTAGCATCCGTTTTCCTTGTCAGTGCTTCGGACTAAATCCGCCGGTGGGTGGTCGGAGGAGGCTGTGTAGGGACACAGCTACCTACCAGGCTTTACCTGAAGGGGACTGGAGAATCTGCTTAATTGCGCTCGGTCCAACAGGACGTTTGGAGTGGCTGCTACCGTCCAAAGTGGCTGTGAGTTTGTTCGGGTCCTGAAAGCCGCTGCCTGGTATTGTACCCCTCTGTTGTTTGTCATATAAATGTGTGAGGAGGCTTTTGAAGCTCAGGCTCAGCCCTGCAAGTGATGAAGGATGGGTATCTGCTGAAGTCGTGAGTACTGGGTCAGGGTAGCTCCCTGTTAAGCTTACAAGCAGTGGCCAAAATCTTTTCGTTATACTGCTGCCTGCATTAACTGTGCCTTCCGCTCATTCTGATCTGCTCAGGAAAGTGAATGCTTACTTGTGTCATGGCCCTAACCAGCTGCCACGAGGGACTAGCTGTTAGGGCTTGGGTACCCAGGGACAGTAAGTAATAGGTTTAGGCCTGTGCACAGAGCCCTAGGTAGATAGGTATAGTGATAAAGCCAATCAACTTGATTTCCCCCCTGTCTTTGTTATTTCCCTCCTAAATAAATCAGATTGTTTGTTTTGCAACTGTACCCTTGCTGGATTGTGTTTTACTGAGGATATACTATACAGTGAAAGTGTGATAACGGTGCCTACTTTCCAGGGGTCCCGATGAGTTGAGAGATACGAGCCAGGGGTAAGTGTACAGGGAAAAGTATTGTCATTACTCGGGTGAGCCACTAGTGGGACGAAAGGGGGTTGCAGTAACCCAGAGGGCTGTGACCAAGTCAATCTCAACTGTTTTAACCCGACCTCTGAGTGGGCACCGTCAACGGATCTTGCCCCTCACCCTACCACAGTTGAGGCAGGCAGAGGTAGTAGCCCTAAGGGTAGCGCCCCCTTAGGGTAACATATGGTTCAATAAATTTCAATGGGGTTTTAAACTTTGACGCATAACTTTGTCATTTTTGTGTATTTTGGCCTCCCTATTTTCAACGTGGCCTCTTTGGGACGCCACCTCTTGACCAGTGGTGGTTGAATTATGGAAATCAGGCCCGAAAGGTGATTGTGTGATCATGTTGCAAAATCACTAGTCAGGTGGGATTTGATAATTTTTTTTTCACCACCCTTATTCATGAGGTGGGGTCATAAGAAGGCTATGTTGAAAATTTGGGGTCAAAATATGTAAAAATGGCAAGTACGTTGACACTTTTCTATGCAAGCAATAATACCCAACAGGATGGGCGGTATTGGGCTATACTGGACTGCCCAAGGGCCTAATGAGGCCCGACGCCACAGGCAGAGGGTCTTATAACCCCTGGAAGGTCCAGTATAGCCCAATACTGCCCACCCTGGAGGGTATTATTGTGCTTAGAAAATGGGCCACTTTATTACTTCTGTTTGAAAAAATATTTATTTTTTAGTTTAAATGATGATACTCTTAGCAGACTCATTTATTTTCTAATAAAATAGTCCCTCCACCTACTGTTTTTTTTAGCTGCCCAATGGTATCATGGGAATTGTAGTTTGTTTGGAGGCTGTGTAGCTGACCATGGGTAATGGCAGGAGAGAAAAAAGTATTTTGCCGACAGCATGACAAGAACGGAGTGTGCTTGTTTTATTTTTTTAAACAGCACTTTTACACCAGTTACTGCAGTTAGTGTAAATCTGCCCCATTTCCAGATGAGGTAGATATGCTTACTGTACTTGCCGTAGTAAAGTACAAAGTGCCCAGCTGGTTCAGTTCTGGGGTTGCCAAGGCAGGAAGGGAAAAGAGGTTGGCCTATAGAAAATTCAGGAAGACCAAAAGAGAGGTGGATAGGAAAAATTACCTAAGGTTGGCTAGTGAGGCAAGTAAGGAAAGGCACAGAAGGAGCTGCAAATTGCTGAAGGAATTAAGAAGGGGGAGAAGGCTTTCTTTCACTATATAAGTGAGAAAAGGGACAAGAAGGAAGAGATTGTTAGGTTTAAGAAAGGGGTGGAGTGGGTGAAGGATAATGGGGAAAAGCAGAGATACTAAATGAATACTTCTGTTCTGTCTTCACTATGGAGAAGGATGGACCAGTGCCTTCAGGAGGGAAAGAGGAGCGGAGGAGGGAAACACAGACATAGTGACAGAGGAGGATAGAGTGAGGGAGGGTCTGCTGGCATTGAAAGTGGACAAATCACCAGTTCCGGACAGAGTACATCCAAGGGTACTAAAGGAACTGGCTGAGGAGCTGGTAGGGCCACTAGCAGACCTATTTAATAGTTCACTAGAGTCAGGTGTGGTATCACAGGACTGGAGAGCAGTAAATGTAGTGCCCCTTCACAAAAGTGGTCTCAAGGATGATACAGGGAATTACAGACCAGTCAGTCTGACCTCCATTGTGGGAAAGCTCATGGAGACCATACTAAAGGAAAGGTTGGTGGCATATCTAGAGGTGCATGGTCTCCAGGATGACAGGCAGCATGGGATCATGGGAGGGCGGGAGATTGTATCAAACACATCTGATTGACTTCTTTGACTGTGTCACTAAGACAGTAGACAGGGGCCAAGCAGTAGACATCCTCTATCTTGATTTCAGTAAGGCCTTTGACTCTGTGCCCCACAAAAGGTTGACCAGGAAGTTGGTGGATCTTGGAGTTGGGGAGAAGATGGCCAGATGGGTGGAAAACTGGCTGAAGGACAGAATCCAAAGGGTGGTGGTGGGGGGAAAGTTATCTGGCACCAGAGATGTAACCAGTGGGGTCCCACAGGGCTCCGTGTTGGGGCCAGTGTTGTTCAATGTCTTCATCAATGACATTGGGGATGGCATTGAAGGCAAAATGCACCTATTCGCAGATGACACCAAGCTCTGTGGGAGAGTGGACACAGCTGAAGGGATATGGGACCTACAGGAAGTTCTGGAAAAGCTGGGGAGGTGATCCAGGATCTGGCAGCTTGACTTTAATGCCAAAAAATGCAAAGTTATGCAAACTGGAGCTAAGAATCCCAGGACAGAGTATTACCTGGGTGGAGTCTGAGTAGCTGCATCAGAGGAGGAGGAGCAGGACCTGGGAGTGATGATCACTAGTGACCTGAAGCACTCCATGCAGTGCAAGAAAGCAGCAGCAAAGGCAAACAAGATGCTGGGATGCATAGCTAGGAGGATCAGTAGTAGGAAAGAGGAGGTTATACTGCCCTTTTACAGGTCACTGGTAAGGCCGCATCTAGAGTATGGAGTTCAGTACTGGTGCCCACACCTCAAAAAGGACATTAACCTGCTGGAGAAGATACAGAGGAGGGCTACAAAGATGATAGCTGGTCAGCAGGGCAAGGCAAATGAGAGGTTGAGGGCACTGAACATGTACTTCCTGGAAGACAGGGGGAGAGAGAGAGAGAGAGAGGGGACATGATTGGGACATTCAAGTACTTGAAAGGGATAAATAATGTTGATAAGGAAAGTCTCTTTAAGCTGAGTGGCAACCATATAACGAGGGGGAACAGTCTTAAGCTGGAAGGTGGGAGGTTTAGGAGGGATGTCAGGAAGCACTTCTTCTCAGAAAGGGTGGTGGACACTTGGAATGTGCTGCCAGAAGAGGTCATCTCATTAAAGACAGTGAGCAGCTTTGGCGAGGCTGGATAGGCATATGGGGAAAATTAGAATCATGGGTAGGAGGATGGGAGGAGTGGGAGGGAGGGCAGGATATTAGCTCAAGCTGTGGACCCTGCAGTACGAGCAGACTTGATAGACCAAATGACCTTCTTCTGCTGGCTTGTTCGTATGTTTTTTTTCTTTTCTTACTTTTAGCGTATGCAGGCAGGGAGATAAAACCAAAGAAACCACAAAATTACTGTGTGCTCACCAATGGAGTCAGGTGCAGCGAAGAGATTGCAAGTCTCTAACAATTGTAACAAGCATCTAGTAAACTCACTGCACTCCCAGTTGAATATAGGACAAACACTGCTTGCTAAGTTCAAAGTCCAAAACTTTAATTCGGTAGAAAATTCTTAACAGGTTTTATTAAGGTTCAAACATGTAGCAACTCTCCAAATCAGTTAACCCAGTACTTCAGCCAAGGTGTGGTCTTCCTCAGGGGTGGGGTTTGAGTTAATCATCCCTCCCTTAAATAGCCAACTTTATCCCAGTAGGGTTCCCCCTACTGAATCAATCATTTAATCACTTTTACAGAAATAAGTGGCTCTGGAGGGATTAGAACCTCTGACTATTATTTAGTTCAATTAAAAAAATAAATGCACATCAAAAATTATTAACACATACTCAGCAAAAGAGAGCAAAAAGAACATAACTAGATCTGATCTGGTTCATTCAGACACAAGTTTTAGTACACAATACAATCCTTGCTAATATTAAGGATAGGCTATCAAAAAATTTTTTTCCTTCTTTAAGTACTATAATTACATTATAAGCATTATAATTACATTGTATAAAGTTAGAGAAACCAGCAGAGATCCTTCGCTACTTGTGATTTTTTTATGTCAGGATTACACTGCTTGAGGAGGTGCTGAATGTGAGCCGGGAAGACATACAGTGGAGCTCGCGAGTTCACAGCTGACGCGACTGCAGGCGGGAAGACAAGCAAGCAATCTTCTGGACAACTTGTTGACAGGGCACTACATCAGGACATCAGGACAGTGGGGCATGAGTGGTAGGTGAGACGGTTGATGTCCGTTTAACATTATTTGAAGCAGTTATGAGTGGGTAGATAGTGAGCAGGAGGCTAAGCGCGGTGGGGGATGACAGCGAGAGAAATATCTGCCACTCTGCCTCAACTAAAAGGAAACAGCCTGCAGAAGCATGTATATTTGCTTTTTTGGGGAGGTGCCACGCTGTGTGGTTCAGTCCTCGACATCTCTGATGGGACAGTTGGAAGTGGGAGGCATGTTTGTGTCCGGAGCTGGCGTTTTTTTTTTTCGCTCTCGTCTCGGGAGGGAAGTGTCACGGTAAGGGCAGAAGACTCAAGTCATGTCTGTTATTTTTGGGAAAAGTGCATTTTGTGTGGAGTACCATTGCGTTTTCTTTATGTTGCATTTTGCAGTTTTAGCTTTGTAACAGGTCAGCCGCTCAGTCTGTCACCCGCTAAGCAACAGATACAAATGGCGGACATTTGGAATGCAAGTGAGGGGTTTCATCAGATTGGAGAGCATGCTGGGCACCAACAGCCCGGTGATGGGGCAGGCTAGGCTGGCACTTTTAATAGGTGGGCATCTATTGCCTGATAGATGCCCAGCTAGATAAGTGTCTAAGCCAATTAGATGCCTCAAATAGCTTTGCACATTTTCTAAACTTGCTTGTAACTTTGATAATTTGTGTATTTTGACCCCAAAATTTCAACACAGTAATTTTTTCATACTACCTCACGAATGTGACAGCTGTCATTTTTCAAATCTTGGCCAAAATAGCTGGCCCAGTGGCACAGAGTGTTGAGACACTGGATGCCACACCTCACACCATGCTGGCGACCCATGTTTGGGAATGGGCACGGACCATTGGCGATCAGCCACGGAGGGAGAGGATCAAGCATCTGAAGGACTGCTCTCCTCTTCCAGGGTAGGTTGGCTGTTGCTCCCACTGAATGACTGCCACCAGGTGGAGGCCTAGAGGGTAGTGCGGGACTGAGGGTGATATGAAAGGAGGGTGTTGCAGGACTGCAGTGTGCACATGCCTCCATGCGCATATGTAATAGGAGATGGGAGGAAATGAGGCTTGCGGGCTCCATGTCAGCCCCTGCTGTGATCCCAATTCCAGAGACCCCTGGGCTTCTGGATTGTGCTTGGGGGGGAGGGGGGAGCCAGCCTTCCTACTTCTGACCCCTCCATGGGGGGGGGGATTCAGGGGGGAATCACCCAAGGGAAGCTAGATTGGGAAGCAGGGCACCAGAGTGAATGTGCCCTCAGAGAGGGGGCCAGAGCCTACCTGCCTGACTGCCAGCCGCGCATGGAGAGAGAAAGCAATATAAAAAAATCTTGGCCAAAATGTGTTTTCGCATCTGAAGCAAATGAATGACGCTTGGTGCAAAATGACATTTGATAAAGATTTGAAAATTTTCACCTACCGAGTTCATAAGAAGGGTAATAAGAATGCTATGCTGAAAATTTGGTGTACAGATATGGTAAAATGCCCATATGACTGAACATTATAGTATTTCAATGTTCTATAACTTCGCTAATTTTCAATATTTTGACTCGAAACTTTCAACAGAGCCATTTTCCACACCGCCTCATAAATGTGATGTGTCATTTTAAAATCCTGGGTAAGTTGTGTTTGCGAAATGACATTTCAGCCAATATACTATAAATGTTTATAAGGTGAATCATAAAACCAGTATCTTGAAAAGTAGGGGTAAAAAAAAAAAGCACAGCACATACACGCAAGCAAACTTTCAGCACTGGCAAATGCTTGTTCAGCTGCTGTTTCTGGAGCCACTGAAGTTTCCCAGCAGATTAGGAACTCAGTGACAGTAAGAAGTTCTGAGACACCCTCAAGGAACTCACAGGTAGGCCATGCTTAATATAAATGGGGAAACCATCCTTGACACAAAGCTCACTGTCAACACCTTCAACTCCGCCTTTACCAACCTTAGCGGAATTCTCCCTCCTCACTTCTTCAATGCTCAAACCAACATGATCATCCCCTTGAGCTCCAGCCAGATAGAGAGGGGGAATGGCTCAGGGCTATGTGAGGAAGTATTTTTGACAGAGAGGGGTGTGCGATGGAACAGCCTTGCTGAGGAGGTGGTGGGGTCAAGAACAGTGGGGAAATTCAAGAATGCATGGGACAGACATAAGGCAATTATAGTTGGGGTAGGAGGAAGTAGGCTGTTGGTTAACTAGGATCTGCAGCTTTTCCAATAGGTAGGGAAATGGGCAGACTGGGTGGGCCAAGCGGTCTTTATCTGCCGTCAAAGTCTATGTTTCTCTGTTTCTGTCCAGGTAACAGTGGCCATTAACATATTCTACACCCCCATCCCTCTTTCCAGGGAGATTACGATTCTTGCTCCTCTTACACCCCAGGCCCACTAAGTCCCAGAGTATTTGCAGGAGACAGACGTGCCCCATTCTGCCCCCCCCCATAACTGTAACTAAAGAAATACCCGTACTTGCTGCAAAGATTATAAGGATTTCCATCTGTATGCGATGTACTATAAGTAAGTTCTCTCTACTGTGATCTGTATTCACGTATCTCATTGTACTGCGGGTAATATGAGCCAAGAAAGGGTTGCATAATGTCCTCAGGGGAAGGGATTTCCCTGAATTTTCCCTGTAGTGCAGTCTCTCCAGACTTGGCTAGCAGTTAATGACTCAGATCCAGAAATGAAATCACTGTACAACTCAGTTGGAAATGTATCAACAGAGCATGTGTGGTGTGTGTGTACAGACTAAACAAACTGGTTTGTGACGTAGGATTTTGCAAAGGCAAAAGAAAAAACTGAAACTATTTGGGAGGGCATTTTGGAGGGCATTTGGGCTTCTTTTATGATTATGGAGAATTCTAGTGCTTGTGAAAAAAGCTTCATTAATAGCTCTGGAGACTAAATTACTCTGTTTATGCATGTGACAAGCACAGTAAAGCTGCAATTCACCCCCAGTTCATCCCACACTGCCCCGCTCTTGTGGCTCAGCCCTCCCCTGGAGGCAGCTCCCTCTAATGGGTGAGAGGGGAGTTCAAACTTTAAATGCCTGGAACAGCAGAAAGTTGACATGCTTTGGAGTGCCACACTCTTGAGGGATGGGAAAGGCCTAATGTGGCAAAATAGCAAAATCCCTGTTGTGGGAATTTGAGTGACATAGTATGATACAATACAAGTTTAACTTACAGAGTTTACTTTATATGTTAATATGACTGCCAAGGGCACTCTTATTGTGTTCACAAGCATTCTTAGGGTATAGGAGCCTTGAACTGAAAGTCAGCAGTTTTGCTACCTTCTCGAACTCACGGGGCGACAGTATGAAGTTCTGGGACAACATCAAGGAACTCACGGATATGCCCAGCAAAGCCCCCCATGCTTAATATAAATGAGGAAACCATCTTTGACCCAAAGCTCATCGCCAACACCTTCAACTCTGCCTTCACCGACCTAAGCAGAATTCTCCCTCCTCACTTCTTCGATGCTCAAACCAACACGATTGCCCCTGCGAGCTCCAGCCAGCCACTGCCTAACCCCCCCCTTTAGAAAAGTTACACTTAGAGTCCAAAAAATACCTCCTGAAGGTGCTTGACAAGTCCGCTTCAGTAAGGACTCCTTGGACCTGAAGCTCCTACTCCGGGCTCTTGATGCTGTACTTATACCTCTTACAAAATCCTGAATCTGTCTCTGCACCTGGATCAATTCCCTATGGTTTGGAAGGCGGCATTAGTGACCCCAGTTTTTAAGAGTGGTGACAGGGCTGTTCTCTCTAACTACCACCCAATTTCCATCCGTCTTCCCCTCTCCAAAGCCCTTGAAAGAATAGTATCAGACCAGCTCTAGAATACACAGACTTTATACACTGGGCCTTTGACCAGGGCCAACTGGTGGGGTCAATTTACATTAAACTCACTAAGGCCTTTGATATTGTTAATCATCCTCTTCTTATTGAAATGCCTTCTTGGGTCTGGCATATCCAACACTGCAGCAGTCTGGTTCAAAAGTTAGCTGACTGACAGAGTTTAGCAGGTGAAAACTGGTTGCACCCTATCTACCAACAGACCACTCCTCTCAGGTGTTCCCATGGCTCCATACTGGGGCCGCTTGCTGTTCAGCCTCTTTCTTAACACTCTGCCTCATGTTTGCTCCAACAACATCCTCTTGCATGCGGACAATGTAGCGTTATTCTCCAGTCACATAGACCCCTTGGGCTTGTCTGCAGCCTACTACACAATTTTACAATATATATATATATATACTTTATTGTGCTTCATTCATTTTTCTCCCTGGTCCCAATCCCCTGCATGTGCATGTGGAGGCGTGCATATGCTGCGTCTCAAGGTGCCCTCCCTACATGTCACCCCCTCCACCTATGCTAGCTATCAGACCTCCACCCAGTGGCAGCAGGACCATGGGGGGGGCAACCACCCCTGGAGAAGAGAGCTGCCTTCCGGCTGCTCAATCCTGCTCCTACCCTCCCCCTTGTGCTGGCCCCCCCCCATTGACCCGAGTCCATTCCCGAACCCAGGTCGCCAGTGTAGCGCAAGGTAAGGTGTCCGACGCCTCAGCCCTCAGCACCACAGGACTAGCACCATACAATACAATTTTGAAGCTGTGGAGACCTGGTTTGCCCAGTATAAGCTGGTAATGAATTACAAAAAAACATAATGTATTCTTTTCGCTAGCCTCCACAACAAACACAAATTAGCCTTCCTGAATATCCTTAGCAACCAGGCCATCCCCATCGAACAGGTCCAAACCTTTAAGTATCTAGGTCTAACACTTAATTGTACCCTCTCCTTTGCTGACCACATCAACAATGTCTCCAAGGTAGTCAGCTCTAGACTAGGGATCCTCTTAAGGCACATGCAATGCATGACCCCTGAAGCACACTGGCTTGCTGTTACTAGCTCCATACTTTCCATAACCGATTATGGCTTAGTCATCTATGGCTCTGCATCTGAGTCAGCCCTCAAAAGCATACACACTGCCCTCAATAAATCCTGCCGTCTTGTCTCGGGAGCTCATAGGTTGACCCATTCGTGCGACCTTTACACTCTCACCAGCTGGCTAAATCTCAAGTGTAGGATTATGTATCAAACTGTGAGAAAATCACTGTGGGGCTGACACCCCCGTTCTCTCAGCTTCTTCTTACCCACCTTCAAACCTGCACAATACCAGGACTGCTTCTAGACAAGCTTACCAGGCCCCCTTTGCAGGACCTCCCAGGCTCAGCATTCAGTCAGATTCCAGGCCCAAGCTGGCTAAATGGGTTACCCTGGACATCCTCATGGAACCTAACTAAGCCTGGCCCTTTTAAACTCAAACTCAGACAACACCTTACTGCTCTTAGCAATTGGGACTGCTTTGTTTAGCTTCTTCCCCTTCTGCCCCACTTTGCCTTGCCTAATGCTCTTCCACACCCTGACTCCCCCCTCACTCCCCTCATCTCAACTCTCTCTCCTATCTCCTCCTTTTATCTACTTTATTACTGACAATGTCACCCACTGACAGCACCTTCTTCCTCCTCACCCTTCACCCTCCTCCCCTACTATTCTGGCACTTTCCTGACAATGTCAATCTGCTGACTGCTCCCTCCTTCACCCCTTCCTCATAGGTTGTAGCTGAATCCCATTATATTTGTTCACTGGCACTGCAATCATGTTGTCAATTACCTTACTGTCTACATATGTACTTTGTATCTTGTTTGCTGCCTTGTGCCTGTCCAGTTCTCTGTTATGTTTTGTATTTCGCTTTGATGTGGAACCTTTGCAAATGAGTCCTGGCTCAAAGGTATTGTAATCAAGATATAAATAAATAAAAGAAATAAATAAATAGTAACCCCTACAAATGGGGTTCGAAAAAGTCTTCCTTGAGCTTGTCTAAATGCTCACTGCCAGGCTGGTGTCCTGCATTTTGCAGTTTAAATGTGATTGCCAGAGAGTGCCTACAGAGTCTCTGTGTACTGTCTCTTTAAGAGCTGCCTGGATTGCAGTTATAATTAATCTAAAGGGAGCTCTGTTAGAAGATATGCTTGTTTGCTGATCATTTGTTAGAGTAGTAATAATGTTGCAGTTTGTTCTAACCTGCCTTTTTTGCAGCATGGACAGTTCTGTTTATTTCCATCATCTTGGTCCTGGACTGCTGAAATGGGCCACCCAGTACATGTGGGACTCTAAAATGGAGCCTGCCTACAGGGGCTTGGTGTGCTCAAAACTTGTAGAAATTGTAGTTTTTGCATTTTGGCGTCTAAAATAACCTGGAGGGGGAGCCCTTGTTGCGACTGACTGACAGATCAGCCAACCCAATCTTTTGGATTTTGGGGAAGTCCCAAACTGCTTGCAATTTCAGTTAGATCTAAGTTGGGAAGTGAAGAGTAACAGTTCAAGGTAGTTCGAGCAACAATCCATAGTGGATTGCACAGGAGAACTGTGGGAAAGGCCTGAGTTTTGGCCTGCAAGCCTGCCTGCTGTCTCTGAGAGGAACTTGTGCCTTTTTGGACTGAATCCGAACTTGGAGGCGAAGTAGCTACTGGTGTGACCAGACTCCTACCTGAAGAAGACTGAAGATTTGCTGAATGCAATCGGCCTGTCTGGACTTCCAGCCACCTCTGAACTCCTGGATTGTGCAGAGACTCTCTAATTGTGACCGGAGAGTCTTTTGCCTGGTACAGTGAAATTTCCTTACATGTGAATGTGTTGTGTGCTTATAGTGGGTCATGATTTGGTTCCCCACTGTGGTTTGAATTGTATTCTGCTTGCTGGAAGCTACATTAGAATTTCCTTATGTGTAAATGTGCTGTGTGCTGCTAGTGGGTCGCGATTTGGTTCCCCACTGTGGTTTGAGCTGTATTCTGCTTGCTGGAAGCTGCATCCAGCCTCACGGACTGAATCCAAAATCATCTCCACTGGGCCTGGGCCTTGCCACACTGGCAAAGCCTGACTACCCGCTGCACAGAGAAAGCCATCGACGAGAGATCTGCCTGGGGATCAGCCCCCTGCTCAACACTTGAACAGGAATGACGCCTCGGTGATTCGCGTGGGCCCCACTTCTCCCGGCACTCCAGCTCAACAACCTGCAGTTTCGATTTTGTCCTGCCTGTGTCCACTATTGGGTATCATGAGTAAACATCAGGGTAGCTCCCTGCAACAACAGCTAAATCTAAAGTGTTGTCATCTGATTGTCTGGTTGCTTTTTCTTTCATGAACTGAGCCCTCCGGCTCCGGATTACAAATAGTGTGTGTTTGCATGTTGCTTCAGAACATCTGAAATTTGCCAGCAGATAAAGGCATAGAGGTCTATCAAGTCTGCTTTCGAATGTGCAGCTAGCACCCCTTATTCTGCAGCTGCCCCTTCCTTCCACCCTTCCCCTTCATTAACCCTCCCCCTTGTCCTGTTCCATTCTCATTTGAAGCAGTCCATTGTTCTATTGCATACCACTTCAGCAGGTAACGCATTCCACCCAGCCACCACCCTCTCTGTAAAAAAGTGTCTCCTCATCTCCCTCCTGAACCTTCCTCGCTCCAGTCTCATATCATGGCCCCTGGTGGCCCTCCCCTCCCTTACTTTGAACAGCCCCTCTGTACCCATCTTGTTTATTCCTTTCATGTATTTAAAGGTTTCAATCATGTCACCCCTGTCTCTCCTCTCCTCCAGTGAGTACATGTTCAACTCCTTCAACCTCCTCTCGTATGATAAGTCCCCCAGCCCCTTGATCATCTTTGTTGCTCTGCGCTGCACCCCTCCAGTAACTTAATGTCCCTCTTCAGATATGGACACCAGTACTGCATGCAGTACTCCAGGTGTGGTCTAACTAATGACCTAAACAGTGGCAGAATCACCTCCTCCTCTCGAGGATATACCTTTGCAAAACAACCCAGCATTTTGTTGGCCTTTGCAGCTGTCTTCCTACATTGTGCTGAGTTGTTCATTGACCCTGTAATGAGCACATCCAGGTCCTTCTCCTCCTCCTCTGTCTGGGCTAGCTGCACTCCACCTAGCTGGTAACTCCTCCTTGGGTTCTTCATCCCAAAATGCAGCACCTTGCACTTTTTGGCATTAAAGCCCAGTTGCCAAGTGTCTGACCAGGTTTCAAGCTTTGCCAGATCATCCTGCAACCCCTGCCATCCCCCTAGGTCATCCACCACCGCGCCTACCTTGGTATCATCAGCAAACAGACTGATCTTGCTCTTGATGTCCCATGGTATGTCTGCAATGAATATCCCAAACAACACTGGTCCCAACACTGAGCCCTGTGGAACACCGCTCGTCACTGCCATTGGGTGTGAGAGCTCCCCACCCACCACCACCCTCTGTTGCCTTCCCTGCAGCCAGTTTCCTACCCATCTCACCAGCTTTGCACCCACCCCGTGCCTACTAACTTCCTTCCCAGCCTTCCATGTGGCACTGAGTCGAATGCCTTACTGAAGTCCAGATACAGGACATCCACTGCATGGCCCCTGTCCAGTTGCCTAGTTGCCCAGTCATAGAACTCGACCAGGTTGGTTTGGCAGGATCTGCCATGTATGAAGCCATGCTGTCTGCTGTCCTGTAGTCCTTTGGCCTCTAGGAGGGCCACCAGCCTCTCCTTCAGGATAGTCTCCATTAGCTTACCCACGATGGATGTGAGGCTCACTGGTCTGTAGTTTCCCGGTTCATCCTTGGGGCCACTCTTGTGGAGGGGCACCACATGAGCCATCCTCCAGTCCTGAGGTACACACCCCGAATGTAGTGAGGCATTAAATAGGTCTGCCAAAGGTCCTGCAAGGACCTCTTCCAGCTCCTTCAGTACCCTGGGGTGGATGCCATCTGGGCCTGGCACCTTGTCCACCCTCAGTGCCTTCAAATCCTCTTGAACTCTGCTCTCCATGATTTCCCCAGCTGTCACCACTCCCCCTGCTTCTGCCATTTCTCCCACCTTGGGTGTCACCCTCTTCTCTTTAGTAAATACTGAGGCAGAAGTACTCATTTAGTACTTCCTCTTATAGTACCCTGCTTCCACCACCCCCTCCTTCCTAGTCCTTACTATGTGGTCCTTACAGCTCCTTTGCTCCTGATGTGACTAAAGAAGTCCTTCTCCCTTCTTAATGCCTTGTGCCAGCCTGGTTCCGTAGATGCTTTGGCTCCCCATACTGCCCTTGTCACCTCCCTCGATTCTGTCAAGTACTCCTCCTGTCCTCCCCTCCCTGTTTTCTTGTACTTCCTAAAGGCAGCTCTTTTCCTCCTTACCTTTTCCATGACCTCCTTGCTCACCAGATCAGTTTCTTAGCCCTAACCTTCTTGCTCTGGGCTTTGCAGCAGGTTTTGGTTGCCTCCACTATCCCCAGCTTTATGAGCTCCCACCTCTGGTTAGTGTACATACTAGATTGAATTCTGGCCAGGTGCCCTTTTACCACTTCCCCCATCCTCCCAAAGTCGGCCTCCTGAAGTCCAGCACTATTGTGCCAGATTCCACTCCTTCCTTGCCCATATCCAATGTGAGCCATACTGAGCGGTGGTCACTCCCTGACAGCGGTTCCTCCACTGTAAGTTCTCTCACAAAGTCCCCATTTGCCAGCACAAGGTCAAGAGTATTTCCTAACCTGGTTGGTTCACTGACCATTTGTAGCAGGAAGCTGTCCTGGAAGGCATCCAGCAGTACCTGCTCCCTTCTGTTCCTGGTTGTTGGGGTGCTCCAGTCCACTCCTAGCATGTTGAAGTCCCCCACAATCACCACACTACCCTTCTCCCAGGTCCTCCTGATCTGTCCCGCTAGTTCCCTGTCTAACTCCTCCGTCTGAGATGGTGGCCTGTACACCACTCCTATTCTAAGAATCCTATTCTTGGAATCCTGGATTTGCATCCAAAGTGACTCCGTACTACCCTCCTCCCCTTCCTCCCTTACACACTTCAGTCCTTCCTTCACATGTAGTGCCACCCCCCTCCTTTCCCAATCACTCTGTCCCTACAAAATAATCTGTACCCTGGTACAGACAGGTCCCAGTCATTGTATTGGGTGGCCCATGTTTCCGTGATGGCTGCAATGTCCACCTCTCCCTCTGCCATGAGAACCTGTAACTCTGCAGTTTTCCTCCCAAGGCTCCTAGCATTAAGGGTAACCACCGTCCACCCTCCCCCCATCCTGCCCTCCTTTCCTAGCATCACCAATAGTACTTGCCATTTGTCCTTTGTCACTGTTATGGGGGGTAAGCTCATACGGTTTCCCAACCTGTGGTCTCTGCATATCTCTTCCCCAACTGCCACCCCCACTCCTAGTTTAAATTCCCAACTTCCTCTATGTACTCCTCCATCCTCTGTTTCAACACTTTCTTTCCCTCCTCACTCAAGTGTAGTCTGTCCTTGGCATAGAGACTACTTCTTCCATCACAGGGCCCCAACCAGCTGCAACGTTCCTGGCTAGCCCATCGTCTCCCTAGCTGGGTACACAGAGGTGTGACTGTGTGGGGACTTAAAGCGCATACATAACTATTTGATTAATATAGCCTTTAAACCAAACAACCTGATTACGCCCCTTCCTTGTTCAAGTCCCCTGAATAAATCAGATCTGACTTTTTCTGCATTTAACCTGACTGTGGTTCCAGTTTGTGCCAAGAGTACTGTACTGTTGCTATTTGCTGTGCATAACCTTGTTTTACAGTGGGTCCCTAGGGTTGAACCAGAGGAACCAGCCCTGGTGGTAAGTGCAAACAGTGTGGGTACTTGTATGGTGTACAAGGGGTACTGTGAAAGTGATGTCAAGTATATTGCTCAGATCGCTAGAAGGGAAAAGACGAGGGTTACAGTGTTCTGGAGGGCTGTGCCCAGGTTAGTTTGACCACTGCCAACCATGACTTCTGGGTGGAGGCACCCATTGCAGAACCTAGGCCCCTTAACCTGCTACTAGCCAAGCAAGCAGGGGTAGTAGCCCATGGGATAGCGCCACCTAGGGGTTACAGAAATAAAGCATGAAAGTGAGACCACTGTTATAATCATAAGAGTGCCCTCAGTGGCAGTATTACAATTTTATTGATCAAGGATGATCAATAACATTTAAAAAATGTTAAGAAAAATACCCCAGAAAGTGCCCATTTCTTTGGCAACTGTGTAGGAGATACGGTGCAGAAAAAAAAGTCCTTTATTCACAGCAAAAAGAGTGGTTCGACTGGACAGGTGCCCTGTCTCGCTCTATGATAAAATATTTATATAAGGGTTTTAGAATGTCAGAAACCAGTCAGGAGGCTGTATTCTATAGCCCCTTTTTATAATGGCTAGAACTCCTTAGGTACAATACAGGAGTCTGAATTTTAACTATAAACATTCAGTTTAAAAAATACAAAGATCTGAAGTGATTTTCTAAAATCCTGGAAAACATTTCAAAATACTAATATTTCAGCACAATATAGTTTATGCTTCATTAATGGTCTGTATTTGTCTTCCTGATTCTTATTTACTGAGGACATTTAAATGACAATAGGAGCCGAGTCCTTTCCAATGTCAGTTCATCCTCCTGCATTTCCCCTCATAATGTTCTGTTTGTGACATCACAATCTTCTCTCCAGTAACAGATTGTGGCATCACTAACAGAACATTAGAAGGGAAGTGCAGGAGGATGGGGTGAAGTCTGAAGCACTACGATCCTGTTTACATGCACATTTCCTCAATAGTAATGTAGCAGCAGTAGCAGAGTTTATTTATAACTGATGCCCTCCTCCAGAGGCTCAGGGCACCAATACAGCAGATCACAGCAAGACGACACAAACACATTATTAAAATCAAATAAATATAGGAACCCCATTAGTAAAATATTACTACTATAGCAGCTTGTGGTTAAGTAAAAAATATCGGTATAAAATAAATAAATAAATATCACAGCTGGGATGAGTAAAGTCACAAGCAGCAGATTATTCCCCGAATGCTTGGTGAAACAGAAAGGTCTTGAGGCCCCTTTTAAAAGCCTCTATGCAGGGTTCCTCCTTCAGTTTCCTCAGAAGTGAGTTCCAGAGGACTGGGCCTGCTACCTCAAATGCTCAGTCCCCCATGCTTTTTAATCTTGCTCTGGGTACCACAAGGACGTGTAAAGATGCAGGAGCTCATTTAGGTAGCTCGGGCCCAATCCACATAGGGCATTGTAAGTCATCAAATGACTTTAAAAAAGATACACCATTTAACCAGCAGCCAATGCATAGCATGCAGCGATGGGGAGACATGACATGATATCACAAGGCCAGTCAGCAACCTAGCAGCTGCATTCTGCAGGCACCAAAGCATACCCCAATTGACCCTGAGGTACAGTGCACTGCATTAGTTAATCTGGAAGTCACAAATGTGAGCACTAGTGTCACTAGGTCTCCAAAGGGATTTTATCCAGCTGAGGTTCCTAAGATGGCAGAAACCACTCTGGTCTACTGCTGACACCTGAGCTTCAAATATCAACCCTTCATCCAGAATGACACCGAGATTCTCCACCTTAGCGGCAGCCACCAGTAAAGGACATGGGGAGATAGATACAGAACATTAGTGAAATATGAGCTGTGTCTAAATATTATATTTTGTAAAATGTTTTCTTGGATATTGGAAATCACTTTAAAGATCAATGGCAACCATTTTACACATTGTTAAAAAAAAGTATGAATTCAAGTTCCTGTGTCATCAGTAGTGTTTCCTGAAAATGTCATGCTATATGGTTCTGTGGTTTTCTTTAAATCAGCATTTAACTTGTTCTGCACTAACTGGAGACAGACTATTTCTGTCCTTCTGACTGAACGCTGCAGAGTGATGACATCATACTGGACTAAGCTGCTGCTGCAGCAGTGCAAGTCCCTGCTTCAAGTTCAGGTTTATTGCAGGAAAACTCCGTTGAGCAAATTCCTTCACAAGAAGGTCCTGGAACATGTATACAGTCAAATATACAATACATATAATTAATAGACATGACAGTAAATAAAAGTGTGGTTGAGATCCATATGTTATATAATAAACAAATAGTGCCTGACTTGTGGGTGTAAGAAGCAAAAACCTGAGGGAGGAAAAATAATTAGAAGTGAATGATGTAGAGACTACAGAAGAGAGAGGCAAGATTGAGGTGGGAAAGTCGAGTAAGGAGAAAGGGGGGCATGAGGAGGAGTAAGAGGCTATGGTACTGGGGGGGGATGTGCTTGACTGAAGAGCTGTAAACTTCCTAATTAGAGCAGTCTGTAGAACTGTTTGCTGTCCAAGGTTTTTACTAACTCAGTCTCTGGTATGTGTTCAGATGAATTAGTTGAAAATCTATCATTCTGGTCTTCTAAAAAGCTGATAATTTGAATTTCAGTGCTGAACTGAAGTGGTATGCATTTGAGAAATCAGCTTGTCTGTTTCACAGCTGTGAGATCTGTCCCATCAAAACTTTGTGTTTTGTTTTCTACCTTTATAACACTGGATGGTTTATTTAGTGGGTATAAAATAAATCTAAAGTTTGTTAATTCATACAAGTAGTTTGTCTTTGATGTAGCCTTAATAAATAGGTCCATGTAAGAACAATTGTTTTCCTCTCAAATGGACACACAGGTGTCTGTCACACTCTTCTGTTTCAGGCACATGTACTATATCAACTCACAAATTTCAGTTCATTGATGATTTCTGTGTGAAAATACATCATGTGTAACTGGAAACAGTATAGAGCATCCTGAAACCCACTATCTCCTGCACCATAGTTGAGGCAGTTGCACTCTGCTGCCCCATCCCCTGCCTCACAAGTCCCCTGTCTCTTGCCCCACATTCGAGGCTGCTGCTCCCTGCTGCCCCCTGCTGCCCTCTGTATTCTTGCATGTGGTTGAGGTTGCTGCGCCCTGTTATCCACATCATCTGCCTGAACAGTCAGGGCTGCTGCACCATACACACCCATCCCACTTTCAGGGATGCTGTACCCTGGCGCCCCCCCGTGTCCTGACCCACAGTCAAGACTTCTGCACCATCCTGTCCACAGTCCCCTGCCATCATAGCGGCTGCTGCACCCTGCTCCTTCCTACTTAGGTTTTCCAAGCAGAAGTACTCCAAGAACCACAGCACAGCAAATTTAATAGTAAATGTATTTAACTTCCACCAGTGTGAACCTCTAGCGCCTTGGCTACAAGCCTTCCAGGGGGTATGAACCATACAAGGATTAGCAGGGCAATTTATATATTAAAAACATGATGTCACAATTTAGTTTGATTACCACACCAATCAAAATTATTCAGTTAAACAAAAGTAGTAATAAATGACATATCTTAAAACTTTACATTTTTATGTTCATAATTACATCAGAAAGCACAGAAAAAATGCAAAAGAAAGAAGAAGCCTACCAGTCAGTTAGCTGTATAAAGCACTTATGGGCAGTAATGACTTTTACTTATGTTACAGGGATCTCCTAAAGAGGGATGCACCATCAAGTAACTCAACCAACTCACTGTAAATGCACTAGCCATATAGCTCCAGTGGCTTGCTTAATGTTCAATTTTAGCTTAGAAAAGGTGCAAATAAAGCGTAAACAGAACAATCGCATCAAGCACATTAAGTGACATGGATACAAACTGATACAATTTAAACAAAAGAACAAATTCCAGGCCCTTAGTTCACATTTCAGTGGAATGAATTCTTGGACACAGTGCATCCAAATATCAGGGAGGCCATGAATCTCTACAATAGAAAACAAAATGAACACATTAGTAATCAATGAATTCAGTTCTAATAAACATTATAATGTATCTAATAGAGGAGCAACAGGAAAAAAGATTAAATTCAATATATAATGAATGGGGGGATCCTTACTTCAAATCTCAATGGAATTGATTGCTGGACACAGTACATTGGAAATATCAGGGAGGCCATTAAGTTCTGTAAAAGAAAACCAAACAAAATGACCACATTAATGATCAATAGATTCAGGTCTGATGACATTATAATTTATCTAACAAAGGAGCAACCGAAAAAAGATTAAATTCAACATGTTATGAATTGGGGATTGTTGGTTACAAAATCATCTTTTATTTTAAGAAATGCTTCAAATCCCATCTTTCATTCAAGCCTTTAGGCTTCACTGTTTCAGACTAAAAATTCAATAACTTTCCTTCTGCATTAGGGGATTCTGCCTGTCTCCTAATGCAGAAGGAAAATTAAATTTTCACACTGTGTCCAGGACTTAATTCCACTGAAATGTGAACTAAGGGCCTGGAATTTGTTCTTTTGTTTAAATTGTATCAGTTTGTATCCATGTCACTTAATGTGCTTGATGCGATTGTTCTGTTTAAGCTTTAGTTGCACCTTTTCTAAGCTAAATTATAACTTTAAGCAAGCCATTGGAGCTATATGGCTAGTGCATTTACAGCGAGTTGGTTGAGTTACTTGATGGTGCATCCCACTTTAGGAGATGCCTGTAACATAAGTAAAAGTCATCACTGCCCATAAGTGCTTTATATAGCAACTGACTGGTAGGCTTCCTCTTTCTTTTGTATTTTTTCTGTGCTTTCTGATGTAATTATGAACATAAAAGTTTAAAGTTTTAAGATATGGCATTTATTACTACTTTTGTTTAATTGAATCTTTTTGATTGGTGTGGTAATCAAACTATTAAATGTGATGACATATTTTTGATATATAAATTGCCCTGCTAATCCTTGTATGGTTCACACCCCCTGGGAGGCTTGTAGCCTAGGCACTAGGGGCTCACGCTGGTGGAAGATAAATACAACATTTGTTGTTAAATTTGCTGTGCTGTGGTTCTTGGAGCGCTTCTGCTTGGAAAACGTTTGTGTATTTAGGGCTGGCTGCTCGCTTAGCGCACCACCTCTCCTTGATGCACAGGACTTGTGTTTTGGAGTCTTCCTGCCTACTTAGCCAGGGCTGCTGTGGCCTGCTGTGCCCTAGAGCCCCTTGTCTCTACACTTAGAGCTGCTGCACCATGCTTCCATTTGCCACAAGAGTTACGACATTTGCTGCACCCTGTCTTCTGCCCCCAAAGTTGTGTCAGTTCCACCCAGGTGTGGCTGCTGCACCCTGTCCCACAGTTTGGACTGCTGTACCCAAATGCCTCCCTTGTTTCCTGGCTGAACAGTTGGGACTTCTGCACCTTACTGCCTTCTGGCCTTTACCCCCATAACACAAGATGAAAGTATTTTTTTTTTCTTTTAGGCAGTGCAGCAAAAAATCTGACTTTGGTGGCGGGGGCAGCATGGTGTGGCAATGCTAACTGTGAAGGCATGGGGCTGTATAATGCAACAGGGCATAGCAGCCCTGACTGTGCAGACAGGAACAGGGTGCAGCAGCTCTGGCTATATGGCAGGGGACAGACTACAGCATGGTGCAGAAACCTTGATTGTGGGGCAGGACATGGGAAGAGGGGCATCAGGGTACAGCAGCCCTGACTGGGGGACAGGATGCACATGGTGCAGCAGCCCTGCCCATTTGGGAAAATGGAAGTAGGCAGCAAGGTGCAATAAAAGTCCCACCTCTGGTGGCATGGGCAGCATGGTGCAGCAACCCCAAATTTGGAGGCAGGGAACATGGGACTCTAGGGCATAGCAGAGCACAGTAGCCTCAACTGTGGTGACAGAAACAGGGGGCAACGTGGTGCAGCAACTCTGACTGGGGGGGGAAGGGACAAAGTACAGCAACCAAAACTATTCAGGCAGAGGCAGCAGGGTGCAGTGGCCCTGATTGTTCAGGCAGGAGATGGGGACAACAAGGTGCAGCTGCCCAGACTCTGTGGGAGCAGAGAGTGGGCAGCAGGGTGCAGCAGCCTTGAATGTGGGGCAGCAGACAGGGTGCTTGTGGGGCCGGTGACTGGGGGCAGCAGAGTGCAGTTGCTTTAACTGTAGGCAGGAGGTGGAGGCATCAGGATGCCATATAGTGTTTCTAGTTATACATATACATGATGTATTTTGACACAGAAACCATCAATGAACTGAAATTTGTGAGTTTATACAGTACATGTGCCTGATATACCAAGAGTGTGGCGGGCACCTGTTTTTCAATCTGAGAGGAAAACAACTGTTCTTACATGAACCGATTTATTGAGGCTATATCAATGACAAACTACTGGTATGAATTAACAAATGCTAGATTTATTTTATATATATTAATTAAACAATCCTGTGTTGTATAGACCTGGGACCTCAGTACCTGCAAGATCTGCTATTACCCTACTTTCCCTCCTGCTCACTCTGATCCTCTGGCGACGGGCTGCTGCCAAACTGTTGTTGCTGCGATGGGGTGAGAGGTTGGTGGTGCCCATGCTGGTACCCCCTCTTCCCTCGCACTACAGAGCTGCTGAATTGAGGACCGGAGCAGGACTGGAGCTCAGAAGCTGAATTTTGTTTTTAAACTTCATGGTCTCAAGCCTGAAAAACAAAGCTTGAATCAAACTGCGGGTGCAGAGGGGAGAGTCGGGTCAATCAGGTTGAACCAAGTAGGAGGCACCAAATTTAAAAGGAGTGAAGCTGCCTTACGGCTTCAGTGCTGCTGAACTGTTATTGCTGCAACTGGGGTAAGAGGTTGGTGGTGTCCATGCTGGGACCCCCTCTTCCCCCGCACTACAGAGCCACCAAATCGAGGACCAGAACACAGAAGCTGAATTTTTCACCCACCCACCCATCCACTCCAGTTTTAAATGCTCTTTTGGGGATCCTCCCCAATGGACCAATTGAATGCAATAATGTGTAGGCATAGTTGATCAGGAGAGTGGGCGAGCCTGGCAAATCAAAAAAGCTGGCATTTGATTGGGTGGGGATGTTGCATATCACACAGCATTAAGGCTGCCTAAAGTATAACGTATCCATGGTAAAGAGGCTAGAAGAGGCAAACCTAGAAAGAAGATCACCTATCAGGACCTGGCAGGAGGAGGAGTAGTACAGCGAAGGGAGTGTTCTCAGGGCATGCATTGAAGCAGGACTGCTGCTAGAGAGACTTATAAATCATTCTGAAGGTACTGTGAATGCATCCATAACGTTTAAACTGGGGATAAGCTGGTGCATCATAATCACAGGCACTGAAACTGTGACTTTTGAGACATTGCAACATAACCAGGGGCACAGTGACTTGTGAGGGTCACCTGGGTAATTTTGAGTTGTTACAGTCAGTTTATCTATTTCTGCTAATAATTTCATTGTCTGCTTATTGGAGGATATTTTAATTGAATTGTCAGCTTAGTGGAAGATATTCTAGGATTTCAGTAAAGGTGTAGACTCGGTGGTGCAGTGCTCCTCGTTCGGACAGATAATAAAGTTTAATAGATTCTATATCTGTAGGCTTTAATTAAATTGAGGGGACCTTAAAAGATTTAAGAGTTTTATATTTTAGGTTTATAGTCAAGGCTAGACTAGGATGTACAGGGCTTCATCTTTCGGGTAGCTATTAAAGCCAGTTACACTGGAACTATATGTTAACCTAGTAATTAAGTTAGTAATTTAGTATAGTTCTGCTCAGTATTAACCTAGCAATCAAGTAGTCATTTATTGTATTTTCATTTACCTTTAGGGTACTTTAGTATTAACTTAGTAAGTAAGTCAGTAATTCAGTGTATTTTTGCTTATTACGCTGGTACTTTAGGATTAACTTAGTAAGTAAGTCAGTAATTCAGTGTATTTTTGCTTATTACTCCGGTACTTTAGTATTAACTTAGTAAGTAAGTCAGTAATTTAGTGTATTTTTGCTTATTACTCCGGAACTTTAGTATTAACTTAGGAAGTAAGTCAGTAATGTAGTGTATTTTTGCTTATTACTCCGGTACTTTAGTATTAACTTAGTAAGTAAGTCAGTAATTTAGTGTATTTTTGCTTATTACCCCGGTACTTTAGTATTACCTTAGTAAGTAAGTCAGTATTTTAGTGTATTTTTGCTTATTACTCTGGTACTTTATTATTAGAGCATTTATAGTACAGCTGCATTTAAGCCAGTTGATGTGGTGGGAACTGTTTAGGAAGACATTGCTGTCAAGCATACAATTGCAGATAACTCATTAAATTGTAGGGGACAGTGTGGTTAAGGATCACGTAATTCCAGAACTAGAGGAGTAATTATAGCCAGACAAAAAGTTGGTAAAATGTGGGTTGTTAGGGGACACAACACGGACAGGGCAACCAGAGAAGGATTGTAGGTTGTAACTACTGTGGGGTCGTATTCATGGAGATACTGTGGAAGATGGGGGGGCATCATGCCCAGAGTGTGTAGGAGCATAGAAAAACTAAAAATGGAGACAGAATGCCTCACTAAGGCACTTCAAGAAATGATAGAGGGCAGCATAAATGCGATGCAGGGACAAACTAGATATGGAGCAGTCGTACATGGACTAAAGAAAATCAGCAATGGGGAGAGTCAGAAAGAAGACAGGCAAGGGCAAGGGATAGGTCAGCAGGAAAAGCAACACTCATATGAAAGGGACAGAAGGGAGAAGTGGAAGACAACAAGAAATGGAGAAAATATACAGGGGCAAATTGGACACAGAGCAGATGAACATAAACTAAAGAATATCAGTTATAGGGAGAGGCAGGAAGAAGACAGATGAAGACAAGGGATAAGTCAGGAGGACAAGCAATACCTATATGATAGGGAAAGACAGGATGGGGAAGATGACAAAAAGAAGGGGACAAAAACAAGGAACTCAGGGCAGGAGCTGGAGAGCACAGGAAACTTCCATCTTGTGGGGTGACAACATACAATAGATATGCAATACTGACAGAGGGGACCTAAGGGAACAAAGGCAATGTGGATATGGAGTTGCAGCAGGATACCAAGCAGGTTGTGGGTGAACAAGGCCAGAAGGTAGCTCATGAGGGCCAGAAACCATATGTCTCGATGGAAGGAAACAAGGAGGACAGAAACAAGGGAGAGACAGGAAAGGGGAAGATGGAAAAAAGTAAAACGAGGGCGGACAATACAGGAGGCAGGAACCATGGGTGGAAGAGTAGGGAGAATGGATACTTTGGAAAGAATAAAAAAATAGTTTATGGGGACTCAATGATAAAAGGTATACAATGGAGAAAGAGTGAGGGCACATATATGAGGACAACAGTGATGTACACACCTGGGATGGAGGCAGGGAAAGCAACTCAAAAGACAAGAGAACTGATAAGAGAGGCGGGGAAAAACCAAACTTGATACTGCACATTGGGACAAATGATTTAGCCAGGGAGGAGACCGAGGTGGTGCAACACAGATTTATGGACTTAGCAGCAGCATGTAGGTAGTCAGTGAAATCTCTAATTTTTCTGAGATAATTCCTGTACTAAGGGCAAGCACAGCTAGGAAGGAAAGGAGAGGGGAATTTAATGGATGGCTAGGCTGGTGGTGTAGGGAGGAGGGAATTGGTCTTATACGTCAGTGGGGTGACACATGGGTGGACAAGAGACTCTATAGCAGTGACAGACTACACCTGACCTGGGAAGGGAAAAAGAAAATTACAACTAAAATGGGGGAATACATGGCAAGGGAGCTGGGTTTAAACTACTAAGGTGGGGGGAGACAGAAAAGAGGACAGAGTGCCCCCCCCACATCAGGGGAGTCAAGGAACAGGGAACAAAGATGGATGTCAATTCAGAAAAGGGGGAGAAGCAAGTCAAGTAGGATTAAGTCAGAGGAAGAACAAGGGCATGACAGAGACAAAGTGGAGAGTGGTGGTGCTGAATGCGTGCAGTCTTGGGAACAAGATGGCAGAACTGCAGGCGCTCTTAGCAGAAAGCAGGGTAGACATTGCCGACATTCCAGAGACCTGGGCATCAGCATTCCAGGACTGGGACCTATCGATCCCAGGTTACAGGCTTTATAGAAAGGACAGGGAGACAGGAAAAGGGGGCCGGTGGCAGCATATGTAAGGGAAGGTATTGTTTGCGCAAGGGAGGAGGATTTTGAAAGAGGGAGCATGAAGGCACTATGGCTCCAGCTCCAGATGAATAAAGGGAGGAAGATAAGGATGGGGGTCATATACAGACTGCCCAGTCAGGGCGAGGACAAGGACAGGGAGTTATGCACTCAGTTAACAAATGCAGCTGAAAGAGGAGAGATGGTAGTGGTAGGTGACTTTAACCTGCCCAAAATAGAATGGGTTAGTCTGGCCACATCCTGTGCCAGAAGCCAGGCAATCCTGGATGGCTTCATGATGCAGTATGTGACCAGTCCCACCAGGGGTGAAGCAATTCTGGACCTGGTGCTCTCCAATGGTAAACACGTGCAGGACATAGACATTGGGGATCCCATGGGTGGAAGTGACAACACAGTGTGGTTCAACCTGGACATGGGTAGGGAAGACATCCCCACTAAGACAAGAGTGCTAGACTTCAGGATGGTGAATTTTAAGAGAATTGAGGGAAATGATCAAAGAAGACCTAGGGAACCTAGAGGAAGGCTTGGGTGTGGAGGAAATGTGGGACGCAATCAGAGAGGCCATACAGAATGCCACATGCACAGAGATGAGGGGAAAGAGGGCGGGAGCTCAACCACCTAGCTGGTTTAGCAGGGAGGTAGCTAAGGTAGTGAAAAATAAAAGGGCAGCAAACAAGAAAGTAAGAAAAGTAGAAGGACAGCGAGGAAGAGGATGAGGAGGAGTACCAAAGGCTGGCTAAACTATCAAAAAGAAGGTAACACAGGCAAAAACAAAGAAGGCACTCCAGATAGCGGAGGGGATAAAAAAGGGAGATAAGGCCTTCTTTCGATACATTAAAGAAAAAAGAGACCAAAAAGGATGGCATAGTCAGGCTGAAGAAGGGGGAAAGCATAGTGGTGGAAGATGGGGCAAAAGCAGAGATATTAAACAATTACTTCTGCTCTGACTTTACCAAAGAAAGAAAGAGCCCAATACTGCACAGTGCAAAGAGCAGGGAGGGGGCTGGTGAGGACCCATTAGGGGGCATAAGAATTGAATGGATGAGGGAGGGGCTCATGAATTTGAAGGTAGACAAAATTTCTGAGGCCTGATGGAATACACACCAGGATACTAAAAGAGATGGCAGAGGAGCTAGCAGGCCCACTGACAATACTATTCAATAGATCTCTTGACATGGGGGTGGTGCCAGGGGAATGGAGAATAGCACATGTCACGCCACTCCATAAGAGTGGCACCAAGGAGGACCCTGGTAACTACAGGCCGGTCAGCCTGACCTCGATTGTGTGTAAACTACTGGAGACAATATTGAAGGAGGGCTTGGTCAAGTTTTTAGAGGAAAACAGCTTGAAGAATAGCAAACAGCACGGGTTTGTGGCAGGCAGATCATGTCAAACAAACTTGATTGAGTTCTTTGACTGAGTCATCCAGACAGTGGACAAAGGCCAGGCAGTGGATATTATATATCTGGACTTTAGCAAGGCCTTTGACTCTGTGCCACACAAAAGGCTGATTACAAAGCTGAAGGACTTAGGGGTGGGAGGAAGGTTGGTTAGATGGGTCGATAACTGGCTGAGTGGCGGGATGCAGAGGGTAATAGTAGGGGGCAGTTCTCCAGTACAAGAGAAGTCATTAGTGGGGTTCCACAGGGGTCGGTGTTGGGACTGGTGTTGTTTAACGTCTTTATTAGTGACATCGGGGAGGGCATTCAGCAAAAAATGTGCACGTTCGCAGATGACACAAAGCACTGAGGGAGGGTGGACACTCAGGAGGGGATAAAGGAGATGAGAGAGGACCTAGCCAAACTTGAGAGATGGTCAGGGATATGACAGCTTGAGTTCAATGCCAAAAAGTGCAAGGTGATGCACATAGGGATGAAGAACCCGAGAACAGAGTACTATATTGGTTCAGATTTATATTACCTAAAGGAGGGCAAGCAATGTGAGAAGGCAATAAGCGGAGTTGGGGAGGATACTAGGATGCATAAGGAGAAGCATCAACAGTAGAAAACAGGAAGTTGTTATCCCTCTGTACAGACAGTTGGTGAGACCCCATCTGGAGTACTGTGTGCAATTCTGGAGACCCCATCTCTGCAAAGACATAGACAGAGTGGAGGCTTTTCAGAGGAGGGCAACCAAAATGGTGCAGGGTCTGCACCAGAAGACATGCAAGGAGAGACTAAAGCAACTTAATATGTATACCCTTGAGGAAAGGAGGGAGGGGGGGACATGATAGAAACTTTGAAGTATCTCACGGAAATTAACAAGGTACAAGAGGGTAATATCTTTCGGAAGAAGAGATGTGCAAGAACAAGGGGGCACAATTTGAAGATAGAGGGGGGATGGCTTAGAGGTAATGTTAGAAAGTATTTTTCACAGAGAGGGTTGGGAATACATGGAATAGCCTTTCTGAGTAGGTTGTGGCATCAGGAACAGTGGAAGAATTCAAGAATGCCTGGGACAGACATAAGACAATTCTAGTGGGGGGTAGGAGGAAGTAAGCTGTTGATTAACTTGAATCTTCTGCTTATCCATCAGGTAGGGAAATGGGAAGACTAGGTGGGCCCAGCGGTCCTTATCTGCTGTCAAATTCTATGTTTCTATGTTACGCCACTGGAGGAGGAAAAAGATCTGGGGGTGATAATTTCTAGTGACCTGAAGCACTCGACTCAATGCAAAAAGGCTATAGCAAAAGCTAATAGGATGTTAGGGTGTATTGTTAGAGGATTTAGCAATAGGAGGAGTGAGGTTATTCTGCCACTATGCAGGGCATTGGTCAAACCTCACCTGGAGTACGGAGTAAGATACTGGCATCCACACCTGAAGGAAGACGTAAACATTATGCAAAGGGTCCAGAGGAGAGTGACTAAAATGATAGAGGGACAGCAGGATAGATCATATGCAGAGAGGTTAGAGGACCTGGGGATGTACACTCTGGAGGAAAGGAGGCAGAGGGGGGATATGATTGAGACATTCAAATACTTGAGGGGAATTAAGAGAGTTGACTGCAGGAGCCTATTCAATAAAAGGGCCACCACCACCACCAGAGGGCAAGATTCCAGGGGACATAAGGAAGCACTTTTTTACAGAAAAAGTGGTGATGGTATGGAAAGAGCTACCACAGGAGGTGGTGGAGTCGAAGTCAGTGGGAGCCTTCAAAGAGCCTGGGACAAGCATAAATGAATGTCAGGAGGCCTTGTTGGGGGATGGAAAATTGGGGAGGGGATGGGTCACAGATGTAAGCTGAAAGCTGAAACAATCCATATTATTTCAAGTAGACCTGACAGACTGAGAGGTCTCCTTCTGCTGGCCATTTTCTTATGTTCTTATTGCTGGAGATTCTCAGGGTACATTTGAAAACATCTGGCGGTAGATCCTTTGCCTTTATGGCTCCTACACTGTGGAATTCTCTACCGCATCAGATACGAGATAGCCTGACCATAGAAGAATTTAAGAAATCCCAGAAAGCACATCTTTTTGAAAAGCATTTGATGATCCTTGCTGATTTACTGGAAATTTGATATACTATTGCTGCTGCATTGTGAGTGTGAATGTTTTTTAACAAATTTATTCTTATTTTTAAGATGTTGTTTTACGCATTGAGTTTTAAAATTTGTATAGCATTTTTGTAAAGATGCCCTGAGCTTTGGAAGGGTTCCTTATATAAATAAAGTTTGCTTTGTTTTGCTTTAGCTCCCAGTGGTGGCACTCAAAATATAAAGTGGTACCCATGCTTGTCTGCACTTTTTGAAAATAAGTACCCCATTCCTAGTTTTTCCCCTATTTATCCCATATTGTTGCTAATTTTAAACAAACACTTTTCCTAGATTTGACAGATGAAGAGGAGTACCACTCATTAGTGAAAGTGCCACCACCAGGCTTTAGCTAGAAAAAATGACAGAGCAGAGACTTGCACTGCTGCAACAGTAGCTGAGTCCAATGTGATGTCATCACTCTCCAAGGCTCAGTCAGAGGGACAGAAACAGCCTGCTTCCAGTTAGTGCAGAACAAGTTAACAAATGCTGATTAAAAAAAAAAACACAAAACCAAATAGCATGACATTTTCAGGAAACACTACTCATGGCACGGGAACTTGAATTCAGGCTTTTTTTTAACAATGTGTAAAATGGTTGCCATTGATCTTTAAGTTTAATAATAGCACAAAGGCACGCCAGTCAGTGGCGGAGCTGGGAGGAGGGCTGGGGGGGCGATCACCCCTTCCCAGTGTGAGTAGTGGTGCCCCACCACCATCTTTATTCACTGTTTAGTGCCCACTATGGAGCCCATGATTGACTTGAATGGCCCCTCCAGCTCCCAAACGCTCCCAAACCTGGCTCTACCACTCACTCCAGTGGTTGGGTTACCTTTGCTAATCTATTCCGAGGGGCATAAAACACTCAGCTATGCCTCATGTCTCACTCCCCACACAGGTTAGATTACCAGATGGTAACCCAATCCCTGATCGTTCCTTAATGCTTAAGTAGATGGTGCAGTGACTCTTAAATAGCTGTTACCCATGAAATAATATTCACAGTTTGAATGGCTTCCTGGCACTTGGCATGTTATCAAGAACTGCTACTGTCTTAATATTCAATCACCCCCTTCTTATTTCAACCCCCCTTCTTCTGACATGCAAATACTGACCTGTTGTCAACCACCCTCCATCTCAATACCCATTTTATCCCCCTTCCCACTCCCATCTCCCACTGTAGTTGCCCGGCTAGCTCAGTCAGCCCTGCAGCATGCCACTACATAAATGAGTTGCTGAATCCCCTCTTCCCAGTTACCCCCCCCCGACAGCGATGTGCTTTGCCAGCGGGGTCCCCACAGTGACTACAATTGCCAAGCCACTGTGGGAGATCCCTGGAACCTGTGCTGTCTGTCGGGGGTCCCGCGCCCCAATCAGCCCTCGACCAGAGTTGAGAACCTATGGGAAGGGTGTGAGGCCAGCCCCCACGTGGGGGTTTCTAGGGCAAAGCCTCCAAGAAAACAAGAGAACAAAGTGCAAACCAGCAGCTGACTGCAGAAAGTGGTCAACCTGCCGGTGTCGCTGATGGGTCGTTCGACAACATTTTTGTCGGACTCCCATCGTGGACCCCCCCTTCCTATCCTAACCCCCAAATGTTAACCGTCAAGGTCAAAACATCAAAAAGGTGAGTTTAGAAGAACCAATAGAGTGAGCATTTTATTCTTTTATTTTTTTTATTTTTTTAGACTATTTTTACACTCCTTTGGCAGCCTGAGCTGCTTCCCTGATTGGGGAGATCCGGTTGTCGACTGCCTCTACCACAGACACCCACGCTCCTACAGCTTGCCCCCCCCCCGCAGCGGGGCCATGGGTAGCCCCCAACTCCAAGGAGCATGGACCCAGACGGGTGCCCGCGCTAAACTGAGGATGGCTATCAAGCCACTCGCTTCAGGCACCATGTTTTCCTGTCCCCTTGGTGCATGCTCAGACAGTGCCTCCATTCTCCACTGGGGGCTGCTGCTGAGCGATGTGTTCCCTGATCCCACCCCACGAGAGGAGAGGAGAGGAGAGCAGTCCTCCAAATGCTCAGTCCTCTCCGCCTCTGCTGACTCCCGGCACCACGAGTCCGTTCCTGAACCCGGGTTGCCGGCATGGTTCGAGGTAAGGCGCCAGCACCTCAACCCTCTATGCCACCGGGCCGGTGGGTGAGCATTTTAACTGTCTTGTTCAGCTTTTGATTTTAGGAGTGAAATTAAATACAATAAAGAGTGACCCACCCACTGGAAGCATTGGTAATATTTTTTTTATGCTCCTTTACATGCCCCCTGGCACCCCAGTCCTTTGCACCCCACTTTGCGTTCTGCCCTCAGGTCACATGTACTGCTGCTGTCTCCCATTTCCAGGCTTCCCAATGTGTCTATCCCTTTATTTACAATGAAGTAACCATGCGAATGGACTTCCCTGCTACCAGCAGGAAGAAAGCAGCTTCATGTCATGAAGAGTAACAGACTGGAGAGGTGAGGTGACAGCAGTGTGTTGAGGGTCTGTGTGGCATGGGAGGGATGTAGTGATCCATCATCTGGCATACCACATGCATGATGTAGGTGTTTTTCATGTTTTCTCCCTCTTTCTAGCCTCCCTGCCTCCCCACATGTCATAATATCTCATAGGGAATGCATGGTAGTGCTTGGTCACTCATGTCACGTGAACTTCTGATGGGTCATAACCAGGAGCCACTCTGGGACTGGTGCACACTGAGATCTTCATCCTGGAGTGATCAATGGCAGTGTGGAGGTTCCTCACCCTCCCCATCCATCTCTGCTTCAGTGGTACCAGGTGCAAGTTATTAACCCACATTGCCAGTGTGCTGAGTAGTCACCTCACCATTCAGTGCCACAAAACTAGTACAAAAAGCATTTTTCCCCCTTTTTCATCAACTATTTATGATTCCTGCTACCACCCTGACATTTTTGGCCATAGTCCCCCCCCAGTCCCATCACCCATCATGCCTAGGACTTACCCTCCAAGGTTCCACCAGGGAGCCCCCCCCCGGATGGGCCAGAGGCAAGGCCAAACCCATCCAGACCATAATTCAAAGTTAAAGGTGCCTAATCAGTGGTGCAGGACCTGTGAGGGACCAGATGTTATCTTGCTGTGGTCAGAGTCTGCCAATCATGCAATGACACATGCATATGAATGCTGAGGTGCACACTCATTTATTAGCATCTGAAGATGGCCCTCACCCTAGATGTGTGCCTACACTGCACCTAAGCCTGTCCCACCCCTTCTTGAATCCCTCAACTGTTTTCAGTGCTACCAATTCTGCAGGCAATTCGTTCCAGGGCACCACAACCCTTTCAGTGAAAAAAATGCTTCTTTGCCTCCCCTCTAAAGTCTCCCCCCCAAGAGCTTCAAACTATGTCCTCTTGTAGTCCCCCTATCCTTTAGTTGGAAGAGCTCCTCAACCCTCCCTTTATTGAATCTCTTCAGGTATTTGAAGTTCTCTATCTTGTCCCCCCTGTCTCTTCTGTCCTGCAGTGTGTACATGTTCAGTATTCTGAGTCTGTCCTCGTACGTCACCTCCTCCATTCCCTCCATTCCCTAAATCATTTTGGATGCCCATCTCTGGACCCTCTTCAACAGTGCTACATCCTTTTTTTAGCTGGGGTCTCCAGAACTGCATGCAGTACTCCAGGTGTGGTCTCACTAGTGCACTGTACAGTGGCAGAATAACCTCCCCTCTTCTGGAGGTAATACCCCTAGCTATGCATCACAGCATTTTGTTTGCTTTCACCACGACCTTTCTACACTGCTCCCAGTTGTTCCCCTTTTCATCTACCAGCACCCCCAGATCTTTTGCCACCTGTTTGATGGACAGCTCAACCCTGCCCAAGTGGTATGAGAACCTGTGGTTCCTCACCCCCCCCACTGCAGTACACAGCATTTGAGTGCATTGAACCCCAGCTGCCTCTTTTGGGCCCAGCTGTCCAGTGTCCTTAAGTCATCAACAGAGGAGGGACGTGAAAGGCATAAGGGGGGTGCTGCACTCCTGAGGTGCCATCTTTCAGATGATACATTAAACCGAGGTCCCGTCTGCCTGTTCTGGTGGTTGTTCAAATGAATGTTAAAGATCACATGGCACTTTCCAAAAGGAGTTTAGGTGTATTTTATTAAAATAAAGTCATACAATGATACATACAAGACACAGGAACAAACAAAACGTTTCTTCTGTACAAAATAAATGCAAAAAATTAATACAAATGATCTGTACAAAAATAGCTGTAATCCCAACATATCTATCATAAAAAAACTACTGTTTCTTATTTCATGACATCTTGCTTTTATCTCAAGAAATGAAGATACCAAAGTTACCTGACAGTTGATTCTTATGCAAAAAAAGTAACAACACTTTCATAGATTCCACACCTTATTCCTAGGATACATCTTTTCATCCTTTTGTCTTACCTAAGAGAAAGGACAACATTATGTAACATTTCTATGTGTGTAATATGTTTCTGTTTCCTAACCCATCCACACCTGCCTTGTCATAAGTAATATTTTATGAGGGCAAATGTAACCTGTAAGATTCCTTTATCATATTTTCCCCATGATTTATCATATAGACCTACAATTAACTCCTGATATGTTAAATTCTCAAACATGGGCTCTTCCCATTCCTATGCTATTTTTTCCCCAAAAGGAGTAATATATTTCCATGCAACAAAGCAAATGCTCCTGTGTTTCCAATAATTGGAAACAATATGGCCCAGCACAATATATATATATATATATATATCCTCCATCTGTTTGTTTGTGATTATTCTTAACTCCTCATTTTATATGACCACTGGGGAAATATCAAAACTGCCATCACAGAGGCAACACGCCTTTGTGTAAGCAAATAAACAAAACAAAATGAAGGACAAAGTCACTATGGTTCTAAAAGGAGGTGGTAGGGAAGGTTAAGGAGAAAAGGATAGCATTCAGGAAATATAAGGAAACACAGAAGGAATAGGACAGAGAACTGTACCAGTTAAAGCAGAAGGAAGCGGGGAAGGCAGTCAGAATAGCAAAGGCCTAAACCAAGGAAAAGATAGCCACATCAGTTAAGGAGGGGGATAAAACTTTTTATAGGTACATTACGGAGCGATGAAAGACAAAGGGAGGGATACTGAGGCTTAATAAAGGGGTGAGAATGTGGGCAGAGGGTGACAGTGAAAAAGCAGGGATACTGAACAAATACTTCTGCTCAGTATTAACAAAAGAAGAGGAGGGGGAGGTACCTAAACCAAACAATAGAAAAACTGGATAGGGGGGTCGAAACCAGTCCATTCACAGAAGAAAGGGTTCTGAAAAAACTTTTAAAACTGAAGGTGGACAAAGCAATGGGGCTTGACAGGATTCACCCCAGAATTCTAAAAGAACTAAGGGGAGAACTAGTGACACCACTGGCTACCCTCTTTAACAAATCAAAGGAGGATGGGGTGATACCTGAGGACTGGAGGAGAGCGGGTGTGATTCCACTTCACAAAAGTGGGAGCACGGCAGAGGCAGGAAACTACAGACCTGTTAGTTTGACCTCAGTGGTAGGGTAAACGGTAGAATCACTTCTGAAGGAAAGAACTGTTGAGTACCTAGAGGCCAGTGGGGCACAGAACCCAAGGCAGCATGGATTCACAGCGGGAAGGTCATGTCAGACAAATCTAATAGATTTCTTTAACTGGGTGACCAAAGTAGTAGACCAGGGAGGGGCTGTGGACGTGGCCTACCTAGACTTTAGCAAGGCATTTGACACAGTCCCATACAAAAGATTAATAAACAAGTTAGCCAGCCTTGGAGTGGGTCTCAAGGTGGTAGCCTGGGAAAAAAATTGGCTGGACAACAGGACACAGAGAGTACTAGTAAACGGAGTCCACTCTGAAGAAAAGGGGAATACTAGCAGGGTACTGCAGTGCTCAGTACTGGGACCGGTCCTCTTTAATGTCTTTAAAAGTGATATTGCAGAGGGACTGGAAGGAAAAGTATGTCTTTTTGCAGGTGACACAAAGATCTGCAACAGTATTGATACACAAGGTGGGGTAAAAAGGATGAGAAGGGACTTGGCAAGGTTGGAGGAATGGTCAAAGGTATGGCAGCTTAGATTCAATGCAAAGAAGTGCAAAGTAACTCACCTGGGAAACAAAAACCCAGGGAAAGAGTACACAATGGGGGTGGGATATTAACAACAAAAATGGAAAGTGACCAGGGGTAGTCATATCAGATGACCTAAAGGTGAGCAAGCAATGTGAGAAGGCAGTAAAGAGGGCTGGGGGGATACTGGGATGCATAAGGAGAGGCATCACCAGTAGAAAACAGGAAATTGTTATCCCTTTGTACAAACAGTTGGTGAGACCCCATCTGGAGTACTGTGTGCAGTTCTAGAGACCCCATCTCTGCAAAGATATAGACAGGATGAAGGCAGTCCAGATGAGGGCAACTAAAATGATGCAGAATCTGCAACAGAGCCATATGAAGAGAGACTAAAGGAGCTTAATATGTATACCCTCGAGGAAAGGGGGGACATGATAGAAACATTCATGTACCTCAAGGGAATCAACAAAGTCCAAGAGGGTAACATCTTTCAGAAAAAGAGATGTGCAAGAACAAGGGGCACAATTTGAAGATAGAGGGGAGAAGGCTCAGAGGTAATGTGAGGAAGTATTTTTTCACAGAAAGGGTTGTGGATGCATGGAATAGCCTTTCTGGGGAGGTCATGGAGTCAAAAACAGTGAGGGAATTCAATAATGCATGGGACAGACATAAGGCAATTCTAATGGGGGGGTAGGAGGAAGTAGGCTGTTGGTTAACTAGGATCTGCAGCTTATCCATTAGGTAGGGAAATGGACAGACTAGGTGGGCCAAGCAGTCCTTATCTGCCATCAAATATTGTGTTTCTATGTTTCAGTAAACCAAAGTACATCCCAGACAGATTTAGGCATGTGTTCATTTGATAATTGTGTCGACAGCCTCAGTCTGTGCTGCTGGAAAAAATGGAAAACTTATCTCACTATTGAAACCAATACCCATAATCATATCGTATAGACCTTTCCTTGATAGTCCATATTATCTCCCAGCTTTATCTTCCTTTGAGGTATTCCTTTCAATTTTGTCAGCTTCCTCTGATTAAGTGTCTGCCAGGCTTCCAAACACACAGGGTCCAATTCTGAAAGCTATTAGTTGGACGCAAGGTGCCTACACTAAACATAAATGGCACAAGTGGCAGCTTGCACCAAAAACAGTCCCCATAGCTATTCACAAAGGCAGCCTGTCAACGACGGAGCTTGCTCCGCCCTGTGCCCAAAACTGGGCTTTGACTTGGCACTAGGGGCATGTGGTAGATGCAAGCTGCCATATTCTCGAAACGGGATTCTGTAACCTCACCGAGAATACAAATTTCTAAATACCCTTAGACCAGCCAGGGCTGGTTTAGGGTACTAGAATATTCTCCTTGAGAGTCCCCTGTTTGTCAATGTGCTGTGGTCCCCGATCTCCAATGTTGCCAATAGAATGCATTACATGCCCCTCCATGAACCCCACTACAACCTCTATTATATTTCATAAAACACCCCTCCTGATGCTGCCCATTCTATGTAATATAACAATTGTACCCCCATCCCAGTGCAGCCGTATTACATTTAATAACATACCCCATCCCTGACGCTGTCCATTATGCATAAATTGTGATAATGTCTCTGATGCTGCTGATATTATTATTTGTAACCCCTGTCCCCAGTGCTGCTGTACTATTTAATACAACCCCCATCCCCAATACTGCCCTTGGTCTGTACAATATTAAATGTTTTCATTCATTCATTCTTTGGTAACCAGGTAAGGCCCACTTGCCTGTTTTCAGGGGCAACCAGGGAGCACTGAGGAGGTTATGTGACTTGCTCAGAGTCACACAGTATGCACATAGATGTTGTGGGAATCAAACTTAGGCCTGTTGGATGTACCAAGCTCATTCACAGCTCATTATTCTAACCTCTAGGCTATACTTTTTCCTCCCCAATCCCTTATGTTGCCCCATACATAAGTAATATCATGTCCCCCATGGTAGTAGTAGTAGTAAAAATGTTATTCTCCTGTTAAGAAAGGGATAACCCAGTTGAGCCTAACCTCATTTACAATGGTGTCTCATGGGCATAAAATGACAAAACAAGTTACACATCTTGGCCCAGATATTCAAAAGAGTTGCGCCAGTGCAAGTCCGAAAATGCGCCATTCTGCGATATTCAGCGGGAGGCAGTTGCACCCCCCAAATCATGCTGAGCAACAGCGCAATGATAATGAATGTTTGCGCAACTGAAGGGGAGGAACCATGCATAAATGGCGCAGTGTGATATACAACAACATGCGCCATGCGCAATAGGGGAGCCAGCGGAAGTTGCGCCATAGCAAAAATGAGCCAAAATAAAAAGGAGCAAGGGAGAGGTGCAAGAACACTACAGGAAAGCCTCAAGTTGCGGAACTATAGCCAGCCACACAGGCAACACACATACACACAGGGCAGGACAGTAAAAAGGGCACCTGGAACCCACAGGCTCAGGGGAAGGTGTGGGGAGCCACAGTGCAGAAGGGGGAAGTACTTGTCACACAGCAGTGAGGCCAGCACAGTCAGGTGTTCCCGGTGCAGGGAAGTAGCAGCCAGGACAGTGGGGGAACACAGAAACAGCTGCCGGGGGTGAACACAAGCCAGGACATATTACAGTGCCACCATCCAGATGGAGGCAGTAATGAGGGGGTGAGAAGGTGGGCAGCAGGGGGACATGGCCGTGAAGGCCCTGGTCGGCGGTATCCCAACAGGCAGTACCGAGCCTGCACCAACTTCGAGCTGTATAGTGATACGGAGACCGTGGGCTGGAAATTGCCTGAATCGGACAACTCTGAGGTGACTCTGTGAGCTGTGAGCTGTGCAGTGATGTGATGCAGGCACCCTGGCCACGACGGAGCCATGCTCTGTGAGTGGAGATGAAAGTGACAGCTTGCATGTGCTTGCTCGCCACGGGTACCTTCCAGAGACCAACTGGGGACACCACAGGCATAACCCAGTCAGCCGCGTCATGCCACCTCACCCAATTTCTCGGCGCACTGCTGCTACATGCTGCGGAGTACATCCATTTCCCCAGCACACAGGCAGAACGCACAACAAACATACAGGAGTTCCACAGGGTAGCACGTATGCCTGGCATGCTAGGGGCAATAGACTACACCCATGTGGCCATCTGCACACTACCTGGCCCTGAGGGGGCCGCTTATATAAATTGGAAGGGCTATGCTAGCATCAACTGCCAGGTGGTGTGTGATGCCAGGGGGCGCATAATCAATGTCTGTGCCATGCACCCTGGGGGAGCACATGATGCCTTCATCTGGCACCAGTCGGCACTGTGCCACAGATTCGAGAGTGGGGATATCCCCACTGGCCACCTAGTGGGTGAGTATGCAAACCACACGGACAATCATAGGGCCTGGGGGGCATGGTCAGAGGTGACATGGGTAGTGGCCTACATGGCCCATGGCAGGGCGATGCTGATCACCAAACTAACCTCCACCCTCTACACACAGGTGACAGTGGATACCCACTCTGTCCAAGGCTGCTCACACCATACCGGTGGCCCACGACCCCATCGCAGCAATGCTACAATGAGGCACATGCCACCACACGCAATGTCATCGAGCGGGTGTTCAGGATGCTGAAGGCACGTTTCCGTTGCCTGGACACCTCCGGCGGTGCCCTACAGTACAGCCCTTCAAAGGTCTGCGGGCTATTCCTGCTCGTTGCATCCTGCACATGGCCAACGAATGTGGATAGCCGACAGGTTGAAGAGAGGGAGACAGCCGGGGATGATGAGGATGCCGGTGACAATGGTGATGGCAGCCCTCCCTGGGCAACAGGACCCCGACTGTCCGACTGGCACAGCTGCACCAGGACACCATCACAGAGGAGCACTTCAGCCAACCCAGGTAAGTTATGGGGCCATGTGCAACCACCAGTGGCTAAGGCACAACCTAATAAACATGCATGGACACACACCAGGGGTGCATGCCATCAAGGGAACTGGCCGGACGTGGAAGCACACACCACCAGGGATGGGTAAGGTCTAACATGGCACGCGGACAGACACACACACACACACACATACACACACACACACACACACACACACACACAAAACGCAACAGACATGCAATAAAGGGTAGGAGGCACACCGACCCAGAACACCACCCTAGCCACACACATGTCCACAGGTACCACCACGCCCACTGCCTGTCATTGTATGTGTTGATGCTGAGCACCATTGCACATTGGTGTACAGTGCACGTAGGCATCATCATGCACACGCAACCGCAACAGCAGTCGCGGAGGGTGTGCAGATGGACTGTGCGTTAGTGCAGGGCCGGTACCATCTGCAATGCCTGCTGAATGACACAATGCACAGAGGGCAGCATCAGACAGCAGCCACGTTGGGAGACAGGTCAGTCACGTGCTACAGTGCCCCGCTGCCACGGATGTGTGGGCGGCCCCGCCGAGACCCGCCAGCACCGACAGGCTGATCATTGGCCCCATGGGTGGCATCGATGGTCCCCAGGGTTCCACCGCGTGAACACGATCGCGTTTCGCGCAGAGGTTCGCAGCACATCGAACATGCCTGTGCCAGGCGTGCTCGGATGCCTCACAGCTGAACCCGTGTCGCAAGCGATGGTGTCCACGCACGCCAGGAACAGGGGTGACAGTGTACTGTGTAGTGTCTCGGCGACGCATGGGCAACAATAACTGTGTGCCCATTGTGGTCATGACAGCAGTGAATGCCTGTGTCTGCCTGTCAATGGCAGCGGTCACATCCTCCTGCAACCGGTCCATCCCTGCCAGGAGCACAGTGGTGTCTCTGCTGTGACGCTCCTCTGTCCGCTCCAGAGCCGCACACAGTGCATCCACTGACGTTGCAAGCCGCATGTGCTGGTTGACTGATGCTTGCAGTATGTGGGTGTGCTCATCCAAGAGGTCATCTGCCTGCTTGGCATCCTGTCCCTCAGGGTGTGCGCGGCCCTGATGCTCAGCACCCCTTGAGGGTGGGCACTGCACACCAGGACCAGGCCTGGGCATGTCCACAGGCGGTGCACTGACGCCGCCCCTGGCACTGTACCCTCGCCCATTGGCCGACTGCTGATGCTGCCCTCCGCTGCCACTCCCCAGGGCTCACTGGTGCTGCCGCAGTGGCCACAACAGTTCCACTGTCCTGTACACATCAGTGCTGCCCCACGGTGCTGACAGGCACAGGCTTGACTGTGATGACACGCAGGCCTCCACGGCGGCACCACCCACAGCCATGGCCACGATGTTACCTGCTGTGTGGCCATCTTGTGGCACACACGTGTCACTGCCCATGACGTTAGCGACATCATCATCGGTGATGGACCCGGCACCAGCCTGAGTCACAGCATGCCGGCATCCGTGGATGCCGGCATGCTGGGACATGGGCAGGGCCTCCTCCGCACCTGTTCCAACAACATCAGTCTGGACATCCAGGCAGGCCCACTGTCGCACTGAGCTGCGTATTCCTGTGGAGGTGGATGGGCCCTCCTCCATCTCCATCTGACTGGCCTCAGTGGAGGGGCCCACCACCACTGACCCATGCAGACAATCAGAGCTGTAAGGGAAAACAAAGTCGTACATTGCATGATCTACCCTGCCCCCCCAAGAGACAGGTCATGACCCACCATGCAGTGACAGGCTACCACCCATCTGAAGCCACCACCTGGAACACCCTCAATGGCACAACGCTGCATGCTTCCAGCAACCCTCTCCTCCGTGGGGTCAGGCGTAGCACCTCCGGCTGTCCCCACCTGTCGCAGATCGTGATGCCCTGATTTCAACCACCTTCTCCTTAATCCTCCTCCTGTCTGTGCCCATCTTCTTCTTGCACTTCTGCATGGAGCACTGATGACTGCCATGCAGGTTCACAGCACACGCCACTTCCTCCCATGCAGCAGCACGGGCCTGTGGTGTTCCCTGGCGTCCGCTGAGAAGCGGCTCCTTGTCCAGGTAGGCCTCAAACTGGGCATCCATCTCGGCCTTGGTGAAATTTGGCCTCCTCCTCCTGCCACAACTCTGTTCCTCTTCTCCCACAACTCGCTTTCGGTCATGATTCACCCTGTGAGAATGAGTTGTTACCTGTGACTGTGCAGTCCCATGCATGTCCCAAAATCCACAGTCCACACTCCCAAACAGCATGCAACTCACCAATAGAATGCAGTAACCAAATATAGCCAGTGCAGCCCAGTGTTGCACTTTTATAGTGCCACCCATGCAAATGAGGCGAGGCGCAACTTTAAGTGGATGCAAATTGCAGTGCTGCGCCATTGAATGGCTGATTAGCTGATCTGCATATGATGGCTGAATATCGCGCTTTTGCGCTTTGCGCAATTGTGTTGAACGTGCTGAGCCAAGGGCGTAGTTTTGTGACATGCGCAGTACACACCTAACTGTGCATGCCCGGGTTGATGACGAGGCGCCTGCCATGCTGCTGACGTGCATGTGCGCGGGAGGCAATGCAGGGCATGGCCACCATTGTGCCAGTGGCGCTACAGCGATGTTCACATATATGGCACTGTGGCATCGTAGGTGCACTGGGGCAACAGCGCGGTAGGCTGCTACTGGAGGTGGCACACAGGCACCCAATCACGCTACACACATTGGATTCCACTCGCGCTGTGGCTGTCCGTGCACCACAGACCCTGACCTGTGCCCGACCTTGCCCCCAAGGCCATGCATCAGGCATGCGGACCACCATCGCACTGTTCGTGACAGCGCGATAGGGAATGGCAGCGCTGTACCGCGCATCTGCACGTGGTGGAACTGCACTGCAGAGCACCATTTTGACCCTACCGAGCAAGAGAGATGGCACGGAGGAGAGCAGCCCAGTGGAGCCAGATTGAAATGGCAAACCTGGTTGCCATTGTGGAGCCACTTGTTGGCCCACTGTTTGGAGAGGCACCCCTGGACAGGTCCAGGAGTCAAGTGTGGCAGGAGGTGGCCGACGCCCTGGAGGAGGCCACAGGAATGGGGTGGATGGTGGAGCAGTGCCGCCACAGATATGGGTACCTGAGGCGGAGGGACCTGGACATGCTTGCCCGCCTGCAGGCATGTGCCAGGAGGGGCATGGTGCCATGGCCAGGTAGGTGTAATGTCCATACATTTTTATCTTCCATATGGGTATCATGGTTGCATGTGTCCGGAACATCCGGTGTTGGCTGTGGTGGTGTTATCAGGGTGTGGGGTGAGTGGGTCTGGCTGTGTGGGATTGCACACACATGGGGGCAGGGGGACTTTGCTACAGGATTGTACTGATGTTCCTTTCTCCATGTTTGTGCCTTAGGCCCAGAAGAGAGACAGCTGGCAAGGGAGAGGAGGTTCCAGCTGGAAGACCGGTACACCAGGAGGGGTGAAGGTCCACAGAGGCAGAGGGACCAGCCTGATGATGGTGAGTGCATTACATCCATGATTACTATTGCATGCTGTGTAACAGGGTGGGCAGCAGGGCATGGCCACCATCCATTGACACCACTGCCATGCACGCAACTTGTTACAGTCAGCACTGTCCAGTGGCACTGCATGTCTGGGAGTGCATCAGTGGTGGTCCATGCGTGTACCGGGTATATGGCTGTGCCACTGCCTTCGCACCACATAGCCACGTCACTAAACAGCCATGGTGGTGCTGTGCAGGACTTGGCCGTGGGTGTATGCAGCGGTCAGCATGGCTGTGTGAGCCTGGGTAGGCAGGTCTTGTGGACACGATCACTGTGGATGGTCACACACCATCACAGAGGCATGTCCCACGGCCGTATGCCATGCACAGTGGGTGGGCTGATGGGGCTTGACTCTGCTCCCTTGTCCTAGGTTGATGGCAGGTGCACATGATCCGGGAGGTGCTGCAGGAAATCCTGACTGTTGCCAGGGCGTCGCTGGACATCTTGCAGAGGATCGAGAGGCTGGGTGTCAGGCGGCGTCATGGCAGGAGGAGCAGCCAGAGCGGGGAGCAGGGCTCCCACTGACCGTCACAATGCCCCTGATTTCCCCTACCCCCCTTGACCCACCCTCACACCTCTCCTTCCCTGTACCATTTGTTCACCCCTGCCCCTTACCCACCCCACCTTGTTTGTGGCCCTCCCCCACCTATTTGTAAATAATTGTACATAGTTTTGTTTAATGTTTTAAATACATTTCTTTGATATGACTACTGTGGTGGTCTCTGATTTGCAGCGGGCTATAGGTGCTCAGCTGCAGTGGTGTGCATGGCGTCAGGGGTGGTGCAGTCATGGGTATGTGTGTGTGTCTGTGGGGAAGTGACTATGGTGTGGGAGTAGCTATCAGTCAGTGTCTGTGGTATGTGTGTTGTTCCCTGTGCACTGGATGACTGTGTGCAGGGGTCCATGGTGCATGCTCTGTGTCCATGGCGCACCTGTCAGCCCATCCATGCCCTGTGCAGCTGACACCCTTGCATGTCTGTGACCTGCACGGTCTGCTGGCATGTCAGTAGTGGCTGTCCATGCAGGACAGCTACTGTACCCGTCACAATGCTGGGTTCCCTCCTGTCACTGGTGTGGTGCATGTCTGCCTTGGGTGACTCTATGGCCTCCACTGTTGTTGTCCCACCTCCATGCTGTGGCTTGTGTGTGTTGCAGAGGATGTGCACCACTGTCTGTGACTTGTGCTCCGGGCAAATGCTGGTGGCATACAGCTCCACAGTGCCTGTGCAGGGTGGCTGGCATTCCTGTGCCATGGAGCACTGCTGGCCGTGTGTACACGGTTTCCATGGCCCCACACTGGGGGCTTGGTTGCCCCGCTACTGCGTCATTGTGTTGGTGTGCCCTTGGGTATGGGTGGGTGTTTGTCCATGCACTGTGTTGCATCTGGTGTGGTGCACGCTTCCATGCACCACTGTGGGTATCTGCGCTGGCTGTTGTGGCCAGTGCTGGGTCGGGGTGTGTCCTTGGGAGGGTGTGCAGGGTGCTGTACCACTGGTAGTGGGGTCTGGGGCATGCCCTGTCACGTGTGGGTACCTCGTGTGCCGACACATGGTCGGTCTCTCAGCTGTACCTCGGGGGGGGCTGTGCGTGGTGGCACTGTGTATGCCGTCATTGCATCGCTGTGTGTTGCCACCTGCTGATGGGTGCTCATGGTGGGGCTGCCTTGCATGGTTCTGTGGTGCACAGGGTTGCATTGTCACAGTGGGGGTGGTGGCATGCATGGGGTATCCTGCACTGGTGGATGCTGCTCCTGGACAGGGTGTCTGGGGGTCATGATGCAGGGTGTGCTCTGCATTGGTGGGATGGTGTGGCACGGGGTGGTTGGCCCTCCTTGTGTGCTGGTCACAGCTTGCCAGGGGGTGTGATGCAGCACCATGGCCCAACTGTGGGTTGGTTGCTTGTCTCCATGGGCCAGTGGTTATTCCAGCCCTCCCCCAGTTGTGCAGTGCATGGGGTGTGGGGGGACGATGTCTGTTCTGCTGTGTGTTCCTCTGCCCATCTGTGGCATGGGTGGTGGGCCCCTGCATCCCTGGTTGTGCTGTTGCATTGCTGCCCTGCTGCTGGGGGGCGTCCCTGGTTGCACTATGGTGCATCTGGACTGCTCAGCTGAACATCCCTTGTTGCGCTGTGGCGCATCAGATATGCTCAGTTTCCCCTCCCTAGTTGCGCTATGGCGCAGGTGGTGCGATATTCAGTCATTGGCTGTAGGTGCATCTTGGCCAGTGCAGTTTTTGAATATCGTGCCTCTTGCACATGGGTGCAGTGGACATGCACTTGTTCCTGCTATTGCGCACTTTTTGGGCGCAGTTTGAATATCTGGGCCATAGTATACAAAATATACAAATTTACAATCTACACATGTTGTAGCCTAATACAGATTTCAGAAAGTTTAAGCAGATTGATCACAGCAAACTTTGGGAAGGGCAGCATTTTTCATCATCCAAATCTTTATAGAGTTCCAGTGTGGGATGTTTTTCTGTAGCCGTAAATAGCATGGTAAGTTATTCCATAATTTGGGAGCTAAGTGAGTTAAGCTTGAATCTCCTTTCATTATTTTCATAACTGGCACATCATATTCTATGAAATCAACCAAGCATAAACCACTTTTTGCATTCCTAAGTTTTACTATATCTGATAAATAAATTGGTACTTTATTGAGGTAACATTTGAAAGCCAAATGAATAATATGGACATTGCGATGTTCAGATAAACTTGTCTAATTTAGAGCTCTGTAAAGAAAGCAGTGATGGGTGTTCCACAGAGCATCTAAGATATACCTGGTAAATCCATCCAACCCATGTAGCAATGGCCCAGATGTCCCCCCAAACAAGATGTCTCCATAGTCAAACAAAGGAATAACGGTTGAATTAATTATTTTAGTCTTGTATCCTGTGGGATGTACCTTCTATTTTTTATATAAGCTCCCCAACCTTCTATTTCATTTACTAATTAAAAAATCTATATGGGTATTTCATTTACATTGGGAGTCAACTCAGACCCCCAGACATTGGTGGTACAATGCCCTCTCCCAACCTAACAGGTAGTGCCCACCCCTCTCTCAACTCCCATCATGAAAATCTGCTGGCGCCTGATGCAGTCCACCTCTCACCTCTGCGTTTGGGTGCCAACTGAACTGTCAGTTGCATACTGCACTGTGAGTATGGGAACTAATTCCGCCGGCACCTGGCGGCCGGAGGTGAGGGGGCTGTGCTGGGCACTGGCTGTTTTACATGATGGAGGTGGAGGGTGGGCACCACCTGTTGGGGTGGGGAGGCACTATACCAACAAGAGGGGGACATGATATTACTCATGAATGGGGCAGCATCAGGGATCAGGGAGGGAAAACATTTACTATTGTACAGACGAGGGGTAGTATTGGGAATGTTGGTGTTGTATTAAATATAATATGGGGCATCAGTGATGGGATTATGACCAAGGCCACTGTTTTCGGTTTTACCGAAAATCTGGTAAAATTCGAATTAGGGCTGCCTGAAAACCGTAAACGAAGATTTCATGGAATCTGGCATTTTCTATCAGATCAGTAAATCTATAAAAAGTCTGTTTTTCTTTAATTCCTTCCTGTACTATTTTCAGTTTGCTTTATTTAATGCTCTGTATATTAAGCCTTCTTTAATTCTGATTATTTATGCACATACTAAAAGAATGATAATAGAATCCCGGTAAAATCCGGAAATTAGAGTAACAATCACCAGTGAAATTCCGGAATCTTAAGTCTTGAAAACGGAATTTAATTGTTTTAATCACCGTAAATCAGTGGCCTTGATTATGACTAATAATATCGGCAGCATCGGGATCACAGGAGGGGCATTATCTGATTTATGCACAATGGACAACATTGTGAACGAGGGGTATGTTATTAAACATAATACAGGCTGCATCGGGGAGGGGAGACATTACCATAGCCTTATACAGACAGCATCAGGTTGGGGGTGTTATTAATTATACTAATGGCTGCATTAGGGATAGGTATGGGGGACTGCTTGCGTTTGCTGCTTGGGACTGTGGTAGACCCTTCCCATGTGCCAGATGTTTGCCACATGGGAGTGGTTGCTGCAAGTATGCTGACTTAGGTGCCAGGACTTCTCCTGTACCAGAATCTGGTACAGGGTCCCTGGCGCACCGGGCTTCAGTGCAAGCTGCTATTTGTTGCAGCTTGCGCTGATCTTAGCCACCTTTGAAAATCTGGCCCACCGTGTCAACCAGTTCTGTATTGTTCTTGCCCATAATTCCCCCCAGGTCACAATACTGTACTTATATTAGTGTATATAAAGATCAAGATCAAGGGAGTGCTCCCGACCAATCAGAGTGCTCCTTTCCCCTGCACGTAAGACAATCTTATTCTGTGAAGAGCATCTCACGTGCAGATGCCCTGGAAATGGGCAAGTTCTGGGAACAGCGTTTTAAAAAATATTATTGATTGCTCTTGATCAATAATATATTAATATGTCCCTGTCACCACTCATTCCTATATTAGAGTGGTTTCACTTGCCTTCAACGTGAGCCAGAACAGCTCAGTTTCGCTGTTATCGCTCTAGTTGAAGGTATGTGAAACCACTCTTATACAGCAATGAGTGGATCTGTGGGACGTAATAACATATACTATAATAAAAAGCCAATGGGTTGATCATCCCAACTCCTCCTTTATTAACAGGCCTATACATAATTTCCATTTTTACAGCATTCAACCTGTTTCCCCAAAAAGCCTGGGAAAAAATACTGTATAATCTTACTTCTAACGTCACCGGGTGGGAAAATATAGCTTATGTATAGACAAACTGGTAATAGCAAGGTTTTAATAAAAAAAATTAAAAAAAACATTTTTGTTTGGATATTGTTTCCTTTTCCATCTGCTCACAGTCATATATGCCAGTTTTAGACATCTTTCCAGTTTTTTGTAGCAATGTCTCCTTTTCCAAAATCAATACCTAAGATATGTATATCATCCTCAGAAATAGTCACCTGAGCCCCTTTGTCTGAAATCAGTGCTATGCCTAGTTTTGTATCCTTACATTTCCCACAATTTATATTAGAACCTAAAACTAGAGAAAATAACTTTAAATGTGCTAATATTGCTTTCTCTGCAGCAGTTTTGTCCAAACTTAGAACCACATCATCTGCGTAAGTAAATACTTTCACAGGCAGAAGGCTAGTGTGCACTTTTAAGCCTTTTTTCCTCTCATCTGATATACCACTGTAATGGGTCAATACTAAAAACATACAACAAAGGGCTCATAGGACAGCCCTGTTTGACGCATTTGTATACTGGAAAACTTTTACCCATCCACCCATTCACCCATGGGATAACTGCTGCCTCAGCATACAGCATATGCATCCATGGCACAAATTTGTCTGGGATCCCAAAGGCTTCTAGATAGCAAAGTAAATACTCATGGGAAAACTTATCAAAAGCCTTTTCTTGAGCTAAGCTGATCACATAGCCCTGTGTTTCTTTCATACTTCCTTAAAATATTTCAATAATAACAATTATTCTGTATTTTACAGTTTGTGATGGAACAGATCTGTTTACTAATCAACTGTTCCTTCTTCACCTTAGTCAATCTATTTGCTAAAATTTCCCTAAGATTTTAAAATTAGTGTTTACTAAGCTTAACAGTCTGTCTTATTTTGAATCATAAGTAAGATAGCATTAGTCAAAGAAGATGGTACTTGGTAAGCTAGGACAAAAGAAGGCTGAGGCCCTTTGTGATTGTTCCCCACTATGAAGTGGGACATTATTCCCAAATGTGATTAACCGCAAGCCAGTTATCCAAGCCCTTTTTAAAAGAACTGAACATTTCAAGGTCTATCAGTTCTTGCAGGAGCTGGTTCCAGAATCTGGGTGCCCTTATCATGAAAAAGTTTAATCTTTTATTAGTCTTAGCCTTGCATACTGCCAGTGGTTTATTATGCAATCTAGGCACTATTTTACACATAGCGTATGATACTCCACACTGTTGTATTAGGGTAGGGGATTTTAATATTCTAAAAGGAACAGGATATCTCCTCTACATCGTCTTTGCTGTAGAGAATGGAGGCCCATGACTTGTAGTCTCTCCATATAAGTTTTTGTAGATAAATATGGGACCATCCTTGTTGCACGTTTCTGTATGTGCTCTAACCTCACTATGTCCTTACTAAGATAGGGGCTCCAAAAGGGAGAACCATAGTCAGAGTATGGTGTAACATGAGAACTGTATAAGAGTATTATCCATTCTTCTGTTTTTGAGATGAAGGTGCGGTTAATGCATTTTAATAACCCATTTGAGCGTCTGGCTATTTTAGTACACTGTTTGGAGAAGGAGAGTTTGTTGATGATAATGCTCAGATCTCTTTCACAATCCAAGGACTTCAGAAGGATGTTATTTAGAGTGTACGTTGATTTGGGATTGTGTTTTCCAAAATGTAAGACGGTACATTTATCAATGATAAATGACATGCCATTAGCCAGAGCCCATTGTTCAATAACTAGAAGGTTGTCTGCCAGAGCGTTCATGTTTTCAGTATTGTCCACTCTCCCGCTAACTTAGTGTCGTCAGCAAACTTTGATAAAAAGTTGGTATGACCTCTCTGCATGTCATTGATAAATAGGTTGAACAGTCTAGGGCTGAGGACCGATCCCTGAGGGATCCCACTACTGACAAGTCCTGTTTCCAAAATAGAATTATATAATATTTCTCTATCCCTGGTGCTGTGTCTAAAGATGGCTACTACCACTGCCTTGCAGGCCTGTGGTGCAGCTGGTTGGCCAGTGTTGATGTGCATTGCTTGAACCAAAATTTACTTTCCTGTATATCCATTAATTACTTTAGAACCACTATGGCCCTGGGCACAAACTTGAGACAACTATTTACAGCCTCCCCCAACCCCCAGGCGCAGGACAATCCCTGCCTTTACTCACAGTTCTGCAAATAGCCTCGGGTGGTATGATAGAGACCTTCCAATACCTCAAGGGCATAAATAAGGTGCAAGAGGGTAGCATCTTTCAGAAAAAGATGTTCAGGAACAAGGGGTCATGATATGAAGTGGTGGTGGGGGGGTAGACTCAGGGGTAATGTGAGGAAGTATTTTTTTCACAGAAAGGGTGATGGATGCCTTGAACAGGCTTTCAGCGGAGGTGGTGGGATAAAAACGGTAGGGGAATTCAAGAATGCATGGGATAGGTACAAGGGAACCCTAGCAATAGGAAAGAGAGGGTAAAAGCTGGAGATCAAGTAGGATCTGCGATATTGCAGTAGGCAGGGAAAACTGGCAGACTAGGTGGGCCAAGTGGTCCTTATCTGCCATCAGAGTCTATGTTTTTATGACAGTAGCTTTTTTGATATCTACAGTTTTTGATATAAAAACAAAATAAAATTCTGGTTGAATATACACTACAGATATAAGTATCCCCTCCTTATTCGTATCTCTATATAAATCTATTAAACTTGCATCATTTATTTCCCATATTTGTATCACGGAATAATTTTTCTGTTTCCAGACCTCTATCATCATGCTTTAGGCCACAGTTCAAGTTACCAGCCCACATAACAATTCCTGAAGTACGCAAATACAGTATATATTTGTAACCCCCTTTGGGGGCTTACCTGAATTGCCCCACTTTATTCCCATTTCTCCTGACTGCTGCTGGTGGTCCCTCTGTTTGCCCGCCTTAGCCCAGGGTTCCCGTGTGCTCCAGTGTTCCCCATACAGCCCCAGTACTGTAGTTAGTCCAGTTCGGGCTTAAATATTTATTTGAGACTCACAGGCATTTTCAGTTTGCAGCTGACGATCGCGCAAGCGCACTGTGCACCTTTTCTGCCGACCGCCCGAGTTGCGGTCAAAACTGAAGCATTCCCGAAGGTCACGTTGCCCGTATTTAGTTAGACAGGGACCAGGGACCAGTGTAGGGGCTAAGAGAGCCATCTGTTCAATTCAAATAATAAGCGCCGAGAAGCACTAGTAGCAGGGTACAAGTGGCGCTCCTAAATAATTCATAACCCTAATACATATTAATGGAGAAGTTGCTACTGCCTAGTAGGACTGAGTTTTGGTGGCAGTGACTGAAAAACTACAGGGACTAATTGCACCAGAGTGGGCTCATTTAACAGGGGACAGTTGGGGCTACCATGCAGCGGGTTTGTTTTTAAATAAAAGTAATTGCTTTGGCTGCAACAGACGCAAGAAAGCAGGAACTGTATTGCACTGCATTAAACAAACTGGGGGCTGACATGTTTGTGACACCTTACCCCGATGCAGCAGCCGATCAATGAGCTAGGTGCCTAAAACTGTGACAAAGGGACTCCTGGGAAAAGGAGGGGACTAATTCTGGCACCTAGATCATGCCCCAATAAACGAGCAGGAAATATTGATCTCTGTGGATATTGAATATTGATAGGCTCCAACAGCCAGTCAGGATGCTGAGTTCTCAGCTGAAACTGTGTGGACTTTTGGGATATCTTCAGTCTGTTGCCAGGCTCTGTTCAAGTCAGGAGTACCCTGTAAGAGGGGATTTGGACGTGAGGGGCTTACCCAGGCCCTATATGGAGATCACTGTGTTACTGAATTGGAAATTGCTGTGTTGCAAGGTTGGAAATTGCTGAGTTTCATAATGGAATTGAGAGGGGAAAAAAAAAGAGATAAACTGAACTGTGATCCTTTTTTCTCCAAGTGAAGAAAAACTGCTTGGCTGTTGTTGGGGTAAAACCAAAGCATTGCAGAAACCTTGCACTGAGAAGATAGACTAATTGATAAGTCTGTGTGGATTATCAGTACTGCTGCAGTTATTGCTAAGAGGTTATCTGCTTGAGTGGGACTGTGACCACAATGTTCTTGAAGAGGCAGCGCATCTCTGGTCATCGGGGTGCTAGCCAGAAACTGCGGTGTCCTGAGTGAACTGGAAGTGGCTGAGAGCTGAGGTCTTGCTGCAGCCAAAGAAAAGAGTGTGGACACTGTTAAGCTGGAAAGTGTGGACTGGTGTGCAGGGGGGCTGTTGTTGCTAAGGCTTTCCTCCCTGCTGAATTGCACTTGCCCTTACTGGGTCAAAGGCTAGTACCCATACCTCTCAACATTTTGTCTCCCAAATGTGGAACATTGCTCTCAAAATGTGGAACAAATGAGCAAAATGTGGAACACTTAATCAAATGTTTACCTATGAAGCTCAGAACACTTAAAATGTTTGCATTTATGTTTAGAAAGTCTATTATTAATTGAGTAATATATTTTTTGCAACATTTACTACAGATTTTTGCTTTAAAATGTTAATACTGAATGTGGAACAAGTCCTCACAATGTGGAACAGGGAACTTTTGTGAAGTAAAATGAGGAACATTCCTCATAATGTGGTACAGTTGAGAGGTATGCTAGCACCCACTCAAATTAGTACTGGACTTTATTGGAGCGACTGCTTGAAAGTTTTGTGTATTTAGAACTCGGTGCAGGGACTGCAGGAGAGCCCCCACCATTAGGGAGTCCTCATCCAGAGCCAGGGAGGGAACTTGCTATCCCATTCCAAGTGGGACTGTCTGTCTCAGGAGGTCACAGGTCCTGTACCTGATTGCTAGGGCACTCGGATCATGGGAGCCAGGCTGTGGAGCCACTCCCGGGTGTGGGCCTTCTGGGGCTGGTGTTGTCCTGCCATAGTGCTCTGCACCAGGCCAGAAGTGGCTGAAGGTGACAAGTGGCCAGAACTACAATCAAAGTGAACAGTTGGAGGAGGGACAGGGAGAGAAAAAGAGGAGGAGGAGTAGCTCTCTATGTAAGGGAAGGGATATAAGCAACAGAACTAAAGGGTAAACAGGGAGGAGAGGAGGCACTGTGGGTCACCCTGGAGACTGGAAATGGCTCTACAATCCGCACAGGGGTTGTATACAGACCCCCGTCTCTGGGGAAGGAAATGATAGAAGGCATAATTGGGATGGCAGAGAAAGGGGAGATATTGCTGATGGGGGACCTGAATATGCCAGATGTTGACTGGAGCACCTTTGCTGTAGCCACATCCAAGAGCAGGGCCATTCTCGATGCCCTACAGGGGGCATGCCTCAGACAGCTAGTTCTGGAACCCACTCGGGAGAGAGCAATCTTAGATCTGGTACTCTCAAATGGGGATGGAGAGAGGATCTCTGATCTTGAAGTGGGTAGCCATCTGGGAACAAGCGACCACCAAACAGTGTGGTTCACGATGAACTTAGCTGTAGAGTCAAGCCACACAAAAGTGAAGGTACTGGACTTCAGGAGGGCTGATTTTGTCAAAATGGGAGCGTGCCTCAGAAAAGCACTAGCAAACAGGCAAGAAGGTGGGGTGGAACAACAATGGGGAAACATCAAAACTGCCATCACAGAGGCAACAAGTCTTTGTGTGAAGCAAATAAATCAAAAGAAAAGATCACTATAGTTCTCAAAAGAAGTGGCGGGGAAGGTAAGGGAAAAAAAGATAGCATTCAGGAAGTATAAGGAAACACAGAAGGAGCAGGACAGAGAACTGTACCAGTTAAGGCAGAAGGAAGTGGGTAAGGCAGTCAGAATAGCAAACGCCCAAACCGAGTAAAAGATAGCCAACTCAGTTAAGAAGGGGGATAAAACCTTTTATAGGTACGTTAGGGAGCAAAGAAAGACTAAGGCAGGGATACTGAGGCTGAACAAAGAGGAAGGTGGTTGGGCAGAGAGCGACAATGAAAAAGCGGGGATACTGAATGAATACTTCTGCTCAGTATTCACAATGGAAAAGCAGGGGGAAATACCTAATCCGGTCAATAGAAGCACTCTGGATAGTGGGGTTGATATTAGTCTTTTCAAGAGAAGAAAGGGTTCTGAAAGAACTCTTAAAACTAAAGGTGGATAAAGCAATGGGTCCTGAAGGGATTCACCCCAGATTTTTAAAAGAACTAAAGGAAGAATTAGTAACACCACTGACTACCATTTTTAATAAATGATGGGAGGATGGGGTGGTACCTGAGGACTAGAGGAGGGCAGATGTGATTCCCCTTCACAAACGTGGGAGCAAGACAGAGGCAGGAAACTACAGACCTGTCAGTTTGACCTCAGTGGTAGGGAAAATGATGGAATCACTTCTGAAGGAAAGAATTGTTGAGAACTTAGAGGCCAGTGGGGCACAGGACCCAAGGCAGCATGGATTCACAGCGGGAAGGTCATGTCAGACAAACCTAATTGATTTCTTTGACTGGGTGACCAAAGCAGTAGACCAGGGAGGGGCTGTGGACATGGCCTACCTAGACTTTAGCAAGGCATTTGATACAGTCCCACACAAAAGATTAATAAACAAATTATCCAGCCTTGGAGTGAGTCCTAGGGTGGTAGCCTGAGTAAAACACTGGTTGGACAACAGGACACAGTGGGTAATAGTAAATGGAGTCCACAGTGAAGAAAGGAGGGTTACTAGTGAGGTACCACAGGGTTCAGTACTGGGGCTGGTCCTTTTTAATGTCTTTATAAGTGACATTGCAGAGGGACTGGAAGGGGAAGTATGTCTCTTTGCAGATGACACAAAGATCTGCAGCAGGGTTGATACACAAGGTGGGGTGGAAAGGATGGAAAGGCACTTGGTAAGGTTGGAGGAATGGTCAAATATGTAGCAGCTTGGATTCAATGCAAAGAAGTGCAAAGTAATGCACCTGGGAAACAAAAACCCAGGGGAAGAGTACACAATGGGGGGGGAGGGGAGATACTGACGACAACAAATATGGAAAGGGACCTGGGGGTAGTCATATCAGATGACCTAAAGGTGGGCCAGCAATGTGACAAGGCAGTAAGGAGGGCTGTGGGGATACTGGGATGCATAGGAAGAGGCATCACCAGTAGAAAACAGGAAGTTGTTGGCCCTCTGTACAGACAGTTGGCAAGACCACATCTGAGTACTGTATAGAGTTCTGAGACCCCATCTCCGCAAAGACATAGGGTGGAGGCTATCCAGAGGAGGGCAACCAAAATTATGCAGGGTCTGCATCAGAAGACATATGAAGAAAGACTAAAGGAACTAAAGATGTATAGCCTCGAGGAAAGGAGGGAGAGGGGGGACGGATAGAAACTTTCAAATACCTCAAGGGAATCATCAGAGTCCAAGAGGGTAGCATCTTTCAGAAAAAGAGATGTGCAAAAACAAGGGGCACAATTTGAAGATAGAGGAGGGACGGTCCAGAGGTAATGTGAGGAAGTATTTCTTCACAGAGAGGGTTGTGGATTCATGGAATAGCCTTCCTGAGGAGGTCGTAGAATCAAAAACAGTGGGGGAATTCAAGAATGTATGGGACAGACATAAGGCAATTCTAGTGGAGGGTAGGAGGAAGTAGGCTGTTGGTTAACTAGGATCTGCAGCTTATCCATTAGGTAGGGAAATGGGCAGACTAGGTGGGCCAAGTGGTCCTTATCTCACGTCCAATTCTATGTTTCTATGTAAGTTGCAAGATCCTCAAGCAAGTTCCATACAGTTGGAGGGATCCGGGGTGGCCGGTTTCTGCTTTGCTACACTGAATCAAGGAGCTCCATTTTCCCCAGTGCTAGAGATCGACAAACTGTCAGTACCCAGGACCTGGTTCCTAGGAGAGAAAAAAAAAGGGAAATTGTTCTGTTATTCTTTTTGCAAGTTTCTTAACCCAAGTTCTTTTCTAATATTTCCAGGGCCTCAATAGCCAGCCAACCCACAGTACCGTGCCAGGCCTGCACCTAGTGGGTACCCCTAAGAACATTTGGGACACACTGGTACCAGTGGGGGTGAGTTTGGCCTGCAGGCTTCAGTGTTTGTGGTTGTTGCCTGTTTCATTAACCAGCTTTTTCTATTCACAGCCATCCTTTGTCCTGGTACCCCTTTCCTTAGTCCTTACCTAAATTAAGCTGTGGTTTATTGTTTGAAGTCGTGTGTGTGAGGAAATTCTCTGAGTCTGTGAAAGCATTACTGTTCATGGTTTATGGTAGTACTGAATTGTTGGGTATCCAGTGTGTGGGGTGGTTGGTAGGGGGAGGAGGGTAGGTGCAGCATCCCAGGGGCTGTACCAGCCAGTCACCTGACCCACTTCTAATTCTCTCTGGGTGGAAACACTGTGCCATTTTTATTATCTTTAGGATAGGACCCCTGAACACCACTGTACGAGGACCCATGCCCCTTAACCTGTTAGAGGGACAAAAGGTAGGGAAGTAGCCCTCTGGCACATGGCACCTGGGCTACATGTTTGGAGGCACTGCTGGGAGCTCCTGTTCACCAGCCACGCCCACCATGGAGGACCTGACTGTAAAGACCCCATGGGGTCCCCAGCACCCAAGTTTACCCCCCCCCGGCCGAAACGTAGGCCTTAAGAAAAGGATAAAGTGAAGTTGGTGGAATGGAGCAGGGGTATGAGGATGGACTCCCAGAGGTCTTTTCTGCTGTTAGGAGTACCTGCTGAGATGGATGAGGGTGAAAAAGAAAGGCACTGGTCCACCATAACGAAACTGGGTAAAAAATGAAACTGCAGGAACAGTTGCTTGATTCAGGTACTGGGAAATTGACTGTGTTGATGGAATGTATACATGCTATAGAGGCTGCCTGGGTGCCAGAGGCTATAGAGGTAGAGGGCAAGGCAGAGGCCTGGGTTATAGTGACAATGTTCAGTGTGGTTTCTCTGGGGGGAGGGGAGCCTGATCTTTTATGGGCCCCTGCGCCCGATGCGAGGTTTAGGCCCGGGCAAGTGCCCGGCCCCATGGAATCTTATAGGAAGTTGAGGATGTTTTTGGGGGTGAAGCCTACTCTTGTGGGGGAGGCGGACTATGGGTCATGAATAAATTATGTGTTACCACTGCTCCAATACTGTCATTGCAGTGAAGGGGAAAAATGGAAAAGGTTAATGGAGAGCTTGAGGGGCCCTGGTCTCGATGCCATTTGGTCCCTCTGGACCACTGACCTGGAGGCCAAGGTAGAAGACTATATAGCTGCATTGGACAGTGCTTTTAGTAGCATGGAGACATGTGAAGAGTTGTGGTGGTTCAGAGCAACCTGCCAGCAGAAGGGGGAACCCTTGTCTGAATATGTGCAGAGGCTGGAGAAGGCTCTGCAGAAGGTATATAGGAAAGGGAGGATCCAGGCCTCTGACTTGAATATGACTAGGTTAGAACAAGTACTGAGGGTTGCCCGGTACTCTGAGTTCTTGCTACTAAAGTTGGGCCTGAAAGACAAAACGAGTAATCCACCTCCGCTCTGCATGCTACTTAGGGAGATGAGAGAGGTGGAGGAAAGGGACTACTACCCAGGTCCAGGGAGCCACTTTCCCAGCTGAGGTTTCTGAGGTGAAAAAGTTACTGCAAAAATGCAGGGAGATGTAGGATAATGTTGGTGTTGGTCCTGTTAGGACCCCTGAAGCATCTGCTGAGCGGTCCACTCAGGCAGCCTCTGCCACCCTTCCTGTTATGGGCCTGAGAGTGTCACCTATCCTGCCCCCTATAGTACCTCAGATTGAAGCCCAGTTGCAGGAATTAAGTCAGGTTGTTAATGAATTAAAGACCCAGGGAGTGATGAGGGCAGGGGCTCCTGAACCAGTAGCAATGGCCCAAGCAATAGCCCCAGTTTTCCCTCCTGCTCCTTTTGCAATCACCCCTGTTTCCCCTTCTGTTCCCTTAGTGTACCCAGTGGCTCCAAGCTATCTACCACCCCAACCTCCTCCTGAGGCCTGTTACCCCGGATGATCTAAGTGAGAAGGGATAATCTGTTACTGTTGTGGAAGGAATGGACATTACTGGAGAGGGTGCCAGGCACCAGTGGAGCCCCTTCAAGTGGCTAACAGACTGTTGGACAAGGAAGAAAAGACACAGAGAAACTTCAGTGGGCCCGGTAAAGGAGTGTACCAGGGCCCCATGCAGGTCCAGCTCCGTAGCTAATGTAAAAGCCTCTTCAGCGAAATCCAACTCAAATGCACCCCTTGATATGCACAGGCTAGTGGGGCCATCCACTGGAAACCCTTGTCACCATAGAGGGAGTCCCCAACCATGACATCCTTGATAGTGGCTCCCATGTCACAATCATCTTCAAGACCTGGTATGACAGACACTTATCGACCTGGAGTTGCAAGCTCGGGAAGGACTACACATGTGTGGGCTTAGTGAGAAGTTTTACCCCTACCTTGGGTATGTCAGAGTATGGATGGATTTCCCCACTAATGTGGCTGGAGTGGGAGACACAGTTGAGACACTGGCTTTGATCTGTCCTGAGACTGGTGTGTATGACGGGATACAGGTGCTGGTGGGCACAAATGCCCACATGTTCTGGAAGCTCGCTCAGCTTTGCCGAGTCAGAGAAGCAGAACAGTGAGGGAAGAAATTACCCATTCATCCGGTGGTCAAGGAGGCCTGTAAGAGACAAGGGTGAAACCTCCTGAAGATGTAGGTGAATCTGTGGGCATAATTTGGAGGAGAGAGGCTGAGAAGATTGTGTTGCCCCCCCCCCCCAAACACGGATTGCAACATTGCTGGTATGGTGAGACTGAAGAAGGATGTCAAGAACCTGATATTGATGTTGGATGCTCTGGATGAACGTGGATTGCCAGTGGGACTGTTACTCAAGCCTAGTTTTCTGCCAGCCAGAGCACATGCATATGTTCGAAGGGTGCATGTGCAAGTGAAGAATGTTACAGATAAGGAGGTGGTGGTATGGAAAGGATGAACACTGGCTCAGATATATTACGCTGACACAGCAGTGCATACTGCTGCAGTGAGCAGAGGCACCCTAGTGGGACTTGATCCAGAGTTGTTTGATCTGAGCGACTCCCCGATTCCGGAGGAATGGAAAGAGAGTGTGAGGGAAAAGGTGGCTGCTAGGATGAATGTTTTCTCCCTGCACAAGTGGGATTTAGGGTGCATGAGTAGAGAGCAGCATTGAACATGACTCACTGATGACAAGCGTTTCCAAGAGAGGTCAAGGTGGCTGGCCCCAACTGATATCGATGACATCCGGCAGCACTTTCAGGAGATGCTGGCCATGGGGATTATTCAGGAATCAAGGAGCCCCTATGTGTCACCCATCGTGGTGATAAGGAAGAAGAGTTGGGCCATACGAATGTGCGTGGATTGAACAAGCGGACGGTGTTGAATCAGTACACTATGCCCACAGTGCAAGATGCACTGGACTGCTTAAATGGAGGCCAATGGTTCTCGGGTTTGGATTTACGGAGTGGCTATTACCAGATCCTGATGGACCCTCAGGATCAGGAGAAGACGGCTTTCATATGCTCCCTTAGATTTTATGAGTTTCTGAGAATGCTTCAAGGGATCAGTGGTACCCCCACCATCTTTCAGCACCTGGTGGAGAAGGCTGTCAGGGATATGAACTCGCTGGAGTATTTGGTCTTCCTGGACGATATTATCATGTTCAGGAAAACCCTGGAGGAACAAGAGACGAGGCTCAGTTGATGAAAGTGTTAGACTGCCTGGAAGAGTTTGGACTGAAGCTGTCCATCGACAAATGCCAGTTTTTCCGGACCTTGATCAAGTATGTGAGGCACATCATCTTGGAAAAGAGTATACAGACTGACCCCAGCAAGGCTGAGGCCCTTGCCACCTGGCCTAAGCCACGCACCCTGTAGGACTTACAGCGATTACTGGGTTTCTGCGGCTGTTACAGAAGATTCGTAAAAGGACTACACCCGGGTGGTGCAGCCCCTTTTGAACCTGCTACGGGGTACCTACCAACTAACGAAAGCAAGAAAACTGCAACACCCGGCAGTTTTTTTCCGCCCATCTGAACAATTTGGTGAGAGGTGGAATGAGGACTGTGATACAGCGTTTGAGGACATCATCTGTTTTTTGACCCATGCCCCAGTGGTGGCTTATGCGGACCTGCAGAAACCCTATGTCCTTCATACTGATGCCAGTTTTAGTGGATTGGGGGCTGTGTTGTATCATAGAAACATAGAAACATAGACTTTGATGGCAGATGAGGACCGCTTGGCCCACCTAGTCTGCCCATTTTCCTACCTACTGGATAAGCTGCCGATCCTAGTTAACCAACAGTCTGTTTCTTCCCACCCCCCACAAAAATTGCCTTATGTCTGTCCCATACATTCTTGAATTCTCCCACAGATTTAGACACTACAACCACCTCAGGAAGGCGGTTCCATGCATCCACCACTCTCTCTGTGAAAAGATACTTCCTCACATTGCCCCAGAGCTGTCCCCCCCTCTATTTTCAAATTATATCCCCTTGTTCTTGCACATCTCTTTTTCTGAAAGATGCTACCCTCTTGGACTTTGTTGATTCCACTGAGGTACTTAAAAGTTTCTATCATGTCCCCCCCCCCTCCCTCCTTTACTCAAGGGTATATATTAAGCTCCTTTAGTCTCTCAAATGGCTTCTCTTGCAGACCCTGCATCATTTTAGTTGCACTCCTCTGGACTTCCTCCATCCTGTCTATGTCTTTGCGGAGAAGGGGTCTCCAGAACTGGATGCAGTACTCCAGATGGGTTCTTGCCAACTGTCTGTACAGAGGGATAACAACTTCCTGTTTTCTGCTGGGGATGCCTCTCCCTATATATACCAGTATCCCCCCAGCCCTCCCTACTGCCTTCTCACATTGCTTGCCAATCTTAAGGTCATCTGATATGATTACCCCCAGGTCCCTTTCCATTTTTGTTGTTGTTACTGCCCCCCCCCCCCCATTGTGTACTCTTCCCCTGGGTTTTTGTTTCCCAGGTGCATTATTATGCACTTCTTTGCATTGAATCCAAGCTGCCATACTTCTGACCATTCTTCCAACGCTGCAAGTCCCTTCTCATCCTTTCCACGCCCCTTGTATCAACCTTGTTGCAAAGACGCCTACTTTCCTTCCAATCCTCGCAACATCACTTATGAAGACATTAAAAGGACTGGACCCAGTACGGAACCCTGTGGTACCCCACTAGTAAGCCCCATTTCTTCAGAGTGGACTCCATTTACTATTACCTTCTGTGTCCTGTTGTTCAGCCAATGTTTTACCCAAGCTACCACCCTGGGACCCACTCCCAGGCTGGATAATTTGTTTATTAATCTTTTGTGTGGGACTGTGTCAAATGCCTTGCTAAAGTCTAGGTATGCCATGTCCACAGCCCTTCCCTGGTCTACTACTTTGGTCACCCAGTCAAAGAAATAAATTAGATTCCTCTGACATGACCTTTCTGCTGTGAATCCATGCTGCCTTGGGTCCTCTGCCCCACTGGCCTCTAGGTACTCAATAATTCTTTCCTTCAGAAGTGATTCCATCATTTTCCCTACCACAGAGGTCAAACTGACAGGTCTGAAGTTTCCTACCTCTGTCTTGCTCTCACTTTTGTGAAGGGAAATCACATCTGCCCTCCTACAGTCCTCAGGTACCACCCCATCCTCCCATGATTTATTAAAAATGGTAGTCAGTGGTGTTACTAATTCTCCCCTTAATTATTTTAGAATTCTGGGGTGAATCCCGTCAGGCCCCATTGCTTTGTCCAGCTTCAGTTTTAGGAGTTCTTTCAGAACCTTTCTCCTGTGAAAGGACTGGGATCGACCCTCCCATCCAGAGTGCTTCTGTTAATTGGATTAGGTACCCTCCTCTTTGTGAATACTGAGCAGAAGTATTTGTTCAGTATCCCTGCTTTTTCACTGTCCCTCTCTGCCCACCCACTGTCCATTCTATTCAGCCTCACTATCCCTCCCTTTGTCTTTCTATGCTCCTTAATGTACCTATAAAAGGTTTTATCCCTCTTCTTAACCAAGTTGGCTATCTTTTCCTCAGTTTGAGCCTTTGCTATTCTGACTGCCTTCCCTGCTTCCTTCTGCCTTATCTGGTACACTTCTCTGTCCTGCTTCTTCTGTGTTTCCTTATACTTCCTAAATGCTATCTTTTTCTCCCTAACCTTCCCTGCCACCTCTTTTGAGAACCATAGTGGCTGTTTCTTTCATTTTGATTTGTTTATTTGCTTCACACAAAGGTTTGTTGTCTCTGTGATGGCAGTTTTGGTGTTTTTCCATTGTTGCTCTACCCCTCCTTCTTGCCTGTTTTTTTTTAACCTTGCATTTATCCTCCTACTACCTCTTCTCTCCACTCTCTCAGACTTCCACTAGCTACGCTCCCCTCTGGTCTTGCCGTGATCTGCCCCTAGAGTACCTGTAGATCCACTAACCTAGGTACCTGGATAACCCCCCAGGTGGGGTGAGGAGGGGCTCCATCCCGCTTACCTCCCCAGAACCAGCACACTGAAACGTGGATCCCTTTATAGTGGGGTCTGTCGTTGCAAGCTCGAGAGACGCGCATGGTGGTGTCATCGCCTAGGAGAGACCAAGGGTGTTTTTCTCCTGTTCTCCTAGACGTCGGCATGCAATGGGGTCAGTGAGCTAGGAGGCGCGCTGAGACGTGCCTCCTGCTCCGCCCCCTGCCGACATCTACTCAATCCCCCTACTGCTGCTCCAGCTCACCGCACCTACCACCGGGCTCCCCCAGATGGCGGTATTGTGGTGGGAGCCTGCAGAGAACCCCCACCACCACAGCAGGAGAGCAACCATTGGGCGCTCCATCCTTCTCCTCTCCGGCCGACCCCTGGTGCCCCGGGATCTTTCCCGAACCCAGGTCGCTGGCATGGTGCGTCCAGCGCCTCAATCCTCAGCACCACCGGCCAGCCTTCTTGCCTGTTGGCTAGTGCTTTTCTAAGGCACTCTCAAAAGTCGGCCCTCCTGATAGTAGTAGCACTGAATTTGTCAAGCAATTTTGTGAGATTCTCTATTTATCCTTCACAAAATTTAGGGGAAAAAAATCCTCTAAAATCCTTTTTGTTATAACTACAGAAAGAGGCCAGTTCCTATTACATTACTTAAGTACCATCTGGTAGATTTTCAACTACACTATTAGATGAGACCACTCTCTCCGGGTAACAGTATACACATTAACAAACAAAACAAATTCCCAACAAAAGGTTTCACAATTCTCAATAGGGATTTTTAAAAATCTTTAAAAATCCCTTGACTAATTCGGTGCTACTACCGTGAAGTCCAGTACCCTCACTTTTGTATAGCTTGATTCTGCAGCTGAGTTTATTGTGAACCATACTGTTTGGTGGTCACTTGTTCCCAGTGGCTACCCACTTCTAGATCTGAGATCCTCTCACTGTCCCCATTTGAGAGTATGAGGTCTAAGATTGCTCCCTCCTGAGTGGGTTCCAACATTAGCTGTCTGAGGCATGCTCCCTGTAGGGTATTGAGAATGGCCCTGCTGTTGGATGTGGCTGCAGCAAAGGTACTCCAGTTAACATCTGGCATATTCAGGTTCCCCCATCAACAATATCTCCTCTTTCTCTGCCATCCTAAGGATGCCTACTATCATATCCTTGTCCGTTCCCTCCCCCTGAGATGGGGGTATGTATACAACCCCTGTACAGATTGTGAAACACCCCGAAGGTTTACGCCCAGTTGCATTTGCCAGTCAGAGCTTGAACCCTTCAGAGCGAAGGTATCCTGTCCAAAAGTTTGAATTCCTGGTGTTGAAGTGGGCCATAGTTAATCAATTCCATGACTACCTGTATGAGGCCATGATTACTGTGAAGATGGATAATAATCCCCTTACTTATGTGCAGACCATAGTCAAACTCGATTCAGCCGGCCACTGGTGGTTGTCGGCTCTGTCTACCTGTGACTACAGTGTAGAGCACTGGCCTGGGCTTATTAATATAGATGCAGATGCTTTGTCCCAATGCCCTTTAACTTAGGGGGCTGAGCATTCCAGCTGGGTCAAGATACCTGAACAAGGGGTAAAAGCGTTGTGTAAGAAATTTAATGGTGACGAGTCCCTTTCTCTCGAAGATGCCCCTCATTTGGTGAACTGCTTAGGAGCCTCTGGGAGTTGCCTTCCAATAGTTTATTTCCACCTGACAGCACTGGACATGAGGTCCTTGCCACAGCTGACTACTCAGGACTTAGGAAAGAGCAGCAGGACAGTTCCATTATGGGGGAGGTAATCCAAGTGCTTCGGAGAAAAGGAGACCCAGCTCAAGTAAAAGCTAGTGATCCACATGCCCGGGTATTACTGCAAGAATGGCCAAAGTTGCAGCTGAAGGAAGGTTTGCTCTACCGAGTGACTCAAGACCAGCAGGGGGTACCCCGTGTGCAGTTGGTATTGTCTGATTGTTTTCAAAGCCTGTTGATGAAAGCCCTACACGATGATATGGGCCACTGGAATTGGTAAAGAGCAGATTCTATTGGCCCAAGATGGGAGATGATGTAGAGTATTATTGCAAGAACTGTCACTGGTGTATCCTGAGGAAAGCACTTCCCCAAAAAGCTGCCCTGTTAGATAACATCCATACCAGTGCACTGATGGCATTAGTATGCACTGATTTTCTCACGTGGGAACCAGACTCCAGGAATATCTCCAGCATATTGGTGGTTACAGATCATTTCACCCGGTGTGCTCAAGCTTAGCCCACTAAGGACCAGAGGGCCTCCATGGTGGTCAAAGTGTTGGTCGAGAAGTTTTTTTGTCCATTACGGAGTGCCTCAAAGAATCCATTTGGACCAGGGACGTGATTTTGAGGACTGGTTGATAAAAGAGCTCTTATCCTTATGGGGTATCAGAAAGTCCTGAACCATGCCTTACCACCCCCAGGGTGACCCCCAGCCAGAGAGATTCAACAGAACCCTATTGGATATGCTGGGCAACCTGGATCCAAGAGACAAGTGTACCTCGAACCAAAGAGTAAGCACTTTGGCCCACATATACAGTTGCACAAAAAATGACACAACGGGTTTCTCTCCTTACCATCTGACATCTGGGAGGGAGGCCCGCCTCCCCGTGGACCTGTGTTTCAGAGTGTCAGGGGATGGCATCAAAGAGAATGAGTATTTGCAATATGTGAGAAAGCAGAAACAACATTTGAACGATGCCTATCAGCTAGCCTCAGAGAGAGCCACCAATCAAAATCAGGTCAGTAAAGAGTGGCATGATAAAAAAAGTGCGGGCGTTAAAACTTGGAGCCCAGTAACTGAATGCTACTCCAGAATCTGGGCATACCTAGGAAACATAAAATTTGCTGACTGGTGGGGAAGCACACTGTATGTTATAGTTGAAAAATGGAAGGACTGCCTGTACACAGGATTCAACCTGAGGGAGAAACCAGAGGGTGCAAAGTGATGCACAGGAACCACCTCCTTCCCATCAGAGATAAAACTGTTGGACCAGAGACTGATTTGATAGAGCCACCTATACCTCCAACCATGCAAGCTACTTCTTGCAGACGACAGAAGCAGAAAGATGGAGATGCTACAGAGGCTGGACCTACCCAGTTACAGGAGGTACTTGAGGAAGAAGGTTCGGCTGATGAATCAGACAGAGAGGCTGAGGACATGCCTCTGCATTTTTATCCTACTCCGGAACTAGAGAGACTGTTTCAGGGACCACCCCTGATGTTAGAGACTGGTCCTGTGATAGAAGGGTTTAATGCAAGTGGCACGGAGGTCCCTGGGCTTGACAGACATGGAGAGGTGGACATAGCTGTGCCTGGGAAGCTGGGTGCTGAAGGGGAGCCTGCTCCTTCTAACCCCCTTGACGGGGCCACTTCAGACTTGAATACTAGTCTGGCTGAGCTGTTTGAGTGGTTCTGGAGCAGTCCCCCTGAAGAAATGCCTTTTGGAGAGCCCACATTGAACTTGAATACGAGTTTGACTGGGTCCTCTGAATGGCCCCATGATAACACTCCTAGACAGAGTGGCATAGGAGAGGAAGAGCTGCCGCACCCTGCCCCTGTGGAAGAAGATGGCATAGGCCAAGGGGAAAGTGACATAGACTCTGCCTCTGAGTAGGAGGTAGCCACTAGACCTGAAGTGCAAGAAACCCCCAGAATATCAGGGAAGACTGTACGATGCACCGGGGGTGCCCACTGACCTGCCCTTATTTGTAGTATGCAAGGGGGTATATATCACACCCAAGTCCCTAGAAAGGGTGTTCATGTGCCCTGTTAGTGCTAGACCTGCCCCCCCAGGCCTGAAGGGAAGGTGGCTAAAAAGAAAAGAGGGAGGTGAAAGAGTATAAATGGAAAGAGTGGTACAAGTATAGTATGAGGTACTAAAGTTCTTATGGTTCTAAAGGTTAGACATATGGGTGCCACATCTTATGTGGCCAGTGGGTTAATTAAAGGGGAAAGTCTTCACTGAATCCTAGTGTATAGTAGAGCATTGTTCTATATAGAAATCTATCCTTTTTAAAATGCTGTTGTACTACAGTTCAGAGGCCATGGAATTTGAGTATATCCTTCTATGGTAGAACAGCATTCTAGAACCTCTAGAGACTGCACAAGTCAGTTTCATTGTGTAAGAGAAAAAAACACAATGTACACATTTTACATAATACTATACACTATAAAAAATGCAGGATGAGCAACTTTATGCACAACCAGTGTGTTCTGCCACCTTGGGGTTCTGATTCCCATGGACCTCTCTCTTGAGGTCGGAGGGAATCAGAACCCCTCTGTGGCAGAACACACTGATTGTGCATAAAGTTGTTCATCCTGTATTTTCTAGTTTGTCCGCCTCAGCCCAGTGTTCCCGTGTGCTCCAGTGTTCCCCGTCCAGCCCCAGTACTTTAGTTAGCCCAGTTCGGGCATAAATATTTATTCGCGAGTCACTGGCAATTTCAGTTTGTAGCTGGCGATCATGCAAGCCCACTGTGCACCTTTTCTGCTGACCGCTCGAGTTGGGGTCAAAACTGAAGCATTCTCCATTCCGTGATGGTGGGACTACGGGTGGGCAACCCCACCCCTTACTCGGGAGAGGACAGCCAATGTTCAGTCCTGCCCCTCCCCCGTTCTGGCACCCCAGTGACCTGAGGTTGGTCCCAAACCTGGGTTGGTGGCATAGTGTGAGGGGTGGCGTCCAGTGCCTCAACCCTCAGTGCCACCAGGCCTAATTTTTTTTTGTATTTTCTGTTTATGCACACCCCCTTACCAGCCCGGCCACCTGCTCCTTCGGGCAGCCAAGCCTCATCACACCGCTACCTCCGTTCACCATCTGTTATTCCCTCAAGTGCTGTCACTGACTGACCTGACATATCCCTTTGTAGCGGGGGGCCCCTGCCCATGGCAGGGACCTGGAGGGGCAGACTGCCATGTGCATATAGGCACACCTTCAATCCTCGCTGGACAGCAAGGGTGCAGCTTGGGGGCTTCCTGGTTTTACAGCGATGGAGAGCAGGCAGCTGTCATCTGGTGGCTTGGGCTGTCATTTTTCCTGTGTTCCTGGTGTCCCGCTCCACTTTAGCACATGTCACGGTGTCGTGGTGTTCACACATGCGATGTGTGGTCACCCTCACTGCAGTGTGCGATGCTGAACCGGCCACCAGAAGCCGCCAAAGAGTGATGCACTCTTGGGCCTGCCCCCGGGAGGAGAGCATCCATGAGATGCTTTTGGACCTTCCCTACTGGCCTCTGCTCCTGTTGTCCTGGGCTTGTGTGAAAACCCAGGTCGCCAGCATGCCAGGCGATCCCGTATTAACCGGCACCATGAGGCCTGCTCAGTCTAATATTAATCTTAAGTTCTGGCAAAGAAACCGAAGAGGGCCCTCCATAGGATTTCCTATGGGTATTGTTCTTTCATTTTCCTTATTTGTATTAAAGTCTGTGGTCTTTTTGAACTGTATTGCACCTTCAGTCCAATTAGCTATTTCAGCACTTTTGCTAGACTCACCTGGTTTTGTGAGATATGGAGAAACAGTATCTGTGAGTAATCTTTCAGTTGCTCCTGTGCTCGGGAAGCCTCCATTCTTTGTGGAGAGCTGGCATTATCCGGTGCTTGCTACCTTGTTGCAAAATCGAGAACCATTTCCCTTTTCAGTCTATATCCAGCTCACCTGCCTTAAGTTCTTTCTGGTGACTGTGGATCTTGTGCAACAGTTTTTTGTTCAGACAAACCAATTTGGGAAACTGACGCAATTTTTCCTGTTGTTGCGGGAGCCAACTTGTGTATTCCTAAGGTCTGCCAACAACTTTTTGAAGTTGCCGCCAAATCAGCTGTTCTTGACAGCAGCATCAGCCCCTAGCTCAGCTGATTCTCTGGCAGCTGAAACAGATTTGAGAAGACATGCCTTTTCTTTCAAATACCTGATGTCTTCATCTATCAGCATATCCAGGATTTTTTTTTCTTTTCTGTGAGTGCAAGTTTTAACTTTTGTTCTGCAGGGCTCAGATCAGTTTCTGTATGCTGTTCTAACGCTGTCACCTTTTCACAGGTCCGCACCTCACTTTCTTCCATAGATTGCTCCAACTGCACCTCAAGTTTATCTATATCCAGTACTTCCATTTCTAGTGCTTCAGACGTTTCAGGCATGGATTTAGAAATCACAGCTTCAGTCATTCTACCAGCCTCTCCTTCTCCGCTTGGAATAGCCTCTTGGCCAAAGGCCAGATGTGCAGCAACTTCCCCTACCCTACAAAAACAGTAGGGGATTTTTTTTATTGAACAGTATATCAAGGGTAAACAACAAGTAACAAAGTTCATACCAAAGTTTTTTACCAAACAAGCATACAGTGACCATAACCATTCACATATTACACCTCCCCATCCAGACACCCCTCATGAAAAATAATCTAGATAGGTAATTACCAAGGCCTACCAACATAATGTACACATTTATAGCGAAAAAAATAGTACTGTTATAGGCAAACTACCTTATACTAATATTTATGGAAAATGGAGTGCGATAACGTCTTATATTTTTAAGCTGTAATATCCTTCTGTTTAAGTCTGGCATTCCCTTTGACATTGAGCCTGCCATGGGCACATACTGTAGCCAAATAATGTTCCCAATCTTAGGAGGGATCCTACTATCTACCACTTGTTCTCCTATAACCATCCCCTCTATTCCCTGATTATCAGAAAACACAGGTTAAAAAAAAAATCTGTAACTCGTTTTTTATATTTCCCTGTATTCATTAGAACAGTAGTTTTGATAAATGCCATTGCTTAAGTTCCCGGAAACAATCCTGTACATAGGCTATGACAGGCTTCCCTTTACATTCTTAAGTTTAGCAGTTTCCCAATCTGAAAAGAAAGGCCCACATTTCTGTTGGAAAAGTAATAATCCCGAGTACCAGTACCTTTCAGGAGTGGTCTAAGATTATGGCTAAAAAACAGACAAACAAAGAAAACTTCTGCATTGATCATTGCAAGACTACCCACTTGCATGTCTCTGTACATATGTACTCTCTTAACAGGGTTAAGATGGCTTCCCACAAAGCAAAAGAAATATTGCATAATCTAGTTTCCATTGAGACCATGAGGGGTATATATATATAGCTAAGAAATAAGAAGACTGAGTGCCAGCCCAGTGGCACAGAGGGCTAGGTGCTTAGTGCCTTACCTCTCCATGCCAGCGACCTGAGTTGCGGTACGAGCTTGGGTCGCAGAGGAAGCTGGGGTGGAGGGGAGAGTTGGGATCAGGACTGAGCAGCTGGCAGGCAGTTCTCCTCTCCTGGATTGGGAGGTTGGTATTCCCAGCATTGGCTGCCACCAAGTAAAGGCTCTGTGGTAGTGCCGTGCAGATGGGGGACCAGATGCTAGACTAGGGTGGGTGGAGCAGAGCTGCTGGTTCTGGCACATACAATTGCTTCTACATGCATGTGTGACTGAGTTGCTAAGGCCTCGAGGAGAATTAGGGGGGCAACACTGGAGGAAAAGATCAGGCACAGCAAGAGTGTATGACGCTCACTGGTCACACCTCCACCCGCCATGTCATCAGGGCAATCTGGAGCGGGTAACTAAGTTCTGAACTTCAAGGGGGGGGGTTGGACCTCCCTCTCCTGACTCTCATATGGGTGGCAAAACCGTGCGGATGCTCTCGTCGCTGGGAGTCCTGGGGAGGCACTGGATAGTGAAGGGGGTGGTGGCAGCCAGCAGATGGGAGCCTCCCGTGCCATGGCCCCAAGGAGGAAGAATAGAATATAATAAAAAAAAAAAACAATTAAAAAGACAGGAATTTAAAAGGTCTTTACCATGTAACCCTCTTTTTTTTAACATTGTCCCACTACACCATTTGGAAACCTTAGTCTCTGCGAGAAATAGTTTCTTTTCCCAATTAAAGGAGAAGTCTCACTTATGCAGTGCTGTGTATTTGCTTACCTCAGCCCTCCCATGTCATATTCATTCCCTCTCTTGGTGTTTCCAGTCAGCAATTGTGGTTTAAGGGGCATTTGAAATGTAAAAAATATAGATTTTAAACTAAGTGATCCAGCTGTCCAATTCTCCAGCTGCTGAAATGAGGATGTGTGTCATCTGGGTAAAGGAAGCATTCAGTCAACTCCTCCTCCCACAGCACGTTAGGACTGTCTTACAGTGAGATATAAGCAGCCCAAAAAAATAGATTATTTGAATTAAATAATTTTAGATGTATTATTTGCTATGCACAAATAAAGGCTGCTAGTACTACACACTGTGTGAGTGGTGAGACAGGACTGTCTTAAGCCATTGCAATTTTACAAACAACACAAAATACAAATAGGAAGCACTGAAAACCTTATATTTTCTTCTAATCTGTTGCTCCAGTGACATCAAAGAAAGGGATATATTACAAGCGGCTCATTTGCATTACATGGAGATTGGCTTGAAGCGTCACAAGGAGGAAATTGTTTAACCAGGAGGCACACTAAGCTGAAGCTTGTTCCAGGTGCAACCTAGGGCCCAAAATTATGCTTGTGACTTTCTCAGGGTCACACAATCACAGAAGTGGGGCTGTGGGATTCAAACCCAGGTCTCCAGGTTTGCAGCTCAGAGCCTTAAACCACTGTGCTATACTGCCTCCTATACTTGTGTCAGTGCCTCAGAATCTAGATATGTGATACAACAGAAAAATGACTAATCTCTTATTGACATACTTGAAGTAATTGATGTAATGTATAAAGCAATTGTTATAAATATCCAATTCATAAATAAACAGGAGTCTTTCCTTTAAAGAGGCCATTTCAGGTCCATAAATCAGACACTATGGGGCCTGTGGTTCTGCAACCACATGTATAAGACATACACACCAGCTTCTGCAAACACAGGTATGAAACATACATACATACCTCTGGCCACAGAAGTCCAGGCATCACAAAATCCTTGATATCGGAACTGAAACAGTACTTCTGTCTGCAGAAACGCATGCTCCTAATGGTCATGTGCCACTGCAGCTGTGGGTATAAGACATGCACACCAACTTCTTGCTGCAGAAGCACTGGTCCCTGTGTGGTCCAGCACGTCTTTAGTGAGAGGTACTCATGGATGATGCAAGTCATACCCACATAACTCTGACTGCAGAAGCACAGGCTGCAGATACAAGTCCTCAAAGGTAGCACATCAGTGCTGCTGCATTTGTGTCACCTGAAAACAGTTGTATGTTGCTTATCTTACCAGATGATGGATGTCTGTGGTTGCTTGTGTGGTCTTGCCCTTTTGCTGCTTGGGGGCTGAGGAGTTATGGTTGGAAACCCTAACACCATATTTCCCTACTTTTGTGGCATTAAGATGAACCCTAACTGGTGCATTAACATAGTTTTTTGCAATGATATATATTATACTGGCGCCGTAGCACCAGTATAGTTAGGGTTGACTGGGCAGTTTAATGTTAAACCTCAAATTTTGCATTTTAATAACTTTGCATCGGTTCAACAGATCTGCAGAAAATTTGGCGTGCTTTGCAGCTAGGGGCAGGTCTCTTGGAAGTGCCAAATTTCATGTGAATCCCTTTTGTTGTTTTGAGATACAGAGTGGTGAAAAATGCAAAATTAGATTTTTCAATTTCTTTTGACAGCCATTTCTCGGAAACGGCTTCGGGTTGTGGTTTGAAATTTTCAGGGTTGAAAGCCTTTGCCTTAAAGAAGTGTCTTTTGAAGGTTTGGTGAAAAAATATTAATCCATTCAAACGTTATTTAATTTTTATTTTTCCCATTATTTCCTATTGAAAAAAATAGATGTCCCGTTCAAAAACAAGCTTGTTTTTGCAGGGAGGTATTTTGTGTTCACAGGCAGGGTTACATAGTGTCGCAGGGAGCTTGGTTATCTAATTGCATCCCCTACCCACTCATTATTTTCCTGTATCCCTGGTGTCTGGTGGCACCCCTTTATGATGCCTCATGTCTTGTGGCTCCCCCTCACCCTCCCATCACCATGCTTTTATATTTGTCACCTATTTGCAGACAGTGGGGTGCCCAATCTCTTTGTTGGCACATAAGTTCCCCCTGCCAGTGTCAGATATGGGGGAGCCCACTTCCAGTTTCACAAAAAATGTTTTTTCTTAATTTGTCGACAGCGGGGTGCCCAATCCCTGTCAGCAATGTAAGCCCCCCCGCCAGTGTCAGACATTGGGGAGCCAACTCCCAGTGTCCCTACATATAATGTACTGCCTCTCCCAGCTGTGTGGGACACTGAGGAGCCCACCCCCAGTGTCACCAAAGAGTGTAACATTTTCATCCCTGTAAAAAGAAAACAGTCCCCAACGTCTTTTTTTATTCTGGGAAAATTGGTTCCTCGTGATCTTCCCATGACCCTCCCCCATCCCGACTCTCACACTGAGCACAAAGCACTCCACACACACAACCTGCCCTATACTTACCACCGGAGATCATCAGCTGGCATCATCTGTGGACCAGGACACATCTGTACTCTTCAAAGCAGAACCGTGAACTGAAGAATCACAGTAAATGCCGTATAATGGCTGTTAGTGGTGTTTTGAACTTATGTTGCTGTCTCAGCCATTTTAAGGTATTTTTTCACCAAATGTTCAGCATGGGCTTTTGTGAACCGCACCTAATGAACACTGCCACTGTCATTTCGTTAATCAGACCTGTAAGGTGATTTCCTGGATGCTGCATGAAATCATCTTTTGGGACTGAGTAACAAAATGACAGTGCCAGTGATCGGTCCCTGTCTCAGGCACGTCACCTATATGCTGATCACCTTGTGCTTCTTGCTAGCTCACAGGATATCAGAGACATCAACACCAGTCTAAACTCTGATTTGATCACATTCAATCCTGGCTCAAGGCCAATAAGCTTGTCATCAACCTCCAGAAGATGCAGGCCATGTTATTTGGCTCCCTTGCCAAGGTTAGAGCATGCCCGGCCTATCTCAAAGTCGTTGGTGCTGATGGCATCCCTATACGGGTGGTCGACTCTTTCAAGTACCTAGGGGTAACCCTTGACCCTCAGCTGGACCTCTTCCTGCACATACGAAATTCCTGCAGGGCCACAAACTGTAAACTTGGTCTGGCGTACAGGGCCAAAAGCTGCCTCACCAAGCTGCCCGACTTGCCATTGCAAAAGGGGTTCTTCTCCTCATGCTCTGCTATGGACTCACCTCCTTCATGAATGCTCCAAAAGCCTGGCTCATGAAATGGGACACAGCGTACAACAATGTTTGTCGCTTCGCCGTGTCAGCCCCCCATCTCAACCATCACTGTCAACTCTACTTCAGGCTTGAGAGGCTCTCCCCCAGTAACCATCGATCCTTTGTTATGGGCAACTTCATAGATATCATCCGAATGTCCACCCCACCAGCACTTGCCGAACTGCTCAAGCCAGCCCCTTCTGGCTACTGGCTGAGGTCTAGTGACTCCCAGGCTCTCATGGTCCACAAAACTCGCTCCCTCGCAGTGGATCGTGCCTTTGCAGCCCTTAACCCCAAAGCCTGGAACCTACTGTCTGCTCATGTAAGGGCTGCCCCCTCCCACATTTGCTTCATGTCCTCCCTCTGGGCTACTTAAAGCAAGCATCTGCCTGCCTTTGCTCTTAGCTGTTCCACCCTGCATGGTGAGCCTGTGTCCCATTGACTATGTGCGTTTGCCGCATCTGTATCGTGTATACCTTGAATCTGTCCTACTGATGTATGTTTGCTTTCTTGACTGCCTCCTGATGTTGCCATGCCTTAACTCTGTACTTGCCTTGTATTTGTTGCTGCCTGTACCTGACTGTACCTTGTTGATTGCTGTACCTTGTCTTTGAATTGTTATTGCCTGTACCCTGTAATTCTCCCAGGTCACACCTGAAAATAGGCACTTGACTGTCTAGCATGCTTACCTGGTTAACAAAAGCTAAATAAATAAATAAAATCATGAGGTGGGGTCCCAAAAAGCCCATGTTGAAAACCTGGAGCAAAATACCAAAAAACACCAGTTACACGCTTTCATTGACATTTCCTACTTGTGACTAACTTTGCCAGTTTTAAATATTTTCCTCCACATTTTCAACATAGTCATTTTTCACACTACCTCATGAACAGTACAGCTGTCATTTCTTACATCCTGCCGAAACATGCTTTTGTACCTGTGGTGCATAATGGTGTGGTTCTTGCTACAAATTTCCTTCGGGACGAGTAGCGAAATGACAGTGCCAGTGTTCATGAGGTGGGGTCCAAAAGCCCATGTTGAAAATTTAGAGCAAAATACCCCCAAATGCCCAATTTTTCATATTTTCACACGAACATTTCAACAGAGCCATTTTTCACACCACCTCATGAACAGTACAGCTGTCATCTCTCATCCTGCTTGAAATGAGTTTCTGCCAAATGTGGCGTGGAATGGCGTTCTGTCACAGATTAAGAAATTTTCACCTATGGGATTTGAGGTGGCATGATAAGAAGACTATGTTGAAAATTTGGGGTTAAAATGTGAATAAATGGCAAAGTTATCATGGCTACATACATCAGTATATGTATCTCTGAAGGGATGGGGCCCTGCGCTCTCACAGACAGATAAGGATATGATTATATTAATCTGAAAAAGTAAGGAAATTAATTGCAAACAACTTCGTTGATGCATCAGTTAGGATTATTACTACAGCAACAAAAGCAGGGAGATGGGATCTTAGGGTTTCCAACCCTAATACCCCACACCCACTCTGCAGACACTGACAGGCATCACAAGTGTGTCTTGGGGTCATCAACCCTAACGCTCACCCCATTCTTCTATACTGTATTCATCTCAGCTTATTTACTTACGAATGGGGTGAGTGTTAGAGCTGCCAACCTCAAGGCACATCTCTGATGTCTGCCAGTGTCTGGCAAGGAGGGGTGGTGTTAGGGTTGGAAATGACTCCATTTCCTGCTTTGTCGCTATAGTAACAACCCAACTGATGCATTAACGAAGATATATTTTCATTGCAAAAACATTGTTAATGCATCAGTTAGGTTAAAACAATAAAAGTAGGGAAATGAGGCATTGGGGTTTCCAACTCTAACACCCTCCACCCCACCCACACCACCCACCTCCACACACCAGCAGACGTCGGGTTGTGCCTTGGAGTCGCCGGCCCTAACTCACCCATTCCATGTAAGGGAAGCTGAGATGGTACAGTATAGGAGAATGGGGTGAGAGTTAGGCCTGATGACCTAAGGGCACACCCTGACACTGGTTGGTGTGTGGAGGGTGGGGTTGTGAGAAGTGATAGGGCTGGAGTGTTGGGGTTGGAAACCTTAATGCCTCATTTCCTACTTTTGTTGCTTCAACTCCAACTGATGCATTAACAATTTTTTTGCAAAGAAATTCTTTACCTTTTGAAAAAAATTTAATCTTACTCTTCTATGTGGGAGCGCAGTGCCCCCGGGCCCTGTGCTCCCATCAGTCCATAGTGTGTCATGGTTGCACAGGGCCCCATGCATAGGGCCATCTGGGCCCTGCTCTGCTATGTAATCATAAGTGTTTAGACATTGTAATTAACCCTCCTCTCCCTGTGGGAGCACAGGGCCTCACGCTCCCATCACTCCATAATGGTATCCCTTTGTGGGACCCCATCTATCTATAAGTGTAGAGATACTATAATGAACTGTCATCTCCCTGTGGGAGCACAGGGCCTGGATGGCGCTGTGCTCCCACTACTGCATAATGGAGGGCCCTGCAATCCCATTACTATATAATGGTGTCCAGGGGTTCAGTTGATCTATTTTTTGTGGAAGTCTAAAACTTGCATGAGTCAAAATCTGGAAGTCATTCCAATTTTCTGGAAGTCAAAATACTCCAGGATCCTACTTATGAAGTCAATATTGTAAGAAGAGAGAAGTAGCAAACCAGGCACCAGTCAAGTTTCCAAAACAGTAATTTTATTTGTAAATACAAGTTACTGACAGACACAACTCATAGTAAAACCAGCAGCAAAGTAAGGAACAGATCTCTAACTGGTTTTGCGGAGGCTTCGTCAGGGGTGTCTGCTAGCTGCTAGTGCACCATTTAAATACAAGAATTTCTTAACATGATAGGTAAGCAATAAGACATGGCTGGGTGTTGGTAGTACTGAGATACCCACACACACCAGGCGTGAGTGAGCACGAGACCGCAGGTCTGGTGCCTTCAGCCCTGGGTATGGGTATCTCAGTACTACCAACACCCAGTCCTATTGCTTATATAAATGGGCCCATAGGCAACTTTGAAAAAGAACATTCTAAAAGTTTTCAAAGTCACAAAAATATACTAAAATGTTGCTAAATAATGTAAAATAGTCCTTCCACTGATGTTTTCACCTGTCAGTCATCTGTCTTTCTTCACACTCAATACATTGTGTGATTGTTTATCATGGAATAGAATAATTCAAAGCTCTGCATTATTCCAGCAGTGGAATGCTGCCCCCCTCCACACACACACACACACACAGAATGGTAACATGGAATACATGAATTCAACATTCTTCAGAGCTCAACTGGCATACAAACAAAGGCACACACAGGCCTGAAGTGGAGCCAGAACCTCAATTGTATCTGTTGCCAGGTAAGGAGCAGGGAGTTCTCTGATAAAGTGGTAGGGACAGGAGGGGGAATTTTAATGATCATCAAAGAAACACCAGAAATGAAAACTAAATAGTACTTGATTTTTTTTAATTTGTATATATGTGGAAGGGGAGCCCATGAGTGTAAATAACATTACATTATTTACTTACTTTATTTAATTTAATGGACTTTTATTTTTAGGGCTTAGTCAAAGTGTTTTATATATGAGTGAAGGCTGCATCCATGTTTGTGATGGAGACTAGGAAACGGGTGGCTTATGAATTCTGTGAGTTGCCTTGGTTGGCAGGGACTTGTTTTAGCCAGTGGTGGCATTCTCTAAATGCAATGGCTAGAACCAAGTCTCAGCCAATCAGGACACAGGGATTTCTTTGCTCATTTTATATTGCATTACATCACACAACTTATAGTGTAAAACCAACACCAATAGTATATAATTGAGAAAAAGGGCAAGAATGAGAAAAGAGAGGAATGGGAGAGGTGGGGAAGAGGGTGGTTGATGATGGGGTTAGGTTGGGAATGGGAAGAGGTAAAAGGGATCCAGAGAGGAGTGTGTGTGTGTGTGTGTGTGTGTGTATGGAAGGGGGAGTTAAAGAGAGTAAAAATGTTTTGTTTTGACAAGATTAAGAACAATTTAAGGCTCAGTTCATAAATAGTACTCTAGACTACACAAGTTTTTAACTTACTACACTATAGATATAAATATATCCTGTAAAAAGAAAACTGTCCATCGATGTCTGTTGCTGCCACCATTAGTCCCCACCGACCCTCCGCTCAGCACCCACCACCCCACCCCTCAAGCCCTTACTTATCCACTGGATGTCCAATGCCATAATCCTCTCTGGACCACAGATACATCTTCACTAATCAATGCCTGACCATGAACTGAGGAAATCAGGTATGCAGTTCTATGTATTTCAATGAGGTTTTGAACTTAGTGGCATAACTTGGTCATTTCTGAATATTTTTGCTCCAGATTTTCAACTTGCCTTTTTTGGGACCCCACCTCATGAACAATGGCAGTGAAATTAGGCAAATCTTTCCCAAAAGGTGATTTTACAGTCACTCGTGAAATCACCTTCAGGCAGGAAGCTGAATATTTTCTCCACACTTGTTCATGAGGTGGGGTCATAAGAAGGCTATGTTGAAAACTTGGGGTAAAATATAAAAACCCCAACAATGACGTTATGAGCCTATGCTGAAATTTACAAATGCAGTCTTGTAACTTAGTAATTTTCAATATTTTGACCCCAAATTGTCATGCAACCATGTGGCCGTGGATGTTATGGTTACTACATCTGCCTTGTGAGTTTAAACAAGGTTGAGGGCCTGGACTCTGTTTTTCCCTCAATGTGGGGGGGGGGAGGGGGTCATTCCAAACAGAATAACAAATAGTGCGGTGCCTCCACCCAGAGTTAAATTTAAGTGGGCCTGGTGATGAAGTGGTACAACCCATTGGGATGCTGTACCTACCCACCTCCCTGCACATTCACTACACACACAGAACACCAACACTGTTGCAAGATTTCAGTGCACATGCAGTTACTATCTCTAATAATATGCACATGAATGATATGCTCACGAGATAGTTTAAAAAGAACAACAAACCATTTATTAAAAGGGTTAACCATAGGGGATAGGGGATGCAAAATAAATAACGATTCAGCTATTTCAGAGAATTTGATTTAGCTATTAATAGCAGCATTAACAACAGTGCCCACCCCCACCAGCAATGCAAACAGTACAAATCCCTTTCCACAGCCCACCTATACTGGGGTACTGCCCACTCCTGACTGGTACCAGTTTTCCCTCAGTTAACTAAAGGGGAGCTCCCAAGGTCTTCACTGGGTACCCAGCGGTTGGAATGGTGCATGACCGATAGTGGTGCAGCTGGTTGGCCGGCATGGTGCACTTTAAACATAGAGAATAATGGATGGGTGACCATCCATAACAAGGATATTTATCATTGAGAGAAGGAAAGCCATGACAGGAACTTTGAGAGCGAAGCTCGAGAGGTCTTTGTCAAGGTTTTATTTCTTGAGATGGAAAATATCCTTGTTTGTGATAGCACCCATCCTTTATTTTTTTATAGTGTATGGTCCCAACACAGGTATCTCTTTTTACCTTTCTGGGGGTGACTTGTGTTGGTCCAGTGACAGGACGCTTAGTGCTTCACTCTCCTACTGGTTGTGCTAGTCCATGCAGTCAGAGAACACTGTCTGCATTATGAAAAGGACATGTGGTTTTAATTTTGTTAACTTTAATTTTTTTAAAGTAAGTCCTTTTGTCTGTCGGTGGTGGCATGCTGAAGATCCATGGTGATGAAGAGTAGGGTCAGAAGCATAGGGGGTGGAGTCAAGGTTCCGTTTCTCACTGCTGCAGCCGTTTCCCGAACTGTGGTCCTTAACTTACGCACATGCGCAAGCTCATTCCATACTGTTGTACCATCAATGTGATGTACTCAAGATGGTACAATAGCAAGTTTTTGTCACACTGATGGGACAAAAAGATTGTCTTTTTACTGAATTTAGCCTATAACAATGTTCCACCACACACTGAAAATATGTAAATCCCAAAGGCCATGCAATTGCAAAAATGGCTTTTTACACAAAACAGTTGTAACTCCTGGTCTGATGGTCAAACAGTAGCTTTGGAGAAAACTATGTACAACACTCCCAGTTGCAGGCAAACCCTGAGGTTACTCACAGTTCTGGAGATACTAGTTTCTGTGTCCTGTACTGCTGTTTGTTTTTCAAGCTGCAGTTCCGAAGTGCTCTGAACATGAATGCAGGTCTCAAATGGATTGACTGATGGCAGGCTCTCTTTGCAGACTTCAGACTTCTTCTGTTTCTTTTGCAGGCAAACTGGAAGGACCAGTCTCAAGGACCAGGGCCTAATGTCTCACTACCCATCCTGGCATTCAGCCTTCAGGTAAAGTGATAGCCAGCACCTAGTGGTAGCACTGACCAGCCAATTCCCCATGAGCATCCATGATATGGAACTTCCTTCTGGAACTCAGGAACACGGTCTTCAGCCACACTGCAGGCTAGCAGCTGTGGCTGAATTACTTCAGCAGAAGTGGACCACCTCTTATTGCTGTAGACAGGAATCAGTCTCTCAATATTTTTCAGGTGCTCTGGCTCTGTCCAGCAGAAACAGCACTTTACACTTTAAACTGCTTGGATGCAGGCTGTGTAAACCTTCTGGAATGCCTTCTGATTAGTGGCTGTGGAAACCTCAGGCAGGCCTCCAACCTTCGGCAGACACACAGTCCAAGCCCTCCTTACTCTCTAGGAGCTCCAGGCAGACTGCTGCAAGCTGTATCTGGCCTCTGGTTCTGAAGAGGTCAGGGCAGCACCCCATTGGTCCAGCAGGCAGTCAATCCACAAAATTAGTATGCTGAACGTTCACTCAATGACTGATTGACTTGATGAAAAGATGCCAAAGCCCAGTCCTCTCCTTTCTCCCAGATGCCATTGCTGTATCCCTCTGGGCTCCTTGAGCTCCCATTAGTTGATTATGGGGTATGGGTGACAAAAATGGCTGCTTCAGAGCAGACAGTGGAGATTCCCACCTTTTAGTTTATTTTATAGGGCTCCTGATTTGTATTGAGCTTGACTGTCCACAGAGTTTAGTAGCTGCCCCTCTGACCTGATATGCAATGACAGAGTGGGACTTGAAGGACTCCCCTGCATATGGGCAAGCCGTAGCTCTCTTCTTCCAGTCAGCAGACAGAGTTATGCAGAATAGCAACTTCAGCTGCTTCTTAAAGTTATAGTGCACTTTTAGTGCTTTTTTTTTCCAAGTCTCGGTCCCCCCCCCATGTGCCTTCGAACCAATAGCATATTACTTCATCAAAAATATTACAGAGACTGGTTGTTTACAGTGACAAAAGTGAATAAATTACCAGTCGCTGTAGTGGTTGCATGGGACCCTGGCACAGCTTCTCTGGATTTTGTGCCCCCTTCCTAACACCTCCACTGTGGATGTGATTATAATAAAATCTGAGGGTGGGTGGGTGGGTTGAACCCCCTCATGGAGTGTCGGGAGGCACATCCCCAGCTGAAGACACACTTGTGTTCCCAATAACACAATGCAGACCATGATCGCAGTCGACATTGTGCATCATGATAAAGCTGGTGGCAGGTTTTCTGTTGAACCGCTTATGGAAACCCTTTGAAACCCCACTTAAGTCTCTGGAGTCCTGGGGGATCAGAACACACGAAGGGGACCATTGTCAGAGCCACCAGAATGGCTTTAAACAGTAAGTGCCATAGTGCTCCAAATACTTGAACTAGCAGATGCCAACTTGCACATTCAAGCAGGCATCCTATTGGTCACTCACACTTTGTTGTGCAACATTCGTGTACTGCAGAGTGGGTGGTTTAACTTTGCAACTCACTCCTCTGGTTGCCCACCAGGATTGCCAACAACAGGGGCTGGCAGGAGCACAATAGGGACCCAAACAGGGCCAAGGACCAGTGGGAGGGCAGGACAAAACCCTGGATGCAGACCAGGTAAGCCTCACCCATGGGGGTGGGTTATACTTTCAACATAGCCATTTCTTCGAAGCATAATATGAATGTGACAACTATCATTTTGAAATCCTGGTCAAAATGTGTTTCACACTTGTGGTGTGAAATCATCTTTTGGGTAGGATTTGAAACTTTTCTCTGCCCTTGTTCATGAGGTGGGCTGCTAAGAAGGCTATGTGGGGTCATAAGAAGGCTATGTTGAAAACTTGGGGTAAAAATATCAGAAAACAAAAAAGTTGTGAGTCTACATTGCAATTTTTCAGTGCATGCTTGTAACTGGTAATTTTCAATATTTTGACCCCAACATTTCAACATAACCATTTTTTCACAACACCTCATGAATGTGACAGCTGTCATTTCTCAAATCCTGCCCTAAATGTGTTTTTACACTTGTGGTGCCAAATGATGTGGCAGTTGTTTCATAACTGACAGCTGTCATGCTCCGAAGGATTGATAATAAAAAGATCATGTTGAAAATGCGGTAAAATGTGAAAATCAACTAAAAGTTATGAGGAAACAATTGTTCCAACATTTACTGATAACTTTTTTTTTTTTTTTTGCAGATTAGGGTCCCTGTTTTCAGCTATATCTTTGGTTACCTACTCCCTGAACATGGCAGGTGTCATTTTCAAATCCCCTCTGAAACTTGTTTCCACAGTCACACAGCAAAATCACCTTTCAGATGGTATTTTAAAAATTCCACCTGTCTTGATCATAATGTCAAGTCATAAAATGACTGTTGGACATTTGGGATCAAAATGTGGGTGCCCATTAAAAGTAGAATATTGCCTGTTAGCTGCCCTATCTGGGATAATTATAATCTAACAATGTGTCAAAGCAGGACACCAGTGAAAATGAGATACTGCATCTCATCTGTTCTATCCTGGGTAAATATATGGTAAAAAAAGTGTACAAGCAAGACCTGGTACAACTGCAATACCAGCAGCAAACATTCGGCATTGACAAATGCTTGTTTTATGACTTCTTTGCAACCGTGTAAAAACAAGCCTGGTTCTATCTTAAGAGTGCCAGAGTGTGTTATCACTGTCCAAACATACACATATCTTAGAGAGTCACTGTCCAAACATACACACATTGCTGCCTTCTGCAAGGATAAACAGCAGGTGAAAGAGAGAGAGGGCCCCTGAACTGGTTTGCCCTGCTTGCTCAAAGTTCAGGAGTTGCTTTCTATAAAAACACAGAAGAGACAGAAGCAACAACTGGAATCTCATTTCAGTGATGTCATTCCTCCTTTCTGGTATTAATGACATACTGTTACAATACAATTACAGTATAATACCCCTTTTTTTGTATAGTGTCTATAATAGACATGTAGCCCAACATGCTTTACATTAAGAAAAGGTACAGAGACATCAGAAAATAAAATATTTAACTACATAATATAAGAGCAATGCACAGAAGAAAAATAGAGTGAAATCAGAATAACAATACTGTTTGTGCTATCAACTCTGATACAGGTAACTAAAAATTAACTAGAGAGGTTATCCTTGGCATCATGTGCCTATCCCTCACTCTACCCCAATCCAAGCAATCCCTGGCCTCCAGTAGCAGCCCTTCCATCACCCTGTCCCAGTGCAAGCAGTCCCTGGCATTGAGTAGCAGCACCTACCTCACCCAGTCCCAAATGTAGGGCCCTTGGTGTTAAAGGGCACCTCTCCCAAACAACAGCTGGCACAAACTCACCTCTCCTCCTCAGGCAGCAGCTATCTGAATTCCATATTGCAAAATTTGGCATAAAAAATATGTGCTCACTGTGTGTATTTCCTAAACTGTCTGGCTTTAGTGGCAATTGAGGAAATACACATTGTAACTGTATCTCTATTTGGCAGCTATTAATATTGCATCAGATGATACACAGCCAAGGTGGTGGAATATGGGTATAATCTGCCACTGTCTGGGAAAGAGGGTTCTGGGTCATCTGCTACACAGGCGATGAGCTCCTGAAGCCACACAGAACAACAGGGAAAGATTAAGAGGTGGAGATAAACTTTTTACTGCCTTGCAACACCAAGGATGGACTTTCTGAGACAGAATGGCACAGAGCCAGTAGTGAGTCAGCAGAGAATGGGCTGTCGGTGGCTGCGTATCCTTCTGAGAGACTTTGAACAAAACCAAGCAATCATAGAAAGGCTTCTGCTGGCAACATATTTTTCCTTTTTTTTTTTTTGAGGGGGGAATTTGCCAGTAGCGAGCCCCCAAGGATGGTCTCCTGGTTGCTGCATACCTTTTGTGCATATGTGGTGGGTGTTATCTCCTTGTGAGCCACCAGGCATGGGCCCCCAGTGGTCACATATCTTTTCAGGGAAGGCAGTGACCATGAGCAAGCCATCAAGGTTGGGCTCCCAATGGCCACATTTCTTTGTGGGGAACGAGGTAATGCAGTCACTAGTAAGCCCCTGAAGATGGACTTTTGGCAGCGCATGCCTAGAGAGACAAGGGATGGATGACCAGATGACCACCTGGCTCGGTTGCTATCTGTTTGAGCTGTGTACAGGAGCTCAGCATTTGGCTGTCTACAATTCCTATTGCGCTATAGTTACATGAATTAGAGAGAACCCACTGATATTAGCGGAAAACTTATGTTAAATTAAAGTTTTAAACCAAGCTTGTTTGGTGCCCACTAGTGTTAGTTGCACTAGTGATATCCTTTCAGGTAGAAGGAAGGCTTAGGGACTGAGAATAGGCAGGGTAGGAACAGCGAGTTAGCTATAGGAGTTAGTGTTTTTAATTTTGATACCAGGTTCGTATGCTGTGTCACACGTTGGGGGTTTGCATCAGTACCTCAACTTCTGGCGATAATATCAGACATATTAACTGTACCTCACCACTACCCTACAGTGTCAGCTGTAGCAGGATGAGAGGGAAAGAAGATCCTTGGCAGGCTGGAGTGCTGTGGCCTGAAGTTTGTGATCCAGGCCAAGGGTGTAGGCAGGCATGCTCACTGTACACATTTGTGTACAGTTTTTTTTTGAGTACCTCTCCCAAACCATATGCCTGCTTGTTACCATTATCATTCCAGTCTGGAGTATTAGAATAAGTGTAGACCACTGAGTAGTGTCTATATCTGATTAAACTTATATTGTTTATGACATAGATCTGTTTATGCAATAGGAGTGGGCTCAAAACCTATTGAATAAATCCATTTATCTTCACAACCGTTGAATAAAATAGAGGATTGTGTATGAGCAGTCATACATAACAAGGATATTCTTGTATCAAGAGGTTTCCTTGGTAACAGATTACCTCAAGAGCGCAGCTCGAGAGGTACTCTTTTACCAAGGGAACCTCAAGATACAAGAATTTCCTTATTTGTGTATGACTGCTCATGCACAATCTTTTATAGTGTATGGGCAGTCACAGCATAGAAAATCACACAAAACCAGCTGGAGAAGACAACAGAGAATAGAAATTTTAACATTTTCTTTTTTTAACTGATACACCGTGCTGCAGATGTTTCTGCACGTTCAATTTAAAAACTCAACTTCCAGCTTAACTGGATTGAGGAAAGCAACTATGTGACAGCATTCCAAGTTGTTCTGCTGCAGCAGTGACATAGCTAGTGCAGCATAACAGCTGTGATGACATAGCTACTGCAGCATAACAACTCCATTCTAGTTATGCATTTCTATCCATAACAACATTCTACCATACACTATTAACATTTATCCATATAGTTGCTATGTCACAATCACTCTGGAACTCATTTAGAATGTTCGGCCTCAGTACCAGTCCTACCCATATTCAGATGCAAATAACTCTAAAATGAAAAAAGATAGCATGGTACTGTGAGCGTGAAAGTTAGTTCAGCACAAAATTATCTATAAAATGAGCAATGTTTCATTTATAGAAACAATATCTTATAGATTTTTTATAATTAGCAAAAAGAGCAGAAAATGCAATTTTAACTATTTTGACAAACATATGCAAACAAAGATAAGCAATTAAAAGCAAATGTCCCTACACTGACAAAAGCATCCCTATTGCATACATGAAATATACAATGGTAGCTGTCAGATAAATGATTATCTACACTTGTGCTATTTGACATAAGACATACCTCTCACATGGCATATGCCACTCATGAGGGTACCGAGGTTAAACAGCACTTGTGTAGATAAATCATTTATCTGACAGCTCCATTGTATATCCCATATATACATCCTGTTTAGAGATTAGATGGGTTGTCTGGCAACAATCTGATTTTTTATGGGGGTAGGAGCTGGAGAGGATGTACATTTTCTAAATGGGGGTTAGCAGTTGGAAGTGTGTGTACAAAATGGAAATTTCTGGCTACACCCCTGATCCAGGCAGGACTTGTTTGCAAGTGTGGACTGGAGTGCCGAGCCGGGTCTGGAAAGTTTTCAAGGGTCTGAGTAAGGACTTGAAATGAACAGGATTCCAGCAGAACTCGGAGCTACAGGTTCCCTGAGCTCTTGTGATTGCAGGACAAAGACCAGGTAGTGTGCTGTTGGAGGAAGATTACATGTTTTTCTGTGTTTGCTGCTTGAGTCTGTTCCAGATACAAGGACCGAAAGCCTGAATTGGACTTCTGTACCCTGACACTGCTGTACAGGACACAAGCGGTGAAAACATTTCAATATTGCTGTCCTGTCTCATTCTTGCCTTGGTTGGTCAACCCCACAGCAGTGGTGAGAGTGCTGGGGGGTACTTACTGCTTCATTGAACTGTGACTTGATCTGATGGCAGCAGGGCTGTGCTAGTACAAAAAGTTTGAACTGAGAGCCAAACTGTGATTTCACAAAGTTTTTTTTCCCCCATAGGCTGGCACAATAAACAGATCTGGATTCTCTGTTTTATGTAGACTTGGTTTTATTGTAATTTTTTGGTTTCATTAGGGATAGGGAGGTGGGTTGGGTGTTGGATGGTTGTTGTTAGGTTAGTGGTTGATTGAATTGGTGTATCCATATAGTAATTTATTGTGTAGAGTGCAGTGCATGTGTGAATATGTGTATGGGGTTTTAGACTGGATAAGAGAAGGGCTGGGTGGTTTTAACTTAGTTCTAATTATAAGAACAGGATATTGCATAAGCTTGAGTAGAAAGCCGGCTGAAAGATGTGCATGGCTTTTGTGCCCCAGAGGCTTATTTATTCTCCACCCTGCTGCTGGATTTCCGTCCCTTTATTGACCACCCCCTGTCAGTGGAGGCATATAGGCGCTACAGAGAGGCTGGTATTGTGAGAAGTCGGGATGGTAGGCAGCAGGGTGTGGGGGCTGCTAATAGGGAGAGCAATATTCAGGTTATGAGGACCAGGAGGTGCCCTGAGGTGAAATGGGACATAGGGAGAAGCCAGATATGCTTGGTTCATATACTCAGGGCTCCCACTGGACTGAGTGGGCAGGTAGCCGATAAGCCAGCAACCACTGCCAGTCCCCTTTGGGCGGTGCTTTGCAATGCAAGATCTGTCAGGAATAAGACTGCAATAATAGAGGACTGGGTCTCCTCTGTCAACTTGTCTTGCATCATGGACATGGTTGGGGATGGCGCTGGCACAGTTTTGGAGCATCTATCCGGCTGGATTCTTTGTGGTGCACTAGCCAAGGAGGGATTGCAAGGGTGTGGTTGTGGTCATCTATTTTAGATCCACCTAAACTTTCCGGTGTACCTAGTGGGTTATACTTCATTGTTTAAATGCAAGGCCATATAGGGGGGTCAGAGTGCAGTCTACAGAATACTTTCTAGTGTACTGGCCTCTAGGGCATGAGTGAGAATTTCTGCAGGAGGTCGTGTGCCGTTAGCACAAAGAGTGTTGGTGTCACCCAGATGGTTGACTGTGGGTGGTTTCAATGCTTGGACGATGACCGCACTTTCTCACAGTTTGGACAAGACTTCCTCCAGACTATGGATTCACTGGGCCTCACACCAATCAATCAATCAATCAATCAATCAAAATCTTTATTTAGCCAGGTGAACACCATTGAGCAAGTTCATTTACGAGATGGACCTGGGCAAGATACATGAACAATACATAAAGAGGAATGCCAACTTACAGAGTCATTACATAGAAGCAGGGATTACGCACAAGAGGTTAATAAAAGCACTGAAGTACATTTATAAAATAAGACAGAAAGCTAAATACCATGTGCTACAGAACTTGTGTTAGAAAAGATACAGAGTAAACCGATACAACCATGTATACAGAGTTTTCTTGGAGCAGGCTTGGATTCTAGTATTGAGTATGTAGTGCAAGGAAGGGCACGGGTGAGGAAGGGGGAGGAACTCGGGAATGAGAGCATAAGTGCAGGGGTGCCAGAGGGGCTTTAGAGCACCAGGGGCAGGTGGCAGTGGTTATAGAGCTAGGTGCAATACACCAGGAACAGGGACTGAGGGTGACGTGCCAGGAAGTTTAATATTAATAGATGCCAAGATGACTCAGAGAGGGAGATTCCAACTTAGATTGGGTGGAACTATCAGGTGGGGTACAAATAGACACATATATACTGAATAGTGGGGCAGGAGTACCAAGAATGGAATGCTCCTGACAGGGTTAGAACTGAATGTGGTGGGGCTGAGCGCTGGGAGGCTGTGACATCAGGGAAAGCAGTTACAGGATTCCTTGAATGAATGACAATATAGGGCTTTGAAGGCTGATAGTTTGATTGGGAATGCCAGTCACAAGGTTTTTTGCAGGTTGTTCCATAGTGCGGGTAGAGCGTGATTAATGGCAGACCTACCAAAGCGTGACTTGAACTTAGGTACTGCAAATGAGATGTAAGTAGAACTCCTTAGGGCATACTTACCTACTGCATTTAGAGGAAGACAGTCCGAGATGTATTGGGGCAGTAATTTAGTAATAGCCCTGTAGGTCCAGAGGGCTGCATTTCTCTGTCTTCTGTACTTGAGGGAGGACCAACCTACTGCAGTGTAGAGGGAGCAGTAATGAATAGAATAAGGAAGTCCAGTACTGAATTTCTGAGCTCTATGGTATAGCGTGTCGAGTCTGGCAAGAGCAGTGGCAGTGCTGTGGCTATAAAGAAAGTCTGCATAATCCAATAAGGTGAGGAAAGTGGTTTGGACCAGTCTCTTTTTTGCCTCCAATGTTAGAAGGTTTTGATCCTGTAAAAGAGGCCAAGCCTCTGCCTTAGCTTCTTTATCAGCTCATCAATGTGATCATTGAAGGAAAGCTTTTGGTCTATCCAGACCCCCCAGGTATTTGAATTTTGTGATATAGTCCAGTGGTTCGCCGGGGAGCATATGAATCTGAGGTAAGTTACCTTGATTTGCAAGGTTATTAACATTTGCAAAGGAGAAAAAAGCATCATCTTTGTTTTCTTTGCATTCAGGAGCAGTTTGTGTTGCAGGAGTTGTTGTTGTAGCAGGTTAAATTCCTGTTGCAGATCCCTGCAAGCTGCCACTAGGGAGGACCTGTCAATGAGTACCCTATCATCGGCAAAAAGGTGAATGTTAGCAGCTTTGTTGTCAACGTCGATTCTGTTTATGTATATTGCAAAGAACAAGGGACTCAGTATCGAGCCTTGCAGTACACCCCTCAGAAGAGGTTTCAGGGATGAGAGCACCCCTTCCACCTTAATTTGCTGTTGCCATCCTGTAAGATAAGCTTCACATAAGCTGTTGTTACTGTGACCCACAGACATGGTCATGCCTTGGCCATAGTATTGTCACTGAGGTTTGCGGTAAGCAGTCTCCAGATTGATCTGCTTGTTTGGTCGGATCATTGCAGTTAGGTTCTCGTTCAGGGTCCCTCTGGTAGTCCTTCCCCTGTGGAGATGGTCCGGTACTGCCCTTTGAAGGGGTTGTCCCCAGCAGGACTTCTGGCGGTAATGGACCTCTTGGATGTGAGGGTTGCTTGTGGGGCAGGTTTGGGTGGAGCAGCGGCAGTTTATGATAGAGCTGCTGCCTAAGCACTCAATTCTGTCTCACCTGTTCAAATATGACACAGGTCCTCTGGCTTGAGATCCTTTTGGTTTGATGGGGAGCTCAGGGAGATGAAGACCAGAGGTCGGAGATTGGAGTGCTGGTGGTAGAAGTCTGGATGAGAAGAACAGACTGGCTTTGAGAACTCTCTACTGTAAGGCCGGAGATCAGAGAGCTGTGGGTTCAGTTCCCACATCTGGCACTTGGGTTAATGTCTCAGTACTGACACTGTAGTGCAGCATGAGAGCCGTGCTGCACTTCTGAAGTGCCATTTTCAGATGAGACATTAAACCGAGGTCCCATCTGCCTGGGTTGGTGGTAGTTCAGGTGGATGTTAAAGAGCCCATGGCACTTATCGAAAAGAGTAGGGAATTTTTATTTGAAAATAAACCATACATCAATAAAGAAGACAACAGAAAAACAGTAGGAAAAACAGGAACAACATAATTCATGAACAGAAATCAAAACTCTTGAAGAACTGTGATACAGTCAGGAAGAAAATACTTTACAGCATTCATAAAGCCAAATAATATTTTCCAAAAACTAAGAAAAACTTGATTATCCAAGGTTCGATGTTCAAAACTCTTTTGCTTGCCTAGCGCTAGTTCTATACGGTTAAGAATAACACTATTAGGAAGAAGGGTGTGTTGCAAGGAGAACTGACATCTGGCTTGCCATAAATGATATTTAATACATGCAAAATCACATTCAATGTACTTGGATGATACCTCCTTAGAAAACCTGAATAATCCCCCAAAATCAAGCTCTGATAGGTAATGTGTCTTAACACACTCCAGCCCCACCGAATGGCCAAGTCCGACCAAAAGGAAGTAGCATAGGGACAGAGTAAAAGGAAATGTTCTAATGTTTCAATCTGTTCAACACAACCCGGTCTAAGACACACTCTGTCCGTAATCGGTTTATGTTTTAAGTTACCCCGGACACCCAGCTTCCCATGACAACAAAGCCATTGCACATCCCACATATTAGGAGGTACCCTATGGTCCATTAAGAGACGAAGGGCCTGCGAAAGTTTAGTAGGGGTACAAAAAGGGAAATCCACTTGAACATAGAAATAATTCCTCATAATTTCCAAATAAAATTCTTTTCCAGGAACCTCATGTAATTGTGCCTTACTCAATTTCCATTCCCGCAGTTTCCTAACTGCTGAGTCCGCATAGGAAGGCGCTGCAGTCGCCATATTCTTTTTAGGAACACCCCTACCTTCCCAATGGGACAAAAAAGAAGAAAATAACAACTGAGTCCATACGACCATGGATGATCCGAAGCTTGACCTCTTTTAAAAGAAGCAATCATGAAAAAGGAGGATAAAAGACGATAGGGTTTATCATCCCTAATCCCCTTGATTCAGCTTCAAATAAGTAAAAACGCTTAATCAGGTTCAATGATCTACCCTACACCATTTGAAAAACAACTATATAATCTTGTTTCTAAAGAAATTGGCACCGAAAAACTGAACATACATGTAAAAATGGGTAATAAAAATTTCTTAATAATTAACACCGCTTCTTTTGAGAATCCCCAGGATTTCCATTGTTGTACTTTCCATTCTCCTGTAACAAGACACTTCTCCCAATTAGAAAAGGCTAAATCCCTTTTCCAAAAGGAGACCTAAAATGGTAAGGAATCAGAGACTAAAATACCCTAACATCATGAAGACCGGAGCATCTCCAATTGCCAAACATTTACATTTCCCATAATTTAGCTTAGTGCCATTTAAGGCCCAGAAGACGGGTAACCACTTGTAGTGCCTCTAATCCAGAAGGGCATCCCACCAATAAACATATATCATCCAGCGTATGCTGAAATTTTTGGGCAGGTAAGTAAGTGAAGGGATAAACCCTGAATTGACCTGTTGTTTTCAATCTCCGTAAAGGGGTCCAATACAAAGCATACAATAAAGGGCTAACAGGACAACCCTGCCGAGCACCGCGCTTCAACAGAAGTTCTGAACCTAAATAATTATTAATAAGTGGGCAAGAGCCGGCCTGGGAGTATAAAGTGTTAAGAAACTGGATAAAGGCCCTCGGGAACCCATATCTACTTAATACTTGAAAAAGAAAAGCATGGGACACGGAATCAAAAGCTTTTGCTTGATCCAGAGCCAAAATAAAACCTGATAGCTTTTTTTGAGATCCAAATTCACACACATCCCTCAGGAGTTTTAAATTCTGTTGAATCGAATGGTGAGGGATAGAACACGTCTGTGCCGGATGAAGCAGCCCTTGTGCTACCACTTGAAGCCGTTTACACAATATGGTAGAAAGAATCTTGTAATCAGTATCGAGGAGACTAATGGGCCTCCAATTACCAAAATCTGAGGCATCACCGGTTTTAAAAATAAACGTTAAAATGGCCAAATTAAACTGAATCACGAAACCAAAATGAAGAATATCATTATAGACAGCGGTCAATATGACACGCATATCCTCCAGAAAAACATTATAAAATTCATTCATTAGTCCATCTACACCTGGTGAAACCCCAGTACAGAGTGAGCCAATGACTGCCTGTACCTCCAGTGGGGTAATGGGCCCTGTAATAGATCAGCATCTGCCTGGGAAATAGCAGGGACTGGAAAATGCAAAACATCATCCCAAGGCGGGTCGGAATAAATTCCACACCAAACTGTGAGGAAACCTGACTTTCAGCAACCGCCAGCATTTCTGCTAAGAAGTTTTCAAGCGTCAAAGGAATCCGAAGCCCTGTCATAAGCCTCTTCTCGATCTTATGTTTACATGCCATGCACGGGTCCTGAAAGGGTTGCTGATGGGTACCAAACTTCAGTCCAGCATGAAGCTGAAGCAGCCCTCTGGTATTGATACTGAAGCATATTTTGCTTAGCAAACTTCATCTGAGACTGAACCTCCAAATCCGAGACCAGGGATGTGACTGTAATTTATAATATTGATTCCTGAAATATTGTAAGTATTCGAAAAACATTTCCGTTTACCATAAGCAATAAAAATCCTTTAGTGCTAACTTGGTGTCTGTCCACCATGTAATCCAATCAGAAAAACACAGCCACCGATTTCCTAAGGATCATAAAATCCTTCAGCTGTGCCAAAAAACTGCCTCAGACAATAAGAGGAATTCAACATCCATCTACTGGCAAAGAAGGAAAAAGCAGGAATTTGATGTAAACTGAGTTTACCATATAATACCCTATGGTCCGAAAAATCACAAGGCAGTACTGAACAAACCAAAGGAACTAAATATTGAGAAAGGAAAAGGTAATCAATTCTAGTTTGAAAAGAAGCCCTTCTATAAGTAAAGCCAGTAGAGGTACAGTATGTAATCCTCTGAAAGCATCTTTCAGCTTAACCCTCTACCGTCTGTGAAAGAGCATGAGCATCACAGTCGTTTTTGCTGAATATCATTTTTAATTGAATATCAAACTACAATTCATATCCCCCACATGTTTAGAGGTGAATAAATAAGGTTTTAGTTAGTTAAATAAAGCAATACGAGATGTCTTTGTTTGAGGAGCATAGGTATTAATCAGTCTGAAACTAAATCCGTACAATAAGCAGTCCAAAAGTAACACTCAGCCAGGCTGAACATCTACCAACCGTGTGCGTGAACAGAAGGGTGCGAAAACAGAATACCCACCCCATCCAGCATCTTCTCAAATGACCAAAAGAAGGGCCATCCCACAGAGTTTTTAACTTGAGTCACCTCAAGCAGAGAAGACAAATCGTCTCTTGTAGAAAGATGACATCGACATTGAAATCCCTACACTGCTGCAGGCAAATTAAGCGTCTCCTGTAGCTCTTTATGCTACAGCAATTAAAGATACTATGTTCAAACAGGCCATAGAAACCAAAGGTTATTAATTCAGGGTTTATCTTGTTTCGCTTTACCCTTTTTCTTTTCCTCCAACAACTCTGTACCTTCATCCTCCTCAATTTCCATGCTAGAAGTTTCATCAGATTTCAGCAGCTCAGTGCCTACCTCACCCTCAGGGTCAGATAATGCTGAAAAGGAATTCTGAATAAGGCAGACCCCTCCCATCCCCACCGTGTGACTGCTAGCTCGTGTAACCCTCCGAGGAGTTTGGAAAGGAATGTCTGAAGCAGGCACCACCACAGGATCCTCTACAGGAGGATGTAAAACAGAGGGCTCTGAGCTTTGTGAAAGAGGGGGGGAGATCTGAAGTCTGTTGTGGAACCAAAATTACAGATTGATCCCCAGTATTTTCCACTTCACAGTGGTTTGCAACTGGGACTTCAGGGACCATCGCCTGAACTCTACCAGCAGTGGAGTATTCTCCCTACTCTGAGGAGGGCCAGATGAGACTGACCTCTACCCTGAGCTTGGGATATCAATTCTTCTTTATTCAAACCCCTGTCTATTCTGGCCTGCCCAAGGACATTGATGATATGCATGGCCAGACTCCTCACAGAGATTACAAGAAACACATTTCTACAAACCTTGCTATCATGATCAAATTCCCCACAAAGTGCACATTTAACTTTGTCACATGCACTGCTTAAATGCCGTCGGCTACCACACCGATAGCATGCTTTAGGTTGTCCCGGATAGAAACACACTCCCCGGTCTTTACCTAAGAAAAAGCTATTTGGAACATGTAGGACTTCATTATTTATTACATGTAATTTAACTTTAAAACGCCATGCCCCAGTCCAAATCCCTTCAGTATCTAGAATTGGCTCCGGAGGGCCCAGAACCATGCATTTATGTTCCAACCAATACAAAATATCCCCACATTAACCCCTCATTCCTAAACAACACGTTAATAGTTTTGAATAAAGGTTTAGTGATGGAATAGCCCAGAAAGGTAGCCATAAGGCAAGGACTTACAACTTTCATATTTATGCCAGAACTTATCCAAACCAGCCACCTGTTTGAAGCTAACATCAAAGCGTATCCTCCCCAAATATTAATCAAAGCATAAATATCCACAGGCAGAAATTGCATTGAGTCCAGTAACAGTTTCCTTGCCACATAAAGCCGATCCGGTGTTCAGGTAAACCACCCTATAGACAGAGCGGACCGCATTCCTTCTCGGGCCTGTTCCAATTTATTACGTTTGAAGAGGTCTGCAAACGAGGACCTTCCTAGTCCATTGCTCCTCTTGCAACTGCACAGAGGGCGCCACAATGGAATATCCGCCCCAGCCCTAGAATACTGTCAAGTGAGAACTCCCATGTATTTCTGAAGGCTGTCCCAACTCAGACTGAGTTCTCAAAAAAGGTGACTCACCCTCCTTCACAATCTTTCGGGGAGGACCCGATTCCTTCGGTGAAAAGGACAGCCAGGTAGGATCCGGAATCCATCTCCCATTTGGTTGCTGAATCCACCCAGCCTGTGATAACGCAACATCCTCGGACCAGTCCGCAGTAGAAACTGTCTCCATACTTGCACCACCAGTGCATCTCTCCTCCACAACCGACTCCACCACTTCCTCTGCCACTGATGCTACCCTCGCGATAGCTGAGGGCTCTGAATGCTCAGCAGTCCATAGTGCTTCCGGAATCACAATGGGACTGCAATCCCCCACCAAGCACCATCCCCGAAGAAGCCGAAATGGCAAAGGCATCCTGCAGCTCCACTCCCGTAACTAAAACATCCTCCTCCTCACAACTCCTGACTGCACGCTGAGAAGCCTGCATTTCTCCAGAAGACGACTCTTCGGTAAGCTCCGTAGCAGGCCGCGCCTGCACCATAGGCTCAGTAAGCTCCATCTGCAGAGCCACTGTCTGCACGACCTCCTCCATAGCAATCCACTCACAGACTGCGAGTAGGGGAATTTCCCCGGTGACCTGGCCAAATTTCCCTCATTCACTAAAAATACCACCAACAGCTTAATCTGGTTCAAGGTCAGTTGGATTCATCTGTATCCCCCTCCCCCGGGTCGTGCCTGAAAATAGGCAGGATTTGTCTAGTGCACTTACCGGTCAACAAAAACTAAATAAATAAATAAAAGTGTCAAAGCAATCTTCCATAAGAAGGCAGTATTCCTGTTAGTGGAGATTGCTTCAAGGAAAAACAGACTGGCTCAGCTCTTTTGGACTATGGACAGGTTACTCCTCCACCTGTCTGCAGCAGAAATGAGCAGTTTTAGTCACCAAGTAAAGACTTTGCTCAGCTGTTCTCTGACAGCGTGTTCTCTGTCAGATCTGCGATTTTCCCAATTGGGCAATCACAGCCCTGCAGTGTTGAGATGACTGTTGCTGGGAGCACCTCCTCCATCTGGAGCGAGTTTAGCCATTGTGGGTGGACTAGGTTTGTGAGGTCATTTCAAAGCTACAGCCCACTTATTGTGAACTGAACCTGGGCCTGACCCATCTCCTTGTGGGCTGTGTGGGGTCTGTAGGTCCAGTCTTCACTGAGATTGACCAGTGTTTGCTATTGGAGGGTCATTCCCTAGTACCTTGAAAGAGGTGCTGGTAAAGCCCTTCTGAAGAAAACATTCCTCAGTCTCTGGACTGCTTAAGCCGCCTGGTGACGCTGAGGGTTGAGGCGGTGGATGCCACACCTTGTGCCCCACTGGCAACCTTGGTTCAAGAATGGACTTGGGCCGCCTGGGGTCAGCCAGGGAGGAGAGATTGAGCATCCGGAGGATCTGCTGTCCTCTCTGGGGTGGGATTCAGGGTGTTACCCTGCTTTGTAGTGGCCCCAGTGGAGACTGGGGTACTGCACTGGGCAGGGACGTAAGTTGGGGCAGGTGGAGGCAGATGTCTGTGGGAGTCCGTGCTGATGTCATTGCACATCCGCCACCTCAGGGGCAACCAAGATGGAAACATCCTCCAGCACCAGGAGTAGACAGCCTGTCCTCAGGGAAGGCACACATGCCCACCACCAGTCCTGCCTGGTTGACTCTCCTGGGTCCTCTCAGGGCTTTGGAGGGAAGACTCTGTCCCGATTCCTCACCACGTCGGGACTCAGGCAGGGCGGTAGTGCCTGTTGTGCGAGTCTTGCCTGAAGGGACCCTGGTGTATGGGGTGAATAAAGAAAGTTCACAAAAAAAACCTGGACTACTTGTGGAATTATAGACCAGTCTCTAACCAAGGAGTGGTTCAACTAGGTTCTATGTGGGGGTGGGGGGGGGGCAAAGATTGGCCCCCAGAAAATGTTACACTTTGTGAAGCATTTTGGTGTCTTTTTTATCTTTCACAGTGTTTACATCATATAAATAAACTATGTCATGTCAAGAATTTATTCTTAATCTAATTAGACTCATTACCTTGAATGGTGCTGTGCCGTACATTCTTTCTTGTACCCAGCATGCACAAATGCCATTTCACATAATCCCCCCCTGCAACAGTTTACTGATACTGCTCGCATTACTCTTGTACCAGGTGAACCAGCAGTGCCAGGTTGAGTGTTTGTATAGTAGGGGCACAGAATACGAGCTGACATGCTTCAACAACGTCTCGGAGTCAATGCATTTCTTAACACATACTCCAGTCCCTCCTTGCCCCTCTTTTCATTTCAAGGTACCTAAATTCTGAGACCAGATTGAGGGTAAGTGGTCAATGGGCTTGACCAACATAAGTTGATCAATGGAATGGGAAGGGTGGAAACACATGTGCAGTGAAGAAACAAGAAAATGGACAATGACATTAAGAAATAAAATCACAAGCTTCCTAACTCCATTAGTGTTTGGAGAAAAAACTCCTACCAGATACCCCACACGACAGCCAGAGGGCAGGAGGAGCTTTTAACATTTAATGGGCATATATAACAGCCACAGTTAAAAAGTTGCAAACTATCTCCATCTCAGACGTTTTTTTCTTTTTTTTTTTTAAATACACCACAGTGGAAACAGTAAACTCATAGATACATGTACAATGATGGCAGAAAACTCTGGACTGTACTCATGTCAAAATTGGGTTGTCAGTGTCTGTCCCAGACTCCTGGTCACCCTACCCATGTCCACCACAGTCATCATTTACAGGCTCCTGTCACACAGGAAGAAACATTACATCAGTTGGCGTCAATGAACATAGTGTGTCTCATGAGAAAGATGGAGGATAGAGGGTGCTTCAAAACCAGCAATCGTGACAGATTTGTTTTCCCTAATTTTGAAAAAGGCAGCCCCTCTCACTCCAGAGTGGCACTGACACATATCTATTAGCAAACACACTTGATAATCAAATGCCAGCACCACTGATAACCACTACATTTTAGCTCTTCGGCAGTTGGTCATACAGAGCTGTTTGCTGCAGTAAGCTCTCCAAAACAACCAGACTGAACAGGATATGGTTCACAAACATTACAAAATCATCAAGCCACACAAATGAGCTCTTGTTACAACTAAATGTGCTCTTGAGCACGAAACACACTGTGTGTAAGGGGTGAGGGTTTAAAATAATAAAAGTAAGTCCCAAGGCCACATGAAGCCAATGTCTACACACACACACACATAAAAACAAGCATTTGTCAATGCCATTTGCTTGCTGATATTAGCATTGGACGTGCAGGAGTTAGACAGATGCAGACTAGGAGTGGCAGTGAAGTATTGAACTCACTCCAATCCCACCTCCACCCTTCACAGATGGACAGGCATTGGGTGTGCCTGTGGGTTGTTGCCATAATGTTCACAGCATTTCACCTCACCCTATCCTATAGACACCGACAAGTGCTGAGGTGTGCCTTGGGGTGTTCGGCTTCACAGTCACCCCATTTCATAAGACATATGCTGAAATAGGTGCAGTACAGGAGAATGGGGTGAAGTCTGGGGCTGAAGAGTGCAAGGCACACCTTGATGCCTGTCACTGGCTTCAGGGTGGGGGTGGGATGGCATAAGCATTACAGCCGGTGATCCAAAGTTACACCTCTGATGCCTGTCAGTCTGTACAGGGTGTGACGTTATGATTAGAAACCCTAACGCCCCGGGCATGTGTTGGAATTTGCACTACAAATTTTCAACATGACCTTTTTGTGACCCCCACCTCACGAAAGCATTTGGAACCTCTTCTCACGAACAGTGGCAGTGTGATTTTGTTAATGTGTCCCGAAATTCGAGTTCCCACAGCGACCGTGCCATTCTGCTCCAGATGTGCAAAAACACAGATCCAGCAGGATGTGAAGAATGACAACTGTACCATCCATAGGGAGGTGTGAAGAGATGGCAATGTTGAAAATCTGTAGTGAAAATATTAAAAAGGCTTGAAGTTCCGAGCGTACGTGGAAACTGTGCAACACATGCTTGTACCACAGTCATTTAGTGGAATTATTTCACCAAATTTTCAACATAAGCATTTTGTGACCTCTGTTCATGAACATTGTCACTATGATTTTCTTAATCTGTCCGAAACATTAATTTCCCAGCAAACAGTGTATTAGTGCCTAGATATGCAAACGATATTTTGGGTAGGATATGAAAAGGACAGCTGTACTGTTCATAAGGAGGGTGGCAAATGCCAATGTTGAAAATCTGGAGTGAAAATATTACAAATTTGCACACTTCCGAGCATACGTGGAAACTGCGAGAACACACGCTTGTAACACAGTCATTTTATAGACTTTTGTCACCAAATTTTCAACATAGGCATTTTAGGTCCTCTGCTCATGAACAGTGTCACTATGATTTTCTTAATGTGTCCTGAACACTGATTTCCCACAGCAACCACGCTATTCTGCGCCAGAAGTGCAGAAACACATTTTGGCCAGTCACTAGTGCATGCTTTTGTGACCTCCAGATTTAACTACTGCAATGTTCTTTACCTCAGGGTAAATGGAGGAGTTCTGCATCATCTGTAGCTAGTGCAGAATGTGGTGGCCAGGTTGCTGATGGGCCTGCCAAGGTCCTGTCATGTGACCCTGGTCCTGTGTGAGCTGCCAGTGAGGGGAAGAATCACCTTCAAGTCAGTCTACTGACCTACAAAGCCCTATGCAGACTGGGCTCTGGCTATCTGAGTAACCGCCTGACTCTCTACCACACCCAGCGCCCTCTCCTCCTCTCCAAGGTGGTCCTCCTAGCAGTTCCCAGAGCCTGTCTCAGATTGTTTGGGGATCGATCGTTCAAAGTGGCAGGACCAGCCCTGTGGAACTCACCCAAGATCGTTGAAGGAGGACCTCTCGTTGGAGGCCTTTAAGCAGGGCCTGAAGGCACACCTGTTTAGGGAAGCCTTTGGAGTGTAGTTAAGAGTCCCTTACATTGGCTGCTGATTATGTGTTTTTTAATTAAATTCACAGTTTAATTATATTATTTAATTTATATTATCTTTTTTATTCATATTTAGGAAGTTATGTAAGCATTTTTGAATATTGTGTTATGTTGTACTGTCCTCATCTTGTACAGAGCCCTGATCCTCAAGGAATGGGCACTTAACAAATAATAACAGCTTAATCTGGTTCAGTGTCAGTCGGCATCCATCTGTATACCTCTCCTCTGGGATGAGGCTGAACATAGGCAGAATTGTCTAGTCCTCCTTTCCCAGTCAACAAAAACTAAATAAACTTTTACTTACATTTCTTGGTGGGTGTATGGAGTAATGGATCGCTAGTGAGTCACTGGGGTGGGCTTCTTTTAGCCTCATTTCTTAGTGGGTGTATGGGGTAATGAAGTAATTTGTGACCCACTGGGGATGAACTCCTGGTAGCCAAATTTCATTTGGGTGTATGGAGTAATGAATCACCAGTGAGCCACTAAGGATGGGTTCTGGGTAGCCACATTTTTTGGGGGTGTATGACGTCACTAGTGAGCCACTGGGGATGGCATCCTGGTGGTCACATTTCTTTATTTTTCCCAGCCCAAGGTTCCTGTCCCTGCCCACCCCTGCTCCCCCATCTCCAGAGTTTTCCCCTGGATGGAGCCGCTGGGCAGGTGCCCCTCCATGGAAACTCGGGTGTAAAGCCCTGGCTTGCCCCTCAGGGCAGGGTCATAGGACTGGACCCTTCCCAGTGGACTTTGGCCTGAGTGGGGAGCAGCGGTGGAGGCAGGGCCGTCATGAGTGGCTGGCGAAATTTTTGGAAGTTTCCCCTGGGAGATAGGGATGTGCAATGATGCCCAGAGTCATACGCCCCCGTTGCATGTGGTGCCAGCTGCAGGATCCCAGCCTCCACCAGGGGTCCTCGTTGTGTTGGATGCCTCTGACTCCTGGGTCTGTCCTGAACCCAGGATGTTGATGCTGCAGATGGACGCCTTGCTGCTGCGCCTGGCCGAGGCCAGCTTTAGTATACATTTCTTTGTGGAATGTATGGGGTAATGGGGTCACTATGAAGCCCCTATGGATGGCTACTTGTAGCCACAATTCCTTGTGGTGTATGGGGTAATGGGTCACTACTGAGCCACTGAAGATGGGATCTCTGTAGCCACTTTTCTTTGTAATTAAATCCACTTTATTATGGTCAAACAGATTACATATAGTCAAACAAAGCCACATCCATTTATCACATCAATCTCTAACCCCACCCCAATGTCAGAGTGGAGATCCATATTCATACCTTATTTAGTAACATCAACATCATCATAATTAGAGGTGCAGGCAGAGTGTAAATAGTATGCAATTTACCCCATGTTTTGTCAGACTTATCTACTCTGTGTGCAAATTGGCTATCCTCTGCTCCATACGTAGATTGAGGAGGAGCTCCTGCATCCACTCATTGTAGGTGATCGGCTCAGAGTCAAGCCAGTGTTTCAAGAATCAACTTCTTAACTGACATTGCTATGATAGCTAGGTGATATCTGCACTCCAGTGATGGGACCCCAGTGTAGTCCCCTACCAGGCAGATTTCAGGCAGAAAATGTTGTTCGATCCCCAGTAATGGATCTACCCTCTGCCTAATGAGGTTCCACAATGGAGTCACCTTATTGCACTCCCAGAAAATGTGAAAAGGGGAGCCTTCAGCCTGCTGACATCTTACACACTGTGAGGAATGGGTTTTACCCGTTTAAAAAAATTTAACCGGTGTAAGATACATATTATTTAACAGCTGGAATTGCATTACGCGTAACCTATCCTGTTTAATGTAGGAGTAGCAGTCCTTCCAAAGACCAGTATTTGGATACCCCATCCTCCATAGGAAAGGCCCTCTCATAACTACTTATATATAATTTAGACACCTCATGTGGGAAAGTAGCTAACTCGAGTGGATTCTCCTCCCATCAAGCCTTTCCTCAGCTTTGACAAATCATGTAACAGAGCTGATAGACCTTGAGTATGAAGGATCTGTCAAGAAGACATTTTGTATTATATCCTCTGACGACAGTAGAACCCTTCCTTGATCAGGTCCCCAACTCTGGCAGAAGCCAAGGAGAGGAGGGAGCCAAAAGGAGATGGGTTTACCATCAGTCCGGAAGTTTGGTTACCAAAAGAGGTTGAAAAGTATCTTTGTAGTGTTTGTATTTCATGAAGGAACAAAGCTGTGCATGGCCCTAACTGAGGTCCCAATCAGTGTTCTTCAGAGTCGGGGTAAATCTTTAATATTAATATGCATAACTGCAAGTGGAGATAGGCCCATTGCTGAAATCATTTCCTGCTCAGTTAGAAGCCAGGTGGGTACATACTAAAGTGACTCAAGTTCCTCTGTTGGTGAAACCCACTTCAAATATTTATTAAGCAGCTTGCCCAGTGATACAGTATATCTCAAAATGTGAGAGTCAGATTTCTCCTTTGTTTTGGGGCAGCCAGCTTGTGGTATGCTCTCCTAGAGGTTTCCCCAGCCAGACAAAGTCAGAGATTATACTATGTATTCTGCAATACCAGGAGAGAGGCAGTCATATATTCAACATATGTACTTAGTGGGTAGAACAAACGAGGGAGATTATTCATTTTACTAGACTGATTCTACCCACCAAGATAAAGGTATGGTCTTCCATCTGGACAAGTTCTGCTGAATGACCTGTATCAATGGATCCAAATTCAGATGCTTGCGCTTAGTATCACTCCTAACCAGGTTAAAGCAGGTACTTAAGTATTTTGGGGACCAAGATAGTCCAAGTCCAGCCACCACACTCTTCAAGGTCTTAAGAGTTTAAGGGAAGACCATTGTCTTGTCCAGGTTGAGTTTGTAGTTTGACAGAGGGCTATACTCGGATTGTCTCCAGAGCGGCTGGGTTGGAAAGTTGCAGAAGAACATCATCAGCATAGGCTGACAGTTTGAGCTCCCTGGATCCTACCCTTATTCCTTGTGAGGGATTTTCCTTAAGTTTAACAAGCAACGGTTCTAAATAAAGGTTGAACAGCAGAGGTGACAAAGGGCACCCTTCCTAGTACCCGACTGTAAGGAAAATCTCAATTAGAAGGTCCCATTGCAATAAATATGGGTGCTAGGATGTGTGTATAGGGCCCTGATCCATTTTATGAATTGCTCAGGGAATGCAAAGTGATGCAGTACCCTGAACAAGAAATGCCAGTCCACGCAATCAAATGTCTTCTCCGTGTCCAGAGAAACCAGCACTCCTGGAGTGTCAGGGTCCCTGGATGCAGAGAAGACATGAAACAGCTTGTGAAAATGATCTGGTGAAGATTGCCCAGCCATAAAACCTAATTGTTTGGGACCTATTAAAGCTGATATAACCCTCCCAATTCTATCTGCTAAAATTTTTGGCAGGATTTTAATGTCATAATTTAATAATGAGATTGGGCGGTAACTTGTTACCTTTTCTGCATCCTTTCTGGGTTTGTGAAGTACCCTTATAAGGGCTTCGAATTGCTGAGTATCCTGAGATTGAGTGGATAGAATGTGACAAAAATAGTTTCCTCAGCCATCCTACTAATTAACGAATAAATCTTTTATAAAAATTAGGGGAAAACCCATCAGGCCCTGGGGATTTCAATCAATCAATCAATCAAAATCTTTATTTATCCAGGCGATCATCACTGAGCAAGCTCATTTACAAGATGGACCTGCTATTGTCAAAGATAGTTATGCATACATAGGTTAAGGTACAGAATACAAAATGTGTGAAGAGATATAAGTAAAAATTACAAAAAAGTAGTTGGCGCAGGGTAAACATTCCAGGTGTTCTCATGGGAACATACTGTATATGCATCACACAACATTATTGTGGTATATACAACCTTCATGGATACAGAATTTGAGGTAGCATAATTATTCATTCTTAATCAAACCACTATCGGAAGGTACAATTCTTTGCATTTCAGCCCTCAGTGACCGTTTAGCATGCTTGGGTGAGAATTCTATGCTACCGAGGGGCCCATAATGAGATCTGTAACTTCTACTTAAGTGGGTGGTGAGAGGAGACTAGTATGGGGGAAGGTGGTGCCATGGGTGCCGAGGGCCAATATGGTGGCTGACTAGTGAACTTAGTTAAGATAGGGAAGGAAGGAACTATGTTCGTGGCCGAATGTGGTAAGAATAGGGAGTGGATTGTCAGCAGGACTGTCAGGAACTATGGAAACACTTGCAGGTTTCGGCAAACATTTTGTCATAGATGGTCCTAAACAGGGGAAAACTGACAGGAGAGTTGAGTCTCAACGTTATTTGTACTCTGTTCAGATTGTGGGCAAGGCATGGCTTATGGCAGCCCTACCAAAGTGGGTACAAATCCTAAAGGATTTTCAAGGAAATTAGTGAGTGGTTTCTTAGGGGCGTGAAGCAGTGACTGGGCTCAAGGGAGGCAGGTAACAATGTAATCTGGGAGTTTGTTAGTAAGGGCTCGGAATGACCAAAGTGCTGCATTTCTACACGCCTGTATTGAAGGGATGGCCACCCTACGGATGCGCATAGAGAGCAGTGATGAGTGGAGGACGGGAGACTAGTTATAAATCTTAATGCTCTATGGTACAGGACATCCAGTTTTGCAAGGTGTGAGACAGAGCATTGGCCATAGATAATGTCGGTGTGATGGATTAATGAGAGGAATGTTGATTGAACAAGCTGTCTTTTGCATCTGCGGTCAGAGGTGTTTAATTCTGAAGAAGAGGCCAAGCCTCTGTCTGAACTTTTCATCAACTCTTTTGTGTGCTCCATAAAGGAGAGTTTGTTGTCCAGCCATATGCCCAGATATTTGAATTGAAGCACTCAAGGTTTTAAGCCTAGTAGAGATATTATGGGAGGAAGAGTACCAGCAGCAGCAGAGTAGACCCTAGTGCTAGATGGTGAAAAGAGCATGGCCTTGTTTTTTTTGCATTTAACAGTAGCTTTACTAGAAGCCTGTGCTGCAGCATACTGAATTTGGTTTGTAGATCTGTGCATGTGGCTCCGGGAGAGTCATGGCTTAGATAGAGCACCGTGTCGTCAGCAAACAAGTGGATGCTGGCTTCCGTAATGCCGAAGTCCAAGTTGTTAATGTAGATGGCGAACAGTAGCGGCCCCAATATGGATCCCTGTGGGACTCCTCTTTTTATTGGTTTGAGTGGAGAGAGAGCTCTCCTTCGGCCTTAATTTGTTGCTGCCTATCAGAGAGGTAGTCTCAGAACCAGTCCAATGAGGTTGAGTCCATGCCTATGGTTTTAAGGTGGAAAGTAGGCAGTGGTCGGCAGTATCAAAGGCCTTGCTGAGATCTAAAAACACTGCACAAACAAATTTTTATTGTCAAGGTCCCGTTGCCAGTGGTAGTGACTTTGTGCGCTGTAACAGTGCTGTGCTTTGCTCTGAAGCTGGACTGCATGGGGTTAAGCAATGTAGAGTTGTCAAGGGTGATCTCAACTGTAAATCCACAATTTTTTCCAGCATTTTGGAGTATAAGTAGAAAGAGATTGGTCTATAATTGTTTAGGTCGCATGGGTCCCCTGCTTTAAATTGGGGAATAACATGAGCAGTTTTCCATTCAGGAGTATAGAGCCCTGGGCTAGGGACAGATAGAATAGGTGTGATATAGGTGTGGCAAGTATATGGTAAGCTATTTTCAGAAATGCACGGTCAAAGAAGTCGTCTTCAGTGCTTTTTCTAGTGGCTAGCCTTAGCATAATGTCTTCAACTTCTTTTATGGTGGTTGGGGAAAAGGAGAAGATCGTATCTTTGTTACTGTGTTCTGAGGACTGGGCGTTGGACTGCAGACAGAGACTACTTACCTGCGCATTGTCGAATGCCATGTCTGCAGTGGCAAAGAGGTTGTTGAAGGCTTGAAGAATTTCGGATTTATCAGTGATAGTGACATTGTTGATGGTGATTTTGGAAGGTAGTACACTACCTGGGGTATGAACAGTTCCTTTATGGTGGACCAGAATTTGGTTGGGTTGTTGGATGGAGAGTAATTCATTTGATAAAATTTGGCCTTGGCCTCTCTGACCATTTTAGTGCAGGCATTTCTAGCTGTCCTAAAGAGACATCAGTCTGCATTGTACACAATTTCCGAGACCTTTTCCATAGTTGGTCTCTTTTGAGTAAGGCATTCTTTAGATCTGGTGAAAACCAATGGCAGGTTCTGTTTTTTATTCGAACTTTAATTTGGGGAGCATGTATGTTTAGGGCACTGGCTATGATATCATGGAGAACTACATAGGCATCACCCACTGATTGTAAGTAGAAACTCTGCCAGAACAAAGAGTTTTTTAGCTTGAGTATGTAGGCCTTTGGGTCAAAATTCTGTCTGGATCTTTTAGTAGAAAACTTTGATGTAGATAATGGTTTCGTGATGGTTCTTATGCCAGCTATAAGGCAGTGGTCGCTAACATCTGCTGGAAGGATACGGCATGGGAAAAGTAGTTTGGTTTGTTGACAAGGAGGACATCAGGAGGTGCTTCTCACTGGATTTTTCTTGTTAGTGCGCTTAGGTTCAGTTATAAGTTGGGTGAACCCATAGGAGTCCTAAAATTGTTTTAGGGTAGCGATTCGTTTGATAGCCAGTCGAGTAAGGTCGCCTAATATAACTGTTTCCAGAGGTGTCGTGTCCATTTGTGAAGACAAATGGGTCAGTAACTGAGGTCTGCTGCTGGGGTCTATAACAGCCTATTATGCGGAATGCCACAGATTAGTTTTGTGCGACCCTGAGACAGGCATTCAAATCCCCACAACGGAGTAGAATCTAGTATAGATACTGTGAATTTGTTTTTAACATAAATGGCTACTCCTCCCCGGTCTTTCTGTCTGGTCTGAAGAGAGGTAGTTGGGGATATTAACCTCACTGTCTGGTGGATGCCCGAAGCCAGGATTCTGAGATCACAAGTTTGTCTGTGGCAGTATGAGTAATCCAGGCCTGGACAGAATCCAACTTCTTTAGGAGGCTGCAGACATTGACATGCAGGAAACTGATTCCTTCTAGTGTAGTCATTTTGGTTGGAGATGAAATCAACTTTGTGGGGCCAGGATTGAGCTCGACGTCTCCTGAGCACAGTAGTAGGATGAGCATAATTCTTCTCAGACTGGGAAGGAGATATTTAAAAGCACGGGCCTTGTTGCGTTTCATGTAAGATAGATTGCTGGGATGCAGGGACCGAAGCCATCCTCTTGTGTTGCCCTGCCATTGCATAGCTCAAGGTCCAAGCGGAGCTAACACAGACTATGCAGCATAAGAGTAGCTGGGGTTTGGGGCCATGCGTTATGAGTCGGTAGTTTGCTGTCCCACCTCGAATAGATTCAACATAATTTGACTGAATCAGAGGCAACCAAGGGCAGCATAAGTACATAGTCTTGTTATGTGGGTATCCTGATAGCGAGGGCATGTCCCTTTATTTGAGTCAAGTATGACTGGGGTCCACTAATATTAGGTAGCAGGAAAGGCTGGCTAATAAGCAAAGTCAGCCGAGACCTCTCATGGTTGCTTTGCAAGGGGGAGAGGTGTGCTACCACGGGAACTGCTGGCCAGAGTCTTTAGGGCCCCAAATTTGTTTCATATGTTATTAATGCTGCAATATGTTAGGAGTCGGTGTACAATAAAAGAAAATTAGGAGTAGTCCTGACAGTAGCACGTCTCAGAGCAAAGTTTATTTGATGGGGGCTCTTCGTGGAAGGAAGGAAGGAAAGTGAAGGGAAGGCGGAGAATATCTAGGATGCAAAAGTATATTTTCTTCAGTGGGGACTGGTAGAGGTGCCTATGCAGAGTGGAGTGGGCCAATGGAAGATTGAGGGTGGAGCTAGTGGGGCTATAAAATAACACTCAGGAAGGGGGATGAGCGGTTGGGTGAAAATGTGTGGCTTTATCTAGTGGCAGAGCCGAATAGCCCCCAAATTCTCATTTTCCATGATTTGGGGTGACCAGGAGCTCTTGTTGGGTTTGCTCAGGGAAGGAAGAGGGAGAGGCTGAAGATAGTTGTTTAACAAATATTGAGGTGGAAGATCTGGTATTGGACTGTAAAGGGAATGATAGTAAAGTTCAAACTCCCTCACTACCTCTTTCGGGGCGGTTTTTAACTAGTCATCCGAAGGGGATCTGATAATATTTATGATCCTGGAGGCTTCCTGTTTTTTGACCCACATTGCCAATAGCCTTCCAGTCTTTTCTCCCTGGTCAATATACTGCACACGGGATTTCAGAATAGTGAACTCTGACTTCTCCCGTAGGAGTTCACTATATTCATCCCTAAGCCTGATGAGCTCATGTCTGGTAGTTTCTGGGGTCTGTGGGTTTAAATTAACTTCTATATCTCTTATTTGGGAGAGCAAATCTAGGGCAAGTTGATTCCTTTTTCTCTTCCTAGTAGAAGCCAACCTGATGTACTCCCCCCTGAGATAGCACTTCAATGCACCCCATTCTATATCCGGTTTGCCCGTGGATCCTAAGTTGTCCTTAGTAAAGTTTTCAATACAACTCGATATATGAGTTGCCAGCCAGTCATCTTTTAACATTTGGTTAAGTTTCCATGTTGTTTCTATCTGAGTATTTGGGGAAAAGGAAAGTGCAACCAACTGGACGAGTGATCAGACAATACTCAGGGATCTATTTTACATTCAAGAAGACTTGGTAATAGGGTTTGATTGATTAAAAATAATCAATTGAGGAGGTACCATGTACTGGAGACCTGAATGAGTATTCTCTCTGCAGCCGAGTTTAACGTTCTCCAGGGGTCACAGAGACCTAGGTTTCCACTAAGTCCCATGAGGCCTTTGAGCGGTGATTACCCGACCTGATGCCTATCAGACTTGTCTAGGTCTGGAGAAAATGGGAGGTTCCAATCCCTTCCCAGAAAGACTGGAAGGGATAGGAAGGGGACAATGTAGCAAGAGCTCCATAAAAAGGATGGAGAGAGTATTAGGTCCATCACACATCCCAGGAGTACTTCAACCTGGCTTAGGTCCCTCTTATAAATATGTATCTTCCTTTTATATCTGGTATACATTGTTGGCAAACAAAGGGAACCCTTCTTGATATTAATATGGCTACCCCTCTGCTTTGGGAACTCTCTCCAGCATTGTACACTTGACCCACATATTGTCATCTAAATAATGTGACTTTTCCAGCAGATGTGTCTCCCGCAGAAAAGAAATGTCCGCTTTAAGATATTGTAAATGTTTAAAGATTTGGTAACATTTAGTTTTATTTCGTGCTCCTCTTACATTCCATGTGACTATCTTTACACAGTTAGCCATCCTCTGCTCTAGACTTGTTTAAGGATTGAAACTTGTCTACTATAAATACAGATATTTCTACACAAGTCCAAATCAACCATTCTGATATCCCCTCCCATGCAACTTCTATACCCAAAACCATTGTAACCCATATAAACTCCTCTTCCCTACCAACGCAGACTCCGCCAAGTATGAGTAAAAAAAAAACCTAGAAAGCAAGTGTTCCCCAACCCCAGTTGGGATAATCCATATCTCAACCTGCTGTCCCCTCCTTCCAGTTTAAACATCAGTTGGTCCACGATAACACGCTCTGATACCAAGAGCCCCCTTCCTCCCAGCTGAACCCCGAATAAATAAATAAGGCCATGGGAGGCGCCCATAAATTACACAGTATCACATTAAATGAACCAAGACCCACTTGTGGGGGCCTCCTACCTGTAGTGTGTTGTATATCACAAAAATAAAACAAAAAATTCCACTCTTACCATGTTTCTTGGTGCTAAGTAAATTACCCTTTTATATCATCCAGGTAAAAATTAAGTTAGCAGCACATAGCTGGCAAAACCATTGTAGGATGGGACCCATACAAAAGAAAAACCAGGCTTAATAAATGATTGCTCAATTTGGAATCAGGGTGCCTGTTTCCCCCATACTGAAAGAAAACCACCCGTGTGCCATTAATCTACCCACAGAATTGGGTCCAATTGAACCTGAAAGGTGACTATTAAATTATTGTGCCCCAAAGTCTGATCTGGAGTCTTGTGTCAGTTCAATTACAGAAATCCTCAGAGCTCACAGTAGCGCTTTCTCTAAGAGAAAAAAAATATATATATATATATATATATATATATATATATATGCACAAACATTCAAGGTGGCACAGTCTCCTGGCTATACCAGAATCGGCCACAAGAGGGGGAGCAAGTCATACAAGTCAAAACTTTAAATAATGAAGAAAATGTACAGACCGAGAATAGAAGGAAAACTAAATCAATCCATGAGCAAGTTCAGACAAATCAAAGATCTGGGACCCTGTCTGACCCATTGCAGCCCTTCTGCGAGAGACACTAACCATAAGGCTCAGCGATCGATGTCTGAAGTACTCAAGAAAATGTCCTAACTCACAGGTACCAGTTCCATTGGAGAAGGCTGACCTTTCTTTAGAGTTTCACCTAGCTTTGAATAAATCAGTCAAAGCCTTATTGTGCTCTTCTGTAGCTTTCCCTGCATCTTCATAAGTATGTCAGGACCCCACTAGCAGCACTTGGAGATGAGCTGGGTAGCCCATTCTGAATTTAACCCTGGCCGCTATTAATATGACCACCAAAGAGTGAAAGGAGGCTCTACCTTGCCGTACCATGAGCAGTAAGTCCTGGGGTATCTGAAGTTTATGTTCTTCCCTTTTGATTTCTTGTAGCTCCCTAGTTTTCATAAGGAAGTGTTGCCTCTCAAGATAATTTAGAAATCTAAATATGAAGGGACGTGGCGCAGATCCTCTGGTAGGCATGGGGCGCAGAGCTCTCTGTGCCCTTTTGATTGAATAACTGGGACATAGGGAGAAGGACCAGCCAATTTCAGCACCAGCTTTTGAGTAAATAATATCGTATCAGTACCCTCTTCTTTCTCAGGCAGCCCAATAAAGACTGCGTTGTTTCTTCGGCTCCTGCCCTCAAGGTCCTCTATCTTGGCTTCAAGACAGGCTAGTTTTGCCTTGTAGCTGTAACTTCTGGGGCAAATTTTTAGATTTTTCTCCACCGAGATGATTCTGGCCTCATTATCCCCGGTTCTCCATGACAGATCCTCCAGAGCTACTGTCATTGCTTTCAATTCGGTGGTCAGAGATCTTAATTGCTCTCCGAAAGGGCAAATTTCCAATAGAAAGCTCTCTACCGACAGAGGACAGTTGTCTGGGGTAGCAGTGCTGACATGCCCGGTGGAAGACGTCTGGGCTTTGGTGCACTTGCTGGCCTTCTCTGGTGTAGATGGAGGAGTATGCTTTGGTGGAGCAACCTTCATTTTGGCATCCATAATCAGTGATTTTTGGTAGGAAACTGTCCAAGTAAGTAGTCAATTTGCTCTTATTTTGTGGGGTCTGCTGAAAACGGATTTTTGTATATTTAATTAGAGTTTGGCTGGAGCTGCTGAAAAGTGTGTCTAAGCAGCAGGCCTATCACGTGACTCTCCACCACTTTTCTTTGTGAGGGTATGGGATAATGGGGTCACAGGTGAATCACTGGGGATGGACTACTTGTAGTCACATTTCTTTATGATTGTATGGGGTAATGGGATAACTAGTGAGCGACTGGGGATGGACTCCTTGCAGCCATATTTCTTTGTGGGTGTATGGGGTATTGGGGTCATTGATGAGCCACTGGGTATGGACTTCTGGTAGCAATATTTATTTGTGGGTATACAGGATAATGGGGTCACTAGTGAGTCACTGGGGGTAGTTTCCCGGTAGCCACATTTCTTTGTGAGTGTATTGAGTAATGAGGTCACTACTAAGCCACTAGGGATGGGCTACTTGTAGCCACATTTATTTGTGAGTGTATGGGGTAATGGGTCACTATTGAGCCACTGGGGATGGGCTCCCTGTAGTCACTTTTCTTTGTGAGGGTATGGGATCAATAGTGAGCCATTGGTAACTGGCTCCTTGTAGCCACATTTCTTTGTGAATGTATGGGGTAATGGGATCACTAATGAAACACTGGAGATGGACTGCTTGTAGCCACATTTCTTTGTGAGTGTATGGGGTAATGGGATAACTAGTGGGTGACTGGGGATGGACTCCTTGCAGCCATATTTCTTTGTGGGTATATGGGTATTGAAGTCATCAGTGAGCCACTGGGTATGAGCACCTCGGTAGCCATATTTTTGTGGGCATACAGGATAATGGGGTCACTAGTGAGTCACTGGGGTAGGTTTCTGGTAGCCACATTTCTTTGTGAATGTATCAGGTAATGGGGTCACTACTGAGCCAGTAGGGATGGGCTACTTTAGCCACATTTCTTATAGTGTGTATGGGGTAATGGGGCCACTAGTGAGCCACTGGGTAAGGATCCTTGTAGCCATATTTCTTTGTGGGTGTATGTGGTAATGGGGTCACTAGTGAGGCACTGGGGATGAGCTCCAGGTAGCCACACTTCCTTGTAAGAATATGATGGAATGGGTCACTAGTGAGGCACTGGGGATGAGCTCCAGGTAGCCACATTTCCTTGTGTGGGTGTGAGGTAGTGGGGTCACTAGTGAGGCACTGGGGATGAGCTCCAGGTAGCCACATTTTCTTGTGAGGGTATGAGGTAGTGGGGTCACTAGTGAGGCACTGGGGATGAGCTCAGGTAGCCACATTTCCTTGTGGGAGTATGAGGTAGTGGGGTCACTAGTGAGGCACTGGGGATGAGCTCCAGGTAGCCACATTTCGTGAGGGTATGAGGGTAGTGGGGTCACTAGTGAGGCACTGGGGATGAGCTCCAGGTAGCCACATTTCCTTGTGAGGGTATGAGGTAGTGGGGTCACTAGTGAGGCACTGGGGAATGAGCTCCAGGTAGCCACATTTCCTTGTGAGGGTATGAGGTAGTGGGGTCACTAGTGAGGCACTGGGGATGAGCTCCAGTAGCCACATTTCCTTGTGAGGGTATGAGGTAATGGGGTCACTAGTGAGGCACTGGGGATGAGCTCCAGGTAGCCACATTTCCTTGTGAGGGTATGAAGTAATGGGGTCACTAGTGAGGCACTGGGGGTAGGTTCCTGGTAGCCACATTTCTTTGTGAATGTATCAGGTAATGGGGTCATTACTGAGCCAGTAGGGATGGGCTACTTGTAGCCACATTTCTTTATGAGTGTACGGGGTAATGGGGCCACTAGTGAGCCACTGGGTAAGGGCTCCTAGAAGCCATATTTCTTTGTGGGTGTATGTGGTAATGGGGTCACTAGTGAGGCACTGGGGATGAGCTCCAGGTAGCCACACTTCCTTGTGAGGTTATGAGGTAATGGGGTCACTAGTGAGGCACTGGGGATGAGCTCCAGGTAGCCACATTTCCTTGTGAGGGTATGAGGTAGTGGAGTCACTAGTGAGGCACTGGGGATGGGCTCCAGGTAGCCACATTTCCTTGTGAGGGTATGAGGTAGTGGGGTCACTACTGAGGCACTGGGGATGAGCTCCAGGTAGCCACATTTCCTTGTGAGGGTATGAGGTAATGGGGTCACTAGTGAGGCACTGTGGATGAGCTCCAGGTAGCCACATTTCCTTGTGAGGGTATGAGGTAATGGGGTCACTAGTGAGGCACTGGGGATGAGCTCCAGGTAGCCACATTTCCTTGTGAGGGTATGAGGTAATGGGGTCACTAGTGAGGCACTGGGGATGAGCTCCAGGTAGCCACATTTCCTTGTGAGGGTATGAGGTAGTGGGGTCACTAGTGAGGCACTGGGGATGAGCTCCAGGTAGCCACATTTCCTTGTGGGGTATGAGGTAGTGGGGTCACTAGTGAGGCACTGGGGATGAGCTCAGGTAGCCACATTTCCTTGTGAGGGTATGAGGTAGTGGGGTCATAGTGAGGCACTGGGGATGAGCTCCAGTAGCCACATTTCCTTGTGAGGGTATGAGGTAGTGGGGTCACTAGTGAGGCACTGGGGATGAGCTCCAGGTAGCCACATTTCCTTGTGAGGGTATGAGGTAGTGGGGTCACTAGTGAGGCACTGGGGATGAGCTCCAGTAGCCACATTTCCTTGTGAGGGTATGAGGTAGTGGGGTCACTAGTGAGGCACTGGGATGAGCTCCAGGTAGCCACACTTCCTTGTGAGGTGTGAGGTAGTGGGGTCACTAGTGAGGCACTGGGGATGAGCTCCAGGTAGCCACATTTCCTTGTGAGGGTATGAGGTAGTGGGGTCACTAGTGAGGCACTGGGGATGAGCTCCAGGTAGCCACATTTCCTTGTGAGGGTATGAGGTAGTGGGGTCACTAGTGAGGCACTGGGGATGAGCTCCAGGTAGCCACATTTCCTTGTGAGGATATGAGGTAATGGAGTCACTAGTTATTTATTTTTTATTTTTATTAAATTTTGTTGACCGGGTAGACCCACTGAGACTAGACATCCCTTTTTCAGGGGCTACCAGGGGTGGGGAGATACAGATGGTAACCAACTGAAATTGAACCAGCTTAAGCTGTTGGTAGTATTCTTAGTGAATGGGGGAAATTTGTCCAGGACACCAGGGAAATTCCTCTACTCTTTTCGAGAAGTGCCATGGGATCTTTAACATCCACCTGAACAACCACCAGAACAGGCAGATGGGGCCTCGGTTTAATGTTTCATCTGAAAGCATCTCAGGAGTGCGGCATACCCCTCATGATGCACTACAGTGTCAGTGTCAATTAGCCACTGGAGATGGGCTCTTGGTAGCCACATTTCTTTTTTTTTTTGCATCATTTGTTTTGAGTTTCAATAAAACGAACATGAAAACACATACAGTGACGTCAAATACAACACAAACAAGTTAATCTCATAACTTATATACATCAAGATCCAGTTCCTTATCTGATTTATAATCAGAGATCAATCACAAACTAAATTAAACAGCAAGGTCCAGCATGGTAGAGGGTCAAGGTTGTAGTCTTCCTTACTGAATTAAAATTCAGGCAATGACAAAGATCTTGGGAGATCAGGCTGGGTCATGTCATGTATGGACCAGTTGTATTTCTTTTGTATTAATTTGATACTTTCACAGCTGTACAATTTTAGAGCCACCTCTCCCCAATATCATATGTCAGCAACTGTTAAAGAGGGCAAATACTGTCGCCAAACATTATAGAACTGTTCCCCCTTATCTCTTGCAACATAGGTGAGTCGCTCCAGAGCAAGAGCTTGAAGGATCAAGGTTTTCCATTGAGATATAGTAGGCTTCACAGCTGTCTCCCATGTATTAAGGATACAGTGCCTGGCCATGACAGGTATGACCTGAATCCATCTCGGAAGGGGAATCAATCCTCCTCCCCTGTATCCTCTACTCCAAATAACAACAGCAGAGGGGACAGTGGGATTTGGCTCCCCGTAATTGTCTACACTTCCTGCGCCACCTCTCTCCAGAAATCCTGCAGAGTGGGGCAGACCCAGAAGTAGTGGTAATAAGATGCAGGATTATTGTTACATTGAGGACATATTGGGGATACTGTAGGGTTATACTTGTGTACTACCAATGGAGGGCGGTACAATCTGATGACAAAACTTACAAAAAGATTCCTTATATTTGTTGCATACTAAGATTCCCTGGTGAAGCTGGGACATCATTCTCCAGTTATCTTCTGAGATGGGAATTCCCATATCTCTCTCCCAGAGTATCCTAGTCCTCTGGGTCACTTCAGGGAGCGGTTTCTTGCATTCCTTCACCACCCTTCGGATAGTGCCCTTAGGGTTTTTCCTTCCCCACATTTCTTTTTATTGGTATGGGGTAATGGGTCACTAGTGGGCCACTGGGAATCAGCTCTTAGTAGGTGCATTTCTTTGTGGAGGTATGGGGTAATGGGTCATTAGTAAGCCACTGGGGATGGGCTCCTTGCAGCCATATTTCTTTGAGGGGGTACAGGATAATTGGTCACCTTTGGGCAGCATTTATTTAACATTTCCCAACACAGGGAATGTGCTCGTGTTAAGGATAAATAAAATACTGATCACATGGGGTCTGGCTCCCAGTGTCAGAAATAACATTTAAAAATAATCTGCTGACAGCAGTGTCACTGTGCCCTTTTTCTGGTCACAAAGGTGGCCTTGTGCCTTTAACAGATCACAGGTTCATGAAAACACCTTTTGAATAGCTGGCCCATTGGCACAATAGTAGCGCTACTGCTCACAACACCAGCAGCCTGAGTTCTAGAATGAGCTTGAGTCCTCTGAACCAGCCAGGGAAGGAGGACTGAGTGCCCCAGAAAATGCTATCCTCCTTCAGGTAGGAAGGAATGTGATTGCCCCCTGCAGCAATGCCAGTTCGGTGGCCACAGGTAGTAGAGCAGCAGGGGATACTGATGGGGGGCATCAGCCTGTACCATGCTGCACATGATGTTCATGACTTGAAGCCCTTACGAAAGCAGACTTCCTGCAGTAGTGAAATGAACACAGAAACACACCCTGGATTGAGCTGAAGGATCCTGGGCATACTTGAGCTCTGTCTCCCTCTACTGGCCACCTCTCACTACCCCAGGTTCCCTGGTGATAGTGGAGAACATCGGACCACTACAGACCTACGCTATTAACCATAGTGTACCGATGTATGTTGTGGTATAATACCTTGATGCACAGGTCTGCCTTGCAGCTAGTTTTTACAGTTACATGTTTTGGTTATTTGTTTATCTGAGTTGGGAGCTTCACGTCCTACACTCCCCATGTTAAAAAGACAAGGGTGTTTGGGGGGGGAGTCCCCAACTCAAACAGACAAAACCTGAATCAGCAACAAACATTCAACTAGTTTATTTGAGCTCAACCATGTTAAAAAGACAAGGAGGAGTGGGAGTGGAGCCCCCTCCCACTCAAACAAACTGACAAAATCTAAGTTAACATCAAACATGTGACAAAAGTAGCCTAGTACAGCTACAGTACAGCACAGTAAGCATGCAATGCTGTATTCAGTATAGCTTAACGCTATGGTAGTTGCAGTTGCATGTTCTCAACTATCACTGGGTTCCCCTGCATCCATACTTCCACTGGATGTGGGAGGTTTCAGTCCAGCACAGCCTGGCCCTGTCAAGGGGGGTAAGCCCGTGGGGTTGCAAGGAGATTGGAAAGTGCCAGAGATGCAGGAGCATGGAGCTGATCCCTACCCGGAGATGGGGGCTCAACAGTGAAAGAGCATTACCAATGAATTAAAAAAAACAACTTTATAAATAATACCTGAAAATATTACAGCACATGTGTAACAAGAATAACTTAAACATGGAAATTATTTTTAAGTAATTTTGTACCCTAAACTACAAATACAACACCTTTGTGACAAGATCTGATGAAGCTGAAAGTTTCGGGCTTCAAATCTTTATAATTTTCCTGTTTTCCCAGCCCCCCGCCATCTCAAAACTTGCATTTGTTCATATTGTTGATACCCTGTAGCTCACAAACTACTATACCAAATTTTCTACAATTTGGCAGGTTTGTGGACCCTTCCACATACAGGTTATGCATGCCAATTTTCAGATCCCAAGCTCATGGGATGAATGTGTTATTATAGCCGAAAATTGGGGTTTCACATAGAAATGCCTACTCAACCCTAACTATATTATAACTAGATACATATATACATAGACAGTGTCATCAGATAAGGGCCTATGGACCACCCAGTTTGTCCATTTGAGCTTGCAAGTTCACTTTATGTTTTCCTAGAAGTCTGTTGCCCCTTAACCCTGACCTCCAGAATTCCTTTATGTCTATCCCATGCATTCTTAAATCCTGTGATTGTTTCAGCCCCCACCACTTCCTCTGGCAGGGTGTTCCACTTGTCCACCACCCATTCTGTGAAGAAATTCTTCCTCACGTTTCCTCTGAATCGTCCTCCTCAATTTCATCCCATGCCCTCTAGTCCTGGAACATCTTTTTGCTCAAAATAGTGTATTCCTGCACCCTGTTCCCCTGTAAGATACTTGTATGTCTCTATCATATCTCCTCTCTCTCCCTCCTCTCCTCCAGGGAGTACATATTCAATTCCTTCAACCTGTCCTCATAGGACTTGTGATTCAATCCATGTACCATCTTTGTTGCCCTCCTCTGAACCTTCTCTACCCTGTCTATGTCCTTATGTAGGTAAGGTCTCCAGAACTGTTTACTGTACTCCAGGTGGGGCCTCACTAGTGTCTTGTACAGTGGAATTATGACCTCCCTTTTCCTACTGGTGATGCCCCTGCCTATGCATCCCAGCATCCTATTTCTTTACCTGCTGCCTTGTCACACTGTTTCCCTACCTTGAGGTCATCAGAGATGATAACCCCAAGATCCTCTTCCTGCTTGGTGCATGCTATATCCTCACCCCCCAACTGATATATTGTGCCAGGGTTTTTGTGCTCCATATGCATTATCTTGCACTTCTTTGCATTGAATTTCAACTGTCAAACCCCTGACTATTCTTCAAGTTTCTGCAGGTCCCTTCTCATTTTGTCTACACCCTCTGGTGTGTCTTCTCTGTTACAGAGCTTTGTGTCATCAGCGAACAGGGAAATTCTGCCTTCTAGGTCCTGCGCAATGTCACTGATGAAGATGTTGAATAGGATCAGTCCCAGCACTGATCCCTGTGGTACCCCACTGGTCACTCTTCCCTCTGTGGAGTGACAGCCATTTATCACCACCCTCTGTGTCCTGCCGCCCAGCCAGTTACCTACCCACCACACTCCTGTCCTGTCCACACCCATATTCCCCAGTTTCTGTAATAGTCTTCTATGTGGCACAGTGTCAAAGGCCTTGCTGAAGTACAGATAGGCCATGTCCACTGCCCTCCCCTGATCCACCTCCCTAGTCACCCAGTCGAAAAATTCAACGAGGCTGGTCTGACATGACCTGCCCCTGGTGAAACCATGCTGCTTTGGGTCCTGTAGTTCACTGACAACCAGATGTTCCACCAAGCTCTCCTTCAGTAATGCTTCCATTATCTTCCCCACTACCGAGGTGAGGCTAACTGGTCTGTAGTTCCCCCTTCCTCTTTGTTCCCACTTTTGTATAAGGGGACTACATCTGCTGTCCTCCAGTCTTTGGGTACCTCCCCTGTTTCCAGTGATTGGCTAAACAGGATTGCCAGAGGTTCAACCACCACCTCTCTTAGTTCTTTAAAGACCCTGGGGTGCACCCCATCTGGCCCCATTGCTTTATCAACTCTTATTACTTCCAGTTTCTTCAGGACCCTTTCTTGTGTAAAGGGACTTGTGTCCATTTCTGCACCATTCCCACCCGTTGTACTTCCTTCAGACCCATTACCCTTCTCTTCCTCAGCAAAGACTGAGCAGAAATGCCTGTTCAATGTAACCCCTCACCCCTGCCTTTTTAGAAAAACAACAGGTGGCATGCTGTTGAAGCTGACAACAGTACTTGGTGGGGACTGGGTTCGGGGAGGATGCGGTTACTCGGCACAGGGGGGCCTAGGTTTGGTTACTCTGCACAGGGGCACCCAAGTAAATCCGAACACAGAAAGCAATAACTGTAATGTCCAGAACCAGGAATGGGATTCTTCAGTGTGGCTTTTATTCACATACAAGCTGACCAAACAAAGCATAGATGGACCCCCATGGGGCTACATTCCTAGTAATGCAGATTAGAGACAACAGAACACTGTATCACTATTTCCAGCCCTCAGGCTCTAAACCCACCAGGCACACAGCCCGGACTTGCACGCAGCTTTGGGTACACAGCCCAACTTGTACTCTACTTGGGTTTTCCCCACTGGCCTAGCTCCCCCGCCTGCCACTTGATCCGCGGTCCATTTTGGGAATGAACCAATTATCCTGTTGTGGCTCCCCAAACCACACTAGAGCCTTCGACTCCTAGAGAGAATTTTCCTTACAATCCCACATCTGGGTACTTCCCTCATCACTGGCCAAGTGCCTGAGGTAAAGTAGAAATCCACAAAGCAAATCCGTAGAGGTGGACCTGGTCACTAAAGATGGGGGCCTCCACCTCCCAGCTCCACAGTCCATACCCGCCATTTCTCTGAAACTACAGCTGTTCCTTCACTGAAAACTTGCAAATGTAGATTCTTGTGAGCGTCTGTCACATCTCCTCTACATATCATTTCATCCCAACAACTCTGGAACGAACCTACTTTTACTTGTTGCTTGGCCATATCTAGGCTTCCCACAGTAGTTCAATCCCCATTGTCACACAAGTCAGGGTGAAAACCTGGGCCCTTTCAGGAGAAAAAACACTCACCCTAGGTTGCAGGTGCCGCGCTGCGTGACTCACAGAAGTCTTGATACTCCCAAATAAACTCTGGAACACATAGGCAGCTTTTCCTTTACAAGCAGAACTAGGGGTTGCCCCAGGAATCTGCAGGAGCCCTTTCCTGCCCCCATCCCGAAGGAGGGGCACTGAGACCAAAACAGTGGTCTCCACCACTAACTATCTTCTGTGTCTCTTTTGGTGGAGACACACACCCTTATTCTAAAAGTAGCCCTCTGTCAGGGCTGAGGCTCCTAGAGCCTACACTGAGCTGCTGTGCTGCTTTCACAGCAAGCTCCCAACACCAACTCCACACTGAACTGACTGAATCTGTTCAAACCTCCTAACGTTCTATACCAACTCCCTTGCTGCAGATTCCAATGTGGCTCATGCAGCTGCAATAGTTCTATTGGTGATGTCATCCCTCAGTCTCAGCTGAGACTGAGAACAGAGTGAGACAGTGTGAAACCCATTTAACTGGAGTTTCACAAGCTGCCTTCCCTGCCTACTACTAGGTCTTACTGGGATTCTAGTAACCCCGGGTAACAAGGGGGTTACACTCGCCCTTGACCAGGAAAATGACTGTTCGCAGTCATTATTTATCTGGCCTTAGGCCATCCCACCCTATGTGCTACCTGTGGAGGGGAGTGATCATGCCTCCTCCTACCATGTGCAAGCACAGGCAGGTAACACTAAGGGCCTAGAGGCCTTTAGCTGACATATCAGCCTCTACACTATCCACTTACTATGGACACCTAGTGGCTCTGGTAGAACTATCCAGAGCATAGCCCTGATAGATCACAACCTGCAAGCGGGCAACTAAGGGGTCTAATCCATACCTCTCAACTGTCCCTGATTTTCTAGGATATCCCTGATTTTACTTCAACATTTCCTCTGTCCCTCGTAACGTTTGGGTTTTTGTGACTGAACAGTGGGGATTGTAAGCACAAAATAATGTCAAACATTAAAGATACAGACTTGTTATTTTTCACAAAATGCATCTCACACTAATCCTCTTGCTCTATCAGCTTTCTGAGTGAATATTATCACGTTTTAAGTTGTGTCCCTGATTTTGAGTCTTTGTTCCTGATTTGTCAAGCTTTGTCCTGATTTATGAGGCAAGAAGTTATATAATTTACTACATCAACTCCACACCACTGTGAATCACCACACAAGTAAGTTTCCATCTTAAAAAAACAGATGTTTACATACCTTCTGGGATTTGAACCGCTGGTCCTTTGTCTGCTACATAAATGCACATTCAGTATGCCACTGAGCTGCGGGTAAGTGAACTGCAGTTCCTATGATATAAAGGTTATATCACAACCTGCAAAACAGGTGATTGGGGATGTAAGCCCAGCAGGCGATTTACCTTCACAAATTGTTGTTCTTAGCTGAATGTACTTATATAATTTACTGTTGCAACTCCATCCCACCATGGATCACACTCAAGTGTGTTTCCATCTTACAAAAAAGGAACTGAAAAAAATGCTTATGTCCCTGCTCGCATAAGCAAATACACATTCAGGTGCTAATGAACTGCAGGCAAATGAGCAACAGTGCCCGTGATGGAGAGGTTATGTCACACCTGCATAACAGGTGACTATGGAATGGGATCTGATCCCAGCAGGCAATTTACGTTTACAAACATAGGCGTGCACAGGAGGGGGCTGATCTTGGCCCCCCCCCGTTAAAACGGCCATCATCTGAAACATTTTTAAAGACTGTTAGTGTTGATGTAGACCCTCCTCTCATTTAATTCTTGGCCAAGCATTCACCTTCTCACAAAATTGAGAACTGGGACTCAGGACGGCAGTTGTATTGTCAGAAAATGGGTCAAGGCTGCATATTGTGGGTGTGGCAGCACATGAGTGGAACAAGAGAGAACAAGGAAAACATACGGGCAAGTTAACACTGGCAGGCTCGTGAAACAGATGTTTACAGTGAGGATCAGAAGAAGACTGTTTCAGCTGACCATTACTTAGCTCTTCCCTCTTCCAAAGGCAGCTCAGTGTGTGGTTGGTGGTGGCCTGTAGGTAGGCATGTTTACTGTTTATGGTGCAGCAGCTTGATTACAGAGGTAGCAGGTAAGAGGTGAGGGCAAAGATGAAGAAAGACTATTGGCCTGCAAATGGGTATTGAATTGATGTCCCCACTTGGAGTGATCACAGTTTCTGCTGCAAGATGAGTAGAGTAGGCACTAAGGCACAATGTGAACTACAGGCATTATCTACGGACCTCTAGCACAAGGAAGAGTTGGACATGGTTCTAGTGGAAGGCATCCATAAGATGGCAACTAAAGGGACGCGCTGCTGTGGGTGACTTCAGTCTGCTGAATGTTGATTGGAGTATCCCTGCCACAGCGCAGCCAGGAGCAGGGACATACTGGACTCCTTGCAAGGGGCATGCCTCAGACAGCTAGTGCCAGAACCCACCCATGAGGGTGTGATTTGGACCTGATACTTACCAACGGAGACAGAATTGCACGTATCATGGTGGGTGGACACCTGAGGTCCCGTGATCATCGCATGGTGTGGTTCAACATGAGTACAGTGGTAGAGTCAAGCCACATGAAAGTGAGGGTCCTGGACTTCAGGAAGGCAATCTTTGGAAAAATTTGGGGGTATGTCTCAGAAAAGACCTAGCAGGGAGGGAGGATTGGGGGCAGTTGATGAATAGTGGGCCTATCTAAGAGGAGCCATAGTGGAAGTAACAAACAAATGAACAAAGGCAAGAGAAAAATAAAACCACTGTGGTTCTCAAGGGAAGTGGCCAGGAGGATAAGATTGAAAAAGTTCGCTGTCAGGAAGTACAAGGAAACACAGTAGGAGGAGGACAGGATAGTGTATCTGGATAAGCAGAGGGAGGCAGGGAAGGCAGCCAGGAGCACAAAGGTACAAATGGAGTGAAAAATAGCCCAAGGAGTAAAGAAAGGGGACACAACTTTTTTATACTGTAGGTACATTAGTAAAAGGAAAAAGACAAGGGGCGGGATTGTAAAGCTTAAGGGGGAAGAAGGGGAGTGTGCAGAAGGGGACTTGGAAAATGCAACAATCTTAAACAAATATTTTTGTTCAGTATTCACTGAAGAGGGGGAAGGTGAGGGACCACAATTAAGTGACAGGAGCAATAAGGGGAGGGAGGTGGACAACAGTCCCTTTAAGGAGGTAAGAGCTCTAAAGGAACTCGCAAAACTGAAAGTGGATGAGGCAATGGGACCAGACGGGATGCATCCTAGAATATTAAAGGAGCTTGAGGAGGTGCTGGAGGCATCACTGGCAGTCCTGTTCAGTGAATCGTTGGAAATGGGAGTGGTTCCAGAGGACTTGAGAAGGGAAGATGTAGTCCCTCTACACAAACTTGGGAGCGGGGAGGAGGCTGTAAACTATAGACCAGTCAACCTGCCTTGGTGGGGAAAATAATGGAATCACTGCTGAAAGAAAGGATTGTGGAACATCTTGAATCCAGCAGAGCACAGGATCTGAGGCAGCATGGATTCACAGTGGGAAGATCATGTCAAACAAATCTGATAGATTTCTTTGACTGTGTGATCAGGTAAGTGGATCAGGGAGGAGCAGTGGATGTGGCCTACCTGGACTTCGGCAAGACCTTCAAGACCGTTCCTCATATGAGGCTTGTAAACAAGCTAGGCAGCTCGAGAATGGGTCCCAAGGTGGTAAACTGGGTTAGAAATTGTCTGAGGGATGGAACACACAGGGTGAAGGTAAATGGAGCTCAATCCAGGGAAAGAAGGGTGACCAGTGGGGCGCCAGTGAGATCAGTACTGGGCCAGTCCTATTTAATGTCCTTGTAAGTGACATTGTGAAGGGGCTGGAAGGAAAGGTATGCCTCTTTGCAGGTGATACTAAGATCTGCAACAGGGTAGACACTCTGAGAGGGGTGGAAAAAATGAGGAGGGACCTAGGTAAATTAGAGGAATGGTCAAGAATATGTCATTTAAGATTCAATGCAAAGAAGTTCAAAATCATGCATTTGGGGCACAGGAACCCAGGGTAGGCTTACATGATGGGGGAGAGATACTGACTGCCCGCAAACAGGAAAGGGATCTGGGGTGTCATATCAGATAACCTAAGGTGTCCAAACAATGTGCCAAAGCTGTGAAGGAGCCAGTGGGGTACTGGGATGCATAAGGAGAGTATCACCAGCAGAAGAAAGGAGGTGGTGATGCCACTGTACAAATCATTGACAAGACTCCATATGGAGTATTGTGTCCAGTTCTGGAGACTGCATCTCCATAAGGACATAGACAGGGTAGAGGCAGTTCAGAGAAGGGCAATAAAAATGGTGCAGTGCCTGCACCAAAAGTGATTGAGGAGGGACTGAGGATCCCAATGTGTATACCCTGGAGGAGAGGAGAGAGAGAGGGGTGATATGATAGAGACCTTCAGCTATCTCAAGGGTATAAATAAGGTACAGGAGAGTAGCATTTTACAGAAAGAGATGTTCAGTTGGCTCACTGGTGCAGAGGCTGGGGCACTGGATGCCTTACCTCGCATCACACCAGGGACCGGGTTCGAGAATGGACTTGGGTCATCAGGGTGCTGGAAGGTGAGCAGCCAAAAGGCAGCTCTCCACTCTCAGGTGGCTGTCATCCCCCCATAGTTCTGCTGCCAGCAGGTGGAGATCTGATGGCTAGTGTAGGCGGGAGGGGGCGACAAGTTGCGGGAGGGCACCCAAAGCTGTGGTGTGTGCATGCCTCCAGAGGTGCATTCATGGCTGAGGTATGGGATGGGAGAAAAACAGAGCAAAAATAAAATATAGAAAAAAGAAAAAGAGATGTTCTAGAACAAGGGGTCATGGCATGAGGCTGAAAGGGGGTAGACTAAGAGGTAACGTGAGGAACAATTTCTTCACAGAATGGGTGGTGGATGCATGGAGCAGCCTCCCAGCGGAGGTGGTGGGGGCTAACTCAGGTGGGGAAATTAAAAAATGCATGAGATAGGCAAAGGGGAACCCTAGCAATAGGAAAGATTACAAAGCCGGAGATCAAGTAGGGTCTGTGGTTTTTGCAGCAGGTAGGGAAAATGGTCAGACTGTGTGGGCCTAGCAGTCCTTATCTGCTGACAATTTCTGTGTTGCTATGTATCTACGAACTTCAGCATGTTTACTTGGAACCTGATCTTAGAGAGACACCCCATGAGACTTACACTGGTAGTCGTGCAAAAGTTGACTAGTAGTGTGGTATGCTGAATGGTGCTCAGACGCGGTACCCATTGAATAACATGTATAGCGGAACCGTGCAATGACACACACTGTGCGGTACCAGTCAACATATGTGCGATTACCACCTTAAACCTCGCCTGTCAACTTTAATGTAAATTAATGTAACATTAGAAACACCACAGCCTGTTTTTTGTGGCTATAGCGACACACAGATGCTGCTGATAGCCTCAGAGGTGCTCTGAAGGTTTCTTCTTGCTGCTTGTTGTACAGCCAGAACCCACTCAATAGAGCAAACTGTGTCTTCTTGGTCACTGGAATAACCTATATCTGTTAAGGCTGCTGCAAATTATTACTGTTGTGTGAAGAGTACCAGGAGAGCAGCGTGCTTCTGAGCTTTCTTTTGGGTGGGGGAAGAATATACACTTGATTTGTTGCTTTTGCCTGTCTACTCATTGTGCACTTACAACTGGATCATCATATTCTTTGATTTGCACTTTATTGTAATTGCAAATGTGTATTCACTATGTATTTTAATATCTGCTGTCCCCTCCCACAGGCCAGACTTGGAAATGAGCCTCGGCTCAGTGTGCCATTCCTGGTCACCAGTTTTCAAATAAATAAAATATACTGTAACCATTTTTATGTTGCTTGCACGCATGTGCAAGAAACATAGTGCCAACATCGGAGATTTCGGAGGTGTGTCACCTCCTCCTCCAATTCAGTCAGTGAGCTGGGTAGCGGCCTGTAAGCCAATGCATTTTGGAGCTGTCTATGGCACGCTCAAAATGCAGTAACTTCCAGTTAAAAAGGGGAGCTACGCTTCAGTGAGCACCGATAGAAGCGTAGCTCCCCCACCACGCAGGCCACGCGCCTCGCCACGCATGTGTAGCTGACGGGGTGCCCAACTCCCGGGCTGAGATGCGCCGCCCCCATAGTTGGTGCCACGCTGGGAGCCCACCCCAGTGGCAAATGTCTCCTAGCGTCTTTTTTTTAAACCTATAAAACAAAAAGCGGTCCCATGGCAATCTCGACCCCTCCACAACCCGCACCCACCCTCGCACCCAGCTCCCCCCCCTCACCCCATACTTACCTCCGGACTCCGGAGCGACGATCTTGATGGACCGGGAACCGTCTGCACTCTTCAAAGCCGACCGCGAACTGAAAATGCCGGTAAGCTGTATAATGGGCTAGATGGAGGTTCAACTTTATTGCATATCTCAGGCATTTTAGAATTTTGCAAATTTTCAACATGGGGTTTTTAGGACCCTTCTCATGAATGATGTCACTGTCATGGTTATTCGGCGGGTGATTTCGCCGTGACTGTGCAGTGACTGTGAAATCACCTTTGGGCAAGAATACTGCCATGACAGTGACATCATTCATGAGAAGGGGTCCCAAAACCCTATGTTAATGATCAAAATTCCAAAAGACTGTTTCTGGCGTTAGCAGTTCCTACAGAGAGGCTCTAAGTTCGCGAAATTCAATATTTTCACTCCAGATTTTCAACATTGCCATTTTACCACACCTTCTTATGGTAGTACAGCTGTCATTTTCACATCTCACCAAAATGTGTTTCCGCCTTTGTAGCGCCAGAATGGCGCAGTATTAGTCTTGAAATCAATGCACGGACAAATTAAGAAAATCACAGTGACACTGTTCATGAGCAGGGTCTTAAAATGGCTATGTTGAAAATTTGGTGAAAGAATTCTAAAAATGACTGTTTCTGGCGTCGTTGCGCAGTTCTCATGAGCTCGTAAGTTCTAAATTTTCAATATTTGCACTCCAGTGACTTCCAAATACCTAAACAGCACATAGAAGCAAGCAACATTCGGCATTGACAAATGCTTGTTTACTGTATTTTTGCTGCACCGTACCACTCTGCATTTTTTTTTGCTCCAGATTTTCAACATTGCCATTTTACCACACCTCCTTATGAGCAGCATTGCTGCCATTTTTCACATCCTGCCTAAAAAATGGTTTCCTACCATGTAGCGCACAATGGTGCAGTCAGTGTGAAAACTCAATGTATGGGACACATTAACAAAATCACACTGACACTGTTCATGAGCAGAGGTCTTAAAATGGCTATGTTGAACATTTCGTGAAATATTTCATAACAATGACTGTTTTACGAGCGTGCGTTGCGCAGTTCCTACGCACGCTCGTAGGTTCGCAAATTTTCAATATTTGCACTCCAATGACTTCCAAATACCTAAACAGCACATAGAAGCAAGCAACATTCGGCATTGACAAATGCTTGTTTACTGTATTTTTGCTGCACCGTACCACTCTGCATTTTTTTTTTGCATATCTGAATGTTACTACTATGTATATTTACTATTGCCCTGTATATTGTGAATGGTCTGTCAAACAAGCACAGATTCCGCCTCATTACATAGAGTCTAGGAATATTAAAAATATGACAGATACTATGAACAGGGCCTGTGAGGATGTGAACTGGTCAATTCTTGATACATCACATGACATAGATGTCATGCTGGAGACCTTTCGTGGTTTGTTTAACCAAATTGTTGAACGACTAGCCCCACTCAAAAAAATGAGTATTAGAGCCAAAAAGAGTGAGTAGGTCTCTAAAGATTTGTTAGCTCTAATGAAACAAAGAGACAGAGCCTGGAAAGTCTATAAAAACATGGGGATTAGAAGTCACTTCTAAATTATAAAATGCTTAGAAATAAGTACAAGGCTTCAATTAGGAAAGCAAAAACAGATTTTTCAGATATAAACAGTTAAACTCGGGAAATCCTAAGGAAACATGTCGTATACTTAACAGTCTAATTTACAGTCTAACAGTCTAATTTAAAAAGATGGCGGCCATGCTGGGCTAGCCATCGGACTGCTACTGCTATAGTTCGTTTTGTGTATTTGTTCTAGTTTATTTTTGATTGCTCGTTTTGTTTTTTTTGTTTTGCGATCGCCTTTGCAACTATTTTACATTTGTTTCACTTGCCAGTTTTGTTTTCATTGGCACGGACATTTTTATCACTTCAGGAATCCAGAAAGTCTTTGGGTTCAGACCTGGCGTCCTCTGAATTTTGAATTTTGTTGGAGTTTGACCCATGGAAGGTATTGGAGAGCTTTTTTGATTACTGACGGCTCTTTTGTGAAGTGCGGTTGGGAATATTCGATGAGCACAATGGATTGATTCTTGGAAGTGAGCGAAGCGGCAGATTATCGGGGACGGTTATTGTTCGACTGAACTGGAGCAGTGCGGGTGCACTGCTGTTGTCCCCCCTTTTCTGCTTGGCCTGCTGTTTTTTGGTCGTTGGAACTGTGTGTGGTTACTATATTCTTTTTTTTTTTTTGCTTAGTCTTGATATGGTTAGCATTTGAGCGGCTTTTGCCGATGCTCATATTGACTACCCTGCTGCAGTCCATTGGAGCCGTGGATGTGGATGTTCTTCAAGTAAGTCTTTCTTTGCTGGAATCTGTGTGTTTTGGAAATATTCTACTAGGAAGCCATTTTGTGTCCTTGCTTATGGGCATATTGGTCTACCTACCTGGACCCTTGGCTTTATTGTAGGCTATTTAGCTGATGGCTCACGCAGGGTTGGGATTGGGGCCTGCTGGAGAGCTGACCTTTGTCCCATTCCCTAGACTCTGAGTGGAATCAGTCGAAGGGCTGATCCGGCTGGAGTTGTAGTGGTGGGTCACCACTATATTCGGTATTGCCTCTGGGTCAATTGATTTACGACGTGGCTGATACATCTTCTTTTGACTTTTGTCTTCACCGAATTCCTTATATTGGGGGCTTTGTTTGGTATCCTGGCTGTTGGAACATTCTAAGGATGTGGGTCCAGTACTGTTTGACTTTTTGAAGAAGTGCAAAAATGTGGTTGGAAGAAGATTCCACAAGATAAGTGCCCATGGACTAAATTGATTTATTGTACTATTTTGTATTTAATTTTTAGGATTTGTGTTACTTTGTCTTTTGTCAGGGAAAATTTCAAGCAGTGAGAGTGTTTGATTTTAATTTATTCTCCACCCTTTCGGTCCTGTGAGAGAGTTCCGGCGGGTGGTTTATTTATTTTTCCCTGTATATATTTATTGCATTTTATTTTTTGTTGTAGTTATTATAGTTGTTTTTACTTTTTGTCTCATGGTCGTGAGAGGACTGTGGGACTTAGAATAATTTTTTGAGTGTTTAATTGCTTTATTATATTATTGTTTATTTAGTTTTATGGTGGGTGGTTGAGTTTCATATTTGTAGTTTATTTGTTTTATCTGGTTTTAATTTTATAGCAGTTTGATGTGTCTGCCAGTTTCACTTGTTGTCCGCCACTGGCCTCCGCTCTCCGCACCTCCACCCTTCTTCTCCCCTGCCACCTCAGGTTTATCACCGTTGTCGGGCTTTGGGGATTGTGCCAAGGGGGAGAGGAGGCAGGGGCGTTGAGGGTGTGGACAATGGAGGAGTTGCCTCTCCCATTCGGTGGTAAGGCCTCAAGACACCTTGGGGCGAAATGGTTCTGAGCACGGTAATCCCATTCTAGTTCCCATACCCAAGGGCACCTCTTCTTTTAGAGGGCAAGTGGTCGGACAGCTCGTCACCCGCCCAACTCGGGTGCACTTTGCAATGCCAGATCTGTCTGCAATAAGACTGCTCTTATAGCGGACTTTGTTGCGAGGGCAGATCTGGCTTGCATTACTAAGACCTGGTGGATGGGAATGCAGCCCTCAGTTTTAGAGGCCGCTGTTCCCACCGGTTCTCAGTTATACACCGCCGAGATTGGATCACGGGGTAAGCGGTCTGTTTCAAGACCGAGTTGGGTCTAACTGAAGTTTCAGTTGAGGAGGCCAGATCGTTTGAGTGCATTGTGGTAGCTGGGGTGGGGTGCAGGATTGCTCTCATCTACCGTCCACCTGGGATGAGAAGCCTTTCCTGCAGGAAATGGCAGATTTCGCCCGACATGGCCTTGGAATCCCCCAGATTGATGGTGCTGGGCGATTTCAATGCCTGGGTCGACGACGAATCTTCGCCTTTTGGTCAACATTTCCTCCAGGTGATGTCATCTCTTGGCTTCACTCAGGTTGTTTCCACAGCTACTCACAAGGGAGGGCACTCTCTTGATCTGGTCTTCCTCCTGGGGGTCGAGGCTTCAGACTTGGTGGTGGAACCAGTCGGTTGGTCTGACCATTACTCAGTTGGATTCAAATTTGTGGCCCCCTGGAGGTTGGCCCTGTGGAGATGGTCAAATACCGTCCATTGCGTGGACATCGCCTCTGAAGACCTGTTGGCGTTATTGACCTCTCTCGTTGTGTGACGAATTGTGCACTGATCCTGAGCAGCTGGTGGTGGTCTATAATGGGGCCATCTCAGATGCCCTGACCAGATAGCTCATTCTATGTTCGGCTTCTCCGCTGCTGGGCTCCTGCCTTGGTTTGATGGGGCATTGAGAGGGCTGCGGAGGTTAGGCGTAGGTTGGAGCATCGCTGGAGGAAGACTGCCTTGATGCTGACCATCTTATTTTGCTAGAGCATTACAAGTTCTATCAAACTGAAATTTCCATAAGAAGGCAGAATTCTGTCCAGGAAATCTCGTTGCTCAGAATCGACTGGCTCAGTTTTCAGAACTGTTGACAGACTGTGCAACCCAGCCTGTCAGCAGTTCCGTCGAGTTTTTATGCAGGTTGACTGTGAGATCGCTCGATTCTTGCGAATAGGTGGAAGGCACTCGAGGCAGTGTCCCCAGCCTCACTCTATGGTTGTTGCAGTTGATCGGGGTGTTGTCCCAGAGCAGTTTCCTGGAGCTCCTTTGATCTTCCTGACCTCGTGGAGACTATGAGGATTGTCTCTGAGATGCGCCCAACTTGTTGTAGTTTGGATCCGGCCCTACTTCCTTGATTTTAGGATGTAGTGAATTTATTGGCCCGGTCCTTGTTCAGATAATTCGGTGTTCTTTGAAATGGAGTTTTCCTAGCTCTCTGAAAGAAGGGTGGTGACTCCTCCTGAAGAAAGCTTCCTTAGACCAATGATTTCGCCAACTACTCATCCAATCTCTAACCTCTTTTGGGGAAGGTTATTGAAAAGGTTGTGGCGGCTCAACTTGACAACCATTTGACCATCCATAGTTTATATGAGCCTCTCCAGTCGGGTTTTCATAAAAGGCATATCACCGAGACTACTCTGGTTCGGGTGCTCAATGATCTCCTGATGGTAGAGATCGGAGACACCATTCTATCTTGGTTCTCCTTGATCTATCATCAGCTTTTGATACTGTGGACCATGGGGTTTTGCCTCGACGTCTGAGGTCCATCTGTGGGCTCTCAGGTGTTGTCCTCAGATGGTTTCATCTTACCTCCTGGGAGAACTCAGAGAGTGGTTTCAGCTTACATTCATCTGGGGCTCTCTCTCTCTTGTGGGTACTAGGTTCGTGCTCTCCCATGTTGTTCGTAGTACATATGTTGCCCTCGGGGACATTGTAAGATGGTATAAGCTGAGGTTTCATTGTTATGCTGATGATACCCAGCTCTACCTGTCTTTTGCACTGGCCCAGGTTAGTGCTATCTCGGTGCTGAATAACTGCTCGCTTGATATCCAAGACTGGATGAATATCAGTGGATTAAAGTTGAACCTGGAAAGACTAAGGTTATGGTGGTGGACCCTGGTCGAGGGGCTGAGGGTCAGGATAGGGTCCCCCTCTGGATTAGTTCTTGGGGTAGACCAGATCCCCACCTCTGAACGGTTGTGTAACCTGGGTGTGGAGCTTGACACTGGTTTGACCCTCCGTTATCAGGTGTCTGCAGTAGTCAAGACTTCATTTTTCCATCTTAGAAACATCTCTAGGATTAGGCACCTGGTTCCACCTGGCGATTTGCTGGTTTTGGTCACGCCTTGGTGACATCATGTCTTGATTATTGCAACTCTCTGTACCTAGGGCTTGCTGGGGTTAAATCCGCTGCTTGCAGCTAGGTGCAGAATGCTGCAGCATGTTTGTTGACTGGGGTGTCTAGAAGATCTCCATCACCCCTGTGCTGCGACTCTGCATTGGCTGCCTATACGTGGCAGATCACCTTTAAAGTGGGTCTTTGACCACAAAGCCCTACACGGCTTAGGGTCCCGACTACCTGAAAGAGCTTGGTGCCTTACGCCTCTGAGACAGTAGCTCCGGCTGGCTGATGAGGGGTTGCTAGAGATTCTGAGGGTGAATTTGAAGTCCTCTGGAGCCCGTGCATTTGACTTTGTGGCTCCCACCCTTTGGAATTCTCTGCCCCACCAGCTCCGAGAAAGTACAACTGTGGATGGGTTTAAGAAGGCCTTAAAATCATTTTTATGGATTCAGGCCTTTCCTGTTGTATTTTAAATCATTTTATTTATTTATCTGTTGTATTGTTTTTGTTGTCCTTGATTGTGATAAATGTATGAAGACTGTAAAGCTCCTTGAAATATTTGAAAGGCGCTTAATCAAATAAATTTTATTATTATTATTATTATATTAATTGGTAAGAAGGCGCATGACACTATCATCACTTTACAGGATTGTGATCAGCTTGTTTGTGACCCTAGCCAGGTGACTAGGTTGTTTAATGATTACTTAGGTGACCTGTCAAGGTTCCAAGTTAAAATGAGGGTATTGTTAACACAAATAGTTTGGAAAGGGAACTTAAGGTAAATTATCCCAATTTTATTTTCATGTTGTTACCCCAGCAAGTTATTGATTATATTTTGAAATACAGTCCTAGACCCCAAGTTGGACAGGATAAAATAGATTACAGGTTTCTGAAGTTGGGAACTAACAGCCTTGCAAACCTCTTGTAACCATCTTTAATTTTTCCTTTGTATTGGCGTCTTTCCCAGATGTTGGAACTCAGCTCTTGTAAGGCCTGTATTTAAATCAGGATCCAGGAATTTTGTTTGAATTACATAGCCATTTCTCTCTTGGCACCTTGTCAAAGAGTCTTGAATGAATATTATTTGATCAGATTCAGGTTTTGGAGATACATGATTTATTAACAAGTTGACAACATGGGTTCAGACTGAACCATAATACAGAGATGGCCCTGGTGGGTTCATCACCAGCATATGGAGTGCCCTAGATTTGGGGCACTCCATCGTAAGGTGTTTGTGGACCTCTACAAGGCCTTCAATTTAACTACTCATTCGCTGTTATTGGAAATACTAAGAGATGTTCATTTTTCAGGGAAGTTATATCCTGGTTTGAAGGGTACCTATCCAGTAGGGAGCACAGGACTACTATTGCACAAAATGTTCAGATTCACATTCGATTATGTGTGGAGTACCACAAGGCTCAATACTGGGTCCACTTTTGTTTTCCTGTTTATCAATGTAGCCCCTTATCTTGTTCGAACTCCAATATGATTTTGTACGAGATAATACAGTTATTTGCACATCTGAGTTAATCCTGATCAAGTTTTAACATTTGTCAATGTGATTTTGCCTCATTTCAAAGGTGTCTGCTTTCTCATGAACTGGTTCTAAACTCAGGAAGACAAAAGTGATGGTATTTTCAGGCCCAAGGGCAGTTAGAGACATCAGTGTTCCAATTGTTGACCTTAAGGGGGATAAGATAGACCTTGTAGAAAGTTTTATTTATCTAGGGGTCATACTTGACTCAAAACTATCTTTTCAACCTCATGTTGGGAATTTGGTCACTAGAATACATCAAAGGTTGGGAATGTTATCCAGAGTAAGACCATATTTAATTCCTGAATCCTGCAAATTACTGGCACATAGTTTCTTGCTCAACACTTTTGATTATGGCTTAATGATGTACTCAGGTGCAAGTGAAAAAATATTACATAAGTTACAGATTACATATTATAGTATTTTACGATTTATGACTGGTCTTCCCCTAAGAACACGTCATTGCAGTCTATTGAAAGAAGCTAATTGTCCTTCTTTAATGGATAGGATTAACCTTAAGATGGCTGTCTTTGTCTTTAAAGGTTTCAAAGGTTTCTACACCCAATTATTCAATCTTTTTTCATTAGAACGCAGAGTATTAAGGTAAGGTCACAGACTTTAGGTTTATTAAAGGTCCCTTTTTTAAGAAAACAATAGGCCAAAGAACAGTTGTATATAAGGCTACCACTTCTTTTAATAAGATTCCTAGTGCAGTTATTAACTGTAGAACTGTTAGATCCATTAAGCATCAGCTTGCTCAGTCCTTGACTCTCTCAGAGTGCACTTGTTTTCAAAGGTAACTGACTGTTATATGTTTTATTGTATGTATTTATATTTGGTATGTGTTTATATATTGTATTTTTCTGTTAATATGTATGTTCTGTTTGACAAAATGTTTTATATGTTAACTTGCCACTTATGAAAATGGGCTTTTAGCTCATATTGCCAACAAGTATAAAAAATAAAAAATGAAATGAAATAGTTTGTATCCCTATCCCAATTCTCCCAGATGACACCTAGAAATGAATCTTGGCTCAGTGTACTTTTCCTGGTTATAAAATTTCAATAAATAAATAAATATTGAACTGTGACTTTCAAAAAGACTGACTGTCCCAGTTGCTGTTTGTACATGCACTCGTACCACATTATCATATTTTTTCTGGAATGTGTTCTGAATGTTAACGGTGTGCATCCTGTTATTCCAATGTCTGTCCTGCTTAGCGACGGTAGATTTAGGTGCCAGACTTGCACCTTAAATTGCCCATTGATTGGGTGGTTTCATGGGCAATGTTTTCTACCCAGTAGGGGCATATAAATAGGGCTCTGGCCCACCAAAATGCAGTTCTTCTCTTGCAGTTCCCCAGTCTGGGGTACCATCATGCATCAGTTCTGTTTAGCACCTCCAGGTATGCTTCTGGCTGCCGAATGGCTGGGGCCTGCTGGTCCAGGAATAGTGGTAGGATTCCTGCATCTAGGCAGCATGGACTCCCTCCGTGTAGGTCTCTAGAGGCTCGGGCCCTGACTAGGGCCTGAGATTGGGGACAATTTAAGTAAATAGGGAATGTGTAAACGACAGTAATGTACTGTTGGGAACTGCTGTGTGAATTGTAAATATACTGAGAGTGAGCCACTGATGAGAACTGAACCCACAATCAGCTGGCCTGGGATATGTACAGTAATCAGCGATTATTGCTGAACTGTGAATATGCTGAAGTATGTTGAAGTGATAACTGATCTGGAATGCTGACTTGAAATTAGGTCCTAAATGGGAGCTGTGGTTGGGGTGCTGGATACATACTCATTGTCACTTCACTTCCTGAAGCTGAGTCGTGCATTATGAAATTATTGTTTGGAGTTTTCAACAAATTCCTGGTGTCATGCCCTATATCTGAATGATTTCTTAAAAGGGTACAGTGTTCAAAGGCAGTTACAGCTGCTAATGCAATCCTAATAAAGTTATAAAATTACAATTTAAATAAGCTAAGGCTACCTCAAGTTGCCTTGCAGGGACATTAACATGTACAATTGCAAATACAAAGCAAATCTATTTTCAAGTACCAGCAATGAGTGGCTCTCTATCCCCACAGCCAATGGGACAATGAAGATTGCAAGAACATGATGAAAAGAGGAGCAGACATCATTGCAACAGTAAACTTTCTGGCATTATGCTTTGCAGGGACATCCTTAGTCAACTGTGGCAGAGAAAGGAGGGTCTGAGGGGTTCAACCAATGGAGGAGGTCGGACATAGGTGGTTCTCTCTCTGAAGGGGCACACAGCAGTGGCCAGAGCAGTTCCTGCCAAGGTGCCTAGGGACTTTATAGACAGCACCTCAGTGGGCCATGCCTCTCCAGGGTGTGGGTCAAGTCCTGATCTGGGAACTGCACAATACACAGGAGTCACCTCCGAGGTTATTACCCACCCTCTTCCTCACCAAGAGACAGTTGTAGTAGGAAAGCCATAAGTGTAGATAGTGTAGCATTTATGTATTTGATGTCTGTATATATAGATGGCAGAATGACTGCATGAGATACAATACCATGGGGTCCCATGGAACAGCAGTATACAAAATGTGCTTAGTTTTAGTGTAGTGCAATAGGACACACAAGTGTTACTTTTAAAAGGACACACAACTACAAGTTACCTACAGTACAAGAAAGTTCATGGCAGTAGTGGACAACAGTTACTATCACAGCAAGGTGAGGGAGGATAACCATTGGTGTTTAGGGTTGCCTTATACACAGAGACACTGCTGAGAACTGAAAGGGAGGTGAGTGATGCTAGTCTATACAAATCCGTAACTACTGGTGGGTAGATAGAAAGGGGTTTGAGGTGGAGGCGTCTATATCACTCTCTGAACCATTCAAGCAGCAACCAGTGGAAAGAGGGAAGATGAGGGATTGGTTGGAAGGATGGCTGATACGCTGTTCCAGTCTGTTAGCCTGAAGGAGAAAATTGTTTGGAATTTGGACACAGGGACATCAGGACAAGGATATAACTGCTGAAAAGGGAGAATGGGCTCGAGGGGCTTGTAGCCATCTCCCATCTTGATGTCTTTTGTCCTTATCTAGTTTGCTGCTTTAGAATTGAGAGGAGGACTGCGTTAAGGGTTACAGGATACAGTCCAGAATCTTGTTAGCTTTTTATGGGCTTTGCACTGCTTAGACTACTTTTGTATTTTGATTGTAATCATCCCCAAATCCTTTGCTGCTCTAATGCCCTAATCGCTTCATATTCAGGGTGTCCTTCCTTCCCTTATTCTTTGCTCTTACATGCATCACCTGGAAGTCTCCACACTAAACTGCATCTGATGTTTATGTGCCTATTTTCCAACACTGGCTAAGTCCCTTTGTAACACATCATACTGCTTACCTGTGTTGGCCAGAGCGGCTATCAGGGTCTCTGTTTCGGACTTAGGTGGAGATCCAACCCATTTCCCACATAGCAGCAGAAAGCATTGCACTGTGTCCTCAGTCTAGCTCAAGTAACAAACCTTGCTACAATAGTCAATGACTGATTCACCCCAAATCTTGCCTTCCTCTACAAAATACTCCCCAGCAGTAGTACTGCTTACTGTTGCCATTAGGGTGCAGGAATGGACGTTTCTTCATCTTATGCAGTGCAGTGTTATGATGGCAGACTGAGTAGCTCTATGCAGAGGTTGGGGCCAGAGAAATGAGCCTCCATGAATGAAAACAGTTGCATGCTGCCCTGCATTGCAGCATCACTTAATATCTCTCGCTGTGGTAATGCTCCCCTGTACTGCAGTGTCACGCATGACCCCTCACAGTGGTAATGCTACCTGGTACTGAAACATCACCCATTACCCCTCACTGTGGTAATGCTACCTGGTACTGGAGCATCACCCATTGCCCCTCACTGTAGTAATGTTACCTGGTACTGGAGCATCACCCATTACCCCTTACTATGGTAATGTTACCTGGTACTGCAGCAATACCCAGTACCCCTCATTGTGGTAATGTTACCTGGTACTGCAGCACCACCCAGTACCCCTCACTGTCATAATTCTACCTGGTACTAGAGCAACATCCTTTGCCCCTCACTGTGGTAATGCTACCTGGTACTGCAGCGCCATTCAGTACTCCTCACTATCATAATTCTACCCGGTACTTGAGCATCACCCTTTACCCCTCACTGTGGTAATGCTACCTGGTACTGCAGTGTCACACATGACTCCTCACTGTGGTAATGCTACCTTACACTAAAGTGTCAAACATGCCTCACTGTGGTAATGCTATACTATATGGTATCTATTAGGCTACTGAAACTCAGAATCCTGACCTCATGAGACCGAGTTTGGTATCACGACACACATGCGTTTCAACAGCTTCAGTGTCCCGACACATGTGCCCAACAGGGAAGGACAGGGGTAAGGTAGTGATGTGACAAACCACTACCCTTACCCTACCCTACCCTGGCCAGGCACCACAATGGAGGGAAAAATATGGAAGCTGGCCGAGCTGCTCCCTTGGCATGGAGGGCAAAGCCACCAGCAGCTCGGCCAGCTGGTTCGGGCAGATCAGGTTCTGTTCCTGGTTACTGCAATGTTTTTTTTCCACCCCCCAAAACTTAATGTTTTACTCTCAGGTCTGCTCCCCTCACAGTTGGTTATTGAGTTACATGGGGTGTGTGGAGGCCCTTCCTGGGGGTGGGCAAAGCCCCCACATTAAATGTAACAAACTTCAGGATCCCGCAAGTCGGGATCCAGTGTCTGTGGGATATTGAATCAGTCTCCCAACCTCGGTCTTGTGGAGTTTGGGATACTGAGTTTCAATATTCCAGTAGATCCATCCCATACTACAGTCTCAAACATGCCCCTCACTGCGGTAATGCTACCCTATATTACAGTGACAAACATGCCCCTCACTGTAGTAATGCTATCCTATTCTACAGCGTCAAACATACCCCTCACTGCAGTAATGTGACCCTATACTACAGTGACAAACATGCCCCTCACTGCAGTAATGCTACCCTATATTACAGCGACAAACATGCCCCTCACTGCAGTAATGCGACCCTATTATACAGTAGCAAACATGCCACTCACTGCGGTAATTGGACACTATACTACAGTAACAAACATGCCCCTCACTGTAATAATGTGACCCTATACTACAGTAACAAACATTCCACTCACTGCAGTAATGCTATCCTATACTACAGTCTCAAACATGCCCCTCACTGTGGTAATGTGACCCTATACTACAGTAACAAACATGCCCCTCACTGCAGTAATGTCATTCCCTATACTACAGTAACAAACATGCCACTCACTGCGTAATGCTATCCCATACTACAGTTCAAACATGCCCCTCACTGCAGTAAAGTGACCCTATACTACAGTAACAAACATGCCCCTCTCTGCAGTAATGCTACCCTATATTATAGTGACAAACAAGCCCCTCACTGCAGTAATGTGACCCTATACAACAGTCTCAAACATGCACCTCACTGGTAATGTTACCCCATACTACAGTCTCAAACATGCCCCTCACTGCAGTAATGCTATCCTACACTACAGTGTTAAACATGCACTTCACTGTGGTAATGCTACACTACACTGCAGTCTCAAACAAGCCTCTCACTGTGGTAATGTGACCCTGTACTACAGTAACAAACATGCTCCTCACTGCGGTAATGCTATCCTACAGTGTCAAATATGCCACTCACTGTGGTAATGCGACCCTATACTACAGTGTCAAACATGCACCTCACTGTGGTACTGCTATCCTATACTACAGTGTCAAACATGCCCTCATCTTGGTAATGCTTTCCTATACTACAGTGTCAAACATGCCCTCATCTTGGTAATGCTTTCCTATACTACAGTGTCAAACATGCCCTCATCTTGGTAATGCTTTCCTATACTACAGTGTCAAACATGCCCTCATCTTGGTAATGCTTTCCTATACTACAGTGTCAAACATGCCCTCATCTTGGTAGTGCTTTCCTATACTACAGTGTCAAACATACCCCTCACTGTGGTAACAATGGCACTGCCCTACACTGCAGCATCACTCACTGTTAGGAACTGACTTTCACCATGGCATATTCTGTAGTACTTCCTACAGTGCTTCTGGAACATGATTATACATTATAGATCGAGGGAGCGCTTCTGACCAATCAGAGTGCTCTTTCCTCTGCACGTGAGACACCTGTTGTTCTGTGAAGCGTGTCTCATCCACAGCTGCCCTGGGAAAGGGTATACTCAAGGCAGGTTTTAAAAAATGTTGTTCTATTATTGCTGAGTCCCAATCAATAATATATTAGTACAGAAAACCACGTCAAGGTTGTAGAGTGGTCGCACTTACATCCTTAGGGTATATCAGAACCACTCATCTTTAGTTTGTGGTTCCCATACCTTAGGGATGCATGTGAGACAACTCTTACAACTGTAAGAATGGTCTCCATGGCTGTACTGTATTAACAAACTGTACAGTGTTTGTTTAAATGTTACTATAGCTTATGCCCCCACAGCTTGTGGTCAGCCCTCTTCTATCAGCCCTGTCACTCACCTTCTCCGGAACTAACCTTACCTCCTGTTCTTCCATGATTACCACCCATGGCAGGGACACTGGGGGCAAGTCCTCTTTAGAATTCCAGTCTGGTGTGGAGGTGTGGTGCAGGCGGCGTATACTAGGACTTGTGGAGCAGGGGACAGTTTTATCCTGTGGCAGCAGAATGTTCTTTTCCTTATCTCCCACACCTATGGATGCTACTTCCAGAAGAAGCAGAAGCATGCATGCTGCATATGCTTGCACCAACTTCAGTCACTGTTCTTCCCACCCCAAGCAGCTCTGTATGCAGATGCCTGTGGTCACCCAGGTGGTACTCCCCACCACCCTGGAGAAAGAGAACATTCACTGGGATGCTTAGTTCTCCTCCCCATGCCAGCCCCAGTGACCCAGGCTCATTCTTGAACCCTAGGTCACCAGCGTCGTGAGCAGTAACCTTACCACTGCGCTTGATGGGCTGGCTGGTTATACAGTACTTGACATTGCTGTTCAAGTGGTTCACTTCTGTTACACTGTTCTGTAAGATGTGATAATGCTAGTATGAGGTACACAGTAATCGGCTAAAAGAACATCATGTTTTTTCATGATGATGTAAATATGTTCTTGCTGAGTTCAGTAGGTTGACACCAAACAGCTAATACCAAAGGTTACTGACTCATGCATACATTTTGAAACAAATACTGGGTAAGCAGCTACCGTGGTTCCCAACATAACAAGCTGTTATCAGTTCAAAGGTCAATCAGCAGTCTTACGAAAATGGAGCAAACAGCTTGACCTCTAACCTTGGCGGATCTGTTGTCTCTTATTTATCTTCTAACATGATTGCTAGAACTGTTCATTAAATTAATGATTAAGAACAGCAATTCTGCAAAACCGTATGACTAGTCAACCATGAGGATGGAACAGCTAGAGCACAGAACCCTATAATTAAGACTAACTAATAATTAAGAGGATTACCACCTGTCCTGATTTTCGCAGGACAGTCCTGAATTGAGCAATTGTGTCCTGCAAAAAACCCCAAGAAAAACACTACATGTCCTGACCTTACAGTATAAAAAATATTTACTAATCTTCCTCTAAATGTTGCAGAAAACTACCATACCTTAACTAAAATACCTTAAAATGATAAGAAACAGTAGAAACAACTAAAAATTGACAATGCTTAGTCTTAATTCTGATTATTTAGAGAAAACAAGTATGTTGCATTGGTCAAGGTTACATACTGTCCTGTGGAAAATCATGTTTCAGTAAGAAATGGCCCACTTTGGGCTTCTTACAAGGTGGTAACCCTAAAAAATTTAGGAACAACTTGGCCCAGTGGTGCCAGCTGGTGGCACAATGCAACACCACATGGGAGACCCGGATCAAGTCTAGTTGACTCTCATACTCTAAATGGCTGGGGCTCAGAGCACTATATAGGGACATTATGCTCTGACTTCGGAACAAAGAAGATGGGAATGCCACTGTTCAGAGCGCCTCCTATGGTGGGGATTTGGGCAGGCATCAGTGTCATGGGTGACCACACAGTGGTCATTCCTGCCCCATGCGGTTGCAGGAAGTCCATTATCTAATGCAAAGTGGATGTGGGTACATAGTGTATCTTGAGAAAATCTACAGCAGTACTGCAAATAAAGGAGCTGATAAGCCTGACACCCATGGAAAGGAGATATTTTATTTCATTTGGGACTATCCCAGTGCACAAACTTTACTAAATACAATATTGTGCATGTAAAGAAACAAGAAAGTTGTCCACACCCAGGAAGGGTTACACTTTAAACAATTCAGCCATCTAAAGTTAGAGCTAGAAGATTAACAATATTCATTTATGAGAAACATCAATTCTGTTGCATCCAGTCTCTCTGGATATGTCACTGTGGCAGACTAGTCTCTCCCAGACGGCCTTCCAGCATTACCAGCTTTCTCATCCCCTTCAGATGCCCACAAAGGTACTCAGTACCTGTCACCCTCACACAGACACTCTTTTGGGTATCTCCAGGTCTTGATATCTCCAGAGCCACTGCTTACACAGAACTGCACCTTGCTCAAAGGCAACTAATTACACTCCTCTCTGTCACAGCCGAGAACGCCTTATTTAGAAACACAGTATGGTAATAGTAGTGTTCTCTTCAAGGGGGAATACCATTTTGTCAATTATAAATCAGTTAGCTGTACCTCAAACAATTCAGTTACAGAAACCTGAAGTAAAACTATAATATTTTAATACTTCTAGATATTTACGCCGATAATACAGGACATTACAGCAAGACTATGGGGAACAGTAATTCTACCGAAATGGAAAAGAAAATATTTGAACATTAGGTTACATGCAAAAACTCTCTCTCTCTCTCTCTCTCTCTCTCTCTCTCTCTCTCTCTCTCTCTCTCTCTCTCTCTCTCTCTCTCTCTCTCTCTCTCTCTCTCTCTCTCTCTCTCTCTGTCTACTTAAGGTAGAATGGCTTAACCCACAAGACACTTTGGTGAATCAGGGCAGACTCGAATGCTTAGATGGTAGCTTGTTCATAGTCTCAAAGGTGACCATCTCTTTCAGGCTATGCCAGACCTTAAAAAACTAGTGGAGCCAAAACATGCAGGCATGAAAATAATACAAATTTTAGAAGTAGTCAGTTGTAACTTTTTATTTCTGAAGTATTTTCTTTTCCTTTTGTCCATCAAAATATCTTCTGGGTGATAATATTGTGCTGGATGTGGAACAGCTCTTAGCCTGGCAGCTGACATGTCTAATTCTACTTCCCCACACTACATCATCAGCATTATGATCTCACTAACAGTGACATCATATGTGAATGATCTTGCAGTCACTCACTTACTGTTTTTAAGTAGCAGTGATGTCACAGTCAGTGAGGTCACAATGCTGACATCATAGATTTGACATTCCTTTGAGTCCTAGAAAACATCCCATCTGGAGAGACAGGACTAAGCTGGAATCTTGGGTTTCATGTATTGCAGAGTCCATTAATTTGTTTTTACTCAGGTCTCGCACAGCAGGAGTGACTCCTCACACATTAGTCAGGACCCTCCGTGAAACATGAAAGGGATACTATCTGCTTTCAGTTCTCCTAGTAACCATCAAAGAGATTGTTATCTCTCACTAGAACCCTCTGGCATGCCTCTTTGTAGATGACTATCAGACAGTTTTAACTCCGCTAAAATACTTACAAGAGGTATAGCTGATAATAGAAATTAAACACAGAAACATAAAAATGACACAATGTTGTTAGAGTCACAGATAGCAATTAAAGGTAAGGGGTAAAGGGTACATTTTTAACCAGGAAAGGCATCTAAGCGAAGCTTGTTTCCAGGTGTGAGCTGGGAGCACAAGGAAGTTAAGTGACTTGCTCAGGGTCACACAGTATGCAAGTGGGGGCTGATTGGATTCAAACCCAGGTCTCCAGATTTGCAGCTTTGTGCCCTTAACCACCACGCTATACAAGGGGGGTGTGTGTGTGTGTGTGTGTGTGTGTGTGTGTTGGGGGGTGGGTGGTCACAGCCACAGGGTTTCCCATTTAGAAGTTAAGGAGAACTGAGTTCTAAACTGGTCTTAATGCAAGGTTTAATACTTGCCAAGAAGGGGCCCACTCTCTTTAAATGTCCTTAAATGGTATATATAGAAATGTAGATTGTATCAGTGGAGAAAGGCCCAGAGGTCCATCCAGTTTATATGTGTCCTTGCCTAGCTCCATGCTTGTTCTAATGCTGGGCTGACTTTACAGATCTGTTAACCCTAGCAGCCAATCATGATCCCTTCCCTAGGTATCCCTTCTCATTATCTGCCTGTGTGTCACAGAGTTCCCTTATGTTGGTCCCATGCATGTTTAAACCCTATCACAGTCTTGATTTCTACCACCTCTCTGAGCAGTCTACTCTATTCACCCACCACCCCCTCAGTGAAGACACTCTAGTTTCCCTCCTGAATCTCACCCCCAGCCCTTCTCCATCCATATGGCAGCAGTGTCAGTGGCTCAGTAGGTAGCACACTCGCCTCTGAGGCCGGGAGATCAGAGGGCTGTGGGTTCAGTTCCCACATCTGGCACTTGGGCTAATATTCCAGTACTGAGACTGTAGTGCAGCATGAGAGGGGTGCTGCACTTCTGATGTGCCGTCTTTCGGATGAGATGATAAACCGAGGTCCCATCTGCCTGGATTGGTGGTAGTTCAGGTGGTTGTTAAAGATCCCATGGCACTTATCAAAAGAGTGGAATTTCCCCAGTGTCCTGGCCAAATTTCCTCATTCACTAAAAATACCACCAACAGCTTAATCTGGTTCAAGATCAGTTGGCATTCATCTGTATCCCCTCGGTCGTGCCTGAAAATAGGCAGGATTTGTCTAGTACTTACCAGTCAACAAAACTAAATAAATAAATATCCTCTAGTCACTATGCCCTAGACTCTCATGAACCATCCTTTACAATCCACCCTGTCGAATCCTTGCAAAAACTTGTATGTCTCAGTCATAGCCCCCTTTCCCTTCTGATCTACAGTGTATACATGTTAAAGGGGAACAGCATCAAAGGGCCTACACTTAAGTGGGTGGCTGGTCCCAATATGCACTTTGTGTGCAAAAAACATTTTGGTTTACTTACTGTGAACTATAGTATAATAGAGGGTATCAGAATAATTTTGCTTACTTGTAGGCGGACATATTCTGTTCCTACAAGTCCCAGAATCCCCTGTAGCTGACATCAGAGCATTGTGCAGCAGTGGGAGGTTCAATAGCCTGCCATGTTAGAGTTTCTATAAGCTCTGATCTTTTGTTTGCTTATCCTACTGTCCTCCCTGGGCTACATACAGTCAATGAGGACTATGCTTAGCCCCTTGAGGAAAGCAGAACTGGAAAACAACTGACTGGAGATTATAAAAGCTCTAACATGCATTGCAGGCTACGGAATCTCCCACTGCTGCCTATTGTTCGGATGTCAGCTGCAGGGGTTTCTTGGACTTGTAATAACAGAAGTTGTCACCTTAGAAGTAAATACAATTAGTCTGATACAATCTACTATACTACATTAAACAGTAAGTAAACCAAAATATTTTTGCACACAAAGTGCCCATTGGTACCAACCCCCCACTCGAATGTGGGGTGCTTTATGCTGATTGTTCCCCTTTGAGGTCTGCCGATGTTTCCCATACAACCTCCCTTGCTGCCGTTGAATCATCTTTGTGGCACTCCTTTGTGTGGTATTTATGTAATCCCTGCTTTTCCTGAGATGTGGACTCCAGAACTGTGCACAGTACTCCAGGTGTGGCCTTACCAGGGACCTGGGCAGGGGCAGTGTCACCTCCTTTCTCCTACCATCAAATCCCCTTCCTATATATTCTAACATTCTGATTGTGTTCCTGTACACTTTAGTGCACTGAGCAATGTCTTTTAGGTTGCCACTAATGATGACCCTGGGTTTCTCTCCTCAGTCGCCTGCCCCACCCTTACTCCCAACATCCAGTGTTTTGTTTTAGGTTCTTTCTGCCAGTGAGATTCACTTTGCACTTGTTGCATTAAGCGTTAGTTGCCTACTTGCCTTAATCTGAAACACTCTTCCTGTTTTTCCAGGTCTCTCTTATTTCCCTAACTCCCTCCTCAGTTAAATTATCATTAGCACATACGCCTGTCTTTCCATGTGAATGATTTCAAGAGCCTTTTGCTTCCACATTGAAGGCAATGGATCCTGATCTGTAACTAAGTTATCCAAATGCATTTTTATTGCATATAACAAAATGTTTAACAAATTCAGTTTACACAGAGTAAGATCTCTCTGTTCAGGAGGAACACCTAGAAGAACCAGCAGAGGGGACACAGTCTTATCTATAAACAGTACATTATTTATGTGTCATATCAATTTAGGGTCCATTTAGAAGCTCTTTACTTACAGAACTCTCCAGGAAATCATGAATCATGGTGCCAGTCATCTTTTGGGCACTAATAACACAGAGAAAAAAAATGACCACAAAAATCTTGTTTTTACTATGGAGTCTTGCTGTATTCTGACAATATTCAGTTAGCCCTTCCAGTTCAACTACCTCGGAGGTGAAAGAGTTAACTCTATGCCATAGGACAGAACATTGAGCTTGAGCTCAGTTTTCAAACCCCTGGCCCTGGTACATTCTATGAAACCATCAGATTCTTACCAGCACTAAGTAGTTACTGCCAAGCCTATCTATATTAAATAATAACCCAACATGGCTAATAACCAGACAAAGGGCAACTAGAAGACTCAAGTCAAGGAATACCCAAGAAAAACATGGCACCTTAGAGATGCAGCACTTAAATTTCTAATGACAAGCAGAACCTGCCCCTTTTACGTTCTGTCAGGGGATGTAGTGAGGGAGGTCAGAATAAAACAAGACTCCATTAGAAGAAACAAGATTACTGTTGTAATTTTTTCTTCAAACAACATGAAGTTTTGCTGTATTCTGACAATATGCAGACTACCAAGCAGTGACCCATGGAGGTGGGCACTGAACCTACTTAGGAAATAGGCTCTGCAGTACTGCTGTGCCAAATCTGGCATCACTCCTGGCCTGAGTGTCCAGGCAGTAGTGCTTGGTAAATGTGTGAACAGTTTTGCAGGTAGCTGCTTTGCAGATTTTGAGCAGGTGAATGTCTCTGGCAGCTACAATGGAGGCAGCTGTTCCCCTGGTAGAGTGGGCCCTGAGACCTGCCGGTGGCTCTTTCCCCAGTTTACCATAGCAAAACTGGATGCAAGACACGATCCACCTAGCAATGGTCCCCTTGGTGGCTGGCTTACCTTTACCCACTTCTCCATAGGTGAGAATAACTGGTACAGACATTCCTATGGGCCTTTGTCTGATCTATGTAGTAGCTATAGCCCTTTTACATCCAGACAATGCAGTCTTCAGTCCCCTGAGCAGGAGTGTTCAGTAAAGAAGAAAGAAATGTCATAGAATGATTCAAATGGAACCGAGATACCACTTTTGGGAGAAATTTCCTGTTTGTCCTAAGGATGACCTTGTCCCTATGGAATGCTATGTAGTCAAGTTCTACTGACAAGGCATGTAGCTCGCTAATCCTCCTAGCAGAGACTATGGCTACCAAGAAGACAGTTTTCCATGTCAAATACTTAAGCTCAGCCAAAGGCATGGGTTCAAAGGGCCTGCACTAACTGAGCTATGCAGATATTCAGGTCTCAAGATGGGGTAGGCTCCCTGTTGGGGAAGTAAGTAGAACAACCCTTTAAACACTTCTTGAAGACTGAATGGGATGCCAGGAAGGTCCCTTCCCTGCAGAGAGATAAGCGGACACAGCTGCCAGATGCACCTTCAGGGTAGAGGCTGAAGACCTAAGGAGTGCAGATGGACAAAATAGTCCAACATGGTTGCCAGTCCTGCTGCTTGTGGATCTATTTCCTCTGCACACCAGATAGAAAATCTCTTCCACTTGGAGTATAAGTCTTTCTAGTAGCAGGTTTCTGTAAACCTTCAGAATATCCATGACCCTTGAGAGATGCAGGCCTGCATACTCTAGGTCCTCAAGAGCCAGGCATTGAGCCTGAGGGACTTGAGGTTGGGGTACAGGATTTTCAGCTGATAGGAGGTCAGGAGATAGTGCCTCTGGGGAGACAAATTGGACTGCTCACCATCAGAGACAGCAGCATGGGGTACCACGGTTGTCTGACCCAATCCAGAACAATCAGAGTGATAGATGATGGCTGGCTCCTGAGTTTGACCAGCACTCTGAAGATCAGAGGGAATGGGGAAAGGCAGACAGGAACTTGCCTGTCCAGTCCAAAATCAGTGCATCCAGGGCACAGGGCCCAGAACTGGAGGTCTGCAACAGAACTGGGGCAGCTGGTGATTGTCTGTGGCTGCAAACAGATATATCTTCAGTGTGCCCCATCTGCTGAACACTGCATTCAGTATTCCCTTGTTCAGAGACCACTCATGGTGACTCTAATTTATTCTGCTGAGAGCATCTGCCAGTACATTGCCCTTGCCTGGCAAGTGCACAGCTGAGAGGGAGATCTGAAGAGAGTATGTCACACTCTAGATCTTCATTGCTTCCGTACACAGGGCAGAGGACCTTATCCCTCCCTGCTTGTTGATGTAGAACATGGTGACGGTGTTGTCTGTTCTTACTGGTATCCTGTTATATGGGGCACTAGCAAGTGGGCGCCTGCTGAAACAGTGACCCACTTTTTGGCTAGTACTCACGATGGCGGGGTGTGGGATTGGAGAATGGATGGGGGGTCGAGGAAAGGCGACAGAGTGACACGACATATACACACCTGGGGGGCGAGCCTCGCTGGAGGGGTGGGAGGGTATGTGAGGGTAGCCATGGGGTTCCAGTGAGCTGGCATCATGGCGTGGTGGAGTTAAGTGCCAGCTTGGGGTGGTGGGGATGCAGGGTTTTGGGACTGGGCGCTGGTAGTTTTTTGCGACCGTGAGGCAGTAAAATTATTTTCTTGTTCCCCAGGTAAGCACCCCCACCCCAGCCTGCACCCCGGAGTTGAGAATCTTAATTAAGGTGGCTGTGAGGGGTAAGCCCCCATCAGAGTGCAGCCCTCCTACATAAAACAAAAACAAAAGTTTTTGCGCACGCTTTTTGTATCACTGGGATCCCACATTGCTGAAATTTAATTTTGGCGATGTGGGGTTGTGAAAGCGCGTCGCTTAAAATCGCCTCTTATCACATAGTACCATTCTTACCTGAACCATCTTCCCTGTACCATCTCTGAGAATGACCGAAGAGCCAGGAACACTGCCCTGAGCTCTAACAGGTTGATATGGAGCAAGGACTCCTGATGAGACCATGTCCCATGAGCAGTGTGTTTCCCCAGGTGAGCTCCCCCATCCCAGGAGTGAAGCATCCATGGTCAGAACTACTGTAGGAGACTGTTGGAGGAAAGGAACACCCTCCCTGAGATTGTCCTTGTCCAGCCACTATTGCAGCGCCTTTACCAAGGTGGATGTCCCTGAAATCAGCTTGGATAGGGGATCTCTTTTCTGGGACCAAAAGGATCTGAAGTGAAACTGAATGTCCCTCATCTGAAACCAGGCTCCTGAGACCACTGTTGTGGAGGCTGCCATGTGTCCCAAAGATGAAGAAAATGTCTTGCCAGCCAAGACACCTTCAAGTGAAAAGAACTTGCCAGATGGCTGAGGTTGTCTCACCCTTTCTACTGGCAGGAGAGCCCTTGCCTAAACTATGTGCAGCTCTGCTTCCATGAACACTAGGCTCTGGACAGGTTCCAGTAATGATTTTCTTAGGTTTACCAGAAATCCTAAGGACCCCAGGGTATTCTGCACCACAGTCAAGGCTTCCCTCACGTGCTGAGGGGACAGTACCATGACCAACCAGTCATCCAGGCAGGGAAACACAGACACGCCCTGCCTTCTCAGGTAGGCAACATCCACTGCCAGGCACTTTGTGAATGTTCTGGGGGCAAAGGTCAGGCCAAAGGGCATTGCCCTGATCTGGTAGTGGTCTGAGGGCAACTCAAACCTTAGATACTTTCTATGGCAGTGTCTGATAGGTATGTGGAAATAAGCATCCTTGAGGTCCAAGGAGGCTAACCAATCTCCTTGTCTGAGAGTAGGAAGGATTTTGGTTAAAGTCACCATCTTGAATTTGGGTTTTGTCAGGTCGTTGTTGAGATACTACAAATCTAGGATGGACTGCCACTCCCCAGTCTTCTTTAGGGTGAGGCAGTATCTTAAGTAACCCTTTTCCTTTGTGAAGGACAGGAAAGGTTCCACTGCTTTTTGCTCTATAAGTGTGGAAACCTCTGCCTCTAACAAAGTTGCCTCTGAAATGCTGGCAGGTTTGAAAGACTTTACTCTGGTTCTTGGGAACCATTTGAAATTCAGAGCAAGTCCCTGGCTCACTACTTCCAGGACCCACTTGTCTGTGGTAATGAATTTCCAGGCCTGGAAGTAGTGAGCCAGCCTACCACCTACTGGCAGAGGGGAGGTGGCCCTGGCTGACACATCATGGTGTCTGTTTGGCAGGAGTCTTAGGCTGGGAGGTGGATGCAGCTCTGCTCACACCTCTCCTACCTCTGCCCCTGAAAAGAACTCTCTGCTGCTGGTAAGCAGGGAATGCCTGTGCCTGGTAGAAAGGCCTTTGTTAAGGCCTGCCTCTGCTTAGCCTAGGTTGCTGCTTTTGTAGGGTTGTAGCCTTTTCTTTGCAGCTGCACTTTGTAAGTGGTCGTAACTCATCCATTTTCTTCATGTATGACTCAGTTTGCTCCCCAAACAGAAAATTTTGGATGACAGGAAGATCCATGGCCTTTAACTCGGTATCCTGAGAAAGGTTGGTACACATGAGCCATGAAAATCTCCTCAGGGAAACTGCAGTAGCCATGACTCTAGAGAACACATCATTAGAGTCCACTGCAGCATGAAATTGGATTTTGGATGCCTCAGTGCCATCCTTGACTGTCTGCTCCAGCTCCTTGGCCAGTTGGGGTGGAGCAGTCTTAGCCAAGTCCAGGACAGATTCCCATATGGACTTTTGGTATCTGGCTACATATGCCATGTAGGAAACTTGTCTGATCCCCAGAGAAGAGACCACATATTTCTTCTTGGCCATGGTATCAATCCTCTGAGTCCTTCTCAGGAGGATGAGAGGCTAGATGAATGCCAACCTTGTCACTGGCAGCAGTCTGGACAACTCCTATATAGCTTCAGTGGTTATAGAGGAACTCTGTGCCACAGTCTGAGAGCATATACCTCCTAGCCATCCTTTTAATCAACAGGGGGAATAGAAGTAGGCATCTGCAAAATTGCATTTGCTTTTTCAAGGCCTTATGGAGCGGCATTGAAAGTCTTTTGGAGTCAGGGACATCCATCATCTCGATGAAAACTGGCTCCTCCTCCTCCACAGCTGCCTCCAGAGTAGGGAGCTGTAAGGTCTCAGCAACCTTTCTGTTGAATGAATAATGGGAGGAGGACTCCCCAGGCTGTCTGGGAGGGGAGACAGAATCTGGCCTATCAGGGAAAATATCAGGCTCAATGGGCTTCCCCAAGCCTTCCTCTTCTTCCCTGTCTTCCCACTCGAGTTCATAATAAGTCTCTGGATCATATGAACCGGTGGGAAATTAACCGGTAGACGACCGAACCGAGGGGTGTGTATTTGTACTCGGTTTCGGTTCTCCTGGTTCTGTCTGTAATGACTGTATAATCCTAATTGCTTTAGCTATTTCATCTGTGGTTGGAGCCAGAAATATAGGCTCTGAACTGGCAGATTTTCTCTTCTGTTTTTTGCTGGTACCGATTCCCCGATATCTGCTTTTTGTTTGGTCGAGGATGTTTCACCCTGGTCAGAAGGCACCTCCTCCAGTTCCCTGGCAACTTCAGACACCAAACTGGACTGGCCATCCAAGTCAGTGGATTTTTCGGCCTTTCTTTCCTTCCTTCAGCCTGGCTAAACATTTATCCAGCATGGCCTTAGAAAAGTTTTCACAAATTTGGCAGTCTGTTTTCAGGTGGTCAAACCCCAGACAATGAACACACATGAGGTGGGGATCTGTCGGCAAATACCTCCCCACACTCTGTGCAGTGCTGAAACCAGTGGACCAGTCTTTTCTTGAGTTTCTCAGACATAATGCACTGAAGTCAAAGTTACCCTTTGTGTGGCAGTCAGGCCAGAGTAACTAAAATAGTTTTGATTAATGACCGGTTGAATGGTCGATTGAAAACGATGACTAATTTTTTAAACTGAAACTGCCAGATTCCAAATAAACACTTTAACTATAGCAATTTACCTCAAGAAATAATCAAATTGGTCCTCTCTCTCAGTTATACAGACTGAAAAAGGACTGAGACTTACCAATGGAAATTCAGTCTAATCAAACGCGGTTGAAATAACCAATGACAAACACCACTCTGAACCGAAGGGAGCGTGGAGAAATCTCCAGAGTGACTTCACAGGTAGGCAGAGTAAGGAATCAGATGGTTACATAGAATACACCAAGGAGAGAGGTTTGAAAACCGAGGTTGAGCTCAACGTTCTATGCTATGGCATAGAGTTAGCGCTTTCATCTCTGGAGTAGTTGAACTGGAAGGGCTAACTGCATATTGTCAGAATACAGCATGACTTAATGTTGTTTGAAGAGACCTGTAGCATACACTTACTAGCAGCTGGAGTACAAAACATTCTGGTGATAACTCTTCTGTGCCTCTTTCATTGGTAGCTACATAATAAACTGAATAGTGGCTAACTAACCATGTATGACAAAGCTGTGTTTCTATCACAGGCTCAGCTGCCATTATAAATCATGAGAGCAAAGCTCGTGGGCTACGATGCCATCAGAATCCCCAAATGGAAACACAAGCCTTGTAATGCTTTGGATAGCTATCTTCTTTTATGTACAGTATAGGGTTTTCAAAATTAAAAATAAACAAACAAAACAACCAACAATCAAAAACAAACAAAAAAAAAAACCTCATGCCCACCCAAAAAAGAATCTGCAGGTCTTTTTATAATTTCCAAAAACTACCCTACTCACAGTAGCATGATTGCAGGACACTCAGCTGCTGCCCCAGTTATTTATACAAATACTTCCACACCCCAATAAAACATTACTCATACTAATGTTTTATTTTTATTTATTATATTTGATCTATTTATTTTTCCTCGATTGTGCTCACCTCAGGACCTGGGGGTCCTTCTTCACTGGGTATCGCCAGGTACTCCTGTACTGGGCCAGAGCCACCTCCGACACAGACATCGCCACCATCTCCAGTTGATCTGCATTCTCAGCTTTCCGCCTGAGGTAGGAGTCCCCAACCTGAGGCTCAGCATACTGGGGATGGACAGGATCATCTTGAGTCAACTGTCAGCTGCAGGGGAGGGAACAGCCATTCCTACGTGATTGTAGGCTGTTGGCAGTGACTTGACCTGTCCCTCCACTCTGCTACCAACCAGATAGGGTTTTTCTTCACAGTTTATGGTGCCACCTACCACCCTCTGTTATGTGCCATGGGGGGAGCTGCATGGCAGCATGTGGTCACCCACATCACCACAGGCAGCTCACCATGCCTAGACCAGGTGGCACTCCTTGTGCATGTGGCATAACCACCAACCCTGGGAGGAGAGGATCCAAAACAAATGTTCTGAACACTCTTGCTGTGATCAGCTTCTGGTGTCCCAGGCTCAGGGCACAATCACAGGTAATCAGTATGCCAGGGCAGAACCCCACCACTTAGTACAAAAAAAACTACCATGCTCCCAGCTGTGGGTATGTTACAGAACATTTTGCACTGTGATAAAACTATATGACGGCCAAGATTGCAAAATGAGATTTTGTGAGCCATACAGTTACATTTATTATTTTATCAGTTAGGATTATAATATTAAAAAGAGCAAAGCATTTTAGGGGTGTTGGGGGCAGAGTCCCCAGATTTTAAAATCAAACATCCATTTATTATAACTTTGAGAAAGGTCTCTTATTCTCAAATCTTGGCTGCCATTATTATGTTGGCTTGCTGCGCTTGCGCGGCAGTCAACATATTGGGAGAGTGCAGCTTGGGGCGCGCTGTTGTTGGCATAATGCAAAGGCACACATCAGTAGGTGCGTCCCTCATTCCCCAATAAGCCAGCATGCTAGCACTGACACCAACATTATGTAAAGTGGACAAAACTTCAAAACAAAGTGCCGCTGCAATCAGAGACAAGCTCCTCATGCAGCAGCACTTTGTTTACAAGTTATGTCCACTTTACTATATGCCGTCCCTCCCCAGTACAGAGTGCCATGCTGGGAGCCCACCCCAGCATGGCAACTGATCCCATGGCCGACGGGGGTGGCCAATCCCCCGCCGGCTCTACTGATCTTCCCCCAGTAGGGTGCCACGCTGGAGCCCACCCCAGCGTGGCAACTGATCCCATGGCCGACGGGTGCCCAACTCTCGCTGGCTCCACGCCCACCAGAGAGTCTCCTGCTGGGAGCTCCACCCCAGCATGGCAAACATCCCATGTCGCTTTTTTTTTTTTACCTGTAAATAAAAACGGTCCCACGGCGCTTCTTCCTGCCCCCACAACCTGCACCCACCCACCGCGCACCCTGCCTCCTCCACACCCCCTCATCCCATACTTACTCCGGACTTCGGCGCAATGATCATCGGGTGGACGGGAACACGCCTGCACTCTTCAAAGCCGACCGCGAACTGAGGAAATGCCGTAAGCTGTATAATGGGCTAGATAGGTTTTTTCAACTTTGTTGCATATCTCAGGCATTTTTGAATTTTTGCACCACATTTTCAACATGGGTTTTTGGGGCCCTCCTCATGAATTCTGTCACTGTCATGGCGCTTGATCGCTTTGAAAGGTGATTTCGCAGTCACCGCCGAAATCACCTTTCGGGCCCATTAATGAAATGACAGTGGTGGTGTTCATGAGGTGCCCTCTTAAAAAGCCTAAGTTCCAAATTTGGTGGAAAAAATCCAACAAATGCCTGTTTTATGAGCGTGCATTGTGCAGTTGCTACGCAGGCTCGTAACTTCGCGCATTCACAATATTTTACTGCCGGATTTTCAGCATTGTCATTTTTGTACACCTCCTTGTGAACAATACAGCTGTAATTTTCCACATCCTGCCCGAAATGTATTTCTGCACTTCCGGCTCACAATAGCACAGTCGCTGTGGGAAATCAGTGTTTGGGCCAGAATATGAAAATGACAGTGACACAGTTCATGAGCAGAGGACCTAAAATACCTATGTTTAAAATTTGGTGATGATACTCCATAAAATAACTGTGTTACGGCATATGCGTGGCAGATTGCACGCCTCGCCGCAGCATTTGTGATATTTCAGTCTGGATTTTCACCATTGCCATTTTTCCACACCTCTTGATGAACAGTACAGTCATTATTTGACATATCATGCCCAAATATGTTTTCATCTCCGGCGCAGAATAGCGTGTCGCTGTGTGAAATCACTTTGGGACATTTTGAGGAAATAACAGTGACACTATACATGAGCAGAAGTGCTAAATGCCTATGTTGAAAATTTGCTGCCGAATGCCCATAAAATGGCAGTGTTGCAAGCGTGCATTGCATATTTCCCACACACCCTAGTAGCTTCGCAAATTTGGTATATTTACATGCCACATTTTCAACACTGGCATTTTTTTACACCTCCTTATGAACTGTGCAGCTGTCATTTCTCACATCCTGCCCGACATGTTTTCCTGCACTGCACTACCAAACACCCAGAGGGACACCCTAATGCTTGTCACTCTCTGCAGGATGAGGGTGGGTTGGCATCAGTTCAGTACTTCACTGCCATTCCTATGATGCATCTGTCTAACTCCTGCACTACGAATGCCAATGCCAGCAAGCCAACATTCGGCATTGACAAATGCTTGTATTTTATAAAGGTGTGTTGGGATCTGTAGTTCTGTCCCAGCTGTTTGATGACCTACCAATCCATGACCCAAAATACCCCATCTGTGTTTGTTTACATTTAGTACTCATGTTTCAGTTCCATAACAAGTGGCACAAGCAAAGGCCCCAGCACTCTGTTGCATGGTACTGCAGCTCAAAACTAATGAAGCAACAAATAGAAAGAACTGTCCACAAAGGATTCACATATTGCAAATAATTATTTTACTAAGATACAAGAAAAGCATGATGGCACAAATCACCATGGCAGTGCTGTGCTACTGAGCACAAGATACCAGATGCTGCCTGTGTATTGATGTATAAGAAACATGTTATTCAGTGGGCCATTACTCATCATTAGACTGAAACATCAAATGATAAAAAAAAATACACTACCACCCAAAGGGATATGTCAGGCTGGGGGTGAGTGGTTTATCAAGCAGATGGGAGTGGGGTGAGTTTTGCCAGTTTTTTTAAAAGGCAGCTTTATGTTTCCGTGGTGGTGGTGGTGGTGGTAGTGTGTGTGTGTGGGGGGCGTGGCAGTTGACATCTGTATTGAGAATTGGGTCTGTCGCTGAGTAAGTGGGCCATCAGGAAACTGGAAGCACATTGGCTTTTTAATGGAATATTTCTTCTTTTTGGAAAGAACAGTACATTTTAAATGTACTCAGGATTCTGATAACGAATGCCATTGTGCCATCAGCCTGATGTATGATTAACAGTACAACATCATCCTGTTGTCACAACAATTGTACAGTAGCATTAGTGAAGGAGATGAATTCTATTTACAACAGCACTTAACCACATATAATACTATAAAGTTTTTTTTTTTCAGTTGTTTAACCAAGAGTGGCACACTAAGCTGAAAGCTTGTTTACAGGTGCAACCTGGGAGCACAGGAAGTTAATGACTTGCTCAGGGTCACATAGTATATACAAGTGGGGACTGTGGATTCAAACCAGGTCTCCAGATTTGCAGCTCAGAGCCTTAAATCACTCGCTATACTGCATCCCAGTTTATTGACCACTGTAATATGGTGTCCCATATAGCTGCATGAAGTTCCTGACTCAGATCTCTACCACAGTCTGTACAATGCGACAAGTTATCCTCTGAGTCTGGGAGTGATCATTTTATATACTTCAGTTCAGAATCTAATTGAGAAGATGAGACAGTCTTACAATAAGGGCTTTCATGCTTGGTATATCCTTCAAAGTATCTAATTTAGATGCTGTCTGTTCCAAGGAATTAAATGTTACAGTCCTAGTGAGGTGGGCACAATAAATTGGCTGCACTGCTGTTTCTATTTTGCATGGCTGGTAGGTAGGTGGGTAAAAGTTTCTTTTTAGTTAGGATAAGATACTTAGGACTGAAAAGTTTAATTTGCAGTCTCATCCTGAAACAACATAAGATAATAAAATAAGATTAAAAAAGACTAAGATTGTGAAAAAATGTAGACCTACTGTACACACCTACAACATTATCTATAAGGAAATGTAAGCGTGAATAACACCTACAACACTACCTATAAGTAACGGCTAACATGAATAACACCTACAACACTGTCTATAAGTAACTGTAAACGTGAATAACACCTACAACACTATCTAGAAACATAACAGAAACATAGAATTTGATGGCAGAAAAGGACAGCAAGGCCCATCCAGTTTGCCCATTTTAACAATTTGCTCCTGCTGCCTCTTCTAGGTCAGTGGCCTCAGCTATCCCCCCTCATATATATGATTCCCTTGCGTCTTTCCCATGCCCTCTTGTATCCCTCCACTGTATGTGCTCCCACTGTCTCCTGAGGCAGGGTGTTCCATGCATTCACCACCCTGTCTGTAAAAAAATAACTTTTTCCCATTACTCCTTATGCGACCCCCTTCCAATTTCATGTCATGCCCTCTAGTTCTATTGTGCTTTTGATACTAGAAGATACTATCCCCTTCCACCTTATTTATGCCCTTAAGATATTTGAAAGTCTCAATCATGTCCCCCTCTCCGTCTCTGTTCCAATGTACATATTGGGGTCCCTAAGTCTATCTCCATATGCCTTGTCGTAGACCCTGACGATCTTAATTGCCCTCCTCTACACTGTTTCCACCCTGTCAATATCCTTAGCAGGTGCAGCCTCCAGCACTGCACACAGTACTTCAGGTGAGGCCAACCAGCTGTCTTGTACATTGGAAACACTACTTCTCCACGGATTGTAATACTCCTCCTTATACCCCTAACCTCCCACTAGCCCTCCCAACTGCTTTTGAAGTCTGTTTGGTGGATTTCAGGTCATCTGATATAATGACCCCCAAATGCCTCTCCTCCCTGGTGACCTTCAACAATTCAACTACAACACTATCTGTAAGTAATTGTTAATATGAATAACACATACAACAATAACTAAAAGTATTTGTTAACGTGAATAACACCTACAACACTCTCTATAAGTAATTGTTAATGTGAATAACATAGAAACATAGAAACATAGAGGTTGACAGCAGATAAGGACCGCAAGGCCCATCCAGTCTGCCCATTTCTTTTTCTACCTTATAAATGTGCCATCGGCCTTTGCTCTGTCAGTGGCCTATCTATTCATAGTCATTTGTATTGCTCCCTTATGCCTATCCCATGCCTGTTTGAAGCCCTGCACTGTATTCATAGCCACCACTTCCTGAGGTAGGCCGTTCCATGCATCCACCACTCTTTCTGTGAAAAGAATTTCTCACATTCCCCTTAATCGGCTTCCCTCTAATCTCATGCTGGGTCCTCTTGTCCTGCTATTTTCTTATATTTAAACATGTTGACTCTTTCACCTTGTTAATGCCTTAGGTGTTTGAATGTTTCGATCACATCACCTCTCTCTCTCTCCCCTCCTTTGCTCAAGGGTATACATATTGAGCTCCATTAATCTGTCCTCATATGTCTTCTGATGCAGTCTCTGCACCATTTTGGTTGCCCTTCTCTGGACTGCCTCAATTTGGTTAATGTCCTTGTGAAGGTGTGGCCTCCAGTACTGCACACAGTACTCCAGATGGGGCCTAACCATCGTCTTGTAAAGAGGGATTATTACCTCCCTCTTATGACTTGTGATACCCCTACTAATACACCCTAACATCCCCCTAGCCTTACCTACTGCTTTAGAGGTCTGCTTGGATGATTTCAGGTCATCGGTGATGATGATGTCTAAGTCTCTTTCTTCCTTTGTGACTGCCAGCAACTCCCCTCCCAGCCTATAGGTGGCTTCAGGGTTTCTCTTCCTTATGTGCATGATCTTGCACTTCTTTGCATTAAATCCCAGTTGCCACTCTTCTGACCATTTTGCTAGTTTATCCAGATCTCTTCTCATTCTTCCCACCCCATCTGGATCATCTACTCTGTTGCAGATCTTGGTGTGATCTGCAAACAGACAAGCCTTACCCTCTAGTTCATCTGCAATGTCACTAATGAAGATATTGAAGAGGACTGGCCTCAGGACTGATCCCTGAGGTACCCCACTTGTGACTTGCATCTCTTCTGACTGTATATCATTTACCACCACTCTCTATTTTCTGCCCGTCAACCAGTTTGCCACCTAGTTGACCAACTTCTGACCCACCCCGAGTCTACCCAGCTTATTTATCAATCTTCTATGTGGAACAGTGTCGAAAGCTTTGCTGAAGTCAAGGTAGGTGACATCAACTGCTCCTTCTTGGTCCACCACTCTGGTTACCCAGTCAAAGAAATCTATGAGATTAGTTTGACAGGACCTTCCTTTTGTAAACCCATGCTGTCTTGGATTCTGTGCCCCTGTGGATTCCAGGTGTTGCACTATCCTTTCCTTAAGGAGTGCCTCCATAATCTTACACACTACTGAGATAAGACTGACTGGTCTGTAGTTCCCTGCCTCCTCCCTGCTACCACTCTTGTGGAGCGGGATCACATGAGCCCTTCTCCAGTCTTCTGGGACCTCTCCTGTGCTCAGAGAATCACTAAACAGTTCTGCTAATGGCTCTGCTAGTTCTACCCTTAGCTCCTTAAGTACCCTGGGATGAATAACACCTACAACACTATCTATAAGTTATTGTTAACATGAATAACACATACAACACTAACTAAAAGTAATTGTTAATGTGAATAGCACCTACAACACTATCCGTAAGTAATTGTTAACGAGAATGACACCTATACCACTATAAGTAATTGTTAATGTGAATAACATAGAAGTTCAAGTTATTTAGCAGCATGGTTGCAAAATGCCTTGCCTCTGGGATCTTCTTCCTGTGTAAGCACTCTGAGCGTAAGATCAAAATACTTTGCGCAGCCCTCCTTGAGACTAGAGATTCCACTCTTCTTAATTTTCACATCTCTGTCCACTAAAATGAACTCCCCTAAAGCCTAAGCAGATGATAGAGATGGTGTCAGCAGCACAGGTGTGGGAATGTCCAGACCTGTTTGCAGCTCTTCTGCTTAGTGACACAGTAAGACTAATGCAGACACGCTAGGAACACTCTGTCAAATGTGACACATACCCAAGTAATCTCCCGGTGACTCAGGTAAGGTCTTATCCTTTGCATGTATTACACTGAAGACAGTTCCATGAAGTGAGTCAGATAACTCCATTTTGGAAATGCTGTACTTCAAAGAAAAGGGTAAAAGCTTCAGTTATTTGAGGGGTGAAGAAATATTCAACAACCAAAAGGGGAAAAAAGAAAATGGGTTCACTTCCAGTTTTATATGCATGAACATCAAAATATGTGGGTATTTTACTGGTAATATTTTATGTATTTGGTTTTTGGTGATTGGGTAGGTACACTAGACAACTGAATGCCTATTTTTAGGAACGAAATAGGAAAGTACATAGCATGAGACACAGCAGGGTCAAAAGCACAAGTACATTGAGCCAAATAAGATATAAATGATAGAAAGATAACAGTTCCGGGGTAAGGGTGTGCACAGTTAGGACTATTGCAAGTTGACAAATAATTAGAATAACTGACACAGAGGATAATGTAGGGGCAACAGTTAACAACATAGAGAACAATGAATGGGCAACCATACACAACAAGGCTGTGTTTCCAGCAAAGGGTTGAGATGACAGCATATGAACCTCGAGAGCAAAGCTGAGAGGTCCATATGCTGTCATCTCAACCCCAAGATGGAATGCATGCTGTCTTGTGTGTGGTTGTCTATATTTATTTTATATAGTATATGGTTTTGTATACAGAAATCACAGACGTGTTACCTCCCTAAATAAAAACAATAGAACCCCCCCAAAAACATTGCCATTTCTTTGTTCTGTTTTATGATCAAAATTAAATTTATAGACATTTACAAGTTAAAGGTACAAATTTGCGTACTGAGTGGTTAGTAATAAGCTAGGTGCTGAGTGAATGAGGACTTTAAAATTTATGACCTTTGAACTGTGTTGAACAACTGCTCAGAATGCGCATAATGGCTCCTTGGAATGTGCACAACAGTAGGTTTTTGAGCAGGCTGATTTTTATACGCAACAAAGGCCAACCATATACTATAATGCTGTGTACACTTCGACAGGTTGTTATGGCAACCTCAAAATGTGTAAAAAGTGTTGTTAACTGTTGCCCATACATTGTCTTGTATAGTGTATGGGGCAACACATACTGGGCAGGACTCACAAAGCAGATGTGCTGGCGCAAAAAAGGATGCACCCACCAAAAGTTGAGTGATTCACAAAGGGATGCGCCATGGGATGCCCCATGCGCAACCCCACTGTGAATTACGTGTGATGTGCATGGCACAAGGGGAGATGCTCCAACACATCCGTGATGCACAAAACCACCCAGGAGAGCAGAACAGTGAATAAGGAGCAACCCAGCAGGGAATGTGGGAGCAATAGGGGCAGAATGCAGTGGGACAAAGGAGGTAGGGACACATGCCCAAAGGGACAAGTCAGAGTAGCGAAGGGCCCAACAGTGGCCGCAGCAGATGAACTGTACAGACAGGGCATACAGAACAACACCTGGTACCACATGACACAACCCACAGAGGGACCATGGCAGGCACACAAGACAGGCACACGGTCACCTGCAAGGTGCCACATACCTGTGGGGACACCATGCAGCATGGTGGGCACCCCAAGGACAAGAGCCACCACCACAGGTGCCCAGGGATGTGGGGGGTGTATGAGACAAACAGGGCCACACCAGTGCATAGGCTGGGTGGCACACAGGGACACCACTGCACCACACAGGCATGTCATACACCCAACCACAGTAGACCACACACAGGTCTGATGACTTATAGTGCAGCAGTGCAATGGATGCATGCCACAGGCATCACACACAGACCAGGGGCAGAGACATGTGCAGCAGGACAGCAGGCCCACCCACAAGCCACAGGCAACATGTGGGGGGCAGGAGGCAGCAGCCTGTACAAACACATGTGCAGACATGAGTATGGCAGCAAGGGGACAGAGGACAGCTGCAGACAACAACCAAACCCAAGAACATGGTACAGTGAAGGACCACAGACAATGGGTCAGATAAATAACAATTTAATAAAAGCACAACAACAAGAAAAACAGCAGAAACAACTATGTGCAAGAACAATGCAAAACAGGGAAGGGGAGTGTGGGAGCATATACAACAACATCAACTGGGGAAAGCAGGGGAGGAAAGTGGCAGTGAGAGTGGGTATAGGGGATGGGTGGGGACACTGACGCAAAGTAGGGAGGGGAAACAACAGAAACAAAGTCGAAAATCACGTCATGGGGCATGCCAGGGGATGGTGCACACGTCTCCGGCCCCATGCGGTAAGGAGACGAATGACAGCTGATAGCGCCCTCAGCAGACATCCTTGCCTCTGGAACAGTGGCCTCATAGAATCACAGAATGCACACCACACTTGTAGTCCCAGGTCCTGTGGTGCCTCCTGCCAATGTCACCCATGGCCACGACCACCAGCATGCACATCCTGGGGACCTAGAGTGGAGAACACAGAGAACAAATACTAAGTGCCATGTACCAAACCACCCCCACCCCCTGTGTGTGAGGCTGGAGGCATCTGCCATGGAAGTGGCCCAGATCCCACCAGGCACAATGCACCAGGCAGGCACACTGTGCCACACTGATTGTGCACAGGAACCGAATGGGCATATGGCCCGTGTACAGACAGTGGCCTGTGCAGGTGGCATAAGGACAAACCGCATGCAACCATTAAGGCAGTGGCCTGCACAAGCATGTAGGCCCCATCAGAACACCTATGGGGCACCACTGAGTGGCCACAGTGTGCACGGTAAACACACATGGTTGTTGCCAATGCAGGGACCATGTGCACCATGGCACAGGCACATGCTGCGCCAAAACTATCAATGAGCCCATGCAACTAGCAACACATGGGTAGACATGGTGTGCCAGCAACACTCACCCCACTTGACAGACAGTGCATGTATGAAAGGAGCACTTATCTGCACCAGCACGGCCACCACCCTGTGCACCTCCAGTGGTCCTCCGCTCCCACAGTTCAAAGGCCTCATGCGGCCGCCTCATGTCCTCCGTCCTTTCAGGAAACACAAAAGCAGAGAACAACATGAGGAGATGTGATGTGAGACAGCCCCCACCACGGTGTGGGCATGCAGTGAAGGTGTCAACAAACAGTGCACCAGTGTTGAATGGCCCAGCACAATACAGCAGAGCACAGCACCCCAACCTTGCCCCCAAGTGTGCAACTGTTGGCATGCAATGCAAACTCAGTCCCACCCATGCATGTTACAGTGGCCCCACCCACCCACACCAAAGGCCCACTCTATGTGAAATGCGTCATGGCATCACAGTGCAAGTGCAGACATGCCCAAGTGTGTGTGTGCCCTGTGAGTGTGCTGTGTGTGTGCATGCTGCTCCAACCCCATGCGCATGTCCTGCAAATGTATGAGTGTGAATACCTGGCGTGGGCACTGCACCCCTGTGTGCATGCTCCCGTAAGTGATCCAGCCACACCCTGTCCCTACGGTGCAGGTTGCCATACCTGTGCCTGCACTGCTCTCCTGTGTGGGGTACACCTGTGTGGCATACCAGCTGGCCAGCAATCCCGGCCCATACAGCTGACCTAGGCTCCTGTAGGTGCTCCTGACCAAACAGCTGGCCCTCCACCTGCATCACTAAGGTGGAGGAGCTCAACCACGGACCAGTTCATAGCCCTGGGGCCTGTTCTCCTGGCACGTGGCATGGCTACAGCTCAGTCTGCACAGCAAGTGGGCTTTGTGAGGCCTGTGCTACTGAATGGCCTAATCGCGCCACATGCGCCACTAGGCCATGTGCAAGTCACCACGCACAGCATGCTGAAGCGTGATTGGTGCCAATGCCGCTGATACGCACATGCTCAATGTGCACTGACATGGCAGGAGAGCGGGGTCAGAGGACATGGTCAGGTCGTGCATGAGCACAATGTACAAATTCGCCATGTTGTGTGTGTCACGCATTGTACGCAGGGCAACTGTGATGTGCAGTAGCCCATAGGTGTGCAGAGGTTGTTATGCGCAATCAAGGCATGAAAAGGAGGCTGGCGGGCATCGCTCACATGGACATGCATGCAGTACAGATGTTGCCTAGCATAGTGCATGAGCTGCATGTTGATGATGATCGACTGTCAGGCTGATCGTGCAGCCACGGTAATGCACCTAGGGATTTGCGCCAGAGTCGGGAATGCCCCAACACACCATGCATGCGCGGACAATGCGCCATGTGGAGATGTGCCCAACGCAGCAGATGTGCCCTGCTGATTGGGATGAGCTGAGGGTAATTATGCACCACAGAGATTGCTCCCAATTCAGCCCATTACCAATTCAGAGGCATCTCACCTGTTAAGCATCTCATTATACCTGTCTCAAACCTCATTTGCATGCCCTGAGCTCAAATGCTCCTAACTCAGCCCACACTGAGCATAGGTGACTAAGAGGTTTGACAGCCTTGAAGACAGTTCTGTTTGCATTTCCTGTGCCATTGTAGCTGCTGCAAATGACAGTGTGGGCCGTGGACAGCCTGGTAACATCCAGGCATGTGGGGGACTCCAGTCCCACAGCCCACCCTAGGCAAGGCTGGGGAGGGGGTTGGGGAAATGGTGGAGGGTGCTGTGACTGCACATACATTGATGGTTGCAGAGTGTGGTTGAAGTCCAGGCCACCTGCCTGTGTACCATGCCATGCAACACCTGTGGCATATCCAGGGACATGCATCTGTCTGTGGCATTGCACCTGGACAGGGCAGTCACAGCACAGAATGCCTGACAGACCGTGATACTGTCCCCGACATGCTGTGTAGGCAGGTCATTGATAGGCAGGCAGTGTGCCGGTACAGAGTGGCTACTGTATGGTAGTACAGGCCACTCAGGACCCTGCATATGTATGTCTAATGTCTGTGTCTTCTATCCCACAGTAGCCATCATGCTTGGAGGAGACAGTGCCGCTGGTCACAGGTGGCCTAACTTCACGAAAGATGAGAAGAGAGCCCTCATAGAGGAGTACAACCTGCGCAGGGATGTCCTGTCTGGCAGGGGTGGCAGCCGAGCACTGTGGGATGAGGGTTGGGAGGCAGTGGCATGCCACGTTAATGTGGTGGGAAAGTACAACTGGATCACCCAGGAGTGTAGAAAACACCTGAACGATGGGAAGAGGAGGGCCAAGGAGAAGGTGGTGCACATTGAGGCCTCTCTGAGCAGGACAGGGGTGGTCCTCAGTCGGGTACATCTCACTCCAAATAAGAGCTGCTCATGACCAGCATTGCCCATGCAGCTGTGCAGGGTGTCCCTGGAGGGGTTCCAGATGGGTGGAAGCCCATTTGCAGCACTATTGACTCTCTTGCTCCTGACATGTGTCAGGCCCGTGTGTGCATCATGGTTGCCGTGACATCCCCACTGTGTGCTATGGGCTGCGGGATGCCTGTGTGCAATACCATGGGTGGTCAGGACCCATCTGTGGGCCATGTTGTACATGGCTGTGTTTGCCAGGCCATGACGGGGGGCACGTGTGGTTGTGTTGCCCATCAGACTAGTGGTGCCATCCAACTGTTGGATGAGCATAGCGTAGCACTGTCCCACATGGTGCCATGTGGGCATGTACAGGCACTGGGCAACTCCATTCACTGCTGGTGCATGGCTGCAGTCGTTGAATGGGAGTTGCCTGACTGTGCCAGGGACCGTCGTGGCCAACCCTGGCACACCACTATGACACACTGTACTTGTATGTCTGCCACTATTGTTTCCATTGAATGTGACCATGTTTCCATTCTCTCTTTTGCAGCTCCATCATGCCTCATGGGTCCAGCCTTAGCAGGTGAGGATGCAGGCCCGTCCCACAGGACTGTAGGCATGATGGGGGATGGTGCCATCTCTGGCCCATCCAACACAACAGTGTCTCCAGTTGCATCACCAGTGGTGGTGGGCCCATCAAACCCTTCAGCTAATGGTGCCACTGCTGGTGGGCATGACACCTCTTGGCTGGAGGGTTTCCTGGGCTTGGCTAATGATGACCCAGGGTATGCGGTGGACATCGCTGATGTCCTGCTGGTGCTGGTATCTGGCATCTGGCACACAGGGGGCATACAGCAATGCCCCATATGATCCAGACAAAACACAGATACTGGGGGGACATGGTTGACAATGGTGTACGCAACACACGGGTGCCTGTACTGGTGGCACCTGCCGCCGTAGGTGGCCCTGCTGCCCACAGCACACCTGCAGAGCCAGCACAGCCTCCCATGGTGGTGGGTGCTGTGCCCTCTACACCTGGTCCTGCTGTGGCAGCAGGGTCAGCCAGCGCTTCACGGCTGGGTGCTGTGGGTCACATGCAGGTGGCGTTGGACCATGATTCCACCATACCTGGACATAATGGGGTTGTGCATGCCCATTCCCAGCCTGCTGGAGTGCGCTCTCACCATGGATGTTCTGCAGCAGGCTGGCACACCCAGCCATCAGCGCCGTCACCGTGAGCCTTCACCCTCGATAAGATTGAGGCCATGCCCGCCTCCTCGCGGGACACCGTGGAGGGGCAGGCATTCCTACAGGTGGAATTCAAGGGCCTTCAGATGCTGTTGGCCCTTGAGCATGAAGTCAGCGGTCATGTGGCATGCCCAGATGTTGGCAGAGCACGTCTACTGTGGATGGGCATGACTGCAGCTCTGGAGCGGATTGCAACCACCGCCGAGGCCGTGTGTGCATCTGGTGTGCTAAGTGGCTGCCAGGCCTCCAGCTGTACACCCAGGAGTGCCTCACGCATGCCCAGGCAGTGGCATCAGGTGGACCCATTACTGCTGGCGCGATGCCGCACCTCACCATGCCCAGCATCCCTGGACCTGACATAGCTAGCGGGGGCCTCCACCCCAGTGAGCACCCATTCACGGTCTCACTGCAGTACCCATACTGGGGTTATGGCAACACCCCCTGTGGCTGGTGGTACTAAGGCAGCATCCACTAGTCATGAGCGAGGCCGCCCACATGGCCGTGGTGCTTCCCTGTGACATCCAGGTCCCCAATCCAATGGCCACTGTACCTGCTCCCTGTGTGTCCCACTTGCCTGGCTAACACTGCCTGTGGTGGCGTGGGTGGCATGTGCCTGCCCCAGTGCATTGCCATCATGGGCCCCCTGTGCAGTGCAACCTGCATGTCCATGTGCACCATTGTTGTGCCATGTGGCATGGGCATGATGAGTGTGGTCCTGTGTCTGCTGTGCAAGTGTGTCAGCAGCTGTACACTGATCTATGCCATCCCTGGCACTGACATCGTGCAACATTGCTGAGTTGACTGTGGCCTGCATGTGTGTGTGAGTGTGTATGCCGCATGGAAACTGGCATGGCTGCATTCCACTGTGGTGCCACTGCTGCGTGGCCTGTGTTGTGTGTGTGGCTGTGTGGTGCTGTATGTGGTGTGTGTGCCCTCCATGCAGTACAAACCTGTTACTCACCTGCGGTACCAAAGTGCTCCTCCACAATTGTGTCCCCTGACTGCCGGGCCTCGCAGCCAGGTGTGGGTCGCAACGCATCAGTGGCAGTCTGGCCCGCTGCCCTGTGGCACTGATTCTTCATCCCAACACCTCCCTCTCTGGAACCGTTGCCCTCCACAGCCTGGACAGCTATTCCATGGTCCATGGCCACATTGTAGTATACAACAGGCCAGGAATATGCCACAGGCCTTCTCAGGGCTATACTGTAGGGCCTCTACCTGACCTATCCGGCACCAGAAGTGCATCTTCATCATGCCAAAGACGCACTCGATGATGGTGTGTCTCATTGTACCACTCCTCTGCCTCTGTTCCGGGTTGTCTGAAGGGGATGAGTAGCCAGGGTCAGAGTGGGTATACTGCATCACTGTGGGGAGCAAGGGTGGCTGTTAGTCCACTGATCACATGTGCAACATGACCTCCCCCCTGCACCATGGCACTCTGCTGTGTGTGGTGTGGGTAAACCACTGACTGTGTTATGGCCTTCCTACCTCCCCCTCTCACCTGATGGGGTCTGGCCCTGCTGCGGCTGTCTGCCCCTGGCTGCCCATTCCATTGCTTTACACACATGCCCCAGCCCCCATTGTCTGCCTCACTGTGCCCGCCTGTCTGCATGTGGTTCACTAGGCCCTGCCACACATGCCCCCATGGCACTGCACCCCTTCTTCTATGCATTGTACTTGTGCCACACTGTCCCACTGTGTGCACACTTGCAGCACTGTCCCCCTCTACTGTCCCAGTTCTGCTGCCCTTCTGCCCATTGTGTATCATGCTACCTGCACACCTGCCCCCATCCTATCCTGCGCCATGGTGTCCTGTTGTTCTGCAGGTCAGCTTGTCCCACCACCTACTAGATGTCTGCTTAGTACCTCCCTTGCCTCAAATCTGTGGCAGAGGGTGTCAGGTGCCAAATGAAGGCATCCCAGGGTGTGTGGCACAGACTCTGCTGATGACCCTGTGGCATTGCACACCACCTGGCAGTGTACTGAATGGGTGCCCTTGTGGTTGATGTAAGTTACCGCATCTTCACCAGGAGGTGTGCGGATTGCCATGGGTGCAGTCAATGGCCTCTATGATGTCTGGCATGCGTGCACCCCATGGAACTGCTGCATGGCTTCTGTCCGCCTGCCTGTGTGCTTGGGAAGTGAATGTACTCCAAAGCATGTGGTTGCAGTGCGGTGGGAAATTGTGTGAGGAGACGGAGGTGGATGCCTGTGAGATGCCTGTGGTGTCCCGACTGGCTTCTGAAAGTTTCCTGTGGTGAGCAAGCACATTACTGTTGTCACCTTGGTCTCCGCAGCTATGGCATGACCTTGTCCAGTGGGTGTCTGCATTTCATCATGGCACAGCCCACAGAGCTGCCTCAGAATGGTCCTGTTTGGGTGGTATCGACCTACTGTTTCAGTGTTGGTGAGCTGTTCAAATGTCAATCTGGCATGATGCCACTGTGGGGCTGGCCGCCGATGGTGCCTTCCATCACCACGTTGTTGGTCCACTCATCTCCTCATCCCCATTATCATGCCCACCATCAGGAATTGTGCACCATCCATTTCTGCCTTTCAGCTGCCTCTCACCTCCTGCTTGCTCCTGCTATGCTGCTGTTGCCTGCTGGGGGCTTGCACTTAAGTCTCCTTCTTTAATACGTATGTCCCCATGGCTCATTTCAGCCTTGGGCTGTGGATGCTCCATACTTGTGCATTCCTTTTGCACTGTGAATGGCTCTGAGCTGTATATGCAGGTCTACGCCCCCTCGATTTGCGCTGCATATAATTTCATTGCATCTCCGGCGCATCCTGCTTGGTGCAGCACATCTGGGTTGTGCCGGGGCAACTGCGCTGTCTGTGAATAGCTCCATGGCGCACTTTTGGGTTGCGCTGGTGCATCTCATTTGTGCCCAGTGCATCTGCTTTGTGAATCCTGCCCACTATGTTTAAATTAAACAAGTTGTAAAACAACAAGAAGTCCACAGTTCCACATTGTGCCGTCCCCCCAACCCCACCCGCACCATGCACCATACCCCTTACCTTACATTCATAAATGAGGAGATGGTCGGTCATGTAAATTAACAGTTTATTGTGGTGCTTAGAGCAATTCCACACAACATGACAATTAAAGCTTTTAAACTAGCTACTGCTTAAATAATGTATGAGCAGAAAAAAATAGATACAATGGGAGAAACTGTTGGTGTCGGGTCATGTGGGCACATCATATGGCATGCAGGATTGAAGTGTTGTGATGCAGCTTCTTTCAGTTTAGTGTAAGGAACAGTCCTTTTAGGAAGAGGGCTGACTGGATTCTGAGCTGGCTGGTACCTGACAGAAAGGGAGACAAAAGAAAAAAAACATTTTTATTTTTAAAAGTGGGCGCTAAAATATGAGTGTAAGGTTGGGTGTTTATGTAACTTAGCTTCAGTTTTTAGGGTCTGCTTGCTTTGTTTGTCCAGGAAAAAAGTTTTACGATCTGAAACATCGCTGTTATTTAAAACTACACCTGCCATCATGATCACCCATTTCTGTTTGCAGCTAAGTGTTGAATGATTTTATTTATTTGGAAAAGTTTAATCAGGAAAGACAACATGAGCTGTAAACAGCTCGCTTCAGAAACGTCCTGGGTGGGGGTGGGGAATACAAGAATTGGGAGAACAGGCAAACACATAGCAATAACAGAGCAATACAAGTACAATTACTTAAACAAAACAGTGTAGTACAATTACAGAGCAGAAATAACCCAGACAAACTGGCCAGGGTAAACAAAACAAAGTTCTGATATAACGACATTGCAACAACAAAGAGCAGGTGATCCAGTAGGGTAAAGGTTAGAGGATGGATAACACATTTAAAGTGCTAGAGTAGTAGGCTGAGCACAAGATTTGAAGTGCTATTGTATACCCAAGGGAGGGCAGTTATAAGACAAGTGGGGGAAGTCGACAGGCAAGGAGTAGAAGGTGGGGAATGGGAGAGGGAGAGAGAGAGGGACAGCCAAGATCTAACCAGGATGCTGAGAACCCTGCAAGGGGGACAGGACCAGGCAGAAAGGGAGGGGAGAGAAAAGGAGTGGGGCGGTAGAGAATAGAGGGCGGAGGAACAGGAGGGGAGGCAAGGGATACGGAAGTAGGGAGGTGGACAGGCGATGGATTTGAAAGTGGGGGGAAAGGGAGGGGGGAAGAGAGAGAGAGCCAATCTATGCCCCTTCAGGATGCAGAGAATCCTGCAAGGGGTCAGGATTAGAAAGTGGGGGAAAAGGAAGAGGGGTAGAAGAGAGGGAGCCAGGATCTATACCCCTTCAGGATGACAGAGAACCCTGTAAGAGAACAGGACTAGAGCAGAAAGGAGGAGAGAGAAGGGGGCAGGGAGGAGGAGGAATGTGGTTGGTGACCAGAGGGCATAAGAGGGATAAGGAATAGGGAGGCTGAAGAAAATATGGGTTATACTAGGGTGGAAAAGGGAGAGCATCAGTGTGTGGGGGAGGGGGTAGTGGGGGGACAGCAGTGAGTGTCGAAATAGCACAGTAGGTTGTGGATGGTAGTAAAATCAAAATGGCACAGTAGGTTGTGGTAGAGGTGGGAGGAGGGGGTATAATAGGTGGTAGCATGTGAGGAAGTAATCAGAGGAAGGGTTCAGTTAGAAGACAAGAAGTAAGTCAGGGATAGAGGAATAGGGGATAGTGCACAAGGGTGGGGAAGGTTGCGAAGGGGGGCTAGTAACAAGTATAGTCAGGAGAATACAAGTAAAGTAGAGCTAAAGGATAATGCACCAGGGTTGGGAGGGTTGAAGGGGCTAAGAACAAGTGCAGTTAGGGAATAGAAATTGAGGGGCTAAGGAGATTGAAAATGGAGAAGATTAAAGTCTGATAGGAGGTGGCAATGAGTTCCAAAGCTTTGGGCAGCAGTAGGAGAAAGCTTCCTGGACTATCGAGGTAGAGTGACGAGAAATAGCCAGAGTGCATGCGCCAGTGGATCTGAGAGGGTGGAGGAGGGAGGTGGAGCAGAGTGAAGGAGAGAGATAAGAGGAGAATTCCATACCAGAATTTAGAAGTGAACTTTACACAGTGAGAGAGACACCTCGCTCAGAGGAGGGAAAGCTAGAGAATGATACAAGGTACAGTGATGTGTGCGGGAGGGGGAATCAAGAGCAAAGCGACAGAAAGCACTGAAGAGAGTATCCAACCTGGTAAGGGAAGACTTAGGAGCAGCACTGTAGACAACATCGCAATAGTCAAAAATAGGGAGTATCATTTTTTGAATAAGATCACGCCTAACCAGTAGTGGTGAGGAACTACGGTTCCTGTAAATATTTTAAAAGTGGTCGGTAAGAAACGAGTGATTGCTGATAAGGGTTTGACACTATGGTATGCAATGACATTCCAAGCTGTTGTACCATCGTGATGACATACTCAGGATGGTACAAAAGCATCCTGACATCACATCGATGGTACAATAAACCTGTCTTCATTGAAATCAGTGTACAATAGCACTTACCGGGGTATAGAACTGGAGGGAGCTGGGAAAAATGAAGTAAGGTGCCTGCCTGGTGCCATGGCTTGGAGGGACAGGAAGCGCATCCTCAGGATCACGAGAACAGCTGCAAGGGATTCTGAGCTGGACGTAATTGTCCACCTAGGGACAAATGACTTGGCTCATCATGAGATTAGAGCAGTGCAGGAGGACATTGCAGAGTGGGGAGGGACCTAAGACTTCAGTAGCACACAGTATCCTTCTCAGAGGTGCTGCCTGTCAAAAGCATGGGGAGGCGAGGTAATTGGCACCATGCAGTTTAATGAATGGTTGAAAAATGGTGCGGAGCACAGGGTTTGCTTCATTGGGGACCGGGGTTCCACCTGAGGACACCAGCCTATACTGGCAGGATGGTCTGCATCTGTCCAGGAAGGAACAAGTCTTTTGAGCAATCGGTTTAAATGCTTCATTGGCAAGCTTTTAAACTAGTCAAGGGGAGGCACTGACAAGCAGCAGGAAAATCCAGCCCTCCCTACAAAACAGGGTACTAAATGAGAAAAGACTGAGGTAGAACGGTCAGTGGGGGATGCTGCAACAGAAGGTAAAGCCATCAAAAATGGAGAGCAATGAGTACTAATGTCTTAGTCTGGGTAACAAGCTTCCTGAATTAGTGGCCTTGATGCAGGAGGAACATCTGATATCGTGGCGTCACAGAAACATGGTACACACAAACCATGACTGGGACATAAAACATACCAGGATACACTGTCTATAGGAGGGACAGGAGAGTAAAAGAGGAGGAGGAGGTTCTTTACATAAGGAAGGAATAAAAGCAACAGAACAAAAGGGTAAACAGGAGGAGGAAGAAGCACTGTGGGTAAATTTGGAGACAGGCAATGGCACCACAATACGCAGAGGTTGTAGTCAGACCCCTTCTCAGGGGAGGAAATGGACAGGGAAATGATAGAAAGTATACTAGAATGGCAGAAAAAGGGAGATATTGCTGATGGGTGATCTGAATATGCCAGATGTTAACTGGAGTGCAGTTGCAGCTGCCACTTCAAGAGTGCAGTTATTCTAGATGCCCTACAGGGGCATGCCTTAGACAGCTAGTACTGGAGCCCACTCGAGAGGGAGCAATATTAGACTTGTTCTCTCAAATGGAGATGGAGAGATTACAGATGTAGAAGTGGTAGCCATCTGGGAACTAGCGACCATCGAACAGTATGGTTCACAATAAACACAGCAATAGAGTCAGCTTATTCAAAGACAAAAGTACTGGACTTTAGGAGGCTGACTTTGCCAAAATGGGTGAGTGCCTAAGGAATGCACTAGCAAATGGGCAGGAAGGAGGTGGAAGAACAATGGGAATAATAAAACTGCCATCACAGAGGTAGCAGGCCTTTGTGTGAAGCAAATAAACAAACAAGACGATGTAAGAAACCACTATGGTTCTCAAAGGAAGTGGCAGTGAAGGTTCAAGAGAAAAGAAAGCATTCAGGAAGTACAAGAATCGCAGAAGTAGCAGGACAGAGAACTGTATCAGTTAAAGCAAAGGAGGCTGGGAAGGCAGTCAGAACAGCAAAGGCCCAAACCGAGGAAAAGATAGCCAACTCAGTTAAGAAGGGGATAAAACCTTTATAGGTACATCAGGGAGCAAAGGAAGACCAAGGGAGGATAGTGAGGCTTAATAAAGGGAGGGAGGGTGGGCAGAGGGAGACTGTGAAAAGGCAGAGATACTAAACAAATATTTTTGCTCAGTATTTACAAATGAAGAGGGGGAGGTACATAAAACAAACAGTAGTATCACTCTGGATACAGAAGTGGATACCAGCCCATTTACAGAAGAAAGGGTTCTGAAAGAACTCTTAAAACTGAAGGTGGACAAAGCAATGGGCCTGATGGGATTCATCCCAGAATTCTACAAGAACTAAGGGTAGAACTAGTGACACCACTGACTACCCTTTTAACAAATCATGGGAGGATGGGGTGGTACCCGAGGACTGGAGGAGGGCAGATGTGATTCCCTTCACAAAGTGGGAGCAAGGCAAAGCAGGAAACTACAGACCTGTTAGTTTAACCTCAGTGATAAGGAAAATGATGGAATCACTTCGAAGGAAAGAATTGTCGAGAATTAGAGGCCAGAGGGGTACAGGACCCTAGGGCAGCATGGATTCAGCGGAAGGTCATGCCAGACAAATCTGATTGATTTCTTTGACTGGGCGACCAAAGTAGTAGATCAGGGAGGGGCTGTGGACATGGCCTACCTAGACTTTAGCAAGGCATTTGACACAGTCCACACAAAAGATTAATATACAAGTTAGCCAGCCTGGGAGTGGGTCCCAAGATGACAGCCTGGGTAAAGAATTGGCTGGAGAATAGGACACAGAGAGTAATAGTAAATGGAGTCACTCAGAAGAAAGGAGTGTTACTAGTGGGGTACTGCAGGGTTCAGTATTAGGACTCGTCCTCTTCAATGTCTTTATGTTTATCATTGCGGAAGGACTGGAAAAGTGGCATTCTTTGCAGATGACACTAAGATCTGCAACAGAGTTGATGCACAGGTGGGTGGAAAGGATGAGAAGGGACTTGGCAAGGTTAGAGGAATGGTCAAATGTATGGCAGCTTAGATTCAATGCTAAGAAGTGCAAGGTAATGCACCTGGGAAACAAAACCCAGGGAAGAGTACACAATGGGGGTGAGATACTAACAACAACAAAAATGGAAAGGGACCTGGGGTAGTCATATCAGATGACCCAAAGGTGGCAAGCAATGTGAGAGGGCAGCAAGGAGGGCTGGGGGTTACTGGGATGCATAGGAGAGCATCACCAGTAGAAAACAGGAAGTTATTATCCCTCTGTACAGACAGCTGGTGAGACCCCATCTGGAGTACTGTGTGCAGTTCTGGAGACCCAATCTCCGCAAAGACATAGACAGGATGGAAGCTGTCCAGAGGAGGGCAACTAAATGGTGCAGGGTCTGCACCAGAAGACATATGAAGAGAGACTTAAGGAGCTTAATATGTATAGCCTCAAGGAAAGGAGGGAGAGGGGGGACATGATAGAAACTTTCAAGTACCTCAAGGGAATCAACAAAGTCCAAGAGGGTAGCATCTTTCAAAAAAAGGGGTGTGCAAGAACAAGGGGGCACAATTTGAAGATAGAGGGGAGGCGGCTCAGAGGTAATTTAAGGAATTATTTTTTCACAGAGAGGGTTGTGGATGCATGGAACGGCCTTCCAGAGGAGGTTGTGGAGTCAAAATCAGTGGTGGAATTCAAGCATGCATGGGACAGTCATAAGGCAATTCTAGGGTGGGGTGAAGAAGTAGGCTGCTGGTTAACTAGGATCTGCAGCTTATCCAGTAGGTAGAAATGGGCAGACTGGGTGGGCCAAGCGTCCTATCTGCTGTCAAATTCTATGTTTCTATGTTTCTGTGTTTCTATAAATTAAAATAAGGCAAGTGTGAAGATTTATAATTGGGAACAATACAATAAGAAAGCACCAAAAGTTAACAAATCATTAGTTAGGTAACAAAGTAAGAGTTGTGGCAGGTACATTCAGCGATGAGAGAATCAAATTAAGCAATGCTCTAGCAGTTGTGGTTGGGGGTGGTGAAAAAAGTTGCAGATTGTGGATTGAGTGAGGTAGGACTTGAAGGCAGATTTGAAAGAGGACATGGTGGTAGAACTTCAGACATTGGGGGGAGAGAGTTCCAGTACTTGGGAGCAAATGAAGAAAATGTCTGCTCATCCATCTTGGTTGAACATTTGTGTGTGATGAGCAAGATGGAGTCCAGGGACTTAAGGGAGTAGGTGGATCAGGTGCTGGATAGTAGTGGGATGTGTGAGGCTAGTGGGTGAGCCTGGAGTTGATTGTGAATAAAAGAGCCTAGGGTATAGGCTTGAGAGGTAGAAGGGGACAGCCACCCTAAGGAGGAGTTGAGAGAGCAATGATGTGTGAAGCGTGGGGTGAGAGGGCAAAGCGGCATATGTTATTTTAAGTGATGTCCCACTTGTGTAAAGACGTCGAGGGGGCATTTGAGAAGAATATAGATCCATATTGTAGGTAGGGGAGGAGGACACCCTGGCGAAGGCCAGGTGGGCATTAGGGGTGAGCAGGTGTCTGAGGTGGTAGGCTAGGCCAGTTCAAGAATCGTGGCTTTACACTGGTTGGAGATGTGGAGGTGAAAGTCAAGCCCTGGATCAGGAACACCTAGGTAGTTAGATTCATCAACTACAGTGTGAGCCAAGCCATTTAGACACCTGGGGCCCGATTCTCAGTCGAGTGCACCCAACGCAAAGGAGTTGCAGCAAAGGTGTTTGACACAAGTGGTGAGTTGTGGCACAACTTGCTTCAAACAGAATTCTACAATGTGGCCTGCGTCCGATGCAGGTACAGCTGCAGCAAAACCCCCTTGCACTAGGGTTGCATCCAGCAACCCAGGGCACCATGTTACAAAAAGTCTTGCACCATGGCAGGGCTGCCACATTCCCTTTTTTGGGAGTTTGGAAGCCCCACCATGGATGCAGGAGGGGCCACTACTAAACCAGCCAGGAGGTGGTCTAGGTGGGTTGCAGCAATGGGCTGAGGTGGGACAGAGGCCTCTAGGGGTGTACCAGGGCAGTACATGTCCTGATGGGGGCATGACTGGGAGGGCACAGCATGTGGCAAGAATTGAGATGGTACCAGCATGCACTGGCATGGACCCTGGGCATCCCTGTACCCAGACAGTACCACCATGTAGCCATCGCTCCCCCCAAAACCATTGGATGCCTTGGCATTGGTGGTATAGTGCACCCCCCAAGTCCAATGGAGCCCCACTGTCTCTCACGAAACCTCCCCCGGTCCAAGTCTTCATTCCACCAATGCAGAGGTAGTCCTGATCCCCAGTTGCCACCTGTGAATAAGACAAATCCGGTCCCAGTCCATGTTCCCCCCTCCATCCTCGCTGCGCCCCCACCATGCCCATAACACACCACCCACACAGTACCTGGTGGTCTAGTGGCTCTACACCCTGATAGGCAGTGGACACCCCCACACCCATTCCTGACATGCATCCGCAACTGGCACAGCCCTCCTCACACCACCATGACCAGCCATGGAATGTGTTTATGACTGCGTTACTGTACACTGTATACTATACAGTGTACAGCATGCGCCATATGCATTCTGCGCTGGCCATGGTGGTGTGAGGAGTGCTGTGCCAACGGATGCATTGATCTGGGGGATCCACTGTCTATCAGGGTGGGTGGGTGGGGCCACTAGACCACCAGGTAGGTGGCATGTTGTGTGCATGGTGGGGCTGCCAGGGGCGGAGTGGGAAACATGGACTGTGACCGGACTTGTCTTATTCATAGGTGATAATGGGTGATCGAGGCTACCTCTGCATTGGGGCTGCACTATAGTACCACCACAGTGGGTGGGGGTTGGCAATAACCCGCTATAGCAGGCAATCCATTCAGGTGGCACATGGGTGCCCAGGCAGTTGTGGCACAGTGCCCTATGGGGGCAAGTTGCCCTGTGCCACAGCCTTGCCGAGTTGTGCCAGAGTTCCGGGGCTAGGTGTCCCTTGGGCACCTCAGCTAACCCCTGCCCACTTGTCTGGGGCTGCGTCCTGGCCCTGCACCACATCCTCTGACTGTGCTCCTCTTCCTGGCACAGGGTTGCATGTTGCGGCTATTCCAGAAAGTTTGCCACTTGTGGCAAACTTTTTTGAATTGCGACTTTTGTGGTTGCTGCAACTGCATCTGATGCTGCCCCCCTTTCAGTCGCAAGTTGCATCTGATGCAGACACTTGTATAATTGGGCCCTTGATGTCCAGGGGGCAAGAGCAGGATGACCTATGCACCCTGGAGCCAAATAGCATCACTTATTTTTTGAATGAACTGATTATCAGGTTGTTGGCCACTGATCAGTTTTATATGTGGGTGAAGTACTTTGGTAGTTGGGTATTGATGTATTGTGAGCTTTGGGTGCTGTGATATAGGACAATGTAATTGGCATACATTATTACTGAGCAGGAAATGGAGATGGATGGGTGGTGGTTAATGAAAATTGAGAAGATGAGTGGGCCTAGGATTGACTCAAGGGACACCATAGGTGATAGGTAGCTGGTTTGAGAAGGCTACAAACTTGATAAACTGGTGCCAGTTGGTCAAGTAGTTGGAGAACCAGGTGTTGGCTTGGGGGAGACTCTTAGGTCTGTTCATTTTTGTGTTAGAGTGACTGGTCAGCAAGGTCAAAAGCCTTGGATAAGTCGATAAAGATGGCACCAGTGAGAGAACTCTTATCCATGGCAGATTTAGCATCATAGTAAACTTAAAGAGGTGCTTGTGGTGCTATGATCCTTACAGAATCCATGCTGGTAAGAGGAGGGAGGTTGTAGGTTTGCAGGTAGTTGGAAGCAATGATCTTTTCAAGCAGCTTACTGAGGATGGGCAGGAGAGCAATGCGACAGAAGGGTGAGAAGTCTTTGGGGTCACCCAGGGGCATAGTTTGCTTTTTTTCTGGGGAGGGGGCACAGTAACCAAAAAGTCCTGATTTTCATGTATCACGACATGAAGAAGGGTGGGGGTTCTGGGGACCCAGAAACCACAGGGTATAAAATGTGTTCTGGTTTATTCTAGTTCTAATGTAATACCTTATTACATTTTATTTGTTTATTTAGTTTTTGTTAACTGGGTTGGTCGCTAGCCAAGTTGACTATTTTCAGAGCCACCAGGACATTTTGACATACATTTGCCCAAGTTTCAAACAGAAACACAGGTAAGAAGGTCAATAAGTTCTCAGTACTGTATGTAATGAAAAACAAACAAGACAGTTAATTGTTGGCCCTATACCACCACTGAGACCACACCTACCACTGTGTGAGTGGTTTCCCTTACATTCTTAGGGTGTCAGAACTACACACCTTTGGTTTGCAGATCTTATACCACAAGAATGATTGTGAGACCACTCTTACAACAACAAGCGTTGTCTCAGTGACAGTATTAACATACAGAGTAGCCCAACCTGTGACACACCTCACTCTCAGTGGGGTCCTGCCTTTACCCAGTTATACAGCTGGGAGGCCTGAATTAACTTGCTCTAACACTGCATAAGGTCTTAGTAAGTCCTCGACTGTTATACTGTGTCCAGTTGCCTGGATTTACTCCATTAAACATACATCATTTACTCACATTACTGTCTGTCTTACTGTCAGTGATACAGTATTTAGGAGTTAGGAAAGGTACAGAGGAAGCCAACCCAAAAGCCCAGCAGTACAGCTACCTTTTGCAACTCTGGAAAAATAGGCTTGGGAATGAACCAATATCACTATTGGCCGTAGGGGGAGGAGATCTGAGCAACCTACAGGAAACTTACCTCTTTGGATTTGGAGGACAACTGTCTCTCGCTGCTACAGCACCTCCTGGGAGAACTCAGGGGTGGAGGAGTGCAGAGCAGCAGTTTAGGGAGAGGAGAAGAACTGACCATAGTTACAAGCACACCTGTTGTGTGCACAAGCAGCCAGTTGATGGTCTCGTCGCAGCAGCAGGAGAACAGGTGGAGAATGACGGCCTGACAGAATGAAAGGTCCCCCCCAACCAGTGGTACACTTGGGTCTTGCAGTGACCATCCACCCAGCACAAAAGAACAGCTCCTCCATGGAATTCTGGAGGGGGTGGCCACCTCCCAAATGCCCTCACCATGAGGGGTTACTCATGGCGACAGTGAGGTAAGCTAGTCTATGGGGTTCAGTTCTGCTAATGGGGCTGAGTGGTGGCCACAGGGGATGGGTACTGATGGGTGTCGTGGCTAGAAGGCAGATGAATTAATTCAAAAGTAGGGAAGGTTGATTCCCTGCTCAACCTCCTGACAAAATTTGGAAAAATATCTGGATACAAGCTCAACTCATCTAAATCAGATTCCCCTGCTCAGTAGCAAAACCTGCAGATAGGATGTGGCACACCTTGACATGAGCTGGCTGCCAAAAGCAATCAAATGCTTGGAAAACACCAAAGAACGATACAAAACTCTGCAGGCAGACCTACTCAGGTGGCACAGAATGCCCTTATCCATGAGGCAATGCAGAGCCATAATCAAAATGAATGTGCTCCCCCCTCATTTGCAAATGTTCATGCACCACACTACTATACCTATGGACTGGATCAAAGGTGTACAACATGTCATGGCAGACTTTATTTGAGTGTACAAAAAGCCCAGATGCTCATTGACCAGAATGGCCAGGCTTCCTGACAAAGGTGGGCTGAAGTTACCAGAGATATCCATCACTGGGCCTCACAGCTAACATAATACGAGTAAGTGGGTCAGAGCAGGAACAACTCTGGATCCCCATGAATATACACCTTGACTGGGTAAAAATTAAAAAGCAATTATGCCATACCAAGGAGCTCCAACCTGATGCCTTGGTATGTGGGCTAGCCTGCAACCTTGGCTGACACGCAGGAGGGAGCCATCCACAAGATCTTCAGTGGATGCTCCATACCACCAAAGCCTCCCTCAGCCACTCATTCGATCAACCCATTCTTTTCAATGACAACTTCACCATCCCCAACACCAAGATAATGCATCAGTCAATTGATGCCCCCAACACCTTGGGGTCGAGAATAGTGGGGATTCAAACATTACTGGGACAAAAGTACTCAAATGCTCCACTCTGTGGGGTGAAGTTTCCTCTGAATCCCATGTAAACCCGCTTAAGCCCCATGCCTCCCCAAGGGTTCAGGGTGAGGATTTTAAGACCTGGAACAAATACTCAAAAGAAACAAATCTGATGTTTTTATTGCTGTGCTGTCAATGAAGCCACTGCCACAGAGACAATACATGACCAGAGTCAAATACATTTCTCTCTGGAGGTGCAACAAAACGCACACAAACCTGCATAATATTATTAGAATACATCTACAGCTTGCCACCTCTTGTGCTAATCTGATGAACATGAAGTTGCAAAGACAAAAGATCCATTTTCCATTCATTTTCATTCATCACTGACTACTGATGCAGCCAGTCACTATAGCCCAAGGCACAGCACAGCCTCTCCCAAGAGACTCCCCCTCTCCACCTGCCTAGTGCCTGCCTATAATGCTGTTCTTTTTTTAATATCTACACCACTCCCTGTAGTGCAGCTGTCTCAAAAGCAATATCCAGACAATGATTTTAAAATGCACCACCTTCTTTTTTGACTCTGGTGGGGACGGCAGGCAGAGGGAGGTGTGAAAAACAGTGTTGATTTGAGAGAGACAATGCAGCCAATGCCATGCTGTTCTAACTCTCCATTCAGAAAAGCATGTTTTACACATTACATTCACAATACAGCAAATGAGCCATCAACTAATGCTGCTCTTTCAAACAAAAGTGCCCTTTGAATTGGTCCCTGATTTTTCTTCGATTTGCAAAACTGAAACACTCTGATACCCCATGTGCAATATGCAATCGTTAAAATCCTTTTTTTTTTTTCCTCTTTCTTACCAGTTTATGCTGTACTAGTAACCAGGCCATTTGGCAGTAGGCTCCATCTCTTTCTGGCTGCCTGGTGTGTGGTGGGCTGGAAGGCTGGGTTGGCGGGCGCCCTCCTGAGTTCCCCAGTCCCAGTGCAGTTTTTGCCATGCTCAGACTGAGCCTCTGATGGTCTGACTGACCTCGAGTCATGGTTCGTGGGCTGCAGGTGCACCCTCACTGCTCTCCAGTGACTTGTGCCAGGCTGGGGGCCTGGGGGGAGCCTAAACGCGCTGCTGCAATCCTGTTCTTCCTGTGCTTGCTGGCAACAAGTCAACTGGAGCCAGAGGGGCTCTCTAGACCAGGACTTGCAGCTGCTTTAAGAGCAATTTCCCACCGTTGGCACTAGGGAGGCTGCCTATGGAAGGAGGCAGACAGCCAACAGGGACAGCTGGGCCAGTGGGCTTGGGTCGGGTCAGGACCGGGCGGGTGGGTCTGGATCAGCCACTCGGTGACTCGCTCACTGGCGCGCTGCCTCCTTGCTCTAGTACTCCTTCCCTCAGAATCGGATAGACAGAGATGGATGGTCAACTCCGAGAGTCCTTCTCTCCTCAAGGCTCAATCATGGTCAGTCACCACCGCAGCACTGCGTGGATACTCTGCCACTCTAGCTCTGATGGCGTGGGGGCACTGTACTGGGCTGGCAACTACAGAAATGGTGCCTAAGACAGTGTACTGGTTGTGCAGGCATGTGCCTAAATGATTGTACTGCTCTGTGACTGGCTGCAACATAGCCCATGCTATATTTGCAGTCAATCGGAATTGGACCAGGCAGGGACATTCGGAATCAGCTGGGATTAAAAAAAAACCAAAATGATTGAAATATGCATGAGAAGATGACCCAATCCCCCCCCCCGGCCAGAACAGCCATCCCTCCCAGGCAAGGCAAGCTCAGGAAATAAAAAAAAAAAAAAAGAGGACAAAATGGAACAGATTTTTTAAGGTCCCGTCTCATCTGGGGGTACTGTGCCCCCCCGCAATCTATGCCACTGGAGTCACCCCTTTTGGGGATATTGACTACCATTTTCCACAGAACTAGGACAACACCGGATGTGAGCGATAGGTTGAAAATGTGGTTGACGGGGATGAAGAGAAACTAAGACCCATGCTTAAGTAGCTTCAAGGAAGGAACTCATGTAAAGGTTGGGGAAGGGGAGCAGGGTCAACAGCCTGAGCTAAGAACCCTGCACAAAGAGCAGACTAGATAGACCAAAAGGCCTAATTCTGCTGTCTTCTTTGTATCTTCAGATGCAGCTGGGCCTCAACCTCATCTAGTCCAAGAACAGTGCCAAGAGGAAAGAGAGTTAAGGAGGTGGTGGACTTCTTTTCTGGTGACTACCTTTAGGTAGAAGGGGAATAGCGAGGGTGGATAGTAGGGGTTGAAGTCCTAGGCAGAGGGAGGCGGGCAGGGAAGGGGGAGAGATTGGTGAACTGAGTGTTGAATGCACTAGCAATAATAACAGGATTGTTGCAATATGCTCCATTTATAATCATGTCCTTTTGTGAGGGATTAGTAGGAGCACCCAGAATCCCTTTGATGTGTCCCCAGAGCCTGCGTGGGTTGCCTGCAGATGTGGTGAGTTTCTCCTTGCAGAAGGAGCTTTTGGCTGCATGTGTTGCTGTTTTGCAAAGGTTTCGCCTGCCCGGTAATTGAGCCAGTCTTGTGGTTTTGAAAAGGCTTTATAGGAGGCCCAGCATCTATCTCTTTTTTTAGAGAGGGGGGGGGGGGAGAGAAAAAAGGTCACTATGTAGCTATGGTGTTGCAAAGCCTTAAACTCTCCTCTTTGTGATGGGAATTAATCATTTTTAGAGGTGGGAGATGTGGGACTGGAAGAAGTCCAAGGCAAGGTTTACATCAGTGGAGGTTATGATTGTGGACCAGTCTATGAGGGAGAGCTCGGCATTGAGGGTGATAGGGTCAAGGTGTTATAAATTCCTAATGATTAGGATCTTTGGGGGGACTATTGGAATCTGTGCCTTCCATAGGCAGTAAGTGGGGAGTGATCACTAATGGAGCCTGCAAGTGCAGAGACTTGGATCTGGTCAGGCCTGTTAATGAGTATACAATCTAACAGAAGGAAGAAGAACCGTGAGGGGTGGCGGGCAGGTAAGGCTGGTAATGATTTGTGAGACAAAGCCTTACTGATGAGTAGTTCATAGGTTCTGGAATGAGACTTGGCCAATCAGTATTAAGGTCTCCATGATAATTGTTTTCTTTCTGCCGATCGAGGGTAGTATGGAGCGATGAGGGCATTTAATCCTGACACTACATTTTGGGGTTTGTAAACATAAAGGATATGAAGTTTTTTTTTTGAAATGCACTTTATCCTTCTCACAGCCTGCCTCCTCCGACCCTTCAGCGATGACCACGGACATCCCACTACCGGAACCCTGCCCTGACCACAAGTCCCCATGGAGCGCGGTTTGCAGGCGGGCAGGTGGGGATCTAACCCGTAACTTACATTTCATCGGACTCGTGGACTGCTGGGCGGTACGGGCACATCATGGGCACGTCCTGATGCTGGTTGGGAAGTATTTTGACTTCAAAAAGCTGGAATGACTCCCAAATATGGACACACTAGATTTTTGACTCCTCCATTCTAAAATAAACTGAACCTGATTCCATGTATCATTAATTTATTAATTGGGTCTGCTTTTAGCCCTTCTGTTTGATTTTTGACATATTATGGACACCTACACACACAGATTAGAGCTGTTTACAATAAAATAAAGTCATGAAGATATTGAAGAGCCCCAGTGTCAGAAGGAATCTTGGGAACACATTTTACTTCAAGACAAGTTCAATTTAAATTTGCATTTTTGTTTTTAACATATTTTCCTCCTTGCTTTAGGCCAGGTCGGAGCCTCCTTCTATCCGCTGCCAATGCCCTGATTCCATCCAGCCTACATCCTGCCAGCCATCCAATGGGCCACCAGCACACCCACAACACACCACTACACTGCCCCGGCTTACCACCCAGGCTGGGTATGCTTCAGCTCTTAGCATTTCTACCCTGCAGACATCTGACCACCCACAGTGGAGGTGAAGACTGGTAGTGTCCCCACCAGATGGTGATGTGGATCTGGTGATGGATGTGGTGGGCCAGCAGAGGCTACATCTGCCTGATCCTGTGCCTCCAATTTTCCTGTTCTAGTGTGTTGCCCTCCTGTTGGGAGCGCACAGCAGGATAGGCTGCTGGCATGCCCAATGCAGCCAATCCAAGACCGGGTTCCCAAGGCCCCTCCCTGCAGCTACGGATCTCCTGCACCACCACCTGTGGCCACCCAGGTGGCTGTAATGCAGCAGTATGCAGCACCCTCCTTCCTAGGAGGAGAAGAGTGTCCTGTGGTATGCTTTACCTTCCTCCCCCTGACTGGCCCTCTGACAGCCCAGGATCATTCCCAAACCTAGGTTGCCGGTGTCATGAGCAATAGCTCTACCCCTGCGCTGGTAAGCCAGCTGCAGATTTGACATTTGTTTCTGTATTTAGTTTCCCTTTTTAAAGGACTTGTCTAAGATAAAGCAGCACCAACTTTAGAGTTTTTCCAAATTCAGGGAAAGTTCCCTTACCTTTGCAGGTGTAGGTGGTAATTCATATAAATTTTTTTGTTGTTTTCCTTCGGGAAGGAAGGTATCTTAATTTGGTCACAAGGAGGTGGACGGCTGATCCCTTCCAGATCTGCCAGCCGCTGCTTTAGTTATTTGAGTGGCAACTTGGATTTATATCAAATGATAGCCTAATGTATAAAAATATAATAATAAAAACAGACACAGTTAGCATGCCTCCACACTGTCCCTAGTTAGATGTCAGAAAACATCTGAACAAAGGGTGAGGCCGGCAAACCAGGAAGTGAAAGGGATCGGCAGTCCACTTTTTCAGGGCCAAACTATGACACCTTTCCTCCAAAAGGGCAAGCAAAATAAAATTTTATAAGAATAACCACCTTTTAACTCTTTCAACAGCTTCCTTAGCTCTCCTCTGCTGGTCGCTCTCTCTGGCACCTCATGCAGATTCAGCTGGGGTTTCTATCAGTCTCTTTTCTCTTTCAGGATGTCTTGCGATAGAAACATAGAAACAGAATTTGATGGCAGATAAGGACAAACTTGGCCACTTAGTCTGCCCATTTCCCTACCTAATAGATAAGCTGCAGATCCTAGTTAACCAACAGCCTACTTCCTCCTACCCCCCCCACTAGAATTGCCTTATGTCTGTCCCATGCATTCTTGAATTCCCCCACTGTTGTTGACTCTACGACCTCCTCAGGAAGGCTGTTCCATGCATCCACAACTGTTTCTATGAAAAAATACTTTCTCACATTACCTCTGAGCCATCCCCGCTCTATCTTCAAATTGTGCCCTCTCGTTCTTGCACATCTCTTTTTCTGAAAGATGATACCCTCTTGGACTTTGTTGATTCCCTTGAGGTACCTGAAAGTTTCTATCATGTCTCCCCTCTCCCTCCTTTCCTCAAGGATATATATATTAAGATCCTTTAAGCAAAACAAAATGGTTATATTAAATGCTCGCTGAAAACAGAGTTAAAAATCTACATTTTGACCTTAGGTCTTCTTCAGGAAATATCTAAAAAAAAAAAAACAAAGTTAGTGTCCTTTAGTCTCTCTTTGTATGTCTTCTGGTGCAGACCCTGCACCATTTTGGTTGCCCTCCTCTGGACAGCCTCCACCCTGTCTATGTCTTTGTGGAGATGGAGTCTCCAGAACTGCACGCAGTACTCCAGATGGGATCTCACCAACAGTCTGTACAGAGAGTTAACAACTTCCTGTTTTCTAGCAATGATGCCTCTCCCTGTGCATCCCAGTATCCCCCCAGCCCTCCTTACTGCCTTCTCACATTGCTTGCCCACCTTTAGGTCATCTGATATAACTACCCCCAGGTCCCTTTCCATTTTTGTCATTGTCAGTATCTCACCCCCCATTGTGTACTCTTCCCCTTGGTTTTTGTTTCCCAGGTGCATTACTTTGCACTTCTCTGCATTGAATCTAAGCTGCCATACATTTGACCATTCCTCCAATCTTGCCAAGTGCCTTCTCATCCTTTCCACTCCACCTTGTGTACCAATTCTGTTGCAGATCTTTGTGTCGTCTGCAAAGAGACATACTTTTCCTTCCAGTCCCTCTGCAATGTCACTTATAAAGACATTAAAAGGGACGGACCCAGTACTGAACCCTGTGGTACCCCACTAGTAACCCTCCTTTCTTCACTGTGGACTCCATTTATGATTATCCTCTGCATCCTGTTGTCTAGCCAATGTTTTACCCAGGCTATCACCCTGGGAGCCACTCCCAGGCTGGCTAATTTGTTTTTTGATCTTTTGTGGGGGACTGAGTCAAATGCCTTGCTAAAGTCTAGGTAGGCCATGCCTACAGCCCCTCCCTGGTCTGCTACTTTGGTCACCCAGTCAAAGAAATAAATTAGATTCATCAGATATGACCTTCCCACTGTAAATCCATGCTGCCTTGGGTCCTGTGCCCCACTGGCCTCTAGGTACTCAACAATTCTTTCCTTCAGAAGTGATTCCAACATTTTCCCTGCCACTGAGGTCAAATTGACAGGTTTGTAGTTTCCTGCCTCTGTCTTGCTCCCATTTTTGTGAAAGGGAATCTCATCCACCTCCAGTCCTCAGGTACACACCATCCTCCCATGATTTGTTAGAAAGGGTAGTCAACGGTGTTACTTGTTCTCCCTTAGTTCTTATAGAATTCTGGGTGAATCCCATTAGGCTCCATTGCTTTGTCCTCCTTCAGTTTTAGGATTCTTTCAGAACCCGTTCTTCTGTGAAAGGACTGATATTGACCCTCCTATCCAGAGTGCTTCTATTGACTGGATTAGGTACCTCCCCCTCCTCTTCCTTTGTGAATACTGAGCAGAAGTATTCTTTCAGTATCCCTGCTTTTCACTGTCCTCTCTGCCCACCACCCTCCTCTTTATTCAGCCTCAGTATCCCTCCTTTGTCTTTTTTGCTCCTAATGTACCCTATAAAGGTTTATCCCCTTCTTAACCAGGTTGGCTATCCTTTCTCTGTTTGGGCCTTTGCTATTCTGAGTTCCTTCCCTCATCCTTATGCTTTAACTAGTAAAGTTCTGTGTCCTGCTCCTTCTGTGTTTCCTTACACTTCCTGAATGCTGTCTATTTCTCCCTAACCTTCCCGCCCTCTTTTGAGAACCATAGTGTTTTGTTTCTTTTGTTTTGAGTTGTTTATTTGCTTCACACAAAGGCTTGTAGCCTCTGTGATGGCAGTTTGATGTTTTCCATTGTTGCTCCACCCTCCTTCTTGCCTGTTTGCTGAGTGCTTTCTGAGGCACTCTCCCATTTTGACAAAATCTACCCTCCTGAAGTCCAGTACCTTCACTTTTGTGGCTTGACTCTAGAGCTGAGCTTATCGTGAACCACACTGTTTGGTGGTCACTTGTTCCCAGATGGCTACCCACTTCTAGATCTGAGATCCTCTCTCCATCAGGGATCGACAAATTTCAAATGGCATGCTAGTCCCGGGCAACTGGTCTGGTCAAAATGGTAGTCCCAGAGTTCAGTGGTAGTCAATGCAACTTATAGAAAATTGTAACCAAACATCTGTAGAAATAAATTACATGGTGTGTCTGGGGTTGTACTATTGTATTAGGATGGATGTAGATGTAGAAGAACTGTGTAAATCAGGAAAAACAATATTGAGTGACTGACTCTCCATCCAATTCCTTTCCTTTCTAATACGGCAGGTCCAGGGTGGGACCGGTGTACCGTGTGTAGGGGTACCGTACCCCGTACCAGATTTTGGGATGCCAAAAAGAGGACACCTAGTTCCCCGATGAGCCCTGATGCCACTGCCAGACCCTGAGTAAACAGGTTTAAAATCTCCACTTCCTTCCTTCCTTCACAGCTCCATATACAAAGGAGGTCCTAGATGCAGTGGAGAAGAGACTGAGAGGTAAAAAATTATAAAAAATAATAATAATAATACAGGATATTGAATTGAAGGTACATGAAGAATATTTGGCAGCTGGAAAGAGGACATGTGCTCGTAAAGAGGACATCTGGTGGTGACCCTAACTAATCATGTGTGCATGCAGGGCAGGCTGAAGTCTGTTTCAGAAGAGATTGGATAATTGTAGTGAAATGAAACCAAGGCCATCAATCAACAAGCCATTCTGTGAATATAGCATGACTGTCACATCAAAGGGTAGACTGACTAGAGATTGGGAAGACAGGAAGATGATGATGGAGCACTACTAGGAGCACTTGCATGGATCATCATCACTCATCAGCGAGAAGCTAGGAGCAGACGACACCACCAGCAGTAGATGTAGCAGCAGTAGCGGCAGCAGCATGCCCATGAACATGTCTAGTTCTGGACCACAGAGCAGCCAGTGGTTAATTGCAGGATCAGGATTAAATTCATGCAGTTCAGGACCTTCTACCGCTATCTGCAGGAGAGACTGTAGTGTGTCAGAAAGCCGTGTCCGTATTTTTGTTTTGATAAGGTTCGGGATAGAAAAACTCTTTCACACTTAGCAGTTGAGACACTCATAGTTATTAGTATTTGACTAAGTGAAGAATAATGTGCCCAATCTGTGGTGGTTTTTCTTTTAGTAATTTTGTGTAGACCTGAAAATACGGCTTGTCAGCTGAAGATTTAAGCAGCATTTTAAATGCAGCATACTCAGACTTTATATGTTCTTGCTGCTCTTCTGTGAAAAAATCAAAGTATTTAACCAGGTTTGCCAGTTCACAGGTCCCAAACACCGCTAGTTGGTCTCTCGGCAGATCAAACTGCTTGAAATCTAAACAGCTGAACCATTTTGAGAGGCACCTCTGAGAAATTTTTAAACCTCTCGTCTATGTACGTTATCGCTGCATCTATTAAATTCTACAATTGTGTATCTCTTACAAAACTGACTTCTGGGCAGTTGCCTCTGAATGGGAAAGGAACAGTCCTCTCCTCCTCCTCCTCTCCCCTCTTTGACACAACATACTCCATCCATTTCTGTTCAGGTTTGTAATGGCTAAGGAAAGTTGCCATGTATTTCCCTGGTGATATTTTCAGCTCCGTAAGCTGGAGTAGGCAGGTCTCAACAAGTTGTGGAACTTCCAGTATTACTATGTCATCTCTTTGAAACTGGAGTGACAGGTTTTTAGTATTGGCAGGAAGTCTTGTAGTATATATAGGGATTTTACAAACTGTACACTCTGTACTTCCTTTAAGAGGGCCTTTGTTCTAGAACCTTCATCACCAGCAGCAGAGGATGCATGTTCTAGGTGTTGAGCGACACTGGGTGATTAACCTGAACTGCATGAACTGACAGTGACCTACTGGAAGCCATCTCACTCGTTTTATAGCACTAAAGTGAAGCAAGATCAGTATCCATGACATTAGCAATTTCTTTTAGTTCTCTCATTTTTTGGGACTGTAATGATAAAACCTAAATATTCCCTTGAGGTACTTTTCAAGCTTTGAGACAAATGTATTTTTTTTACCATCAAGAACTGACAGCTCTAACTTATGGGCAACACAGTGCATTGCAATTATTTGAGGACAGTGTTCCATAACTTTGCTATGGTTCCTCCTCTTTCGCCCATCATGACACCTGGCCCCATCAAAATTTGCTGAAACAAGGAATGGCCTGGATTGTGAACATTTGTAGGTTACTTAGGGAAGATTTACTGACTCAAGTGCAGTCAGTATCATGGAATACACCTTCTGCATGTGCATGTTCAGTGGCACAGCTTGGATAAGCACTATACGCACCTGTTTTGAGTTTGGGTCAACAAACCGTATGAAAACATTTTCCCACTCAGTTATACTAGAATCTGTACTACCGTCAGCAAGAACTGTCACATATTTAACATCAATAAGAGTCTGCATCTGGGTTTGGGATATAACTGCTGATATAGCACACAGAAGTCCCTGGCTCGTTATCATTGGTATAATTAGAACCAAGCTGCTATCCCATTTCTTTCTTTGCAGTTCACAGAGCCACTCCATGTCCGAGAAAGGCTCAGATTTTTGGCAATGGAATATGCTGAAGTTGAACAGGCGTTGCATCTTGACCTTAGTGCCTGATCCAACTGCGTAAATGCTTGATATAGTGGGGACTCAGTGATATCAAAATGTACCACCACGCTGACCACTGTCCACAATATATTTGATTCATGCACAGCAAATGTAGATTGGACTTGTCATGAGCACGAGACAGACTCAATTCGAAAAGTATTTGAGCCAGTGCAAAACATTAGGTTTCTTTGAAAGGGCTGGTACTGCAATGGTTGGATATTTTTCGCACACAGTGCAATACATCAGTTCTTTTTTTCATCATATCTCAACCAGTTATAAATGGTTAACCAATGCCTCTGAAACAATCGGGCCCTTTTCTCCTGATCATATTTCTTATCTTTGTTTGGCCTCTCTGGCCTCTCATCCTGCTCATGGAGCACTAAAGTACGTTTTTAGGGATGGATGTAAACTTTCAGTTAAGCCATCACTGCTTAATTCAAGACACTGCTGATCAGCAGTTATATCTCCTGACACAGATATAGGCTCATTGTCATTGTTATACTCTTATCTGCACTAGACACACTGACAGAGGTGGATTGTGTTTCTGTTTCAGGTGGTGGTGTATTGCTGCTGATGGAGTCTGTTACTCGTGAGGCTACTGACCAGAGAGAAAAAGAGTCTGCTGTTTACTACTCCTACTCCTGTTCTGCATATTAGGTGGCACTTATTTTCTTCCCCCAATGATAATAAAATATATTTTATTAATTAGGTGTGTCTGTGTGAGTTTCTTTTTGGGTGGACTGGTGCTGGACGGCTGGCTGGCAGACAGTGATGACACTGGGCAGGACCGGGAGCCAGAAGGATGAGGTGCTTATTTGCTAGCTTTTCAACAAGTAAAGCGATGGATCTTTATTTACAAATGTCTGAAACTTTCAGAGTTATGATTGTGCAGACTATTAGACTAAGGCAAGTCCTTATCCAATTTGGCAGGGAAGAAGCTGGAAGGAATGGGACTGGTCTAAAAGCAGAGGTTACACACTTACACAGGGTTGGACTCTGTGACCTGGTCCTGTTACTTACAGTAATAACATGGATTGGACATGCATGCACACAGCATGATAACTCCCTAAGGCAGGCTGTGCCTATTATTGATTTTATTTATTTTTTATAATAATTACTAGTCTAGTTAGTGGACTAGCTCACACTCATCACACAGTTTAGGCGGCTAGCTACAAATACAAGGTCAAGTTCAAATACAGTAGTACAGTTTTGTAAGTACTGCTCTACTTCTCCTTCACCAGCTACTGTGCAGTTATTACAGTTTTACTTTATTTATTTGGGCAGCTAAGCTACACTTAGCAAGTCCTCCCTCCCTCCTTCCACTGACCCAGTCCAGCCCGACCGGCACAACCTGGGGCTGGCCCTCAAGAATTAGCACCAGACAGGAGCAAACCCAGCCAGACAGACTAGTGTGTGCAGACTGCAGAGCAAAGTAAAAAAGTTGCACTGTGTTGTTTCCTTGGATCTGCACTGCACTGCACACATACTCCCTGTTTATTTTAGGTACTGTAACTGTAGGTATACCCTGATTTCCTCTCAATAACTAATGCTCCTTGTGTTGTAGTCCCTTCTTGGGTCCAGTGACCCTTCAGTTAAGTTGTGTTAAATACTGGAACAACAAATGCACAGCACAATGGCAGTATAATGGCACCTCTTGTTTTTTTTTTTGTGGCTTCTAAGTTGTGAACAAACTGAACACTCATCAACAGATTCAACAATAACAGGCTGCAGCTGAAACTAATAGAGTGGTTTCCCACTTTCTACAGCGTTCTCCTTCTCAGGCTCTTCAGTCTCTATTTTTGTTTCTGGCAATAGCATGGGCTAAGAAAACAAACTGCTGCTTCCCAATCCCAACCCTCCCCGCCACACAGCTACCACCTTGGTCTCAGCAACTTCCCAGTACCTCAGTCTCAAACTCTCTCTCTGAGTCCCTGACTTTTTATTTTAAAACAAAATTTTAAACAAAATGCTGAGGCAAGACAAGTACTGTAGTCTACAGTGCATCACTGCACTTCAAGTCTCCTTTCTCTCTCTCCAGTGTCCTAAAACAACTGCACACAATCCAGAAACAACGACTTGTTAAGTGAACTGCTCTCTCTGGGAACATACGCCGTCCTTCTCTGAAAATGAGAAGAGAGTGTGTGTGTGTCCCCAGATCGCTCCAGCCAAGGCTCTGAGGGAGCCAACTGCGTCAATGTGCATCTTACCCTCCGTGAGCCTCCTTCCATTTGCTGCCACATATGCCTGTCTCTCGTCTTGGCTCCTCCTCTGTGGTTGATGTAATTCACTGTTCCTGCTTTCTTGGCACCCTTGTAGCGTCATGACTACGTTCTACCCCCGCTCATACGTGAAGTCCTGCTCCGAGGTCAGATGACCCAGTACTCCCTCCAGTATTGTGCGACAGCACACCCAGTGGCAAAAGGTGGTAATGCAGGCAAATTGGGCAATTTTTTTTTTTTTTTTTCAATGCTTGTCCACGGGCAACTGGCGATCTGAGGCAGCGCTTGTCCCTGGCTGGAAAGTTATAGCCCTTGACGTCGGGCTATCGTATTTGTTGAACCCTGCTCTCCATCCCCATTTGAGAGCACCAGGTCTAGTATTGCTCCCTTCTGAGTGGGTTCCAACACTAGCTGTCTGAGGCAAGCCCCTGTGGGGCATTGAGAATAGCCTGCTCTTGGATGTGGCTGCAGCAAGGTGCTCCAGTTGACATCAGCATATTCAGGTCCCCATCAGCAATATCTCCCTTTCTCTGCCATCCTAAGGATGCCTTCTATCATTTTTGTCCATTTCCTCAAGACAGGGGTCTGTATACAACCCCTGTGCAGATTGTGGTGCCATTTCCAGTCTCCAGGTGACCACAGTGCCTCCTCTCCTCCCTGTTTACCCTTTAGTTCCATTGATTTAATCCCTTCTCTTACATAGAGAGCTACTCCTCCTCCTCTTCTACTCTCCCTGTCCCTCCTGTAGATTGTGTACCTCGGTATGTTGACATCCCAGTCATGGTTCTCTGTATACCATGTTTCTGTGACTGCCATGATATCCAGGCATCCCTCTTCTATCAAGGCCACCAGTTCAGGAAGCTTGTTACCTAGACTACAGGCATTGGTACTCATTATCCTCCATTTTTTGATGGCCTTACCTCTTTTTGCCCCATCCCTGTCCTTACTGTCTTTGTCTTTTTCCCCATTTACTCCTGCCCTTTTCCCTATCGACTTCTGTATCTTGGTGTTTACCTCACTAACTACCCTGATTGTTTTTTGGGGGGGCTAGGATTTCCCTTCTCCTTTTCAGTGTCTCCCCCCCTTGGCTAGTTTAAATGCTTGTCAATGAAGCAGTTAAACCTATCACCTAGGATTCTAGCCCCCCTCCTGGACAGATGCAGATCATCGCATCAGTATAGGTCTGCATCCCTCCAGGTGGACCCCCAGTCCCTAATGAAGCCAAATCCCTGAGCTCTGCACCAGTTTTTCAACCACTGATTGAATCCTATGGTGCGGAGCACCCTAGCCTCACCCATACCATAGATAGGCAGCACCTCAGAGAAGGTTAAAGTGCATGCTACTTATCTAAGGCCCCTTCCCAATTCCACAAACTTCTCCTGCACTGCTCTGATCCCTTTCCCGGCCAGGTTATTTGTCCCTAGGTGGTCAATGACATCCAACTCCCTCCCCAGTGCAGCTGCTCCCGCGATCCTGAGGACTCGCTCCCTGTCCCTCCAAGCCATGGCACCAGGCAGGCACCTTACCTCCCTATCCCCTCCCTTCCCCAGTTCTACCCTCCTAACAATGGAGTCCCCCACCAGGAGTTGTTTTCTTCCCCTGTGGGGTCCCATGCCACAATCCTGTGGGTCTCATTTGTGGAGGTTCCCAGCATCCTCCTTGGTCTCCAATGTGGGTGCCTCCATAGAGGAACCATACTCTGCCAGGATCCCAGGTCTCTGCAACTCACATTCATGTGACAATCTTTGTGGTGGCCTATGCCCTGCTGGTTCCGTTTCTGTTCAAACTCCGCTAGACTGTGCCTGGAAAAAGTCTCTGCAGCTGCATCCTAGGGCTCAGCTACAGGGCTGCATACCCTTACAAGCAGATGCTTTCAACTGCAGACTTCAGTGTCTTGCTCCTTCAACACTGTGAGCTGCAGTCTCCTTCTCGGTGACTGTGTTGGCACACTTTTCCCTTCAAAGCCTCTGCGCAGCTTTCTTCTCCCTCTGGAAGATGAGGTCTATTCTCATTCATGGTCTCTGGCAGCATGAGGATGTGCTGGAAAATTCCTTAGTCTTTCCATGAGGAGACAGCCTCTTGATTGGCAAAGTCCCTCCATCAGTCTCCTGGGAGGGTGTGTCTGGCTGTCACATGATAGTCGATTGGCTGCCATGCTTCTGGGTGAATAATAAAGTTCCCAAAGTCCTTGGCTCCTCTTGTGGTTCTGAGTTGGGCACTGAGGCCTGATTGGTTTTGCTGTTGTCCTCTGACCCAATATGCAAGGTGTAAGGGGTCAGAGGGTGACAATATGGCTGCACATTTGTAGTCCTTGGGGCACCGGCCCCGAATGTCTCTTTTCCAAAGGGCCCTAGCCCTTGAAACATTTTTGTGCCCCTTTGCTTCCTCAGCTACATCCATGATGGTTTTTCCCTTCTCAGCCCTCATATTATCTCCCCTTTCTCTAACCTCGCCATTGAAATTGACTGCGTAGTCAATTTTGGGTAAACTTCAGTTTGCCTTTTCAGGTCCCAATTCAGTGAGAAATTCAGATTAAATTACCATGACTTCCTGAAAATGATGCTACCCAGCCCTCTCATAGAGGACTTCTACAGTATATTAAACATTATGCAATGGGCAACTTAAAACACCATAAATGTTGCTTTTTGATTGGCTGGTTGGCATCTTTTCGGCATTGTAAATCCTCCAGTATATCAACACAAAAAAAGGTGCCAGCCACCAGTCTGCTGCATAAGCAACTATTTCTCTAACCACTCTGACCACCACCAGATCAAGAGTACCAAAGATGGCAAGGGACAGCGAACCTTCTCTAAAAAATACACATTGCATAAATCGGCTAAACAGCGTCAGTCAGCCCTGCCAAAACAACTTGGAAAAAAAGAAATCTTCACACAACAGTTGCCTATCTCCTTTTTATGTTGCTTGCGCATGTGCAAAAACATAATGCCATCATCGGAGATTTCGGAGGTGTGTCACCTCCTCCTCCAATTCAGTCAGCGTGCTGGCAGGCGCGGCCCCTGTAAGCCAATGCATGCTGGAGCTGTCTATGACACGCTCCAAAATGCAGTGGCATACAGTTGAAAGGGGGAGCTACGCTTCAGTGAGCACCGATAAGATATCGGCTGCTCATGCGCAGCTCCCCACAACACACAAGCAGGCGTGCGCGTCGCACACACTGTATAGCTGACGGGTGCCCAATCCCCATCGGCTGAGCTCGTCCCCCTCCCCAGTAGTAGGTGCCACGCTGGGAGCCCACCCCAGCGTGGCAAGCCGATCACTGGCCGATGGGGTGCCCAATCCCCGTCGGCTGAACGCCCCAACATCCTTGTGCCACGCTGGGAGCCCACCCCAGCATGGCAAACGTCCCATAGTCATTTTTTAAACCTGTAAAAGCGAAAGCGGTCCTTGGCGCATCTCTCAACCCCCTCCCACAACCTGCACCCACCACTGCGCACTCAGCCTCCCACCCCCTCACCCCATACTTACCTCCGGACCTCGCGCGACGATCTTCGGTGGACCGGGAACACGTCTGCACTCTTCAAAGCCGACCGCGAACTGAGGAAATGCCGGTAAGCTGTATAATGGGCTAGATAGGGGTTTCAACTTTGTTGCATATCTCAGGCATTTTTAGGAATTTTTGCACCAAATTTTCAACATGGGGTTTTTGGGACCCCTTCTCATGAATGATGTCACTGTCATGGCGTTATTCGGGCCTGAAGGGTGATTTCGCGCAGTGACTGCGAAATCACCCTTCGAGCATCGCCATGCTCGTGTTATCATTCTGTCCCAAAAGACCATGTAAGTGAATATAAAATCAAAAATGACTGTTCTGACGTCGTTGTACAGTTCCTCGCCGCTCGTAAGTTCGCAAATTTTCAATATTTTCACTCCAGATTTTCAACATTGCCATTTTACCACACCTTCTTATAAGTAGTACAGCTGTCATTTTTCACATCTCACCCAAAACGTGTTTCCGCCCATGTAGTGCACAATGGCGCAGTCGGTGTGTGAAATCAATGTACGGGACAAATTAAGAAAACCACAGTGACACTGTTCATGAGCAGAGGTCTTAAAATGGCTATGTTGAAAATTTGGTGAAAAAATTTCCTTCAGATGTTCTGCAATATTACTAATGGAGACATTGAACAGAACTGGCCCCAGGACCGATCCCTGCAGCACCCCACTGGTCGCCCCTCTCCCTAGACTGCATACCATTTACCACCACTCTCTGCCTCCTGTCTGTTAGCCAGTTTCTAACCAAGTTTACCACCCCTTTCCCCATGTCCAGCCTACCCAGCTAGTTTATCAGCCTTCTATATGGGATGGTGTCAAGGCTTTGCTGAAATCAAGGTAAGCGTTGTCCGCTGCCCCACCCTGATTCACTTCCTTTGTCACCCAGTCAAATAAATCAACCAGATTTATCTGACATGATGTCCCACTGTGAATCCATGTTGTCTATGGTCCTGGGTTCTGATGGCATCTAGATGCCCCACTATCCTTTCTTTAAGCAATGTCTCCATGATCTTCCCCACTACTGAGGTGAGGCTGAATGGCTATTGTTCCCTGCCTCCTCCTGCTGCGGACTTGTGTAGAGGGACCACATGTGCCCTCCTCCAATTCCACTCATGTTGAATGACTCAGTGAACCACGGCTGCCAGAGGTACTGCTATCTCCTTAGCAGTTCTGTTAATATCCTTGGCGTATGCCATTTGGTTCCATCGCTTTGTCTACCTTCAATTTAGTGAGCTCCTGCGAGAACTCTTTTGTCCACCTCTTCACCCCCTTGGCAACTGCTGTACTGCTGTGGCCCTTGCCCCTCCCACTCTTCTGTGAATACTGAACGGAAAGACACAATGGATGTCTTGGGAGGAAGGCATGAAACTGTCACTTCCAAATACCTAAACAGCACATACAAGCAAGCAACATTCGGCATTGACAAATGCTTGTTTAAAGTAACTTCCCGCTTTTTCCAGCTTCTGCCATTCTGGTAGCGCTACTTCACTACGTCTCCCAGCAGAAACTCATTTAAACAAAAAAATAAAACACAGCTGCTTACTCCCTCCCCTGCTCTCAGTCTGACACCTGTTGTCTCAGCTTCCATGCATCTTCTCTTGCTGTGGCTGTGCTCTACTTTCAAAATAGATCAGCATGAGCAGACACAAGAGTGAATAGCGAGGAGACTAATAGCAATCGAAGTGATAACTTGTATTTCACTTTGTCGAGGACCATAAAAATATCAATATGGTTATTTTTATTACTATTGGGAAGGCTGGCGGGGTGGAGGGTACTTTGTATGAAAAACCAGTACCAGCTTCAACATTCAAGTAAAGGCAGCCAGTGGGAACCAGAATGTAACATGAGTACTGGGGAAAAGTTCACAGAGGGACAGCTGGACTATTTTTCCTGGTGTAAGAATCAATTCAATAAAAGTCATTTGAACTACAAAAAAATACTTTTTTCTTTATTTTTCTTACACAAAGTATAGCGGGCATTGTATAATCACAATATACCAGTCCAGGGTGTGGGTATATGGCAGGATGTACCACTTCTAGTGTGGTTTACTCACTCAGCCTGTGGCCTTGTGACCATACCAGGCATGGTAAATCCTGGCATATACCCACACCCTGTCATGGTATATTGCTTAAATAGCTGTCCTGGCAGCTCTCACCACGTGACTGAGGAGTTTGAGTAGGAGGGGATGAGATGCTGGATTTTCAGTTCAAAGGTACACCTCCCTTTACATGCCAGATGAAGTTACTTCAGTCTCAAGCTTTGGAAAACGTTGCCAGAGAAATTGAGGCACCATAATTTCAGCAAAGGCAGCTTTTGCCATGGTCAAATCGTGGTTCTATGGACTAGTACACTAGCCGCACAGGCTCTTCTTAACTTGAAAACATGTTTAGGAAATGCATTCATTTTAGGCTCTGTTTCAAGTATGTATGTATTCTATGGTCTGAGTTCTGTAACAATAGTGTATGATTTTTTTATACCTGCTGTTGTATGCGGTATGAAAATTCTGCACAATTGTATAGCTGTACTCTAGATTTGCAGTAAGAAGTCACAACTCGAGGCATTTTATAAATTCAGCCCTTGGTGTTTTAGTAACATGGTAACATACAGTACTGTAGCAACATACTCATTTATGGTTGAAAGGGACTCTACATCTACAGTATTATGTCCATCCCAATCACTTCCTAAGCAGATATAAATAAGTATGCCATACAAATGTATTAATTTAAGGGCCTCTGTTTTAGTAAGTATAGTACAAATTGATTTTTTTTTTTACTTTCCCCAGTCCCTGCCCCAAGGAATCCATTCCACAGGTCTCTTGGCTGGGTCCTGATGTAGCATGGACCCAGGTTCATTCTGCACGGGACCGAGAGATTTTTGCCTTTGGTTTCTCTCGGTCCCATCTCCTGAGGGTGCTGACACAGAGGACTGACATTTAGACAGGCGGCGTGCTAGCGCATGTCACTGTCAAGCATCCACAGTGCCCTCCACCCACCCCACCCCAGCTGCCATGAAGAGACCTGTTTACACCCCTACTGCATGTGCTTCCACCAGTGGCAAATCATGTGGGCATCGCTGCCCTGGAACCCACCCACCCTGAAGGAGGAGAACATCCGTGGGGATGCTCAATCCTACCTCCCCCCGACTGACCCCCCGGTGGCCTGATTCCATTCCTGAACCCAGGTCACCAGCGTAGCGCGAGGTGTGGCGTCCAGTGCCTCAACCCTCAGCACCACCGGACCAGCATACAAATTGAGTTTTGATTGTTGTTTTGCAGGATAATGCTTCTTTTGGAAAGCTTCAGGTTTGACACCTCTGCCACCCCCAACAACAAAGGCCCTAGATCCAGATTAGATAACATTATTCAGCAGAACAAATTCAAGACCCCAGGATTAGGTCTGCAAAGAAATACTATACTGGCTCCAGTATGAAGCAGTTGACACCTTGGCCATTGGATAGAGCCTCTAAAGTGCCTATCCCATACAAGAGCATAGTCCATAGCAGCGATGTTCCAACAAACTGTAAGGCATCTTTCTCAAAAGACTCATCTTCAGTCATCTGGGCAGGAAAAGAAAAAAGAAACTTTAAAAGTGAGAGTCAGTGCAAATAAGTACCCTCTACACAGTAACCACAGCTTGGGGAAAGACTGGGTTCAGATCAGTAGGATTTTGTTCTCATCTCCCAGCAAGACTGGATCATTACTAATAAGGTTTCTCAGCTACAGTAGTGGACCCCTCATTTTCAGTAGAGTTTCTTTCTATGTGACTTTTCTTTGACCTTCATCACAAATAGCAGTTGTGCAAAGTTACACTACTTTACCAGTATAATGCTTTTCCTAGCATACAGGATCTTGTATATTGTCCTGCTTGATTCTAACAGAAATGCATGCATCCTAGAAATATGCAGATGATTTTAAACTGCAATCTGATTGGTCAGCTCAGCTCCCATTCTCAGTAAATCGTATAACTTTTTCCTTTCAACATGAAAACACTCCCTTTGGTGGTTGGCACACATCAAGACTTGACATCTAATGAATTTCCCCTCCCCCATCATATTGTAAGTCTTGGCCATCAGTGGGCACACAGCAAGTTGCTTTCAGTTTTTATCTTGTGGTAGTATGAGAAATGCAGAGGTGTGTCAGTGTTGGCGAATGCAGGGCACACTTTAGTATGAATCAATCAACTTGTATTTATAAAGCGCTTTTCAAAAACCAAAGTGCATATACATTGTAAGAAAAAAAAAAACGGACAAATATTCAGTCAATAAAACATAATAAAAAGATAAAAGTCAGAAAAAGTAAAACTAAACATTATCCCCAAAAGCCAAGTTGAACAAATATGTTTTTAATGAGAATTTAAAGGTCTCGGTGGACAAGCACTCTCTAATCCTATGAGGTAGAGAGTTCCACAGGGTCAGGGCCACAAAAGAAAAAGCCCTAGCACCTGATGACTGAAGATGGACCCTGGAAACCTCTAGCAATCCCTTGTCGGTGGAGCAGAGTGGACGAAGGTGGTGGTAGGGCTGAAGGAGGTCTTGCAAGTAACCCAGTCCCAATCCGTGTAGGGTCTTATAGGTCAGCAAAGCGACCTTGAAGGTGATCCTCCAACGCATCAGCAGCCAGTGCAGTTCGCGCAGCACAGGTGTGACATGGCAAGTTCTTGACAACCCGGTCAACAACCTGGCTGCAGCATTCTGCCCAGCTGCAGGCGATGGAGATCCACCCCAGTAACCCTAGGTATAGAGCATTGCAGTAATTAAGACGAGAGGACACAAAGGTGTGAATCAATATAGGAAGGTCATCGCGTGGAACAAGATACTTTATCTGGGCGATGTTCCTCAGATGATAAAATGAGGACTTGACAACTGCTGACACATGTGCTTTTAGCGTCAGTTCATTGTCAAGCACTACGCCCAGATTCCACACCCGTTCAGAAGGTCTCAACTGGTTACCCCCTAACACAAGGCTAGACGGTTGCCCAGTAGTCAACTTCTCTACATGGTGACCTGGGTCCACCACTGACACCTCAGTCTTGTCCAGATTCAGTCTCAACCAGTTAGCACTCATCCAGTCCTGAATCTCAGCTAGGCAGTTGTTAAAGACCGAGATCACACGATTTAGTATGGGTACTAAGGACATGTAGAGCTCAGTATCATCTGCATAGCAGTGAAAACTCAGCCCATACCACCTTATAATGTCTCCCAACGGCAACATGTACACCATGAACAACATGGGGGACAGTACGGAACCCTGCAGCACCCCACGGGGCAGGGCAAAGGGGGCCAAGGAAAAAATTCCTGACACCACCCTCTGAGTCCTGCCTGTGAGGAAAGAATGGAACCATCTGAGGAGTGTCCCCGACAGTCCACAGAGTAGCCGCAGGTGTTCCAGCAACACCCCATTGTCCACGGTGTCAAATGCTGCAGAGAGGTCAAGGAGGACCAAGAATGAATGACTCCTCCGATCCCTCACATTAGGAGATCATTAAGTACTCAAACCAATGCTGTCTCGTACTATGCCTCTTCCTGAAACCGGACTGGAGAAGATCATAGACTTCATGGGTGGTAAGAAAGTTCTCAAGCTGTAACGCGACTACCTTCTCAATAACCTTGCCCAAAAAGGGCAGGTTAGAGACTGGTCTGTAGTTCGCAAGACAGTCTGGGTCACAGAAAGGTTTCTTTAATAGGGGTGTCACAACATCCTCCTTCAGAAACACCCCCTGATCTAGCGAACACCAGACTATCTCAGCAAGGACCAGTCTGATAACATCCATACACCCCACAAGGAGGCGCGTTGGACCAAGGTCCAAACCACAGTAAGTCGGTCGCAAGCCTCAAACAATCTTCATGATATCCATGAACACTGGCTGGTCGCAGTCTGTCCAGACAGACCAGGTGCCTGTGCCCTCGCAGACGACCACTGCCGTACTCATTTGAATGACGCTAGCAGATCTCCGATCTGATGGAGGACACTTTATCAGCAAAGAACTGAGCAAACTCATCACACTTAGATTGTGAAAAGGCTCTCCAGCCCCGAAGACGGGCTGGATTGGCACAGCCTGTCCATGGTCCAGAAGAGCTGAGCCAGTTGATTCCTTGCTGCAGCTATCTCCCTGGACAGGAACTCTGCCTTTTTACGGGAGATTTCTGATTGATAGTCCAAATAATGGGTGATCAACCTAAGTCTGTCCTCCTCCAGGCCAGATTTCTGCCAACAATGTTCCAACCTTCGCCCCACTCTCCTCAACTCCCTCAAAGTCCCATCAAACCAGGGGACTGAGGACGGAGAGGGAGGGGGCGAACTTGGACAGGAGCTATGGAATCCAGGGCCCTCAGTACCATATTATTATAGCGCACTACTAGATCACCTGGATCTAAGGGCGGTAGATGAGCAGAATCCTGCTGCCCACCTGCTCCCATGATACACTCGAAGGATCTTGTGGTCCACACTGGAGCCTCAAAGGCCCAGTTCCATCTTGAAACAGAAGGCTACACCTCGCCCTTCAATCCAATCTCAGGTGGTGTATCACCGAGTCCCGGCTGGAGCGGCTGACTCCAGTATCGGACTGGCATTCTTGTCCAGCCAGCTCGGTGATGCAAACCAGGTCAGATGACTCCACAAGATCAGCAATAATTGCTGTCTTGTTCTTCATTGACCTGGCATAACATAACCCTACCCGAGTTGGATGAGAGGCCATGGAGGAGTGGACAACTTGCCCACTATCAGTGAAACCCTTGGGTATGGGTAACGGGCATGGAGGACCCCTTTCCTGGACCCGTTTCACCTCAGGGCATCTTCTTGACCTCACCACCCCTATCCATCCACCCCGCTTCTTCCCCCCAGGCCTCCGTGCAATACCCAAGGCACGACAACACCTATATACCTCAGGTTGCAATGGGGGACAATCAAAAGGGTGCAGGCCCCTCAGCCTGGAGGTTGAGTAGTGTCTGCCCACCGAAGCATGATCCCAACACATGCTGCCTATTTAAAAAGCTTACTATAAATATAAATTGCAGCTACATCAAAATCAATTCCAATACTCTATCGAATTAAATAACTACAAATAAATCAATATAAATCAAACAAAATATTTGAACTATATATCTAACTCAGTTTTGGATTCTCCCTACTCTAACAAAATAACAAAATAACCCCTCACCTCTCACGTGGTGAGGTCTACAAAAATAAGAAAAACACTCAATCATATAAACACAGTTACTACAATTCAAGTGAGAATCCCATTCAATTTAATCCCAAAAATTTAAACACACAGCCCAAGTCACTTATTTTGGCCTAGTACCACAGTAGGAAAGTCCAAGTAAAAAGTCAAATCTCTTCAAGCCTTGTAGAAGTGGTGACCATCAGAGCTCTCACCTCCGAAGGATGAAACCAGATGATATTTCAGACAAAGTCAGCTCTCACCTTGACTCTGAGTGAATACAATAATTCAATAACAAAATTTTGGCAGAATTACAGGCACTCTCACTGCCTGGGCCAGGTCTCTACACAAGCACTCTTAATCCAAAGAATTCTTTATTAAATCCTTCCTTGGCCAGTTTTCCTTGCAGTTCAACATCAGAATTCAGCAGTCTAATGGTTTGTTTGAGATAGGCAGGAATTTGTTTTTCAGGGAGCCACAGACAAAGTCAAACCCACACTTACCCAGGAGGTAATCCTAACCACCTAGGCAGACCCGCTACTATGGCTCCCCGTTTGTGGCCCGCCCTATAGCAGGCCACCCGAGAAAGCCTAGGAGGCCGTAGTAGTAGGTGCATCCCTCATCCCCAATTAGCCAGCATGCTAGCACTGACAGAAGTATATGCAAAGTGCCACCAACTTGAAACAAACATGCCTCTGCAGTTGGAGACAAGCTCATCATGCAGTGGCACAGGTAACACACCTCCTGTACATGCCTTTCCTGGCAAAGCATTTCAATAAACATGGTGGCACCACCACCACACAATCCCAAAAGAAAGCTGACATCGGGGGTGCCCAATCCCTGTGTCGACATGTCCGCAACCATCCCATCATGTGTCACACTGGGAGTCCACCCCAGTGTGGCCAACATCGGGCCCTCTGAAAGTCATAGGGAACACTGGGAGCCCACCCCAGTGTGCCAAACATTTGTTTTAATTCACCTGTAAAGAAAGAAAACAGTCCTGTGAGTTCTGTTTTTTTTTTTATACCTGAAAAAAAGGAAATGGTCTCTTGTTGTCCGGTGCCCCCTTCCCCAACTCACACCCACCCTTGGCGCAACCCACCACCCCACTCTGTCATCCTACACTTACCTCTGGAGGTCCGGTGCTGTGATCTTTGGTGGAGCTGGAACACATCTGGACTCTTCAAAGCTGAACTGCAAAATGAAGAAATACTGGTAAGCTGTATAATGACATGGGGGGGGGGGAGGTTCAACAAGTGGATATCTCAGCCAATTTTAAATTCTGGCTTCAGATTTTCAACATGGGGTTCTTGGGACCTAACCTCATGAACACATGCACTGTCATCTTGTTATTCGGTCCGAAAAGGTAATTTTGTGGTCACTGCAAGGAATCACCTTTCTGGACCGATGCTCAAACAACAGTGCAACTGTTCATGGTAAAAGAATCCCAAAAGCATATGTTGCAAATTTATTAAAAAAATTCAAACAAATGACTGTATTATGAGTGTGCATTGCACAGTTTCTCATGCCTTTCGTAACCGACAATTTTAATATTTTCACTCCAGATTTTCAACATTGCCATTTTCACGCTCCTTATGAACAGTACAGCTGCCATTTTCACATCCTGCCCAAAATGTGTTTTACTATGGCTGTCGCAGTGGAAATCAACATTCGGGACTGATTAACAAAATCACAGTGACACTATTCATGAGCAGAGGTCCCAAAATGCCTATGTTGAAAATTTGGTTTAAAAATCAGCAAATAAATTGTGTTACAGGCATGTGTTGTGCAGTTTCTATACACGCTTGTGACATCATCAATTTTCATATTTTCACTCCAGATTTTCAACATTGCCATTTTTTATACCTCCTCATGAACAGTATAGCTCTCATTTTTCACATCCTGCCTGAAATGTGTTTTCACACCTGTGGCGCCAAATGGCGCAGTTGTTGTGCAAAATCACCTTTCCGCTAACGAACTGATAGTGCCACTGTTCATGAGATGGGGTCACAAAAAGCCCATGTTGAAAATTTGGAGTGAAAATACCAATACATGCCCAGGGCATTAGGGTTTCCAACCATAACCCCCCACCCTGTAGAGAATGACAGGCATCAGGGGTGTGACTTGGGATTGTTGGCTGTAATGTTGATGCCATTCCACCCCAATCCCCACTCTGCAGCCAATGACAGGCATCAAGGTGTGCCTTGGACTCTTCAGCCCCAAGGTTCACCCCATTCTCTTATACTGCACCCATCTCAGCATATTTTCTTATGGAATGGAGTGGCGTAAGGCCGAAGACCCCCAAAGGCAGAACGCGACACTTGTCGGTGTCTGCAGGGTAGGTTGAGGTGAAATGGCGTGAGCGTTATGGCCGATAATGACCCAAAGACACACCCCAATGTCTGTCAGTCTCTGCAGGGAGGGGGTGGGGTTGGCGTCATTCCAATACTTCACTGCCATTCCTAATATGCATCTTTCTAACTCCTGCACTGCCAATGCCAGCAAGACAACATTCGGCTTTGACAAATGCTTGTTTATCTTTTGCAGGAAAACAGTGCTAAACACAGACCATTAAAACTGCTACAAGCTACCCATGTTCTAATTGTAATAACACTCCAGCATGTGCTGTGATCATGAGAAATTACAACATACCTGCAGTGACTGAAGGCTGAGGCTTCATCTCTCACCTCCCCCGTACAGCACAGTAGATGGGCTGATCTCACACAACAGTGTATGCCATCCTGTGTTTATTGTTGACAATGATCTGTTGGTGAAGAGGACTGCAGTTGAAGGAAGCAAAGGCAAATCATCTCGTGTTGGATAAACACAAACTTTTGCTAAAAGCACATTAAGAAAAAGAAAAAAGATGAAAACAAGCTAAACAGGACAGGCTTAGCAATGTGAAAACAATTCTCCCCTAATTGAATAATTATTATACATCTTTATAGTTTATTTACTTGTAATGTCTGACCAGTAGAGGACAGTTGAACTGTGATAGCTTGTTTCCTACTGCATTTTGTGAAGTCTGTTACATGGCTCTTTTTTTATTATTGAAGGAGAATGTTGGCCGTTACACCGGAGAAACTCTTATTGATTATTGTTTCTTGTTTAATTTTTTTCTTTCACGTTTATTTTGGCATATGAGTTTGTGTATGAATATTTTTTCCTTCTGTATTTGAGTTTTAATGCTTATGAATTAATTTGCTTTCTGTATGATTTGGTTTTAGTTCTGTTATCTTTTAATAAAAAATCCTCAACTCTCCTGGTATTATTTTGTTACCCCCAACTTTGATCCAGAATTTGGACTAGAGGAGGTCATTGTAGTAGAACAAGTGATGGGCCGTAGGACTCCCCAAAAAAAGGGCTACAGTATGGCTGTGTGCACGTCTGGCTAAATGTGAAGGAAATGTGAGGCACAAAAGCATAAAGGACAGAAGTTGTCTTAAAGGCCTAAGTGTGGTCAGGAGATGGAAAGAATGGAACATTTATTTTTCACATGTACACAGATTGCCCCCTTGTGGGCATATTTAGCAACAATGTGGAAGGAGCCTACATTTTTGGACATTACATATAAACAATTTTATTTATTTATTTATTGATGATTCGGAAAATACCTTTGAGTCAAAGACTCTTTTCCAAAGGTTCCACGTCAGTACAGGCGTAACATGAGATTGATTTTGAATGATCTTGAAAACTCCTGGAAGGAATAGTGTATGAGTACAACATTACTAATAATGTACGACTACAATATTAGTAATGTTTGCTTGCTTGAAATGGTGTATTTGGCAAGTACGATGTCAGTATGTATTATAGAAAAGAAATACTGCACTTTCTGTATTATCACAAATGGTAATGAATGAAATGTGTGCTGTTAGAGAAAAGAATACTCTGTATTATCAAAGGAACTTTTAGACTGGAGTAGGGTCACATAGTTAGAGTAATTATATGGAGCCAGAGGTACTGGGATTTGTTTTCTGGTGGGCGTTTACCTGTTTTTTCAGTTCTACAGTAGGTGATGTGGTGCATATTTGTTAAGAAGGACACCAATTTCACTATGTAATAGATGGTTTAATTTATATGTAATGTCTTTTTGTTGATATTTTCATTTTAATAGAAACACCCCTGTTCTCATGGAGGTAATTATATAACTCTGTTCTAAACCCTGTGATAGCACCTGGAGTAGAATTCCCTAGATATCTTCCTAGTAAGAGCATCATAGTTCTGGAACAACTCTCCGATAAGCATCTTCCACAGTATACTTGGAATGTTGTATGGCTCTCCATCCATGGGAGGTTGGGGTGAAAAGTACCCACAAACACAAAAGTGTGGAAGAACAGAATTGTTCACAGCCTTGTTGTTCCAGTATGCTACAATCAGCTTGTTGCTCGCTTGTCCATATAGATAAAAGGATTTTGGACAACTGTTGGTAATAAGTGTCAGGAACCTCTTTTCTAACCATAGCACATAAAGTGCTGGAATTTATATAAGTGCAGTGGTACAAATATTAAAAGAGTACAATTTGTCTTTTATTTGCTTTACTGAAATATTATAAATAATATGTATGCAGGCACAGTGTTCATTTAATACTCAGCACAAAATGCTGACTACAGGGATATAGTTAGTATGGTCAAAATGGTCAACTGTATGTATAACCAAGATCATATGTGGAATCAAGAGGAATGCAGAAGTACTATAGAAAGCCGGAAAGTGCTTTGACTATGATTAAGAAATAATGGTGGAGGTAGAGCACAAGATTGAAAACAGTATTTCCTTTTGATAGGTTGTCCTTGTTTTTTCCTTTTTCTTTATCTCTGCACACAGTTTGTTATGTTTAATGGTAGAGTGTTTATTATTTGGGGGCATGAATGTACTTATTGTTTGGCTTTGTTCCATTGTATTACTTCTTTGTATGGATTTTTGGTCATCATAACCTAAGTGGTGATGTGATATAATGTGTACAGGTTTGTATCAGTTTTTCTTTTAATAAGAATTCCCCCACTCTTCTGCAGGTGGCGCTAAACATTTTCTGCTGGAGATGGAGGACCTAAGTTTGGAGGATGTGGAAAAGGCAGCCCACTGAAGAACACTGCATCCCTCCCCACCCAGAGTACTGAGGAAGCAAACCCTGCAATTCTGAAAACTGCTGTACCTGAAGGAGATTAGGAAGATCCTGACAGCAAAGATGGCATGATACTCCAGCCTCACAGCATCCATGCATTAAGGTTCCAGTCCCTGGCAATGGTGTGTCCAGTATTGTGGATCTGATGGCAAAAGAAGTTAAAATGGCTAAACAGCTGCAAAAGAAGAGGCAATAGCTTCTCGCTATGACTGCAGAGGAGGAAGCGAAGCCTGAGATGGCACTTGCAGGAGACGGAAGTCAGTTGCCAGACAGAACAACTGACATGACAGAATGCTGACAGCATCCGTGTCCCATCAGAAACACCCAGCTGTAGTGCTGACAGGGATCAGCTGAGCATGACTTGAAATGCGGCTGACACTATGCAATCATTGGGAGCTGCTGCCTGCAGGAAATGCCCAAAAGAGTACACATGCAGTGTCTAAAAATAATGCTAAATCCTCTCCTACACAAAAGCAGGAGACAGAATGGATGCTGGAATGAGCACTGCTAGTTGTAGGTTAGCAGCAGTTGGCTAAGGGTGGTAGATGGATTTCTCAGCAGCTCTCATATTCGGATCCGAAGCCTATGGATCCTACAGTGCATGTTCTGGGACAGCAATCCCCTGCATCTCAGTTAAGTAAGCCCCATCCTCACATCCTGTTGGGGGAGGGTCCTATGGATTTAGATTCTGGTTTAGAGCTATCTCCTGAGCTAACATTGATGCAATACCCTGAACTGATTTTTTTTCTAAGCATATGGGGAAAAGTCACAGGTTGTCTGATGGTGCCGCCCCCCCCCCCAACTGTGCTACCTGGCTGATCTCTTGACACCTGTCACCTCAGGCCACTCCTTCACTCCCTTCACCAGGGGCCTCCTTGCAGTTCCAAGGGCCAGGTTGAAATTTCTGGTGATCAAGCTTTTGAGGTTGCCGGACCGGTCCTTCGGAACTCACTTCCCATCTCTGTTAGGGAGGTCCCAACGGTGGAGGTTTTTAAAGGGGGTCTAAAGACTCATCTTTTCAAGCTGGCCTTCCTGGACTAATCAGAGCTGTTATGTTTCAAGATCTATTTTTTTATTTTAAGGTTGTACTATGAGTTGTATGTTTTTTTTTTTTTTTAATGGATTTGCTTGTAACCTTTTTAAATTTGTACTGCCCTGCTTGTTTTTATGTAAGGCGCCCAGAGCCTTTGGGACTGGGCACTGTATAAATAAATGTGCCTTGTCTTGCCTATGCAGCAACCCTCAGGACAGGTTTCAGATACTGAACTGTTGTACAAAGGATAGTTACAGTCTGCTCGGTAACTAGTGAGAATGTAACAGAAGGTGCTAAAACTATGGCCCTTGTTATGGAGGTGTCTTCCAGTCAGAAGGATCCTACCCAGCAGCCCTCTACTAGTAGGCTACACCCAGAAGGTGTACAGTATTTATCCTCAGATGCTGCAGAACCCACTGGTCTGAAACACAGACCCTATACCTCTCTTTGTTATGCACAGATTTACACTGCTAAAAGACATACTGTGGTCTTCTCTGCTATAAAGGAGGTTTAGTGAGGCCCCAGATAGTGTCTATGTGGCATGGACTCTTAAGAGGTTCCGTGTGCTCTTTTGCAAGCATAATCTATGCCCTGATCCCATTTGATATCAGCCTCAAGACCTCTGAGGCACTCAAACAGTTCAGGCACAAGTTTCATTCCCTAAAACGTACCCCCTCAGCACCCCTTGTCAGGCAATTCCACTAACCAAACCTGCGTATAAAACAGTTCCAACCCTATTTCAAGATGAGGGAGTCAGTATCACAGATATCATTTACTGGTTAAAACAAAAATGTGCTGCATTGGGTGATCCAGAAGCAATAATTGACTCAGAAAATATTTAGATTGGGGGCTGAAAGTGGAGAGTTCTCCTAAAAATACTGGATCTGGGATACATTTACCAATTTTTGGGGCTGTGACTTGGGGTGTTATTTTGTGCCAGTTAGCTAAAGTGTGTTATCACTGTGAAGCCAGGATCATTTGAGTGGGGCCTGCGGTTAGATCAGATGTATCCTCTGTGATGAAAGTGGGACATGTCACTTTACACTGCGTTAATGAACTTAAGTGCAACTTGTACAAGGTGGGTCATTAGTACCACAATTGACCATGGGCTGCACATAAGCAACTTGACCAGGGGACCAGCTGGAACAATACCTTTTCATGACTTTGACAGATAAATCACTGGAAGACTAAAGTCCAAGGGAGGGGGACTGTGAGAGAACAGTCTAGAACAGAACCATCTTTACCTGCTGCAAACCAGGTATCAGAACCACAGGTACCTCCTGTACTCCCTCTGGAGGTTGAATTTACTGAGGCACCTGTGGCCTCTACTACTAAATCCCCAGCCCGTATTTTGGAAATAGACCCTTCCCAAGAAGAGGCCATGGTGACACTACTCCTATGGAAGTAATACCTCCACCTTCAACTCCTTATACTAATGGACTTCCGATGGTAACCAGGTGGAGGTGTAATTGTAGTCAACCTAAGCTGAAATTTTTGAAAATTGACTTGGCATCACTTTTCAAACAAAATGACACCCTACAGGTGCAAAAGCATTGGGGTGAGATGGAAGAGGACTCTGATGCCTCTTCAGGCCCTTCATCTCAGTCTGACCCTTCTTCAAAAACAGAGGACACCAACACAGTACTGACACCTTGATTAAAAAGAAGAGAGAAAGCAAAACTAGGAAGGGGGAACAGGGAGGAAACAAATAATTGCAAATGATGGGTCGTTTTGGATTTGCCATGCTTCTCTGTTTCTGTATATTGTTACCTGATGTTATTTTTACCACCAATAATGTGAACAGCAAAATAAATAAAGGAAAAGATAACTGTGTTTTCCCTTTTCCAGCTGTCCAGATATGGGGTAATATTTTTGCAGGAAAACAGAATAACCCCCTCTTGGAGGGTGCCCTAGAAAAAAAGCTTGGTGTGTTGGACCCTCATTCTGGTCACGAAGTACTGGAAAGTGCTCCAGAGTGAGCGTTCTTTTTAATTGTTTGCCAATGCTTCCTTTTTAATAACTTGGGCATAAAAATTCTAAAACTGAGTGGATTTGTCCCCCAGCCAAGCCTTGCTCCTGAATGTCAAATAACAAGCGTCAGATATTCTGGCGTATAAATGTATACTCCACAGACTAAGGAAAAGAAAATTGCTTTTCTTAAATAAATATAGCCATATTTGTTTAAAACCAATTATTTAGGTAGCAACTTTAACTGCGGTTTTGTCTGTTGTGGACCATGGGGCATACACAGAGACCAAAAATATCTTTTGTGACATAACTTTCTTACACGACCTCATCCATGTGGCAGGACTATCAGATTCCTACCACAAAGTAACTACTAGCAATGACACCTCCCCCTCCCTTTTTTAAGGCCCTGTAGCTACCAGAATAGATTTTTTTCTTGTCCTATTTCCCTTTGTACTCAGCTTCTCTGAAACCATTAGACTTTTTCAGACCATATACTGGTGGAGGTTTCTGTAGATACTCCTACTGGTCAGTCTAATAGCCCTAGGATGTGGAAACTGAATTCAGAATTATTGACATACCTTAAAATACAGTCTTTATTGGGAAGCTGCTAGCAATAGAAAAATCTGTTTTTTTGTTTTGTGATAGATCCTACCATTTGCTGGTAAGACACAAAAACAGAACTTAAAACGTTCATTCGGAAACAAGGTAAATTATAAAGTAAGTCCAAGTACTTTTTGATACTTATCAAAATTGCCACCAGCTACAGAAATTGCTTTCCCTTACAGCGGAGACTGGTAAATAATGGCTGCAGTCAACAAATCTGCAACATAATAAGAAAGACATATTCCAGTTTCACGTACAAAGAGCCCAATGTTTACAAAAAGAGCTGAAATGTGGGACTAAGGAAACTGGGACAAGTATGTCTTTGTGAAAGTTGTCAGACAAGAATAAATAAGAAAATGATGTATGGAGTCACTGATGCTGCAGGTAATCTTCAAACTGACAAGGCTCAGATTTCACAATTAGTTTCAACCTATGCATCAGAACATTTTGGTCCTTCTTTCCACTCTATTCCTGGTAGGGAAACATTTTTTTTTCACAAATACTGCCCCCCTTTTTCCTTATGAGGTCTTATGCCCTTATATCAGAAATCTCTATGGGTGAAATAGTATCTTCTATTTCTTCCTGAATAACAGTACTGCAGTAGGGAAGGATGGACTCATCAATGAGTTATATAAATTGGTAGGTCCTTTTTTTTAATCTCCTTCAGTCCCTGGCTCACCATCCACCGACTCCTCCAGCCCCATCACCCAACATCTTGTGGGTTTGCCTTCCGACTCCAGCCTCCACATGTCTTCTCCCTACCCGGGCTATGGGCTAGGGGTAGCAGAACCTCACTCTGCGCCTGCCAGACCAGGTCCCAGCTGGAGGAATGCCATGTCATCAGTGCAGAGCCTGCGGAAGCAGTGATCATCTCTGCCAAGGTTCTGTCTCTTTTTTCCAGTTTTTCTGGGTCTCTCCCACATGGGCACTGGCAGCAAAGGGTGCACATGTGAATGAATGGAACCATGCATGGTGCATGGCACCCGCCAGCATCCATACCTCCTGCTAGCTGCCCCTAGCTACACCACCACCTGTGGGATCCCAGGTGGCAGTGGAACAGTGAAGCCAGAATCCTTCCCTTCCCGGAGGAGGAGAGCATCCTCCTGGATGCTCTGTCCTCCTTCTTGGGCTAGCCCCCTGCATCTTGCGCTCATTCCCGAATGTGAGTAGTCGGCATCACAAGTGGTATCCTTACCGTTGCACTGATGAGCCAGCTGGTAGGTCCTTTTTTAAGTGAAGAATTTGCACAAGTCTTTAATTTTATGTGTAATACTAAAATTCTCATACCTAGCATGACACAGGGTTTCCTGATATATTTACATAAGAATGGAGACAAGGGAAATCTTTCTAACTGGAGGCCTATTAGCCTATTGCCTCTGGCAGTCCCACTGAGTGGTGAGCCGATCCATCCCTGGAGGGAAAAGCTTCAGCCATGCAGACTCATGGTTGGTGGCCCATGCAGTATTTATGACTTCTGCTGCTGGAGGGTCTAGACCATGTCGGCAGCCCCTCCAGAAGCTATTTCCCTGTGTCTGCCTAAGGTTCAGCTAGTCTCATTCCATATTCCTTTCCTTTAGTTTCCATTCAAAGATATGCCTCCTCACTGTCTCAAAGCTGGGTGATAATCTTTCAGTGGTTGCTCAGTCCATGTTTTGGGGGGACCTCCTTCCCTGAGACATCTCTGTTGGCTTTCAGAGCTACTTGTGACACTCCCACAAAATGTACCTGTTAGGGGGATAGAGTGAGAGGTATCCTTCCAAAAGTTCCTCCTGAACTGGAATTCCAAATTATCACAGTGGTCCTAATAACAGTACCCATGCAAGAAGAAATGGCAGCTAAGGATATGGATCTCCAGAGATTTCCTCCATGGGGGGGAGGGGGTTCTTTCCTGAGTGCCAAAGGCCATAAAGTAGTATTCTAGTGCTATTTACCAGCATTAGAATTGCTGCTGTGAGTTAAAGTTGGATGATGGTCTGCCTTCTCCTACAACCCTGTCATTCCCTCTCTGCTCTGGAAGTCATGCCTCAGACTACTATCACTCATCTCCAGCTATCAGCTCGTTCTGTCATCGCACTGCTCTTCTGTGTTTGCAGCTCCTACTGCATAGTTTTTTTTGGCTCCTTCCTAAGGTACCTTTAGTGAAAGAATCACATTCCTGCAGCCTCTAGGATGGAACCTTTCTCAAGATGGCGCTTTGCCTTCCCACTACCCTGGCAGGGTGGTAGTCTCTCAGGGACAGTCTGAATTTCAAAGTAACTACAAATGTCAGTCAACATCTTACCATGCAATTGGCATTGTGACTGCATACACACATTAAATTAAAGACTTAGCCTGAGGCTGATGGACAAGAGCAATGAATCACACTGCTTCCTGAGCTACATACAGTGGAAGTCAAGCAAAAGTTGACTGGCACCGCGCAGTGAACGTCATTGTGTGGTACTGCTATACATGTTATTCAATAGGAACCGCGCTTGTGCACCCCTTGGTATACTGCGCTACCAGTCAACTTTGCATGACTACCACTGTAAACAAGCTTCCTCCAGCCTCATTCAGAAGCTCCAGTTCTTTGCTTCCACTGTCCACCCTCCTCCTCTAGCTGCTTGCTTCTCTCCTTGGGCTCCTACCTAAGGTATCTTTAGCCAAAGGAATCCCATTCCCATGGCACCTCCAGGTGTGGAACCCTCCTCAAGAGGGTTCATTAGCCTAACTGTTACTCCAAAAGGGCAACAGAGTGTACAACTGGCCAAATTAACTACAAATGGCAGTCAACATATGAATGGCTAAATTACTACAAATGACAGTCAACATCCTACCATATAGCTAGCCATCGGCTACCAACAAGTTCCACAAGCATTTCTCCACATTGTGCTTGAGTATGCACATTAAACATCTGGTTGTGCTGCCACCACTGCCTGAATGTCACAGAAACCACAAATATAAAGTCTACAGGAATGCTGGTGCCCTAGACAAATGTGTAGTACAACAGTAGAAACAATGACCCAATGTTGTTTGATTGTCCTTATATTCATACATTTTGGTGTCTTGTATCATATACTTGAAAGAAACTTAGTTGGAGAAAATTTCCTACAGCTCTTTAATTTTAGGGTTTTTCTCAAAAGAATGGAACAAATACCATGGTAAAGCATTACTGGTCTTGTTTGCCTGCAAGAAATATTGGATCTAGCAGACATGTTGTAAATTTGAACTACAGCAAAAAATATATTTCAGTCAGAGCTGTTAGACATAAAATGGGTATAAAAAATCCAGAAAAATGATTGATTGAGTAGCTTGCAACCCAGTGCTGATATCCCAGCACAACAGCACTGGAAGAAGATCCAGCAACCTTTTCACAATAAAATAAATACTACCACACATCCCTGACTGCCATCACAAATGTGGCTGTCACCTTTACTCACCGAAAACCTTCAACTAGGCCTTAAAAATAAAACTGCCTTACATTTAAAAACATAATTAAATGTTATTTGCCTCATAATCCTCTATACACACACACACGCACCATTTAAAAAAGTAGTACTGCACTATTTACAGGTTATTTGTTTTTCTGCCAGCTGCCTCACTATTCTGCACCAGCCCGGACCTACCTGGCTTCCTAATTGCCTTATCCCCACATATACCCCCTGGCTTACCCCCCAGGGCGGGGCTATGACACTGAACTGGCCCATCTATGATGGGAGAATGTGTCGGTGGGAACTGCCACCGACATTGCTTCCCTGACTTCTCCCACCCCAGGGCCGGTGATGCTGCAGAGCCAAAATTGGTCAGTAGGGAGGCAGGGAACCATAGAGGCCAGGTTCTGGGTGGGCTTCATCCTCAGCGGCCAACAATTTTTTGAGTGTGTTGCCCCAAGGGTGGGGATGTGCAATGATGTCCAGCATCTGCCCCGTGCCCTAACGTATTGGCGCTGGTCACCCGCAGATCCCCCGGCCTCCGCCAAGGATCTGTCAAGCATTGGACACTCTACCTCTCTCCCCTTCCCCAGAGAAGGAGAACAGTCCATAGGACACTCAAGCCTTCTCACCCAGCCGTCCCTCTGACTCCCCGGGTCTGTTCCCGAACCTGTGTCGTCGGCTTCGTGAGCAGAACTCCAACTGCTGTGCCAGTGGGACAGTACTACTCATTTTAATTTATGGTGTTTCTTTGCTGACCATGAAAAATCCCTCTATCTTCACCTGCTTACTGGGACACTCTGTGCTGTTTAGCCGCTACAGATAAAAAGCCCTGGTTCCATCTGAGGCCTTCTGTTGTGTGATAGTGGGGTGAACATTTGCCAGTAGAACTGAGCAGAGATTTGAATTTTTGTATTCCATACTTAGTAAACATTCCATCTCTTGAATTCAAACCCAAAACAAGTCAAGTATTTTAATCACATTTTGGATACTTTGCCGTTAATATATTCACAGCCATTCAACAGACTTGCATGGAATTTCATATGCATGGTCTCTGAGGTAGATCTCTTTACTTTGCAAGTTTTGGTCTGGTTGGATGTGAAGATTCTGAGATCCAGATGGTGAAAAAAAGTTAAAAATAGCCAGTTTTTGCTGTTTTTTTTGTCACCGTCTAGTGCCCAGATGCTTTGGAATTTTGTTTTGAAATTTTCAGGGTAGAAAGGGCTTGGCCCACAAATGTGCCTTTCATTGGTTTGGTGAAAAAATATCAAGCCATTCCAAAAGGAAACAGACAGTCAACCTGCTTGTGTCCAGGAGCTTGGTGTCATTTTCCTCTGAGCCATCACCAGCGTAAGTACTGTAAAGCAACTAAAATCATATTTGTTGCATCTAACAGTAAAACACAATAAACAAACTGGAATCTTTAAATCAGGCATTGCCCTCTCGTTCTTCTCACCTCCCGCCACATACACACACATGCATTTAAAACTGTCCTCACAATGCCGGAAAAAAAGAACATTCTTGAGCTTCAGTTCTCACCCACCATGCACAATCACACCACTTGATCAATGCTTGTAAAAGCATTCTTACCATGTTCAGCTGTTGTAAAAAATACTGAAAACGTCTCCAACAGTTCAAATGTTACAGCCATATGCTTATCAGCACACCTCATGTGTGACCAGCCCGCTCCGAATGCTGAGCCAGTCCCATAATGCAACTGGTAAACTCAGCCCTCCCCTTAGAAAAATAAACACGGACCTTAATTTTTTGGTGATGGTGTAGATTATGAGGTATGCATAGGAACCCTGCTGTAAAAGCTTCCTGAATACAGTGTTGTTTTGGTCAGTTTATTTGAATTGGGGGGCTTTGACACCTCTTTTTTTACAGGGGGGTGTGGGGGCAGAGCCCCATAACACAGATAAACTAATACAAAGTAAAGGAATGGGTGTTTGGACCAAATAGCATAACTTGAGTTCTACGCTAATAGCGTACATCCTATGCATATCCGATAATCTACACCATCACCATTTTTTTTAACAGAAGTAAAGACTGTCCTAACAACTGTCCTGGCCACACCTGGAGTACTGAGTCTACTTCTGGAGGCCCCACCTGAAGAAGGGCATAGAGCATTTGGAATCAATTCAGAGAAGGGCCACAAAGATGGTGCAGGGCCTCCATCACAAGTCATATGAATCTAGACTCCAAGACCTAAACTTGTACTCCCTGGAACAGAGAAGGGACAGAGGAGCTATGATAGAAACATTAAAATTCATCAAGGGTATAAACATTGTTCAGGTAGACAACGTCTTCCATGTAAATGGAGAGGCATGTACAAGAGGACACAACCTACACTTTCGAGGCAATAACAGGAAGTACTTTTTTATGGGAAGGGTAATAGACACATGGAACAGCCTGCACCCTGAGGTGGTTGCAGCAAAGAGAGTGAATGCATTTAAATATGCATGGGACCAGAACTACGGTGTAAACAAAAACAGCAAAATATAGGGGAGGGAGATAGGTAGGTTCACGGGCAGACTAGATGGGCCATTGCTATCAAATTCTTATGTTCTTACAACCAAGGAAACAGAGAAAATAACCATCAGGATGCCTCTGCCGCAGCACAAATAGTCTCTGTAGGAACACTAAATGGGACTGTCAATATTAATTTGTACAATTCTGCAGAAGTGAAAAATGAGATAAAAGCAGGGATATAAAAATGTTGCTAAGCTCAATGTAATAAAAGCATCAGTAAAAAAGTCAATGTAAGCAACATAGATTGATGTGACAAAGCTCCTTAAAGTGACTATTGTATCTCTATTTTATGTCTAAATTAATTGTAATAAAGTTATAACTTCAGATTTCTTTTTCTTCTCTCTGTTTCTTAATTATTCAAGTTTGGTAGGAGTTTTTATACCCATTTTATAATTGCAATAAGGCACTCCAGGGTGTGCACTGTGGTGGGATAACGGCACACATGGGGTGGCAGAAGACCCACCCTAGGTGTGCCGTTATCCCACCACAATATAAACCATGTTGTGCCTTATTGCTTAAGTATAGGTGCTGAATTTCATGATATTAATAAAAAGGCATTTTTGTCACTGATCAGATAAAAATTCAGTCACTAGTGGGAAAATATATCCTGTATTTTGTGGATAGAGCATGGTATGCCAAATAATTTGAACATAGGGTGGTATTAGGAATGGGAATATTTGGGGATGCAGTCTTTTCTTTTTGTCTATTCTGTACCTTTTTATGTTTGAACACTTTGCTTAATGTACTGGATTGTTCTTGAACTTTTTTTTTAATAAAAATTCCCCTCTCTTCATCAGTAAGTGCAATGGGATCTTTCACCTCAACCTGAATGGGGTCTGACTAATTTTAGCTCCTCAGTTGCTGAAACCTGGTCATATGAGGTGGGTTATTGTACTTTATAAAATGGGCAAGACAACAAAGAAAACTGACTGGCTAACAGGTTTCCATGGTGTACAATTATGTCACCATAATTGCACACATTAGCACTGGGACTTGTTAATAGTCAAGTCAAACAATTAGCAAATCAGTCTGCTTCCTCCCAGAACTGATCTGCCATGATAAACAGAGCTGCCACCTTTAGTCACTAAAAACTCATCATCCAGGCTGTAAAAATGGAACTAACTTAAGAACTAAATAAGTCAGTTAAATGTTGTTTCCCTGATCAAATTACACTCCTCAAACACATACACAAATTTAATGTAGTACTGCTCATAATTTTCATAACAAGTGAAAACATAAGTGCATCCACAGCTAATAACACAAACGTATATGCTTCAGGTGGTGCTCACTTCCAGGGGAAAAGTCACAGAACAACACATCAAATGGGAGAACTGCAGCAGTCAAAACAGAAGGACACTCTTGGGTTCCAGAATACTGTATGTAGAACTGACTGTTCATTGATTTTTGTGCAAGGATTGGATATAGTTTTCAGGTAAAGGAAAAGACAAACCACAGAGGCTAGGGTGGAAATCAGGGCAAGGCAAAATGGTCCAAACCCGCTGAACTTACTAACCAAATGGTCCTTCTCATTTTCATGCTTAGAACAGGCTACAACTGAAATTGTCGAAAGCTGACCTAAAATTAGAAAGTGCAAAATTGTTTCCCCCGAGGCAGATATTCTTGTGACATCAAAACATCATCTTATTATGTGCACACAGAGGGTGGAGTCCTGGTTGGAGCCTGGAAGCATTAACAGCTCTGGTTAAGGTTTCACAGTTTTACACTTTCTGATTTTATGCCAGCTTTTAGCAATTTCAATGGCAGCCTATTCTAAACCTGAAAATGATGACCATTTGGATAGCAAGTTTTGCTCCATTTTCCCTTGCCCTAACTTTCATCCTAGCCAGTAGGACTTCTGTGGACAGAATTTTACCTTTACATGGAAATTGTATCTATTCAGTGCTTAAGAATCATGTGATGGTGCAATTTTGCCTGTTTCTTTGTAGCTTTATACTTTTGGGTAATTGGCGTGCCCTTCTGTTTTAACTGTTGCAGCTGCACAACTAGTGTCCTTTGTTGACCATAAAAATCTCCTTCCTAGCTTTACTTGTAACAATACCAGGAAATCTCTGCTGATTACCTTGTTATAGATAAAATTTAAACTCTGGCTTCATGTGAGGCCTTTGTTATGTGCATGTCTGTTGGAAAATAAACATTCTACCAGTGGAACTGCGAAGAATTTTGAATCCTATATTTCATGGTAAATATTCCATGTGCTGAATGTTGGGAAAGACAGAAGTAAAAGTAATAAGGTGAAGGAGAGATGCAATAATATAAACAAAGAGGAAGAAATATTTAAACAGGCAGGTCAATGGGCAGAGGTAGGACCAAACTGCTTAAAAAATAGAGTCCTTAAGTGCATAAAGAATATATCTTTAAATCAAGGATTATTGAACTTTTTCTGGACAAAACTATGCCCCCTCCCAACCTAGCAAGTATAGCTTTGAACAGGTTTCTGTTAAAATACCTGTACTGTACTGGTTTGAAAAACAAATTAGATACAGTAAAGAATAGGATTGTATATGAAATTAAAGCCACATTACTTCTCACCCAGTTACCAGAATATCGACTATGTTTTATAATTAAAGCATATTTTAATGAAAGGTTTTTATTATCTTTGTAAAATACATTTTTTTTAATTTATATTAATTTTAAGTCAGTCATGTTTAAAAAAACATTGTATACATGCAATAAGACACCCCAGGGTGTGTAATTCTGGTGATATAATCACACTTCTCAGATGTGTTTAATGGCACTCAGCTATATCTCATACTTAGCAATGCATCTAGGACATACAATTATAAATGGAATAAACTATGGGTGATGTGTATGAAGATTCATACACCCAGAGGTGCTGAATGCTACATAAACCCTGAGAGTGAACCTCAAGGGGTTTATCAAAGCATCTAACACTGAGAGTGTGTATAAACTTTGAGTTTACACACACACTATATTTATTTTGTATAATTGCTGGGTTTCCCTTTGCCTCAGCAATTATACAAAAAAAAATGAAGTTGCTGTGTGGCTGCAGTTCGATTACAATGCTCAGTCCGCGTCAGCTTTCTTAATTTCTTTAAAAGTAGTTTTTTTTTTTCATTTTGTAGGCAGCCAAAAGTTAATTTTTCAAATTGTTGAGGTACATTTTGTTTTTGACTTACCATCGAGTCTGAGTGGTGGTTCACTGTCCGTTAGTGGCTCAATGAGAAGGCAAGCAGCGGAGAGCAGTCGGGAAGTAAGGAACTGCAGCAGGTGCATGTGCAGAATGAGGGAAACTGTGCATGTGTTTTCCATAATAAACACTCCTTTATTATGGCACATTATGCCTCAGTTTCCCCATAGGAAAAGGGGAAGCAGAAGTTGTACACCAAAGTGGCGAGCCCCTTGCCAAATGGTGTTAACTACATGATTGAGAGGGCACATAGATCAGTGCAACCCAAAGCACCACTGGGAGACTCACCTCATCCCTTGATTTTTAGGGTCCTTAACTACCTGGACCAGGACCATCTCCTCAAGTTTGTTCAACAGGTGGCTAAGTTAGAGTGGGAAGGCAAGAGGATTGCTTGGTGCCCAACTTAATATTCAGGTGTGTGAGGGCAGGGCGGCCTACAGATTCTTACAATCCAAGCTATGGGCAGCAAAGGTGAGACATTGAATGATATTTCCTGCATGTCTGGAAGTGACCACTTCTAAGGGTTCCATCAGATTTGAAAATGCAGAGCAGGTTCGAGTAGAGCTGGAAAAGTTGTTCCTGGAATTCTTCTGCTCAAAGGGGTGAGTTACTCTGTGTGCTTCTGAATCGAGGAATGGCTTTGTCCCAAGTTTTAGTTTTATTATCCATGGTTCAATTGAGGTCACTGAGTTGTCTATGGAGTGTACAGTTAATATACATGCTCCATAAATGACAGCAGTTGGCATTCACAGAGCGTGATATTAACTGTATGAACTCCATAGACAGCTCAGTCGGTGGCTGGCCATGATGGTGAGAGGTAGGCTATGCCACTCACCTGTGGGGTATTGGTAGGGGGAGTGGAGGGGTTTGCACTGACAGGTGGGGGGCCACTGGATCACCAGGGATGTATGGGGCATGTTGATGGTGTTTTTAATGGTGGGGATGGGATGTGGGTGTGGGAAATGGGCATCAAGGCATTGGGAAGGGGTGTTTAGATAGCCCATAAGGGCTTGTCACTTGAAATATCAGGTGGGATGGGAGGAGGGTGACAGCCCACACTTTTTACATTTACAGACATTTTAATGTCTGATGTGGGAACTGTGGGCATGGGGGGCACCCCACCCCATTCTAAGGGTGCATCTGCTGCCCACCATCCTGCGACTTGTGAGTAATTCAGGGGCTGTGCCCTTCCTTAGACAGTTGCCGCAAGTTGCGGGGCACAGGCTCCTGGACCCTGTCCAATACTGAATCAGGCACAGGGTCCAGGATGCAGGAGCTGTTGCCGCAAGCTGCCTTTGCCACAGTTTGCGACAACCTTTTGTGAATCCAGACTGCAATGTCTAGTTGGAAAGTCATGTCATAGAATATCAAAGGGAGGAAGGACAACAATGAAAAAAATACTATATTCTTAGACATCTCGAACGGTATAATCCCCACATAGTGTTTCTGCAAGAGACTCACATCCCTACTACTGCCGCTGACAGTTTAAAAAAAAAATGTGGGTGGGCCAGGTATATGGAACAGGACCAAGTGCTTGTCGGAGAGGTGTTGCCATTTTAATTCACAAATCAGTTCCTTTCATCCTTATTCAGGAATGGAAGGACCCAGAGGATAGATATGTAATTTTACATGGCACATTAGCTACACAAGAAGTAGTCCTGGGTTGTGTCTATGGACAGAATACAGACTACCCTTCTTTCTTCCCTCATCTAGATACCCTTCTGGCCACCATTAAAGAGGCTCCATATATCATAGGGGGTGACTGGAATTTGTCTTTTTCTAATGATTTGGATAGGTCCTTTAACAGAAAAGCCAGCATATCCCCAGCACAGAGAGCTATTAGGGAATTTGTACAGAACCTGGGGCTGGTGGATCCATGGAGGTTATTTCATCCTGAAGAGAAAGACTTTACATTTTACTTCACCTCACATGGAGTCTATTCTAGAACTGATTATTTCCTTATCAGTAATTCTCTTCTGGTCGGGGTGGAGGAGGTAGATATATTGTATCTCCCACGGTTCTATCAGACCACTCTCCCATTTCGATGCCCTTAACACTCCTATGCCCTCTCCTGCATACGAGCAGTTGGTCCCCTAATATGTCACTTTTGAATGACCCTTATATTAGAGATCATATGAGACAGTTTATCTCTGGCCTGGGATGAAAATAAGGGTTCTACTGTAGCTAAAGACAAACTTTGGGCACTATGAAGGCTGTCTGGAGAGGGGAATTCATATGGTTGGCCTTTGTTCAAAAGAAAAGGATAGATATACAAATAGCAGGGTGGCTGTCCTGCATTCAAGAGTTGGAGGGTAATCTTTCCTCCTCTCCAGATAATCCAGTCTGGCTGGAATTGGCGGATCTGAGATCCAAATATTCCGCTTTTCTCCTTGAAAAAGTGATGCGCTTGGCTACTGCTATTCGTGCAACCTACATTGGTCTAGGAGAAAAGGCTGAGAAATTGTTAGCTAGTCATTTAAAGCAACAAAGAGAAGTATGGTGGATTTTGACTCTTTTTGCCCCCAAGGCAGGTACTACCACAGCAGACCCCACTAAGATGGTAAGTCTTTTTCAAGACTTTTACCTGACACTCTATACAGCTCCCCCCAATACTCTGGATTTTCCCACCTCCCTGTCAGATGCTCTTGTTGGAGTGGATCCACCTTCCTGTCAGTGGACCAACAGGAGGTATTAAAAAGTCACTCACACTCGGTGAAATCACTGCTGTCATGGATCATCTTCCTGCTGACAAGGCTCTGGGACCAGATGGGTTTGCTCCCATATTTTATAAAACTTTTAGCCGAGAATTGGCTCCGATGATGTACGAGGTTTATCAATATTTATATGAATCCACTATTCAGGAAACCAGCCTCTTTGAGGCTAAAATCATAGTCCTCCCTAAACCAGGGAGTGACCCTAGTAGGTTGGAGAACTATCGACTGATTTCTTTGCTAAATATAGATATTAAAATGTTGGCTGCAATTTTGGCAGCCAGGTTAAAAAAGGTCTAGTCCCCTCTGGTAAGTCAAGAACAGGTAGGCTTTGTAGCTGGCCACCATTCTGGTGACCATATTCATAAAATTCTCCACCTTAACTCTGCATCGGGGGAAGGGACCACAGATTATGCGCTTGCCTCCCTCGACGTGGAGAAGGCATTTGATACAGTGGCCTGGAATTTTCTGTTTGCCATACTCCCTAGGTTTGGTCTTCTAGTTAAATTTATTAGCTGGATACGTATTTTCTACCTTTGTCCCTTGGCCTGGGTATTATGTAATGGAGTCCTATCAGCCACCTTTTTCTTAACCCGGGGAATCCATCAAGGGTGTCCCCTTTCTCCCATGTTGTTTAACCTCTACCTAGAACCCCTGGCCAGGAAAATTATGTCTGAATCCCAGATTAAAGGGATTTCATTTGATAAAAAAGACTTTAAACTATCAATGTTTGCTGATGATGTTCTTCATATTGCAGACTAGAGTGTCTCGCTCCCCAAAATTCTAGACACCATCAACAAATTCAGCCTTTTGTCGGGGTACAAGTTAAACCTACATAAAACTATGGTATATCCTCTTTCCCCAACCTGTACTTCAGCCCAGGTAACAAACTTGGGTCTTAAATGGGCTCCCACCTCAATTCCCTTTTTGGGCCTGGAGCTCACAAAGAACTTTTTGATGCTTAAGAAACTTAATTTAGACCCAGTTGTTCAGCAGATGAGTAAGGATCTGAGATGAAGAAGTCGCTTCCCTTTCTTTATGGGGAAGGGTTAATATTTTAAAGATGGCGTGTTTCTAAAACTCATGCATCCTCTCTCAGTGCTGAATTTATACCTTCCTAAGACATGGTTTAAAAACATATTTTCAGATTGGTCTAAATTTTTATGGCTAGATAAACCACTGAGGAGGGCTTTGGAAAAATTATGTCAGCTGGAAGAGCTGGGGGGGGGGGACTTCAAGTCCGACATCTCTACCTTTACTATTTAGCTGTTCATAGTTCTAAGTATTTTAAATGGTTTAATGACTCCCCACATAACCCTATCTCACTGGAATGGTTGGCTATTGAGTGGGATTGGGCAGCTGCCTTTGAGATTTTGCTTTCTGCCTTGTTATATATCCCACATAAAAGATTACTGTCACAGCTGCAATCTTTACCCATAGCGTAGTCAGTCAGAGCACATACCCAATTATGCAACCGCTTTAAGATATCTGCTTTTTGGATCTAGGTCAACTCTATATAGAAACCCAATTTGAGGTTGTGGGGTAGAACCTTCTTCCATCCTTTGGCCTGAAATGTCAGTCTCTACTATACAGAACTTGATCTGTGGGGACAAATTTATTTCACTGTCAGTTTTAGAGACAGATAGCACCTCCAGTGACCTCCTTTTATGTTGGTGCACTGCGCGGCCAACATCGTGGGACAGTGCAGCTTTAGAGTGCGGTCGCTGTTGGCGAATGGGGCGCGCACCAGTAGGTGCGTCCCGCATTCCCAATCAACCTGCATGCCGACTCCACACCATCCATACGTAATGTGGTGAGCACATCTAAGAAAAGGTCTGCTGCAATCTGAGCAAAGCTCGTCAGACACAGCGGTCCTTTTCTTGCTGTGCTCGCTGCCAGTATGTACATGGCAGGACACTGGCCGTAGAACTGCCGACTTTTGGGGTGCCCAATCCCCCTGTCGGCTGCCCCTGCCCCCTGTGAATGTGCCAATGGGGGAGCCTACTTCCCGTCGGCATAAAGCACCCCCCAATTGTTTAATGCCGAGGTGCTCAATCCCCTTGGCTCTGCACCCCACATTTCTTTTGTGTGCCGAGGGGTGCCCAGTCCCTGTCGGCATAAATCCCCATGTTGTTTGCTGACGAGGGTGCCCAATCCCCGCCGACTACAGACACCCCCAAACAGCGGGCACGCTGGGAGCTCATCCAGCAGCACAAATGTCCCTGCAAAACAAACCCGTCCCGCAATGTTTTTTTCTGTTTTTAACCTGTAAAACGAAAACGGTCCCGTGAGTCTCCATGCCCTCCTCCCCACCTGCACCCACCCTGTGTGCACCCTGCCTCCCACACCCCTCACCCGATACTAACCTCCGAGTCCGCACAACGATCTTTGGTGGACTGGGAACACGTCTGCACTCTTCAAAGCTGACCGCAAACTGAGGAAATGCTGATAAGCTGTATAATGTAATAGATAGGGTTTTGCAACTTTGCTGCATATCTCAGGCATTTTGTGAATTTTGGCCCCAAATTTTCAACATGGGGTTTGGACCCCTTCTCATGAATTCTTGCACTGTCATGGCGTTATTCGGTCCCGAAAGGTGATTTTGCAGTCACTGTGCGGAATCACCTTCGACCGATCATAATGAAATGACAGCGCCACTGTTCATGGGGGCTCTCAAAACCCTATGTTGTAAATTTGGTGGGAAAAATCCAAAACATGACTGTTTTATGAGCGTGCATGTAGCAACTGCGCAATGCATGCTCGTAAGTTAGCGAATTCGCAATATTTTCATGCCAGATTCTCAACATTGGCATTTTACCATACCTTCTTGTGAAATGTACAGCTGTCATTTTTCACATCCTGGCCGAAATGTGTATTCGCACTTCCGGCACAGAACAGCGTGGTCGTGGTGCGAAATCAGTGTTTGGGACACATTATGAAAATGACAGTGACACTGTTCATGAGCAGAGATCCTAAAATACCTGTACTGAAAATTTGGTGTCAGTACTCCATAAAGTGACTGTTTTACGAGCCTGTGTAGCAACTGCACAATGCACGCTCGTATGTTAGCGCATTCACGCTATTTTCATGCCAGATTCTCAACACTGGCATTTTACCTCACCTTCTTGTGAACTGTACAGCTGTCATTTTTCACATCCTGGCCAAAATGTGTTTTCGCACTTCTGGCACAGAACAGCACGGTCACTGTGCAAAATTAGTGTTCGGGACACATTACAAAAATGACAGTGATACTGTTCACGAGCTGAGGTCATAAAATGCCTGTGTTGAAAATTTGGTGACAATACTCCATAAAATGACTGTTTTATGAGGTGCATAGCAACTGCACAATATGCGCCAGAACTTTAGCGCATTCGCAATATTTTCACGCAGATTCTCAAATTTGGCATTTTACTACACCTTCTTGTGAACTGTACAGCTGTCATTTTTCACATCCTTACTGAAATGTGTTTTTACCGGTGCAGAACAGTGCGCTTATTGCAAGAAATGCGTGTTCGGGACACATTACGTAAAATGACAGTGACACTGTTCATGAGCAGAGGTCCTAAAATGCCTGTGTTGAAAAATTGGTGACAATACTTCATAAAACGACTGTGTTACAAGCGGCAGTATTGCACAGTTTGCACTATCGCCGTGAGCTTATTTAAACTTCTAATATTCTCACTCCAGATTTTCTACAGTGCCATTGTTCTGCACTCCAAATGATCAGTGCAGCTGTCATTTTCACATCCTGACCAAAATCTGTTTTCGCAGTTCCAGCACAGAATAGCGTGGTCGTTGTGGAAAGTCTGTGTTCGAGACACATGATGAAAATGACAGTGACACTGTTCATTAGCAGATGCCCTAAAATGCCTATATTGAAAATTTGGGAACGAAAGTCAATAATGTGAGTGTTTTATGAGCGTGCGTTGCACAGTTTGCATGCACACTCATGACTTTGTGAGTTTCTAATACTTTCACTCCAGCTGTTCATCATTGGCATTTTTCCATACCTCCACTACAGCTGCCTGAAATATGTTTTCGCACGTCCGGCACAGAATTGCACGGCTGCTGTACGAAATCAGTTTTTGGGATCATTTGAGGAAATGACGGTGGCACTATTCATGAGCAGAGGTCCTAAAATGCCTATGTTGAAAATTTGGTGCGAATCTCCATAGAATGACTGTGTTGCAAGTGTGCATTGCGCAGTTTCCATACACCCTTGTAACTTCGTCAATCTGCAATATTTTCATGCCACATTTTCACCACTGGCATTTGTACACATCTCCTTATCAACAATCCAGCTGCCATTTTTCACAGCCTGCCCAAAACATGTTTCTGCAGCTGTGGCGCACAATGGCGTGCTCGCTGTGCAAAATTACCTTTTGAGACACATTCACAAAACTACAGCACTATGCATCTGTAGCTATGCAACTCCCACTGCCAATGCCAGCGCAACAACATTCGGCATTGACAAATGCTTATTTAAATATGCACAGCTTAAACATCTGGTACACTGTCTCTTGGGAAAACCTCACTGGTCCACTTCTGCTAGTGTATTATTCTTGAAGATTGCAGGCCTGGTGTATCAGAAAGGTCCATTTCTAAGCTCTACAAGGAATTCAGTAAATTGTTTTGGCTAGACGTACCTCCGACCCCATTTTATTGGCATTATGCATTACATTTATCTGATATGGAGGAGGTCTGGCGAACCCTATTTGGTTAGACATATACAGTATAAATATGTTAAGCAAGACAGGTTGCAGTTACTGCAGTTTAAGATTATGTATAATTTATATTATACTCCCTGTAGAGTGTACCAGATGGGGAAAAGATCCGACTCTGCTTGTCCAAAATGTGGGTGCAGTGAGGGTAATTTATTACATATGCTCTGGAATTGCCCTCATATAATAACCTTTTGGCAGACCATCCAGAAGGCTGTTGTATCTTTGTTCGGGCATGCCAGGTATTTTACCCCTAAGATCTGCATCCTGGGCAATTTCTGTCCTATAGTTAATAATAAAGAGAAAGCTTTTATGGCAATGATTGTTTTGGTCATGAATCCATTGATTATGAGGCACTGGCTAGATAAGGATGTTCCAGTTTACAAAGAATGGATTCAATAAATTGTAACTTCTTTGAATGCAGAAAGAGTCCTTGTAAAAATGCATCATTGGCTATTAGCTTTTCAGGTATTATGGGCTCCTTTTCTTCATTTAATCACTGGGAGGTGAGTATTGGCAGATTTTGGAGCATAGTTGTCTCCCCCTTGAAAGTCAGTTATAGACCTAAGTTATAAATATGTTGGACATTACGCTTTGTATTTATATGGCTGTTTCCGGTGTTCTTTCTTTGCATTGCATTATGTCTAGTGGGAGGGAGGGGTTATGGAGAGGCAGAGGATTGGTTGGGGGGAGGTAGGGGGTTTGTTTTGTACAGTTTTCTGTTTCTTTTTTGTTTTTTTTATGCAGAGAAATCAACTGGCAAATGTCTAAAACTTCTCCATGATGTACTATAATGCTAGATTGTCAATGAAGGAACTAGAAGGGGACAGGATCAGATCTGTTTCAGTACAGTAGCTTCTTCTTGTTGTTTTTACATTCTTGTGGATTCTACTTGGTAGAAGGTTATTTCTTTTCTTTCTTACTACTTCTAAGGGGCTAGCAGGGTATTGTTTGGGGTTGTTGGAATTTTGAACCCTGTTTTGGTAGCTATAAGTGGACTCATTTGTTTGATGTTTCACTGTGTAGCAGGCTGCATTTGTAGAGGCCTGTTTCTTCTGATTTAAAACCTATTTGGTGTGATTTAACTGGGGCTGTTTCTTTGAGTTGGAGACCTATATCTTCTAATTTCAAGCCTATTGTGATGTGTTGTTGGGGAAGCTATTAGAACTGGAGTCCTATTTCTTTTGGTAGCAAACCTATTTTGGGGGCTTTGAGTAGAATTGTGATTCATTTTTGCTGGCTTCACTAGCTGCAAAGTTTAGTGCATAGTGGGGGAAGAGTGCTAATGGTCTGACCAGGGGCCTCAGCTACCTGATTGTTCCTGGAAGACTTGGGCTGGTCCCACCCCCCCAATCCCAACAACCCACTCCTGGTCTGTGATTTCCTTTATACCAGAGGTTCTGACATCACTTCCTCAAACGGGCAAAGTATATGCACCTGTCATAGCAGAAGCAGACATCCAGGAAAGGAACAACAGCAAGTGAAGAGGTGACTGCTATCTCAGTGGAAGGGAAGTAACTGCAAATCTAAGAGCTTTCATTGTTACTTCTTTGCATTGCTATTGCATTGGGGAAAGGTGGAGTAGGAGTTTGAAGAAGGTTGTGCAATAGCTACTTAAAGTCTCTTTTTGAGTGTGGCTAGGAATATAAAAAGCAGTTGCTCAATTTATCTAAACGTGTACAACAAAGCGGTAAGGGAAATAAAGAAAAGAATGTTTTGCACTGATGGGGAGAGGGGAGACTTGGGGGATTGTTTGGTATCCTGCATCTGGAAGGGTGGGGGTCGCTGGTGGGCAACGACAGCAATGGGTAGGGTGGTAGGCTGCAACAACTGTGGTGCACCAATCTTTCTAAAAATTGCCTGGAGTGTGGGAGGATGTTTACTGTGCAACCACATAGAGAAACTTAGAAAGGAGTCTGAGGGTCTGCAGGAGGAACTAAGACAAGCAAGGCAAATTGGGGTGGGTTTATCCCAATACTGGAGGGAGGAAGAAGGGGCAATGAGGAAGGGTGATTTAAGCCAACAGTGGTAAGGAAAGGGTCAGAAGAAGGGAAGCAGAGACAAAGGGGCCCAGGCCAGAAGAACGATTGCTGGTGAAACCATGTCAGGAGACAAAAGACAAATAGAAGGAGGAGATAGGAAATTGTGAGGGGAGGCGAAAAAATGGCAAAAGTCATGGAGTGGAAAGGAGAGAACAGGTTACTATGAAGAGAGAGGGAGCGAGCATTTGTGAAGGGCCTTCAGAAAATAGTTTTGCACTGCAAGAGAGGAAGAAGGTGGAGGAGGGAAATGATGAAATTAGAGGAGTAGTTGATAAATGCCTGGACCAAACCAGAGAGGGGGGAAGTTCTGTTGGGAGAATTGCAACAGGGCAAAGGGGAAATAATGTGCAGGAGGAAGAAGAAGAGCTGTAAATGAGAGAGGAGATGAATGGAAGCACAGGGAGTAAGAGTGGTGGAATCTTTGTGCTGGGGACTCAATACTAAGAGGAGTCAGGTGAGGTAGCAAGGGGGAGAGGCATAGTCACATTCGGGTGGAGGCCATGCCAGGAATGACAACGGAAAGGGTGGGACAATCTGTTCTGAAATATGCTAGAAGGGGAGACAAGCCTCATTTAATTATACATCTTGGGACGAATGACCTGGCTGACAAGACAGTAGATATAGTCCAGAGGAGGTTTGAGGAACTAGGACAATTATGTGAGGGGCAGGAAGATCAGCAACTTTTCAGAGATACCCAGTGCCCAAGGCAAGCACAACAAGAAAGCTGAGAATAGAGGAATTTAACGGATGGCTAAGAACCTGGTGTTGTGCTAAAGGGTATGGGCTGTTGGGGGGTGGGGAGGGACCTGGGAGGACAGTAGTCTCTATGCCAAGGACAGACTACACTTGAGTGAGGAGGGAAGGAAAGTGTTGAAACAGAGGATGGAGGAGTACATAGAGGAAGTTGGGAGTTTAAACTAGGAGTGGGGGGTGGCAGTTGGGCAAGAGACATTTAGAGACCACAGGCTGGGAAACCATATGAGCTTACCCCACTTAACAGTGACAAGGAACAAATGGCAAGTACTATTGGTGATGCTAGTAAAGGAGGGCAGGATGGGGGGGTGGAAGGTGGTTACCCTTAATGCTAGGAGCCTTGGGAGGAAAACTGCAGAGTTACAGGTGCTCATGGCAGAGGTAGAGGTGGACATTGCAGCCATCACAGAAACATGGGCCACCCAATACAATGACGGGACCTGTCTGTACCAGGGTACAGGTTATTTCGTAGGGACAGGGTAATTGGGAAAGGAGGGGGTGTGGCACTATATGTGAAGGAAGGGCTGAAGTGTGTAAGGGAGGAAGGGGATGAGTGTAGTACGGAGTCACTTTGGATGCAAATCCAGGATTCCAAGAATAGGACTCTTAGAATGGGAGTGGTGTACAGGCCGCCATCTCAGACGAGGAGTTAGACAGGGAACTAGCGGTACAGACCAGGAGGACCTGTGAGAAGGGTAGTGTGGTGATTGTGGGGGACTTCAACAAGTCAGGAGAGGACTGGAGTACCCCAACAACCAGGAACAGAAGGGAGCAGGTACTGCTGGATGTCTTCCAGGAAAGCTTCCTGCTGCAAATGGTCAGTGAACCAACCAGGTTTGGAAATACCCTTGACCTTGTGCTGGCAAATGGGGAATTTGTGAGAGAACTTACAGTGGTGGAACCACTGTCAGGGATTGACCACCACTCTGTATGGCTCACATTGGATATGGGCAAGGAAGGAGTGGAATCTGGCACAAGAGTGCTGGACTTCCAGAGGGCTGACTTTGGGAGGATGGGGGAAGTGGTTAAAGGGATCCTGGCCAGAATTCAATCTAGTATGGACACTAACCAGAGGTGGGAGCTCATAAAGCTGGGGATAGTGGAGGCAACCAAAACCTGCTGCAAGGCCCAGAGCAAGAAGGCTAGAGCTAAGAAACTGAGCTGGTTGAGCAAGGAGGTCATGGAAAAATAAGGAGAAAAGAGCTGCCTTTAGGAAGTACAAGAAAACAGGGAGGGGAGGACAGAGGAGTACTTGATGGAATCGAAGGAGGTGACAAGGGCAGTAAGGGGAGCCAAGGCATCTACAGAACTCAGGCTGGCACAAGGCATTAAGAAGGGGGAGAAGCACTTCTTTAGGTACATCAGGGAGAAAAGGAGCTGTAAGGACCACATAGTAAGGATTAGGAAGGAGAGGGGTTGGGTGGAAGCAGGGTGCGATAAGGCAGAAGCACTAAATGAGTACTTCTGCTCAGTATTTACTAAAGAGAAGAGGGGGGTCGACACCCAAGAGGGAGAAATGGCAGAAACAGGGAGGGAAGGGGTGACAGATGGGGAAATCATGGAAGGAAGAGTTCGGGAGGGTTTGAAGGCACTGAGGGTGGACAAGGCCCCAGGCCCAGATGGCATCCACCCCAGGGTACTGAAGGAGAAGACAGAGGTCCTTGCAAGACCTTTGGCAGACCTATTTAATGCCTCACTACTTTCAGGGTGTGTACCTCAGGACTGAAGGATGGCTCATGTGGTGCCCCTCCACAACAGTGGCCCCAAGGACGAACTGGAAAACTACAGACCAGTGAGCCTCACATCCATTGTGGGTAAGCTAATGGAGACTATCCTGAAGAAGAGGCTGGTGGCCCTCCTAGAGGCCAAGCGACTACAGGACAGCAGACAGCATGGCTTCATATGGGGCAGATCCTGCCAAACCAACCTGGTGGAGTTCTATGACTGGGTAACTAGGCAACTGGACAGGGGCCATACAGTGGATGTCCTGTATCTGGACTTCAGTAAGGCATTTGACTTGGTGCTGCATGGAAGGCTGGAAAGTAAGTTAGTAGGTAAAGGGGTGGGTGCAAAGCTGGTGAGATGGGTAGGAAACTGGCTTCAGGGAAGGCAACAGAGGGTGGTGGTGGGTGGGGAGCTCTCACACCCAAGGGTAGTGAAGAACGATGTTCCACAGGGCTCGGTGTTGGGACCAGTGTTGTTTGGGATATTCATTGCAGACATATCATTGGACATCAAGAGCAAGATCAGTCTGTTTGCTGATGATACCAAGGAAAGAGCAGTGATGGATGACCTAGGGGGATGGCAAGGGTTGCAGGATGATCTGGCAAAGCTTGAAACCTGGTCAGACACCTGGCAACTGGGGTTTAATGCCAAAAAGTGCAAGGTGCTGCATTTTGGGATGAAGAACCCAAGGAGGAGTTACCAGCTGGGGGGGAATGCAGCTAGCCCAGACAGAGGAGGAGGAGAAGGATCTGGGTGTGCTCATTACAGGGTCAATGAACAACTCAGCATACGACATACGAACATATGAAATTTGCCAGCAGATAAAGGCCTAGAGGTCTATCAAGTCTGCTCAAATGTGCAGCTAGTACCCCTTATTCTGCAGCTGCCCCTCCTTTCCACCCTTCCCCTTCATTAACCCTCCCCCTTGTCCTATCCCATCCCCTTTTGAATCAGTCCACTGTTCTACTGGATACAACTTCTGCAGGTAACACATTCCACCCAGCCACCACCCTCTCTGTAAAAAAGTGTCTCCTCATCTCCCTCCTGAACTTTTTTCCCTCCAGTCTCATATCATGGCCCCTGTTGTCCCTCCCCTCCCTTACTTTGAACAGCTCCCCTGTACCTGTCTTGTTTATTCCTTTCATGTACTTAAAGGTTGCAATCATGTCCCTCCTGTCCCTCCTCTCCTCCAGTGAGTACATGCTCAACTTCCTCAGCCTCCTCTCGTATGATAAGTCCCCCAGCCCCTTGATCAGCACTATGTAGGAAGGCAGTTGCAAAGGCCAACAAAATGCTGGGTTGTATTGAAAGGGGTATATCCTCGAGGAGGAGGAGGTGATTCTGCTACTGTATAGATCATTAGTCAGACCGCACCTGGAGTACTGCATGCAGCACTGGTGCCTGTAGAGGGACATTATGTTACTGGAGGGGGTACAGCGCAGGGCAACAAAGATGATCAAGGGGCTGGGGGACTTATACGAGAGGAGGCTGAGGGAGTTAAGCATGTTCGTATGTTTTCTTTCACTCAGTACATGTATTGGGTATTGTTTTGTGATGTATGATGTTATTTTGATTCAGTTCAATAAAGTACATTAAATAAAAAAAATCCTGAGAGTGAAGCTCAGGGGGTTTGTGAAAGCATCTAACACTGAGGGTGTGTGCAAACTTAAATTTCAAACACATCACCCCATATTTTATTTTATATAATTGCTGGGTTTCCTTTTTTCACCACAGCAATTATATAAAACAGCCAACGTTCCGGTGTGGCTGCAGTCTGGTTTGGTTAGTTTCGTGGTCGCCCACTGACAATGCAGTTCTCTTTTTTTGTTTTTGTTTTCTGGCAGTTGGTTTTTGTTGAATTTTGCAGTATAGTGATTTAAAAAAAATAACTTACTGCCGAGTCCAACTGACGGTGTAGTTTCAGGTGAGAAGGCAAGTGGTGAATAGTCAGGAATGGATGAACTGTAGCAGATGCATGTGCAGAGCGAGGGAAACCTGGTACGTGTTTGCCATTATAAACACACCTTTATAATGGCAAATTATGCCACAGGGTTTCTCTATGGGAAAATGGGAAAGACAGTTATTATCTTACCATCATCTTCCCACTGCTCTACAAATCTGATTTTCTAAATAGTGACAGTCCTGGAGCTCTGGGAAAATGACATCTCTGCATCCAATATAATATTTGTTTGATATTCCTATACTATATGTTCTTAAATGAATTTATTTTCAAAGAATATCTATAAATGATAAATAAGACTTGATAGTGAAATGTATAAGTAGGTGGACTATTACTGTATCTTAGGTTCTGTTCTAATGATTTTATAAACTGTTCAAGAGTTTACTAATGTCATCAGAATCCTAAATGTAATAATAGACTGGTTATTCATAGTTCACCATCCATTATTCTCTAGGATATAGATCACAGGCTGACATCCCACCTGTCAAGACAAGATCCTGGAATGTGCTGTATGTGTCTCATACATAACTGCCACTTCTGCATCCTACCAAGTTAATCCAGGAAAAATTGTGGGAGGAGACAGTTGTTAAAAAATTTCAAATTACAAGAACATAAAAAATATGTATTTTAACTTTTGTTCCTATCCCTTCTAAATAGAAAAGATGGCACATGGACCACCTATTAATCATAAACTTTTAATGCCCAGCCCTACGCTGCCATTTAATGTCATTACAGTATTTGTGCCATTCTAAAACAGCAGAGGTGTGTGTGTGTGTGTGTGTGTGTGTATACAAAACATAACCTGTAACTTTGTAATGCATACAACAAAGGGTAATTTCCAAGCAGATAGCTCAAAGCCATGACACAGAGAGGGAACCGACATCCACATACAGTGTGCAATAAAGATGCATATATATTAACCCAAACACACAGTATTTACCTAATCATAATTCAGAGTTTCATGAATGTACTGCAACAGCCTGCAAGTCTATAACTAGGCAAGGTAATAGCAGATATATAATTGTTTAACCATATAGTATGTCAAGATATTTTTGTCAGAAATAAATGACATGTACCAGTATTGGGTTTACTATACACTTGATTAATGTGGTTGTATTTTGGAATTTCTCAATAGGTTTCCTTGAAGAAAAGCCTAGTTCTCACTAGAACTGAAACAAACTGGGCATAAAACAATCAAATTGCTCGAACATCAGGCCTTTGATTATTTTCTGGAAGGAAAGAAACTCCAGGTCCTAAGAGGATGACGCAGTTTCTTTTTATCAACCAGTAGAGATGAACCAGCATTCTCCGGAACCCATACTGTAAAATGCCCAGATACATTCACTATCACCACCCTGTGAAGTGTTTTCTGTTTAGTTTTTCCATTCTAGTTTCTCTCCTTGTTTGATGGACCAGACTCTCCTTTAGCTATTTCCTAAGCCCTGGATCCTTCCCTACTGCAACGATCACCACTGGCCCCCAGATACCCACTACCTGCCCCCCCACCTCATATTCTATCCTGAACATACCACTGGGCTGACCAGCCAGGCAGTAGAGTGGGGCTGAATTTTCTTGACCGGGGGGGGGGGGGTGTAGGGAACCTAGATATCCAGCACTGTAACTAGGTGGGGATACTGTAACTTGGTGGAGAGAATGCCGCATCATCCTCCATCTGAGCACCACCACTGTTTCCTACAGTTTTTATTTCCTTTCTTTCCTGCTCCACCACAGTGGGCTGTAGCCCAAGATGAAAAACCTTTCTGGCTGGTTAGAAGTAGGCTGGGAGTAGGCCTACCCATCCCTCACTAAGTGACGCATGTTGCTTGCATAAAACTTGATCTATGGTTCCACCATGTTCTATGTCAGTGTTCTGTATCTCTCTGGCAGCAAGAATTCCCCTGTCTGGAGCCATGCACTCCTGCCAACACAGTCTTGTCTCTCTCTGATACCACAGAGCAGTCATATAACTACAGATGTCCCATGCTCCCTGAGGCAGGAGGCGCCTGAGACAGACACTGAACACTGACTCTGCAAAATGATGTGAGACAGCATGACATGAGATGCAAACATGGGTTGTCATGATGGTGCTTTGCAACACTTACTAGTAGGCCATAGGGCAACCTAGAGTGTTTTGTTTGTCTACATTTCCATAGCTTATTTACTAGAATTTTGGTAGCTGAGGAGAATGGATTTGGCCTGGAGAAGCAGAAAAAGTTAGTAACTAAGTTAAGATGTAAAACATTTCTCCATATCGGGAAGTAAATAAAATACAGAATAATACATGGAGGAGGGGAATGCAGTGCATAACGAGAATTTAATGCACACCTGAAGTGTTAGTACTACATAAATCTCCCACCAAGGATTTGCATTACATTTGAATTTTGCATTCGACCCATGTGTTGTTTTGTGTAATTGCTGAAGGACATTTATTTCTCCAGCCAGATTTCCTTAAATAAATACTGTGTTTCACAAAAGTCTTGTGTCTGCTGTTGTAGTCATAACAACATGTAACGGTACACTTAAGAATGTGAATAAAGCATGGCATACTCTTACCAAATGTATATTTTACTGCTTTTGTAACGTTTTAAAATTGCCAAATAAGAAGCTGCTTTAATTTACAGTCTGTCAGAATGGCAACGGCTTAGTTTCTACCATGAAAACGGCAGCTAGTGAACTCTGCAGAAAACAATTAACTCCTACTGTGGGACACTATTAAATGTCAGCAAACATGTTCAACAACTCTTAAGACAGTGTTTTCAGTTCACATTCAGAAACATTTTTAATGGTCTGTGTTATCACTGTCATGGCAATATAGAAATTAGGTGGAGAGGTCATAGTTCATAGTTCAGAGTTCAGAGATGCTGTCTTAAATGTCACTGCCATCTCAAGAACTGCTGGCAAACGTTAGTGAGGGATAGATATTTGTTTTGTGAATTTTCACTTTATGAGTGCTTTTCTAGTCAGAGATCGGTAATACCAAACTGTTTCACTGCCGATTGGCGGCAGTTGTGAGAGCCAAGTGAATAAGTCAGCATGATCGTGGTTGAGAAATGGCAGGCACGTGTTTGCCATTATAACCAGCGGGCTATAACAGCAGATTAAACATATATAATAATGGCTGAGTAGGGGATTATAATGAGATTTTACACCCCCCTGAGGAGTGGGATGCCACATAAACCCCAAGAGCAAAGCTCGAGGGGTTTACTAAGACATCCAACCTGAGGGTGTGTGTAAAATTTGAGTTTTATACCCCCCTACCCAACCTTTATTTTATATAATTGCTGGGAAGCATTTTCTCACCACAGCAACTGTATAAAATAAAGATATTTCTATGGAACTGGGACCGATCAGGTTTTAGTGCGGTCCATGGCTCCTGATGAAAACCATTGCTCTTTTTTTTTTTTGGTTTGTTTCATTTTTTTTTTCTTATCCATAAGCCCTCTGATGTGACAAAAATGTTTCCCAGTTGTTTGAAACTTACCACCACTGACTCCAAGTGTGGCAAACCATATAGAGCGCAGGGAATGGTGGGCGGCACGGAAGAGTGAAGGAGAAAGGTGTGCCATGCACAGTCGAGAGAAACCTGAGCATGTTTGTCATTATAACCCCGCGGGTTTTAATGGCGAATTGTAAGTGGTTTCTATGGGAGAAAATGCTCCCAGTTATTATAAGCTTCTTCTATGAGAAAAAAAAGTCCCTCAGTTATCACAATACAATACACAAATGCCAGAACACAGGCTAGGCAAGCCCAAGGGGTGGATGGGGGTCAAGCGCTATTATTTACAAACTAAGTACTAGATGTAGTCCAGCATAAGTGTCTTGCCAGCCAAGATGGGTGATTACTATATTGCTTTTTGGCACTTTCTCCTGAACTCACTGGGTTAAAACAAGAACAAGCAGAGTTTGCCTCACCAGTGTCTGCCTGGCCCCAAGGATCCCTCTGTTCATTGGACTTCACCTCACAGATTAGGAAATGCTGCTTCAGACCAATGCTGCAGGAAACAGTCAAGTTCGTCTCATTGTAAGTCAGCAGGTTTGGGCAGAATGTTATATGACAAAAGGTTATTCAGGCATGTACAGTACACTTCTTGTTCAACTGGCATACCAATGAGTTGGTTTAATATTTTTTAAAGTTGCCAGTGCAGTGGCAACCCACATTACATTGTTTTTCAGCACTTTTCCAGCTCAAGAGCAACTTTTATGAAATGTTTTTGCAACTCAGCTGGAATGAATTTGCAGTTTTGTAATAATGCAATTCAAAACTGAGTTACGAGACATACTGTAGGCAGCAGTTTTTATAGGGCTTTGTGCTGGATCCAACAGCACATGTGTAACTCATTAAGAACTTCAAAAGCAACTCATTGGCAGGACCATTTGGTGTGAATCATACTGTAAATGTACTTCAGCAACAGAATAAATCCTAGTGGGGATCAAGTGCTCTCCTCAGTCCCCAAATCTTACTGTCACCTGGCAGGCTAGTATAAACAAATCTGTGCTACATTATTTATCTGCCATACATCAGGTGTGCCCCATTCTTAGTCTTGATTAAAACTATCTGCTGTAATTTGTTATTTTTATTTAGTCTTTACTTAAATTATTGAGATGAAAGTCCAGTTTACAAGATGGTCTTGTCAAGATGGCAGCAGTTACACATTATTGTTCATCCACATCCCATACATGAAATTTTACTGCACACCATAAAAAGCAACACTTAAGCTTAGCATATCTATGCTGATCATAATCAAAATGCTAACAGCATTGTCAGAAGTAATCAAAATTATTGCACTAAAATGTAACTACCGCAATAGCTTAACTTGAGTAACATCCCCATAGACCAGGCTATATGCAGCAACAAATGTCAGTCTATCTGGCAATAGGGGATTACATGGCTTAGGGCTGCTGTAGCCCTCAATGGTTTACTGGTTTCAGAGGAGGATGTCCCATTGCTGTTGCTCGCCCTTCTGTTGCTTGCCATGCAGAGGCACATCCCAGGGAGCTCATCTGTGCATTGTATCTCATCACATGCATACTACATCCATGCCTTTGTGTCTTCTTTTGAGGAGCTCCAAAATTATGGCACCAACATCTTGATGGATGATCTTAACATCTCTGTGCTATGAGAAGTTTTTGCAGTCACTGAAGATGGCTGTGGTGTGGTCCCTTTTTAACAGTGATATTTTCCTATTAGTACCTGTATGTGCTATCGTATATGTAAACAAGCATTTGTTAATGCCGAATGTTGTCGCGCTGGCATTGGCAGTGGGAGTGGTGGAGCTAGAGACGCATAGTGCTGTGATTTTGTGAATGTGTCTCAAAAGGTGATTTTGCACAGCGAGCACACCATTGTGCGCCACACCTGTGGAAACATGTTTTGGGCAGGCTGTGAAAAATGGCAGCTGGACTGTTGATAAGGCGATGTGCACAAATGTCAGTGGTGAAAATGTGGCATGAAAATATTGCAGATTGACAAAGTTACAAGGGTGCGTGGAAACTGCGCAATGCACGCTTGCAACACAGTCATTGTGTGGAGGTTTGGCACCAAATTTTAAACATAGGCATTTTAGGACCTCTGCTCATGAATAGTGTCACTGTTATTTCCTCAAACTGTCCCAAAAACTGATTTCGCACAGTGGCCGTGCAATTCTGTGCCGGACGGCGAAACACATTTCAGGCAGCTGTAGTGTTCATAAGGAGGTATGGAAAATGCCAATGATGAACAGCTGGAGTGAAACTATTACAAATTCACAAAGTCATGAGCGTGTGTGCAAACTGTGCAACGCACGCTCATTAAAAACACTCATTTTATTGACTTTTGTTCTTAAATTTCAACATAGGTGTTTTAGGGCATCTGCTAATGAACAGTGTCACTGACATTTTCATCATGTGTCTCGAACACGGGCTTTCCACAGCGATCACGCTATTCTGCGCCGGAACTGCAAAAACAGATTTTGGTCAGGATGTGAAAAATGACAGCTGTGCTGTTCATTAGGAGGTGCAGAACAATGGCACTGTTGAAAATCTGGGTGAAACAGTAGAGTTTCTTGACGTCTTGAGCATGTGTGCAAACTGCATAGCATTTCATTAACAGTCATTTTATGGAGCATTGTCACCAAATTTTTAACACAGGAATTTTAGGACCTCTGCTCATGAACAGTGTCACTGTAATTTTCGTAATATGTCTCAAACACTGATTTCGCACAGCGAGCGCGCTATTCTGCACCAAAAGTGAGAAAACACATTTTGGCAAGGATGTGAAAAATGACAGCTATACAGTTCACAAGAAGGTGTGGTAAAATGCCAATATTGAGAATCTGGCATGAAAAATAGTGCGAATGCGCTAACTTACGGCGTGTGTTGCGCTGTTGCTACACCGCGCGTGCTAACGTAATTTTATGGAGTATTGTCACCAAATTTTCAACACATGCATTTTAGGACCTGTGCTCATGAACAGTATCACCGTCATTTTCATAATGTGTCCCAAACACTGATTTCGCACCACAACCTCACTATTCTGCGCCTGAAGTGCGAAAACACATTTCGGCCAGGATGTGAAAAATGACAGCTGTATGGTTCACAAGAAGGTGTGGTAAAATGCCAATGTTGAGAATATGGTGTGAAAATATTGTGAATTCGCTAACTTACGAGCGTGCGTTGCGCAGTTGCTACGCACGCTGGTAAAACAGTCATGTTTTGGAATTTTCCAACAAATTTGCAACATGGGTTTTGAGAGCCCCCATGAACAGTGGCACTGTCATTTCATTACACAGTCCCAAAAGGTGATTCCGCACAGTGACTGCAAAATCACCTTTCGGGACTGAATACTGCCATAACAGTGCAAGAATTCATGAGAAGGGGTCCCAAAAGCCCCATGTTGAAAATTTGGGGCCAAAATTCGCAAAACTGCCTGAGATATGCAGCAAAGTTGAAAAAACCTATTTATTTCATTATACATCTTACCGGCATTTCCTCAGTTCGCGGTTGGCTTTGAAGAGTGCAGGCGTGTTCCCGGTCCACCGAAGATCATCGCACCGGACTCCGGAGGTAAGTATGGGGTAAGGGGGTGTGGGGAGGCAGGGTGTGTCGGTGGGTGGGTGGGGAGGGGGCATGGTGACTACCAGGGACCGTTTTCCTTTTACAGATTAAAAGAAAAAAAAAAACACAGGGACAGTTTTTTTTTTGCAGGATTGCATGCTGGGGTGGGCTCCCAGTGTGCCACCTAACTGTTTGGAGGTGTCTATAGCCAATGGGGATTGGGCACCCTTGTCAGCAAACAACACGAGGTGGTTAGAGCTAGAAGACGGAAGTGGGCCTCCCAGGCGGACATAAGGAAAAAGAGAGGGTGCGGTAAGAGCGAGGGGATTGGGTACCCCGCTGCATATCCAAATGGGGGGATGCTTTATGGCAAAGGGGAGTAACTTCTCTGTCAGCACATTCTACAGGGGCAGGGGCAGCCGACAGGGAATTGGGCACCCCGAAGTTGGCATTTCGGCGGCCAGTGTACCGCCATGTACATAATGGTGGTGAGCATGGCAAGAAAAGGACTGCTGCATCTTACGAGCTTTGCTGGGATTGCAGCAGACCTTTTTCTTAGATGTGCCTGCCACATTATGTATGCATGGAGTGGCGCCGGCATGCAGGCTGATTGGGCAATGCGGGACGCACCTACTGGTGCGTGCCCTGCATTCGCCCCACAGCAACCACGCCTCCAAAGCTGCACTGTCCCAAGATGTTGGCTGCACAAGCGTGCCAACATAAAAAGCTATTCATGAAGCTGAATGAGACATTTAGCTTTCAGATAGTATCTACAGCACTCTCCCCTTTTGCTGGAAAAGTGCTCAATGAGGTAATGCCATGGCAATGCAGTTGCAGTCAGTTTCAGAGAAACAGTATTTTTAATGACTTTCAGTCTAGCTTTAGGGTCGCACAAAACTGAAAGACAACCCTCAGCTGAAGGTGACTAACAGTCGCCTTGTAGTGATGGACAGGGTTCAATTGTCCTAGCTAGTTTAAGATCTTTTAGCAGCATTTATAACATGGCTATTGAAAATGATAGCTGCTGATTGGTGAACACAGGCCACCTGGCCAAGGATTAATTCCCAAGTAATCCATGCTTGGGAGAATTAATCCATGATTGCCATCCAGCACAAGTGCTGTCCTCAGTGGGCAGCAGTATTGGGAGCACTCTCCACTCAATGACCAACTGCAAGTGGACCAGCATCACACACTGCACCCATCCTGCATCCACCCTGTCATCCTCATGCCCACCGTGTTATTGGTCAGCAATGAGGCTCATCACCAGTGGCACATTCTGGATCAGCAGCTTGGAGACAGTGACAGAGAACCACCTACATTGTGCTCAGCACCCGGACCCCTCACAGCAAAGTCCACTTTGAGCGTTGGGATCTGTTTCAGGAGTACACTTCACAGCGTGACTCAGCTGTGACTGGAGGACTATCACAAGCACACCATCCCGTACCCACCTTGAGCGTCCCCACTCCCAGTGTGTTCATCACTGGTGGCACATTCTGGATCAGCACTGGTGTTGGAGACAGTGAAGGACAGACTTTGCACCACGTCAGCAGGTACAGCTGCGGGAGGGTGAGAGCCAGATTGTGCATCACATCATGAGGTACACCAGCGGGAAGGCCAGAGTGAGTGGGAAAAAGCCATGTCACAAGAGAAATAACCCACTCCAGAGCATGGGTTAACTTGAGGAATTAATCCATGCCTTGCCAATTGGAGGTATGAGGCAAATGAGCCCCAGCCTCCCCCAGGCATGGATTCATTCCCATGTAAACCCATGCTCTGTCATGGGTTAATCTTTACTTGATTCATTGGACTACAGGATCCTCACTGAACATCTATGGGATTATGGATGACTGAGCAGAAAAATCCATGACTGGTTCTGTCCTTGGCTTGAGTGCCAGTCTTAGCTGGAGTTAGCTGTGGTATCCTGCAGGATTTAACATAGAAACATAGAAACACAGACTTTAATGGCAGATAAAGCCTGCTTGGCCCACCTAGTCTGCCCATTTCCCTACCTATTGGATAAGCTGCAGATCCTAGTTAACCAACAGCCTTCTTCTTCCTACCTCCACCAGAATTGCTTTATGTCTGTCCCATGCATTCTTGAATTCCCCATTGTTTTTGACCCCACGACCTCCTCAGGAAGGCCGTTCCATGCGTCCACCACCCTCTCTGTGAAAAAATATAAATACATTTGGTATTGAGCTGATTGTTCTTCAGTTTGTACATGATACCAGTAGAGGAGAGAGTTGGAAGGTATAGTGTAATGTTATAGGTGCTTTGCAGATGTGCCCTTCCTTCCTACCAGATAATGCCTTGTCAGATTGTCTGGCTACAAATAAGAATCCAGCCGGAACGGAGGTAATGCTGGTTGAAACTGATCAAATTTGGAGGAATTTTGTCAGTAGGTGGCTCTGGCAAGTATTTATTTGTTGTCTCAGTGGCGCAGCTGGTTAGTGCGATCGGAACAATATTCCAGGCAGCCTGGGTTCAAGTCCCAGCTGAGGCACTTATTCTTTCTCACCTCTGTTTGTATATGTTCCATAAAATATGCACACCACACTCCTGTGTGATTGTTAGAAATAAATATTTGCGTTGCCATTGGGTTGTGCATTTGAGAAAGAGTAATGTGCACGGGGACAGCCTAGGTTCCAGTTGTCTCAGTGGCACAGCGGGTTAGTGCCACTGGAATGGCATTCTGGATGGCCTGGGTTCAAATCCCAGCTGAGGCACTTATTCTTTCTCGCCTCTGTTTGTATGTGTTTCATAAAATATGCACACCACACTCCTGTGTAATTATTAGAAGTAAATATTTGTGTTGCCATTGGGATGTTAGAAGTATTTATTTATTTAGTTTTTGTTAGACAGGTAAGTGCACTAGATAAAAAATGCCTATATTCAAGAACAATAAGCAGTTACAAAGCAGCAGCTACACAAAGCAGCAAGGTAAATATTACAACATGCAAAGTGCAGAGGAATAACAAAATGAAACACAACTGTGTTAGGAGTAACAGTGTCATACCAGCCTTCAGAGAGCATGAGTACATACATAAAGCGGTGCATACAATTTCACTTGAGTATAAGAATAATAAAATACCAGTATGACAAGAAAAAAAAAACAAATAAAAACATACAGGCATGGACATAATAATGCAATAAGTTAAGGTACAAGTACATTGGTGATGAAAAGTCATATAACCAGACCAGAACAGATTGTCAGGTACAGGAACATATATCAGAGGTACTAAAAACTCATGGAGTGAAAAAAAAAAAACAGCCCCTTCATAACAGGAAAGGTCAGCACTCAGTAAACTGTTTTTCTTACCACACTTCAGGCAGTTTAATCTAGCCGCCAATTTTCAAAATATTCATCCTGTTGCACGCCCCCCCCCTTTAGAGAAGGTTTAATGGTTGCATAAGACAGCTATACTCATCAGCATTCAGAAAAGTTATGTTGTGTTCATCACATGGTGGATAATATTGAATTTTGAAGAGAAAATCTGGAAAATATAGCTGAAAAAAGATAAAAATGAGTAAATCCTAAATTTCGAAGAAATTGTAAAACTGTTATTTTTAACATCATATTTGTAGAGTTTGGGGTATTAGTTGCCAATTTTTATAAATTGCTAAACTACTTTTGATACAGCTGGTACTGTCACAACCTGGAAGGGTGTGGAATAGCAGAAGTAACTTGCATATTGAGTTGTCAAGTTTCTCAGCTATGATATGCAGTAGTATGTATTGGGTCTTCAGTTTGGTTCCAGTTTTGAACCATAGCTTGATGCCAAGCTCTTCTGCAAAATATGTTCCACACACAGAAACATCCTTGTCTGGTGAACATATGATCGTATTTTCTGTCTTGTTGCAAGTGACTGAGTCACCAGCATGCCGATATATCCTACTATCAGCTTCCTCTTTGGTAAAGAGGAGTTCAGGAAGATTCTTTACGTGTCTATGAGTTATTTCCACCACCTGTTCATGATTTCCAAAATCTGCTGATAGCACCAATGTTTTGGATGGTATGAGAACATGAGGCATGGTTTTACACCACTCTTCAAAAGTGAAGTTGTTGAACTTCTCCTTGTTTTGGGGATTGGAAAGGTATGCCTTCATATTTCTGGGTAGTACCTGGTTTCTTACACTAATTCTGATTTCTGGAGATCCCACTGTCTCACCTTGTCTTTTCCTTTCACCGGCTTTGCTAGACACATCATTGTTGTACCTGTATGATATGACCTGAACTGTGCCACTTTCCCTTATTGCACTCTCCTCAAACCTTTGCAGTCCATCCAACATGTCACCAAAAGTTTGAATACCAGTTCTCGATGTCAGTTTCTGAAGACACGCAATATGATCTATAAAAGTGGTTGTGGTGTGTCTTTCTGAGTTAATGTTTCTCAGGAAGGTAGCTGGATCCAGTGAGGAATCACCTATGGCCTCCAGGTCCCTGAGCGTTTGTGCCTTGCTACTTTCTGCTAGTGAACCATCTGCATTAGCAATAGCCAGGGGTTGGCTTGACAGTTCATATTCAAAGAACATCTGCAGGTCTATCTTTCTGTCTCTTGATATCCCCAGAAGACTAGCAAAGAGCTGTCTATCTGAATCTATGGATTTTACCTTGTCTCTGCTTTTGGGTTTGCTAGAGTTCTGTATGTTTGTAAATGTGGGTAGGTTCATCTTTTGATAGGGTCATTGAGTGGGGCTGCAGCAGTACTGAGTCTTTGAGCAACAAATTCCATTAAGGCAGTCTTGCCCTTGACTGTGTAACATATCCAACAATTGGCAACCCCTAGCCAAATGGTGGACTGATATGGCTAGAGCAATATACTCTGGTGTGTTACAGTAAGAATTTGAAGCTCTGTAGATTATATCTTGGGCTACTGCTAAGACTCTTCTGTGTGCATCAGGATTGTTTTGGATATGTTCTGCTGGTTTACCCATCATGAGCAGACACAGAAACTGGTACATATCAACAGGCACTAGGGAGTCTGCTTTTTCAAAACAAATCTCTCTACAGTCAATGCATGGGCTGGTGGAAATCACCGATGATTTTCTGGCAGATGCACAAAGTGTTTGTTGCTGCATGAAAAAAACTGAGATTCTCATACTCATGTCATGATCAGGAAGCTCCAGGTCTGCCTCAATTACTTATTCCTGGACCTTTCTTTGAAACTCAGCAGACTTGTTGTTTCTTTCAAATTTATTTTGTTACTAAACACCAGCTCTGTTTCGTTTGCTGAATAAGGCTGATAGAATGGAACTGAACCTTTAAAGTGCCTAACAAGGCTTTCTTCAACTTTTCAGCACCGTGTGTCCCTGATTCAGCATAACCACATGTGTCTAAATATCTTCTGTGTTTTGTTAACAGGAATGTCCTACCAAATGCCCTGTGTTAAGTCATCCTGAATGTGGTTTACAAGCATGTCAAATGCTCTTGTGAGGACATCAATGCTCTCTCATCTTTGTTCAGTGCTAGTTTCACTGGCTCGTCCAGCCGCTACCAGTAGCTAAGCCAGACAATTTGTGTGGTGCTTAGCCTCCAAGGCTATGAGAGTATTGGCTTTGTACCTTAGTCAGTAGATCTGTATTACTAAGAGACATGGCTGCTGAATGAAAGTTCCTTTGCATTTGAAATGTTCTCACTTGGAAAAGATGTGAATCACCATCTTTCTTCATGCAATTGCAGATGATACATTTGTTAGCTGCAAATGTTGTGGATGCAAGTCTTGTTCTCATGACTGGCTCCTAGTTGCTTGTTACAGGCTTTTCTTAGTTTAGATGACCTGCTTGTGGATTGTGTTTGTGTGAAAGTTTTTCTTTGCTACTGTAATTCTGATAGCACCGGTGATAATAACGAATGGCAACAGTGAATCCTTTCTCATCCAGCACCCCTGATGTTTTGACACTTCTATACAATTCATCATCTGCTTCTCTCATATATCTGAACAGAATTTCTTGACCTCTGACTTTGGTTGCTACAAGATTTAGTGCAGCATCCCTGTCTTGGCAAATAATACAAATAGTTGTATAGTTTCGGTGTGATCTATGATACGTTTTGCTGGAGATGGTACAAGTCAATACCTTGTTTACTTGCCATTTCCTACAGTTAAACATAGAGGCGGGATATTCAGAAGGATTGCGCATGGCGCAACACAGTTCTCATGCGCAACCCACTGATGCACCCCAGCGTGATATTCAAGGGGGATTGAGCCTGGCATTGAATCCCGAGCGCTCAGAGCGCATCAGTAACGTATGCGGTGCAGGGGCGCCCATGCACATACTCCACACATCCCGATATTCAGCCCAAGATGTGCTGAGCCCATACCTGCACTGCACACAGGTGAGCCAAAAAAAAAGGAGCAACAGCTGGCCACCCACAGGTTAGCTGCCATATTGCAGGGCGCAACACGACAGCTGCCACCTATGAGTGGCCACCCGAGGTCCGGCGGCACCTTCATGGTGGCACCCCCCCATGCCCGATCGCAGGCGTATGTAGAAAATAATAGTCCCATATCCCTGGTGGTCCAGTGGACTGCTTGCAGCCCGATCACGGGCATTTGTTATAATTAATAGTCCTATATCCCTGGTGGTCCAGTGGACCGCTCGCCACCCAATCGCGGGCATCTGTTGAAGAATTAATAGTCCTATATCTATGGTAGCTCAGTGATTGCCGCACCATCGCTGGCAGAGTTTGTTATGAATGTCACACCTGTTCATTCGGTGGTTCAGCGGTACTCTTTCCATTTCCACCGAGCTTTCACTGCCTCGTCCTTTCAGTCAGCGGCAGAGCCTTACCCACTTGCCGCCCCACTGCCCGCTGACTGACTCAAGATGGATGGGATGTTTCATTGTCCGCATGAGCCAATCGGGCATGTAGCCGCACATATTACACAGTCAGATATGTGAATGGATCCATTCACATATCTGACTGTGTAGTATCGGCAGAGCTGCATGCCCATTGGCTCACGCCAGGACCAATGGGCGACAGCCCACTGTATGGCATCAGTCGGCGGGTGGTGGGTGGCAAGCGGGGGGAGCTGCCACCGCGCTGACCAGGGGGGAGCGGGCCATGGGGCTCAGTGGGCGGGTGGGGAGGGGTACCACTGACCACCAGGGTCGGATTGGAGTGACATTATTCATAACAAATGCCCGTGATTGGACTGCGAGTGGTCCACTGGACCACCAGGGATATAGGACTATTAATTATAACAAATGCCCGGGATCGGACTGCGAGCAGTCCACTGGACCACTAGGGATATGGGACTATTATAATGCAACATATGCCCACGATCAGGCAGTGGGGCACTTTGCCGCTTGTGCAGGGGGTGTAGGTCCCTGACGGCTGCAGCCTGGCAGAGCGCCAGGTGCAAGTTGCCAGGGATTGGCACACCTGCATGCAAATTGGGCCATAATGACATGCAAATGGCCCCATTTGCACCTTGCATGCATTATGGCTCCATTTGCATGTGCACTTTTGAATATTGTGGTTGTTGCGCCTAGAGCAACGGAACTTGCGCTATCGCACCCCCTTGCTCCACTCTGGCCACTTGCGCTGGCACAGTGCCACTGTACCATGCACACTGCAGGTGGCCAAGATGCGATAGTCAACAATGCTGTGCCATGGCGCAGCTCTGTTGAATATCACCCTGTCAACGCCCATGCGCATCCCAGTTGCGCTGTGCCCAGGCTTGCGCCACAGCCTGGTGCAGTCTGAATATCCCACCCAGAATATTTATTTTAAACATACAATAAACTGAAAAAGAAAAAAAGACATTATTAAGTTTCCACCACCAAACAACACCGATCTTTAACCATTTTTGAGATATTGATCCTTCATTGCCAGTTAAGCCTGTCTCATTGACAGTGCCGGATGTCACTTTCATGGGGTAGGGGCTCAACAAAGATAGGCTTGTATCTCGGTACCAGCTATTGACCTAACACCACAACATACTTTTCTTGAAAGCTCAAGGTTTATACCTAACCCATGAACATGACAACCCTTCTCTAACATGGGGTGCAACAAAAATCTAAAATAAGGCCCTTTTGAAAATTGGTTGGTAGACTAGTTAGTTTTAGTGGTTTCATTTATATACTTTCACTTTGATACAGCAGCATCACTTATAAAGCAAACAGTCCGGGCACCATACAGGCTTGCTGACGTGATCATTCCAATGCAGTAAACTTTAAAACTGTTTTAAATCAATTTCTTTCTCTCACCAACCACCAACTTCCTGGACACTTACCAACACATGTCACTTGAGTTTCAACATCACTATGACATCTTCCTCAGGGTGATGGCTGTTTGTAAAGCTACTAGTTAAAAATACCACACTTAAAGGGACAGTATGATGTGCATACATAGAGAGACATGTAAAGTACAGCATAGAAAAGATTGTGCAAAGTGCATTTTCTTAATATAAATACAGTGAAATAAACAGAATGATTAGAGCAAGAAACACACATAGAAACTCTCAATCTAGGAAACACATAATATACAACACAGAATACATAACCAATGTATTTACCCCCTGCCTATACCAAGTATATAACTGTCTTGCACTATATACATTCTGCTATCTTTTGTAATTATAATTCATAAATTAACTGCACAAGTCCAGGAGCATAACATAAGCACAGTAGAACTATACCGCTTCATAAATAAGCACAGTATACTCTTCTATCATAATGCGTAAGTTCAAGAACATTAATTTAGGATCATAAATAAATACTGATTACTAATTACATGAATGAGCTCAGTAGAACTATAACTCTTCAAAATGTATACATGTGTACATTTTCATTCGGTCCATTTGGCACAATTGTTTCTTTTTTTATACTTACTTTATTGGTAGCAAATACACCATGACAGAAAATTGATCATCTTACAGTCACGTGAGTTAAAATGTATCATATACTGTCATTTAAACAATGCCAGAGGACCTCTCTTGGGCCTATTTTTTTTTATAGATAAAACTATAAAACATGTTTACATACCATTTAAGTTAACACCTGGGTATAAACACATTAAAACAAACAATTTTCCCGACTCAGGATTCTAGGATGCTATCTAGGGGATAAGCCCTTCTGCCTTAGACATATCTAATCTCTTTAGGCTCTGTCTAACAAACCCATATGCGTTGTTATGTCTGGTGCTACTGCCTTCTATCTTTATTCTTGCTGAATATTCCATCTGGACCATCTCTCCACAAATGCTTCACATCTGTTCTGGACTTAAAATGTTAGGTCTTTCATACCTTGAATATGTAATATAAGTTCTCTTCACTCTGTAAGGGTAGGTGGGGATGGCTTTAGCCATTTATGTGTTATTGCTTTATTGTATGCCATAATACAGATGTACCACAGATACAATGAGTTAGAGCCTCTAATACCCCCTCATGGAGAGATCCATTACCATATCATAGAATGAGAAATGCTCCTCTATCTGAAATAGTTTATTTAACTGTTCCTGTATCTGTCTCTTAAAGGTCCCCAGGAGAGGGCAGGAATAGAATATATGAAAATGGGAAGCTCTCTCCTCCCAGCATTGCCTCCAGCAAGAGGGGGGTACTGCTGGGTCCCACTTTGTCACCCTATCAGGGGTCAGAAAAAATCTGACCTCTACCCTCCAGGAGATTTCCTGCCATAGCAGGGAGGAAGTCACCCTAGATGAGTTGCCCCAAATCCTGTTCCATTCTAATGGTGAAAAGTGGTCGCCCGTCTCTTGTTCCCATTTTGTGATAATATCCTGACCTGCCTTAGCCTTATGGGAGTTTAAAAACCTGATGGATCTTTGTTATTGCTTGTTTAGGGGTTGCTAAGGAAAAAAGGTCCACAAGCGTTATATTTCTAGTGGGTTCAATGGAGTCCTGTGACATAAGTCTCAGTTTCTTCTGGATATATGTGGAGATCTGCAGATAGTGCCATCTATCTATCACGGTCCATCCCAGTTTACTGGCACACTCCTCAAAGGTAAGAAGGAGCCCCCTTGCATAAGCTGCCTTGGGTACATGAAGCCATTCGCCACTTGGCACCTATACCAGGGGTCTTGGCTACCTGGTAAGAAGTCCGGAGCATTAACCAACCAACAATATTGCCAAAGATCAGTTTTGACATTTGGGTACTGACAAAACACATCCCAGGCTTCTAAAGTGGTCTGTATAACTCTGTAATCCTTTACTGCTGGGGGGCTCTGGTTGGGGGGGTTGTATAGGCATGAAGATGGTGTATCACCCTGTAAAAAAGTAGTTTCCATTTCCTGCCGGTGTGTCCAGGCTGGTTTATGTGTCCAGAGGAGGGCATATTTTACTTGGGTAGCTATCCAATATTCTAAGAGATCTGGTATTGCTTGGCCTCCTGATTTTCTATCTGCCATTAAGAGGACTCTGCATATTCTAGGTTCCTTATTGGCCCATATAAACTTAAATATTTTGCCTTGTGTATCTCTAAACCGTTTCTGGGATCATAGGGCAGGGACACATTGGGAACAAGTATAAAATTCTAGGTAATATATTCATTTTTACCATTTGTATTCTGGAGTATATTTGAAAGAGAAGTAAAGTCCATCTTTTTATATCCAATTCTATTTGTGTTAAGATTGGTTTATAGTTGTCAGTATATAAATAACTAGTATTAGTCCTTAAGGTTATACCCAAATACTTAAGGGTGGGTAAATCCCATCTCATTTTGTACTTTGCCTGAAGGTCGGGGGGGGGGGTATAGTTTATATTTATGATCTCTGTTTTTGTGGTGTTAAGTATGTATCTGGACAATGAGGAATATTCCGCAATCATGTCCATCACTCTAGGCAGGGAAGTGTCTTGATATACACAAAGATCCACAATCCATGGAATTCCACTTAGTTGCAAGATTTATTAGTTCATGAAATATACCAAACAGCGTTACAACAAACTGCCTCACCTCTGCACTTCAGGTAACCCTAAGCGCCAAGGCGAGGCAGTTTGTTGTAACGCTGTTTGGTATATTACATGAACGAATATATCTTGCAACTAAGTGGAATTCCATGGATTGTGGCTCTTTGTGTATGTATGTATGTAGCTGCATGGATGTATTAGACTGTTTGTGAAGCACCTTTTTGGGACTTAAATGTGAAGTACAAAATATGCGCAGCTTCTTTTGTTTCTATTGAATTGCTTTTGGGCTTGCTCCCCATTGCTGCGCAGACCTGATTTGTTGCCGCTGGCTCGCTGAGCAACTGTCTGTAATTACTAAAGTGTCTGGATATGCTAGATATAAAAGGGCATCGTTTGCATAAAGTGCGATCCTATGTTCCTGCCCTGCTACTTGGATGCCTCTTATGATCTGGTCTGCTCTTATCCACTGTGCTAATGGCTCTATATAGAGGGCAAATAGTAAGGGCGATAATGGAGAACCCTGACAGATGCCCTGCCCCAGAGTGATCCCCCTGGAAACCATCCTGTTGGTTCATATATATGCTTGTGGGACTGTATACAACCTAGCAATTGAATCTATGAAGTTATCCGTGAACCCAAACCCAGCAAGGACCCCGTATGGAAATTTCCAATTCACTTGATTGAATGCTTTCTTGGCATCCAGGCTCATTATTAATGCCTCCCCCCGGTCTTATTTAAATGGTCTATTATATGGATTGTCCGGCGGGTATTATCTGCTGCCTGTCTATCAGGAATAAATCCTGTCTGGTCCCTGTGGATCAAATTTGATATTATAGATTGAAGTCGTTGAGCTAATATGGTAGTAAAAAATGTATAGTCCACATTCAGAACTGAGATTGGTCTATATGAGGAGCAAGCCGTTAAATCCCTGATGGGCTTGGGTATCATAGACACTATTGCCTGTCTCCAAGACGGAGGCAAAATAGAGCCCTCTTGCAATATCTCCTGGTAGGCCGGTCTTATTAATGGAATAATTGTCTGGCGAAACTTCTTATAGAACTCCATAGAAAGTCTGTCATTGCTAGGAGATTTACATGTTTTTCCCTCTGTTATTACTGTGTTGATTTCTTCACTAGTAATAGGGGCCATGAGCTGAGAATTCCACATCTGTGACAGCTGTGGTAGGCCTAATCCTCATAAGAAATTATTTTTTTCTGGCTCCAGGTTATCTCGTTGGGTATAGAGCCTCTGATAATATTATGTAAAGGTCTCTGATATTTGAATAAGGGTAGTGGCCTTTCTTTTAGTTTGGGGGTGAACTACATGCGTGATATGAGCCCGGGCTCTTCTGGCTTTAAGCCTGATGGCAAGGAGCTGTAGACTGGGGACCTCCCTCATAGTACTTCTGCTTCAGGAAGTGTAAGTTTCTCTGTACCCTGAGGTCAAGTAGTTTATTTAGCTGTTTCTTCAGTTCCATAAGCTCCCTTTCTTTCCCCCCTTCAAATCTTATTTGTTGTTGTTCTTCTAGAGTTTTTATTTGTGCTTCCCTTTTTGGTTTTCTGCCCTTTGCTGTTTTCTGGCTGCTGCAATTGCAATCAGCTTGCCTCTGACAACCGCCTTAACAGTGTCCCTGAGGATCCCCTACTCACTCCACTAGCCTCATTTTCCTGCATGGGCTGCATCATAATTTGTGGGATCTGCTCTAAGACCTCAGGGTCATTGAGAAGAGACAAATTAAGCCTCCAGAATGTGTCCCTCGTCGGCATGGAGAGATCCATTGTCAGGGCCAGAGAAGCATGATCCGACAGTCCGAGAGTGCCAATCTCACACTTCCATGTCCTTGTAAGGGAATCCCTGGATAAGAAAAAATAGTCAAGTCTTGAATATAAGTGACATGTTACTGAACAATGGGTGAAACCCTTCCTTTGCCCTTCCAGGAAAGTCTGGACATCCTGGAGGCCCAGTTTTAATCAAAGGGTCCTGACCTGTTTTATTATTCTGTATGATTTCCTGGGAACCCTAGAGGTGGTGTCATTCACAGGGTTGAGGGCAGTGTTGGGAAAGTTACTTTTTCTATTACTTTTAATGTTTGGAAACTTGTTCCAGGAAGCTCTGTGCAGTCACTAGCAAGGATGGAGAAGTACTAGAAAAAGTAATACACCTTACAATTATAGTTACTTATTTCTTTTTATACAAAAACAATACAAAAATAATAAATAACTATAACAGATTACATTTTTTGAAAGTAATAGGTTAGTTACTAGTTACTTTCAAATAAATGTAATCAGTTACAGTTACGGATTTCTTTTGTATAAAAAGACATAAGTAATTGTTACTGTAAGGTGTATTACTTTTTCCAGTACTTCTCCATCCTTGCTAGTGACTGCACAGATCTTTCTGGAATGAGTTCCCAAAAGTAATAGAAAGTAATAGAAAAAGTAACTTACCCAACACTGGCTGAGGGTCATATTCCATTCCCCTCCCAGAACAGTCATCCCTTCTGCCTTCTCAGCTATGAGCAATAATATGTTCCTATATACTTTGAAGGGAGAGTTAGGAGCACATATACCGAGGCCAAGGTGATTTTATGCCCATTAAGGGTGCCCTTTAAAAGAGCATATCTCCCTTCATTATCCTGTATCCAATCTGTTACCTCTAGAGGTACATGCTGTGGAGCTAATATGGCAACCCCTCATCTGCCTTGCTTATATGAAGAAGAGCAGACCTCTGAGTGCCCAAAGTTTAATAGCTTCTTATGTTCTTCTAGTGACAAATGTGTCTCCTGTAGAAGAATGATGTCTGGTTTCATTTGTTTTATATAATGTAAGGTTTTTTTATGCTTAATTGGGCTTGTCAGACCATTGACATTATAGATCAATGTTTTGGTCCCCATTTTTAACTGGTAAGGTCTGTCTGTTTGTACCTTGGCCAACGGCAGGGCCAGCACCCTCTCCTCCTCATATGGGAAATAAACTAAACCCAGTAAGTAATCCAACAGTTACAACATTACCAAGCATTTTAAACTGCATACTGAACAACCTGTCTGCATAAGTCAGAGCTTTAAAATGAATTTGGCAAAAATCACCTCCAAGGCAGGGGAACTGTAATCTCAGTCACCTCTCTGCACAGGTTAGAAGAACCCACAGAGCTGTAGCACTGTGGATATCCTTCACTATGAGGATTGCTACAGGGGCAGTTTGCTCGATGTAGATAGCTATACAACCATTGCCCTATAAACAACAGAATCATCCGCCAACCTGTCCCCATGTTAGTTGCTGCTTTCTGCCCCCACAGACGGGTTTTGTCAAAAAAAAAAATTATGATTTCCACTAGAATGTACATTCATCATATTTGATTGTATGTCGATTTCAATAATAACCCACTGTATGTATTTCACTGCTCTTCCCCTCCCTTATTCCTTGGGCATTTATCACAGTCCCTCAGTTTTTCCGGATCTGTTATGTGTCCAGCCTCTGAATTATTTCCCCCTTCCCACCCAGCTTGAAATAACACAAGTGTCTCTCTCTGGAAGGTATTAATCTCTAGTACAGTGAAGGCCACTTAAGTGCACACCCTCGGGATAGTGGGTTTTTGTGCACTTAACCGGGCTGTGTGCTTAAGCGAGCAATTGAAAAAATTAATCCGAGACACAGTATTTAAATTCGCGTGTAACCCCCCTACTAATGGGGGTTCCTAGAAGCCTTTCCTGGAGCTTGCCTAAATGCTCCATGCCTGACTGGTGTTCGGCGTAAGGCTGTTTCTGTGGGTGTGGTGAGTGCTTTTAAAAGGCCTCCAGTGCTGTCTCTTTGAGAGCTGCCTGCTCAGAGTTTTAGCGTACCATTAGGGGAACTGGGGTTTCCCTGCTCGAGTCCCGCCTCTGACTGCTGTCTGATTGTCTTCTGTGGTCGCTAGGAGCGCTGAGGGGGCCTATCTAACAGATGTGGTTGTCCCCTTAAAAACATGTATAGTATTGGTTAAATTGCAGTATGTCTAACCTCTCTTTATTGCAGCTGGGACTTTGTGTTGTGCCCCTCCATATTGGACCCAGACTGTGTGAAAGGGGGTCCAATAGTAGCTAAGGGGCACTGGAAATGGAGTGGAGGTGACCAACCAGGAATCAGGACTCTGGCTGGAGCCAGATGACCAATTGGGACACCGCTTGTAGTTCTTGGAAGTGGCATTATGGGCCATGGCACCTTTTCACACCACTGAGGGCCAGACTAAGTGACTGGCATGTGTAACCAGCCAATGGAATTGGGTAGTGCCCGATCTGTGAGGATTGCCCCATGCTGTTAGGAGCAGATGCATTGTGATTGTGAAGGAGGAGGGAGCTCTGAGCTCCTGCACCATGGAGTGTTCGTGCGGGAAGTGTGTGAAAGGCCTGAGGCAGCCGTTTGCCTTGCCAGTGTTCCAGGGATAAAATACGCAGGCTTGTGGTCAGAGGAGGCTGTGTACAAGCACAGCTACCTACCAGACTACACCTGAAGAGGACTGGAGAATCTGCTGAATCGTGCTCGGTCTGTCAGGACAGTGAAGCTGCAGTGAAACGCCCATGTGGCTGTGAGTTCGGTCGGATCCTGAAAGCAGCTGCCTGGTATGGTACCCCTCTGTGTTTTTCCATATAAGTGTGTGAGGAGGCCTTGAAGCTCAGGCTCAGCCCTGTGAGTGTGAAAGCATGGTCCTCTGCTGGAGTTGTGAGTACTGAATCCGGGTAGTTCCCTGTTAAAGGTTACAAACAAAGCCTAAATTGTTTTGTTGTATTGCTGACAGCACTAATTGAGCTTTCTGGCACCATCTGACCTGCTCAGGGATTAACTGCTCAGTTGTGTCAAGGCCCCAACCAGCTGCATCGAGGAACTAGCCATTAGGGCTTGGGTACCCATAGACAGTACTTACTAGACCTGAGCACAGAGCCATAGGTAGATTTATATATACTGTAGTGGTAAGCCAATTAACCTGATTCCCCTCAGTCCTTGTTATCTCCCCTTAAATACATCAGATTGCTTGTTTTGCAAAAGTACACTGGCTAGTTTATGTATTAATGGTAAGATACTGCACAGTGAATGTGGTGTAACTGTACCTTACTTTCCAGGGGGTCCCTGGAGTGAGCTGACTGGTTCGAGCCGGGGTAAGTGTAAGTGGTAGAGACACTGAAATTGAACTGCGTGAGCCACTAGTGGGAAGAAGGAGGGTTGCAGCAACCCAGAGGGCTGCGACCGAGTCAACCACGACAGTTTCAACCCCGACCTCTGGGTGGAGGCACCTGTCAACGGATCTGGGCCCCTCACCCTGCCACAGTTAGGGCAGGCAGGGGAAGTAGCCCTTAGGATAGCGCCCCTTGGGGGTTACACGCACTTTATTTGCATACAGGCACCTAAACGTAAAATCGTAAAATTCTTAAGTTGTAATTCAGTACAATACAGCAAAACATCACTACATCACCATATTACTAATTAACTTATTGAAAAAAAATAAGTAATTTTTCACTGTTTACTTGATCTGAAAGCGAGAGATTGCACATAGCCCTCAAAGTTAAACAATGTGCTGAAGTCCTGCTTTTCTTTGCTCAAAACAAACTTTCTTACCGTCTCCAGACTGGCAATGGCCGCTGCGGCAGTTACTGGTTCCTCGTCCATGTTCTTTTCCTCATCACTGTCGTTTGGTGCTGGTGATCCCATGATGTCTTCACAGATATCCCCCTCGGTAACTGCACCCTCTGTCTGTACGCCCAAGTCAATTTCTGTGAACATCCTAAAATCATGGACAGTCATTCCCGCAGGTAGCTCAGGAATCAGCTCGTCAACAGTCTCGTCATCAGCAGTGCCGCCGGCGTCTGATGTAGCAGAGAATCCCGCCTTCCAATAGCAACTGGCTATCGTATCTTGTCTTATTCCACCCCAAGCAGCATCAAGCATCTGAATGGCATCAAAAACAGAGACCTTTTTGCTGAGATCCATCACTGACCCAGCTGATCCAGAATCAATGCTGAAAATAATCTTTTGGATGATTTGTGAAAAAACAAAGAAAGGTTAGCACAGCATTGGCTCAATGTACGGTTGCACGGAGTATGTGTAGAGAAACACAGCCTTACCTTCACTCTGTACAGGTGTTTAACATTTCGTATTATGCCCATATCCATGGGTTGGATCAATGAGGTAGTGTCTCCCCACTCTCCCATTCAGATAGCAACCGATCCTTCTGAGAAAATATGTGTGAAATCATTGAGACATCGATGCCAAATTCTTTGGCAAGTTCAGAACATTTCACATTTGGCTCCAACAGTCTCTGGATAACAGCTACCTTCTGCTCCAAAGTTAGGGTATTTTTCCTTAGCTTGTCCATGTCTCTCTCCACAACTCCAGCATGAATGAAGTGCTCAGAGATGTAACATAACTTAAAGCAGTTCCAGCAAAGTTCAATTCAATTATTTAACTTTAATTGCTTCATTACTGTGTGATGTTAAGGTGGCTGCATGTGAATGAAAAGGCATCAGCAGTAAAGGTGGAACATAAATGTGCACTTATACACTGATCAGATCAAAATTTTAGATTGAAATGTGACTGAAAATATGTGCACTTAACTGAATTGTGCACTTATTCATTGTGCATTTAGCTGGGCTATTTAACATATAGAGAATAGGAAAAAAATTGGGATACTGGAAAACTGTGCACTTAAGCGGGATGTGCACTTATCCAATGTGCACTTAGGTGGGCTTCACTGTAACAGCCTTTTGTATGTGTTCTCTGGTATGAGTGTTCAGTTCATAGCCCTACTTATTTTTGGGCTATGGTGCGGCAAGACCTCCTTGGTCTTGGAATCATTTTAACTCACAGTTCTAGTGTCTTTAATAGTGCTGTTAACAAAGGAAACAAGTGACCCCCCAGTCAGAGTTTTGGAACTTGAAACTGGTGCCTTGTAGAGACACATCAACCTCACCCCCCCCCCGGGGTCACAGCTACCATTCCCACCACCTTCTGCATTCCAGAGTTGCAGAACGTCTCCGGGAGTGAAGATTCAATTAAAAAGTACCTCTAAAAACAATGCTGCTTTCGGTTGGAAATGTCCCACTTTGGGCTTCTTAAAAGGTGGTAACCCTAATTAGCCCGTAGAATGATATTTCTTGTAATAGGCTTCCAATACAGTTTTGTTTTTAGACAATTTTCTTCCTTAAAAATGGTAAGATCCAGAAAGTTAATTTCCTTTTTGCCTCATTCAAAGCTAAATTTGAGATGCTTGCTTCGGCTGTTGACATACTCTTTAAAAAGGGCTAGATTTTTCTCATTACCTGTCTAAACCATGAAATATTCATCTATGAAATGTTTCCATGTCTTTACATTTCCATAGAACACAGTATTGTGATTGTTGTAAATGAATTGTTCTTCCCATTCACCAACATATAAGTTGGCTAGATTTGGTGCACTTGTTGCACCCATGCTTGTCTCTTTGATTTGACTGAAAAATCTTTTATTGAATATGAAAAAGTTGTGGAGTTCTTTCTTGAAGTGAGGGTGGGACTGGAAGACCCTGAAGGCAGTTTCATACCCATGGGGCAAAGATGCCAGGTGCCTGCTCACCCATTTTAGAGGGGCCCTTGAGAATATTTAGTGGAGACTGATCACTAGAGTGTAGATGGTAGGCTACATCAATAGGTGTTAGTAAAGCAGCAAGTGCAGCAGGTTTGGATGACCTGATAATGTTATGAATAACACAGCCCAGGGTACAGAGATGGAGAAAGGAGGGAGACAGACACCCAAGACCAGAGTACAGTGTACAGTGGCGTGTCAGCCAGGTAGTGGACAAAGCAAAATGACAAATGTCATTGTGGGCAATGTTCCATTTAGATATGATGCATATACTGGCCTGTTAAAATGAAGTGAGCCCGTATGTGAGTCTAGGTAACAGGACTCACTGGGCAATTGCAGTTCTTGCAGCAGGAGCCAGGGCATAACTTGTTCTGTAAGCAAGTCCAAACTTAGTATTTACAGATTTACAGATATTCAAGATGTGCAGAGTAAAATCAAGGACAGGATCCAGGGTGAGGCCTAGATATTTGAAAGAGTCTAACAAAGCGAGAGGGGAGCCATCTACACAGTGAATGGCCAAGCCAGTGGTGTGCACTCTCAGTCTAGGTACAGACCCAAATAGCATGTCTTGAGTCTTACATGAGTATAGGAGAAGCTGACTGTGTACAAGCCATGCCTGAGCGCTACTGCTGATTCTGTAAATGAGCCCAAGTTTTGTATTTATAGATTTATTGATATTTAAGATGCGAGTAAAATGAAGGGCAACATCCAGGCTAAGGCTTAGGTATTTGAAAGAGTTAACCATGGAAAGAGAGAGGAGAGCCATTTAAACAGCAAATGGCAAAGCCACTGGCGCACACCCTCAGCACAGTGGCAGACCCAAATAGCATGGATTGAGTCTTGCTTGAGTTTAGAACAAGCTGGTTGTGTACAAGCCATGTCTGAACTCTACCAAAGTCAACATTGTGCTGTACATTGATGTCAGTTGGACTCCTTCAGCTAGGGTATAGCACCATGTCATCAGCGCATAGTGGAATGGAATAGAAAGATGGGGCCTTGGGGGTATCATTAATGAATATGGAGAATAGCAGTGGACCCAATATGGAGCCTTGAGAAACTCCAACACTGATAGTGGTTGGGGCAGATATGGCCTGGCTGACTTTGACAAATTTGCTGCCTATCACCAAGATAGCTAGAGAACCAGCAGAAGGCGGGGGGGGAGGGATAACAAGGCATGACAATCTGGATTTAAGTAGGTTGTGGTTCACAAGGTCGAATGCTGTTGTAAGAACAACAATGATGTAACCTGTATGCATTTGCTTGTCTGTGGCCATTTTGACATCATTCGTGAATTGGACAAGCACTGTTTTAGTGCTGTGTGCCTGTCTGAATCTGTGCCGGGAAGGGGACAGTAGGTTACATCTAAGAAGGTGATCCAAAACCTGGGAGGCCACGAGTTTGACAAGCAGCTTATTAAGTACTGTCAGGGTTGCTATAAGCTGATACTTTTCTAAACTTCTGTGACACTCTTTTTTGTAAACAGGGATGATCTTGGTAACCTTCCAAATTTTAGGAACAGTAGTCCTAATGACTGACAAATTGAATAAGCTGGTTGGAGGGGGGGAAGGTGCAATCCTAAAAAGCCTGGGCTCGCACCCATCAGAACCAATGCTCCCACATGTGGAGAAAGTTTTTAAGAGCAGCAGCACCTCATTACGAGAAACAGCTTTAAGGTAAAACAGCAGGATGGAAAGGCAAGCATGGGAAGTATTCTCAGAGGAGCAAGACATCAGGTTCTCAGACTTGGTTAGGTCAGTGAAATGAGTATTAAAAGCATTGATGACAGTGTTAGGATTATTACAGTTGATACTATTTAACGTCATATCATACAGTGAGTGATTGTTGCCACTGCCCATGAGCCCTTTTATGTGACACCAAAAACTCCTGGAGCCACTTGCTGGGGCCTGCAGGAGCTCCCTACAGTAGCTGCTTTTGGCAGTGTGTACCGTTTCTTATGGTCATTCCTCAAGGACTGATATTCTACCCAGTCAGAGTGAGATGATGTGGATTTCAATTTGGCCTAACACTTATTCCTACTCCTCAGTAAGGCAAGCCGGTCACCGTGGAGACATCTAGGGGCCTTCCCTCCTATCCTACAACTGATGAGAGGCATGTGCTTATCCTGCAGGGCCTGTAGTTTGGAGGTAAGGCAGGCTAGGGGTTCGTCAACATCATTGGAAATATACATCGGAGACCAGTCAAGTTGGTGATGGTCAGCAAGGAATGCCTCCTGATCAAGTTTAGAGAAGTCCTGAATTATTAATTACTTGGGAGGGTAGGAGGGAGAATAAGCTTTCCATACTCAGAAGACTGGAGTGTGGTCACTAATTACATTAGCAAGTGTGCCGGCAGCTACTATCCTATACATCCCGTTAAACAGTACCCAATCTATCAGGGACTGGTTGCTTCCCTTAGTAGAACGTCTAGTAAGGTTGTCAATAAACTGAGTAAGGTGAATTTTGCTTATTACTGATTCAAGTGATTTGGAGTTTTTACCATATTGGTGATTCTTACAGTAAATGCATAAACCCACACCCCTTTTGGTGGTGGGGCAGACAGCGCTAAGCAACCTATATCCTGTCAGTGAGCACACTGAGGAGATTATACCCGTCTTTTTCAGGGCAAGACAGTTATTTAGAAACAAGGATTCTCTTTTCTCTGAATTAGAATGACTTTAGCATTTTTGCATCTTTCATGGCTTCTCATTTCCTTTTACTGAGTGGTCACTTGGCAGAAGGAAATGAGCATCTGGGAAAGATGCAAAAGCGATAAAGCCATTCTAATTAAGAGAAAGGAGAATCTGAGTCACTAAATTAGACAACTCTTTTGCCCTGATGAAGAGGAGTATAATTTTGAGATGCTGACTGGACAACAGTACTGACTCCAATAAGTTTACAAATAAATAGAAGAATGTTAAAGTGGCTGAGTGAGTCTAGTTTGTTCAGGAGGTGGTTGCAGCTTGTAGGGCTTTGTTCCTAGAACAGACTCCTCCCCTGTATTTTCTTGTTACAGCTGATGGGCCACACTGGATTCAAGTGGATAAGTGAGCATACTGAGTCAGAGACAGAGGGATTAAGCCAGGATTCAGTGACACTGAGTATGTCTGGATTGCAGCGATACTGCAAAGAGGCACTCAGAAATTAATTTCTGAGCACCTCTTTGCAGTAGCGCTTCTACTGCACACAGTCGGCGGCTGGCCATGGAGGTGAGAGGCGGGCTCTGCCAATTGCCAGCTGGGGATGAGTGGGGGGTGCTGGGTGGACTGGCACTGCTGGGTGGGGGTCCACTAGACTACCAGAGAATTGGTGATCCTTATTCATTTTATGATGATCGGGGGGGCTGCTAGACTACCAGGGATATGGAGAACAGTATACATTTTTTCAGATCGGAGGGACACTAGACTATCAGGGATACGAAGAACATTATTTATTTAATGCACATTGGGGAGCCACTAGACTACCAGGGATATGCAGAACAGTATTAATTATATACAGATCGGGTGGGTGCTAGACTACCAGGGATACGGAGAACATTATTTATTTTATGCACATTGGGGGGGCCGCTAGACTACCAGGGATATGCAGAACATTATTTTTTGTATACACATTGGGGGGCCACCAGACTGCCAGGAATGTAGAAAACATTATTTATTTTATACAGATCGGGCAGAACGAAGCCCCCTGAGCAAAACCCACCCTCATTTGACTTCCTAGGGCACCCCTGGGCTGAACAAATTGATTTTTAAATCTATCCATCCCATCCCTCACTCACGATGCACGATCACAATCAAAGAATCTTGCAATCAAAGAATTTGCCGGTTCGCAATCAAACAAATTGCATGCTCATGATCAAAAAAATTAAAAATGGTGAAATGCGATTTTTTCACCAATTTGAAGTGAACCAATGCCGTGTCATGATAGAACAAAGCCTCCTGAGCAAAATCCACCCTCATTTGTATCCCTAGCCCACCCCTAAGCTGAAATATTTGAGTTTTTAGGTTGCGATGCAAGATCGCGATAAAAGAATCTCATGATCAAAGAATTTGCAGGCTCATGATCAAAGATTGTTAGCGAGCCATAAATTAAGATTTTGAAAACTTATAACTCTATTTTTTGACCAATTTGGATGAAATCAAAGGCATTGCTCAATAGATCGGAGTCCCCTGAGTAAAACCCATCCAAGATTTACTTCAGAAGTGACCTCTGAGCCGAGATATTTGTGTTTTTCTGATTGGAAATTTAAAAGCAAGATGGCGAACATCGCGATCAAAGAATTTTTAAAATTCTTGGGGACAAAGATTCTTGAACCATGAGGCTGCAAATTCTTTGATTGCCAGGAGGAACGAGATGGCCAGAACCGCATTATTTGTTCTCAAAACATGCATGTAAATTTTCCGATTGACTTATAATGGGAACTTAAAAGTGGCATAACTTTTGAATGCCTTAATATTTTTTCACCAAATGAAAAGCAGCAAGTTTGGCCACCAGATCTCTTTCAAACAAGCCATCTCACAGAGCAGCACACCACACAACAGCTGTGCAGGGCCACATCCAAAATCCCCAAAGCTGCCTCCAAAATTGGACAATTTTGCATTTTTCAGCGTTTTTGTATGCAAAAACCGCAAGTCCGACCAAAACGCAATTTGGCAGATCAAGAGATCTACCATGCCCCACTGTGCATACCAAATTTCAGGCACATCTGTTGAATGGGTCCAAAGTTATTAACATGCAAAATTTTGAGTTTAACATAGAAGTGACAACTGAACTTAACTATAGTGGTGCTGCCACTCACTATAAAATATATATATATATATATATATATATATATATATATATATAGCATACAGAGGGTTTAAAGTGAAGTTTACTCAAGTGAGCAAATGTTTCACACAAAATATAATGTAGAACTTAGTCTGAAACATTTTCCCAACTATACTCTCAACCAATTAATACATTACATAAACTTTAGGGCATTCAATGTTGTAACAGGATTTAATGCATTGTAATAGCAATTGTGAGTATAAGTGCCAAATAAGAAAAACCAAAAACAAAATTACTTGTCACGGACCTCCAAGAAATTGAGACCACGAGCCTGCTATGTACAGATTTCAATACAGTGTCAGTGTATAACAAACATGTACAGAATCAGTCTAATGAATCTAAATAAAAACTCATAGGAATAAAATTCCTCAGCCCCCCTTTTCCTGGGAAGATAACTAGTAGGAATGCGATACATGTACAAGAGTCCTAATACATCATCATTCACACTAATCTTTGCAATATTTACCCAAAGAAATTAAACCTTTCATGAACCCCCAAGTAAATGAGATATGCATCTTAATGTGAACAAAATTTAGAAATGTGGCAGTATGTAATCCAACCACTAACAACTAGTAGAACAAAGTAAATTTTCACTATATATGAGAACTGAGTCCTAGTCACTGTAACACCAAAATGTCATCTGCATGAATAAAAGCCTACCTCAATATCACCACAATAACCACACCCACTATACCCACAAAAACCACCCCAACACCCACATAAAAGTTGCCCCATGCCACACTCCCCCCACACATACATGTGCACACACACCCACACACACACACACAGTACTAAGGTGAGAAGCCAACACATAGATAACCAGAAACTAAAAAAATCAAAGGCTCACTGAAGAACCAAAGTATTTATGTCCATCCTTTGAAGTAAAGGTCTGTGTAAGTTTAAGTGGAATAATGTGTCATATAACCAACATCAATGTTCATTCCATCCACCACCATATTAAGAAGTAAAATAAATCTAATTTCAGAAGCTCATCTCTGTTGTGTACTGTTGAAATGTCCTTTTAAGACCATCACAGACATATCTGAGATTGAGTGGCCATCCTGGGAGGGTGTTGCACCACTGGTTTTGTTTTTTACTGGCTTGTAATGAGTGACCCAGGCTTCAAGCTCAGCAAGGTTAGCCATCAGACTCTGAATGTTAAAGTGTGCTGCCTTGAGTCCCTTAACACTAAACCATATGACAAGATCATTAGGAACCTGAGAGCCAGAGGGGCTAGCATTGGATTCTATGTCTCCAGATAGGGTTAATGAGAGAAACTGGTGCCATAGGTATGATAGCTCTGCAACCCGAGGAACCAAAAATGGCCAATGAAAAGCATGTTTAGTTAGGTGACGTAGCATAACAAACAGATGTTTAGGTTTGGTTTGGTTTAGGTTAGATATGCAAACTGTATGGTATACAAACTGTGCGTGTTTCTTGACCAGTTATTATTTGGATTGGAGACAATGGCTGTAGTCAATGGCAGTTTTTCCAGACCAGAGTGGGGCTCTGGTGGGAACTTGTTGCACAACTACTACAGTATATCCGAGGCCGTGTTTTGCATCAGAACTCCAGAGTCTCCCCTTGGAGTTCATTCATCCCTTGTAACAAGTGCAGAATGCTTATTCTTTCATGTATTTATTTATTGAATTGTGTGGACTGAGTAAACCCTCTGAGACTAAGTGTCCCTTTTCAGGGTGACCCAGGTTTAATTACAAAGAGGCACATCAGAACATACTTTATTTACTCAGGCATCATTGAACTTAGAATGGGTTATATACATTCATGGCTCAAAAGCAAAGTTACATGCATTCAGTGCTGAGTAGATATATTCAGTAATGGTCCGGCAAATCATGCAAACAGCTGACTGTGTAGGCCAGGTACAAAGAATAGTACTCATGAAACAAGTGCAGATATTTGCAATGGTAAGCCAGGTTTAAGAGGAGAAACCATATCAGCGAAGGCAGGTACATTGATTTGATTACACTTCAGTCAATTCGCTATGGGTAATTCACCCGGCAACAGTTTGCTCCCTCTCTCCCACTAACACGAAATACCACAGCATGATTTTATTTATATTTTTGAACCCCCCAGATTAGTAACTTACCTTACACTGGGAAATGTTCACTTTCCTGTAACAGCTCCTGAGATCCGGAAGGGAGTGAACTGTTGCAGGATGAATAGTCTGTAATGGATTGTTGTGTAGACTTCTTGAAGCCCCCAAGAGAAGAACAGTTTTGAATGGAGGATGGGAGGTTGTCTAGGTATTGCTAACCTAGATTCTTTAGTGAGGAAGTTACTGAGGTGGTAGAGGAGCCCTATTTTTTTGGAGCAGGGACTTTATGAACTGTTCTACAGGGGGTTTTAGTGTCAATTATTTGTCCAGATGTACCCCTAAGTATTTTATAGACTCCACTACCTTGACAGCAGACACAGGAAGCAAATTGATGGATAACAAGTGCTGACAGACTGAACTCACATGCCTGGGGTCAAACAGGATAGCATTAGGTGTTTTTTTTTTTTTTTTTTTTAGTATTTAGGACCAATTTGTTAGTCGTGAACCATGCTTGCAGTTCTCAGAACTCATTTGAGAGCTGACAAAGTTAACACTATTTATGTCTTTGAAACTTCTATAAAGTACCATGCCATCAGCATAGAGCAATAGGTGCGCCCGTCCACAGTTTCTCAGCATGTCATTAACAAAGATAAAAGAGAGAAGGGGAACAAGTATGGATCCTTGTGTGACACCATCAGTACTTGGACGCAGGCCCTGATTGGGCTCCCCTTCCATTTTACTAACAGCATCCTGTTGGATACATAATCTCATACAACATCCAGTTGTGTGACAGCAAGCTATGTGTTTTTCTCCACAAAAAAGCAAAGTTTTGCATCAGAGGATAGTGTGTTGCAGAGGGGAGCAAAGCACTGTTTACTGTCTCCTGGGCAGCACAGGAAGGGCGATGCTTGGTAGTTTCCTGGTTAACCCTAGGGACTACAGAGTATCCTACTCAGCAGGTTTGTGTTTTTATTATAGTTGGAATAATGACTAAGGACAAAGGGGTAGCATAACCCTGAAGCGCTGATGTTGGGAGTGGAGTGTGAAGCTGAAATTTACTTATTGTGTGTATTTTTCACTGCTTACAATTGTAAGTATCCTGGTTAGTCTTTAATAAATTACTCTCTCGCTGAATTTTTTCTGGAGTTTGTAGTGCTGGTTATTCATTTACATATGGTATTTATATTTTTCCAGTGCCTGCTGTTCCATTGGGGTACAGCCTGCCTTTGTACACATTTAAACTAACAAGCATGGGGCAAGGAGTGACTAGGGACATATACAGTAAACATACTCCTGAGGGTAATAGGGTAACTGGACAAGACATGGGATATATCAAGAATAAAAAAAGACCTTGTGACAACATAGCAAAGAAACATGATAGAAATGCCCTCCTATCACATGCCAGAAGCTTAAATATTAAGAACTCTGAACTGGAAATACTACTACATGAACAAAACATTAATATTGCAGCAGTGACCAAAATTTGGTGTAATGCCAACAACATTTGGAATAGGAACATAAAAGGATACAAACTGCTTCATAAAGACAGAGCCATCAAGGGGGGTGGAGAAGTAACAGTATATATTAAGGATAGCCTTACGGCTCATGAAATAACCAACAGCAATAACATAGAGGATTCATTAGAAATAACATGGATTGAGGTGGTAAGGCAAGAAAGAAAGAAAATGTGAATTGGTGTGTGCTATAGACCTCCAGATAACTCCCACCAAGGAAAACAGGAGTTACTCAACAATATCAATAGCATGGCCTGGGTGGGGGTGGGGGCATTTACTAATTGGTGACTTTAACTTGCCAGGAATATGCTGGAATGAGCTATCGTCCAGTAATCATAATGAACAAATGTTTGTCAATATATTGATCAAGAATGGATTACACCAAATTATAAGGGAACCGACTAGGAACAACAACAGCATACTGGATCTTGCTATAACTGATATGATGGATAGTACCCATAATGTTCAAATACTGGAACCACTGTTCAGTAGTGACCACAGTATAATCGCTTTCCGTATTAACACACAAATTAAGACCATAAGAGGAAATATAATGGTAAAAAACTATACTAAAGCAGACTTTGATTCAATTAAGAATTCATTGAAGGAATGGGACTGAGAGTCTACATGTAGTAAGGACAGCATTAACTCCTTTTGAATAGACTTTAAAAATAAAGTTTTAAGTCTTGAGAAACAGTATGTACCATGTAAAAATTCTACAACAAAAAGGGAAAGGTACATCAATGGTTTTCAGGAAAGGTTATAAAACAACTGAGTAAGAAATGATCAGCTTATAAGGCAATGGAGAAAGATAATAAGAACTATAACACAGATCGATACAAAACAGAATTAAAGAAAGGTAAAGAAATGATTAGGTATGAATGGAAGAAATTAGAATTTAAAACTGCACACACAAATGATAACTGAAAATCTTTTTTTGCTTGTGTAAATAATAAATCCAACGATAGGAGAGTAGGCCCACTAATAAATGATACGGAAGAAATAATGACCTTAAAAACATGGCAGATATTTTTAATGTACGTATATTTCTGCTCAGTATACAACCACAAGGATACAGCTTCACAAGGCAGTTATAGACTGGTTTAAAATACAGGTAACAACCATGTAAATAAGATAGACATGAAAATTGCATTAAATGAGGTTAAAGATCTCCTGGACAGGATAGAGATCATGAAATCTGCAGGAGCGGATGAACTCCAACCAAGATTCCTGAAGGAAGTAAGGGAGTGGATTGTAGAACATTTGACATTTTTGTTTAATATGACACTGGAAGCTGGAGAGGTGCTGGATGAGTAGAGAAGGGCAGTTGTCTTCTTTATCCATAAGCAGGGAGCTAAATCTAACCCCTCAGATCACAGGCCTATAAGCTAACATCAATAATTTGCAAACTAATGGGAACTCAAATAAAGAAACTGTTAGAACAAAACTTAAAACACAAAACCTTCTCAGATCTTACCCAGCATGGATTCAGGAAAACAGATTTTGTGCCATAAAGTTGTTGGAATTTTATGAAAAAGTAAATTGAGCGATTAATGAAAACAAAGCAGTTGATGTTATTTATCTGGACCTAGAAAAAGCATTTGACAAAGTCCCTCACAACACTTTAATATTAAAACTTCATCAGCTGGAACAAAACATAAAGTTAATAAACTGGGCTAGCCATTGGCTTTCTAACAGAAATCAGGTGACCAGTCTCAGAGGTAGCTTGTCCGAGTTGGGACATGTGACGAGTGGGGTTCCCCAGGGCTCTGGGTTGGGCCCTGTTCTGTTCAGTATTTATCTCAGATATGGGTAAAGGGGCATTAAGTTGGCTGATCAAGTTTGCTGATGATTCCAAGTTGGGGGCTGTGGTTAATATTAAGGAACAGCAAAATAGTTTACAAGAAGATCTAAATAGCATAGGAAAATGGGCAACAGATAACAAAATTAACCTCAACCCGGACAAATGTGTGGTGTTACATCTGGGGAAAAATAACACACAAAACAACTATAGCCTTATGGGCAATACTTTGAAGAAAGTGGACTCTGAAAATGACCTAGGAGTACTCATTAACAAGGATTTAAATTTCAGTGAACAGTGTCATAAAATAATATAAAGGACCAACACAATGCTGTGTTGCATTAAAAATGCTTTCATCTCTAGTGATAGAAACTGCATCCATATACTGCACACAACTATTGTAAGGCCGCAGTTAGGCTACTGCTTGTGCATCTGGAGCCCACACCTAAAAGAAGACATTCACAACATCGAGAGGGTGCAGCGTAGGGCAACCAAGATGGTGGTAGGGCTGAGTAATATGTCTTATGAGGAAAGGTTGCAAGAACTGGGACTCTATACACTTAAGATGAGACGATGAAGGGGAGGCATGCTACAGATATACAAAATCCTCAGAGATAAAGAATTAATGAACAACTTGGGAATAAAATTGAACACCAATAAAGATAATTTAAGATGCCACAACCAACAAATAGTCATTCCAAATATTATAAAGAACAAGAGAAGGGGGTTCTTTACTTATAGGGTGTCTATTAATTGGAATTTATTGCAAAGGGATGTAGTCTCTGCAGGGTCCTTGAACTTGTTTAAAAAAGACTTGATGAACCTTATATGAGTATCAGGGATTCACGGCCCTACTGAGGCAGGAGACAAGCTCGATGGGCCATTGCCTTCTCCTGTCTTATAAATCCAATATAGAACCCAGTATAGATATCCACCAATGGGACAAGACAGCTAGGCTCATTTGTGTTTGCTTAATCAGGTAAAAGCTATGATTAACTAGGTCAAAGGCTTTGGTGAGGTCTATGAAGACTGCACCAGTTATCTGTCCCTGATCCACATCTGCAGTCAGTATGACCAAGGCCATGTCTGTTCCATATTTTTGTCTGAACCCATGTTGTCTCTCAGTGAGTAGACCTTGATGCTCAGCATAGTCCTGAATCTAGTTGTATACTAATATCTCCAGGACTTTGGCCAGAGAGCAGAGGAGAGAGACAGGTTAGTAATTTTCAACCGATTCTTTAGGGCCATCCATGTGTGCTGGTACCATCAGGGCCACCTTCCATCTTGAGGGAATTTTCCCTTCTAAGAGGGATCTATTAAAAAGCATTACAAGTGGGGATGCAGTAACAGGGGCAGTCAACTTCAGCAGTTTTGATTCCAGCTTATCATGCTCAACTGAGCCTTCTGCTTTGAGTTGTTTTGGAAGTTTGAGCACTTGTTTGCGAGTTACCATCCTAAAATGGAATTCTGTGACTATGCTTCTCCTGGGGGCTGGCAGGGGCAGAGGGTGTGCAGGGATCCAGATGAGCGGTTCTTGAATCTGTCTAGGTCGGTGAAAAAGGCTTTTAGTGCATTAGCTGAATCTAGTGGGTCACAATAGCACTGACCCTCTGAAGCAATACCCCCACCAGCGAGGTGGAACTGCCCTCTAGGTGGGCAATTATCTGCACCCAGAATTTTTTAGGGTCAGAAAGGTTCTTATCTTGAAGTGTTCCAAGGTATTTCTTCTTTGCTGCTTTGAGGTATTTTTTACAGGTATTTCTCAGTTCCCTGTACCATTGCTAATTGGCCTTGAGACCAGTGGTTTAAAGTGCCCCCATGCCTTGTTTGTCTGTTTCATGAGCTTCTTTAGCTCATCATTCATCTGTTTAGAGTGTTGCCCTTTGATTCTGAGCTGCCTAAGCGGGGGGGGGGGGCATGTTTATTGGATATGGAGAGGAAACTATATATGTATATATATATATATATATATATATATATAAATCAAGGAATCATCTATACTGGGGAGTTCCTTGATCATAGACCAATATACTTCAGATAACATGGAGACGGAGGCGTCAGTGGTGAATTTGGAGAAATCCAGGGCCTAAAAAATCCTAGCAGGGGGTTTGTGATGATTACTTTTCTAAATACAGAAAACCAGAGCATGGTCACTGAGAGAGTCTGCAAAGACCCCAACAGCTCTGATTCTATCCAGATTTGAAACCAGAACCCAGTCAAGTAGGGTACGGTTATCCATTTTATGGTTTTGTTGGGGTGAGTTGAGCTTCAGCTAAGGCCTCCTTAATGACCCCCAACTCAGGGGTCCAGTTAATATTAAAGTCCCCAAGGAGTATTAATTCTCCAATGAGTATATCAGTGAGCACCTTAGTAAGGATCTCAATTGCCACTGATGCAACTTTGGGGGGGGAGAGGGTATAAATGCAGTCCACATTATGAGACTTCACTCCACCCAACAGCAGCTTTAGTATTATGGCTTCACATCTGGAGTTATCAAGAGTAGGCATAGGCACCATAGAGGCCAGTAGTGTTGACCTGACATATATGAGAACACCTCCTGCTTTTCTAAAGGTACTAAACCCAGGGAGTGCCACCTCATGGGGGATCACGGATGGCTTGAGCCAGGTCTCTGATACTGTAATCACGTCAAGGGTGTACAAGTCAGCCCACCCCTCCAATTCATGGAATTTAGGCTTCAGATTGTTGATGTTCATGTGTACTGTTTTTATCTCCTGAGTTTTCTCCCAACAAATATCAGTAGGAGAACCAACTCTAAAATGTGCAATGGGAGGCCCAAGGTTTAGCTGAATATCCCCTGACAGGAGCAATAGAAGGAATGATAGGACCTTGTAAATCTGTTTGGGGTTTAGCAGTTTGGGGTGACAACTCATTTTTTCAGGAATTCGCTTCAATCTGAAGCAATTATCATACCCGGTACCAAGTACTAGTTGGTAGAGGTGATGCCAGTACCAAGGGCTAGAACAGTCAGGAAAAGAAGAATAGAGGATTTTAATGACTGGCTGAGGAAATGGTGCACGAAAGAAAGGTTCATCTGTATTGGGGACTGGGAGGAGACCTGGTCAAACGAACCACTCTTTTCACCTGACGGGCTACACTTCAGTAGGGAGGGTTCGAGGGTACTTGGGGACAAACTGGGGAGATACATAACCACTACACTTAATTTAAACTACTGGGGGAGGGGCAGTGGGCCTGCAGGCTCAAAGATTCTGAGAGGAAGAAGTCAATGAACCCCCCCCCCACAGTGATGGAAGAGGTCTGGAAGGAGGAAGTGGAAGGGGTGAGAAAACAGTTAGCAAAGGATGGAGGGGTGAGGAACACATAACAAGGGTGGGTCAGGGTTGCATATAGAGGGAAGAAATGTAAAGAGAAAAAGAGAGGGATGAGAAGGAAGGTCAGATCTTAAGTGGATGGTGGTGTCTCTGAACGCACAGAATCTTGGAAACAAGATGGATGACCTGCAGGTGCTATTAGCAGACAGTAGGGTGGACATAGCGGAAGTAACTGAGACTTGGGCAACACTGCACCATGACTGGGACCTTGCAATCCCTGGATATAAACTATACAGGAGGGACAGGGTAGTCGAGAAGGGGGGAAGGTGGCAGTTTACATTAGGGAGGGAATAACTTGCAAGAAGGAGGAGTCAGAGGAAGGAAATGTGGAGGCATTACGGGTTCAGTTATGGTCCAATAGAGGAAGAAAGGTGAGGTTGGGGGTGGTCTACTGACCACCCAACCAGGATAAGGAGAAGGACAGGGAACTGAGCTCAGAAATAGTGGAAGCTGCAGGAAAGGAGAGGTAAATGTGGGGGACTTCTACCTACCCATGGTGTATTTAAGCATACCATCCACAACATGTGCTTGGAGTCAGTTGATCCTGGAAGGACTGCAAAGTGGGTTCCTGACTCAGGGAGTCACAGAACCAACAAGAGTAGAGGCAATTCTTGATCTGGTAATCATGAATGGGGAGTATGTACAGGAAATAAAAGTCATGGAGCCCCTGGGTGGGAGTAGCCATTGCACAGTGTGGTTCCAGTTGGATGTGGGCAAGGAAAGCATCCCAACTAAGACCAAATTCTTGGATTTTAGGTGGGCAGACTTCAGGAAGGTGGGCAAAGTGTTAAGGAGCCACCTGGCGGACATCGGAGCAGAAATGAGAGTGGACCAAAGGTGGTTCATCATTAACAAAGGAATGCTGGTTGCCAAAGAGGAGTGCGTTAGGCTCAGGGGGAAGAACAGAAGGACCAAAGCACCCATCTGGTTCAGTTCTAGGGTTGCCCAGGCAGTAAGGGAAAAGAGATTAGCCTATAGAAAATTGAGGATGACCAAGAGAGAGATGGATAGGGAAAATTACCTAAGGTTGGCTAGTGAGGCAAGTAAGGAAGTCCGGTGAGCTAAGGCACAGAAGGAGCTGCAGATAGCTGAAGGAATTAAGAAGGCGGAGAAGGCCTTCTTTCACTATATAAGTGAAAAAGGGACATGAAGGAAGGGATTGTTAGGCTTAAGAAAAAGGAGGCATGATTGGAGGATAACGGGGGTAGCAGAGATACTAAATGAATACTTCTGTTCTGTCTTCACCAGGGAGAAGGATGGACCAGTGTCTTCATGAGGGAAAAGAGGAGTAAGGGGAACAAATCACCAGGCACGGACTGAGTACATCCAAGAGTACTAAAGGAACTGGCTGAGGAGCTGGCAGGGCCACTGGCAGACCTATTTAATAGTTCACTGGAGTCAGGAGTGGTACTGCAGTACTGGAGAACAGCACATGTGGTGCCCCTCCATGACAGTGGTCCCAAGTGTGACCCAAGGAATTACAGACCAGTCAGTCTGACCTCAATTGCATACAAGCTCATGGAGACTATAATAAGAAAAAGTTGGTAGCATATCCAGAGGAACATGGTCTCCAGGATGCCAGACAGCATGGGTTCATGGGGGTTGATCGCGACAAATGAATCTGATTGACTCTTTTGACTGGGTCACTAAGACAGTGGACCTGGGCCAAGCGGTAGACATCCTCTATCAAGAGTTTAGCAAGGCATTTGACTCTGTGCCCCACAAAAGGTTGATCAGGAAGTTGGCAGATCTCGGGGTTGGGAAGAAGATGAAAATATGGGTAGAAAACTGGCTGAGGGACAGAACCCAGAGGGTGGTTGTAGGGGGAGAGTTATCTGGCACCAGAAAGGTCACCAGTGGTGTCCCGCAGGGCTCTGTACTGGGGCTGATGTTGTTCAATGTCTTCATCAATGATGTTGGAAATGGCATTAAGGGCAAAAATGTGCCTTTTCATGGAGAACACCAGGCTCTGCAGTAGAGTGGACACAGCCAAAGGGATACAGGACCTACAGGACTATCTGTAAAAGCTGGGGAGGTAGTCTGGGATCTGGCAGCTTTGCTTCAATGCCAAGAAATGAAAAGTTATGCACATTGGAGCCAAGAATCCCAGGACAGAGTTCTACCTGGGTGGAGTCCAGGTATGTGCATCAGAGGAGGAGAAGGACCTGGGAGTGATGATCACTAGTGACTCAAAGCACTCCATGCAGTGCAAGAAAGCAGCAGCGAGGGAAAACAAGATGCTGGGAATTGGACACATAGCTAGGGGGATCAGTAGTAGGAGACAGAGAGAGGGTTATACTGCCTTTGTACAGGTCACTGGTAAGGCCACATCTAGAGTATGGCATTCAGTACTGGTGCTCACACCTCAGAAAAGACATTAACCTGCTGAAGAAGGTCCAGAAGAGGGCTACAAAGATGATAGTGGGTCAGCAGGGTGAGGCATACAAGGAGAGGTTGAAGGCACTGAATATGTATTCCCTGGAGGACAGGAGAGAGAGGGGACATTATTAAGACCTTCAAATGCTTGAAAGGGATAAATAAGGTGGATATAGAGGGTCTCTTTAAGTTGAGTGGCAATCATAACACAAGGGGAACAGTCTTAAACTGGAGGAGGGGAGGTTTAGGAGGGAGGTCAGGAAGCACTTCTTTACAGAGAGGGTGGTGGACACTTGGAATGCACTGCTGGAAGAGGTAGTCTCATTGAAGATGGTGGGTAGCTTCAAGAGAGGCTGGGATAGGTATGGGGGAAGGTATGGATCATGTGTAGTGAGGATGGAAAGGGTGGGAGGAATAGGGAGGGGGCAGGGTCAGTAGTTTATGCTATAGACCCTGCAATATGAGCAGACTAAATAGACCAAATGACCTTTTTCTCCTAACCTCTTCATGTGTTTGTATGTATGTAATTGCCCTCTTTATATAGCCCCAGTAAGATAAGCAGGGTGGGGGTATCCTACTGGTGTTTTTCATTGCCTAAGGATTGGAGTGGAGGCTAGCGATCTAACTTCTGGCCCTCCGCATAATCAGGACCGAGGTGGACTTGGTCAGAGCTTATTACAATCAAGATATAGATTATAGCAGCTACAATATCATTCAAAGCCATCGTGGTTACTTGACCCGGGGGGGGGAGATAACTTTTGCTTCTGAAAGGTAGAGCCCAGGAGGAATTAGAGCTAGTCTTAACAGTAGGCGCCTAAGCTTTTACCAGTGTGTGTGGGGCAACTACGCAACCTTGATATGGTTCTCTGGACTGGTACAGTCGGAACCACTACCCTACCAATGGATTAGAATGAGTCGAGTAAGTGGTGCCTATCAATATGTTCTGCAGAGATTGTGATTTGAAAGTTAGTCAGGTAGTCGACTCAGCAATCACTCTACACTGACCAGGCAGGCAAGACTCACCTTTTCCGAAGCGTATGCACTAACTTCACTAGTACCTTCCAGGACTACAGCATAGCATTAGTTATTCTAATCACGTGCATAAAAACATCAGCATAGGTTTGACTTCTATTCAGTATCAGGTTGCAATGGGAATTATTACATGCCTTATAATCTACCTGTCCAAGCTATAGTGATACGTTCAAGGGAGTATTTGCATTCATCAACAGCTCAGTCAGATAAAGGATTTAGGAACAGGTTTGTTCTGATTGACAAGATACTTAACAAGGGAGCTGCTGAAGTCAGCAACTATAGTCTCCAACTGGACAATCTTTATCTTGTAGGGAGGCAGTATAGCGCAGTGGTTTAAGGCTCTCAGCTGCAAATCTGGAAACCTGGGTTTGAATCCCACAGCCCCCACTTGCATACTGTGTGACCCTGAGCAAGTCACTTAACTTCCCTGTGCTCTCAGGTTGCACCTGTAAACAAGCTTTCAGCTTAGCGTGCCACTCCGGGTTAAACAAATGCAAAATAAAAAAAATAATAAAAACCTAAATCTGTGCAGTCGTACTTCTTGCTGTGAACAGCACTAGTGATGCTATACTCAGCCCCAGACAAATGCAGGTTATGCTCATACATTAGCTCTAGCTGCAATCATAGTGTACTATTAGTACCTTGGCTTCTTGCAGGGACTGAACTTTAATGTATTCAGGTTTGCTGCACCTAATTTGAGCAGCATGACTGGCCACTAGCTGCCTCCATTCTGGCAGACTTCTGATATCCCTTGAGCTTGATTCTTTGCATGAGGACAGAAGTGTGAGGACTGCTTGGGGGAAGCCACCTTTTATGAGAAGCTGAGCCTTCTTGCAGCAAATCTAATAACATACACTAGTAATTTAAGGTCAGAAGGAACTCTAGGGCCATTATGTCCACCCCCTCCATCAGCAGGTATGAATGAATGTGCTGTGTAAACATGTACTAATTTACATTTTTACAATTCCAATGCCAGGGTCCAAAGACTTTGATTCTAAACAAGTTGCTCTGGGTCACGGGTGCCACTTAAATGGCAGATTGACTTCACTGTTTTAGCTTGACATATAAAACTGTAATGAGTCTGGGGCCTATCTGTTGCTCTCTGAACTTCTGCACCCTCCACTCCCAAATGCTTCCTACATTCATCCAATGAGTACCTGTAAAGGCACCATTATATAACACCATGATTACCAATTGTAAATTGCTCTTGCAGAAACTCAAAGAAGATTGCAACAGGTAAAGATCTCTTTCTCTTACATTGATGGTATGGGTTACTGCTGTTAAAATGTGTCTGCTGCCCAAGTTATTACTCATGATGGGTTCTGTTCACAGCAGGTGGTGACACCAGTGAGGATGTGGGCTTCCTGGATGAAGGGAGAACCAGTCCTCTTGCACACCTCAGTACTTTACCTTCAGCCCTCCTTCCTCACAACAAAAGGACACTCACCCACCTGGCACTTCATCTCAGACCCATTCCACCAGTGGCAGAGGTCGGAACCGGGATCAGTTCATGGTGGGTGGTGATGTCAGTAAGGAAGTGGGTTTCCTGGATAAAAGGAGATCCACTCCTTTTGCACAGCCTAGGCACTCTAAGAATACTGACTTTTCTTCTGCTGCTTCAGCCCTGAGCCTCCCTCCTCCCTCAGCACAATAAAAGGACACTCACCCACCTGGTACTTCAGCTCAGACCCATTCAACTGGTGGCAGAGGTTGGAACTGTGTTCCGTTCATGGTATGGGGTGATGTCAACAAGGAGTCAGGCTTCCTGGATGAAAGGAGAGCCACTCCAGCACTCTCCATGAAGCAGAGTTACCGACGGGAGTCTATTAGAGGATGTTGCGGGGAGACTGCTTTAAAAAATATTTTAGAAAAACAATATAAAAAAGACCCCTGGCTCCTGAACAGTTTGGCTAATCTAGCAGAACTAACGACTGTGAGACTTCAACTCAGCACCGTAACTACTAGGAAAGCCGAACTCCAAATCTTGAGAACTCAGCACAAATACTGGGCTGCAGGGGAAAAGGCTGGCAAATTACTAGATAACTAGTTTAAGCAAAAACATGCAGAAAAGCACATTCCCCACCTAAATAGCAAAACAGGGATCCCCACATCTCATCAGAAAGAAATTAACAGGATAATGGCAGAATTCTACAAAGATCTTTACTCTTCCCAGGCTAAATGAGACCCTGACAGATATAATAAATTTATAGCCAACCTCCCCCTCCCCAAGCTCTCCCCCAAAGTAAGAGAAGAGCTAGAAGCCCTGATCTCAGACAGTGAGATCTCCACTGCCATCCAACCAGTTGACTTCTATAAATTAACAAGACAAATAACTATCCCCGCCACTTACCCATATATTACAGACAGCCCATATGACTGGAGAGCTCCCAAGCATGCTAAAGGAAGCCATGATCACTGTGCTTCTGAAAGATGGCAAGGACCCATCCCTTCTGGCTAGCTACAGACCTAGCTCATTAGAAAACGCAGATGTCAAGGTCCAATCCAAAGTACTGGCTATGAGACTGGAAAAACTTCTCCCACAAATTATCCACCTATCACAGGTTGGCTTTGTTAAGGGGAGGAAAAGTTCGGACCATCTTTGTGCCCTAGTTTTGATAATGCAAACCGCTGCAGCTATCCCCACTCCAGCTGCAGCAGTGACTATCGACTTTGAAAAAGCTTTTGACTTGGTGGAGTGGGGATACCTGCACACGGTCATGAACCGCTATAATGTAGGCTCATACTTTACTACCCGTATCAGTACTATATATAACAGGCCTAGAGCTCGGGTCCTCACGAATGGTACTGTGTCTGACCCCTTTCCCTTATACAGAGGAATGAGGCAGGGCTGTCCGCTCTCCCCCCTGCTGTTTGCGGTTGCAACGGAACCTCTGGCTGCTGCGATTAGGGCCTACTCGGGAATTGCGGGGATAAGAGTAGGAGAAGCTCAGTTCCACACAGAGTTATACACCAATGACTGCTTGATTTTAACAGGTGACATAATGCAGAGCCCACCTCATATCCTATGCACACTGAACACATTCGGGACATTCTCAGGCCTCAAAATAAACATCCAAATCAGAGATTCTCCCCTTAAATAGCCACACCTCACCAGTTACCTTGGGTACTTTAGGACTCCATGGGACTCTAGCAGGAATAAAATATCTAGAAATCAAGCTTACCCCAAATCTAAATGCCCTGTTGGATGAAAATGTCAATCCACTTTTGGCTAAGTTACAACAGGATGTAGAGAGATGGGAACATCTCCACTTCTCTTTGGCTGGGAAAATCGCTGCCATCAAGATGATGATGGCACCTAAGGTTTACTATCTACTGTACTATCCCATCTGCAAATTATAATCCTGATGAAGTGGGCCCAGAAATTGCATGCCCTTATGAGCAAATTCCTTTGGGGTCATCCCCCCCGATACAGTAGAACAAAATTAAGGGCACCCTGGACAAGAGGGGGGTGGAACCTTCCTGACATCACCTGCTACTCATATGCCTTCATCTCAGCCAAAAATCTCAAGTGGTATGGGAAACACGACAACACCCCCCTCCCCCCCCCCGTGCTTGTCTGGGTATAGAAAATCTCTCCTCCAAGGAGCCCCACTATCAGCTTTTCTAGGCTTCTCAGTCCCTAAGAAATTCCACTCTTTGATTATGATACAGGCCACATCAAGCCTGGCATATGATGAGGAAAAAAGTAAACCTTTGTTTAAACCCAGGACTAGATGTTCTGATATGGAACAGTCCAAATCTGTGCATTGACCATGAACCAATGATCTGGAAAAGATGGGAAAACAAATGTATTATCTCATTTTGTGACACAGAGACTACTGGAGGGGGAACTATGGACTCATTCCAATCACTGAAAGACAGGTATATGCTCCCCCAGGGTGATTTTTGGAGATGTCTGCAATTCAGAAGCCTTTACATGCAGTGGCACGAAAAACACTGCGCTGCTCTACATGTGACAAAGCTAAATCCAAGCCTCAGGAGAGGGTTCCAGTTCATGGTTGGATCTCAAAACCAAAAGGTCTGGCAGGGGTTATCCAAAGGCTCATGAGGGATAGTGGTCCGGACCCATCACTACCTGCCAAAATCAAGTGGCAACATAAACTGGGCACCATGATCTCTGATCACCAGTAGACGCAGGGGTAGGTGATGGCACACCAAGCATGTGGGGACCAAAGGAGCCTTCTGATCCAAAATAAAATATTACATCTCTGGTACCGAACCCCTACACAACTAAGAGCAATGAGGCATATCACCCAGGATAACTGATGGAGATGCTCAGCACCAAAAGCAGACCTGTTACATATCCTGTGGGAATGTGCATCCCTACAACCCTTTTGGGCTCAGATCTCTGTGTTTAGCGCAAGCACCCTAGGGTTCCAGACCCCCCCCCCCAGGATCCCTTACTGTGGATACTGGAAATTTTCCCACCTGCCCTTAACCTCAGCACACCTCAAAGGCTATGACTCATTCAGGCCTCTGTGGAAGCCAAACAGTTGATTCTGAAGCATTGGGGAACAACTATCATGCCAACACATACAGTGTGGTTAACAGCTCTGGAGTCCCAGGCCTCTCTTACTAGACTCTCCTGCTATAATAATAGATATGTGCAAATGTTTCAAGATTCCTGGGCCCCCTACTTGGAATATATTGCAGCCGATAGTTCATTGGATGTGGGGAAGTACTTCAAAAATCTGCTTAGGCCCCTATGATTTCCCCCCACCCCAACCCGGATAACTCTGGGTTTTGGTCTTATACTCTGTCAATGCACTAAGGAATAAGAATAAAAGTTATACAATCCCCTTTTGTTTATCTTGGTAACCACATAAGAATTGTAAGCTGGACCAGCCCTTGATGCTTAAGAACAATTAATAAACACTGTATGTCTCATTTAAAGTTACTGAAATGTCCTAAGCCTTTTCCACCTAGTGGCTGTATGTATCTTGCCATGTTGCTCTCTGTAGCTCTAACAAATGATGTTTGATTCACACCTAAATGATAACTATATACTGCTTAACCATACTGTTTACTGTGCCTGTATAAAAATGTGAAAACTGCTCAAAGAGAAAGATTAATTGCAAAAGAAACAGCCAACTGGACTAAGAAAAGCTCACCACCAGAGGTGTCCTGGGGTAAGGGTACAGGAACACATGTAAAAAAGCAATTCAGTAATACCATACAATACAAAATGATACGATACAATACAATAAAGTGCAAATAACAGGTAAACACAGAATAGTGAAAAAAGATTCAGGTGTGCACATTGAAAACAGTGCAAATCAGGGAACAAAAGAAGTCCTGCAACAGGTATAACTGTACCTAGTATGAATCTATAATACAAAAAATCACAGTTTACAGAACATGTGGGCAGCCTGTGTTAATAAACATTGGGATGAAGGAGAGGTAAACCAGGAGAGACAAAAGTGGGAGAAAATGGAGAAGTAGAAGAGGAAGAGGGGTAGGTTGTTTGGTGCAGAAGGGGTCATGAACGGTGTGGTCACGGAGCAGGGCTTTTAGGGCAGATGGGGGAAGGAGAGTGGATGGAGGGGTAGAATCTAGACAAAAGCAAGGGAGCTGGTAGGTTGGGGAAGACATACAAATAGAGGTGAGAAAGAAGTACATGCCTCAGCTGGGACTTTAACCCAGGCCACCCGGAATACCATTCTGATTGTGCTAACCAGCTGCGCCACTGAGAAAACTGGAACCTGGGCTGTCCCCAAACACATTACTCTTTCTCAAATGCACAACCCAATGGCAACCCAAATATTTACTTGTAACAATCACACAGGAGTATGGTGTGCATATTTATGGAACACATACAAACAGAAGTGAGAAAGAATAAGCACCTCAGCAGTTCCATAAATATGAACACCACACTCCTGGGCACAATTGGAAAGGTATTCCAGCTGACCTGGGTTCAGGTCCCAGCTAAGGCACTTCTTTCTCGTCTCTGTTTGTATGTGTTCCATAAATATGCACACCGTGCTCCTGTGTGATTGTTACAAGTAAATATTTGTATTGCCATTGGATTGTGCATTTGAGAAAGAGTAATGTGCTCAAGGACAGCCCAGGTTCCAGTTGTCTCAGTGGTGCAGATGGTTAACGCAATTGGAACACTATTCCGTGCAGCTTGGGTTCAAGTCTCAGCTGAGGCACTTGCTTCTTTCTCATGACTGTTTGTATGTGTTCCATACATATACACACTGCACTCCTGTGTGATTGTTACAAGTAAATATTTAGACTGGGGAAGGCAGTTTGCCCTGTAGTGGTAGTCCAGGGTAAAGAGATGGGGGCGGGGTCGCGAGAGTATAGGGAATAGACGATGAGAACAGAGACAGCTGAGATAGAAGGGGGAGGGAGCCAAACCAGAACTAGGAAATAAAGGAGATACAGTGAGAGAGACATTGTCCATGGGGAAGAGGGAGGAATAGAGGCAACAGAGAGGGTGCAGAGAAGACAATCAAAGCCAATGCCACAAAAGGAGCACAAAATGGGGTTAGTTCATCTGGCACAGTCTGGATGTTAAAATTAATGAGAAAAACAAGCTAACTAATTTTAAACTGTAAATGATCTAAATAAAAAGCTTATTAAATGGGAGTAGGGTTGACTAGTTCTATCATTTGATCCAGTCTACATCTGCAATTGATTCAGTTATAGGCAACTCAGTCCAGAAAATATGCATTTTCTGGCACATCAGAGTCAATCAGAACCTTTTGGAGTCAAAATCAGAACCAAGTTACAGCAAATACGCCCATCCCTAGTGTTTTCCTAGCAATAAGGCACTGTGATTATGAAGCACAAGCTGGGATGCTGTTCAAGTTTGCTTTTGAGATATTCAGCTTTTTTTCTGCTCCCACAGAAGCTGTTACATTTCATGTACGAGGCCTTATCATGTAGCAGGAGACAGCTTTTTCTGTAACAGAGTACCTTTCTGTAGATAGCAAATACAGATACCACTGATGGCAAGAGGTCAGTGTTGGAATAGCCACCTAGAGGGTCAAAGCAGACCAAATATTTACCCTAAACGAAAGAGACCACAGTTACATAATGCAAACAGGTACACAGTATTTATATACATGCATGCCTGGTGCTTTGTAAACACACTATTATTTCAGGGCTCTGTTTTCATAGAAACATAGAATTTGATGGCAGATAAGGACCACTTGGCCCACCTAGTCTGTCCATTTCCTTACCTAATGGATAAGCTGCAGATCCCAGTTAACCAGCAGCCTACTTCTTCCTACCCCCAACCCCTAGAATTGCCTTATGACTGTCCCATGCATGCTTGAATTCCACCACTGTTTTTGACTCCACAACCTCCTCTGGAAGGCCGTTCCATGCATCCACAACCCTCTCTGTGAAAAAATACTTCCTTAAATTACCTCTGAGCCGCCTCCATCTTCAAATTGTGCCCCTTGTTCTTGCACACTCTCTTTTTGAAAGATGCTACCTCTTGACTTTGTTGATTCCCTTGAGGTACTTGAAAGTTTCTATCATGTCCCCCTCCCTCCTTTCCTCGAGGCTATACATATTCAGATCCTAAGTCTGTCTTCATATGTCTTCCGTGCAGACCCTGCACCATTTTAGTTGCCTCCTCTGACAGCTTCCATCCTGTCTATGTCTTTGTGGAGACTGGGTCTCCAGAACTGCACACAGTACTCCAGATGGGGTCTCACCAGCTGTCTGTACAGAGGGATAATAACTCCTGTTTTCTACTGGTGATGCCTCTCCCTATGCATCCCAGTATCCCCCCAGCCCTCCTTGCTGCCCTCTCACATTGCTTGCCCACCTTTAGGTCATCTGATATGACTACCCCCAGGTCCCTTTCCATTTTTGTTGTTGTTAGTGTCTAACCCCCCACTATGTACTCTTCCCCTGGGTTTTTGTTTCCCAGGTGCATTACCTTGCACTTCTTAGCATTGAATCTAAGCTGCCATACATTTGACCATTCCTCTAACCTTGCCAAGTCCCTTCTCATCCTTTCCACCCCACTTGTGCATCAACTCTGTTGCAGATCTTTGTGTCATCTGCAAAGAGACATACTTTTTCTTCCAGTCCTCTGCAATGTCGCTATAAAGACATTGAAGAGGACCGGTCCTAATACTGAACCCTGTGGTACCCCACTAGTAACCCCTTTCTTCAGAGTGACTCCATTTACTATTACCTCTGTGTCCTATTCTCCAGCCAATTCTTACCCAGGCTGTCATCTTGGGACCCACTCCCAGGCTGGCTAACTTGTATATTAATCTTTGTGTGGGACTGTGTCAAATGCCTTTCTAAAGTCTAGGTAGGCCATGTCCACAGCCCCTCCCTGATCTACTACTTTTGTCACCCAGTCAAAGAAATCTATCAGATTTGTCTGGCATGACCTTCCTGTGAATCCATGCTGCCTTGGGTCCTGAGCCCTCTGGCCTCTAGATACTTGAAATTCTTTCCTTCAGAAGTGATTCCATCATTTTCCCTACCACTGAGGTTAAACTAACAGGTCTGTAGTTTCCTGCTTCTGCCTTGCTCCCACTTTTGTGAAGGGGAATCACATCTGCCCTCCTCCAGTCCTCGGGTACCACCCCATCCTCCCATGATTTGTTAAAGAGGGTAGTCAGTGGTGTCACTAGTTCTACCCTTAGTTCTTTAGAATTCTGGATGAATCCCATCAGGCCCCATTGCTTTGTCCACCTTCAGTTTTAAGAGTTCTTTCAGAACCCTTTCTTCTGTAAATGGGCTGGTATCAACTTCTGTATCCAGAGTGTTTCTACTGTTTGTTTTAGGTGCTCTCCTCTTCCTTTGTAAATACTGAGCAAAATATTTGTTTAGTATCTCTGCTTTTCACAGTCACCCTCTGCTCACCCTCCTCCCTTTATTAAGCCTCACTATCCCTCCCTTGGTCTTTCTTGGCTCCCTGATGTACCTATAAAAGGTTTTATCCCTTCTTAACTGAGTTGGCTATCTTTCCTCGGTTTGGGCCTTTGCTGTTCTGACTGCCTTCCCAGCTTCCTTTTGCTTTAACTGATACAGTTCTCTGTCCAGCTCCTTCTGTGATTCCTTGTACTTCCTGAATGCTTTCTTTCTCTTGAACCTTCACTGCCACTTCCTTTGAGAACCATAGTGGTTTCTTACATCGTTTTGTTTTGTTTATTTGCTTCACACAAAGGCTTGTTACCTCTGTGATGGCAGTTTTTATTATTCCCCATTGTTCTTCCACCCCTCCTTCCTGCCCATTTGCTAGTGCATTCCTTAGGCACTCACCCATTTTGGCAAAGTCAGCCCTCCTAAAGTCCAGTACTTTTGCCTTTGTATGGCTTGACTCTATTGCTGTGTTTATTGTGAACCATACTGTTCGATGGTCGCTAGTTCCCAGATGGCTACCCACGTCTACATCTGTGATCCTCTCTTCATCTCCATTTGAGAGAACCAGGTCTAAGATTGCTCCCACTCGAGTGGGCTCCAATACTAGTTGTCTAAGGCATGCCCCCTGTAGGGCATCTAGAATAACCATACTCTTCAAAGTGGCTGCTGCAACTGCACTCCAGTTAACATCTGGCATATTCAGATCACCCATCAGCAATATCTCCCCTTTTTCTGCTATTCTAAGTATATTTTCTATCATTTCCTTGTCCATTTCCTCCCCCTGAGAAGGGGGTCTGTATACAACCCCTGTGCGGATTGTGGTGCCATTGCTGGTCTCCAAATTTACCCACAGTGCTTCTCCTCCTCCCTGTTTATCCTTTTGTTCTGTTGCTTTGATTCCTTCCCTCATGAAAGCGCTACTCCTCATCCTCTTTACCCTCCCTGTCCCTCCTGTAGATAGTGTATCCTGGAGTATGTTTACTGCCTCCAGTCATGGTTTTGTGTACCATGTTTCTGTGACTACCACGATATCCAGATGTTCCTCCTCCATCAAGGCCACTAATTCAGGAAGCTTGTTACTCAGACTATGGGCATTGGTACCCATTGCTCTCCATTTTCTGATGGCTTTACCTTCTGTTGCAGCATCCCCCACTGACCTTTCTACCTCTGTCTTTTTCTCATTTAGTACCCTGTTTTGTAGGGAGAGGCTGGGATTTTCCTGCTGCTTATCAGTGCCTCCCCCTTTGACTAGTTTAAAAGCTTGCATTCAAAAGCCATTTTCCCACTCCATGCCTGTGGCAAAATCTTTCTGTAAAAATGATTCTTGCAAGTTTCGCATAAATGCAGATTGTGTTTTATACATGGGATGCAACTCAGAGTACAGCTGACTGGATTGTTAGCTTTGACTGATTGACTGACTGCCTGACTGTTAATCCAAACTACAACATTGCCATCAACCTGCTGGAACACATCAAAGAATTAAACTACTTCAAAACTTCAAAATGTGAAACTTAAAGCAGTAGTGTGTGTTACAGTGAAAACTGTGACCCTAAACCTTTTATTCAATTTGAGAACATGCTTTTTTCCTGTCTTGTAAGATGACCTATTTCTCCTGTTTTGAGAGTGCTTTAGCATTTTCAGATTTGAAATAATTAAAGGCATGCTCCTTTAAGTACTGCTATCCCTGTATTTTTGTTAGTATTCTTAGATGGATTTGAATACCCATGATTTATAATCACTTTTCTAGCGATTAAGTTGAGCTAGGGTGCAACAGACACTGCTCCCTGGCCTTAGGGGACACTGGGTATTCAGAAATAGCTGAGAATACATAGAAACATAGAAACATAGATTTTGATGGCAGATAAGGACCGCTTGGCCCACCCAGTCTGCCCATTTCCCTACCTAATGGATAAGCTGCAGATCCTAGTTAACCAGCAGCCTACTTCTTCCTATCCCCACCCCCTAGAATTGCCTTATGACTGTCCCATGCATGCTTGAATTCCACCACTGTTTTTGACTCCACAGCTTCCTCCAGAATGCCGTTCCATGCATCCACAACCCTCTCTGTGAAAAAATACTTCCTTAAATTACCTCTGAGCCGCCCCCCTTCTATCTTCAAATTGTGCCCCCTTGTTCTTGCACACCTTTTTTGAAAGATGCTACCTCTTGACTTTGTTGATTCCCTTGAGGTACTTGAAAGTTTCTATCATGTCCCCTCTCCTCCTTTCTCTCGAGGTATACATATTCAGATCCTTAAGTCTGTCTTCATATGTCTTCCGGTGCAGACCCTGCACCATTTTAGTTGCCGTCCTCTGGACAGCCTCCATCCTGTCTATGTCTCTGCGGAGACTGGGTCTCCAGAACTGCACGCAGTACTCCAGATGAGGTCTCACCATCTGTCTGTAATACTGTAATACTGATGAAAAGGTGGGATAACCATATGTAAATAACTGTTCTTTTATTTCAGATGTAAAATAAATGCTAAAGCAGACTCAATACAAAGGAATGGGCATCTCTACAGAGTAAAGGTGTATTGTTGGAACAACATTTTCGTCATAACATACACTGCGGCTCTAAACTGGAATTTCACTCTACTTTGCAAAATAGCTTCAAAGGCTGTGTGTGTTGCTGTACATCACCAAAATATTCTTTGTGCTCATGAAAAACACTGGATGGACAGCACCGAAGGCTGAGGCCCTTCATCCAAATGACAAGTGCAGCACAGACGATTGTTCTTCAAGCTTTCCTACACTGCCTGCCAGTGAACCTCAACCCCCTTATAGGGGGACCACCATGTAGGTGAGAGAGTAGTTCAGACTCCATGCCCATTCAGTCTTTGGCCTCTCATGTGAGACTGCCAACAAGGGTGCTGTTTGGTGCAAACTGTGTTGGTGGTTTTGTGATGTGGACACATGTCCACTAGGAACTGGGCTGAGTGAGACCTTTATTACTCATTTCACTTACTCTAGGCCACCAAACAGCCACTGAATGATAACAGCTTTTGGACACTGCCCTACCGACCTAAGTCAGATTCGAATCAGAGACTTAGATGTGAACAGTGCATTAACCCGCTACCAATGTACTAAGCTCTCCATATGTTCTTATCCTAGCAACAAATTAGCTGACTAGCTAAATAAATATTTAATTCAAGATTGTTGCGATCATGTCCTACTTGCTGCAACACTTCTAGATGCTGCTGTGCTCCATTTAAAAGTCTGTCAGGAAGAAGGGAAGAAAAAAAAACATTAGAAATACTACTCATCTGTTAGTTCAGGAGAGCCTCATAGAAACAAAACAGAATTCCTGACAATGCAGTTGTTATACAGCTCAAGACTAAGCCCTCTTTCATCTGAATAATAATCAAATTAAGAGAATCTTTTATTCACTGCTTCAGGTTTTTCTACCTGAAATGCACAGCCCTTGGTTTCTATAAAGGTAACGGCTGTATGAAGTGGGCTTTAAGAAATCACTCTCATCTGTTGCTGAGATTTACATGAGGGTTTCCAAAGGGGACATGTCATGTTTACGACTATGTGCAGTAAGTCCATCAAGTCTATCCTGGAGCCCTGCAATGTATTACTTTTTAATAACCCTGTTATGGGTGCCCCATGGTGTTTTGAACCCCAACTATAGTCCCAGCATTAACTACATAGCTTGGTCGATTATTCCAGCCCCCCACTACTAGCTCTATGAAAAAATACCTCCTAACATCCTTTTTAAATCCCCACTTCCAGCTTGATATTGTGCCCCCTGGTGGATGAAATGATTCATAGCCTGAACAACTTTATGGAGTTCATCTGTTGTATCCTATTTGAATGTCTCTATCAGCCTTTCCTATCCTGTCCTTTCTGTCCTCCACAGATTACATTGAGACCCTCTAATTGCTCCTCATAGGACCTGCCTTGCTGCCTCTGTATCAGTATCACTGCCTTTCTCTGTATGGTTTCCAACCTATCTCTGTCCTTCCTTAGATGTGGACTCAGAATTGCACACAGTACTTTAGGCGTGGCTGAACCAGTCACCTGTACAATGGCAGTATTACCTCCCTTCTGTGACTGGTGAAGCCCCTCTTTATGTGTCCAAACATCCTGTTTGCCATCCCATCCACTTTACTGCATTAAGAAGAGGTTTTCAGACCACTGCTAGTTATCACCCAGGTTACCTTCCTCCCTTGAGCGTGCCAACCCTACCCCATTGATGCAATAATCTGTATGCCGATTTCTGATACCAGTGTGCATTACTTTAAATTTCTTGGCATTGAGTTTGGTTGCCAAATATTAGACCACATCCCAGCCCCTCTGCACCTCTCTTAATGCAAATTTCCTTCTCACTTTCCAATCTTCCACAGAGTTATGTGTCATTTTTAGTCCATTTATGAAACTGAGCAGCCTAGAGGGGAAATGTGTTAGAAACTGGTTAATTTATAGGCATTAGAGGGTGGTGGCTAACAACTGTCACTCTAATGATGGTAGTGACCAGCGGGATGCCACAGGGTTCAGTACTGGGACCTGTCCTCTTCAATGTTTTCATAAGTGACAGAAGAACTGGAAGGGAAGGTATGCCTTTTTGCAGATGACACCAAAATCTGTAATAGAGTGGACACTTAGGAGGGGATGGAGACAATAGGCAGGCATCTTGGGAAGCTGAAGGAGTGGTCAAGAGTATGGCATTTAGGGTTCAATGTAAAAAAGTGAAAAATCATGCACCTTGGACATAGGAACCCAGGAGCTGAGTATAGGATTTGGTGGGGAAGTACTGATGGTCATCAAGGAGGAAAGGGACCTTTGGGTTATCGTAACTGATTACCTCAAAGAGGCAGGGCAGAGTGACAAAGCAGTGGATAGGGCTTGTGATAAGCTGGGATGCATAGGGAGGGGTATCTCAAGCAGGAGGTGAGAGGTTGTACTACCACTGTATCACTTGCTGGTGAGACCCCACCTTGAGTATTGTATCTAGTTCTGAAGGCTACACCTCAGAAAGGACACATACATGGTAGAGGTAGTCCAGAGGAGGGCAACTGAAATGGTGCAGGCTTCGCACCAAAAGCCTTATGAGGAGAGACTGAGGGATCTGAGCATGTACACACTGGAAGAGAAGATAGAAAGACTGGACATGACAGGAACCTACAAGTACCTCACATGGGTAAACAGGGTGCAGGATGGGAGCCTCTTTTGAATGAGAAAGCGCACCAGGTCCAGTAGGTATGCAATGAAGCTGGAGGGGAGAGTTTAAGAGTGATGTGAATAAGTACTACTTCACTGAAAGAGTGGTGGATGCCTGGAATAAATAACCAACAGAAGCGGTGCATTTGAAAACAGTGGTGGGCTTCAAGCATGCATGGGATAGAAGAATATTAGTAAATGGGCAGGGAGGAAGGAGGGCCCAGTTAGGGTCTGCAGAGACAGACCAGGCAGGGACTATCTGTATGTTTCTGTGCTTCAGTGGCACCCCCTCTCTCCCCCTGTCCCATGTCAAGCACTCTCTGGTGTCCAGTGCCCCCCACCACTGTTTCACTCTGCCAGCACTCATTCCTAGACATTGAGTGGCACAGACCCCCCCTAGCCTGTCACTGTTTAACAAATTATTTCTGTAGTTTTATTAAACAGATCACAGTGCATTACACTAGGCCACAAAATGGCACAAGAAAAAAGTGCCTTTTTAAAAGGCTACTTGCCTGTACAGACTTCTGACCTGCACCTTGTTCACCCCTGTGAGGTACCTGTAGGTGTCCATCATGTCTCCTCTTTCTTGCCTCTCTTCCAGGGTGTACATGTTGGCATCCCTCAGCCTCTCCTTGTAGGAGTTTTGTTGCAACCCCTGCATCCTGTTACTTGCCCTCCTCAGGACTGCCTCCATCCTGTCTATGTCCATTCTGAGATATGGCCTCCAGAATTCTACATAATATTCCAGATGGGGTCTCAACAGCAAGTTATATAGTGGCAACATCACCTCCCTCTTCCACCTGCTGAAGATACCTCTCTCTGTGCATCCCAGCATACCACTGGCCCTAATTACTGCTATGTCACACTGCTCTACCACTCTGAGGTCATCAAATATGAAAAACCTAAGGTCCTTTTCCTGCTTAGTGACTGACAGTACCTCACCCCCATCCTATACCCAGTTCTTGAGTTCCTATGCCCTAGGTGCATGATTTTACACTTTTTGGTATTGAACACCAGCTGCCATGCTCTTGACCACTCCTCAAGTTTTCCAAGATCCCTAGACATTCTTTCCACCCCTTCTTTATTGTTTACCCTACTACAGATTTTAGTATTCCTAGGATTCATTGGAATACACAAGCCCAGTTAAACTACTGGAACCTTTATAGTGCCCACCATTTCAACAATGGCTGTATCCTTGGATACAGTTCACATCCAGGTACTTGTCCAGACTTGCTTTAAAGCTTTTCATATTTTTACTCATAACCACAAAATCAAGCAATGCATTTCCACATGGAGACCATCCTCTGCTAAAACCATTCCCCACTTCTTGTGATTTTATATATGTCTCCCTTTAATTGCCTACTATTTCTTCCAACTGGAAACTGACAAACCGTCATTTATAATCGTAAGCACCACCACAAATCACTTCTTTAGAAAGTTTAAAAATGAGGCACATATCCCCTCTTAGCCTTCTCTTCTCCAAACTGTACATCTCTAGCCTTTCCAGTCTTTCCTCATAACCTACACCACTCCTATTTCCGATCATCCTTGTAGCCCTCTTCTGCAAACCTTCCAGTAAGTAACTTTATCCCTTTTATTTTGAAGTGCCCGGAACTGAACACAGGACTCAATATGTGGTCTCACCAAGGTCCTGTACAGTGGCAGGATTACCTTTTGTTTCTGTTTGTGATATTTCTACTAATATTTTCCAAAATTGTGTATCCTTTCTTTGCCACCTGCCTGCACAGGCTCTCAAATGTTAGGTCCTTTGTTACCAGTATTCCCAAACCTCCCTCTTCAATTGTTTCTTTTAGTTCCCTCCCATATAATTAATACGTGGCATTTGTATTTTTATGTGCCAAGTGCATAACATAGCACTTATCAATATTAAATACTAATTTGTCCCTGCTTGCCCAACCCCCCCTATATTTTCCAGATTTCTCCTCATAGTCTCGACACATCTTCACTGTGCACGATCATACCTAACTTTGTATCATCAACACATTTGCTCAACCAAGCTTCCCCAGTGCATTGCATAAATGATACACAAATATTAAAAAGTACAGGTCCCAACACCGATCCCTGCGGCACCGTACTAGTCACACTACCCCAACCTGAAACATGTCCTTTGATGGCTACTCCTTGACTCCTCCCTATCAGCCATGATTTTACCCACTGAACTATTTTGGTGTTAATTCCTGTTTTTGCTATTTCTTCCACTGGTTCTTGATGTGGCACAGTATCAAAAGCCGTGCTGTAATCTAGATACACCACGTCAACTGGCATTCCTCTGTCCAGTGCTTTGATAACTAGTTCAAACAACTCAATTAGATTTGTTTGCATGATCTACCCACTCTAAACCCATATTGGGTATCGTCAAATATTTATTTATTTATTTAATTTTGGTAACCGGGTAGGCCCACTGAGTCCAGCAATGGTCCCTTTATCAGGGGCGATTCGAGATTAATTACAGATACTTCGAAATATAACATTTGGAGAGTTACAAAGAAAACAATATTTTACACATCACATAGCAAGGAGAACAGTTAACAATATATGACACATTAACGACATTTGTTAATACACTTTAACACATTTGTGAATACACCCACTCACTGACAGTTTTTTGAATCAAAAGGTCCAAAGTTGAGTTGGTGGCAAGTGGAGGCATAGACTGGTTTAGCTCCAGTAAGTGGGTCTTTAGCCCCCTTTTAAAATCCACCCAGTGAGTTGCGCTCCTGGAGATTTGTAGGGAGTGCGTTCCAGAGGGGAGGTATGGTGGCTGAGACAGCCCGGGACCCCTGGATGAACTTCGCTCTGGGTACCACAATGAGCTGTCTACTTGAGGACCTTAGTGTCCTGCCATTCTTTTTGTTCTCAGCATCTCTGCCAGACTTGGGGGGCACTGGACAGCCTGAACTTGTAGGCTAGGCAAAGAGATGGATATTGTAATCTTCCTTCCAGGGTGGGACAGGAGAGGGCTTGGAGGACCTGACAATGATGTTCTCTGGGGTGGGGGAGGGGGGCTGCTGCAAACTTGCAGATTCTATGGTACAGGGTTCTGAGCTTCTGCATCTCAGTGTTGTTAACAGAGCGCAGTACAGGGGAACAATAGAACAGGGTGGGTAGGAGGGTATCTTGAGCAACCTTGACCCAAGAGTCCCGTGTAAAACAGGGACTAAGGTGATACAGAAGACCAATCTTCTTGTTCAGAGTCTTAGTGAGCAGATCAATATGAGCCTTGAAGATGCAATCCCAGTCAAGGGTAATTTCTAGGTAATTTAGGGACTCAACTACCTCGACCCTAGTCCCGGTCGATAGTGAAACAGCCAGTTTATTAGCCCTGTCTGGTCCAAGGTTTTTTGGTCTGAATAGTATTGCCATAGTTTTTTTTGCTATTTAGGACCAATTTGTTGTTGTTCAGTCATCCCTCCAATTCCAGGAGGTCTCCAGAGAGCAGTCTGTTCACGGCATCAGGGTCATTTGTGTACCTGTATAGCACTACATCATCTGCATACAGGGTGACCTTAGCATCATTACAGAAAGTAGGTAATTCATTAATAAATAAAGAGAATAACAGAGGCCCAAAGACTGATCCCTGGGGGAACCCATGCTGTATTGGGTAGTTATTCGATATGGGTGCCTTGCCATCTAACTAGTTGGGACCTTCCCTGGAGATAGTCAGAGAACCATTGCACCGCCAGACTATCTAGGCTGATCTGCTTTAGTTTTGCAAGGAGTAGTTGATGATCTACCAAGTCAAATGCTTTGGTGAGATCAATAAAGACCGCACCCGTAAGCATTCCCTTATCAAGAGCAGAAAATATATCCGTGGTGAGATTTACTTTGGCAGTATTTGTTCCATCTTTTTTTCTGAAACCATGTTGAGCACCAGTAAATATGTTGTGTCTCTCAATATATTCCACTACCTGATTGTACACAATCCTTTCCATCACTTTACTTAGTACATACAGGAGGGATATTGGGCAGTAGTTTTCTACTAGTTCTCGGAGCCCACCTTTGTGGATAGGTATGACCAGGGCCACTTTCCAGAGAGAGGAAAATTTCCTCTCGAGGAGGGAACAGTTAAATAACCATGAGATTGGCACAGCAATGACTGCAGCTGCAATATTTAGTAGCTTGGGTTCCAGTTTGTCATACCCCGCTGTACCATAGGTTTTGATCCCCTTTAGTAATTTTAGGACCTCAATTCTGGAGATTAATATGAAGTGAAATTCCTTTATTTGTGTCTTGCAGGGATTTAATTGGCCCAGGGCAGATCTTGAACTTATCCAGTTCAGTGAAGTATGTGTTAAATGCCTTGGAGGCATCAATAGGGTTTTTGTGACAGATTCCTTTTGCTATAATGTCACACCCTTCCTGTTTGTTGCAGCCCTTGATAAGAGTATTAATTTGCACCCATAATTTTTTGAAATTAGATAGATTTTTTTCTGTATGTCTTTGAAGTGTCATTTGTTGGCTCTTTTAACTAGACTTTGCATTTGTTTCTGTGTTCTCTGTATTTGTACCACTCTGAGGCCAGGTCAGAAGATTTAAATGTACCCCAAACTCTGTCTCTGTTCCTCTTGAGTTTCCTCAGGTTACGAGAAAGCCACTTGGCTTCTTGTCCTTTAACTCTGATCTGTTTTAGCAGGGCGTGCTTATTGGCAACATACAAGAAGTTATTAATGAAATATTCAAGGGCTGTATCAAGGTTAGGAGCAAACCTAATTTGCTGCCAGTTGACCTCAGCCAAGGTATTGAGAATGGAGCTTGGGTCAAATTTAGAGTAGTCCCTGGTCCAAAAGGTCCTGGGGGCCGTAGGGAAGTCATTTCTTCATATACCGAATGTGGGGGAGTAGTCACTCAGTGAGTCTGCAAAGGGGCCTGACAACTTGAATCTATCAGGGTTAGTGACCAGGACCCAGTCCAGAGTGGTGTCTGTGGTTACCAGCTGTCGTATTTAGTCTGGTCGGTTCCTGTATAGGTTTGGTGAGTTTGGCCTCTAGTAGGGAGGATTTAAGGTCAGCAGTGATGGGGCCCCAATGTATATTGAAATCCTCCAGGATAACTTTCTCACCCTGGGAGAGAGTAGGTAGAATATGTACTAGGGACTTTAAGGATACAGTGGCAGTCTTGGGAGGGTTATACACAGTCCCAATAAGAAGTGGCTTAGTCCCATCCAATAACAGTTTTACAAATACTGCCTCACACTAAGAGTGGCTAAGGTCTGATGTCAAGACAGGTGAAGCATTAAACTTTGACTTTACATAAATCATAACCCCGCCCCCCTTTTTTCTCATCCTGTCTTGCTTAAAGGACCTGTAACCATTTAAGTCAACCTCTTGGTCCAATATATGGGGTTTTATCCATGTATCACTAATTGCAATTACATCTGGTGCATATAGGCTCACCCAGGCCTCCAACTCACGTATTTTTGGCCTTAAGCTATTGATATTTATGTGTGTTAATTTTAGCCCTCTAGTGGTATCCCATAAGGACCTGTTAGAGGTGGCTATCTGAGTATTAACTATGAGGGGGGCAGGGTTTTCCTCAATGTCCCCTGATAGCAGCAGCTTTATACCACATGAGTAAGTTAGCTAGAAACTGAGGTATTTGGGGTGGGTACAGCATTTTTGGGCACAGACATACATCATTAGTTGGTACAGGTTCCCTTGTCACCTGAGACCTTGTAAATATATCAAGGGGTGCTGAAGTGTGTCAGTGGGTAATTCTGACATTCTCTGATTATGCAACGTATCATCACCCTGCACATATTCCTGGCGTATTTGATGCAGGATTTGGTCAGAACCCAGCACTACCAGGATATACAAAACTGCATATACTGTATCATTCCCTGTGCCATTTTCAGCCTGAGCACTTTGGCAATTTCGCTCTTTACAGGCAAGATAACACCTCATCTGTGGTAGTACTGTACTAGGACTGTACTAGGATTGCTCAGCAAGTAACTGCTCTGCTCGTTTATTTTTTCTGTTTCCTCCCTAGCCCTTCACTGCAATAGCTGTGATCAACACATCTAGGGATTGCAATACTGTGTGTTTAGACAGTAATGATTAATGCTTCTATAACAAACAGTAATAACTAATATGTGTACAGTTATTTATTTATTTATTTTAACTTCTCTTCCTGACTAGCAGCACATAGGTTATGCAGGAAGTGTGAGAGGGCAGCCACTAGTGGCGAACCGAGATAATCTGCAAATGGGAAAGTCAGCTGTTAGATTTAGAGGCAGTGCCTGCTAATCACATGGGGTCTCATGGCCATATAAAGGAAGGTCTTGTGGCTATATAAAGGAATGATCGCCAAGGGTGGTGGTGGGGAAGTGGGGTAACTGCCACAAAGTGACAGCGGGGTAAATCAGGAGGATGCCACGGGATCTCAGCAGTCCTACCTGAGGTGGTGGGGGTTTCAGCAGCTCGAGAAGGGCATGGATCTAGTCCTTGTGACCCTCCTAACTTCACTGCAACTGAGATGATGTGGGGTTTCAGCAGCTCGAGGAGGGCATGAATCTAGCCCACGTGACCCTTCTAACTTCACTGCAGCTGAGGCGGTGGGGGTTTCAGCAACTCAGGGAGGGCATGGATCTAGCCCTCATGACCCTCCTAACTTCACTGCAGCTGGGGCATTGGGGGGTTTCAGCAGCTCGGGGAGGGCTTGTATCTAGACCTCGTGACCCTCCTAACTTCACTGCAGCTGAGGCGGTGGGGGGTTTCAGCAACTCGGTGAGGGCATGAATCTAGCCCTCGTGACCCTCCTAACTTCACTGCAGCAGTGGAAGTTGTTCGTCTTGAGTGGGGGGAGATGAAAAAGGACATTAACATTTTTGAGGAGTGGTTGAGAGTGTGACGGCTAAGATTCAATGCAAAGAAGTACGAAATCATGCACTTGGGGCACAGAAATCCAAGGGAGGAGTACAAGATGAGGGGAGAAGTACTGACAGCCACCAGTCAAGAAAGAAACCTGGGGATAATCATATCTGATGACCTAAAGGTAACCAAACAATATGAGAAGGCTGTGGGGAGAGCCAGAGGGATGATAGGGTGCATAGGGAGAGATATCACCAGCAGAAAAAAGGAGGTGGTTATGCCACTGTACAGATCACTATTGAGACCATATCTGGATTACTGTGTCCAGTTCTGGAGGCCACATCTCCGGAAGGACATAGACAAGATTGAGGCAGTCCAGAAAAGGGCAACAAAAATGGTGTAAGGGATGCACCAAAATTCAATTGTGGAAAGACTAGAGGACCTCAATATGAATTTCCTGGGGGTATGATAGAGATATTCAAGTACACCAGGGTATAAACAAGGTATCAGGGGTGTAAACAAGGTACAGAAAAGTAGCATCTTTCAGAAAAGAAGGTGTACAAGAACAAGGGGGCATGATATGAGGCTAGAGGGGGCTGAGGTAGGCTCAGGGGCAATGTGAGGAAGTACTTCTTCACAGAAAGAGTAGTGGATGCTTGGAACAGCATCCCTGCGGAGGTGGTGGGGGAAAAAACAGTAGGGGAATTCAAGAATGCATGGGATAGACATAACAGTACTCTAGTAATAGGGAAGAGAGGGTAAGCCGCAGATCAACTTGGGTCTGTGGTAATAAATTAGGTAGGGAAAATGGGCAGATTAGGTGGGCCACATGGTCCTTATCTGCTGTCACCTTCTGTGTATCTATGTATCTTTTTTTACCAATTTAAGCTTTATTAATACATTTCCATTATAATGGGCAGTTACATCAGATCGAGATGATGAGACATAATTCTAGAACAGTACCAACTGCCCAGCCCACCCCTCACCCCCATTCCCCCTTACAGCAGTAACAAAATTAGGTCGCCCTAATGTGCAATGCGTGGATCAATGGTATGAATGGGTAAAACCAGAGTGTGATATAAGTTCAATGAGGTAACAAGAGTAAGGAATGAAGGGGGTCCCATATCTTACTATACATCTCTAGTCTGTTATGCAGGCTTGCAATTGCCTTCTCTGTTCGAAGGTTGGCAGTGATTTCATGTAACCATTCCTGGAAGGAAGGAACCGATTTTTCCTTCCAATGACATAGAATAAGTTTCTTAACAGAGAGTGCAACCATAGAGATGTGATATTTCCTAATTCTAGCGTTGACCAGGGACATATCCCCTAGAAGACATACCTCCGGAATGAAGTACTCCTGTAGGCCCAATAGGGTATCAAAAAACATCTTAATTGAATTCCATAAGGAAGAAACTTTGGGACAGGACCAGAACATGTGCAAGAGAGTACCCTCTTCTTGCAGGCACTTAGTACATGTACTAGAATTCGAGAAACCCAATTTTTTTTAATTTGGTAGGGGTACAATACATGTCATGTAGAATGTGGTATTGCATGAGGCGCAGCCTGTCTTGGGAAACATACTTATGACAGGATCTCCATAGGGATTGCCAATCCAACTGGTATTGAGGGAGGAGTGAATTCCAGAAACTAGTGGGTCCAAAAATGTCCCCATACTTCTTATAGTACAGCACCTTGTATAGCTTGGATATTATGCCAGGCTAACTGGACAAATGGGAGAACTCAGAAATCGGAGCTAATACCTTCTGGGGGGACAACTCCCCAGGGCTACAATGAGAAGGTGTCTTAACTGCATAACTTTAAAATGGGCTGAGCCTGGAATATGAAACTTGTCAATAATTCCATGTGAGGACAACCAGTGCCCTTCCCCGTCTACCAGGGAAAGGAGTTTTCCATCGCCTAGTTGAGGCAGCCAGTTTGAAGAAATCCACTTTCCGCTAAGGGTGAAAGATGGGGAGTTCCAAATGGATTGAGTTAAGTCAGTCAGAGGTGAATAATGAAGAAATAGACATAACTGTGTATATACTCTTAAAGAGGTACTTATTGTGGTACAGTTAACCATCTTTACATGGGACAACTTGAGATAAAATAGGTTTGAGGGATCCAGGTGTTTAAATTTAATTGAGTCTAACTCAATCTTAAGCCATACTGCTTGTACCACTTCAGGGCCTGGGGAGATCCATCTCAGACAATATGCCAGATGACTGGCCCAGTAATATAGTGCCACATGGGGAATCCTCAGCCCCCCCCCCCAGATTTTGGGGCAGCTAGTTTATGGTAGGCCAACCGAGGATACTTTTCTGCCCAGATAAATCTGGTAAAAATACTGAGCAATTTCTTAAACCATCGTATGGGGATAAAAGAGTTGAGAAGAGATAAAGGGAAATAAATTCTAGGAAATACATTCATCTTAATGATATTAATCCTACCCTATAATGATATAGGAAGTTTAGACCATCTGTCTAGGTCATGCATAATGACCTATGAGAGAGAATCCAGATTATCTTTGACCCATTTCGAAGGGTTACGGGATAGCTTTATACCCAGATATTTAATTACTCTAGGAGTCCAGCCTAAACCTAAGGGGCAAATATCATCCTTAAATACCTTGTGATTTAGTGGGAAAAATAAGGATTTACTTGTATTCAACTTGTAGTTAGATAACGCACTGAACCTAGCTATTTCGTTCAATAGGGATGGTATTGAAGAAACCGGATGGGAGAGATATATCAGCAAATCATCTGCGTATGCTGTGAGTTTAACCTCATGACGCCAACTCTGATACCTTTAAGTATATGGAGAATGTTTTGGATAAGGGGTTCCAGATATAGGTTAAACAAGAGAGGGACAGGGGGCAACCCTGCCTGGTGCCTTAATGAAGTGAGAAATAGTCTGAGAAGGCCCCATTAGCTGAGATTCTTGCTATAGGGGATTTATATAGTGCAGCAACCCAGGAGATGAATACCGGGGGAAAGTTAAAGGCACTCAAAGCCTTGAAGAGAAAAATTCAATTCACCCGGTCGAATGCCTTCTCGGCGTCCAAAAAAAACAAGCCTGCAGGGAAGTCAGCGTCTCTGGAAGTCGAGAAGACATGGGATAGCATATGCAGGTGATCCTCCGAAGAGCGTCCCTTCATGAAACCTACCTGATTCATACCTATTAACTCGGGTAGCACCATGGATAACCTATTAGCTAAAATCTTTGAAAGAATCTTGATATTCTGATTAAGGAGAGATATAGGCCTGTAGCTCTGGACGAGCTCAGGGTCCTTGTCCGGCTTAGGTAGGAGCACTATCAAGGCTTCAAAGAGATGACGATCAACTTCTGACCCGGATAAGATGTGCTGGAATAAACTATTAAGTATTGGCAAAAGAAGATCCCGAAATGTTTTATAGAAAAGGGAGGAAAATCCGTCAGGGCCAGGAGTTTTATCTGAGGGTAAGCCCTTAATAACCTCAGAGATTTCTCCTTGAGTTATGGGAGAGACCAGAGAGGCTGAGTGGTGTATTGGAAGAGGGGGTAGATGTGAGTCTGTCAGGTACTTCTCCATGCTTTCTGGGCTGGGAGGGAGCTCCATGTCCCCGTAAAGCGATTTATAGTATACTGCGAACTCTTGAACTATCTGTATGGGAGATGTTTTTAGGGATCCATCATCAGAAGCCCTAATTGAAGGGATAAATCTAACTGATTCTTGTTGTTTGATGCGAAGTGCCAGAAGGCACCCCGCTTTTTCGCCTTGATCAGAACAACTGGCTTTGGTGCGTATGATAGCTAACTCTGCCTTTTCACGGAGTAGTTCTAAATACTTATCTCTCAGCCCTAGGAGCCTCACCTTGTCCTCCGACGAGGAGTTAACTGAGACATTGGATTCCAGAGCCCGAATTTGGGATAACAAGGACAGTAATTCTCTCTCCCTAGCTCTTTTCCTAGCCACCGAGAGGCCGATGAGAACTCCTCTCATGTAAGCCTTGAAGGCCCCCCCCCCCCATATAATATCTGGCTTTGCACTATTTAAAGGGTTGGACAGAAAAAAGGCCTCAATATGCTCCCTTATGGTATTGCAATAATTAGAATCTTTAAGCAGTTGGTCATTCAACTTCCATCATGTTTCTCTCCTTGACACATCGTGGACTGAGAGATCACACAGCACCAGAGAGTGATCAGAGACAGGGCCAGGTTGTAACGACGAGGACTTAACCCCGGGCAGAAGAGTCTGAGAAATGAATATATAACCAATGCGGGACTGTGAGCCATGTACCAAAGACCTGAATGTGAACTCCTTGGAATCAGGATTTAAAACATGCCAGACATCACAGAGCCCGCATTGGTCCACTAAGTCTCTGAAGGCCCTCTGACCTGGGGAGATCCCCCCCCGATACGTCTCCCGACCTGTCAAGATTGGAATCTACAACTTGGTTGAAGTCGCACCCCAGGACAATCCTTATGGGAAGAAAAGGCAGGATTGAATTTAGAAGTTTCATGAAGTATGCTGGGTCATCAGCATTGGGACCATATATATTGCCCAGTAGCAGAGGTATTGACCAGAGAGTGCCTATAACTAAAATGAACCTACCCTCGGGGTCCCTGATAGTATGAGTTGGAACAAATGGTATACCCCTGTTGATGATAATCATAACCCCACAGCTATTTGAGGAGCCTTGCGCCTCATACACCGTCCCCACCTGTTGCCTCCTCACTTGTGAAGCTTCTGTTTCTAATAAGTGCGATTCCTGTAGGAAAGTAACCTGGGTAAGTAAAAGATTTAAATGTTTGAGAACCTGGTATTGTTTAGATTTTTTCCTGATCCCCTTGACGTTCCATGTTGCGAAAGTCACCTCCTTAGCCATCTACTTATGGGTTCTAAGGGTACTAGAATCAGGGTTGCACTCAGGGTGTATAACCCGAATAGTCTAACCCCCACCCCATTGCTGCTATAAGGTCCTCCCATCTCCCTAGCCCACCCGCAGTAAGCCCCAAATCAAACCCTCTAATGCACCCCCACCTCCCCAACAAGAGCACGTACCCCTCTCCCCCCTCCCAACCCCCCACACTGTACTAAGCAACACTTAGCACAGCACTGGATCTTATCCTCCCCTCCCGCCCTCCGAATTTATCCCCTGCAAGTGCTCGCCCTTATAATTCAAAATACAAAGCAGTCAATAGGCTACGTTACTAAGGGCATAAAGTCAACGAGCGATCTCGGGCTTCTAGGGCCTACGAACATCTGCTGGTGAATCCACTAATGAACGAGAGAGAGAGAAATAGAACTAGGTGCCATAAGTATAAGTGTGAAAAAACGACACTCGAGTCTTGAGAGGGAGATGAAAAAAGCCTGTTCCCTACAGGGAACTATTTCTTGAACCCGAACCAGAGCAGAAAATAACATGGAGGTGTGAGCCCATCATTGAGATAAAAACCTGAAAAAACAAGACCGGATGAGAAGTAAAATAAAATCCAAAGATGGGAAACCCGAAGGAGAAACTACCTAGGGGTTTGTATACCCCTAGCACAGAGAAGCTCCCCCTCCGAAACCAGCAGGGCTTAATAACAAAAGCAATCCTTCTTAAGGCTGGATGACCAGAGTTGCTTTAAACGGGTGAGCTGCGCCCCCTTGTGGACATAGCCTGATCTATCCCACCATTCAAAGGTGCCCTGAAAGCCCGGATTCGCTCAAGAGTCCGAGTACCCATCCTCCAAGGACTAAACAGGAGGCATAACCTGAGACCTAGCCCTGTGTGCTACCCCTGGATACCGAGTAAGCGATGCTATATCGATGCAGTCCCAAACAAACCCCGCAGAAGCCCCCCCTAGGACTCTCCCTGTAACACTATTCCCATTAACAGGCCAGGGCCTGTTAAAAATAAGGTTGAGCCTCTACTAGTAGACCAGTTCTATTAGGAAACATAAGTCGAGTGAATTCCGTCTCAGAAAAGAACGCTGTCCACACAAAAATTCAAACAGCAGTTCGTTCTGAAGTTGCTATGAGTCCCAAAGATCATGAGGCCCTCTCAGGTCATGTGAAACAGGTCTGGCAATGCTGACTTAAGGTTTAGTAACGCAGCACCAGAATCCTCAAAATTAAACCATGTACCATTGACAGAGACTTGTAACTATGCTGGGTACCCCATCCTGAACTTTAATCCAGCTGCTATAATCTTGGATAAAATCGGATGGAAGGCTTTCCATTTCAGTCTAACTGAACCAGGGATATCCTGAGTGATTCTCAGCTTCACCTTCTCCCATCTGACTTCTTGCAAGGCCTTGGCTTTCTGTAAAAAATGCTGCCTTTCCAGATAATTGAGAAAGCGGCAGATGATGGGGCGAGGAGGTGCATCGGGTGGGGGTTTTGGTCGCAAAGATCGGTGGGCCCATTCTATTATGTAGCTTGGGCCAAAGGGAGAGGGGCCAGTGACTTTTTTTACCAACATCTGAATAAAGACAACAGTATTCTGGCCTTCTTCCCCCCCCTCGGGGAGCCCGAGGATTACCACATTATTTCTCCGACTACGGCCTTCCAGATTCTCGAGTTTTGTTTCCAATCTGGACAACCTCTGTTTCGTTAGTAAAAGCTCAGGATCAATGTTTCCAGCTTTCTCTCAATTGAAAATATTCAGGCAGTGTTGTCAGACACTATTGTGGAGACTTCTTCTATCTTTCTGGAGAGGGACTTCAGGTCGATTGCCATATCTTTCATCTCTTCCCGGAATGGTTTGAATTCCTCTAAAAATCTGTTAAGTGTTAGGGGTTCTTGGTCCCCTGCTTGACACGCAGATTCAGGCTTGTCTGGGCCACTCGAGGCTCGGGATTTCTTCGAGTCCTTCTTGGGGGTGGCAGGAGGGGTATGTTTCTGCGGGGCTTTCTTCATGTAAGCCTCCATTTACCACATAGGAACCCAGAACAGAAGAGCACACTGTTCAGAAACAAGAGAACTCTTGCGCAGAGGGTTTAGATGAAATTTAACGATATTCAATAACGATTTCATATTCGGAAAGCAGGAGCTTAGCGGAGGAGCATCTACTCAGCACTCTGCATCACGTGATCTCGCGTGTATCTATGTATCTGTGTGAGATAGAACTCAGTTTCATTCTTTACTAGGGTGTCAAGTAATTTCCTTAGGATAGACATCAAACTCACTGGTCTATAATTGTGGTAGTCTTCTCTAGAGCCCTTTTTACATTGCTTGCGCTTGCTCAAGAAATGTTTTGCTATAGATAACGTCATTTCGGAGATGTGTCACTGACTAGCCCAATGCAGTTCAAGCTGCATTGGGCTCGTCCTTGACAGACCAATGATCATGCAAGCCAAGTATGACAGTGGTTCACAGATTATGGGTGGAAACTTTGTGTAGTTAAAATGAATAAACAGCTCCAATGAGAGAGCACTTCGCCCCTTTGTTTGCAGCTTTATGCAAACACGACTTTATGCAAATGAAAGGGCCAAGTGCTCTCTCAATAGAGTGCTTTATTCATCTCAGCTTCCACTGCCTATCTGGTCTCCATTTCTCCTGTCTTTTCTCCCCTTGTTTGCACAGGTTGTGCTACCTTGCTGTTGCCCACAGACTGGGTGGGAGCAGCACATGTGCACTGTGTGCACAGTTATGGTGATATTGTTGTCTCCGGTGACAGGACTGTTTTTGTTGTCCCTGTGCACCCCTCCTGAAGCAGTTCTTCATCCTCCAGATTGCATCCCCTTGTCACTGGAGCACACTGTAGCGAGAGGGAGGAGACAATGACACACAGCAATGAGCAAGTGTTGCAAAAGTTACTGGGACACAAGCAATGAATCGGAAGGTTGCAGTGAATTGGACTGCTAAATTCTTCTTGGGGCGGTAAGGGAGACTTCGATGCGAGAGGATCCCCCCCCCACATCCTTTGAATCCATAACCAGTGCATGAGGTTGAGGCACCGACTCTCTATTGCTGGGCTGGGTGGACCTCCCCCACAAACAGAAGAGTTTCTTCCCCTGCACCTGAGCAGGCGACAAGGTTTTCCACAACTCTCGGACTTTACTTCAGGGGCTTATTTTCCGGTGGCGAATTCCCTACCTAGGAGCTTACAGCGTGGCACTGCTGTCATTGGGGTGAACAAGTTGGCAGTGTCCTCCCAAGCAGCCAGTTTCTCTCCCTGGTTCAGCGGCTGCTACGCAGGATTCACACAGTTTTTTGGGAGCCAAGTTTGAATCCAGACCCACTGCGCCTGATTGGACCCCTGCCTGCAGTGACACACTGCCTCAGAGCATTGAAAAGAGCCTGAACTGAGCCACACAGCTCACTAGACAGGACTATGATGCTAAATTCTTCCTGGGGTGGTGAGGGAGACTTCGCTGAGAGAGGGCCCCCCCCCATCCTTTGAATCCACAACCAGCGCGTGGGATTGATGCGCCGACTCTGTATCGCCAGGCCGGCCAGACCTCCCCCACGAACAGAAGAGTTTCTTCCCCTGCACCTGAGCAGGCAACAAGGTTTTCCTCAACTCTCAGACTTTACTTCAGGGGCTTTTTTTCCGGTGGTGAATTCCCTACCTCGGAGCTGACAGCATGGCACTGCTGCTGCGGGGGTGAATGAGTTGGCAGTGTCCTGCCGAGCAGCCAGTTTCTCTCCTTGACTCAGCAGCTACTATGCAGGATTCACACAGTTTTTTGGGAGCCAAGTTTGAATCTAGACCCGCTGTGCCTGATTGGACCCCTGCCTGCAGTGACGCACCGCCTCAGACCATTGAAAAGAGCCTGAACTGAGCCCCGTGGCTCACAAGACAGGACTGTGCTGTTAAATTCTTCCTGGGGTGGCAAGAGAGACATCGCTGTGAGAGGGTCCCCCCATCCTTTGAATCTGCAATCAGTGCGTGGGGTTGAGGCACCGACTCTGTATTGTCAGTCCGGGCGGACCTCCCCCACGAACAGAAGAGTTTCTTCCCCTGCACCTGAGCAGGCAACAAGGTTTTCCACTACTCTTGTACTTTACTTCAGGGGCTTATTTTCACAACTCTCGAATTTTACTTCAGGGTAGCCAGTACCTTGGGTCAGGGTCTTCTTTTTGACAGAAGAAACTACTCTAATGGGGGAATCCAACCCCTGCTATACCCTACACCAACTCGTCAGGGTTCCACCTTACCACAGCTAATCTCTATTGAGAGCATATAAGCATGCCTCACCAGAAGTGGGCCCCTGACCATGTGCCCCGAGGCGCACGTAACCCAAGTGCCCCTCTTCCCAATGGAGGGTATTCCTGGCATTTGTCTACATACTGTAACTTCTCTGGGTGGACAGACTCATAGGTTCAGGGTATCCAGAAATTAGGGGACATCAGCTCTATGACTCCCCCCCCGACTTCTACAGTGGAATGCCCCTCTCTAGCACACTTGCCCTCTCCACAGCTCACGAGCTTGTAAGAAAGGGGTTATGTTATGACAAGTTCTACTTTGCATGCAGGACATGCTGAAGTAACCTAGTCCCTTCGGACAGCCCCAAGTTACTTTACCTATTAGCAGCGCTGCTACTCCTGGCAGAAGATATTCAACCCAACCCTGGCCCTCACACCACCAACATCTTAATTGTGTCCTCTCAGAACCCTCACTGGACATCCACAAAGGGGCTGAGGATAGCGCACATGAACGCATGCAGCCTCAAACCAAAAATGCAAGAAGTACAAGCCTGGCTTGACCTCTACAAGACGGATGTCCTCGTCATCTTGGAGACCTGGCTTAAGGCCCACATACTAGATCATGAGACACAAGCCCAAGGTTAAAGTACCTACCGCAAGGATAGGCTCACTAAAAGAGGGGGTGGCGTATTCATTTATGCTAAAGAAGCCCTTACAGTGTCGCTACTAAATCTGCAGCAAAATACCTTCTCTGATGGAGAATATGTTTTTATCCGCATTGCCCTAGGGCACTCTAAACTACTCACAGGTCGGTGCTCCAATCCCTTAAGGTCATCACTAAGATCACAGCCCATGATATCTCTTCAGAGCTCCTCATTCTGGGGGACTTCAACCTGAACTGGGCCCAGGACCCAAGCCAAGCCTTTATGGCACAGACCCAAGAGGCAGGGCTGGTACAGGTAATCTATGAACCGACATGGCTCAATTACAAAATGGGGAATCACACCACCCTTGGCTGGGCTCTTGTGTCCAACCCCTCCAACATCCAGAAAGCTGGAATAATGACGGACACCTTGAGTGACCACTCCCCAATATTCTGCATCTGGAAGAACAGAGCATCTAAGGTCCAGCCCAGAATCCTTACCGCTCACGACTACTCAAAATTCTCTGAAGTACAAATCAATGACTACCTATACAGCCTGGACTGGAGCCCAATCACGCTCCTCCCCACAATGACAGAGGCCCTGGAACACTTCCAGAACCTATTTTGTTCTGCGGCTAACCTCTTTGCCCCTCTAAAAAAACTGAGAACAAAAGGCAGCTGCTACAAGTGGATCTCCCCATCCCTTAAAACCCTCATGATCAGTCGTGACAAGGCCTGGAAGAAGTTCAAGCTCTCCTCCCTCCCGGCAGACCTTGTGACTTACAAAGCCTTAAGAAACAAAACCAAGAGCGCCATCAAACTTGCGAAATGGGAGTACTTCACTCACCTACTAAAAAACAACTTAGGCAACCCTAAGCTATTCTGGCATCATGTCAATGGCCTGATCAGAGGAAACAACAAGACTGAACCTGGCCCCATTGAGGTAAATGGTCAGCTAGTTAGCGACTTTCCTAAAATAGCATCTGCCCTTAACAATCACTTTACAAACCTCGAGGCCTACAAGGCCTGTCTGTCCCCTTTGACCTCTGCTCCAAGCATAGATGAGCCTGCAAGCCTTGAACGACCCTCTTTCCACCTAAGACTGGTGAAGAGAAAAGAGGTTCAAACCCTCCTAAGGGCCCTGAAAGTCAAAGGCTCTGGGGAGCCAGATGGGATGAACCCTCGGCTACTAAAGGTTGGAGCCCCTTCCTTCTCTAGACCCCTGACCTGGCTCTTAAACAGATCCCTATGGGAAGGAATCATTCCTGACCAGTGGAAACAGGCCAACGTGGTCCCAATACACAAAGGTGGCTCCAGGGAAAACATAAATAATTATAGGCCTATCTCCTTGCTCTGCACACTTGCAAATCTTCAAGAAAGACTAATACATGGTCAACTCTGCGACTACCTGGAGGCTCATCAGCTTCTAGCTCCCTTCCAACACGGATTTAGATCTAATCATGGGACAGACACAGCCCTAATCAACTTCTTGAATGATGTACTCAGAGCAATGGATAATGGGATACCCACAGGTGCCATATTCATAGACCTGTCCAAGGCATTTGACCTTGTTGACCATAAACTCCTGTTACAAATGCTGGACAAAATGGGCTTAGACCCCTTGCCCTCAAGTGGTTTGTGAGTTACTTAGCGGACCGGACACAGAGGGTCATCTGGAAGGGTACCATATCAGGTCCACTACCCCTAAAAGGGAGAGTACTGCTGGGCTCAATCCTTGGCCCCCTCCTTTTCTCCTTGTTTACAAATGATCTAAATACCCACTGTGGGGGTAGAACAGTTGTTCAGTATGTGGATGACACCACCATTTACCGATTCTTGGGTAACATGGCAGCTCTTGGTCCCCTTCTCCAAGGTGACCTCACTTCATTAGAGGCCTGGCTGAGAGAAAACCAAATGGTCCTGAACGCAGGCAAAACCAAGGTGATGCTATTTGGGCCCAGATCCCTGGGTCACAACAGGACCTCCTCCTTGCAACTCACTTCATTCTCTGGTAGCAGCATTGAGGTAGTGCCCTCCTTAAAATACCTAGGTCTAACACTTGACCAATGCCTCACCTTCAAAAACCATGTGGACCAGGTTACCAAGACCATACACCATAAACTTGGTACTTGTACTGTCTCAAGGACCAGTTCATCCCTGAGGCCAGGCTCTCATTTGGTACTGGTGTACTGCTCCCCATCCTGACCTATGCCGCTCTGATTATACAGGGCAGGCTAAGCAAGAGGTCTCTAGGATGCAAATATTGTACAACAAGGCTGCCTGGTTCGCTATCCAGGGCCACTTGCGAAGTCACCACTGTGATACGCTGGCCCAGCTATGGTGGCCTTCACTGACCGCACGCCTGCAGTACCCCCTGCTCTGCCTGGCATTCAAGCTACTCAGACCGTCCACTGCACCCAGCATAGTAGGAACCATAGCCATCAAACAAAACCCCCGGAGACTACAGATGTCAGGGCGAACTCTGCTGGAAGTTCCCAGAACCAGGACTAATGCTGGTGGCAGGTCTTTCTCCTACCTAGCCCCCCTACCTGTGGAACCAACTTCCTTCTCCTGTGCAGGTCTCCTCACTCACAAACTTCCACACCAGACTAAAGTCCCACATGACTGATACCAGCACTTGCCATTGTCATGGCTTATAAGATTCCCCCCCCCCCACACTTTCTTACCCAGGTACCCTGTCAGGATCCCTGACCTTTTGTCCTAGTCACTGTCCTTTAGATAGCTCTCCACCTGAAAACTGCTTTTTGCCAGTCATGAATGTATCCTCGCCAACTAGTACAAACAGTATCTGTTGATAACCAGGACTGTTACCTGCATGCCAACCTTAAAAATTGCTTTCTGTAACCCAATTGTCTTTCTGTGTATCCAAATATGTATTGTTATCCCAGGTCGACCCTGAAAAAGGGACCTTCGGGGCTCAGTGGCCCTACTTGGTCATCAAAATTTTATAAATAAATAATAAATAAAATGTAATTGTCCCCAATGACAGTAGTTCTTTTGTCCCCCGGATTGTGTCCCCTTGTCACCGGAGCGCACTGTAGCAAGAGGAAGGAGGCAATGATGCACAGCAACAGGCAAGTGCTGCAAAAGTGTCTGGGAAACAAGCAGTGAATCAGAAGGTTGCAGTGAGCATCACTGGTGTGTCCTGTGTCTTGCTTTCTTTCTGCGTGGTTTCCATTTTGAATGTCATAGCGTCCCCCCAGCCCTGCTTTGCCTCACCCGAGACAGCTGTAGACACACAGAAAGAGAGAGTGGGAGAGTGTCAGCGAGAGACAGAGAAAGGTGTTCACATGTAGTACGTCTGGCAGTGTGAGCAGGTTGAGTGTCAGCATGAAGAGAGATAGAGACACTCAAAATTCTGCACTCCCTCTCCTGAGCTGGCTGTCAGCATGCATTGTGCATTCCCTCTGCTGAGCTCGCTATCAGGCTGCTGCGTGTCTCTGTCTTTGTCTTTCTCTTTCTCTCAGCACTGCGCTGCTATCTTGCTGTGTGCTATGAGTCACTGTCTTTCTGTACTGAGCTGAGTGCCGCAAGGTTCCAGTGAGCATCATTGGTGTGTCGTGTCTCTCTCATTGTCTGTGACAGGGCAGCAAGACAGCTGTACACATACGGAAAGAGACAGCGGGAGAGTGTGAGAGAGAGAGAGACAGACAGACAGACAGAGAGCGCCACAGTGTGATTTAGAAATGGGGCACTTCACAGCACAGGAAGTGACATTTTGGCATCCAAGCAGTCACAGAAACAATGGCACTCCACTGTATTATGGGCCAGTGTTGCTATAAATTGCTACAGCTGTGACTGTGTGTGTGTGTGTGAACTGCAGTGAGGTCTGTCTGTGTTTGTCTCTCTGTCTGTGTTCCAGAGTTGCACAGAAGCTTGCACCCTGCAGAATGTGGATGTTAGGAATCACATTATGGTGTAATTCAACATCTTCTGTAGTCTCCCTGTTTTTGACTATGATGACATTGTCTGTAGTGGAGCTCCTAAATCCTACCCTGTCAGACTGAACCCCATTTTACCTTGCTTGTACTTGCTCAAGAAATGTTTTGCTACAGATAATGGCATTTCAGAGGTATGTCACTGACTATCCTGATGCAGGTCATGTTGCGTTGGACTCATCTTTGACAGACCAATGATCATGGAAGCTAAGTGTGACAGTGGTTCACAGATTATGGGTGGAAACTTTGTGCAGTTGAAATGAATGAACCGCTCCAATAAGAGAAAACTTCGCCCTTTTGTTTGCGGCTTTATGCAAATGAACGGGCCAAGCGCTCTCTCATTGGAGCACTTCATTCGTCTCAACTTCCTCTGCCTCTCTCGTCTCCATTTCTCCTGTCTTTTTTCCCCTTGTTCACACAGGTCATTTGCCAGCAGTTTTGTTACCTTGTTCCCATGGCTCTCTGTCACATCTCTGCCCTGCCTTCCACTTCCAGCAGTCATAGGTAACTCCTGATGACCCTGGAGTGCTGTCACCCTGTGCACTGTAATGCTGGAGTGCTGTCAGCGTGTGATCCGTTACCTGCACTACTTCCCGTGCTACATTGTTTTTTTTGCAGTCGCACAGTGTGATAGTGGCAGACCGAGGAGTGGGTGAGTGGGCTGCAGTGAGCACTGGAGGGACAGCAAAAAGAGTGTTGAATTCACAGAGACAGAGAGACACCTGACACAGCGAGTAATTCAAACTTGCCAGTCTACTCTGTCTGTGAGTGTCTCTCTCTGTCATTCTCTGTGTCTCGGTCCTGGACGTAGTGAGCAGTGGGGAGACAGCAGTGTTTTGCAGTGGGTGCCATTAACAGTGCTGTCCCATGATGTCCACTTGCCATCCTCAGAGCCAGTATGTGTCGATTATTTCTCCTTTACGGTCCCATCCTCCTCCCCAAGCAAAGAGCAGAAGCATCTGCACTGGTGAAGTGCGACACGTGGGACACAGACAGTTTTCCTGCTGGTTCACCCTGCTACAGGGCCCTTGAGAGGGTGAGGGAGGGTGGGGGAGCAGAGAATAATTCCTAGGGCTCAGCACCAAGAGGGGTCCAGGTCTCCCAGCATACTGTATGCGGGAAAGGGGCTGCGAGCTGGTAGGGGCCCCAGAGTCTGAACTTTCCCCAGGGCCTGGAATTCCTCTCAAGGGGCCTGCCCCACCTGCTCCCCGTCCTGCCATATCAGAGACCAGCAGCGAGGAAAGGACACTGAGTTACTGGAAGAGAGAGTGGGATGTGAGAGACAGACACACTTAATAGAGGGGGGGAGAGAGAGAGAGAGAGAGAGAGAGAGAGAGACACACACACACACACACACACACGGGCTCCGGTCCTGTGTCTGCAAGCTTAATCACTTGCAGCAGATCGGGTGCAGGACCCTACTTGCCTGAGTCCCCCCCCCATGTTCTGTGGTTTACATTTGTTCTTTGATGCCTGGAAGTGCACTATCAGTGCCAAGCACCTAAACAGCAAATACAAGCAAGCAACGTTTGGCATTGACAAATGCTTGTTAAAAACAGATATCACATGTGCCTCCCTCCAGGAACTTACTACCCTACCTGTGTAATGTGTTTAATGATCTTTCAAATAGATACTTCAGTGGGTCTGTTGTTTCCATTGCCAGCTCCTTGATAATTCTAGGGTGCACTGCATCAGGTCCCTGGGCCTTATTTACCTTCAGATCTAATAAAAACTTCACCAACTTGGTTTGATTTATTTTGATATTGGTGTTATCCTCTATGCTATACTGTTTTCCCCTTTCTTCTGTACAGCTTTGTTAGATGGAACAAACATATTTATTAATAATGTTCACCATATCCTCATTCCTTCGTATAAGTTCCTCCTCCTCCACAAGTAGTGGGCCTACTCTATGATTAAGGCTTCTGTTATTATTTATGTAACTGTAAAAGGATTTAGAATTATGGATGGCCTCCACTGGTCTCCTGCCTGGGCTATCAAAGTGACAGTCTGGCCCAGAGCTTTTCCCTCAGTTCCTGGCACAATCCCAATTTTCCCAGCTGAAAACCCAGTGGTTACTCACGGTTCTGTAGCTTCACTGATACCACAGGTATCTGATGATGGAACAGGCAAGATGGCTGGATGTACAGTAGAACTCTGATTTACCGAACCTTGCAAACCAAAAATCCCTATCTAACGAACTTGGGCTTTGTCGTCTGACTTTCACCATTAAATTTTAATGGCACTCTTGTGCTGCTTGGGATCACAAACACTGATCAGCTGTCACTTAGCTAATAATAATGTACTGACAATCAGCTTAAAAAAATACAGAGTTAACTGTAACACAGAAACTGAGAATTCTTGATCGCCTTGAGAATATTAAACAATCTGTTGCCCTGGCTGCCGAATATGGGATTGGCAAATCCAGTATTATAGATATCAAATAAGCATAGGAAAAGTTACATTCCTTTGCTATGACAATGGAAGGCTCATTTGGTTCTGGGAGCAGAAAAAAACATGAGTGTGTGCCAAGGGCAGCCATGATGCTGCAATTTATTTGTGGTTTAGACAAGAACAGGAGAATGGTACACCGAACTCGGGGCCAGTTCTGAAAGAGAAGGCGATGATTTTCCACCAAAATCTTGGCTGCTACCTTTCCTTTGTAGCTAGCAATGGCTGGCTACACTGATTTAAAAGGAGACATGGCATCAAGCAGCTTTGGCTTTTCAGGGAAAAGCTAAGTGCAGTAGATGACAGTGTAGCTCTTATCACAGAGCAGCTGAGCAGCTGTTGGGGCTTATGACTAGAGAATCCCTTATTTATTTATTTGGGATTCGGGAAATAACCTTTGAGCCAAGGCTCTTTTACAAAGGTTCCATGTCATGTGAACAGAGTATAGACATTCAGTCAGGAAGGTTACAGAGTTCTAGGACATTTGAGACACTGAACAGCACAACAATCAGGAAAAGGGTACAGAGTTTCCTAGACATTTAAAACACCATACAGCATATGGACATCAACTTTAGTTGATTACAGGTGCAGTTAAGGTGCAGAGGCACTAGAGATTAGGTTAGGTTGGGCAGAGGGTCAGGAAGGACAAGAATTTGATAGGGGGGCCTCTAGTAAAAGTGGTCAAGGAGTCAGGGCTGAGGCTGGGGAGGCAGAGACCCATTGTAGCGTGGAGACGGAGGGAGGGGTGTACAGGAGCAGCCCCTTAGAGTGATTCAGAGGCATTGTCAAGGAGCGTGTGGGAGGGTGGCTTCTGTCTTGTGCTGAGAATGGTTGCTGTTAGCAGAGCCAGGCCTGGTTATCCAGAGTCTATCAGCTGTTGGAGAAGCAGGTGCACACAGAGCTGGAGGTCAGGTAGTGCTTAAGGTCTGATTTGAAGCCATACAGGCTAGTGGGGTTCTGAATGCACTTGGGTACCTTGTTAAGCCAAAGAGGGGCTCTATAGGAGAAGGCACACTGTCCGAGAGCTGTGCGTCGGAAAGGCACCATCAGGGCCCCCTGTGTTCTGCATTTGGTTATATGTTCTGAGCCTGGGAGGGAGAAGATGCCTGCTATGCATGGGGAGCTTTCCCCAGTAATGCTTTTTTGCCTAGGAGGCTTGTGAGGAATTTAGTCCTGCACCCAAGAGACAGCAGGTGTGTCTGTTCATAGAGGGAACAGGTGTGGGTCATTTGGTCGCCATTCAGGATGAGCCTGCAGGTCTTGTTGAGAGCTACGTGCACCCTCTTGAGCACAGAGTCAGATGCTGCACTGTAGACAACCAGGCCAAAGTCAATGGTGGAGAGGATGGATATTGTGACTGATAGGCGAATAGCACTCGTAGTAAGGTGTTTTCTGTACCTGTATAGCACACCAAGTTTGGTGCTGACTGTCTTGACCACCTGGTCAACATGTTGAGCATAGGATAAGGTGTCGTCCAGGGTGACTCCAAGATATTTAAAGGAGTGTACCTGTTCCAAGGGGGTGAGTACATTGTTGGTGATGTTTATGGTGGGGAACCTTTTCTTGAGTTGGGAGCTGGATAGGAGCATGGTCTTAGTTTTTTTGTAATTGAGCAGAAGTTTGTGCTCCCCAAACCAGTCTTCTATTTTATTGAAGCAGTGCTAAAGTGCTGCTTGGAGTGCCTCAATTCGAGAGTTGCTGTTGAGGATGACAGCGTTGTCCACATATAGGATTATCTTGGCATCACAGGCTTGAGGGAGATTATTTAATAACAGGTCGAAGAGCAGGGGTCCCAAGATGGATCTCTGGGGGAACCCTAGCATGACTTCCCTGGGGTCAGACACTGTTTGTCCTGTCTTTACCCATTGTGACCTGAGAGACAGGTAGCCTCGGAACCAGAGTGCTGCATTGGCAGCCACCCCCAGGCTTTGTAGCTGGGCCAGTAAGAGGGTGTGGTTGACGGCGTCAAAGGCTTTTGTTAAGTCTATGAAGACCACCCCTACTAGTTTGCCTTTGTCCATAGCTTTGTGAGCGTAGTCGGTGAACTCTACAAGGGCAGTCGTTGTACTATGCTCCTGCCTGAACCCATGCTGGTTGGGGCACTGCAGTTGGTATTTGCTGATGTAGTCTGTTAGTTGGTCAGCCACAATCTTCTCAAGGGCCTTGGATAGGGGGGAGAGGATTGAGATCGGCCTGTAATTGGACACATTGGTCCTGTCCCTGCTTTTGAGACAGGAGTGAACAGCACTTGTTTCCAGGTGGCCGGCAATTGTGCCAGGGTCAGGGATTTGTTGAATAGTTTTGTAATAGGCTTGAAGAGCACATCAAGAGTTTGAGATACCAGCTTCATGTCTACTCCATCGCTACCCATTCTGGTCTTCCCGAGCACTTTTTTATGTAGAATGCTGCCTCCTTTATAGTAACTCTCTTGAGGTAGAAGGTAGGGTGAGAGGTACTGGGTGTTTTGTCATCTGAGGGAACCTTGGCAGGGTATAGGTAGTCAGGAGGGAGTATTGTCCTTAGATCTGTGAAGGCAGAGTTGAAGGACTCCGCGATGAGGTGTGGGTCCATGGTAGTAGAGCAATTAATGTGGAGCAGCTGTGAGTTTCTCTTTTCTTCTTCCCCCAAGAGATTCTTTATGTTTCCCCAGAACCTTTTGCTGTCACCCCAGCTTTTATCGAGCAGTTCCTTGTGGTGATCTGCTTTATCCCTCCATATTAGATGCATGCAGTGGTTTCTAGCTGCCCGGTGCAGCTGGTGGTCAAGGTCTTTACCTGAGGCCCTGGCTTTTAACCAGAGGTTGTCCCTCTCCTTCATCATGGCTAGGAGCTCGCCTGTGATCCAATCATTAGTGGTCCCCTGCACTTTCCTCCTTTTTAACAGTGCGTATCGGTCGTAAATATACTCTCAATCAGCTGTATAATACTGACAAGACAGTATTGTTTTGGAGATTGTCTTCCTGGCAAGACCTTAGACAGTGGAACTGAAAAGTATGCACCAGGATTCAAAAAGTAGAAAGAACGGGTCACTGTTCTTGAATGTATGAATGCCACGGGAGTTATAAGCTACGGCCTCTTATCATTGGCAAGCCGAGGGAACCCCAATGCTTTCGTCATGTAAACATGAAAAACCTCCCCCTTCAATATGAATCACAGAAAAATGCATGGATGGATGCTGGCATTTTGTACGGTGGTTCATGGACGAGTTTGTGCCAAATGTGCAGTGGTTCCTTTGCTCTAAAAACCTTCCTGTTAAAGCACTTCTTTCTTTGGACAATTCCCCAGTGCATCCTGAGATGCCAACAACCAAAACCCGACATGGAACCATTACCTGTTTATTTCTCCCTCCCAACACTACCTCAAAGCTCCAGTCCTGCAATCAGGGCATATTGGAGATTTTCAAGAGAAATTACAGAAAAAATTGTTGCAGACAGTGCTTGATGACAAAACCCAAGACTTGAGGCTTCAGGACATAATCAAAACACTCACCCCAAAGACGCAGTTTATATAGCTGCTGAGGTGTGGGATGCGGTGCATCCAGACACAACTGCAAAGGCCTGGTCCAGGTCCGATATACTAGAGAGAAAGGAGCCAGCTGAGGACACAGCACAAGCTGATGGAGAAGTCATAACCATAGTGACCCTTGATAACCCCATTACTGCAGTAATGCCAGATGTGGAGGCATTGACAGAGACATGCTCTGAAACTGACATACTAATGGAGCTTGCAAGTACAGTAAACTCACTCTGAACATTTTAAAAGGCAGAAATCAATGAGTGGGTTACCTACAACTTTCACGAGGATAGACATAAATGTTTAGACAATGATTTAGACAATGATATGATTGTCACTGCTGTCACAGGGTAGATAATAGAACAAGCTGAAGAAGACATCAAAGAGGGAGAGGAGGAGAGCGAAAATGACCTTCCAACCAGAGTTCCTAGCCACGGTGAAGCAGAAGAATGCTTTAGTAAGTACTTACTGTAGCTAGAGAACTAAGATGAGTGCAATCTTATGCACCTCCTGTGGTTGCGAAACCTACAAGAGCAAGCTGCCAGAGCAACAGCGGGATCACAAAAAAAAAAGTCCATCACAGGCATCATTAAATAATACAGTACAAATAAAGTGCAGTAATAAGTAAACACACTAAGCCACACAAAGTCCCAAAGTCAATCTCTAAGCACCCCTTACACACCTAAACATTGTGGCACAAGCAGCAAATAAAACAAGCATTTGTCAATGCCGAATGTTTGCTTGCTGGCACTGGCATTGGTAGTGTAGGAGTTACAGAGCTGCATAATAGGAATGGCAGTATTGAAATGAAGCCAACCCCATCACCACCCTGCAGATAGTGACAGGCATTGGGGTGTGCCTTTGGGTCATCAGGCATAATGGCCACGTAATTTCACCACACCCTACCCTGCAGATGCCGATGAGTGTCACGGTGTGCCTTGGGGTCTTTGGCCCTTATGTGCACCCGATTCCATCAGGAAATATTGTGAGATGGGTGCGGTATAGGAGAATGGGGTGAACTTTGGGCCTGAAGAGTCCAAGGCACACCTCCATGCCTCTCAGTGGCTGCAGGGTGTGGGTGGGGGTGGAATGGTATGAGCATTGCAGGTGACAATCCCAAGTCACAGCCCTGATGCCGGTCATTCCCTACAGGGTGGGGTGTTATGGTCAGAAACCATAACGCCTCAGGCATTTGTTGGTATTTTCACTCCAAATTTTCAACATGGGTTTTTTGTGACTCCTACTTCATGAACAGTGGCAATATCAGTTTGTTAGCCAAAAGCTGCTTTTGCACAGCGACTATGGCATTTGTCACCACAGGTGCAAAAACACATTCTGCACAGGATGTGAAAATGACAGCTGTACTGTTCATGGGGAGGTGTAAAAAATGGCAGTGTTGAAAATCTGCAGTGAAAATATTAAAAAAACTGGTGAAGTCACGAGCGCGCGTAGAAACTGTGCAACGTGCACCCGTAATGTAATTAGTTTTGGAATTGTTTACAGCAGATTGTCAACACAGGCATTTTGTGACCTCCGGTCATGAACAGTGTCACTGTGACTTTCTTTATCTGTCCCGAACAATGATTTCCCACAGCGATCACGTATTTCTTTGCTGAAAGTGTGAAAACACATTTCAGCCATGTTGTGAAAAATGACAGCTGTACTGTTCTAAGGAAGTGTAGAAAAATGCCACTGGTGAAAATGTGGACTAAAAATATTACAAATTCATGAACTTACGAGGGTGCGTAGAAACTGCGTAATGCTCACTCGTAACACAGTCATTTTTAGGAATTTTTTCACCAAATTTTTAACATAGCCATTTTAACACTTCTGCTCATGAACAGTATGACTGTGATTTTCTTAATGTATGCCATACACTGAGTTCACACACCGACTGCGCCATTGTGCGCTACATGTGCGGAAACACATTTTGGGTGAGAAGTAAGAAGTGACAGCTGCACTGCTCATAAGGAGGTGTGGTAAAATGGCAATGTTGGAAATCTGGAGTGAAAATATTGAAAATTCGTGAACTTACTAGCGTGTGTAGGAACTGTGCAATGCATGTTCGTAAAATAGTCATTTTTGGGAATTTTTTCACCAAATTTTTAACATAGTCATTTTAACACCTCTGTTCATGAACAGTGTCACTTGATTTTCTTAATGTGTCCCGAACATTGATCTTGCACACCGACTGCGCCATTGAGATGTGAAAATGACAGCTGTACTACTCATAAGGAAGGTGGTCAAATGGCAATGTTGAAAATCCAGAGTGAAAATATTGCAAATTACATAAACTCTCTGACGTGCGTAAAGGAACAAGCGCAATCTTCGTTGTAAAACAGTCACAGGAATTTTTTTCACCAAATTTTTCAACACAGACTTTTTGAGAGCCCACCTTATGAACACTGCCATCAGTCATTTCGTTAATCAGTCCTGAAAGGTAATTTCGCGCAGTGACTGCGAAATCACCCTTCGGGCCCGATTAACGCTATGACAGTGACAGAACTCATGAGGAAGGGTCCCAAAAACCCCATGTTGAAAATTTGGTGCCAAAATTCCAAAAAATGCCTGAGATATGCAGCAAAGTTGAAAAAACCCTATTCATTACATTATACAGCTTACCGGCATTTCCTCAGTTCGCGGTCGGTTTTGAAGAGTGCAGTTGTGTTCCCGGTCCACCGAAGATCGTCGCGCTGAGGTCTGGAGGTAAGTATGGTGTGAGGGGGTGTGTGGGGAGGCAGGGTGCGCAGTGGGTGGGCGCGAGTGGGGCAGAGACAGCAAGGGACCGTTTTGTGTTGCAGGTTTGTTTTTACAAAGGAGGAGATGACGCGGGATGTTTGCTGTACTTGGGGTGGCTCCCAGCGTGGCACACATGGGGCACGTGGGAGCCGATGGAGGGATTGATCACACCTCTGGCGACAGCATCTGTTGCCATGCTGGGGTGGGCTCCCAGTATGGCACCCTGTACTCTTGGGGGACAGTGGAGCCGGCGGGGATTGGGCACCCCGTCGGCTATACTGCTCTGGAGGTAGCACGCGGTGGCGTGCATGCGTGCGGTGTGTGTGTGTGTGTGTAGGGGCGCGCATGAGCAGGTGATATCTTATCACTGCTCACTGAAGCGTAGCTCCCCCTTTCAACTGTACGCCACTGCATTTTGGACTGTCATAGACAGCTCCAGCAGGCATTGGAGAACTGGGGCCGCGCCTGCAGACACACTGACTGAATTGGAAGAGGGCTGCCACACCTCCGAAAACTTGGATGATGGCACTATGTTTCTTGCACATGCGTGCAAGCAAACATAAAAAGCACTATAGCTCCTATTCCCATTACACACTCCCTCCAACCCGAACTCCTGATTATCTGATCTAAACAGATATCGCCCAACCAGTTTGGATAATTGAGGTCCTACTTTACTTCTGGCTGGACAGGAGGCTTCCCTGGGATTGTCTGATGCTCATCCACCAGTCTCATTTCTCTACGGTCAGTCTGGTGCTGCAAGTGCAAAGGGTCCAGTAACCCTGAAGCAGGCAGTGGCCTTCTCAGTTGATCAGTCTTCGAAGGAGTTCGTCCCCAGAGGGGAAAGCCACTAGTGAAAACCCCAACTCCAATCCTGGCTTTTAAACTGTCAGCTTTGATAAAAATGGTTGTTTTCTTCAGAAAAGAGTCAGTTGCTGTATTCCAGACTTCCTTAGCCTGGAGGTCTGCAGTACCTGGCAGACTGGCTCACTGGCTCACAACTCCTATCTCTCTGTCACACAGGAAGAACTGGCTGAGCTCAGCTTGTTTACTTTAATTCCCTTTTATATTTACTGAACTTAATGCCTTATTGGTCAAAAAATCTCCTGGCTGGCTGGGCTCTGAAATGCCGACCCAACCATGCAAAACATACATGCAGAGTCTATAGTGTTGCAAACAGATGATTAGCCCAAATTCCCAGGTTGGAGATTTGTGACCTCAGACCCATTTTCTAGCAGTCTGTGCTGGAGTTAGAGGCTTGAAACTGCATGTGCATCACCCATTATGTTTACCTCCTGCAGTTCTTTGATTTCAGCCTCTGCTACTTTTATTTTAACTTACAATGGCTGCTTTATTCCTGTCCTGGCTACGCTGCCTGCCATGGGGCTAGGACTGCTTTTAATTTTCATGGCACATAGCCTGTAAAGGTAGTGTAAGCACCATTTTGGGAGGGGTGATTACACACTCAGCCTGCCAGACTATTGGTGTTCCCGTCAAAATAGTGTCCATATGTTCAACGTTCAAGTGGTATTTGCATAAGCATTATTATCAAAAATACAGAGTTCTATCTAACACCTGATGCCTAAATACTCAATGCATTTATACATATTTACAAAGTATACATTTCTTGCTAGACAAGTTATTCCTATCTATCCTGAGCATTCAGTTGGCATACAACTACATTTCCCCCACCTGAACCATATGTATCACATTGGGAGGTACATCATAGAAGCAATGACCCCTATGCACCACAGGGCAAAAGATACGCACCATAGGTATGTACCCCACCCATGGAGCTTCGCACCTGTGGACAGGTGCGCACCAGCGGCATTCATGACCACTGGCCACCTGTCTGTGGCCCACCCCAGTGTGCAGGTTAATGTGGGGTGGACGGGGGCGGAGTTGCAGTCCCAAGCGGGTGGCCAATGGAATGCACTGCTTGGGACCCAGAGTGGATCCCCCATGCATGATGGTGTGGGCCCGAGATGCTGAATCGGCATTCATGGACCATACAGGTGACTGCCATTGACAGTAGAGCCTCCCCTGGCACATAGTGGGGCTCCTGCCCCAGGACTGCAGTACCCCTGCCAGCACACAGATAAGACACCCCCCCCATGCACCAACCACATCACCCCAACCCCTGGACCTGGCAGGAGGAGCTGTGGCCAAGGGCAGCCGGTGGCAATGCCCACTGCACACCTCCTCCACTGCCTGTACTGGGAATTGGGCATATATGTGCAGGGGGTGTCTCTGAGCTGCAGAGACTGGGAGGGCTCCAAGTGTTGGAGGGAGGGTGCTCAGGACCAGTTGTGCTGGGAGGGGGACCCTGTGGGTGCATGGGCATGGTCCGCCTTGACATATCCGACCCACCCCTATGCCCCCCTGCATGTTGCATTGCACAATCTTTGTGAGTGATGCATAGTGCAGGCTATTCCTATGTATTTTCATAACTTGTGATAGGTGGTTTGCATAATAAATATAGTAAACTTTAACAACATTTTGCAGTTGCTCTCTCTTTCCGTATAAGACAATAAAAATACCTACCTTAATATTATATGGTACATAACTGTGGTGCAGGAGAAGTGTAACCATCAGATATGGGGGTGACTACAGGAAATGGAGGGGCCCCAACAGAGGTGGGTTGCACAGGGCCCCAAAATGGTTAAGGCCAGCCCTGCCTTTGGTCTTCCTCCTTTCACTTATATACCTGAAAAATGTCTTGTTCCCATTCCTTACTGCCTGTGCTATTTTCTTCTCCGTTTGCACCTTTGTGCTCCTTACTACTTTCCCTGCCTCCCTCTGCTTCTCCTGATACACTACACTATCCTCCTCCCTTTGTGTCTCCTTATACCTCCTGAATGCTAACTTTTTTGCCTTTACCTTCAGAGCTACCTCTTTTGAGAACCATAGCGGTCTCTTTTTCTTCTTGCTTTTGCTTACTTGCATGATGCAAAGGTCTGTTGCCCTCATAATCCCCGCTTTTAGTTTTGCCCACTGTTCCTCCACTCCAGCTAAGTCCCTGACATGACATCCCTGAGGTATTCCTTCATCTTTGTAAAATCGATGATCACTGTTCCCCAGGTGGCCATCCACAGTGACTTCTTTTTTGAACTTGAACTTTTATTAAGAGCAGTAAACGTTACAATTACTAATTCTATTCTTATCAGAGAGTACATAATAACTATTATTCATAATAACCTTGCCCAGGAACACAGTCCGGCAAAATCTATCCAATTAAGGGACAAACATAACTATAGATAGCTGTATAGACATTAACATTATGTCCGTCTCTTTCCAGATTTGTACCCCTGGAAGATCAGTCCATCTAACCATGAGATGTGCATCGCACCAACGAGAAAAAGAAACAGAAAAAAGAAACAATGTATCCAGATTTAAAGCTCTTCTTATACTGTATAACTGTATACAATGTGTTCTGGACTTTCTTTAAACTATATGTTTTACAGTAAGCTATATTTCAAGACACTGCTCTCATCACCTACAGTGACTTATGCAACACTGTCCCCATTGGTGAGTACAAGGTCCAAAAGTGCTCCCTTACGAGTGGGCTCCCCTAAAGTTGCCTGAGGAATGCCCCCTGCAAGGAGTCTAATATGTCCCCAATCCTAGGTGAAGCTGCAGCTACAATGCTCCAATCTACATCCGGCAGATTGAAGTCCCCTACCTGCAGCTCCTCTCCCCTGTTTGTCATCTTTTGGATGGCTTCCATCAGAACCATATCCATCTCTTATCTTCCCTCCTCCCCCCCCCGCTAGAGGTCTGTAGATCACACCAGTGCAAACAGCGTATCCATTCCCTGTCTCTAGGGTGACCCACAGTACCTCCGCCAAACCCTGCATTCCCTGTATCTCTGTTGCTTTTATGCTATCCCCCACATAAAGAGCCACTCCTCCTCCTTTCTTAACCACCCTGTCCTTCCTGAACAGAGTATAGCTTGGGATGGCTGTGTCCCAGTCGTGGTTCACATTGCAACATGATTCGATAATGGCGACAATGTCCAGGTAGGCTTCTGCCATAATGGCCACTAGGTCTGGGATTTTATTTCCCAGACTTCGAACATTTGCATACATGGCCTTCTAAATTCTTCTACCACCCTGCTTGTCAGCCTCCCCTTTTCCCTTTTTCCTTTTCTCCTTACCCCTTCTCCCCTCATTCCCATCCCTCTTCATTTCTACCATTTTTTTTCCTTGTTATTAGATACCCTTGGGGATTTCCCTCCATTAAGGTATTCTCTACTGATTACTTAATTTTGCAGGGAGGGGGGTACAGTTTTTGTCTTCTGCTTCCTTCTGCAAGCCCCTTCAGCTAGTTTAAATGCTCCCTGGTGAAACATTTAAACCACTTACTGAGGACTGTGGTTCCCTTCCTGGATGGTAGCAGGCCATCTTCCCTGTATAGGCCTTTATCCCTCCGGGTGAGACCCCAGTCCCCAGTGTAGCAGAATCCCTCCTCTCTGCACCACTTCTTCAACAACTGGTTGAAGCTCCTGATATGGAGTACCCTGCCCTCCTCCCTTTCGTAGACAGGCAGCACCTCTGAAAAGGCAACTGAGCATGCTACTACCTGCCTTAGACTCCTTCTTAGCTCCCTGAACAACTCCTGCACTATCCTGACCTCATTCCTAGTCAGATCATTAGTCCCTAGATAGACAATAATGTTCAGCTCTCCCTCCCATCCTGCTGCACTAGTGATCCCCAGGATCTGCTTCCCCTCCCTCTGAACCATGGTGCTGGGTAGGCACCTAACTTCCCTCTCCATCTCTCTTTCTGCCCCCAAATCTATCCCCCGCACAATGTAGTCCCCTACCAGGAATTGCTTATTCATCCTCCTCTTGGGTCTTCTGCTACCCTCCCTGGGGACTTCATTACAGAGGACTCCCTTCCTCCATCCTCTCTGGTCACTACTATGGGTGCCTGCATGGGACATTCCCACTCTGCCAGAATGGCATAGGAATTGTGTAGTGGTGCCATATGGGAAATGTGCCTCTGATCCACCACCCTCACCCTTCCTGAGCACACCGTAGTCTAGCCGCTCTACTTCCTTGGCACCCTTTGAGGTAGCAGTGGTGGATGTGATGGTCCCTGGGTGTGGAAGAAGGCACCCTGAATCCTGGCCAGCTCGGTCTGGAGCCTAGCAACCTCCTTCCTCAGCCCAGAGAGAAGCACATAAATGGGGCAGCACTGCCATCTCCAGAAAGTCTACCTGAAAACTGCCAATCCACAGCCACTACACTGCACCACTCCCAGCATACCTACTTGCTGCTCTGCCTGTTTATGATTTTACTTAATTAAAACCTTTTTTTACTCCTACCCTAGATGGTGTGTTTTGTCTATTCCCAATTTTTTGTGTGACCCTAACTCTCCTTACTCCCTTGTAGTATGAGCTACAACAATAGTTTAACAGGTCTGCACACTGAGTACTAGTTTGACGTTGGACTGGCACCCAGTACATCAATTTGTTATATTACAACATACACACTCTCAACACTTTACACTTTTAAAACATTGTACCTTATTTTACCTATATCCCATCAGTGAGTGCAGCAACAACAGACAACAGGCTCTTACCTTAGCCACCAACAGGGTTCTCTACTTCCCTGCTTTCTCTGCTGCTGCCTAAGATGCTAACCTTGTACCCTTTCCACTCCTTCGCTGTTCCATTTACTTGATGGGTCACACGTTAGATGTGCTTCCTTTTATCCACCCCAGCAGACCCGCCTCCACTCTATAGTAAGCTCCCGATTGAAGCAGGGGTCAAAGGAGGAGGAGGATAAGTCCAGCAACTAGGAAGACTGCTATCTGATAAGCAGCAGTCAGTACACAGAAAAGTTGCTTTCATTCTGGCCCCTTGTTCTTTATTAAGTGCCCTCAGCTACCTGAGCCCCCTCAGCTCCAGTGCAGCTGTATGTTTGATTTGTGCTGCCCAATATCAGGTCTCCCAATGTGGGGGGTCAGACCCACTCTAGCTTTCGAAAGTTGTCATTTTCACGGCTGTGGAGCTCCGCAGTCATTATGGCAACATAGGAGTTTTAGTATAACACTGTGGAAGCACGTGACTGGACTGCTGTCTGGTGTGCTTCCACAGTGCTGCGGTGGAACTCCAGTAGTGCAGTTTTTATGCGGCCCTTCCCCTCCGTGGGCCACTTAAACACACCCCCTTCTCTCCAGCGCTCTACTTTTTGCACCATTATTCCGGCACTGATGGTGCCATGCCCAAGATGGCCACCACAGCCAACTGCACATGCGCAAGTCTCGCGCAAGTGCAGTTTTGTTATATCGGTCATCTTCTATATGGCTGATCCAGTACTGCATTTTCCTTATGGCTGCTCTGGTGTGGCGAGGGTTCCAATTACTGTTTCACTGGAGCTCTCACCACTATATCTCGCCACAACAGCTTAATCTGGTTCAAGGTCAGTTGGCATTCATCTGTATCCCCCTCCCCTGGGTCGTGCCTGAAAATGGGCAGGATTTGTCTAGTGCACTTACCTGGTCAACAAAAACTAAAAAATATCTACCTGCTATCTGTTTCTTTTTTTAACACAGCACTAGCACTCATAACAGCTCTGCGCAGCTATATCGGCTTTGACATGATTTTGTTTTATATGCCACCCTCGGCCTCTTCTCTTCCCACAGAAGTAGAGAAATCTGCTTATCCTAGTTTGTAAAAGAGTTTAGTAGTGGGTGATTAGTAAGATCTTGAAAAAATAGAGTGATGGGAGTAGATTCATTCTAATTGCTTCTATTCTGCTGATGAGGGGCAGAGGCAGGAGCTGCCATCTCTGTAAGTCAGTAACAGCAGTCGTGAGGGGTTTGTAATTCTTATGAAATAATTGCATCATATCTTCTGGTATATGCAGTCCCAAATATTTAATCACATGCTGGTTCCATTTGAAGCGGTTTCTGGTCAGCAGCTCTTGTGAAGGTGTGTTGGCCACTCTCAATACCATTGTGTTGTCCTTGTTCAGTTGGTAGCTTGCCATTGCCAGAGAATCAAAATGCTCCCGGGCAGCCCGCAGGGCTGGGAGTGAATGCTCTTGGTTAGTAGGATATACCAAGAGATTGTCTGCATAATATGCAATACTTTGCTCCCTGCCCACCCAGTGTGAACACCATGAATGTATTTTTGGCTCCTAAGATATGCCGCTATAGGCTCACTGTGTAGGGCAAAAAGTAGGGGGCAATGGGGCTGCCCTGTCTGGTATCCCAAGACAGAGGAAAGCATTCATAAAATGCCACATTAACTTTAACTACCACCTGGGAGGAAGGTATACATTCTGAATTAGCTGTTGTGAAGATGCGGGGGAACCCAAAGACCAACAGGGTGCCATGGAGGATCCTCCCAGACACCCTTTTGAATGCTTTCTCAGAGTCCAGAAATGGGATCAATGGGGTTTATTCACAAAAGCCCTATGTGCCGCATATATGTGGCATATAGGCATGGCTATGACTGAATACCAGGCAGCAGGGTCCAGCAGACTCCTGGCAGCATTCATGACAGGTGTGCTAGCACCTTGCACACCCGATCCCTGGCTACCTGCACACATACGTGCCATGGGTGGTCTGGAGGCATGCCAGCACTCCATGCCATTCACTAAGGTGCGGAGTGCTGGGCCAGGGGGGTGCAAGATATGCTATGGGGGACCCTGCTGTTGCTTTTATGTGCCCCCCAACAGATACCCACTGGGCTCTGTTGTGGCAAAGGGAACCCCCTGTACACTGCTGCCCCAGCCCACTGGGCTGCCAGGGAGGGCTGGGGGCAGCCATTCGGCTAGACACCCATTGAACTCCATGTCCTAGGGTACATGCCTTCCCGGGATTCTCTGCATGCATGCAGCAAGGGATCTACTTTGGGAACGAATGGATGCCTGCCCAAGTCCTGCGATCCACCCCAATACAGCTATGCATGGGGGGAGCAGAGGTATGGACAGGCAGCTGGCAATAGTGAATACCAGCCGATGCATGCCTGTCCTGGGGTGTGGAGCTGCACGGGCTCTGTACATGTGAATCGCATGTGCAATCCACCTCTTTTTTTAACTTACTTTACTTTATTCAAAAAGTTTGAAATAGAACAAAGGCACAACAAGTAGCAAACAGAACCAAAACAGAAATGAAAAATACATGCATACATCCTAATCATCCAGGGTGGAAGAATAAAACTATGATACAGAGCACAAAGTCGGAATATGGAGTGCACAACCAATACGGTCGGTAGATCTCACATCTAAGATATGTAGCTAACTTAATCTTAATAGTAAAAACAAATAAGCAGTGTTGTACTAGACGGGAAACTGGAAATCTATAAACCCTTAAACTAAAAAGTATGTCAAAGCAGAACCACATGACATAATGACATAACAGCAAAAAGAATACTGTATAACTTAGGAAATCAATAGAAGAGTGAATAACTTCTCCCATCTGCTCTGGAAGGTAGGAAGGACATGTCGTAGACTGGTAACAGACTTCTTCATTCAAAGAATAATTAACAATCTGCCCTTTTGTGAATAGGCCCCAATGTTGGAATGCGTATTGAAGTAAGATATTATACAAACAATGGAATCAGCACCAGTCATGGTTAATTCTGACTGTTTTCGATTATGCTTTCTCTCTCTCTCTCTCTCTCTGAAGACGTCATGAGCGAAAGCAGTCAGTGGGATTCAGTATGTCAACTCCCCCGTTAATTACTACTAACATTGTGAGTTTTGCACTGCCTTATTTATGCAATTTAAAAGTACAGTACTGCACTAAATAAATTTGGCTTTAATTATCAGTGACTGATGCTGGTTCCACTGTTAGCACAGTTTTTAATTTTTCCATATCACAGTCAGGCTGCGGAGTGACCTGTTTGTTCCTGTGGAGTAACATACTGCAGTTTGAAGATAGTCTTTACATTATCTTGTGTTTATCTCTATAGGACAAAGCCCACCTGGTCCAGGGTAATTGGGAGCACCCCCCAACCTCCCAGCATGAACTCCCATGAACAATTTATAGTCTGCCTTCAAGACTGAAACAGGCCTGTAAGATTCGCATCTTGTTGCATCCCTCCCTCACTTCAGAATGGCCGAGAGATTGGTGTACTGCCAGGAGGGAGGAGGTGCACCCCCTCTGATTACTTCCTGAAATGTAGCTAACAATGGTGCAAAGAAGGTATCTCGGAACATTTCATAGATGCATAGAAACAGACTGCTTGGTCCATACAGTCTGCCCTTTTTCCCCTACCTGTATTGTTTACGAAGACCATACTTGATTTACCACTCTTTCTCCCTCACCCCCTTCCTTTCCACTATGATTCCCTTGTGCCTATTTCATGCATTCTTGAACCCTGCCGCTGTTTTCGCCCCCACCACCTCTGCTGGAAGATTGTTCCAGGAATCCACCACTCTTTCTGTGAAGAAGTACTTCCTTACATCTCTCCTGAATCTACCCCCTCCAGCTTCATAGCATGTCCCCTTGTTCTTGAGCACCTTTTCCTCCGAAAAATATCTTCCTCCTGTACCTTATTTACCGGTATCTTATTTACCTCTGTGAGGTATTTCCTCTGAGAACACTGAGCAAAAGCATTTGTTCAGGATGTCTGCCTTTTCCTGGCCCCCCTCTGCACTGTCCTCTCTTCCTTTTTTAACCTTACAATCTCACCCTGGTCTTCCTCTTTTCACTTATACACCCCAAAAATGTCTTGTCCCCTTTTGTTACCTCCTGAACTATTCTCTCTTCAGTTTGCACCTTTGCTCTTCTTCCTGCTTTCCCTGCTTCCCACTGTGTCCCCTGATACACCTCCCTATCCTGCTCCCTCTGCATCTCTTTATACCTTCTGAATGCTACCCTTTTAGCCCTTACCTTTTTAGCCAGCCACCTCTTTTGAGAACCATGGTGGCCTCTTTTTCCTTTTGCTTTGCTCACTTGTTTTATGCAGAGGTTTGTTGCCTTTACTATGCTCCCTTTTAGCTTTTCCCACTGTTCCTCTACCCCCTCCCATGCCATGACCCCTGCCAGGGCATCCTTGAGGCATTCACCCATCTTTATAAAATTTGCCATCCTGAAGTTGAGAACCCTCGCCCTTGTATTGAACTACACCGTACTGTGATCATTGATCCGCAGGTGGTCTCCCATCTTGACATCCACAATACTGTCTCTGTTAGTGAGTACCAGGTCCAGTATTGCCCCCTCACTAGTGGGTTCACTGATTAGTTGCCTAAGGAATGCCCAAAGAGTCCAGGATGTTCACACTTCATAGAAACATAGACTTTAATGGCAGATAAGGACCGCTTGGCCCACCTAGTCTGCCATTTCCCTACCTATAGGATAAGCTGCAGATCCTAGTTAACCAAAAGCCTAGCTGAAGCCGCTGCTGGGAGTCTCTAATATATATCCGGTAGGTTGAAGTCCCCCACCAGCAGCACCTCTCTGTTTTCTGCCATCTTTCCAATGGCTTCCACCAGTGCCTTGCCTAATTCTTCCCACTGTGCTGGAGGTCTGTAGATCACTCCAGTGTGAATAGTGGCTCCAATCCCCATCTCCAGAGTGATCCACAGTACCTCTGTTTCCCCCTGTATTCCCCTGTATCTCTGTTGCTGTTATGCTTTCCCTCACATAAAACATCACATCCCCTCCTTTTCTTCCCACCCAGTCCTTTCTGAACAGAGTATAGCCTGGTATCACCATGTCCCAGTCATGGTTTTCTGTACGTCATGACTCTGTAATGGCTACAATAGTCAATTCAGCCTCTGCCATGATAGCCTGTAGGTTTGGAATCTTATTTCCTGGACGTCTAGCATTCACACACACAACCTTTCAGATTTTAGATCCACTCTACTTGTTGTCCCCCTTTTTTCCTTTTTGCAATCCCTCATTTTCCCCTCTCTTCTTAATGCTCTCATTCCCTTCCCCCATTATCTCTACCACCCTGCTTTCTTTATTAATTTGCACCCTGGGGGATTCAACTTCCATTGGGTTCTCCTTACTCTCTACTTCAGCCTGTGGGGAGGGAGGGCAGTTTCTGCCTCCCTGATGCCTTCTGCCATCCCCTTCGAATAGTTTAAATGTTCTTCGAAGGAACATTTAAACCATCCACTAAGGATTGCAATTCCCCTCCCAGATAGATGTGAGTCATCACCCCTGTATAGGCCTTTATCCTCCCAGGTGGGTCCCCACTCCCCAATAAAGCCAAACCCCTCCTCTCTGCACCATTCCATCAGCACTGAGTTGAACCTCCTATTGCAGAGATCCCTCTCCTCACCCCTGTCAGAGACAGGCAGTACCTCAGCGAAAGCCACTGAGTGAGCTGCCTAAGACCCCTTCCCAACTCCCTAATCTTCCCCTTCACTATCTCAGCCCTGTCCCTAGCCTGATCATTAGTCCCCAGGTGGACAATGACATCCAGCTCTCCCTCCTGTCCTGCTGCCCTAGTGATCCTCAGGATCTGCTTCCCATCTTTCCAGGCTGTGGCACCTAGCAGGCACCTAACCTGCCTATCTCCTCCCTTTCCTATTCCAAAATCTATCCCCTCACAGTCGAGTCCCCCACCAGAAGTTGTGTCCTCCTCCTTCTTCTCCTCTGGGATTCTCCACCACCCTCCTCGGCATCTCCACAATGGAGAGCCCCCACTTCCTCCCTGGTTGCTACTGCAGGTGTCTCCTTTCGACAGTCCCGCCCCACTAGAGTGGGTAGGAATTACGTAGTGGTACCAGCTGAGAAATGTGCCTCTGTCTCACCACCCCCAGCCTTCCAGAGCCCACTACAGTCTAGTTGTTACTTCTCCCTGGCATCCTCTGAGGTAACGGTGGTAGGCTTAGTGGCTCCTGGGTAGGGGAGGAGGTCCTCCAAATCCAAGCCAACTCAGCCTGGAGTCTAGCGACCTCCTCCCTCAACCCAGAAAAGTGTGTGCAGATGAGGCAGCACCGTAGTCTCCAAAAGGTCTCTCTGAAAACTGCTGCCCCACAGCCGCTGCATTGCATCACTTCCAGCATTCACAACTTCTATTCTTCCTGTGCTACTTGTAAATACTTTTGTACCCTTGCCACTGATAGAGTGTTTCTATTTTTCCCCTTCATTGGTTTGTTTTCTATTTGTGTTTCCCTGTGCCTTGTTTAAATCTCTTTATACTCCTATCCTAGATAGGGTGTTGCATCTATTCACAGTTTTGGCCTACCCTTGATCTTCCACCCTTCCCAGCAGTGACTGTTGCACAGTAGTGAGCTGGTTCCTTGTTTTAGGTGACCAGCAGAGTCCTCCACTTCTCTGCTTCCTTCTTCTGATGCCTGTGATGCCTGTGATGCCTGTGATGCCAGTTACCTGTTCCACTCCTTCGCTGTTCCACCCACTCGCTTGGACTCGAGCATGCTGGACATGTTAGTGGATGTCAAAATGAAGGGAAACCCCCAGCTCTTTCACCCCAGATAAGATTTGATACCGGTGTTGGGTTACCAAGGAAAGGGCTTTATATACTAGGCCAGTGTAGGACCCTAAATGAGTACCCAGCTGAGATGGTTCTAATTACATGATTGAAGGGTTCGTCTGGGCTAGAACTCATTCCCATAGTAGGGCTTTTCCCTGCCTTTAATCTGGTAATGGTTCTGGAAGCTTCAACCCTCTGTACTGGCCTTCAGAGGGCCTGAGCTGGGAGTTTAGTCAGGTGGAGCAGAGGGAGATTCTGAAAAAGGTTTCATATTCTTTGTCTGGGGTCTTTTGGAGCCGGGTGTACAGTGTCTCATAGTAATCTTGGAGGATATGTAAACTGTCCTTTGTCTTGCATAAAAACATAGAATGTGATAGCAGAAAAAGTCCATTCAGCCCCTCTAGTCTGCACAACCCCATCTAGTGCTTGGGTAATGACCCTACTGACCATATACCCTTTTTCAAATAGCAGCTTGATCTTTTACTGATCTTATCAGATCACTGTGCCTGTTCCACCCCAGTCTGAATCCCTCCACTGTTTTTGTACGTAGTACCTCTTTTGGAAATGTGTTCCATTTATCTACCACTCTTTCTGTGAAAAAGCACTTCCGGACATCCTCCTGAATTTTCCTCTGATCAGCTTCAAAGGATTCCTTCTTGTGTTCAAGTTTACATTTAAAGTGAACAATTCATCCCTGTTTACTCTACCATTCCAATGGAGATAATTATATGTTGCTATCATGTCTCTCCTCTCCCTCCTTGTTTGCAAAGTATACCAAGCTGAGATTTCTCAGACTTTCCTTGTATGATTTATCCCACAATCCCTGGATCATTTTGGTTGCCCTCCTCTGTACTGCCTCCACTCTGTCAGAGTCCCGGTAGGGCTTCAGAATCTTGCACAACACTCTAGGGGTGGGCAAACCAGAGATCTATAAAGTGGAATGTTCACCACCCTTCTGCTGCTGATTCCTCTTCCTATACACTCTAACATCTTATTTGCTTTACCTACTGCTCTGTTACACTCGGCAGATGATTTGAGGCTTTCAGAAATAAGTGCATCCCAGATCCCGTTCTTCCACTTTTCTCTCCACTAGTACACCACCATCATATATTGTATTTTGGGATTTTTTCTCCCAGTATGCATTACTTTGCATTTTTGGCATTGACTTTCAATCACCATATTCTTCACTATTTTACCAGTCTCTCCAAATCTTCTCTCTTACGTTCTGACACCATCCTCAATATCCACTCTTCCACAAATCTGTCTCAAATGCAAATAGACAGATTTTTCCATTAATTCCTAACCCGTGTCACAAATGGAAGAATTCAAGAGGGCAGGACCCAGGACCGAAGCCTATTGCACCTCACTAGTCACTTCCTTAGCCTCCCAAAATGCTCCATCTATAATGTTCCTCTGAGTGTGTCCCTTCAACCAGCTTTTATGTTGTTACTCTTTCTTCCAACCCATGATCTGTTAGATTTTTGACTAGCCTTCTGTGCGGGACTGAGTCAGGACCTTGTTAATGTCGTGGTACAGTATATTAACTGCTTGCCATCTGTCAGCTGCCCTTGTAACCCAATAAGAAAAAAATCAATCAAGTTGGTCTAACACGATCTACCTCTTCTAAACCCATGTTGCCTTTTGTCCTGGAGATTGTTTGTTTCTAGGAAACTATTATAGTGTATGGAAGAGCGTGATTGTTAATGGAATTCACTGAATTCCTAGGATTGTACCCTAGTAGTAACACCAAAGTGCTGTTGTACCATCTTGAGTACGTCACTACAAGGGTACAACAACATGGAATGTCCTCATGCTCAACTGACCCTGACAGCTGCGCCGAAGGTAACGACTAGCCAAGTAAGCATGTCCTTTCCAACCCCCCCCCCCACTCTCTTCTGCATAAATAATGTGTAATTCTCTTATTCTGTTCTTCATTTCAGGTATCTTTCATAATGCTGATGCATGACTGAAGTCCACAAGCTGGAGGATTGTTGTTCCAGTTTGCTGCTGTTGTTTGGTTTACAGCATTTCCGGTGGCTGTTTCAAACTGCCGATTATGTATAGTGATGTCTGCTGGTACTATTCGGTTTGGACACTCTAGTTAAAAAAAAAAATGAATTATTTTTTTTTTGTATTAAAATGCCCTGTTGTTGTTGTTGTACAGTTGTACATACACTATAAAAGACAATGGATGGGCAACAGTGAAAAACAATGCTGGGTTTACTTCTCGAAGTTGTCATGACAACCTCTCAAAGTAAACACAGTGTTGTTGTTTACTGTTGCCCATCCATTATCCTCTGTATCATTTCCCTAAGAATACCTTCAAGAAATGTTCTCACTATAGATGTCAGGCTGACTGGTCTGTTGTTGTCTGGATTTTGTCTGCTACCACTTTGTACAGGGGAACCACATCAGCCAACCTCCAGTACGTGGGCATCACCCCTGTGTTTAGAGAGCAGGTAAAGATCAGCTAGTGGTTCTGCAAGCACCTGAGCCAACTCCTTAAGTACTTGTGGATGCATTCTATCAGGTCCCACAGATCTGTTTGTCTTTAGTGCTTTCAGTCCTTCTACCGTAGCGCTCTTTTCTCTGTGTTGGTAATGTTATTGAATCCCTCTCTTCGTTTCCTTTTCATACCAATTGTATAGTCTGGCATAGAGCCCTCCTCTTCTTTGGCAAAAACTGGGCAGAAGTATTCATTAAGTATATTGCCTTTCCTTTGTCCCCTTCCTCTCACCCTCATTTTGTTTTAGCTTAACTATTCCCTTTTTTGTCTCTTGTTTCTCTCTTGTACTGTATATCTAAAGAATGCTTTGTCACCAAGCATCACCCCTTCTGTTAGTTTCAGTTCTGCTTCAGTCTTTGCTTTTTATTGATTTATTTATTTTTTAATAACCTACTAGTTACGTTCTCATCTGGTACACTTCTCTGTACTCATTCTTCTGGCTTTTCTTGCACCTCCTGAATGCCTTCCTTTTCTCACCCACCACCTCCCTGACCACATTCTTAGGAACTAGGGCGATGTTTGGCATCTTGCAAGCTAAGAATGGCTGAGAGTTTACTTTGTTGCCTACACTTACATGCTAGCACTTTTGAGGCTTTTGAGCCCCCTTTTATTACCTCTGTTTTACTTCAGGATTTTCGTGCTCCCAACTGCTTCTGACCTTTTGACCCCACTGCCCGGCCTGGGGTTGGGGAGCTCCAATTCACTTCCAACTGTGCTTTTCTTCCTTGTTCTGGTCCAGGGGCTGGCAGCATGGGAAAGTGAGTTGGCAGTAGCTGAACAGATCTGGTCAGGAGCCAGGGCTCGACTCCCACTCCTGGCTGTTGCTCCAGGTGCCCGCCCAATCCCACAGCTGCAGGTCTATGAGGGACTAGGGGGAAAAGAAAGTTCTGCTGCTGGCCGGGACATTGCTGGAGCCCACATGGGAGTTTGCATATTGGATTCCAAGGAGTACTTGGCACAGGACAGGCAGAGGGCTGGTGTGAACTTTAACAATGTGGACCCAGTATTGCTGACATACCAGCAGAATTGCATATTGCTCATGTACAAATACTGTTTTCAGATGGAATTTCCTCATATGGTCTTCTTGAAATGGGGTAACGTTCAATAAATACCCAAAGGTTATGCAGCCTCTAGATTACACGGAGGTCCACTTCTAACATGGTAACATAGTAAATTAAGATTGCAAGGGACTCTAGGGTCATTAAGTCAGGAACCCTACCCCCCACCCTTCTACCCAGTGCTATATCTAGAGCACAAGACAAGGCTGTCAAGATCATACTGTGAAACAATGTCTATAACAGCATGTGGGACAGGATTCCCTGTTTCACTGTTCTGTGCTTTAGCCATTAAACTACACTGTTGGCCAGTGCTGAAGTAACCCTTTCCAAAAGGGGGTTTATTTCTGGCTCCATTGTGCAGCACTGCCACCACTTCCCCCTGTGCTGCTCCTTTATCCCAGTCCTGGTCCAGACTGCAGTTATAGGATCAAGGACTGGATTGGATACTATTGTCCTTTCTTTGAGCAGGAAACACCCTTCTTATTGTGGCCAGTGAGCTGCCTTGCGTCTTCACTCTCTTAGCCCCAATGGACTCTTGCAGCAGGGTCAGGGAGCCAGCTCTGGACTGCAGCTTCTTCACTTTGGCACAACTGCATCACAGACACTAGCAGCCCCAGCTGCACAGGGACTGTATTCTCCAGATCCCTTGGAATACAATCAGGGTTGGAGAGCAGAGCAACGAGTTTCACCATTCATTTTGGAGCTCTCAAACCCATGCTTTATCTGCAACAGCAGTCTCAACAGTGAGATCACTCCTTCATGGAAACACAACTTTGGGAGCACCCAACAGCACTCCTCTGCCACTGATTCTTCACCCAGTCCCACTGGTTGGCAGCAGGGACAAGACGGTACTGTTCCTGATGGTCAGAAGTTACACCAGAAGATGACCACATTTAGGCCATCCTGGTGGCACTGAAGGATGAGGCGCTGGATGCCTTACCTTGTGCTATGCCAGTGACCCAGGTTTGGGAAAGACCTCGGGTCGCTGGGGAGTCGGCACGGGGGGGGCAAGGAATGGACTGGGATTGAGCTACCATAGGCAGCTGTCTCCTCCCGGAGGTGGTTGTCTGCTCCCCCAATAGTTCCGGTCCCACTGGGTGGAGGTCTGGTGGGAAGCGTAGGCAAAGGGGGCAGCGGCGAATGCCAGGGGTGGGGTGGAAGGGTCCAAACTGGTACTCGGCATGCACCTCCACGCATGCGCTCGTACGTGTCTGTCAGGGTCCCGGGTCTGGGTGCAAAAAAGGGAAAAAAACATAAAAGTACATTTAGAAAAACAAGGGAGATGAACACATTTAATCATAAAATAAAGAAAGGACAATATGGGGTCTTCATTAGGGTTGCAAGGAATCTGATGAATGGAATCGGATTCATCAGATTTTGATCTTTTTTACAGAATTCACAAATCTGTATTCCTTGCCAAAACTGAGAATTAAAAAAAAAAGTCTGAGTATTTAAAACCTCCCCCCACCCAGGAGCAATTACACAGGTGACCGTAAAAGGCCACACAAAAGCTCTCAGCCTCCCCCACCCTTGTCCCCTTCCCCTTAACTTCAACATACTGTGCAGCATCATGGTGACTCCGGCTTCTTTTGCTGCTTGCAAAACTGTCTCCAGTGCCCTGTGTCATTGATGATGCATAATCTACAAAAATGAGCCCCTCCCCTGCAAGCTAAGATCCTACTCCAAACCAAGCAAACCCCCCCCAGCCATTTACCTGGTCCCACCATCTGATTCGATTCCCCCAGGGCCTGTTCCCTGAGGTGGCCGATTGAAAGAAGGCCCTGGGAGAAGACTCTACCTTCGTATCAATCCTTAAGATGCCTTACAATAAACATACTTACATACTAAAATGCCAGCAGAATAGGCCTAATGGTCTCTCGAGTCTGCTCGATTTTCAGCACCCGCACTGAGGGCCGATTTTGGTGTCCCCCCCTTGGGTTATACTGTCCCCAGTCCCAGATGTTCCACCTGTATTGGGCCTGGTCAGATTTACCCTCCTCCTGTACCTGTCCTATCCCCTTCCCTCTTAAACCCGTCCACAGTCTCCACCTCTACCAGCTCCCTGGGTAGTGCATTCCATGGCTCCATCACCCTTTCAGTGAAATAACATCTCCTCCTGTCCCCTCTGAGCCTGCCCCCTTCCATCTTACACCCATGACCTCTTGTTGCCCCACCCTCCTTCCTTTGGAACACCCTGACTGGGCCTCCTTTATTGATCCCTTTCATGTACTTAAAGACCTCTATCATGTCCCCCCGTCCCTCCTCTCCTCCAGGGTGTACATGTCGAGCTCCTTGAGCCTCTCCTTATAGGCCCTCTCCCCCAGGCCCAAGGTCATTTTTGTTGCCCTCCTTTGGACCCTCTCTAGGAGTGTAATGTCCCTCTTTAAATGTGGTCTCCAAAACTGTACACAATACTCAAGGTGTAGCCGAACCAAGCAGTTGTACAGTGGAAGGATCACTTCCACCTTTCTGGAGGTAATCCTCCTGGCGATGCATCCCAGCATCCTATTTGCTCTTGCTTCTGCCCTCCTACAGGTCTCTGAGTTGTTCATTTTGACATCTACCACTATCCCCAGGTCCCTCTCACCCTCTGTGACTTGAATCATGTCTCCTCCCAGGGTATACCCCTGGCCTGGATTTCTGACTCCCAGGTGCAGAACCTTGCGCTTCCCCACACTGAATTTTAGTTTCCATTTTCCCGACTACCTTTCCAGAGCCTCCAGGTCCTCCTGCAAGGCCACCCTCCCCTCCTCCTCATCCACCACTGCACCCAGCTTTGAGTCATGTGCAAAGAGACTCATCTCACTCCTGATCCCCCTCCTGATGTCTGAGATATAGGCATTGAACAGGAGTGGCCCCAGCACTGACCCCTGGGAAACCCCACTAGTAACCCACCTTGGGGATGAGACTAACCCTCCAACCACCACCTTCTAAGTATGCTCAAGAGATCCAATTTCCTATCCATCTTAACAACTGTCTCCCTACCCCCATTTTCTTCAGCTTAGCCAGCAGGCCACTGTGGGGTACCGAATCAAACGCCTTGCTAAAGTCCAGAAAGAGGACGTCCATTGGCCTACCCTGGTCCAGGGCCCTTGTCAACCAGTCATAGAACTCAACAAGATTTGTTTGGCACGATCTTTCCATGACAAAGCCATACAGGCTATCATCAAAGTACCAAGTTTGCTCCAGTAACCCCCCTAGCCTTTCCTTGACAATACCCTCCATCACCTTGCCGACCATCGATGTCAGGTTGACGGGCCTGTAATTTCCCGCCTCCTCTCTTGATCCCCCCTTGTGGGTTGGCACGACATGGGCCACCCTCCAGTCTTGGGGCACCCACCCAGTCCTCAGAGAGATGTTGAAAAGCTCTGCTAGAAGGACTGCCAGGACATCCGCCAGTTCCCTCAGCACCCTGGGATGTATTTCATCTGGCCCAGGTGCTTTCTCCATCTGAAGAGACCTGAGGGCTTCCCTTACTCTCGCTACTGGGATTTCAGCCTCCACTTCCTCCTCCTTTTCACCCTGCACTGCTGGGCCCCTACCTGTCTGTGGTGGTCACTCCCTTTCCCCAGACCCATCAGGGCCCCCGGTCTCTACCGGTCCCACCCCTTGCTCCGGTTTGGCTCCCTGGCAAGACATAGCCCCTCCACTCCCCCCCGGTAAAAACTGAGGCAAAGTACTCATTTAGGACTTCTGCCTGTTCCCCCGCCTCCTGTGCCCAACCATCCCCTATCCTTATCTTGCTGATCTGCCCCCTTACTTTCCTTTTTTCCCCTATGTATCTAAAGAACCCCTTGTCCCCCCTCCATATCCCACTGGCCAAGGACTGCTCTTTTTTTGCCTTAGCTGCTCTCACCATCCTGGTGACTCTCTTTGCTTTCAGCTCATATTCCTCCTGATCCCTTTCACTCCTTGAGCACTTGAAGTACCCATAGGCCGCCTTCTTTTCCCTCACCACCTCCTGTACCTCCCGGGTCCACTAGCAGGGTTTTCTGGCCTTACCGAACTTATACCTTTCCCTTGCACAGAATCTGGTAACCTCCTGTATTTCCCTCCTAATGATCCCCCACCTGCTGTCAGCATCCATATCCAGCCTTATCCTGTCCAGACGATCTTTAAGGATCCTTCCCATCTCCCTGAAGTCTGCACCCCTAAAGTCAGTTACTACCATCCTTGTTCAGCTTTCCTACCCCCAGGTCCAGGAAGAACATCTGGTTGAGCCTTCTTCCAGGGCTTTTTCTCAGGGAACAACTGGGGCGCCTGGAGCAGGTTGATAGCTGGGACATAGTCAGAGTTTCATGGGGCAAAAATGGGACTGCATCTGTGCCAGTGCACTTAGATTATATTTATTTATTGTGCTCATCAGCTGCAGTGCTCCCTCATCATGAGCTGGATTTGTGTGGTGGTTAGGCTATGGGCTAAGGCCGTCGGGGATAGGGTCGATTTGGACTGTGGGGCTGGGTAAAAGTGGGGTCCTTGCTTGGCTTGGAGCAGATCTTGGTTTGCTGCGGAGAGGGGCATTTTTATGCATTATACATCATCAATGACAGAGGGCACTGGGGACAGTTTTGCAGCCACCAATAGAAGCTGGAGTCATGCACCACCCCACAGCATGTTAAAGGGAAGGGACAGGGGACAATGGTTGAGGAAGGGCTTTTTTCCTGGCCCTTTACAGGCTCCCATGAAATTCTACTGTGTAGGGGAAACTTTTTGTCATTAAGAATGCAGAGTCAGATACACAATCGGAACTTCAAGTTTTGACTCTGATTCTGTCTCCGATGCCTTAGCTGGCATCAGAATGGAATGGGAGTCAGAATCTGAATTTCAGATTATCTGAAAGATGCAGAACAGAATAGAATCGGCAGATTTCGAGCAACTCTGGTCATCACATTGTTGTGCTTCTGGCCCCAGGACTGCTGAGTAGTGGTCAGAAGACAGTACAAGCTGCCTGGGAGAAACAGACAATCCTTAGTTCAGTCCTGCGGAGCTGCAAGGCACAAGCTGGCTCAGGATACAGAGGAATTTGGGTGCACTTTCCCCATGAAATTGCCAGCCACTGAGTGCAGGAAGATTAGCATAATGAATTATGTATGAGATGCCAGCCAATGAGAATTGATCACCGGAAGAAGACAGATGAAGAAACGTGACACAGGTTAAGATTTGTCTGGGAGAAAGGAGTGAGGTGTGTGAGCAGTGTCAGTAGTCAGCCACAGGGTTCAGAAATGCTGTGCAAGTCTTTGCAAAAAGATTTTTCTGTTTCACTCTGGAACAACACCATAGTTTCTGCCCAGGGCTCTGTGTGCTGTCAGGACTTGCACTGACAGTTGGCATGAGTCACCTGAGGCCCAGAGTGACCACCTACCTCTTGGGGTAGGTAAAAATAAGTTCTCCTGTTGGGTGAAGAAGACATGGTAGGATATTAGGGACCAGTATGGCATACTCCTCTCATCACCTGGAAGTGCACTGGATCCACTGCACCTGTAGCACCCCCTATATCTGCAAACTTATAGGTTGACATCCCAACAGAACCAACCTGCAGAGTCTGCTAAGGTCGTGAGTCAATACTCCACCAATTACCTAGTAAGCTAGGAACAGTTAATTGCTGGGCATTCCTGTGCAATTGTCTATTGATTGATTGATTCATTTGTTCATCGACTGATTGATTGATTGATTGATTTAAAATGTGCTGACCAGGCTTGGCACACAGAGTTGGAGCTTGTTCCTAGATGCGACCTGGATACAGCAGGGAGTGAAACAACAATGACAAATAAAGTACCAACAGCGAGTGCATGTACATGAACAATAAAAGCATGGTACAGGTAAAATTAGAGAAAAATACAAAACAATGTAGAAAGTTTGCAAAGTACATAGGTTATGGAGTGTAAAGACCCCCTCCCCAATGCGTAGGGGTGTGATGGTAACTGTCCAAGGGTAGGCGCTCTTTCCATCACAGAACACAATCCAGGAGAATAAAATAAGTTAACAGTTTTACCTGGGTGTTGTCTCGGTGCCAGATGGTCACTCCAGCTTGGAGGGAGGGAAGGTACAGCTTCTTTGGGTTTGTAGTGCAACAGAGGGGCAATTAAGGTTATGGCACACTGTGCACGTTCATCAGAGAAGTCATTTCCCACACTGAAAATCTCTTCAAATTAATTTAATGCTGAGAAATCAAACACGAATGGCTACTCCATGGAGCAGGGGGCACGGCAAAGCTCAGAAAGCAGCAACAGTAATACAATGGCACAGGGCCACAGCTCAAACTTGTGATCAGGTGGTCATATATTTAGAGAGTCCCATGGAACCGGAACGAGCTTCAAATGATGGCAGCAACACTTTGTTTTAGTCCTCTAACACTTCCCATTATACCGGTCTCTGTTCTACTGCCATCCTAATGCAGCTCCACTGAAGTCCTCACAGAATGGCTTATCTACTTGTCAACTCCACTTTGCAGGCCCCACTGAGGTCTGAGCATCTGCAAGGCATCCACCGGCCAAGGCGATCCTGGAGACACATCAGTTTCCCCGAACTACAAAACAGGCCCAATGCCCTGTGACTTGTGGAGTGCCACTCTGGAAAGGGGCTGCGGGATGCCACCACTGCACATCCCAGAATGTGGGCTGCCATCACCACGCCTCCCCACCAAAATTGGGGAGGCAGTATAGCACAGTGGTTTAAGGCTCAGAGCTGCAAATCTGGTGACATCCAGCAGACCAGACCTGGGTTTGAATCCCACAGCTTCCACTTCCATACTGTGTGACCCTGAGCAAGTCACTTAACTTCCCTCTGCTCCCAGGTCGCACCTGTAAAAAAGCTTTCAGCTTAGTGTGCTACTCCTGGTTAAACAACTAAAAAAAAAAAAAAATACATGGACCCCGTGGTGAGCCCACCCCGGTGCCGCATTGCACAAGGTGGACCCACCTTAACACCCCGGGCTGCTGCTCCCAAAATCATGCAATGGGGTCCTGTACACGCTGCACTGGCCACCACTGCTATCTCTGCTCTCCACTCCTCAACTGCCCTGGGCAAACTGCTACTCAATGCCTGCTGAAACCTCTGATGGGGCTGGGGTGAGATGACTCTCCCAGGCCCCAACTTCTGCCTTTTTCTCCCTGCTGGTCCCCTCAGGCACCAAAACTCCCCCCCCCTTAAATCCCCTCCCGAACCTCTGCCCAACCAACAAGCAGGCCATGGCCCCAGGCCATAAAAGGAAAAGGGGAGGAGGAGGAGGAGGTTAAATAGCAAGTACCTGAAAAGAAGGTGCTACACACTCACCCCCTTTAAGCCATTTACCTACTGGTGATTGACTTAACTGCAAGGTGGAAATATGTGCACTTTCCCCACCATTTTGCACCCATGGCCAATACTGACTTCACCATGAGTGTGGTGGAACCCCTCCCTACAACTCAGCTACTAAAACACCCCTCCCAGGACCTGGTGACCCACCTCTCTGATCCCAACATGGATAGACGTGGTGCAGAGACAGAATGGTATCCCAGGCCCCCTAAAATCCAGACACTAACGCACTATGCTGCTGCCACCAAACTGGTGACCCCTCAAACACAACTCCCATTCCCCAAGAAAATCATATAAACATTTAAAACTTTAAACAGTAATTAATTGCAAATATCTTATAGTGTATAGTGGAGTGTTTTTCTGTATAGAATTCCATCCCTTTCAAAATGCTGTTCTACCACAGTTCCAATGTCATGGAATGCTGTTCTACCTTACTGTGGTAGAACCGCATTCTAGAACCTCTAGAGACTGCATGAGTCAGTTTCATTTTGAAAGCAAAAGAACTCACAAAACACATTTTTCACACAGTACTATACACTATAAAAAATACAGGATGAGCAACTCTATGCACAACCAGTGTGTTTTGCTACCTCGGGATTCTGATTCCCATGGACCTCTCGAGCTTCGCTCTCGAGGTCAGAGGGGAATCAGAATCCCTCTGTGGCAGGACACACTGGTTCTGCATAGTTGCCCATCCAGTATTCTCTATATAACCTCACTGCAGGCTGCTGAAAAGTTAATAAACTCAGCTCCCACAACTTCCACATGCCACGCATGCACCAGTTCTCACACACACACACATACGTATATACATACCATTCTCCTGCTCTCTCACCACACCACCACACTACCACTCTCTCTCACACCACACTGCAACCCCATCACCCCAATCAGCACTGGGGTACTGAGACCTCATATATCTAAAGTTCAGTTCAGCGTTTAGTCCCAAAGAGCTGCCAAAAGGGGCCAGTCCAAGGAGAAGTCCAGGGCTCAAGACACCACTCTGTAACCCATGAAACAGTTAACAGCAACACATTTTAACTTGAAACATTTTTTTTAAAAGAACAAACAGGAGTGGTCTCACACATAAATGGAAAGGTCCATAAACAGTCCTATAGAGGGAACAGCACCAGTCCTGCAGGAAAGTAGATGCGGTGGGCATGCTAGTTCTCAAAGAGTAGGGCCTCCCTCCTTTGGATAGAAATACTTGGGGGCCGATAGACATCTTGACTTCTGGTTCCGCCTCTGACCTGATGCACTGCTAATCATCATTGCTCCGACCCCGGGGTACTAAAATAGTAAAAGATTGCAGTCTCGGGCTTTCATCAGTGTCCCCCCCCCCCACAGTATTCTAAACACTAACATGCAGCTTGAAGAGAAATGCCTCCGAAAGGTCGCTCAAAGGAGAACTTATATGAATATCTGAAGCCAACCCCGGCTCCGGATTTGCGTGGCATCAGGCCAATGGTGAAAAACAAGGCCTCTGATCAACCCGCATCCCCAGCACCACAATCAGAGGACGAGGGGGAAGAAAATTTCATGATTACCTCAAGGAGGTTGTATCAGGAGCTGCAGAAAATAAATGGCACCATGCAAAAGATAGAGCAAACTGTACTCGACACCAAAGCGGAGATTCAGGTGGTGACTCAATGGACAGTGGATTTGGAGATGAACCTCAAAGAGACTAACCTGAAGATGCAGGAGCATGAGGAAACACTCCAATATCTATTCAAATGGGACAAAGAGTGGCTTGGGAAATTCGACAATCTGGAGCTGAAGTCCCGACAGGATAATTTAAGGATATACAGAGTCCCCGAGGACACCGAGCAGGGTGAGCGAATGGAGCCCTTTTTAGAGAGCTTCCTAAGAGAACTGCTGGATTTGCCCAAAGATCAGCCATTAAATATTGTTCATGCACACAGAGCCCTGGCAAGAAAACCAACAGGCCCCAGGGCTACCACCTGCTCGATTGTCTTGAAATTCCTGGACTATCACACCAAAACAACAGTTCTGCAGGCAGCCTGGGCCAGGAAGGCAGTGCCATTTGATGACACTTGCCTGTATTTTGACCATGATATTACACCGTATACACAGCAGAAAAGGAGAGTGCTCCTAGACATCAAGAAGTTCCTGGCAGCAAAAGGAATTAAGATGCACCTAATTGCCCCGGCTCAGTTAAAACTCTTTTTGCCAAAGAGTACCACCTTCTTTCATTCGTTAGCAGAGACACGTCCTACCCTGACAGAGCTGAAAGTGCCACAGGACCTTCTCAGCTGGCCGGTTTCATCTTCATTGGAAACGAGGTGGAGAAACAAAGAGCGATGGCAGAGGAGCGGCAACCCGCTGAAAAGGTACAATGCAGAGACCTCTCATCAACTGATGCACAAGAAGACACACCAGGAGGAGGAGGATGAGGGAGAGGGAGCCGCCTTGACGCACTCGGCAGGGAATAATACCATGGAGGAAACCTGAGAGGCTGAGACTGTATCCTTAATTGTTGAATTGTTTGACTCTTCGCTCTAATAGAGCTGACTTAATGTTCTGAAAAGAGCTAAATCCTCATACTGCAGAGGATTATGTGGGGGGTAATTTGCTGTTCATCATGGGGTGGGGGTTGAGTGGCCGGAGACCTGCGATGCATATCTGTATTAAAGGGGATATCAGGCAGGGGCCTGAATATACTAAATACAAGGGTAAAGTATTAGTTAGTCACCTATGTTGGGAGCTTGGGGGAAGGGGAGACTTGACAATGCCCCACTTTCTCCTTTTCCTTTGGAACCACGCTCCTGGTAAAATTTGAGATCATAATCCAGGCCCATGTAGTCAAAATTCAGCTGGTGCTGGTGGGGAGGGGAAGGGGGCAAGCGGTGGGGAGGAGTTTGATACCGTCCAGTGCCTTACCCCATACCAGGGACACATTGCCTCCAGATACACTCCCTAGAGCCGCCTCTTGGAAATACTGATGGGTCAGTTGATGGTTCACTGTTTGCCCTCTGGGATAAGGGGGGGAAGGTGCGAACCGGTAAGACATTGCCTCCTATCTCCCCTAATAGGCACCTACCTCGGTGGGGAGGATATATGGGTATTGATGGGATACTATGATTATTGGTCAGCAGCGGGAAACAAGGGCAAGTAAAACACCATCACCAGGAGGGAGGCAATGGACTAAAGTGGGTTTGGCAAACAGAAAGAGCCAATCACCCCAGAAGCACGAGGAGTGCGCATGGCCTAGCATGGACAGGCCACACCCAGCTGTCTTAAAACCATCAGCAAAGCAAGCAGGGTGCACCAGAAACATTGGAAGGTTCATGTTTAAACAAAAAAAGTTCATGCTATTCTTATTTTGTTATCAGCCTGGTGTAATCAGGGAGACTCGGGGCACAGCCGCAGTAAGTGTGAGGGAGTTTGGTTCCCATCATCACTGAAGGAGTAGTAATAACGTATAATGCCAGGGGATTGGGTAGTCCAATCAAGAGGAAGAGGGTTCTCAATGAGCTCAGGCAAGCTAAAGCTGAGATAGCTCTCCTTCAGGAGACTCATTTGGACCAGAAGGAAAGTGTCAAGCTGAAGTGGGCATGGGTGGGACAGGTAATCTCGGCCTCCTATTTGAACCATCCCCACAGACGGGGGGGTAGCCATTCTAATACACAAATGCAACCCCCCTGTTACCCAGGGTTACTAGAATCCCAGTAAGACCTAGTGGTAGGCAGGGAAGGCAGCTTGTGAAACTCCAGTTAAATGGATTTCACACTGACTCACTCTGTTCTCAGTCTCAGCTGAGACTGAGGGATGACATCATTTAGAACTGTTGCAGCTGCATAAGCCACACTGGAATGTTGCAGTTGGAGGTTAGAGTAGAACATTGGGGAATTTGAAGTCAGTCTGTGAGTTGAATAGAGTCTATGCAGTGAGTAGAAGAGGTGCTCTGCTGTAAGCAGGCCCTCAGAGCTCTAAGCTCTGTCAAAAAGCTATTTTTTGTTGTATAGGTGTGTGTTCTCACCTGAAGAGGAACACAAGAAGAGCACATTGAAGTGGTGGAGACTACTTTCAGTGGTTCAGGGCCCCATCCCTGTGGGGATGGGGGAAGGAATCAGCCTGCTTCCAGGGGCAACCCCGCTAGTCCGTGTAGGGAAAAGAAGCTGCCTGATTTGTCGTGCATGAGGCACCAGAAGCCTGGACGAGAGTTCTTTTGAGGAGAAAATGCCTGTGGGGCACCTGCAACCAAGGGGTGAGTTCGCTCTGCTAAAGGGCCATGTGTTTTCACCTGAATCAAGATGAAACTAAAGGGACTGTTACTGTGGGGTTAGGAAAAGATAGCCAAGTACAGTTTGGAAGATTTGGGGATTGGACTGCTTAACTCTGTGGGAGGTCTAGAGCAATGGACAAAGCCACTTATTAAGTATGTTCAAGTTCAGCACAAATGGGATGTAAAGACAGTAGATTGAATATGAAATACATTTAAAAAGAATCTACACAGCAAAGTGTTTTAAAGGATGAGGTGTTACAGTCCAGAGAAATGGCTGGGTATGAATTATGGGAGCGAGAGGTGGGAGACCCCCCCATCAGTAGTAACCAAATTCACCTCTACGGATTTGCTCTGGGACACCTGTTGCTTTCTCTCAGGTACTTGGCCAGTGCCTGAGGAAAGTACCCAGACGTGGGATTGATGAGGAAGATTCTCTTATAGAGCAGAAGTGCTCATAGGTGGTTTAGGGAGTCACCAGTAGATGTTTCCATGCTATATGGAAAGTGTCCAAGTGACTGGCAAGGGAGCTGAGCCAGGGAAAAGCCAGAGCAGTGTACAAGTTCGGGCTGTGTGCCCAGTGTGTTTCAGAGCCTGAGGGCTAAAGTGATGAGGATGTGTTCTGGTCTCCTTAAATCTGCATTACCAGGAGTGTAGCCCCGTGGGGGTCCATCTATGCTTTGTTTATTCTGTTGGATGTGAATAAAAGCCACACTTTAGAATCCCACTTCTGGTACTGCACATTACAGTTATTGCTTCCTTTGTCCGGAGTTACTTGGGTGCCCCTGTGCAGAGTAGCCAAACCTAGCCAATGTGCCAAGTGACATATTCCTCCCCAAACCCAGCCTACCAGGTAGAGCTGTCAAGATAGAAATGGCATACCTGGGTGGGGGTTACACAAAGACTGTCCCTGTCAGCTACAGAATAGTGAGATAGATAAGGGAGGTAGGTTTATTATAGCAAAGGGCAAATACAGGGGTCAGTCATGTACTTTAGTGAACATTTATGCACCTAATTCAGATGCAGATAATCAAGAATTCCTACAGAAGGTTCTCCTGAAAGCAGTGCCCCAACCAGGGGAGTTAACAATAGTGTGGGGGGATTTTAATTTAATGTTAAATCCCCAGCTGGATAGAGCAGGCCCAAGACAAGAACCACCATCTTAGGCAGCCAGAACTCTGGTCAGATTCATGAGAGACCTTGGCTTGATTGACATTTGGCGTTACTTAAACCCCAGGGTAAGGGATTATTCATGCTGGTCAGCCCCCCATAATGTCTACTCCAGAACTGACCTCACACTATTATCCAAAGAGTGGGTATACAGGGTGGAAGAGGCAAAATTGCAGGTTAGAACTTTTCCAGACCACGGACTGGTCTCCTTCAGGCTTGGCCCGACCTCTGGCATGGGGAACTCCTCCTGGAACCTGAATGTTTCCCTCCTAAATAATCTGGACTTTGAGGAGTTGATACAAGGTGTGGTGGGGGAATACTCCAGTAACAACCCCCCCGAATGGGGATACAACGGCACCATATGGTGGGATGGGATGAAAGTTTTTTTGACAGGGAAGATTATACAATATGCCTCCCAACTTAAAAAGAAAAATCAGAAGATCACAGACCTCAAAGCCATGCTTTGGGATTTAGAGGTAGAACACAAAATAGCCCTGAACCCAGAGGTTAAAAAAGACTTGGACACTGCCAGGCGGATGCTAAATAAAATATTAGATGACAAAATTGAGGGACAGCTGAGGTACTCCTGCCAGAGGTTTTACAAGTCAGGGGGGATAGCGGGTTGGGTTCTTGCCTGGCAAATTAGGAAAGAAGCCACCTCGCGGAATATCCTTACAATAAAATCCCCGCAGAGTAGGTGGGCTTTGGACCCAGAGGATATAGTCAATCAGTTCAAGTAGTTCTATAAGACCTTATACACTCAAGAATCCATAGATGACTACCGAGGCAAATTAGAAGGCTTTTTCAAAAAGCTCAATTTGCAAACGCTAACTCGGGAGGACAGTGATGCCCTAGATGCTCCTTTTGAGGATGAGAAGGTCCTAGGGGGTATCCAGGCCCTGAGAGGGGGCAAGGCCCTGGGACTGGATGCCATAGTGGCAGAGCTGTACAAATCATTTAAAGAGCTCCTGGCCCCGTTGCTGGGTATAGTGTGTAGAGAGGTGCAACAGGAGGGGACCACCCCTCCAAGCTGGCAATACGTGCAGATTACTGTAATCCATAAAAAGGGCAAGGACCCAACAGCATGTGGGTCCTACTGCCCAGTTTGCTTACTAAATGTGGATCAAAACATTTTCACCTCTGTGTTGGCTAAAAGATTGCAAACAGTAATAGGGCTGCTAATACATCCAGACCGGGTGGGTTTCATTAATGGGAGACTTATTCATGACAACATCAGGCACCTGCTGAACTTGATCACCCATTAACAGGCAGCCAAGGGATACACCCTGGCATTTTTATGGATGCCAAAAAGGCATCTGACAGGGTAAACTGGGGTTTTCTCCACCATACCATTAGAGATGGGGTGGAAGCCCTGTACGCGGCCCCACAGGGAGTGATTAGGGTTAATGGGTTTACCATGGAGAGGTTCCATCTTACCAGAGGAATGAGACAGGGGTGTTCCTTATCCCCATTGCTTTTTGCCCTATGCACTGAACCTTTGGTGGTGAGGATTAGGGCCTTGAAAGATATCAAGGGTATAAGGGTGGGGGAAAGAGAACACAAAATCTCCCTATATGCTGACGACTCCCTGTTCTATATTACCTCTCCTGAAACGTCTGTCCTGGTGTTGAGGAGGGAGCTAGAGGAATATGGTTTGGTCTCGGGGTATAAAATTAATCATGACAAATCAGAGGTGATGAGGTTTGGAGGGGCTGTCCCTAGGGAAGTACTGCGGGATTTCCCATAGAAATGGGCCAAAGCCAATACAGTGCGGTACTTAGGAGTTAGGATTACCCCACGTATAGCTAACCTGTTTGTACTGAACTATGGGAAACTTTGGAGAGAAATCTCTGCGGACATCACGAGGTGGAGGCTTCTCCCACTTTCTCTTGGTGGGAGGATGGAGACAAAAAAAATGCACATCTTACCTCGTTTCATGTTCCCTTTCCAGGTGCTCCCTGTTGGGATTCCCAGCAGCTTCTGGAAGGAGGTCTTGGATGCCCTATCGAAGTTCATTTGGCAGGGAGGCTGGAGAAGGATTAATGTGAGGCTCCTCTCTCAGCCCAGTGAGAGAGGGGGGTCTTGCGTACCCGGATCTGAAGTTGTATTACTTGGCTGCCCAACTGACCCCAGTAATCTCATGATTGAAACATGAAGGGGAAGAGAACTGGTAGGGGATTTAGAGGCACCATTCGAGACAGTTCTCATTGGCATCACTACCCCATGCCCCAATTACCCACCAGATATGGCAGGCAGTCAGAAACCCTTGGACCAGGCATACACTCAGGATCCTGATTAAAGCCAGAAGAGTGACCCAGACCCCAGAGGGAACTGGCCCCTTAACTTCCATTTTGGGGGACCCAGGCTCCCCCCCCTCGCCCAGTCTGACCCTGGCTTTAAGGTTTGGAATAGTCAAACCTTGGTTAGGTTCCACAGCTTATTGCAAGGGGACATCTTAATGTCCTTTGAACAAACTGAATGAAAATACCGCTTGGAAAAGACTAATTTCTATAGGTATTTACAAATAAGGCATTATATACTAGTGAATCACCTGATTACAAAGATAGCTAGAGATATGACAGGCCTAGAGGATTTCATGTATTGGTCAGCTAGATTAATTGGCCAGAGAAAAGTAATATCATTAGGGTACAGGACCCTACAAGGGGAGGCTAGTGCTCACTTCTGGGCCATTAGAGACAGGTGAGAGGGGGAAATGGGATCGGTACTTACAGATCAAAGGTGGAGAGAGGTCTGGAAGATAGGATGGTGCACAACTGCCTCCCCAACCTGGCGGGAGTTCCTTTGGAAATGCCTGGTTGGGTTCTTCCACATGCTTTCTGTGACAGAACATTTTAGTGTTGGGGCCACGGATCTCTGCTGGAGGGTATGTGGTCAAATAGGCACACATTTCCATATATTCTGGGCATGCCCAAGGATACTGAACTTCTGGTGAGGAATAGGTCGGACTCTCAATACTCTGTTGGGGGCCCAGATTCCACTGTCCTTTGAATCCTTGGTTCTGGGGCTAGACCTTAAGACATTGGGGGGTAATAAACAGCAATCCCTGGGTAGGCTAATGTGCCTCATGGCACTAAAAGAGATCATGTCCAGATGGCTTACCCCGACCCCACCTGATTTAGGCTCCTGGAGAAGCAGAGTTGAGGAGCTCAGAAGAATGGAAGGCTTGATGGCCAAACTTAGGTTGACAGAGGAGGCACACAGAGAGTTGTGGGAGATCTGGACAAGGGAAGATGTAGGAGCAACACCTCAGTAGGGGATATAGTGGAGCTAGTGTAAACATACCCTTGACCCTATTTGGAACACAACCTAAGGCCATCCAAAGCCATCGGAACTGGAAGAGTTCTGGATACCAGTAATAGGTTACTGTAGCCTGACAAAGACTGGCCCAGTCCCCTTTGGCCATCAATAGAATTCCTGTAAGTTGTGCTGCCTGATTGAGTCTCCCTGAAAAAATTATAGGATTTCTGTTGAGTCCTTGGTCAATAGGGCATTGCCCTTAGTTTTCATTGATGTTTAAATGTGAAAAGAGAAACCTGCTTAACCTATTACTTTAAGGTTCTGTGATGAATTATCTTGAGGAAGGTACATGTTACATTCTTTGGGAAGATACTTTGGTTTCTGAGGGACTTGTACACCTCATTACCAACCTCAGGGGGTTGAAGTTGGGTAGGTTGAAAGCTTGGAGGGTAAGGGAATGTAGAGGAGTTAACTCTTGCTTAAAGAAATAATCTATGTTTTCCCCTTCGAACTTGAAAATGAAGGACTCAAAATCTGTTTGAAAGAGTTCAAGAACACTGTATAAGAATAAATCAAGTCCCTATGTACTGTAAGAGCTGATTTTTATACATGAGCTGTACATTTGATTCATGAAATAAAAGTTGAGTTATAAAAAAAAAAGAAATACTGCGGGCCAGGCTTCATGGTTTCATCCCCAGAGGAATCTTCCACCACTACACAGTACTTGGTCCAATGCCCCATCACGTCCTGGATCAGCGCAAAGTGCTTCAGTAAGGTCAAACTAGTCCAGATTGTGGACTTACATAGCGATCTAGCCTTGGTGATGCTAGTGTGGGAGTTCTGGTTTCCTTGTTTTGGGTCTGAATCTTGTTGAGAGCTCCATGGAAAACCCAGTCTGCTCTTTCCTCCTATATTATGTCCCAAATTCTTTCTGAAACCATGGGGTATGTTTCCTGGGGGTACTCCTTATGAATTCTCTTCTGCACCCAGCGCTCACCTGGGACCACTCTGGTATAACTCTCACATTGGTTCTAGGAGTCATACCCTCAGCAGCCAAGTCCCATTTCGATACCTCAGATTCAATGGGTCGTCTAATCTAAATACATCCATCTTGATACACAGTTGCAGGCACATCAGCGGCAAGCGGGGGGGTCTTGTCAAGGAGGGTAATAATAATAATTTTATTTATAAAGCACAATTCAACTGTCAAAGTGCTGTACAAATATAAAATCAAAATTTAAAACAAGGAGTAAAATCCAGTATACTATGCTAAATTACTTAGCTATTCATAAATACAAGATTAAATAAATGTGTTTTTAATGCAGTTTTAAAGCTCTCCATGGTCTGGCACTCCCAAATCTGAGTAAGCATGGGCCATCTGAATGGCTTAGAAATGGCTTAGGTAAAGGTACGCTCCACATCCTGATCTTCAAAAGTTAATGGAGTCAGCCACCTCCCAAGAGCAAGAACTGGAGGGTCCCTCCAAACCTCCCCATCTGATCTGACCCTGCACTGCTGGACTGTACCTGCTCCACAACCACATCCAGAAACTACTTTTCCAGAAGCAGCTTTATGGCCTGAAGCAGTCATGGCCTTAGTGGGGGCGGAAGCAGACTTAGACTCCCCTGGGCCCAGCTAAGTCAAATTTTGCGTGAGTCCAACCACGCCATCTCCCTCTGCCATGGGGAGAATCCAAGGCTGCAGGCAGAGAGGGGCTGGGCAGATGACTGTGTCCACTCTTCACTGGAATTGCCTCAGCCAGGGTGCTTTGGGTCGGGTACCACCACCAAGACTCTCTGCAGCGGTAACAGCCATTCTCATTTCCTCACAATCTTTCAAACTTGCTGGGGTGGTGGAAGTGCTCAAGGGAGTCATCTGAGTAGATCAGCTCCAGGGGGCTGTATAGAGCTGAAGTGAATAGCTGGCTGAAGATGGAGCCCCCTGAGCACACACAGAGCAAAGGGGTAGATGGGTCACTCCTTTCCCCTGGTAACTGAGACAGCACATTGTTCAAAGGTCAAGGCCTTCTCCATTGTGCTCCAAAGCCATGATAGCACTGAGATGGGCACCGTCATGGTTTTCTCAGGTTCTTTTGGGGCCTCCATCATGCTGACAAGATTTTGAAAACATCCCTTCATCTGCTTGCTTCTAGAAGCTGGCAGAAATGGCGCCTGATGTTCTTCCTCCCAAAGGCCACCTGCTCCCTTCTTCCCAGCAGCCTGGCAGACTTCACCAATCACAGCACACCACAGTTAATTTACATGCCAATGATTATTCAGCAGCTGCTCCCAAGATGGTGGCACAAGAAAAAGGTGCAAAACCTTTTCATCAAAATAGCAGACTCCACCTGCAGCAGGAAGCAAGACCAGGTCTCCCACAGCATTTAAGCACTCCAAACCCATAACAAAGTGCAGGTATATGGCTGTTCCCCTCAAATCAAATCCTGTACGAGTCCCTACATGTAAAGACCCCCTCCGCAATGTCTAGGGGTGTGATGGTAACTGTCCAAGGGGAAGGGGCCCTTTCCATCTCAGAACACAATCCAGGAGAATAAAATAAGTTAACAGTTTTACCTGGGTGTTGTCTTGGTGTCAGATGGTCACTACAGCTTGGGGGGGCAGGGGTTACAGCTTCTTCAGGTCTGGAGTGCTACAGAAGGGAAATTAAGGTTATGGCACACTGTGCAAGTTCATCAGAGAAGCCATTGCCCACACTGAAAATCTTTTCAAATTAAGTTAATGCTGAGAAATCAAACACAAATCGTTACTCCATGGAGCAGGGGGCACAGCAGAGTTCAGAAAGCAGCAACAGTAATATTATGGCACAGGGCCATGACTTGTGACCGAGTGGTCAAATATTTTGAGGGTCCCATGGAGCTGGAATGGGCTCCAAATGATGACTGCAACACTTTCTTTTAGTTCTATAACACATCTCATTTTACTATGCTCCATTCTACTTCTATCCTAATGTGACTCCACTTATGCCCTTACAGAACAGCCTATCTACTTGCCGACTCTACTTCCCAGGCTCCACTGAGCTCGAAACATCCACAAGGCATCTACCGGCCAAGATGATCCCAGAGATGCATCAGCTTCCCCAAACTGCAAAGCAGGCCCAATGTCCTGTGACTGGTGGAGTGCCACACCAGAAAGGGGATGCAGGCTGCCACCATCACACACCCCGTGACGTGGGTTGCCAGCACTGTGCCTCCCCACAACCAGCCACCAATACATGGACCCTGCAGTGGACTCACCCCAGTGCCACAGTGCACAAGGCAGACCCATCTTTACTCCCTGGGCTGTGGCTCCCAAAATCATGCAATGGGGTCCCACACATGCCGCACCAGCTGCCATGGCTATCACCACTCTCTACTCCTTGATTACCCTGGGCAAATTGCTGCTCAATGCTCACTGAAACCCCAGATGGGGCCGGGCTAGACAACCCACCCATGCCCTGACTTCTGCCTTTTTTTCCCCCGCCGGCCTGCTCGGGTGCCAACCCCCCCCCAAATCTACTCCCAGGACCTGAGGCTCCACCCAAACAGCAGGCAGGCCATAGCCCTAGGTCATAAAAGGTAAAGGGGAGGAGGCAGATATTTAGTAAGCACCCAAAAGGGGATGCTTACAGGGGGTAGCAATAACAAGAGTTGGTGAAGTGTGCAGCCAGGGTATGGCAAGATATTTAGACTCATGGTGGTATAAAATTAAAATTACAGAGTACACTAAGTTTTAAGATAAGGACTGCAACAGGCAGGATGAACTAGCATCTGGGTTACATATTTTGTTTGGTATCCTCAACCACCAGACTTTAATCAGTACCACACTGTGGACAAATATTAGCCTGCAACTGCCCATTGTGTGCCCACATTTAAAGACCCTTTTGGGAGCTCCCAAGGGACTTTGTGGTACTGGTGCAGCAGTAGGGGGTGAAACCCAAGACTGCGTGGGTACTAACTAGATAGTGGTGGGGGAAGCTGTAAAGTGCCACAGTATTGCATTAACTCATTTCTTTCCATCATCCAGAGTCTGTTCTTGTCCCCCTAATAAATATCCCTTGTTTGTTGACTTGAATCTATTGCATTCTAGCATGTTTTTGTGTTTTCCTATTTTGCAGTCATAGAGTATATATAATTTGGATGGGGGGGACTGTACAAGTACGGAGGTTCCCTGCCTCTGAGGGTAGAGGTTGCATTCATTACCTGTGGGGCAGCATGGTAACAGCAGCCTGCCAACAGTTTCCTTATGGGGGAGGCACCACACCAAACCACTCCACATTTGCCTCCAAACCAACCGATCCTAGGTGCCATTTATCAGAAGGCCTTTTAGACATAGTCCAGCCAGTAATACTGGACTAGCTTAATCTCGTACCTCTATGGTAGGGGTGGCTACATTTATGAGAAGCAGTGATGTAATACAAGCCTGTTAGTTCAAGACCTGATTGTAATTATGTTCAGATGTGTCTAGATTTCCTGATGACTACAGAACAATCCAGGGAGATCTGGGACTCCTGGCAAGCCTTGTTTAGACAGTGCAGGTAGAGAATGTGATAAGAGTCTCTGACCTGGACTAATTATGCAGGCAGTGAGAACTTGCAAAGAGAAATGTAGTAGCCAGTACTCTGGCTCCCTCTGCTGACATCTCAGTAGAACTCACATGCACCCTTAGTTCAGGAGGCAGGACAATGCCTTTCTGATTCTCCTTGCTGACCAGAACACAAGTGATGTAGGAGAACGTTTGTGTATTTATGACTAGATCATTGGACAACATGTCCAGTTTCTTCACTTTATCACCCATCACATCGGTACTCCCTGGGATACCATACCTAGACCATGACAAAAGAAGAACACACACTGCGTCAATTTCATTCCCAAATAAATGCTTGTCGAGTCATTCCATCACTACCTTTCAATCACATTGTGGACTGGGTGTATGAGACAATGCTTGTAATAAGGTTGCAGTGATGTGTCATTTTTGTAAAGCTTAGCAGTACTTCTAGCAAGTACAGGAGTATGTCTAACTAAGCCTCAATGTGCCTTCATTCAGTTTTTACAGTTATATACTCGAGACAACATGACAGCCAAATGTCTACAGAGCTGTATGCTGTACCAAAGACTCAGGTTGCTATAGTACGGGCTGGTAGGGGAGTTGTCTTTTGTTTCTTTGCAGTTAATACTTGTTATTACATTTTCAATAGAACATTACCACCAGTGCTCAAGTATGTACTCTGTCAAATATTAACATACATATAACGGGGTTTCCGTGCAGATGGTACAGGTGTTACTTTCTCTCTTAATACCCCTGCCTTGCACCTATGGGGGGCCAAACAAGGTTAAGGGACCTGGGCTTGGTAAACTCCTCACATATGAGGTTTGGTTCAGACGTGGAATAAGGGGAATGGCACAGTGCCTCCACACGGGGAAAGAAACAGTGAGCCTGATAATGAGTACAATACTGCCCCCGGGAATGCAGTACCAGCGCACCTCCCCAATAGTTGTTGGGCACCACCCAGAAACCAATCTGTACTAGTATCCACACTTTTGTACAAATTTGGGTAGATCACTAATAATATGCTCACACATCAACATTTAGAAACTAACAATAGGACTTTATTTTTCAGCAATGCTGGTCCTGTAAATGGAATAAAGGTTATGTCAAACTGTTCTAACAATAAGTTTAGGCAGTAGCAACACAATTATTCTTTTTGATATTTCAAATGCATCATCCCAAGCAATGGGCTCATCTGATGATCAGGCTTCTCCACAGAGCTAGTGCAACAAAGCCTACTGTATTGTAAGGCCTTCCACTACCCTCAGCAGTAGAGTTACACAGTTTCAAAATAACTTTAAAGCAATTACTTTCTTTAACTGTAGTTTAGTCCTAGCTCTAGGGTACCCAGTACATTAAATGCTTGTTGCAAGCCTGATGTCACAGTGCCCAGGATTTTGCATTGGTGCACTTACTGTACATATACACAGACTTGCTTTAATCCCTCCCGACTTACTTTTGGCTAGCACTTTTGCGCTAGCGAAACAAATTGTAATTGAGCAGGGAATCCAAACCTAATTTTCAAACAACAGGGGAATTTCAAACAGCATCAGCAGTTTTTCTGGCTGACAAGTTAGTCCTCACATGCCCTACCCCAAGGAAAGCAGTCGCTGATGCTTCTGGATGGACAGTGTCACAGCAGCAGGCAGATGGTGGTTGTAATCCCAGCCTAGGGCAGATCAATGGTCCTGGATGCATCGTTGTTTGCTAACATGTAGTGCTAAAAGTTATAGTAATTCTTGGTTTCCTTGGCTGAGCTCAAGCCCCCCCATAGTCCCTGCTATTTTTAGTTTTGTGTAAATATTTTTAAGTTTTTCAATGTTTTTAATTTGTTGTTTACATTTAGTGCTAAGCCTTACTGTAACACATGGTAGTCTGCAGTCACATGATATGTTGTTTACAACTAGCCTTATTTGGATCTCACTGCTCCAACTTTGTGTTTACTTTGCTCGTGAAATGACACTTAAAAAAGTGTAAATTGGAAAATCACACCAGGGACGTTCAGGTGACTGTACTGTACCAAGTTCACAAATTGCAAAGCAGCATTTCGCACAGTGGAGCACTTTGTGAAGTGTGGTGACTTCACAAAGATATTTGGGAAGTGAATATTTTTTTGTTTGGTCAAGCTGTAGTTATAGTACTTGAACCTTCTTTTTAACTTAAATTTTTTATTAAGGAATGCATCATACAACAGGTATATAACATAACTGAGTGCTAAATAGTTGCCTTGCCGAGATCAGATCTTGGATGAGTTCCAGCTGGTTGAGACTGAATCCAGACAAGACTGAAGTGTTGGTTGTGGACCCAGGTTGTCCGAGGGTGGGTTTGGGGGTTGGACAACCATCAGGTTTATTACTTGGTGGTGTGCCACTCACTATCTCAGACCAGGTGCGTAACCTGGGTGTTATTTTTGACGATGGCTTGACCTTAAAATCTCAAGTGTCAGCTGTCGTCAAATCCTCTTTTTATCATCTGAGGAATATTGCCCGGATGAAACATCTGGTTCCCTCGGATGATTTTCCAACATTGGTTCATGCCTTTGTTATGACCCGTCTTGACTACTGCAACTCCCTCTACCTAGGGCTTCCAGGGGTTGATATCCGCCGCTTGCAGCTGGTGCAGAACGAGGCAGCCAGCCTTTTGACTGGGATATCTAGGACCAGTCATATTATGCCTGCGCTCCGCAGGCTGCACTGGCTGCCTATTCGGTGGTGGATCACCTTTAAGGTTGGCTTGTTAACCTTCAAAGCCCTACATGATCAGGGACCCGGCTACCTTAAAGAGCTCCTGGTATCTTACAGCCCCCTCCGTTCCGCCAATGCGGGATTGCTAGAGATTCCCAGGGTACGATTGAAGATGTCTGGTTCTCGTGCTTTTGCTTTTTCAGTGCCGACCCTGTGGAATTCTCTACCTCGTTGGTTGAGAGAATGCCCAACCATCAGTAGATTTAAAACTGAGCTTAAAGCTTATTTATTTGACCTGGCTTTCCCTGGTGATTTATAATGTAATTTTTATGTTTTAATGTTATTTATATTGGTTGTCTGTCTTTATGTTAAGCGCCTTGGTTTTGAAAGACGCTATAAAAATAAAGTTGAATTGAATTGAATTGAATTGAGAGGCACTAAAGCACCTGTACAATGAACATACAAGATCAAACTATAGAAGTGTCCCAAATTGAACCCCTATGGTAAAGCAGGAGTCCAGGTACTTAAGTCCATAAGTGACAGTCGGGTAGGGGTAATGTGCAGCTGATCCTCAATCCATTAACTGTAAACATCAATCACCAATAAAAAGCACCAATAAAAATTATTTTAAAAGTTAAAAGGCTCAAAAAGAAAATGAATACATTAATGTTATTATATTATACTGAAAATACTGTATAGCAAGCTTTGGTGGCAGTATTTTTAGAAAAGTTAAGTGCTGTGTGTGTGATCTCCTCCCAGACATAGACAACAGACTTAAGGGACGAAATAGCAGAAAATTGATAAAATATTAAGAGGAAATAAATGGTAAATAAGACACAAAGGGTCATTAGTTAATTTACTAATCTGTTGGTCAGGTAGTCAAGGGACAATATCAGTGCCAGTGACTCAGCAGGTAGCCCACTCACCTCTGAGGCTGGGAGATCAGAAGGCTGTCGGTTCTATCCCCACACCAGGCACTTGGGTTAATATCCCAATACTGACACTGCAGTGCAGCATGAGGGAAGTGCTGCACTCCAGAGGTGCCATCTTTCGGATGAGACGTTAAACCGAGGTCCCATCTGCCTGTTCTGGTAGTAGTTCAGGTGGATGTTAAAGATCCCGTGGCACTTCTAGAAAAGAGTAGGGGGATTTCCCTGGTGCCCTGTCCAGATTTCCCCCCATTCACTAAAAATACCACCAACGGCTTAATCTGGTTCAAGGTCAGTTGGCATTCATCTGTATCCCCCCTCCCCAGGTCATGCCAGAAAATAGGCAGAATTTGTCTAGTGCACTTACTTGGTCAACAAAAACTAAACAAATAAAAATAAAAAAAATAAAACCAGCCATTACTATAGATAAAATAGATAAATAAATGGTACCTGAAACTTTAATGCATTTATGGCAAAGTGTATGAGCATGATATTAGTTCCACAAATTCTTCTAGCTTTTTCAGTGTACCTTTTAAATTATATTAAAAAAAAACAGAAAAAAGCAACTGTTCAAGTATCTGGCCTTAGGTTGAGTAGATTAAGTGATAAGTGTACATCACAATGGCATAAGCATATATTCTTTGTGCATACAAATCTTCAAATTTGATCAAAAACTGTTGCCCCTATAATCATCACTTGTTCAGCTATTCTTGGATGGACAACTGAGCCATATTGTAGAAACATGCAATCACACAAAATTCCAGCAGTAAATGAAGAAGAAGAAGAAGAAGGATAATAATAATAATAATAATAATAATAATAATAATAATAATAATCAGCATTTATATAGTTCTTGTTATACACATTGGGCTGGATATTCAAACTGCGCTATTCTGTGGCGCAAGCCCTTGCGCTGCACAAAATAGTTGTGCAGGGGTGTGGCCGTGGTGATATTCAATGGAGTTGCGCTATTGAGCAACTCCTTTGAATATCACCCCCCCGGCCACAGCCACTGTGCATGGTGCAGTGGAACTTGTGCCACCGCAAGTGGTCAGAGTGGAGCATTCAAGGTGCGGTGGTGCAAGTACCATTGCGCCATGCACAAATTTCCGATATTCAAAAGGTGACATGCAAATGGGGCCATAATTCATGCAAGGCACAGGAGGGGCCATTTGCATCTATTTATGGCCCCATTTGCATGCCATTAGCATGCAGGTGCGCCGATCCCCGAGGACTTGCGCCTGGCTCCCTGCCAGGCAGCAGCCTTCGGGGACCGACGCCCCCTGCAGCCCGATCGCGGGCATAAGTTAAAAATCCCCCACCCCCGACTGGCCCGATCGCGGGCATAAGTTAAAAATCCCCCACCCCCGACTGGCCCGATCGCGGGCATAAGTTAAATCCCCCACCCCTGACTGGCCAATCGTGGGCATAAGTTAAATCCCCACCCCGACTGGCCCAATCTGATGGGGCATAAGTTAAACCCCCAATTTAACTGGCCCGATCTGGGCATAAGTGAAAATAAACCCCACCCCCACTAGGCCCGATCGCGGGCAGCAAAGAGTCAACCCCCAAAGAACATATCCCTGGTGGTCCAGTGGATCACAAGCCTGATCGCTGGCAGCAAAGTGTTCAAACCCCCAAGCACTACCTACCCTGGTGATCTAGTGGCCCCACCCCACCCACCCACGAAGCCCCACCACCCGCTCCCCGGCCAGCCGGCAGGCGGCAGCATCCCACCCGCCTGTGGCCCTGCCACCGCCGACTGACTGCCCGGTCGGGCTGCATGTCCATTGGTTCAGAGCAAGAGCCAATGGGCGTGCAGCCATACCGTCTAATGAATTCATTAGTTAACATATCTGGACTGCCTTGTATGGTATGGAGCACTGCGCCCATTGGCTCTTGCTCTGAACCATCGGGCGGCAGTCCTACCGGCAGTCAGTCGGCGGGCGGCAGGGCCACAGGTGGTGGATGCTGCCGCCCACCGCTGATGGGGGGCGGGTGGTGGGGCTTCGTGGGTGGGTGGGTGGGGGCCACTAGATCACCAGGGTAGGTGGTCCTTGGGGGTTTTGAAACTTTGCTGCCCGCGATCGGGCTAGTGGGGGGTGGGGTTTATTTTCACTTATGCCCGCGATCGGCCAGTCGGGGTGGGGGATTTTAACTTGTGCCCGCGATCGGGCCAGTCGGGGTGGGGGTTACTATATGCCCACGATTGGGCTGCAGGGGGCACAGGAGTAGATTGAGGGCCACCCACAGGTGGCAGCTGCTGTGTTGCACCTGCAGTGCGGCAGCTCACCTGTGGGTGGCCCTCGACTTACTCTTTTTTTTTTTTTAGTTCAGTGCAGAGCGCAACTCCCAGACAACTCTGCACAGCCCACTGAATATTGGGCTGTGCAGTTTATGCATGGTTCCTCCCCCTCCGGTTAAGCATGCCTTCATTAGCAATGTGCTGTTGCTCAGCTTGACTTGGGGGGGGTCGCAACTGCCTCCTGCTGAATATGGCAGAATGGCGCAATTTTGGACTTGCGCAGGCGCAACCCTATTTCGCATGGCGCAACCCTTTTGAATATCCAGCCCATTGTATCCCAAAATGCTTTACAAACAATGCTAGACTGGTGGTGAAGTGACTGAATGTGTAGTAACAGCCATTTTGCACATCAACACCCACACACAGCCTTGGACAATTGCATGAACTGATTTTTTATGGGGATGTTGACCTTGAAACTGGGAAATTCCCCTACTCTCCAGTAGAGAAATCCTCAGGCCGTCAAAGGATGGCCAGTTGCAGAGTGATCAAGGAGGAGATGGACATGCTGGAGGCTGGGGAGAGGGTCTCCTCCCCTGCCTCTGAAATCTTAGAGCCCGAAGATGTTGAGAATCCAAAAAGGAAAGATTCAGAGAAAAAAGAAGCATTTAACTCTGAAGAACGCTCAAGCATGGGAGGAGAAGTTTTGGGAGCCGCTCCTGATTTACTGGATAAAATGCCAAATTTAGACTAAGGTATGGACAAAGAGTTGTTATATGCTCAGTTGCAAAAAGAAGAAGAAGAATTTTTTTAAAGAAAGAAAATAGAAACTGCAAAATGCAATTAAAAATGCTAGAAACAAAAAGAACAGTGAATCAGTAGCTTTGGCAATGCCCAAGTTGGCATCCCAGCTGGTGCTTGATGATGCGGCATTATCAAAGGAAACTGCCGAACAAGCAGCAGATGAATTGACAGAAACTGGCAAAAACAAGCAGCCACAAAATAAAGGGATAAATAACCCAGATCTGCAGAAGACAGAGGAAGCAAAAATAGAGAAAAAAGCCCCAAAGGGGCAGACAAAAACTTTAAATGACTCAGGCTCAGATGGACCCCACAATCTGTGGCAAAACCTAAAGGGAAAAAAACGGACGGGAAAAAACAAAAGCAAGAAAAAAAGCAAGACGCAGGAATCATAAAGGAGGATAGTATAACCAAAGAAAACACAAACCAAGATATAGAGAAAACACCTCAGGATCCTAAGGAAAATAGCATGGGATCTAAATCCGAACAAGTGGATACAGATATTCCCAAGATACCCCAGACTGGGTGACAGAAACTCTTAAAAATGCTGGATGGAAAAGAACACCAGATGGGAAAGGATGGGATCTGGATTACCCTAGTACTTCTACAGAAATGTGTCAGTGTAAAAAAACAAATACAGGCACGATAGTTGAAAGTCAAGATAAAGGGAAGAACAGTATAGAAGATGACGCTGCTGTAACAGAACTGATAGATGATGACATATTAGAAGAAAACGAGGTAGACCTAGGCACATCAATGGAAACTGAAGAAAAAACTTTGCAAACCGAAAAAGAGTATAGTGAAACAGAACAGGCCCAGGAGAAACCTGTAACTGGTGCATGGGGACAAACACAAGAGAACGCCTCTTTCCAGTGAATGTGAGATTAGCAGCAGAACCTGCAAAATGCAGAAACACTGTAAGATTAAAATACAGGGTAAATATTGATGCAGTACCAGTCAGAATCTTTATAGGAAGAACACTAATAAAAGAAAGTTTAGGATTTTATGCATATGACATTTATGCTCTTTTACACAATTATACAACATTAGTTTTAAACACCCATCAGGACTAGACTATTTTTGTAAACCGTACCACGCAAAAACAGAACGCACCTTTATGGAAACAATTTCTTGTAATCCCCTTAACTAGCCCGCATACGAACAAGTGACAGTACTTTTTAAAAATGAAGGTGTGAATGTAGTCGATATCATCTTCTGGCTATCACAAAAAAGTAAAATTATTGGCCAACCAGAGCCAGTACTGGATTAGGAACATTTTTGGACAGGAGGGTCAAAATACAGGGTAATCTTGAAGCAAACTGAAGGTGAAATTCAACACCTCCCAAACTATTTTTCTCGGCAGAGACAGAAAAGTAATGTTTTATGCAGGTCAGCCAGGGCCTGCTACAGGTGTGGGGCAAAAGGTAATCTCAGTAATGTCTACGATAAGATAAAATGTGTTTTTTTTTTGTGAGAAAATTGGACACTATGACACGCAATGTAAACATCCCATGAAATGCAACCTATATGAAGAAGAAAATCCCACCTATAGAACATGTCCATGTGCCTCACATAATAGTCCAGACCCTGCTGAGCAAGCAGAACAGGATCTTTATGTAACACTAGCACAAAGAGAAAGAATACAAAAAGAAAAGCAAAAAGTGAAAGCATATATTCCAAATAATGAAAATCTCACAAAAATAAGGGAAGAAACAACCAAGGAGGTTCTAATGCAGAAACGAAGTTCAAATAATATTCAGAAAAAAGACAAAGATATACAGAAAGAATCTAATCATAACAAAGAAGTAAATGGAAGTAAAGAACTTCTCCCCTCCCCCCCAGAATGAAGAACATAGCAATGAAAAAGAGGAACAAATATTGGAAACTATGCCCCCACCTCCAGTTCCACCTAATGGACCATTCAGAAATGATAACAGGATCAAAACGGAATATGCAGCAACATAAATTAAAACTGCAGAGAAAAGGGGAAGGAAAAGTGGACCTAAAAATAAATATGAGGTCTTACAAGATAGAGAATGGGAAAATAATGGAGAAGAATCAGATACCTCATCTATACAGTCATCACAGCCAGAGCAGTCAACAGACTATGAATCCACAGACACTCAAAATTCAAAGAAAAGGAAAGCAAAAGATAAAACAAAAAAGGGAATAAAAGATGAAATCTAAAATATCATAATCATTTCCCACCTCTAAAATAATGGAAAATCTTACATGTGCTACTTTAAACACCAAGGCCCCAATATTCAGAATTGCACCTGGCAGTGATGCAAGTGGTGGCGCAGCACAACTGAGTTGTGCTGGTGGAACTTGGGGATATATTCAAAAGAGATGAGCCATGGCGCATCTCCTCTGAATATATGAGGTAATGCGCACTGTGCAAATATGATGCACTGGCGCAGCCCCCCAAGACAGGGCTGAATACCAGGAATGGGAACTGGGCCAACGCAACAGAGTTACGCTGTGCGCAAATTCCTGATATTCAGCCAGCAGTTTGCAAATAGGGCCGGGGCCATTTGCATGTCATTATGGCCCCATTTGCATGGGTTGTGCAGGTCTGGCCAGCGAAAAGCAGATGGCACCCTGCACAGCATGTGGTGCCCTCAGAGGATGTCTAGTGGCACGCCCTCTCTCCCCGTAGCCCTGCTCGCTCACCATACGGCTTTGTAATATCCCTGGTAGTCTAGTGGTACCCTCCTCCCTCCCCATTGCACTGATTGCCAAAAATAAGATATTGCTATAGCCCTCATAGTCTAGTGGAACCCCCCACCCGCCCCATAGCTCCGATCACCGCTAACAATAGAATTATAATGCCCTAGTAGTCTAGTGGAAACCCTCACCCACCCCGTAGCTCCAATCGCCACTAAAAATAGAATTATAATGCCCTGGTAGTCTAGTGGAACCCCAAACCCCAACCCTACGATCGCCCAAATGATGTATAAGGCAGTCCCTGGTAGTCTAGTGGTAAACCCCACCCTGCCCATAACCCCAATAGCCCATACACCCAATGGAAAGAAATCCCTGGTGGTCCAGTGGCACCCCCCCCACCCACACAGGACCCCTTGCCCACCCATCTCCCCCCTGTCATCAGCAGGCAGCAGCAAACCCACCCAAGTACCTCCATGGCTGCCTGCTGAATGACAGATTACAGAATGGTTGTAATCCCATTGGTCCAAACAGTGGACCAATGGGCTTAGTTATACTGTAATAGTCATTCACAAATATGTGTATGAAGTCATTCATTCACATAATTGTGAATGGCTGTTACAGCATGACATAGTTTATAGTTCCTATTTTTCTACATATAGCATATGTATATCCTATCCCAATTAATATGCAAACAAAAATACTTAGTCTGTTTATCCCGCTTTTATGGGGAAGCAACCTCAATCCAGTTAAAAGAAGCATTACTTACGGACCAAAAAAAGAAAGTGGATTAGATATGCTACATCCAATTGTTTTTTGGTTTTTTCAGAGTATCTTTATATACACAAATATAAATCCTTGTTTGGATTCAGGAACATACTTCTGGAAACCTTTATTTAAGGAATGGTTGAATTACATAGATACAAAATGGCAACTAAAAAAAGAACATACAGTCTGATACCAAAATATGTCACAACAGGGATATAGTATTTAAAACTGTGGAAAACAGAAATAGAGACAATTAAAACACTTATAAACACTTTTATTGAGAAATATTACAGTGTTATTATGATGACCCTGTATTTCAAGTCCCTCCTGGAATAGATATAAAACTCATATGGGAAGCAATGTTAGAACCTCATGGAAAATTAAATGTAAGAGACAACCAGAAACATAAGCAGATGACAGGAAGAATGTGTGGGGAAAACACATGTGGGAATGCAGTAGAAACAATGGAACATCTATATTTCGATTGTACATTTAAGAAACCTTTATGGAGCATGCTTTCACAGTATTGGCAAGAAACAGTTTTTAAGAATATGTCATATGACATTTTAATATATGGGAACTTAATCTTTAGATGGAAAAATGGAAAAAAGCACAATTTATATAACTTTAGCTTGTCTGCAATGGACAATTTGGCAGATGAGGTGCAAAAGACAGCTACAAGGGAAACCTATGATTGTAATGGATGTGTTTTTCAGAATACAGGATGAACAGGATAGAATGTATGCATATGAAAAGAAATGGATGGGGGAACAACAATGTAATATGTTATGGGAAAACATAACACGGGTAGGATGAAACATAAAGATCTGACCTTGCAAGATGAAATGTATGGAACATGTTGTAAAAAGGAATTTTTTTTTCCCCCCTTTTGCTTAACTTTGATGTAAGATGTATGTAAAAGTTTTGATCTATACTTTGTTTTTGGTTTTTAATAAAAAAAAAAAAAAAACTACTCTCCGGTAGGGGGAGCCTCTGGCTGTCTGGCTGAGAGCCAAGATTGCCGGCCTGGCAGGTGGAGTTGTGGATGGTGCAGGTATGGGGGAGCAGACCTCCTCTACCATTACCTTTTCTCCAGAGGCCACTACTGTTTCTAACATTGAAGATATTGAAAATAACATGGATACTGATTTACCTGATGTTCACAGTCAAGATGATGGCTTGGTCCAGGTCACGCAGGAAGGCTTCAGTTCTGCTCTAGCACAGCAGCAATAGCAACAGCAGGTATTGTTAGCTGAAGACGAGAAATTGAAACAGGCCATGGAGGACAGAAAACAATTACTCCTCAGGATGGTAGCTGAGGAAGAACTCACTACCAAAAAGAGAAAGAAAAACTGTTTTCAGCTCATGTACAGCCAGGGACTGAAGTCTTGCAATCTTCCAGTTTGCCCTTGACTTCAGATGCCATGCTGCCTGTGGATGTGAATGATGCACAATCATCAAAGGCTCAGGCTGCCAGCTGCCAGCTGCCAGAGTGAGCTGTCACAAGACATGGCCACACAGCCGTGCAAAGAAAGACGTTCTTTTCCTGAAAATCCCTTGCTTACTGATGTACCTGTGGCTCCTGCTTTGGAGGATGCTGGTTTAGCTTCTTTGTTTTTTTTTGGTTTTTTACCAGGAGACACACACACTAAGGTGAAAGCTTGTTTACAGGTGCAACCTGGGAGCACAAGGAAGTTAAGTGACTTGCTCAGGGTCACACAGTATGCAAGTGGGGGCTGTGGGATTCAAACCCAGGTCTCCAGGTTTTCAGCTCAGAGCCTTAAACTACTGCTCTATGCTGCCTCCCTACTCTGCTGCCGCTTCCAGAGGATGACGCACACTCTGCTGACCAAGTGCCTGAGTCAAGAAAGACTAAAAGAAAATTCGGTTTGGGAAAAATGCCCCTCAAACAACAGATGGGGTGGTCCACCTCGCAGACATTTTCTGGTAAGAACAGTGTACCTGGGGAAGCGAGACAGTCACCAGAATGCCTGGGAATGCATCAAGGTCGTAGTGCTGGGGGCAGAGAGGCTGGCATGGAAAAAGGACAAACTGGATGCTGGTCCTTTGAATCAGCTTTACTGACTGCTGGTTGGGTAAAGGCACCCGATGCTAAATCCTGGATTCAAGGGGAGACACAAAAGCATGTACAACACACTTTGCCTTCTGTGCCTGTGTCTACTCCTACCCCCCCCGCCTTTGAGAATTAAAGGACTATAGGAGGACAGAGAGGGGCTGCCTATTGTACCTGAGGAATATGGATCTGGGGTGTAAAAAAACATCCACCCATGCTCACAATCCCACAGTGGGTGCTGCAGAATTACCTCCAGACAATGGTGAACAACACGATGAACTAAAAACTCCATTTGAGAATAAAAAGGCAATAGACAATGATCAGCATGGATCCACGCCGATCATTGTCTATTGATTTTTTTTTTTTTCAAATGAAGCACTCAGTTCTTGCTGTTGTTCACCAGGTTCTGGGGATAATAATACAAATTGACATTCCTGACTCTGTGAATCCTACTAATACTGTGAATGTGGAGCACACTGTTAGAGGTCCCACTGACCTTCCCCTTCCCCATTGGCACCTGTTAAACAGATACAGGAGAAGGAAACACCTTCTCAAAATTATTTATGTTATTTAGTTTTTGTTGATCGGGTAAGTGCACTAGATAAATCCTGCCTATTTTCAGGCACGACCCGGGGGAAGGGGATACAGATGAATGCCAACTGACCTTGAACCAGATTAAACTGTTGGTGGTATTTTTAGTGAATGAGGGAAATTTGGACAGGACACCGGGGAAATTCCCTACTCTTTTCAATAAGTGCCATGGGATCTTTAACATCCACCTGAACTACCACCAATCCAGGCAGATGGGACCTCGGTTTAACGTCTCATCCGAAAGACAGCACCTCAGAAGTGCAGCACACCTCTCATGCTGCATTACAGTGTCAGTACTGGGCTATTAACCCAAGTGCCAGATGTGGGAACTGAACCCACAGCCCTCTGTTCTCCCGGCCTCAGAGGTGAGTGTGCTGCCTACTGAGCCACTGACACTGCTGATGACTGATGCAGAACCTTCCGAAACATCAGAATCTGATTCCACTGCTCAGCCATGACCTAGACCCACTGAACCCCCAAGAACTTTCAGACTTTTGGACTCTTTTGCTGCACATGGGTAACCAGCACAAAGGTGTGATGCCATCAGGCTGAAATGCAGGGGTGGCCTGGAACTTTTCCCAGACCATATTTATATGCTACAGAACTTATTGAAGAATTCTGTGGGTTATTATTCTGCTGAACTATATGTAGTAATAACTATCTCTGGGGAAATCACATTCAATATTAGTTTTAAAGCTCTTAAATCCCTAAAAAGATTCTGGTTGAAGTACAGGCATTTAAAGAACTCTGCTCTGTGAGGTCCTTTTGTAGCAATACCCTTATCCAAGTCTGCTATTGAGACAGAGTAATATTCAGAAATGAAAGTTAATGTTTCTGAAATCCTTTATTGGCTTAAACAATGCTGCAATGTTTTAGAAAATACACTTCCTAAAATTGATACAGAACAAGCATGGGCAGGGGGCTAAAAATTCAGAGTCCACTTGAGACAAACTAACAGGTATTTGCCACCTTTCCAGCAGTTTTTACCTTGAAAGAGGGGTTTGCTTTTACCTTGGGCAACCCCACTCTTGTCACAGGTGCGGATCTAGAGGGCCATTTAATTGCAGCTTGTGGGGCTGAAAGGCGTAATTTGTGCTTCGATTATGTGCACATTAGTATGAGGTGTCCCAACCCTTTTCTCTGTAACTTGTGTGAGGAGCAGAGGCACTCTTACAGGCAGTTCACTTGACAACACACAACAGGTCTGGTGGTCTGAATTAAGATAATCTGATAGGGTAGGAGCAGGCAAAGGGCGCATCAGCAGCTTCAGCTCAGAGGTTCTCTGCAGCTACAAGGGTGGATACGGAAGAAGCAAGAGTATCTGCTTATATCACCCCTGTGTCCATCCTGAGACCCTGTAGAAGTCACTCAGAGCCAAATATTGAGGATGATGAGTTGGAAAGGGACATGGGATGTGTCAATCCTTCACATACTGTCAAAAATGAGAATACTGTAAGAGACAGAAATGTAGATAGTGGACAAATTACTACAGTTGTTACCCTGGGGATTGACATTGCCACAGGCTTACTTTTACAGACAGTAATCCCTCCTAATTTGCCTCCTGTGGAGGCTGAGATGAGTGTGGTTTCCTCTAGAAAAAGAGGGAGACAAAAAATAAGCACTCTGCTTCTCTGAAAATCTGCTGGGATTCCAACTCATAATAAATATCTGGCATTAACTAGTACTAAACAATAGGGATAAATGGAGATGGAAGAGGAGTAGGAGGAAGAGGAGGCAGATTCTAAAAATTCCTCCATAACTTCCTCTCCTCCAGGGCATTTCTTGGATTGGTATGAGTCCACTCATGAAATATCGGTGGCCAAAAAGAGAAGATGGAGAACCAGGTCTCAGGCCCATATGTCAGGAGAGTCAGGAGAGGCCCCCCCCCCAATAAATCAATATGTGTAGAGGAATTACTATATCTCTGGTTTCTGTGAATGTAAACAGTACCAAAACTTATAGCAAAAGGTTGACCACTATGATCAGTTTAGATATCCTGCCAGGAAATATCTTCTTTTTACAGGATACAAGGTTAAAAACCTTGTATGAAATCTCAGCTGCTAAAAAATTGTGGCCCCTAGGGACCTCTTTTTGGTTTCAGGGTATGGAAAAGTGCAGTGGTGTGGCTATATTATTTAAGGGTGCTATATCAGTACAGAGACTAGTAGAAATTTAATCTGGGAGGGCTCTTTTAGTTGATACAGGGTAATCCAGTAAGCAGTTGAAGCTTATCAATATGTATGCCCTGCAGATGAAGGCTCGTAGAATTTCTTTATTTCAAACTGTACATCCATACTGGCAGGATAGTTATTTGGGAGGAGGGATTTCAATTGAGAAATCTCTTTAGCCGATAGAGGAGGTAAAATTAGAAAAGTTTATAATGATATGCATTATTTAAAAGAGATGATCTTCACTACAGTGTTGAAAGATGGTATGGCCCATGATAAAAGGGGACCAACAGACACATTTTATAAAGGTTCCTTGTCTACAGGATAGATTCTGTCTTTTTGTCAGCAGCCCTCACTGTTAACTCAGTTAGAACTGTAGCGTTAGAGAGTTTAGATCAACTTGCTATTTCTTGTTCATGTTCAGTAGGGCATCATACTTCTACATGACACATCTTCTGGAGACTAAATGTCTTTATGCAAGAACAAGATGAAGTACAAATTGGTAGGTGGATTTTTTAAAACTAGATGTTCAGTTGTTACTGCATATGATACAATGGAGCAATGGTGGGAGGAGTCAAAAAAAGAATTTCAGACTGATTTTCAGAAATGGGGTGTAAAAGAAATAATGCTCAATATTTACATTACTTAAAACGTTGGGCTACTTTACATCGTCTTATTTCCCATACCCAGGAATCTGGCTTAGATTTATCTGAACAGATATGCAATGTAAATGAGGAAATGCAATATTTCAATATGATAGATTATCCTCCCTGGAACAGGAATTGAAGTTTGGGATGTAAGGAGAGGCCCAGGTGTGAGATGTGTTTGCTGTTTGTAAAAAGTGAGTAGACACCCGATTCATAGCAGAAATTAAGTGAACATCTGATGGAACTATGGTATCAGACACTGTAGAAGTACTGGAGGAAATGCAATCACACTTTAATACCCTCTTTGAGGAACAAGAAGGTTGTAATGGCACTACTCGGTTATTAGATGACTTGAACATCCCCTGATTCCTCCTGATACAATAGAACAGGTTAATAGTCCTATCTTGCTACCTGAAGTCAAGTGGGCTATATTACATCTTGGAAATAACACTGCCCAGGGACAGACAGTCTCACTTCAGTTTTATAAAACTGTTAGGAAGTACTTAGCCCCAGTTTTACAGGTTTTATGTAATGAAATCTTAGACACAGGTAGTGTAACTCCTTCCATGCATATAGCAATGTTGATACTTCATTTATAAAAAGGTGAAAAAGGCTGAACTAAGTAATTGAAGGCCTTTAAGCTTATTAAACTCAGATGTAAAGATTTTGTCAAAACTTTTAGCTCAAAGGCTACAGCAACTCACAACATTAGTGAGTTCCCCGGAACAAACACGATATTTCTCTTATGAATATTACTGATAATTTCATTATAGAGATAGTAGAAAGAGGCAATGGGGCAGGCTGAAGGGTTTCTATTAGCCATGGACCAGGAGAAGGCTTTTTATAAGGCCCCACATGATTAGCTACAGTTTATTTTGTAAACATTTGGGGTACCAGCTCAATTTGTAAATTGGATAATGACACTATACAATGGAGCTGTTTTTGTACCTTTTGTTAATTTGTAATATGGGAATAAGATATTGATTAAAAGAGGGGTCAGACAAGGCTGCCATCTAAGCCCTTTATTGTTTATAGAAACACAGAAACATAAAAACTGACGCCAGATATGGGCTGCTTGGTCCACCTAGTCTACCCATTTTCCCTACCTACTGTAACACCACAGACCCTACTTGATCTCCAGCTTTACTCTCCCTTTCAGCGTGGCTCAGTTGGTAGCACATCCGCCTCTGGACCAGAAGGTCGTGGGTTCTCGTCCCACACTGGGATGGACTTGCACCTAAAAATAGCTGGCATCCGAGTGCAGTATTGGGAGGTGCTGTACTGCTGGGGGTGCTGTCCTTCGGATGAGACGTTAAACCGAGGTCCTTCTGCCTGTCCTGGTGGGTGTCCAAGGAAGTAAAAGAACCCAGGGTACTCTTCAGAAGAGCAGGAACATTCCCGGTGTCCTGGCCAACATTCCCCTTCCCATAAACCGGTTCATGCAATTATCCAGGCTGTGTGTGGGTGATGATGTGCGATATGGCCGCCACCACACATTCAGTCACTTCACTACCAGTCTAGCATTGCTTGTAAAGCACTTTGGGATACTGTGTATGAAAAGCGCTATATAAATGCTGATTCTTCTTCTTCTTTCCCTGTCTCTAAGGTTTCCTTATGCCTATCCCATGCATTCTTGAAGCCTGTTACCATATTTGCCACTACCACCTCTGCTGAAAGCTGTTCCAGGCATTCACCACTCTTTCTATGCAGAAGTACTTCCTCACATCTCCTAAGTCTCCCCCCTCCAGCTTCATAGCATGTCCCCTTGTTCTTGAGCATCTTTTTTTCTAAACAATAATTTTCTCTTGAGCTTTATTTATACCCATGAGGTATTTGAAAGTTCCCATCATATCCCCCTCTTCCTCCTTTCCTCCAGGGTATGCATATTGAGGTCCTTCAGTCTCTCCTCATAGGGCTTGTAATGTAGACCCTGCACCATTTTGATTGTCCTCCTCTGGACTGCCTTTGCCCTATGTCCTTCTGGAGATGTGGTCTCCATAACGGGACACGGTACTTTAGGCCAGGGCTTGCCAGTGATCTATACAATGGTAGCAGGTAGCACCACCTCCCTCTGTACCCTAGCATCCCAGTAGCTTTCTCCACTGCCTTGCCACACTGTCTGGCCACCTTTAGGTCATCAGACATGATTACTCCCAGGTCCCTTTCCTGTCTGCTGGTGGTTAATACTACCACCCATTTTGTACACCGCCTGTGGGTTTCTGTGCCCAAAGTGCATGATTTTGCACTTCTTTGCATTGAAACCTAGCTGCCACACCTTTGACCACTCCTCTGACTTTCTTAGATCACTATTCATCCCCTTCCCCCACCGAGTGTCTACCAATTACAGATTTTGGTGTCATCTGCAAAAGGCATACCTTCCCTTCTAGCCCATCTGCAGTATTTTTAGTAAAGACATTAAAGAGGACCGGTCCCAGTACTGATCCCTGTGGCACATCGCTTCTCACTCTCCCTTACTTGGAGTGAACTCTGTTTACCTCCACCCTCCGTCTTCTGTCCCCCAACTACGTCGACGTGGAACCTTTGTAAATGAGCAGTTCCTGCTCAAAGGTATTTGTAATCCTAGATTTCAATAAATAAAAAATAAAAAAAAATAATTTTTCACCCAGTTTATCACCATAGGACCCACTCCTAGGCTTTCCAGCTTGTTTATGAGTCTTCTATGTGGAATGGTTTCGAATGCATTACTGATATCTAGGTAGACAACATCCACTGCTCCACCGTGATCCAATTCCCTGATCACCCAGTCAAAGAAATCAATCAGTTTTGTTTGCCATGTTCTCCCACCAGTGAATCCATGCTGCCTCGGATCCTGAATGCCACTGGACTCAAGGTATTTCACAATCCCCTCCTTCAGCAGTGATTCCGTTACTTTCCCCACCACCAAAGTCAGGCTGACTGGTCTGTAGTTGACAGCCTCCTCTTTGCTTCCACCTTTTTGAAGTGGGACTACATCTGCTGTCCTCCAGTCCTCTGGAACCATGCCTGTCTTCAGTGAGTGATTGAACTGGGCTGTCAGATGTGCAGCCAGCACCTTCCTGAGCTTCCTCAATATCCAAGGATGCACCTCGTCTGGCCCCATTGAATTGTCCTCTTTCAGATTTGCAGGTTCCCTCATTACCCTCTCCTCTGTAAATGGACTATCTACCTCCCTTCCTTTGATGTTCCTGGCCCTCATCTTTGGTCCCTCTCCTTCCCCTTCCTCTGTGAACACTGAACAAAAGTACTTGTTCATGATGTCTGCTTTTTTCTGGTTCCCCTTCACACTCTCCCCTCCCACCTTCCTAGCCTTACTATTCCTCTTCTGCTCTTTCTCTTTTTGTTTACATACCTGAGAAATACCTTGCCCTCTTTCTGCACTGCCTGGGCTATTTTTTCCTTCATCTGTGCCTTTGTGCTCCAAATTGCTTTCCTTGCCTCCCTCTGTTTCTCCTGATATACCTCTCTATCTTCCTCTATCTCCTTATACCTCCTGAATGCTAACTTTTTTGTCCTTACCTTCCAGGCCGCCTCTTTTGAGAACCATAGCAGTCTCTTTTTCCTCTTACCTTTGCTTACTTGTCTGATGCTGAGGTTTGTTGTCTTCTTTATTCCTCCTTTTAGATTTTCTTACTGTTTCTCCACTCTCCCCATGTCCTCCGCCCTGTCAGGGCATCCCTGAGGCATTCCCCCATCTTTTTAAAATTGACTCTCCTGATATCCAGAACCCTCACCTTTGTGTAGTTCAATTCACCCACAGTACTATATTGAACCACACTGTACAGTGATCACTGGCCCCCGGGTGACCTGTCCCCATTGGTAAGTACAAGGTCCAGTACTGCCCCCTCACAAGTGGGCTCTTTTACTAGTTGCCTGAGGAGCACCCCCTGCAGAGAGTCCAGGATGACCCTATTCCTAGCTGAAGCTGCAGATGGAATGCTCCAATCTACATCTGGCAGATTGAAGTCCCCCTCAAGCAGCATATTTCCCTTATTTGCAATCATTTGGATGGCTTCCACTACAACCTCATCTAACTCCCCCAACCCCCATGTTGGAGGTCTGTTGGTTATGTCCATGTGAATAGCGGCTCCCTTCCCTGTTTCTAGGGTGACCCACAGTACCACCACCCCTTCCTGATTTCCCTGTATCTCAGTAGCCTTTATGCTATCCCTCACATAAAGAGCAACTCCCCCTTTCTTTCCACCCTGTCCTTTCTGAACAGAGTGTAGCCTGATATGGTTACATCCCAGTCATGGCTTCATTGCACCATGTCTCAGTAATGATGACAATGTCCAGGTCAGCCTCTGCAATGATTGCCTCTAGGTCCGGGATTTTGTTTCCCAGACTTCGAGCATTTGCACACATGTCCTTTCAGAATGTGTTACCACCCTGTTTGTCATCATCCCTGTGATGTTATAGTAATTTAACATACTCATTAGACGGTCCCTAAGGTAAATGTAAGAAGCTGATGATTTGTAGACAGCCCCTTGAGTGTGGGGTGTTATGGAAAGTTTGCTTGGCTGGAGCAGTGTGTTAAAGATGGCTGCACAATAAAGATGAGTAAAAACTCATGCTGGTTTCAGGATTACTAACAAGCAAAACATGGTGTCAGAAGTGGATATCAAAACCTGAAAAGACGGAAAAGAACATAAAAAAGAACTCTAGAAGAAGACGGTCTGGCAAAAAAACTGAGAGAGAAAAAAAAATTGATAAACTAAATCCTCTGTCGGGTATGCAATTGTCTGGAAATGTAGCTGAAAATTGGAAGAGATTTAAACAAAGGTTTAATATTTATTTAACAGCAAGTGACGCTGAAAGTGAAGATGGCAAAACAAAGGCCTTGATCTTTCTACATGTAGTCGGGAAAGATGTGTTAGACATTTACAACAGTTCCAGTTCAATGATGGTGAAAACATGGATCTTGATGGAATTATGAAAAAATTTGAAGAGTACTTTGTACCGAAATGAAATGTAATCTACGAGAGATATAAGTTTTTCACATGCAACAAGAAAAAGGGTGATAGCTTTGATTAGTATTTAACAGAGTTACGTTCGCTCTGCAAAATGTGTGAGTTTGGAGATCTGAAAGAATCATTGATGAAGGATATAATTATATGCGGAATCACAGACAATGGGCTCAGAGAAAGACTGCTTAGAGAGCAAGATTTAACTTTGGACAAAGCTATAAACATGTGTAGAGCTGCTGAAACTACCAAATCACAGGCTAAAGAGCCGAACAAAGAAAACGAGAGCGCTGTGTATGCACTAAAGAAGCTTGAGATAAATAAGAAATCTTTTTTGAAAACAAAGCAGCAGAAGAAGCAGCAGCCTAATCAGAAAACATGTGATAGATGTGGAAATAACCATAAACCTAAAGCTTGTCCTGCCTATGGGAAGTCCTGCAGTAAGTGTGGCAAATATAACCATTTTGCTAAATACTGCAAAATGAAAAGTGAACAAAATAAAGTTCACACTGTCGAAGAAGATGAGCCGGAAGAGTTCTTTGTAGATTCTGCTGAGCTGTGTGTTTCTATAAAAAGGGAATGGATTGTACCTTTAACTGTGAATGAGACTATCATACCATTCAAGCTTGACAAAGGAGCACAGGTAAACCTGATTTCATTGCAAGACTATGAAACTCTGCATGTAAAATCTAAAATTCACCCAGCCAAGATAAAAGTAACTGGTTATACAGGAGAGAATATTCCAGTAAAAGGGAGCTGCATGGTAGCTCTGAAGCACAAAGGCCAGCAGTTCAAGGTGTCTCTGTTAATTGCAGAGAAGGATGTGCAACCAATTCTAGGCATAAGTGCCTGTGAGAAACTCAATTTAGTGAGAATAGTGTTTGTCGTGACATCACAAGCTGAAGCTAAATGTGAATCATTATTTACAGAGTATAGCGATGTGTTCAAAGGTCTAGGATGTTTGCCTGGGGAGCACAAAATAAAAATAGATGACCAAGTGCCACCCGTAATACACCCCTGCAGGAAAGTGCCATTCGCACTGAGGGACAAACTGAAAGAAATGCTGAACTGCATGGAAGCCACAGGTGTAATCAAGAGAACTGATGAACCTACAGACTGGATGAGTTCTTTAGTCATAGTTGAGAAGAAAAATGGCCAGCTCAGAATATGTCTTGACCCCAGAGACTTAAACAGAGCTATAAAAAAGGGAGCATTTCAAGTTACCTAGCAGAGAAGAGATAATGTCACAGTTTGCTGGTGCTAAATGGTTTAGCAAACTGGATGCTTCTTCTGGATTTTGGCAAATGAAGCTAGTTAAGGCAAGTTCAAAGTTCTGCACGTTTAATACTCCAGAAGGAAGATACAGTTTTCTTTGTCTGCCGTTATGGGATACTGTCCGCTCTAGAAGTTTACCATAAAAGAATTCATATGATTTTTGAGCACATTCCAGGTGTTGAAACCATGATAGATGACATCATTGTGTGGGGTTCCACAAAAGATGAACATGACTTCAGATAGAGACAAGTACTGGATCTGACAAGAAAAGCAAATCTTAAACTCAACAAAGAAAAATGTGAGTTTTGTGTAAAAGCACTGACTTTTGTGGGTGATATTGTTACAGATCACGGCATTAAACCTGACCCTAAGAAGACATCTGCAATAGTGAATATGCAAAAGCCCAGCTGCAAAGATGATGTCAGGAGGTTCTTAGGGATGATTAACTACCTAGGGACATTTATCCCTCAACTTTCAGCATGATCAGCCCCACTCAGATAGCTGTTGGAGCTGAAAAATGAATGGATGTGGTCACATGAACAGGAGCAAAGCTGGAAAAATCTAAAGAAGGCTATTACAGATGAACCAGTGTTAAGATTCTATATTCCTGCTAAAGAAGCAAGAATATCAGCTGATGCATCACAGTTTGGCTTGGGCTCAGTACTTCTGCAAAATTATGAAGGAATCTGGCAACCTGTAGCATACGCTTCCAGAGCCTTGACGAGCACTGAGACAAGGTATGCCCAAATAGAAAAAGAGTTACTAGCAATAACTTACGCTTGTGAGCGATTTCATTAGTATGTGTATGGTCAAGCCTTCACAGTGGAAACATACCACAAGCCTCTAGTAGCTATAATGGCCAAGCCTCTAAATGACTGTCCAGTGAGAATACAGAGAATGTTAATTAGATTACAAAAGTACGATGTTCAGTTGATCTATAGTCCTGGAAAGTACATGTACGCTGCCGACACACTTTCACATGCTGTAGACAAGAGTGAAAGCCCAGAAAGTCAAACAGACAGAGAAATAAAGGCATATGTTGACATGATCATGACCTCTCTTCCTGTGTCCAATGAGAGACAAGAGCAGATCAGAAGAGAAACAGAGGTAGATGAAACAATGAGAATCCTGAGAAATACCACATTAAAAGGTTGGCCAAAGGAGAAAAGTGCCTGTCTGTTGTCTATTCATGATTTTTGGATGTGTAAAAGTGACCTATCTGCTGTCAATGACATCATTTTCAAAGGCAACAAATTTGTTGTGCCAGGAAAACTTCACAAAGAAATGCTATGCAAAATACATGAAGGGCACTTAGGAGAAGAAAAATGTAGGCAAAGAGCCAGAGAAGTAATGTATTGGCCAAGAATGAATCAAGATATTGCCCAGGTAACTGCAACCTGTGAATTGTGTCTCACCTATAGACCAAAGCAGCCAAGCCAGCCATTATGTCCTCATCCAGCGCCAGGCAGACATGTCAGAAAGTAGGTGCCGACTTGTTTGATTGTAATGGGAAAACTCATATATTTGTAACAGATTATTACTCAAATTACCCAGAGGTAACAACACTGCCTACAACTACCAGTAAAACTGTAATCACCTGCATGAAGTCAATCTTTGCAAGACATGGTGTTCCAAACAAAGTGTTCACTGATAATGGTCCACAGTTTTCCAGTGCTGAGTTCAAACAGTTCGCCTATGAATGGGAATCCATACACAGTACTTCTAGTCCCAATTTTCCAAGATCAAATGGACTGGCAGAGAGCTCAGTAAAAACTGAAAAGTCTCATGAAGAAAACACATGATGGAAAAGAAGATTTTTACAAAAGCCTACTGATATACAGAAGTGCACCATTACAGAATGGGCTTTCTCCAGCGCAAATGCTTATGGGAAGGAGGATCAGGAAAAATCTGCCAATACATGAAGAGCTTCTGAAGACTCATGACTCAGAACAGGTGAAACAAAGGAAAGAAAAACAAAAGGAAAAGCAAAAACAGTTACATGACAGGAGAGCAAGAAACTTATCTGATTTAAGGCCTGGAGATCAAGTGCGTCTTAGAGACTATGACAAAAGAATGTGACTGAAAAGGGGCACTGTACAAGCACAAATTGCACCAATGTCATTTCAGATTGAAACAGAAAGAGGAGCGGAGGTGAGGTGGAATCATGTGGATTTAAGACTTCTGCCAAAGGTTGAAGATGCCAATTTGACTGAAGTTGACTTACCAACTCTCACAGCAGTCAGTCAAGACAACACCAAAGAGACTGATAGCAGGGACGATTCGGAGCAGTGTGCATCCACTGAAAAGTCACCAGAGAAGGAAGCGAGACCCAAAAGAGAAATTCGACGTCCAGAGAGACTGATTGAAACTTATTAGATAAGTACAGTGGAGTGAGTGGTAAAGACTCACGAGAGAGTGAAGTACTAGTGACCTCTCCTCTCAAGATTAGGTTTAGTTTAATTAGAAACCTCAGTTTGTAAGAAGTTAAATAATAATGATAATAATTCAGCCAAGTTACTGTAATCCAATAATTCAGTTTGAAAATAATATAGAAACTTTTCTTTAAGTGAGGAAGATGTGATGTTATAGGAATTTAACATACTTATTAGATGGTCTCTAAGGTAAATGTAAGAAGCTGATGATTTGTAGACAGCCCTTGGAGTGTGGGGTGTTATGGGAAGTTTGCTTGGTTGGAGCAGTGTATTTAAGATGGCTGCACAATAAAGATGAGTAAAAACTCATGCTGGTTTCATGATTACTAACAAGCAAAACAATCCCTGTCCCCTTTTGCCTTCTCTCCTTACCCCCTCTGCCCTCAGTCCCATTTTAATTCACTTCTACCACTTTGTTTCTTTTTTGGTGGGCACCCTTGGGGATTTCTTTTCCTTAGGGTCTCTGTTTACTGCCTGATTCAGTTTGTGGGGGAGCAGTTTATGTCTCTCCATTTCCTTCCACCACCCCCATCAGCTAGTTTAAATGCCCATCAGTTTATCATTTAAACTATTCATTGAGGACTGTGGTTCCCCTCTTGCATGGATGCAGGTCATCTCTCCTGTATAGGCCTCCATCCCTCTGGGTGAGACACCAATCCTCAATGTAGCCAAACCTCTCCTCTCTTCACCATTCCTTCAACCATGTGTCGAAGCTCCTGGTTCGGAGTACCCTATTCTTCCCCCTGTCATTGACGGGTAACACCTCAGAAAAGGCTACTGAGTGTGATACCTACCTAAGATCCCTCCCTGACTCACTGAACTCTACCTGAACTATCCTAGCCTTGTCCCTAGCCAGGTCATTGGTCCCAAGGTGGACCATGACATCCAGCTCTCCCTCCTGTCCTGGCTTCCCTAGCAATACTGAGGATCCCCTTCCCATCCCTCCAAGCAGCAGTGCCAGGTAGGCATCTAACCTCCTTCTGCCGCTCCTTTCCTGTCCCCAAATCTATAACCCTAACAACTGAGTCCCCCACCAAGAGTTGCTTCCTTCTCCTCTGAGGTCCTCTACCACCCACCTTGGGGTATCTACTATGGAGGACCCCCACATCCTTCCTGATCACTACTGTGGGTGCCTCTGTAGGAAAAGTCCCACCCTGCTAGAATGGAGTAGGAATTTTGTAGTGGTATCCCGTGGGGTATGTATCTCTGACCCACCACTCTCACCCGTCCTGAGCCCAATGTAGTCCAGCTGCTCCTTCTTACATCTTATACAGTAAAATATTGCTTTTAGGGCCATACAGCTTACTTAAGACACTCATGCAGTTAAATCATTAGTTTATGCTAATAACTTATGTATTATTCTGGATAAGAATGACACTGGGCACATAGTTCAAGATGCAATTTCTTTTCTCAGGATGTTGGAGCTATGATAAATTATAACAAATGTGCTGGGATTGCAGTTGGTAACAAATGATCTGGAAACTATGGGACATGTTGCTGGGGTCCAGATAAGTGACGGACTAGTGAAAATACTGAAAGTTAAATTTGAGAAGGGGATATGTTTATGGAAAATTGGGTTGATTGTATATGATGAGAACAATTTAGTACACTGGAAAAATATAATGTTATCATAGAAAAGAGAATGTATTTGATAAGAACTCTGTTGCTTCCATTATTTGGTTCTGGCCTAGACGATATTTTAAATGATAGCCAGGATAAAAAGGGCCACCTTCCAGTGTCATAGCAACAGCAGAAGGCCAGTTTAACTCCAAAAGATAAAGAAGACGGCCAACAGAGGCAGCACTGAGGGGGTTTTCATCCCTTTTGGAGCTTCGGGAACCACAGGAGTAAAGGGCCTATTCTGGGTTCAAGAGCAATAATAGCAGAGGAGCCCTTGCCTGAAGAAGCAATGGAGACCCAGAGCAAAAAGCAGGCCACTCACAATGAGGAAACATTGCCCCATCTCTACCTCCCTTCCCTTGGTGGAAGACTGCACAACTTTTACCCAAAATGGGCACAGATAACATCAGATGCTTGGGTTCTGGAAATTATGGCTTTAGGTTATGCAACAGAATTTTCAACAATCCCCTCAAAGGGGCATTTTCTTCAACCCCAGTTCCAAAGGACCCTGTGAAGAGACAAGTGGTGTCTCAGACCCTGGACTACATTACTCAAATTGGGGCAATTGTCCCGGTGCCTCCCAATGGGCAAGACCAGGGATTCTGCTCAATCTATTTCATAGTTCTCCAGAAGTTGGGGAGTTTCAGTCCTATACGGGATCTGAAACACCTAAACAAGTTTGTTTGCCACACAACCTTCAGGGTGGAGTCCCTACGTTCAATCATTTGAGCTGTCTAGCCAGGGGATTAGCTAGCTTCCATAGATATGAGAGATGTATATCTCCACTTCTCCATCTGCCAGTCTCATCAGCGGTTCCTTAGGTTCATGGTCCTGTGACAGCACTTCCAGTACAGGGTGCTCCATTTGGGCTGGCAACAGCCCCCAGGGTTTTCTTGAAGATGTTTATAATCCTAGTGACTCAACTCTTACACAAGTGACATTATGTCTATCCCTACTTGAACATTCTGCTTATTTGAGTGCTGTATTCACCATTGACAAGAAAGTTAGTGACCAGGACTCTGGAGTTGTTGGAGTCCCATGGCTGGGTGGTGAATTGAGAGAAGAGCTCTCTTCAACCATCACAGACCCTGGAGCACCTAGAAGTGGTGTTCAAGATGGATGAGGGGAAGGTCTTCCTCTTGCTAACCAGGAAGGAGACCCTGTTGAGAGAGGTTCAGTGGCTGAGGAGTCAGTCATTGGCTTCAGCTCACAGCCTTCCATGAAATCTGAGGCTCATGATGGCAGTGATAGAACTAGTTCTATGGGCTTGCCTTCACATGCAGCCCCTACAGATTGAGTTTCTGTCAGCCTAGGATCTGACCTCAGAGTATTGTCAGGCCAGGATCCCAATCTCACTGCTCCTGCGGCAGTCTCTGAGCTGGTGGGTGAGAATAGAGAATCTGAGCAAGGGATCTCCCTTGGAAGTCCACCCAGAGTTGATTCTGACATCCGATGACAGCCTGTCAGGTTGGGAGGCAGTCCTGGACCACATTCCCATTCAGGGGACTTGGTCAGTGCAGGAACAGCACCTATAAATAAACATTCTGGAGATGAGGGCTGTGCACCTCTCTCACCTTCATTTTCAATGTCAGGTGGAGTCAAAAGCTGTGAAAATAAGGGGTGGTGTACATAAACAATTAAGGGTGGGGCACAAACAGCAGATGGATGCTGAAAGAAGCCACCAATCTCCTACTGTAGGCAGAGGAGAATCTCTCTCTCTCTGTCAGTAGTTCACTTAGTGGGGAGTTGAACATCCAGGCTGGTTGGCTAAGCTGCAAAAATGTCAATCCAGGGGAGTGGATGTTGAACCCAGAGGTGTTCCACCTTCTGTGTCAAAGGTTCAGTCATCCTCAGAGTGACCTGTTTGCCTCCAGCCTGAATACTCAAGTTCAGCACTTCTACAGCCACTACTGGTGTCCATAGTTGGAGGCAGTAGATGCCCTGTCACAAATGTTGAGTTTCAACAGAGCATATGCCTTCCCTCCTCTGCTGCTCCTCCCCTAGGTCATATGCAAAATTAGGCACTCAAGAGGAAGCTTTCTTCTAAAAGCTCTGGAGTGGCCCAGGAGACTGTGGTTCTCAAACTTAATGAACATAGCTCAACATAAACCATTTCGCCTTCCAGTGTGTGTGTGTGTGGGGTGGGGCGCTTCTCTCACAAGGCCAATTCTGCATCCAAATCCGGGAGCAATGCAGCTCATGGCCTGGCTTCTAAAAAGGAGGAGGATCCTGAAACAGGGTTTCTCCAAGAAGGTGGTGGACACCCTGTTGGCTGCTAGGAAGAGTTCCACGTTGGCAGCTTATGCTCATGTATGGACCACATTTCTGCTTGGACCGGGGGAAAATTCCAGCCTTCTAAAGCCATGGTTCCACAGATTTTGGATATCCTGCAGTAAGGAGTGGAGAAAGGTTTGGTCTTGAGAACCTTGAGAGGTCAGGTGTCAGCCCTTGAAGCCTCCTTGGGGTAGTCCCTAGGGACTAACCAGGAGGTTATTCATTTTCTGCAGGCTCTCAGCAGGAGTCAAGCTCAGTTCCAATCAACTGTTCCTCCATGGGATATAAATCTGGTTCTGAATGTTTTTTGTAAGGAGTCTTTCAAACCACTTTCATTGGTACCATTGGATATGCTGTCTTACAAGGTGTGTTCCTTAGTTTCTATGTGCTCAGCCAGGAGAATTGGTGAGCTTCATGCTTTATCCTACAAAGAACCATACCTTCTCATGCATAAGGACAAAATGGTGCCCAGAACAGTCCTGTCTTTCATTCTGAAGGTTCCCCACGATCTTCCATGTGAACCAGGTGGCAGTTAGCAGATATAGTAAATTCCTTTCCTGTACATGATTGACGTATTGGGCAATATTTCCCCCCACCAATTTTTTTCATGGGTAGTGCTTCTTAGAACCCATCTATAATGACTACCTATTGACAATGTGGAGTGCTACAGAAAGAAGAAATTTCCTTTTCTGTTTGTGCCTACATTGCCAATGGGACCTACCCTGGAGCAATTGTGTGGTATGCCAGCGCAGGGATGTCCATTGTTCTGTTATAAACTCTGATTGTAAGTCTGTCTGGACATCCCTGTAAAGTTTACCTGCTGTACTTGTGTTTATATAGATATGGGTGTGTGGACAATAATCGAGAGACTAATATGTATAGTTAAGTAGAGCTCTATAATTTTGTTACAAAATAATAAAATGATTGAATTTGTGCTCAGTTTTGTAGCTTATATAGTAAAGACATAGGCCCAGATATTCCAAAGGGTTTAGCCATGTGCAACGAGATGCGCCAGCTAGACGGTTAAATCATGTACTCTGCGATATTCAGCGGGAGCAGCTGCACCCCCCCAAATCGCAATGCACAAGAGCGCAATGGTAATGAATGCATGCGCAACTGAAGCGGGAGGAACCATAAATAAATGGCGCAGTGCGATATTCAACAGCATGCACCATGCGCAATAGGGGAGCAAGCGGAAGTTGCGCGATAGCGGAAATGATCCAAAATAAAAAGGAACAAGAGAGAGGTACAAGAACGCTACAGGAAAGCCAGAGGTGGGAGAAAGGTGACAGCCACAGAAGACAGGGAAGCAGTGAGTGGGACTGGAAAAGAGCAGGACAGGGCACACCTGGGAACATAGGGCAACAAGACAGGAGGGGGGAGCCTGTGCCACAGTGGACTGAGGGCAGTGGCAGTAGGCAGGACAGCCAAATCTTGGAGGTGTTCCCGGTGCAGGGGGAGTAGCACAAAGGACAGCGGGGGGAACGGGATTACAGCTGCCGGGGGGGGAACACAAGCCAGGGACTTGGCCAGTGCCACCATTCAGATGGAGTCAGTAATGAGGGGTGTGAGAAGGCAGGCAACAGGGGGGCGTGGCTGTGGAAGGGCCCGTTGGTCGTATGCCCCCAACAGGCAGTACCGACCCCTCACCAGCTTCGAGCACTACAGTGACACAGAGATCGTGGGCCGGTACCGCCTGAACTGGGTGATCCTGAGGCGGCTCTGTGAGCTGTGCAGTGATGAGATGCAGGCACCCACACGACGGAGCCATGCTCTGTCAGTGGAGACAAAGGTAACAGCTGTCATGTGCTTGCTCACCACAGGCACCTTTCAGAGACCAACAGGGGACACAACAGGCATAACCCAGTTGGCCGCGTCACGCCTACTCACACAATTCCCCAGCGCACTGCGGCCACATGCCGCGGAGTACATCCATTTTCCAAGCACACCAGCGGAGCGCACAGCACACATACAAGAGTTCCACAGGGTAGCACGTATGCCTGGTGTGCTCAGGGACATTGACTGCACCCATGTGGCCATCCGCACGCCACCTGGCCCGGAAGGTGCTGCGTACATTAATCGGAAGGGCTATGCCAGCATCAACTGCCAGGTGGTGTGCGATGCTAGGGGGGTGCATAACCATTGTCTGTGCCATGCACCCTGGGGGAGCACATAATGCCTTCATTTGATACCAGTCTGCACTGTGCCACAGGTTCGAGAGTGGGGACATCCCCACTGGCCACTTAGTGGATGAGTATGCAAATCACGCAGAAAGACATAGATCTTGGGAGGGGCATAGTCAGTGGTGACATGGGTACTGGCCTAGATGGCCCATGGCAGGGAGACGCTGATCACCAAACTAATGTCCACCCTCTACACACAGGTGACAGTGGCTATCCACTCCGTTCCTGGCTGCTCACTCCATACCGGTGGCCCGCGACCCCATTGCAGCAATGGTACAATGAGGCACATGCCACCACACGCAGTGTCATAGAGCGGGTGTTCTGGATGCTGAAGGCACATTTCCATTGCCTGGACACGTCTGGCGGTGCCCTACAGTACAGCCCCCTTGAAGGCCTGCGGGTTATTCCTGGCCTGTTGCATCCTGCACAACATGGCCAACGACTGTGAGATAGCTGTAGAGGTTGAAGAGGGGGACAGCGATGGGGATGATGAGGACGCTGGTCTAGATGGTGATGGGCAGCCCCCCCCTTGGTTGAAGGGATCCCCGTCTGATCCAGATGTAGCAGCTGCACCGGGACACCATAACAGAGGAGCACTTCAACCAACCCAGGTAAGTCATGAGGCCATGTGCAACCACCAATGGCAAGGGCACAACCCACAAACACGCATGGACAAACCCCAGGGGTGCATGGCGTAAAGGGAATTGGCTGAGCGTGGAACCACACACGCCAGCAGGGATGGGCAAGGCCTAACACAGCACGCGGTCATGCACACACACACACACACACCCCCACAAGACATGCACAAAGGGTAGGAGGCACGCCGACCCCAACCGCCACCCCTAGCCACACACATGTCCACAGACCACCACGCCCAGTGCCTGTCATTGTGCGTGTCTCAGATGCTGGGCACCATTGCACATTGGCGGACAGCGCAACATAGGCATCATCATGCACACACCACAGCGGCCAGCAGCCCGGATGGTGTGCACATGGACCGTGTGTGTGTGTGTGTGCAGGGTCAGGTACCCCACCCGGCATTGCATGTTGAACAACACACTGCACACAGGGCAGCGTCAGACAGTAGCCATGGTGGGAGACAGGTCAGTCACGCAGCACAGTGCCACGGCTGCCACAGATGCATGGGAAGACCCACCGAGACCCACCAGCCATGACAGGCTGACCATTGGCCTCATGGGGTGGCACCGACGGTCCCCCAAGGGTGCCGCTGTGGGAACGCGACCATTTTGAGCAGGGTCTGCAGCTCACCGAACATGCCCAAGGCCCAGGCATGCTCGGGATGCCTACAACTGAACCCGGTGTCGACAAGGAGGGTGTCGCACGACGCCGGGAACGGGGGGTGGACATGGCACTGTGTGGTGTCTGTGGTGCATGGGCAAATAACTGTGTGCCCATTGTGGCCATGACAGCTGTGAATGCCTGTGTCTGCCTGTCAATGGCGGCGGTCACATCCTCTTGCAGTTGGTCCATCCCTGCCAGGAGCAGACCAGTGTCCCTGCTGCGCTGCTCCTCTACCTGGCACAGGACCGCACTGAGTGCATCCACCGCCATCACAAGCCGCAACTGCTGATCCACTGATTCATGGAGTATGTGGGTGTGCTCATCTAAGAGGTCATCCACCTGATCGGCATGCTGTCCCTCATGGTGTTTGTGGCCGTGCTGGGCAGCACCCCTTGAGGTTGGGCGCTTCACACCAGGGCCATGCCTGGGCATGTCCACAGGCGGTGCACTGACACCACCCCCTGACACTGTCCCCCCGTCACCATTGGCCGACTGCTAACACTGCCCCTCCAGCTGCCGCTCATCAGAGCTTAACGGTGCTGCCGCAGCGGCCGCAACAGCCCCACTGTCCTGGACGCACACCAGTACTGCCCCACTGGTGCAGACAGGCACAGGCTGGGACTGTGATGTCACGCAGGCCTCCTCGGTGGCACCACCCATGGCTATGCCCGTGCTGTTACCTGCTGTGCGGCCATCCTGCGGCCCACACGTATCACTGTCCATGATGTGAGCTCCATCATCATCGGTGATGGATCCGGCACCAGTCAGAGTCTCAGCATGCTGGCATACATGGACGCTGTCATGCTGGGACACGGGCAGGGCCTCCTCCGCACCAACTCCACCAACCTCAGTCCGGACAGCCAGGCGGGCCCACTGTCGTCCTGACCCTCGGACACCTGTGGAGGTGGATGGGCCCTCCTCTGTGTCCAGGGTATCGCCCTCAGTGGATGAGCCCTCCACCGCTGGCCCATGTAAATGTTCAGGAGCTGTAAGGAAACACAGTAGCATTAATGTATCTGCCCTACCCTGTGGCATTCCCCCCACCCCCCCACAGTGACAGATCAGGACCTACCATGCAGTGACGGGCTACCATCCGTCTGGAAGCCACCACCTGGAACACCCTCGAGGACACAATGCCACATGCTGCCAGCAACCCGCTCTTCCTGTGGCGTCAGGCATGGCACGGCCGGCTGTCCCCCACCAGTCACAGCCCATGCTGCCCTGATGGCAGCCACCTTATCTTTAATCCTCCTCCTGTCCATGCCCACCTTCTTCTTGCACTCCTGCACGGACCGCTGGTGGCTGCCATGCTGGTTGACAGCACGCACCACCTCACCCCATGCCGCAGCACGGGCCTGTGGTGTTTCCTGCTGTCCACTGAGCAACGGTTCCTAGTCAAGGTAGGCCTCAAACAGGGCATCTGATTCTGCCTTGGTGAAGTTGGGCCTCCTCCGTCTCCCACCTCTCTGTTCCTCCTCCTCCACCTCACGTTCGGTCATCATTGATCCTGTGGGAATGACAGGTGTTACCTCTGACTGTGCAGTCCCATGCATCTCCCACACACAACAGTCCACACTGGCAAACAGCATGCAACTTACCACAATAGACTGCAATACCAGACTATGGCCTCTGCAGCCCCATGTCGCATTTATATAGCGCAATGCATGCAAATGAGGCGAGGCTCAATTTTCAGTGGATGCTAATGCAGCAGTTGTGCCATTGAATTGCTGATGAGCTGATTTGCATATGCCGGCTGAATATCACGCTGTTGTGCCTTGCGCAGTTGTGTTGAACGTGCTCAGGCAAGAGCGCAGCTCTGTGACGTGCGCAGTAGACACCGAACAGCGCATGCCCGGGGTGCTGATGCTGACGCCTGCCACGCTGCTGACATGCTGAACGTGGGAGGCAGTGCAGGGCATGTCCACCACTGTGCCAGTGGTGCTAGTGCACTGTTCACATGTATAGTGCTCTTGCACTGGGGCGTCGTGGTGCAACAGCGCAGTAGGCCACTACAGGAAGTGCCACACAGGTGCCTTACCGTGCTACATGTAGTGAGTACCAATCGCGCTGTGGCAGTCCATGTGTGAGGGACCCCTGACCCTGTGCCGACCTTTGCCCCTAGGCATCATGCATCTGCATGGGTGCACCTCTATCACGCTGTTTGGTGACAGTGCGATGGGGAATGGCAGCGCAGTACCACGCAGCATCTGCACGTGGTGGATGTGCGCCACGGAGCGCCATTTTGATACTCAATGCTTGAAAGATGGCACGGAGATGGGCACCAATCTGAAGCCAGGTTGAACTGGCTAACCTTGTGTCCCTGGTTGAGAACCATGCTGGTGTTCTCTTTGGGGAGGCACCCCTGGACAGGGCCAGGATTGCCATGTGGGAGGAGGTGGCGGTGGCCCTGGAGGAGGTGACAGGGATCCAGTGCACAGCAGAGCAGTGCAGGCACTGGTATGGGGACCTCCAGCGGAGGGACCCGGACAGGCTTGCCCGCCTGCGGGCACGTGCCAGCAGGGGCGCGGTTCCATGGCCAGGTAGGTGCCCCATCCATACACTGGTTCCGCTCCATACCGGTATCGCGGTGGGCATGTGTCCAGCACATGGGGGTCCGTCCAGTGTGGGCCATGGTGGTGGTGGTATAGGGGTTGGGGGCAGATGGGTTTGGCTGTGTGGGATCGCACACACCCAGGGGTGGGGGGCCTTTGCTACTGGATTGTACTGATGTTCCTCTCTCCATGTTTGCACCCTAGGCCCTGAGGAGCCCCGGCATGCCAGGAAGGGGCATCTGCAGTGTGAGGCACGTCAAGATGCCAGAGGACCCATACCAGCCCAGCGCCGGGACCAGCCTGATGCTGGTGAGTACCTTACATCCAGGATTTTTTGTGCATGCTGTGTAGCAAGGCGGGCAGCGGGGCATGGCCACCATCCATTGACACCACTGCCGTGCACACAACATAGTATAGTCAGCACTGTCCAGTGGCACTGCATGTCTGGGAGTGCATCACTGGTGGTCCATGCGTGCACTGGGTACATGGCTGTGCCACTGCCTTTGCACCGCAAAGCCATGTCACTGTACAGCCACGGTGGTGCTGTTCGGAACTTGGGTGGTGGGTGTGTGCAGCAGTCCACATGGCTGTGTGTGCCTGGGTAGGGCAGGTCTTGTGGACATGATCACTGTGGGTGGTCGCACACCATCTCAGGGGTGTGTCCCATGGCTGTATGCCATGCACAATGGGTGGGCTGCAGGGGGCTGTGCATTCATGCCTATTGACTCTGCTCCCTTGTCCTAGGTGGACAGAGGATGGTACTTGTGGAGCGGGCACTGCAGGAGCTGTTACAGGTGGCCAGGGCCTCTCTGGCCATCCTCAAATGGATGGAGCACCACGGTGTGAGGCATCGTCATGGCAGGAGGTGCCATAGAAGTGGGGAGCGGGGCTCCCGCTGAAGATGGACCACAGTTACACCTTGTGAAAGCCCCATGGAGCCACCCTCACACCCCTCCTTCCCTCTCCCATTTGTTCACCCCTGCCCCTTACCCACCTCCGCCCAGTTTGTGGCCCTCACCCCTTTCAAATGTATATATTTGTACATAGTTTTGTTACCACTTTTATAATATATTTGTTTAGTTATGCCTACTGTGGTGGTCTCTGATTTGCAGTGGGCTAATGGTGCTCAGCTGCAGTGGTGTGCATGGTGACGGGGTGGTGCTATCATGGGGGGTGTGTGTGTGTGTCCATAGGGGAGGCAAGTGTGGTGTGGGCGTAAGTCTCAGTCACTGTCTGTGGTTTGTGTGTTGTTCCCTGTGCAATGGATGACTGTGTGCAGTGGTACACGGTACATGCGCTGTGTCCATGGCACACCTGTCAGACTGTCCATGGCCTGTGCAGCTGCCACCCTTGCATGTCTGTGACCTGCACAGTCCACTGGCATGTCAGTGGTGGCTGCCCATGCTGGACTGCCACTGTACCCAGCAAGATGCCGGCTTGCCTTCTGTCACTGGTATGGTGCACATCTGCCTCGGGTGGCACTGCTGCATCCGCTGTTGTTGTCCCACCTTGATGCTGTCACCTGTGCCTGTTGCAGGGGATGTGCTCCACTGTCTGTCACTTGTGCTCCATCTGCATGCTGGTTGTGTACAGCATCGTGGTGCCTGCACAGGGTTGCTGGCACACCTGTGCTGTGGAGGGGTTCTGGCCATGAGTACACGGCTGCTGTGGTCACATGCCGGGGGCTTGGTTGACCCGCTACTGTGTCCCTGTGTTGGTGTGCCCTTGGGTATGGGTGGTTGTTTGTCTGTGCACTGTGTTGCATCCTGTGTGGTGCATGCTTCCATGCAACACACTGGGTGTCTGCACTGGCTGTTGTGGCCAGTGCTGGGACGGGGTGTGTCCTTGGGAGGGTGGGCAGGGTGCTGTGATACTGGTGGTGGGTTCCGGGGCATGCCCTGTCACATGTGTGGTACCTCGTGTGCTGACACATGGTCGGCCTCACAGCTTTACCTGGGGGTGGGACGTGCGTTGCGGCACTGTGTCTGCAGCCATTGCTTCACTGTCTGCTGCTGCTTCCCGCTGTTGGGTGCTCATGGTGGGGCTGTCTTGCATGGTTCTGTGGTGCACAGGGTTGTATTGTCACAGTGGGGGTGGTGGCATGCTTGGGGTGTCCTGCACTGTTGGGCGCTACTCCTGGGCAGGGTGTATGGGGATCATGGTGCAGGGTGTGCTCTGCATTGGTGGGTTGGTGTGGCATGGGGTGGACGGGCATCCATGTGTGATGGTCCCAGCTTGCAAGGGGGTGTGCTGGTGCACCATGCCACAGTGATGGGTTTCTTGCTGGTGTCCCTGGGCCATTGGTTCTTCCTGCTCTCCTCCAGTTGTGCAGTGCATGGGGTGTGGGGGGCGATGTCTGTTCTGCTGAGTGCTCCTCTGCCCATTCCTACCATGGGTGGTGGGCCCCTTCATCCTGTCCCTGCGCATCCCTGGTTGTGCTGTTGCGCTGCTGCCCTGCTCCACTAGGCGTCCCTGGTTTTGCTATTGCGCATCTGACCTGCACCACTGCACATCCCTGGTTGCACTATGGCGCAGTTGGCGTGATATTCAGTCATGTGCCGAAGGCGCATCTTGACCTATGCAGTGTTTGAATATCGCATGTATTGCGCATGGGCGCAGTGGACTTGAGCTTGCTCCTGCTGTTGCACACTTTTGTGGCGCAGTTTGAACATCTGGGCCATAGTGTTATTAAAATAAAATGTATTTATCTTTTTGTTTTCTTGTGGTCCCATTTAAACTGTGGAATAGACTTCTAAAAACTATCTTCATTTTGTGACATTGCATGCATATGCTGTTATATGGCCTCAATTTTGGTTGTAAATGCACCATCTTAAACTTATTGTGCTTCATACATGCCCAGGTAGTCCCAGTATATGCCTGCATATCAGTTTATTTTGCACAAATATTCTTTCAACCTATATTTACACCACAGCATTCTGATCACATGTATTACTTTTGGTGTCCAATAAAAACTTTTATTCTGCCCTTTTTTTGTTTTTCTCTTTCCAGATTTCTAATTACGTTCACTTTTTTACGTGGCAGTGGATTGCCCCCTGTAACCTTTCACAAGGCTTAAATCAGATTTTGCTCCTGATTCGGACTTTTGCCTTTAAAGTGAGGTTGTCTCCATGGTGTCAGCACGTTACCCACATAATGGGTAGTTTGCTGATTGGTCCCCCCAACCATGACCTGGAAGTGGATGACTGTGTTTACTTTAGGTGATCACTTGCTCCATAAATCCACTTGCTTCCTATGTGCTTGTACCTTTGCAGTATGTTGGAGTCTGAGAAATCTGCAGTGTCCAGAAGGTGATTCTATGTAATGCACATAATCATATATGATATGATCTTCAATGAACTTGTTTGAATTTAAATACTTGAAGTCAAAGCATAATATTGCTAGGGATGTAGTATGATTTTTTGGTTTTTGGGTGGGGGTGGGAGATAGGTCAGACAGCTTAAAATAAAAAAAGATGTAATGTGCTTCAAATGTTTTTATTATTATTTAATTACATTTATATGACTTTCTGTGTGGCAGTAGATATGTGTGTGTACCCTTATTTAGGGTAAACCTGGTTAGCCATGGTTGTGAATCACCAAGACACCATAACTGTAGTGCCTTTGTATGGCAGGGTATTTTGGAACTGTGTCTGTCTCATTTTGTTCCCTGCATATTTATAGTGCTGATAAATGAACAGTGCTATAATGTGAATATTTTTTACAAGTGAGACATTTGGTTTTAATGGGCATATTACATTTTCCCAGTAAGATTCTCTGCCTTTTGTGTGCCATGGGATGCACACTGGGCCTGCATGGCTTTGCAGGGTAAAACCAATGGTCAAAAAAAATATGTGGTTCAGACAGGGCATGTAACGTCCAGCACTGTGTTCTTTTACTGTATGCCATTTCTTGGGAAGTTTGGCTGCTTTTGACTATTTTTATACCTGTTTAAGTGTGATACTTCAAGTGCATTACTAGGGCATCACAGTGGCAGTATCCTTGTAATGCACAGAATCCTGGGGCCTAATCAGCCTTTTTTGCATTTTTGTATTAGTTATGCCCCAAAATCCATCCTGTTAATAACAAGAGAAATCGAACTGCTGTTTTTGGGTGCATATCATAGCTTTTATAAGTGGGCAACTGCAATAGTTTGGTGTTTCATGTGGTTCAGGCTGTGCACAGTGTGGCTTTAGGGGGTTAAACTGATGACAAAAAAAATGATGTGGCTTGGGCAAGACTTGCAATGTCTAGCACTGTGTCCTTTTGCATTGCTATTTGAGTGGCAGTTTTTTTAACAGTTATATCAGTTAAACTATAATGCTTCATGTGCATTACAAAGATACCACACTGGAGGTTTTCTTGTAATGCACAGGATTCTGGCCCCTCAAAACCCTTTGTTTACATTTTTGCATTAGTTTTACCCCACAAGCCATCACATTAATTCCAAGGCATGTCATACTATTGTTTTGGGGTGTATTTTGGAGCTTTTATCGGTGAGCCTCTGCAATTGTTTGGTGTGTCTTGTAGTTCAGGTTGTGCAGAGGGTAGTTTTACAGTGTAGAACTGATGACAAAAAAAGGATGTGGCTCTGGCAAGGCTTGCATCATGCAGAACTGCATCCCATTTGACTATTTTTACTTGTGGTGTAGTTTATGTTTCACTGTTATAACTATTTAATTGTGCGAGTTCATGTGCAACACAGAGATACTACACTGGAGGTATCCTTGTAATGCACAGGAATTTGGACCCTGATAACACTTTCTTTATATTTTTGCATCTGTTTTACCCCAAACATTGTAATGTTAATACCAAGAGGTGTCAAACTGTTATTTTTGGGTGCATTTCACAGCTTTTAACAGCAAGTTTCTGCAGTAGGTTGGTGTGCTATGTGGTTTAGGTGACCAGTTCAAAAAGGACCACCTAGATGTGTTAAAAGGGTACAGCAACTTTGTTAAACTGTGGCCTCCCAGCATAGCCCAATGTCCAAACATAAACTGAGGGAGAGTGAGTATGGCACCAATGTTCTTATATACCTATGTCCCTGCATTACCTCACTTGGGGGTAGTGTGCCTGTACCCCTTTGTCATTGCAATGTCCAGTTGCCATATTCTCCATGTCACAGACCTGGGGTGTTGAAATCAGGGAGAGGGAGGCATGGCCCCATGTTCTCATGTCCTCTTGGAGTTTTGTGCTTGTGCCCCTTTGTTGTCACATTGTCCAATTGCCATTTCCTCCATAGTACAGTCTTGGGGTGTTGAAACCGGGGAGAGTGAGACATTGTCCTATGTTCTCATGTGCATATGACCTCCTTGGTAACCCCTCTTGGGGCTTGTGTACTTCTGTCTCCTTGTTGTCACATTGTCCAATTGCCATAATTTTCATGTCACAGTCCTGGGGTGTTGAACCTGGAGAAAGGGAGGCCTGGCATCATGTTTTCATGTGTGCATCTATCCCTTTGTCTGCATATCTTATCGCTTGTATCTGCTCTAATCCTGCCTGGGGCCACGGGGTGTCTATGAGCTGTATGTACCATGTTTGAGACAATTACATTTGCTAGTCTTTATTGGTTATATTACTTAAATAATATGTGACTGGTTCCAGTGAATTGAATCATTATTTTTATAACTTGATAGAAAAATGTTGCAACCAACAAATTCCTCTTTCTTCTGCTGTCCATTCTCAGCTATGTCACTACAGGGCATTTCAGATTAACATGTATGTCACACCTGCTCTCGAGTACTGTCTGCACAATAATTATGCAAAAAAAAAAATAAATAAATAAAAGGTCAGTTGCACATTAGACCAGTTAAGAGTCAATGGCCACAAACTTGTGTATAGTTAGGGCAGACTAGATGGGCCTGGTGGTCCTTACCTACCGACAATTTCTATGTTTCTATGTTAACACTCTTTTTACTGTGCATAGAAGATTTAGGAATATATTTATTTTGTTTCTTCATAAATATTCCATTATTATAAGGAGTGCATATATATATATATATATATGCAATGTATCATACTTTATATAATGTCAGATAGTTATGATGGTGTCCTTGTTACTCACGAACTGAGTCTTAGTAAAGACTGCCAAAATAAAAAAAAATCAAGCACAATTAAGTGATTTGCTGTTATCTATCTTTCGCTTATAGGCATTCTTAGCTGTGCAACAAAGGTAGTCTAGGAAAACCAACACTGTATATGCATGATCAAGCTAAACTGTGAAATCCTCTTGTTTGTAATATAATATTATACAATGGCAAGAAATAATTCTGGCTTCTGATTGGTCAGTTGGCCAGCACAGCAGGGATGTTATCCTGGCATAACATCCCAACTGACTGCATTTGTTGCATTAGCATTCTTATCATCTTCTTTTAAGAAACAAAAATGTTTTTACACACAAACAGAAACATTCTTTAAAATTATTTTTTTATTCTGTGTATATGATTAAATGTTGCAAACTAGAACATCAAATAGAAGACAGAGGCATTGAAATTGCAAATTTACTTTATTACTAAAAACAGTACATTTGACAACATGGACACTATCTTACCTATGTGATAGTTTCTATAGCATAAATTACAGTCCCATTTTTTTGAAACTTAGAAGTGAAGAGCTATCTTTATATTTTGGATTACACAACTATTGCATGCAGTCATTGAAAATCAAGCAGTCATGATAATTAAACAAACTTTTCTTGAGGACATGAATGTCACACTTGCTCTCTTGAGTACTGTCTGCACAATAATTATGCAAAAAAGAGCAGTTGTACATTAGAATGTTGGTTGCTAGCATGCATTTTTAACAGGTTTGAATTTGATGTTAACCAAGGGTGCCTCCTTTGTTACAGGTGAGTGCTTACACTACATATAGTCTTTTCCCTGTGTTATCTTTAATACATCTATTCTAGTTGATTCCATGCTATAGAACCTTCCAAGACTTTAAAGAATTGTAAGACAAGCCTCAAACACTTACCTCCACCATCTGACAAGGTAGGCAACCGGTTTACTGTATTTTATTTTGGCTAAAGTCCTATTTGTGTAGACAGCTGATTTGTGTGCTCTCATGTCAAGTTGACTGGTATGCTATTTTTTCCATATTTAGAGGCACTGTGTGAACAGTAGTGACTGGTATGTTATTTTTTCCATATTTAGAGGCACTGTGTGAACAGTAGTGACTGGTATGTTATTTTTTCCATATTTAGAGGCACTGTGTGAACAGTAGTGACTGGTATGTTATTTTTTCCATATTTAGAGGCACTGTGTGAACAGTAGTGACTGGTATGTTATTTTTTCCATATTTAGAGGCACTGTGTGAACAGTAGTGACTGGTATGTTATTTTTTCCATATTTAGAGGCACTGTGTGAACAGTAGTGACTGGAGAGTGCTGCTGTCCGGAATGCTCACGTGCCCAACATTCTAGGCTGATTCAGTCTTTGAGCGGTGCCATTTCACCTAGTAGGATTGCATATAACCCATCTGTAATGACTACCCATTTGCAATGTAGGAGCTAACAGAAAAGGAAATTATGCTGAATATGAAGACATTTCTTCTTTCTTTGCCCCATGTAGATTTCTCTGTTCACCAGGTTTCAGTGACAGCAACTAGAGAGAGGTCTTTCTCATGTATAAGGCTTCTAACTCTTCTTTTTTATTGATTAAGCTCCTTGCATTTGTCGGGGCACACAAGCAGGTATTTTTGTTAGGACTGTTTTTATATGTGCAGTTACATGAGTTGGGACATATGCAATCTTGGACGAGTAATGTTGTTCTCTCAGTTTTTTAGTTTAAACTGCTGATTGCTTTGTCCTAGGGATCCCCCCCCATTTGTTCAGATGGAGTCCGTCATGGGAATAAGTGTACTCTTTTTCTAAAATAAATCCCAAGTATCAATAAACTTTATATTCATTTTGCTGTATCAATTTGTTAGCCTACTATTAATTTTTGGTATATTATATATTTTGTAGGATGCCTGATATTGCCATATGGCAGCCCCTTACCTTCATATCCTGTCCAATGACAATTAAATCCTGTTAAATATCTTTATTGTGCACCTTGCCTACATCATTACTGTCAACAAGTATCGACAATTGTAGAGTTAGTCCCACACTTATCCACAATGCCAGCAATTCTAGATTTAATATCATGAACCCATGTCCTTGGAAGACATGATACTGTTGTGTTTTCTCTGTCTGATTTGCAAAATAAGTGAGTCAGTGAATGGTATCATGAAGTCACTTATTGTTATACTTTGTCTCTGTGAATTAGTCATGGCATGTGGCTCAGTTTGTCTTGAGACGGGTATTCTGCTGGGGGGGGGGGTGGACCAAAGCAGGGGTAAGAACAGAAAATCGATTTTGAAATTGAATGGGTTGTGAGGTGTAGGAGACATCTCTTCTGTAGCTTCTCTTGAAGATTTTGTTTTGTACTAAGCAATAATCATCATTAGTAATGTAAGAGTCCTCCCTATCAATTTTTGAGGTCCCTTTCAAATCTAGCAGGGCTACAGTCATCTGGGTTATCGTTCCTGTTTCTTTTTTTGCTATCAGGGGCATGAAAACATGAAGAAGATTCTATGTGGGTATCATTTTAATAAACTACTCCATATTTTGTTAATTTTGAGAGCACTGTGCAATTCCTTCTTGAGAATGTTTAGGCTTTGAGTGCAGATTAGTGTTTTACATTTTCCATAGGTGAAGGCTTCAGTTAAGCCCTGATGTGATAAGGAAATATACATGCTGTGACATATACATTTCATAATTGAACTGTCTTTATGTAATAATTCTAGGAAGTCCCGCGTAGGATCCTTGTTGCCTTATAGTAATTATTAATAGGACAAATGAGATTGAATTGCCTTACCCAGAAGATGAAATGAGAAAGAGTGGATCACATTCTCACCTTCCTCAGCAAACGCAGACAGACATGTTTGCCTCTGCTGGCATGTTGCTTCCACCTGGCACTCGCTGACACCTGCTAAGGTAGGGGGCAAAATAGTGTCAGATCAGAAGTGCCCGGATGCTACTTCTGGTTTGGGGCTAAACACAATAAGCTCTTATAATGGTATAAAAGGACTGTAAATGAGCCCAAATACCAGCTGCACTAACTTAAAAGTGTTAAAAATGGTCCCTCTGGACCTCGCCTAGCACAATATGAGGGTCAGACAGGGAATGAATTCAAAAGGTCCTGCAGACTCCCAGCAGCCACAACCTGCTACACTAAGCCCTCCCAACTGCTAGCTAGTATCACTAGACAGGTAAAATCCCAGGCACATACAAGAAAATCAACATCACATTTTTTGTAAGAGTTTTTTTTATATTTTCTTAATAAAACAGTGATAGAGAGAGAGAGAGGTAGAGTGTAGAGCTCCACTGCATGGCCGCCCCAGACAGAAATTCCCCCAGTTATTTGACAATGCTCACTAGGATAGTGGGCTAAATACGGCCAGACCAGAAGTGCACGGTTGTTACGTCTGGTTCAACACTATACACAATAAAGCATTTGTAATGCTATAAAAGGGCTGTTAACAAACCCAACCACCACATACACTAACTTAAAAGTGTTAAAATGGCCCCCCTGAACATTGCTCAGCACAATGAGAGGGTCAGACAGGGAATGGATTCGAGGGGTCTTTCAGGCTCCCAGCAGCCTCAGCCCTGCTACACTAAGTCCTTCCACTGCTAGATAGTATCACTAGATAGGGAAAGTCCCAGGCAGAGTTGAAAGAGTAATGAATAGTCTTTCCCACATAGCACGGATAATGAAATATTCATTATTTGGAGTCAAATAACGAATAGTGACACTATTCATGCCTATTAATATTTGGGAAATACAGATTTAAAAAACAACAAAAAAAAAAGAGCTCCTGTGATAAACAACCCTCTTCCTCATTCTCTACCCTCCCCCCAGCACCCACAATTAAAATAAAAAAATCCCATGATGAGCGGGTGGCACAATCCATCTGCATCCACAGTTGGCTGCCATTTTTGAGTGCTTATTTGCACTAAATCCACTATAATAATACAGTGGAAGCTGCTTAAACTGGACACCTCGGTGGAAAGCTAATTGTCCTGTTTAAGCGACCGTCTCTTATAAGTGAAGTACACTATTTCAATGATTCATTGTACATGCTGACTGTTGTAGTGCATCACTGTAACGTTACTAAACCTGAATGGGCAAGGGGACAGGGGAATGTGAGTGTTTAGTGCAAACATTTTAAACATTTTTGTTGCTTTTCTTGTGCTGGTTTGTGCTTGTACTGTAACTTTAACATTCTCATGTGGTGCTGTGCTTATAGCTTATACAGTACAGTAGCTCATAGCACCGTGTATATTTTGGCTTCATCTTCTTCGTGTTCCATCAGGACATACATCCCCTAATCTGTCAGCATACTGGTTCCTAGATTTTGTAACATGAAAAATGTGAATGTTGAAGGTGTTGCTGTATCAATCTTTGTACAGGTATCAGTGGTGATGGTTTTGCAGGTGAAAAGAAATCTGTGATACACTTCTGCTTTTTCTCCCTAAGAGCTTGGCTCTGTATGATAGCTTCAATTTTGAACAGCTGTTCCCTCTATGCAATGTGCCCTCTTTACTGACACCATTCCATGGCAGCATTGAGGCCTGTAAGTACCTCTGCTGTCGAGACAGATCTCACCAGGTCTCACTGAGTGGCTTCAGCTGTGTCTTCCAGCCCTTCCCTCCTAGCCACAGCATTGACAGCATCATCATCATCATCGGATAGCTCTCCCACAGTTGGCTTATTACGGTCCATTTCCAAAAATTCAGTGAAAGTCTCAGGAGTCTTGAAGAAGAAGAATCAGCATTTATATAGTGCTTTTCTACACAGTATATCCCAAAGTGCTTTACAAGCAATTCTAGACTGGTAGTGAAGTGACTGAATGTGTAGTGGCAGCCATATTGCACATCAACACCCACACACAGGCTGGACAATTGCATGAACTGGTTTATGAGAAGGGGAATGTTGGCCAGAACACCGGGAATATCCCCTGCTCTTTACAAAAAGTGCCCTGGGTTCTTTTACTTCATCTAGACACCCACCAGGACAGCATCAGGATGGGTAGAAGGGTCCTCGGTTTAACGCCTCATCCGAAGGACGGCACACCCCAGCAGTACAGAACCCCCAATACTGCACTCAGATGCTAGCATTTTAGGTGCAAGTCCAATCTCAGTATGGGATGAGAACCCATGACCTTCTGGACCAGAGAAGAATGTGTTACCAACTGATCCCCGCTGACAGAAGTAATCTGTACATCTTCAAGCCTGGCCACAGTTTCAGTGTTAGTGGTTGCAGTGCCATTACAGATGAATCCTGTCTTAACAAAAACGTTTGCTATTGTGTCTTGCTTAACAGCACCCCCACGCTCTGTTGAACATGTAAATGGTGTCTAGCAGGTTAACTTTTCGTGCGATCTCGGCTGCATGAGCTGGCTCCCCGTCATCAGTTGTTTGCTGAATTTTACTTGCCACATATGGCTGACAGTGTCCCTTTAAGTTGTTAATTACACCCATGTCCATGGGTTGAATAATGCTGGTTGCATTGAGGGTGGGGGAGAGGAGTTTTATGAACTTTAGTTTTCCTGCCAGATCTTGGAGATGAGCAGAGCAGTTGTCCACAAAAAGCAAAGTTTTTTGGCAGTTTCACCAGAGCTCACTGTCCTGTGCCAGTAGCCATTCATGAAAGATCATGCTGATCATATGCCATTCCCTGGGCTTGAGTTAGTTACAGGCAACAGTTTGAGATCCTTGGGCAGGCAATGGGGTCTTTGCTTTTTCCAGTCAATAGCAACTTTTGCTTTTCGGAGCCAGCCTGATTGGCAGAGCAAAGGATGGAAATGCGGCCTTTTGCCTTTTTTCCTCCCAATGAGTTCATGCTATTTAGGTGTGTGGCCACAATCAGGCTAACCCCCGTAACACAGCCTGGTTTCATCAGCATTCCACACATTCTCAGGCTGGTAGCCAGTAAGCAGTCCTGGCAGCACTTTGCATGCCCAGTTCTGAGCAGCAGAGGCATCAGCATTTTGCTTTTCTCTGTGTTTCCTCTTGAACATGATCTGATGCCTCTGCTTCCATCTAGATAGCCACCCATCAGTGGCTTCAAAGTTTGTATGGCCTATTTGTAAGGCTAAATCAGCAGCCTTAGATTTTAACATGGGCCCAGAGATACGTGCACCCTTGTCAAGAGCCTGGGAAAACCACATCAGAGTGCATCCTCCACTTCACTGTTTTTTCCCTACCGCTTCGTCTTATGACTAAGGATAGCACTGCCATGCCACTCAACAAGGACAGCTTCTCTGCTTTTTCTGATGCATCCAGCTTGGTTCTTTTAACATTTTGAATTGTGGGGCAACAGAAGATAGAGAGAGAGCTTGTGGGATTCTGCAATGCCTTGATCACTTTGACATGGCCAGCTAAGGATAGCTCATTGCATGGCAGAGACATGGCTCCTTGTTTGATAAAACAGATATAAAACCACTACAGCACAGCAGGGTTTATTTTAAGCAGTGCAAACATGATTGCAGCAGAATGAATTGAAGTGTCAGTTTCAGGTAAATGTCAAAGTAATAATCTATTGATTGACAGTAATCAGCTGGGAATGAGCTGAAAGGCATCTTACTAAAGTGGCAGGAACTTTCAAAATGTCCTGACTAAATGTTAAAAAATACCATCAGGCTGGCCCCGTGGCACTGGGCGATGGGGGATCACTAGGCATGCTGGCGACCTGGGTTCATGCCTGAGCCTGTGATGACAGGAGCAGAGGCTGGCAGGGAGGGCTCAAGAGTGTCTTTTGGATGCTTTCCTCCTGGGGGGAGAGTCAGAATGCACCACCCATAGGTGGTTCCTGGGGGCCAATTGCAGCATTTTACTTTGCGATGTGGGTGACCACATGCCGCATGCATGAGTAATCCAGCATGCCACAGTGTGCTTCTGAGGGGGTGAGGAGGGACAAAACAGAAAAAATGGCTGCCTAAGCTGCCTGGATGATGGTGGTCCACCCTCCCGTTGCCGCAAAGCCCGGGATGCCTGTGCTGCACCCTCGCCACCCCCGGTGAGGATTGAAGCTGTGCCTACGGCACAAGACAGTCTCCTCTCCCAGTCATGACCATGGGAGGGGGGTTCCCCAGACAAAGGGATATGTCATTTTGGTCAGGGGTGGCATGATGAGGGGAAGCAGATGGTGGCCGGGAAGAGCACTGCAGTGGGCTTGGCCACATGAAGGAGTGGGTGACTGGGTTGGTGGGAGATCAGCAAATAATACAAAAAAAGAAAAATGCCTTTAATTACACTTATAAAAATTGGCTCTCAGCAAGATGTCTCAGTTAAGTGGCCATCCCACTTAAGCGTGTCCTGCTTAGCTGGTGTGGACTGTATATATACCACCCCCCCCAACACACAGCTACACCACCTCCTCTCCCAGCACCCAAAATCTCTAGACTCCCATCCTGAATATCAAGCCAATTCAAGTTAGAAGATGAAACCCACCCTCCTCCACAGCTGTCCTCCTTCTTCTGAATGAAAATGCTCATGTGCTTGCTCATAGTAAATCCAGCTGATCACATGATCACCTGATCACCTGGTTTTACTATGAGCAAGCGCATGAGCGCCTTCATTCAGAAGAAGGCAGCTGGACGTGGAAGAGGGGGGGTTGTGTGACTGGTAGCCTCATTCATCCTTTGACTTGGATCAGCTCACCACTTGGGATGGGAGTCCCCAGATTTTGGATGCTGGGAGGAGGAGGAGGAGAAGGAGGTGCTGCAGCTGGGCCAGGGTGGGAAGTATATTAGTATAGTGGATTTAATGCAAATAAGTGCTCAAACACAGCAGCCAGCCATGGAGGTGGGCAGATTGTGCTGGACACTCATTGTGGGACTTTTTTTTTTAATTCTGGGTGCAAGAGGAGGGTTGGAGGGTGGGATGAAGTCTTTCAGAGGGTTTGGATTGAGGGAGGGGGTTGTTTATCACAGAGGCTGTGTCTTTTATTTTTGAACATATACGCCTGAATAACAAATATGAATACTGTATTCTGAATATTTGGGTTCCCGAATATGAATATTCAGCCAACTAGTCAAGATAAGGTATTTGCCCACCCCTAGTCCCAGGCACATACAAAAATGAACAGCTGTTTTTTTTGTAAAGATTTTTTTATATTTTCTTAATAAGATAGAGATAGAAAGAGAGAGCGAGAGAGAGAAGGTAGATTGTAGAGTTAGGCTGTAGGGGAGTCCCAGACAGCAGTTCCCCAGTTACTTTGCTTTAGTTTATGAAACAGCAGTTCAAATAAGTAGTCTGCCTTCATGGCTGACAACTGTAGCTATTAGCATGGGGCACTCCTATCTGTACTTGGCCTGTGTACAAACTCATCTCCCTGTGTTGACATTTACACAATACCTAAGTAGGAAACTTGTATGGTTTTGAATTCCAGGATAATTCTCTGAATAAAACATATAACTGTAAATGTTATCACTCCTATTCAGCACTCGGACTTGTGTGCTAAGCAAGGGAAGTTCTTTAATTAAAAACATTTTACTGCTTCTGACCCAGAGACTTGGTAGCAGCGCCTCTGGTTTCAGGATTCTGTAGCTCCCAGGTCAGGTGAGAGAGACAATACCTTCAGTTAATAAGTGACCACTGAGTCAGCCTCCATTAACTCAAAGTTTGCCTAGCAGAAAGAGTGGATGGACTATGGTAGGCTCAGGGAGGGTGAGGGTGGTGGTGCAGAGACACAACCCCCATCCAATATCACTATGGAACTCCTATGCAGTGTTGGAGGAGTGGGAAGGTTCATCCCATGGTGGCACTTGAGGTAGTGGCTGAGGGGGATGGGAAGATCATCCAGATCAGATCCCCAAGTGCGGGCAACAGAAGATCCCAGAGAAGGAGGAAGCAACTACTGGTGGGGGACTCCATTGTCAGGGGAATTGAGCTGGGAACAGGGAGCAAGGGGGAGAAGTTGGTTAAGTGCCTACCTGGAGGCATGGCTCGGAGGGATGGGGAGCGGATCCTGAAGATCACAAGGTTGATAGCAAGGAAAGGGGAGCTAAATGTCATTGTCCACTTGGGGACAAATGACTTGTCATGGGATGAGGAAGGGATAGGATGAATACAGGAGGAGTTCAGAAGGTTGGGGAGGGTCTTAAGCAGGCAGCAAGCTCCATGTCTTTCTCGGGGGTACTACCTGTCCACTGCAAGGGGATGCTAGGACACTCTGCATCAAAGAATTCAATGCATGGCTGAAAGAATGGTGCAGAGAGGAGGGGTTTGGTTTAATGGGAAACTGGGGGCCTGTATAAGGGATATGACCTGCATCCATCCAGGGAGGGGACTGTGGTCCTTAGTGAACAGTCTAAATGCTTCATTAACAAGAATTTAAACTAGCCAATGGGGGAGGCGGAGGGTGGAAAGGAGGTAGAATCTGCCCCCCCCAAATCACAAAATCATCAATGGGAGTCCAGAGAAAGAAAAGAACAACAAAATAAACAAAGGAATATGATGTCATAGAGCTGGAAGGAACAATCACAACTAGAAAGGATAGTGGGCGAAGTAAGGATTGGCAGGGGAATAAGGAAGGGGGAAAGAAACACTGCCTAGAGAGCCATGTGTACAAATGTTCGAAGTCTGAGCAACAAGATTGGTGACCTAGAGGCTACCATGGACAGCAGACCTGGACATAGTAGCCATCACGGAGACCTGGTGCAATGACAACCAAGACTGAGAAGTGGCAGTACCAGGTTACAATCTGTTCATGAGGAACAGGGTGGGCAGGAAAGGGAGGAGTGGCTTTTGTGTGTGAGACAACGTTAAGGTCACAGAAACCCAAGGACAACAGAGAAAGGAGGAGATACTGTGGGGCACCCTGGAAAGGAGGAAGGAGACAACTATCCACATGGGGGTGGTCTACAGACCTCCAACACAGGAGGAAGATGTAGATAAGGATATGATACAAGCAATCCAAAGGATGGCACGGGGGCAAGGTGTTGCAAGTAGGAAATTTCAACCTACCAGATGTGTATTGGAGCCTCCATGCAGCAGCAGCAACAGCCAGGAGCAGGAACATTGTGGATGCCCTGCAGGAGACATTCCTCAAACAACCTGTCATGGAGCCCACTTGGGAGGGGAAACTACTGGACCTGGTGCTTACAAACAGGGACAGGGTGGTGGAGGTTTCAGTAGGGGAACACCTGGGGAACAGTGATCACCGTACAGTGTGGTTTGACATAATAACTGGACCTGAATCAAACCACACAAGGACAAGAATCTTGGATTTCAGAAGGGTGGATTTCTGGAAAATGAGAGATTGCCTGAGGGTTGCTGTAGCATGAGTAGGGAATATGAGGAGAGTAGAGGAACAGTGGAAAACTATCAAAGAGGGAACTGAAGTAGCAACGCATCTCTGTGTCAAACAAGTAACCACGGGTAACAGGAAAAGGAGACCACTGTGGTTCTCTAAGGAGGTGGCAGAAAAAGTAAGAGCAAAGAAGATGGCATTTAGGAAATACAAATGGACACAGAAGAAGGGAGACAGGGAGATTTACCTAGAAAAGCAAAGGGATGAAGGGAAGGCAGTTAGGCGGGTGAAGGCACAAATGGAGGAAAGCACTGCAAATTCAATAAAAAAAGGGGATAAAACTTTTTTAGGTACATAAGTGAAAAAAGAAGGTAAGGGAGGGATAGTAAAGCTGAAAGTTAAGGAGGGGGTTGTGTGGAGGAAGACCACCAAAAGGTGGACATATTGAACAATCACTTTTGTTCAGTATTCATGGAAGAGGAGGCAGGTAATGGGCCAACAAAAAAGGACAATGACATAAAGGGGCAGGAGGTGGACACAAGTCCTTTTTTTTGAGTAAAGGGTCCTTAGGAAACTAACATCACTATAAGGCCCTGTCCCACTAGGGGTTTTATAACGTTACAATTGGTCTGTAATGTTACAAAACCTGCAGACACGGTTCGCGTCCACACTGCAGTACGCTTTTTCCGTACTCCGAACCGGTTTAACAAACTGTACTCAAAACCTGATTAGAGCAGGTTTTGAGCACGGTTGCAACACAACACGATTGCCTTAAACCATTTTAACAGTGGTGTGAACGCACACTGTACTGTAAAGTGGTTTAAGGCAACTTCCGTGAGCTGTCTTGGCAAATGTTTGCCTCCTGAAAGAAAAGGGGATAAAAATACTTACATCTCCGTCCTCACCATGGGATCCCAAATCAGTTGATGCTGTTTTTAGCCTGATCGTTTAACATGCCCGTTCCCGAGTATCCGTGAATGCATTGGGCACCCGCAATGCTTTGCGGGACTGCCGCAAATATGCCTGGGAACTCTGAGGGGCATCCTCCAAAGTCGGCTGTAGTGTGGATGGAGGGACAACCGTTCTGAAAATCGTTATACAAAACAGTTTTCAAAATGGTTTCCAAAAGTGCTGATAGTGTGAACAGGGCCAAAGTTGATAAGGCAATGGGACCAGATGGAGCACACCCCAGTATACTGAGGGAACTAAAGGAGGTGTTGACTACACCTCTGACAGCCATGTTTAACCTGTCATTAGAAACAGGGGAGGTACCAGAGGACTGGAGGAGGGCAGATGTGATCCTGCTACACAAAAGTGGGAACAAGGAGGAGGAAACTACAGGCCAGTCAGCCTGACCTCAGTGGTATACAAGGTAATGGGAACACTATTGAAGGAAAGGATAGTGGAATACCTAGCAACCAGTGGTCTACAAGACCCGAGACAGCATGGTTTCATGGGGGGAGGGTCTGCCAGATGAACCTCATAGAGTTCTTCAACTGGGTAAACAGGGAATCGGTTTGCGGGGAGCAGTGGATGTGGCATACCTAGATTTTAGAAAGGCCTTCAACACTGTTACACATAGAAGGCTGATAAACAAGCTGGGAAACCTAGGTGTAGGTTCTGAAGTAGTGAGATGGGTGGAGAGTTGGCAGGAAAATAGGAGTCAGAGGGTGGTGGTGGTTAATGGCATATGCTCTGGAGTAGGCAGAGTGACCAATGGGATGCCACAGTGATCAGTGTTGGGCCCAGTACTCTTTAGTGTCTTTATTAGTGACATTGCAGAGGGTCTGGGAGGGAAAGTATGCTTGTTTGTAGATGACACAAAGTTCTGCAATAGCGTGGACACTTTGGGGGGGGGTGGATAGAATGAGGAGAGACCTAAAAAGGCTGAAAGACTGGTCAAGGGATTGACAGCTTGATTTCAGTGCTAAAAAGTGAAAAACAATGCACAAAGAGTACAGATACCTGGGGGCAACTTATCACTTGGGAGGGGAGGCAATATCAAGTTCAAAACAGGAAAGGGACCTGGGGGTAGTTATCTCGGATGACCTGAAGATGACAAAGCAGTATGACAAGGCAGCAGGGAAGGCTAACAGGATGCTGGAATGCATAGGCAAGGGAATCACCAGCAGAAGAAAGGAAGTAATAATCCCACTATATAGCTCATTAGTGAGGCTTCACCTCGAGTACTGTGTCCAGTTCTGGAGACCCCATCTTCAAAAGGACATAAACAGGAGAAAGGCAGTACAGAGAAAGGCAACCAAAAATCCCATGAGGAAAGGCTGAGGGAGTTAAATATGTACTCCTTGGAGTACAGGAGGGAAAGGGGGGATATGATTGAAACATTCAAATACCTCACAGGGAAGAACAGGGTACAGGAGGGTACCATCTTCCAAAGAAAAATAGGCTCAAAGGTGAGGGGGCACCATAAGAAGCTGGAGGGGGGAGGTACAGAGGTAATGTGAGGAAGCACATCTTCACAGAGAGGGTGGTGGACAAATGGAACAGCATTCCAGTAGAAGTGGTGGGGGCAAAAACAGTTATGGGATTCAAGAACGCATATGATAGATGCAAAGGAATCTTGAAAGTTAAGGGGGGAAGGACCGTAGGCTGGTTAGGGCCTGCTGCATTGCTATAGGTAGGGAAATAGGGCAGATGGTGTAGGCCTGGGGGCCTTTCTCTGCTATCAGCTTCTATGTTTCTCCAGGGTAAGGGCTAACCCATTCATAAAGTATCACCACAAGCATCAGATTCATGAGCAGGACATGCCGTCGGTTGCACAGGAGACTGATCACTCATGGTCTGTCTTGTGGCAGTGAACTATCATTTGGTTTATCCTGAATGGTTAACCCATGTTCTGTATATGGAAAAACATTTTGTGCTCTCTGGTTTTCCTTGCAACAAGCAGGGGCCAAGATTTTCGAATTGCTTCTAGGGCTCTGCACTGCCTGCATTAAAGCTGCATCATGTGGTGCCATATTAAATTCAATCTTCATTCACAGGCTCTTACCATGTTTGTTAGAGGTGGTACATTCGTGTCTGAGGTTGCAAAGTATTTGTGGCAAAAAAAGTACTACAATGGTAGCTATTTGAGCAAAGCTTCAGAATGGACACAAAACCTTGTAGCATGTGTGGTAGGTCTTATGGCGTTGCTTGACCTTTCGGGTGTGCCAAGTGTAAGCTGGGAGCCAGGGGACCTTTTACTTGCCTATAATAAGGCAGTGACAATGGCCCTGGATTCCTTAGCTCCTGTTTGTGTTCGCCCCCTCACTCTTCACCCTAAGTCTCCATGGTTTGTTGAGACTTTGAAGGAGATGAGATGACGGGTCATAGGCTGAAGTGGCACTGGCGGAAATCGGGCCTGGCTGAGGACAGACTTAGATTGCTGGTCCATTACAAAGACTATCAATCAGCAGTCTCCCATAAGAAGGCAAAATTCCTTTCCGGGGGACTGCTGCTGTGCAGAGTCAACTGGCTCAGCTCTTCCGGACTGCTGACAGATTGTGCAATCCAACCTGTCTTCAGTCCTGGGGAGCGTTTCCACAGAGTAAGTTTGATGAGTTTGCTCGGTTCTTCACAGATAAGGTTGTCATCATCAGGTCTGATATCCATTCAGTGCCCTCTAGTGGGTGTTGTGGAGGTCAGCAGGAGGTTGTAAATACTCAGTTTGCCTGGTCTGACTTCGGCTGGTTGGCGATCACTGACATTGTGAGGATCATCCAGGGTATGCCACCAACCTACTGTAGTTTGGACCCGGGCCCAACACGTCTCCTTGTGGGGTGTGTTGAGGTGATCATCCCAGTCCTGGATATAGTCTGGTATTCATTGGAGACAGGGGTGTTTCCAGACCCCCTGAAAGAGGCAGTGGTGATACCTCTCCTAAAGAAATCCTCCCTCAACTCAGATTGCTTAGCTAACTACAGACCTGTCTCTAACCTGCCCTTCATGGACAAGGTTATTGTGAAGGTGATTGCATTTCAGCTGGAGGATCATCTTACCATCCATGATGTCTATGATCCTCTCCAGTCTGAATTTAGGGAGAGGCATAGTACCAAGACGGCACTGGTTCGGATACTTAATGATCTCCTAATAGCGAGAGATCGTAGCAGCTGTTCAATCTTGGTCCTCTTAGATCTAGCTGCAGCATTTGACACTGTGGACCATGGAGTGTTACTGGAGCACCTGAGGTTAATCTGTTGATTGTCTGGTACAGTTGTCAGGTGGTTTTGATCATTCCTCATGGGCAGGGCTCAGAGAGAGGTCTCAGGGGTTTATTCCTCGGCCCTTCTTCCCCTGTCTTGTGGGGTTCCGTTGGGCTCTGTACTATCACCTATGCTGTTTGCGCTGTATGTGCTGCAGTTGGGAGACATTATAAGGTGGTATGGACTGAGTTTTCACTGCTATGCAGATGATACTCAGCTATACATGTTCTTTGTGCCCAAGCAGTGTGGGGCTGTCTCGGTCTTTAACAGCTGCCTCTCCAAGATCCAGGGCTGGTTGAGTGCCAACTGGCTGAGGTTGAACCCAGATAAAACTGAGGTGTTGGTGGTGGTGGTGGACCCAGGTTGTCAGGGTGTGGGGTTGTCAGCTGGACAGCCATCTGGACTTGGAGGAAGCCAGCTGCTGACCTCAGACCAGGTGCAAAATCTGGGCATTGTCTTTGACGGTGGTTTGACACTTAAGTCTCAGATGTCTGCTGTTGTCATGCTCTTTTTACCGTCTGAGGAACATTGCCTGGATTAAACACCTGGTCCCACCCACTGACCTTCCAACTTTAGTCCATGCCTTTCTGACCTCCAGCCTTGACTACTGCAATGCCCTGTACCTAGGGCTTCCGGGGGTTGATATTCACCTCTTGTAGCTGGTGCCAGGCTGCTGACTGGCTTACCAATATCTTGTCATGTCATGCCTGTACTGTGTGGCCTGCACTGGCTGCCGGTTCAGTGGCGGATCACCTTTATGGTTGGATTACTGACCTATAATGCCCTACTGCAAGATCTTCTTTGCCCCATTGCCCCCTCCGCTCACTCTGTTCCTCTGATGAGGGATTGCTAGAGGTTCCCAGGGTTCAATTTAAGATCTCAGGGACCCGTTCTTTCACTTTCATGTCCCCCACCCTGTGGAACTCTCTAACTCATCAGATTAGAGAGTGCCTGACCATAGAGAGCTTTAAATCTGCTCTCAGAACTCACTTATTCGGAATAACTTTCTCTGATTTTGACTAACTAGTCTCTGTTAATAATTTAAGAATTTTAACTGTTATTTGTCTGTATTCATATTATTGTTTTATGGATTATTTATTTGTACAAGTGCTTTGATCGACTGGAAGTGCACTTTTTAGAAATAAACGATTGATTGATTGATTGAAGGAGTGCTTGGGGCCCACAAGCACCACAGTAATCGAACCCTAGGATATAATGACTGTGAGGAAGACAAAACATACAAGGGAAATGTGTACAGATAGTCAGCTCTAACCTCTGAAGTGGCACAGGAGCACAGTCTATTATAGTTTATTTCTTAAATACTGTACAGAAGTCCAGTATTGTAAATTATTTCAGTTAAAGACAGTTGTTTTTAAAGGATTCTGGTGAGACTGTGTCTGTTTTTAAATTCAAAACACACATTTGCCTTTGAGGCTGGGGGATCAGAAGGTCATGGGTTATAGCCACACACCAGGTACTTGGGGTACTACCCAGCCATAACTGGCACAGTAGTGCAGTCCGGGGGGGGGGGGCTGCTCTGTTGAGGTATCATCCTTTGAATGAGATGTCAAACTGAGGTCCCTTCTCCCATCTGTGGTCACGGCCCAGGTGAAGCTTAAAATCCCATGGCACTGACTGAAGAAGAGATGGGAAGTTTCCCCTGTGTCATGGTCAACATTTTCTCATCAATAAAACTGGTCCATGTAGCCCCCCCCGCCCCCAAGAATGCAACTGGAAACACAGTATCACAGCTTAGTGCGCCTTTCCTGGTCAAAATTTACAGACAAAATAATGAATTAATAAATATAACTCATAGCTGTCCATCAGTTGGGTGGCTAGCCCTAATTTTTATGACTTGCAATCCTGTCTGCTTCACATGGAGAATGTAGTTTCCCGCTCTGTACAGTGACACCTTGAAACAGAAATTGATAGTAAACTTTTTAAACACAAAACCCTTAATTTTTATACAGTGCCATACGCTCCTCTAGCCAATTTTTCAAAATACACCTCATATTTTCAGGGACATTGGGACCCATGTATTAGTGACGTCACAGATCAAGTAGAAGCAGTAGGTATGTGCTTGTGCTGTATGGAGACATTCTTTCACTGTTCTGTATGTAATTAAGTCCAAACATGCCTGCAAACACTTCACAGTCTTTGACTCTTTCAAATACTTTTCCACACAGTACACTACTTTTTAACTCTACCCTTGGATATATATCTCTGAGAAAAAGGGCAGGTGCAGCACAAACATTTGCACTGCATGTTGTTGCAGGTCTCATTCCTTACAAACTTCCTGCCCAATAAAAAACATAAAATTCATAAAGATCATGTGGTGGTCAGAATTTATTATGTTTCAAATAATTGCACTGAAACTGCCATCAACATACAGTACAACTTTTCTACCTAGAAAAATGTATCCCTTACTTGCAGAATGAAAATGCAGTATTAGTAAAATACTGCATATGTGCCGAGGTGCTAACTATCACAGTTATAAATTTATGTTTCCCTTGTACTGATTTGAGGAAGGGGGAGACAATAATGCATTATAAATTCCAACCAAATAAATCTGACAAAAGCCTCAGTGAACACTGTGCACTAGTTTTATAACAGTAAACCTTTTATAGAATTTTCCATTACTCATGTGCAAAATTTCTTACCACATTGCCACCTACAGTATGTAAAATATAGTTCTAAATTACAGTATTTCACTTTTATATAACATTTTATGGTCAGCTCAGTCTTTTTGAGGCTGTCTTTGTATATGTGTGTGTGTGTGCGTGTGTGTGTGTGTAGATGGTTTGAGCACCCCACAGGGGCACACTTCACCATATTTAGACAGACTTTTGTGGTATGTATAAGCCATGTACAAATATTAGAATATGCTGTTCAGGAATCTAAAAAAAAATGGTGGTTGACTAGACTTATTGCCTGTGCAACCACTAGACCATCGGTTACAGGTATTTCATTTATTAATTGAGAAGTAGACCACACATAGCAGGGTGTCAAAACTGTGCTTCATACTTTATAGCTAGGAGTCTCAAATATCTGTCAGCACAGACTGTCTGTACAGTACCATAGCCATAATAAGGAATAAAAATACATGGATACCCTTGTTGTAGTTTATGTTTTAATCTGCAGGTGTTTGTTATCCAATTGACTACTGGAGTTTCACATCCTGCTATAGTGCTTCAGGATGGGAGAGGGAGGCTCCAGGAGTGGGATAGCCCTATATTTATAATAGGAGGGCAGTATTTAGCTTTTATAAACTGTTTATTTTCAACTAAAACACTATGTTTGATGCTTCTGCTACTACTTCTCTATGGTAGAAGCAGCAGAAAATGTTTAGTCTAAAATCAACAGATTTTTGAAAGATGACTTTATCTCTCTCTTCGTGTAACTACTGCATTACTGTACATCTACAGCAAACCCAGAACACATGACTGTTCTAATCACGTGACTGGCAACTAGACTTCTAATATTTAAAAACGGAAATTTGAAGTGGGTGGATGCAGAGAAGGGCAAGTGGATTTGCATTAAATCCAGCACTGTGCGTGCGTCTGCGCGCGCCTGTGTGTGTGTGTGTGTGTGTGTGTGTGTGTGTGTGTGTGTGTGTCTGTGTGTGTGTGTGAAGGGGGTACCTTATAAGCAGAACCATTTTTACAGGGTTTTACATTCCGCTGACTGAGTCTGATGCAGTACGGTGCTGACTCTTATATTTACATTATCTGTATGGGACAGGACCTCTTGGAATTCTTGGTGGAACTGCATAGGATCCAGGGATATGTGGATTTCCTGGCAAATATCCTGGCATTCCCACTTCTCTTGATCTTGGAGGACGTGTCACAGCTATTCGGGGTGGAGCAGTGTGAGGCATTCCTCTGCTATTCTGTGGGTGGGCTCCATTCTGACCTGAACTGGCAGCAGAGTTATGGGAAAGAATGGATCCAAATGAGCTCATGTTCTTCTCCGACTCACTGCCATCAGCTTTCTTAATATCTGGTTTGAAATGAAAACAAAACTGCATTGAAAACTGACAGCATTGTACATTTTGCAGTGCTTTCAACTTTGATACTATGAAACATGGCCCCAAGCAGCCACAAAATCTGCATCAGAGATACTGAGAGGTGCCACATTCCCAGGAAGGAGTGGGTTAGATTTGGTACTATATATCTGGGAACTCTTACTACTTAGAGGTGAAATATGTTTTAAATATGATATTTGATACTACTAAGATACTGTACACAGACAGCACTCACTCGATGACTGGCATCGAAATGTCTCTGTGGCATCTGGTACTAGGGTTGTCTTCATCTGGCATGTCACTTCTTGCAGGCAATGTAACTGCATCTCTGTGTAACATACAGTATTTGGATCCTAGACTAATTCCAAATAAATCACTTATTTTATAAAATACAATACTGTGCAAGACAGCTCAAAGCAATGCACAATGCTGTAACAATTTAAGCAATTATGTTAATTGTAAGAGTCACAACAGAGTATATAATAATGAGACAGGTGAAATTGTACATTTAGTTGTTCAGGGCAGTCTAGCAAATATGTTTCTCTTAAAACAGAAAAATATTCATGTGACCTCTGAAAATGTCAATGGAGAAAATACTCTGATTTTTCTTTAATGAGAGAGGTCCATAACTTGGCACCGTAGACACTGATGTCACTTTCACATTTTATCTTTGAAGGTAGGACTCTTCCACAGAAAATAGGCTCCCTATGATGAACTGCCACTGAGCGGGGGTCAGAGAAGCCCTAGGAAATTCATTAACTCTCTATCCCTGTTGTGTACAGGTCTCCCAGCCCTGTCCTGCTCTACCAGCAGAACTTCAGGGGCAGTTAGGCAGGGAGGCATGCTAGGGGAGGGACTTTAGGCACTGGACAGAGTGAACAGACATGGAAGTTATGCCCAGGTGACATTTGCCACATAATTTATCTAAGAACCGCCCCCCCCCCATAGTCAATAACTTTCATGGATGTCCAATATCCTGATCAGTCCCCCATATACAGATACCCAGCTCCTCTATTGCTTGGAAGGTTGGAAAAGGGTAGCAGGCCATTTTGGAAAAATAAAGAAAAAAACTATTGTACAAGGGGGATGTTGTTTTCATAGCCACTGACTTCAATATATTATTTTCCTCTCACTCCTACCAAACAGAAGGTTCACTAGAGGGCTGATGCATACCTTGCACTGGGAGCATAATGTCTGGCCAAGCTTCACCCCTCCTGGGCAGACCATCCCTCCACATGGGACTCCATGTCTGCACATACAGTCAGGACTGCCAAGGTCTGTGACGGCCAGCACCTGTATGCAAAGACCATGCAGTGGCATCAGGGTTCAGATCTGTATGGACTGGCTGTACACAAAATAAATCTCATGAATGACAGCCCACAAAGTAAATAAAGTCCTACATCTTGTTAGGATACATTTTGACTAGTGAATGGGATTTGCTGCATTGAATACAGCAGTTCAGAAGGGTAGTTGGAGACTAATCCATTTAAGGATTAAGAAAGCAGTGTTCAGATCTAAAATTCAATCCTCTGTTGAAGCAGGAGCCAATATGAAGACTGTTCATTTGGTGTTACTTGTTTTTTCATTTTAAGAGTTACTCCAATACTTTGTCAATACTTCTGGATACCACCAGATGTCATGATTTTGGGTCAGAGTAGTTTATATGAATATCATGAGCTCTCCTCCAGGGTAAGTCAAATTTCCAAAGCAGGGTTCCAGGGGAGTTGGGGGTATCTGGCACTCTGTGTTTCCAGCTATGCACACAGCGTACTAATATTCAGGATGAGTAGTGACAGCTGCCAGTTAGCCCTGTTGTAAACTTTGAATTTGTGAGCAAATTACAGTGAATTTGCACTACATGGCAATTTTGTGTACTGGGCACTTTGCAGTTTGCTGCAGTTGTGTGGTGTTCACTGTATTGACTGATGCAGTTCGCCTCTTTGTGGCAAATGTTTGACACAAAGTGTGTCAGTTCCTGTAGTAAGATTCACCATGATGCATGAAGTATGTCAATTCATGTATTAAAATTCATGCAATTATGTGAATTTTACTTCACAAATGTAAGCACTTTGTGGTGAACTCTGAATTGTGGAGTTCTTAAACTTCACACACAGCTACTACCTGTAGTGTATGGTGGGTATGGTGTCTACAGAGGCTGCCTTCCACTGCAGTGACACACAAGTAATAGTAGTAAAATAAATGTGTTCAGGAAATAACCATAGGACCCTGACTGTGAAGAACTTGCTGGTAGCTCCATACTGAGTTAGTGTGGTGACATTATTGTCACAAGAGTGAAACTCGAGTGCCCTAATGGTGCCATCCTATGTATGAGACATGGAGTTATCAGCACATTCTTCAAATTTAGGGTTCTTTATTATACATAATGCAATAATAAACATTTTTCCCAACAGGAATCCATTGTGTAAAGTTTGTGCCTTTGTTGGGTGGTCTTGGCATAGGCAATAATCAGTGTGCTCTTTTTTTTAGTTGTGAGTGGCCTGTTTGAAACCGCTCATGACCTTTGATTTAGTGCAGCTTGTTGTATGAATGAGGGTGAATCAGTTTGCACTCCAGTCCACTGGTTTGGTTGGTTGGAACGCAATGCTAATTAGGGCAGCCAAGAAAAGAAATAATTCATGTTCTAAACTGTGAAGGATTTCACCATTCCAAACCATGATATAGACAGTTTGGAAAATAACAGGGAAATAGGCTTATTGTGTATTATATAAAACTTCATAATAAATACAAATAATGTAAGATCACATATCACACTAGATACTGCCATGGAGACAGGCTGATTTATACATGCATGGCTACCAAGAAGCAGAAGTGAATGCTGATTACAGCAGAAACACTGACAGATGAATAAAAACAAAATACCTGTTACTCTAAGTTGGTGAAAGCATAAGAACTGTAACAGCATTACTTTTAAGATGTTAGAAAGAAAGTGTTCTGTACCTTGATTGGAAGAGTTTGAAGCAAGAATAATAATCATTGGAGAACATTCATTTTAATTATATTAATTCCCCCCTTCAAGTGCAGAGATAGCAGTACCCAGCACTCTAAGTCTAGAAGTATTTTTTTTCCATCAGTGAATCATCCCTACCGTCTGGTAGAGAATCTGTGGCATTAACGCCTGCACCCAGCACCTGAGACTGCAATATCTTGCACAAAGTATTCCAACACTGCTGCTGCTTTCCACTTGTCAGCTTGTGTCAGAGACTGAGTCTGCTGCAGCTTAGGTAGTACTACCTGTGCACCATCATTATTTCTGCTGATGTTTTAAAATTTATGTGAGACACTCTGTTGCAGCCCATAGCAGTACTGACAGTGTGCCAGCATTACTAGCTTGAGTGTGGTCCCAAGTCCCCATTGCAGTACCACTCACCTGACCCTGCTATTGTTTTCCATGTGGTCCTGGTACACTAAGGGGGGGGCTACTGGGAGTGGAGTGGGGATAGTGATGTCACAGGGGGTGGGCAAGAAGTAGCTGCCCATGGACTGGTTGCACATATGTGTGGCTCATGCAGGATTGGCTTGAGTCACCCTGTGTGAGTCCACCTGGGGAAGGCTATGGTGAGGCCTTACAACATTTTTGCAGTTTGCTTGATGTGTTAAAATCAATTTAATTCTGGGCTTGTTGCACTTGAATGAATGAAACTACTGTATATGATACTGATGAAATTAAACTATATGCTAAACAATATTATTTAAGGAAGTACAAAGCCCTTTTAGCACTTTTTATAACTGGTTTTAAGTTTAAACTTAAGGACAGGGTAAACTGATTAGTTAGAGTTTAGTTTATAATTATTGCACTGATAGTTAAAAGTAACATGAAAATGAGGGGGTTAAAACTTAAATGCATAATCCTTTGCCTAGGGGTATGCTTAGCTATGTCTTGTTGCTATGTTACTATATTAAATGACATACCTGGGGAATGGAAGGACATTAGATTTGGACCTCCTATGATCGAATATACAGTAGTTACTAACCTGTTATTTCATCTCTGTTGTTGTCATCTACCATGAGCAGGGATTTATACAAAAGAGCAGCTACAGTACCCATTGTACTCAGTTTGGTTCTCCTTTAGTAAAGCTATTGGTAAAAAGTAGTCTGGAGAATATATTTTGAAATCTGCTACAAAAATTGGTTTTGGGTAAAGGCCAAGGGGCAATACAAAGTTATCCATTATTATGTTTCTTCTACTTTGTGGGGATATACATCTAAACCCAGGGCCAATTAAAATGGGAAGAAAAACTTTAAGTGTGGAATCATTAAAGGGAACAGCATTTACAATAGTACAATTTAATGTAAGATGTTTGATAAACAAAATGAATATTTTAAGGGAGTGAGTGATTGAATATAAGCCCGATATTGCAATATTTACAGAAACTTGGCTGAATCACAAGGTGTTAGAGACACAGCTGGCCATATCTGGTTATCAAATGTGAAGGGAAGATAGGAATAAAAAAAGAGGTGGCTTGATTATGCATGGGGAATAACAACTTGAAGCCAATGAGATTAACCTGAACATAGGAATGGAGACAATTGAAATCTTGCCACTAGAGTTTAAACTTTCTTACGTTCAGCCGGTCCTACTCTTGAGAATATATAAACCTCCCAAGAGCAGAGCTGACTGGTTTAATATATTACAGGATTTGTTGGCAAGATATAGTTTGACCCATGAACTGATGTTAGTGGGTGATTTTAGTGTTAACAGGAAACAGATAATGTCACTCACACATTATATGATCTGAGTGCCAGTCTAGGTTTAACCCAATTAATTGAAAACTACATAAGGTAAACAAGAAAGACCCATTAGCTTCTACAATACTGGATTTCATTTTCACATCTTAAAGTAAAAATTACAAATTTAGTGAGGTCTTAGTGGATAGTTTCAGTGACCATCAGAGTATTGTTTGCATAAGCAGTAAAGAGAAAAGTTTAGGGAATGGTAAGATTGATTATAGGAGGACATTTAAACATTTTGCTTACATTTCCTTTATGCAGGACATAAAGGTAATTGATCAGAATAGTTTCCATCTTGTCCTCACTGTGAATGAAGCTTAGAGTTATTTTAAAACAGAGTTCTTGAAGGCATGTGATATGCATGCCCAATCAAGGAAACAATATGTAAAAAATAACCATGCTCCATGGCATGAGGACAGGTTACACAAATTAAACAAATAAACAAACAAACAAACAAACAGAGAAACAAGCTATGGAAAAAGGCAAACAAGCATAATTTACAGAGGGACTGGAATTTATATAGAGAGCATGGAAATAAATACTGGGAAGAAGATAGGTGGGCAAAATTATCATATTACAGAGGTGTATTTGATAACAAACAGAACTTGAATCCTTGAGTCTTTTGGAAGTTAACGTTTAAATTATAGAAATCTGAATCAAATTAATTCCCAAAGACTTTTATGGTTAAGAGGTAGAATGTGGCAATTAGGAATGAACTGGCTAACAGCTTTAATTATTTTTTTTTATAAATATGGGCACTGCAATGAGTAATATAAACCATTTAGTGAATCAAGTTTAGGTGACAGTTTTAAATCTAAAGCAGTCAATTTTAGCAATATCTTTTAAATTTCAGGAAATAGAAGTAGAAGAGGTAATGACTGAATTGCTAAAAATAGGACTAAATCAATAGACAAATAAGCAAAGGCAAGAGAAAAAACACTATGGTTCTCAATGAAAGAGTCTGGGAAGATAGGAACAAAATAATTGGCTTTTAGGAAGTACAAAGAAACACAGAAGGAGGAGGACAGGGCAGTTTATCTGGATAAGCAGAGGGAGTCAAGTAAGCAGTCAGGAGTCCAAGGCACAAACAGAAGAAAAAATAGCCCAGTCAGTAAAGAAAGGGACAAAACTTTTTATAGGTACGTTAGTGAAAGGAGAAAGACAAGGGGTGGGATTGTAAGACTTAAGAGGGATGAAGGAGACAGTGTGGAAGGTGACTTGAAAAAGGCAACAATCCAGAACAAATATTTTTGTTCAATATTCACAGAAGAGGGGGAAGATGAGGGATCAAAATTAAGTAAAAAAGTAAGCAATATAGGGAAGGAGGTTGACACCAGTCCATTTATGGAGGAGAGAGTTCTAAAGGAACTTGCAAAACTGAAAGTGGACAGGGCAATGGTACCAGACAGGATCTGGCCTAGAATATTAAAGCAGCTGAGGGAGGTGCTGACAACACCACTGGTAGCTCTTTTTAATGAATTGCTGGAAATGGGAGTGGTTCCAGAGGACTGAAGGAGAGCAGATGTAGTCCCTCTACATAAAAGTGGCAGCAAGGGGGAGGCTTGAAACTATAGACCAGTCAGCCTGGCCTCGATGGTGGGGCAAATAATGGAATCACTGCTAAAAGAAAGGATTGTGGAACATCTTGAATCCAGCAGTGCACAGGATCTGAGGCAGCATGGATTCACAGTGTGAAGGTCATGTCAAACAAATCAGATAGATTTCTTTGACTGGGTGACCAGGAAAGTGGATTGGTGGGAGTGGTGGATCTGGCTTACCTGGATTTCAGCAAGGCTTTTGACACTGTTCCACATAAGAAGCCTGTAAACAAGCTAAACAGCCTGGAACTGGGACCCAATGTGGTAAAGTGGGTTAGAAATGGTTGAGGGATAGAACACAGAGGGTGGTGGTAAATGGAGCTCAATCCAAGGAGAGGAGGGTCATCAGTGGGGTGCCACAGGGATCAGTTCTGGGGCAAGTCCTGTTCAATGTCTTCATAAGTGACATTGCAGAGGGGCTAGAAGGAAAGGTATGCCTCTTTGCAGATGACACTAAGATCTGCAACAGGGTAGATACTCCGGGAGGGATGGAAAAAAATGAGGATGGACCTAGGTAAACTAGAGGAATGGTCAAGAGTATGGCAGCTAAGATTCAATGCAAAGAAGTACAAAATCATGAATCTGGGGCACAGGAACACAGAGGTGACTTACATGATGGGGTGGAGATGCTGACAGCCACCAAACAGGACAGGGATCTGGGGATAATCATATCAGATGACCTAAAGGTGGCCAAACAATGTTCCAAGGCTGTGGGGAAAGCCAGGGGGTTACTAGGGTGCATAGGTAGAGGTTATCACCAGCTGAAGAAAGGAGGTGGTGATGCCTCTGTATAAATCATTAGTGAGACTTAATCTGGAGTACTGTGTCCAGTTCTTGAGGCCACATCTCTAAAGGACATAGTCAGGGTAGAGGCAGTTTAGAGAAGGGCAACAAAAATGGTGCAGGGCCTACATCAAAAGTCATAGGAGGGGAGACTGGAGGACCTCAATATGTATACCCTGGAAAAGAGAGAGAGAGAGGGGGGAGAGAGGAGAGAGAGAGAGAGAGAGAGAGAGAGAGAGAGGCTGGAGACCTTCAAATATCTCAAGAGCATAAATAAGGTACAGGAGGGTGGCATCTTTCAGAAAAAGTGATGCTTTAGAACAAGGGGTTATGACATGAAGCTGGAAGGAGGTAGACTAAGGGGTAATGTGAGGAAGTATGTCTTCACCTAAAGGCTGGTGGATGCATGAAACAGCCTCCTAACAGAGGTCGTGGGTGCAAATTCTGCAAGGGAATTAAAAATGCATGGGACAGGCATAGGGGATCCCTAGCAATAAGAAAGAGAACAAAGCCGGAGAACAGTAGGGTCTGAGGTTTTTGCAGCAGGTAGAGAAAATAAGTAGATTAGGTGGGCCTAACAGTCCTTATCTGCTGTCAATTTCTATATTTCTATGTTTAGGTCTGGACAACGTGCCTAGTAAGTTATTAAAGTATGCTGCACCTATTACTGTAGATCCAATCACAACTATTTTCAATATATCCTTAAAAACTGGTGAATATCCCAATGATTGGAAAGATGCAAAGGTCATTCCCATATTTAAATTAGGATCTAAAAATTAAATATTTTTTTAATTTTTATTTATTTATTGCTAGGATTACAAATTTCTTTGAACCAACTGTTCTTTTATAAAGGTTCCGCATCAGCAATGGGTGCAAGCAAAACAGTGGTAAGATACAATACAAGGTCAGGAGGTTAACATAGAAGTAAGTAGAGGTAAGATACAATACAGGTCAGGAGGTTAACTTAGTAGCAAAAGACAGTACATGTGAGACTAGCACAGTAGCAAACAGTCAGTGGCAAATAACAATGCACAATTAACAATACGGTATATATATATATATATATATATATATATATCAATTCACAATACAAATGAAAATCATCCTGGGGTGACATAAGTGGAGCAAGGGGTGGGGATAAGTGGGGGAAGGGTGGGGAAAAGGGGGGTAGGCAGTCAAGGATTTGACATTGTCGTAAGTGTAAGAACAGAAAGATAAGTGCTAGATAGTCTGGGGATGGATCAACAAGAGATAGGGTGATAGGGAGAGAGAGACAGGAGGAGAGGAGCAGGAGAGGGTGGAATGGTAGGTGGGAGGTGAGAGGGATAGAATGGTAGGTGGAGTGGTAGAGAGATGGGGAGTAGCAGGGGATGGAGGGGCAGAGAGAAGTGGGGAGGGTAGCAAGGGAGGAGAGAAGAGGAGGGAGAGGAGAGAGAGGTAAATATCAAATTATATCCTATTTATTTACTTCCAGTAATTTCCACAATATTCAAAATAGTAACAAAACATTTGAATGTTTATTTGAATGAGAATGATCTCATAAATTCCAACCAATTGGGATTTAGAGAAAAGCCTAGCACTCAGACAGCTTTGTTGAAAGTGATTAGGGACATTCAGCAGGCTTTGGAGGACAGACTCTTGGCTGGTGCTATATTCATAGACTTGTCAAAAGCATTTGACACATTATATCATAGACTACTACTGGATAGGTTCCCTGCTGTAGGTCTATCAACTGAAGTCATACTTTGGTTCCAGAATTACTTGGTAGGACCAAAGCAGAATGTTTTTCTGGGAGGATATCAATCAAAATCAGAAGAAACAATATCAGGAGTACCTCAGGAATCAATATTAGGTCCATTGTTATTTAACCTTTACGTGAAAAGTCTTTCATTTGAACATCTAGAAATTTATTTGCAATTATACACAGATGGTGCAGTTATTTATACTTCAGGAAACTGTATGAAACAAATACAGAATACATTACAAAGTGCATTTGATATTTAATTATTTATTTAAAATTGGTAACTGGGAAAGGCATGCTGAGCTGAGGCTTGTTTCCAGGTGTGACTTAAAATACTGCAGTCCTTCTTTATAAAGAATGAGTTGGTTCTAAATAAGAACAAATCTAAAGTAATGTTATTTAAACAGAGAAGTAAGAAACTAGGTGCTGGTGACATGATGAACTTAGCTACAGTAGGGGGAGGGGAAAAATCTGTAACAAGTTGAGGCGAATAAGTATATAGGGATTTGGATAGACAATCAGTGAAACTGGAATACACATATCAATAATCTGACTAAAACTATTGGACAAAAATTGGGTACTCAATATAAAATAAGAAAAGAATTGCCATTATGGTCCAGACTCAAAGTGGTTAATTCAATGATTATTCCAGTCATTGATTATGGTAATGTTCTGTACAGGGACCTCATGATGGACCTTGCTAAATTTCATATATAATCACTTTGCCAGATTTGTCCTTGATGCCCCATGGCATACCCCTCATTGCTCTATGTATAGAGAATTAAACTGGCTCCATGTGGGGCTGAGAAGACAACTATATGTAACCAGTCTGATGCTTAAATGCCAGAGAAAGAAAATCCCTATCTGTTTATGTAATAATTTAAATTTAAAAATGTCCAAGGCTGGTCTGAGATCATTTAATTGTGTTTAATTTAAAGTCTCTTTCAAAAGAGCTAACACTGGCCATTTTCCCTTTCACCAACTGTGTCCCTAAATTTTGAATAGTATACCAAAAAATCTCAGGTCACAAAACAAACAGCTACCATGGAGTAAAATTAAGCAATGGCTCAACCTACAAGCTTATTTGCCACAAGTATACTGTCACGGCCTTGGAATTGGTTGAACTATTTGCTGATATGTTTGTATATACGTAGCTTATTCTGAAGTACAGAAGTATCTCCTTGTAACTGATGTATGCAGTTTTATAATACTAAGCTATTTTGAGTATTTCTATTTTATATTGAGATATTTATTGTTAGTAATGCAATGATCTATTGTATCTTCCTTCTCTTGTAACCAGGTTATGCTAAAGGGTATCCCTTGTAAATGAGTATAAACTCAGTGGGAATTACCTTATTCATGTTACTTGAATAAAATATATTACTACTACTACTAGTACGTACAGTATAAGAGGAAACTCAGTACACAATAAAACAACACAATACATAAAATACACCTTTAAAATAAACACGCAACATATTTGTGGAGCATTTGCTTGGATAAAAAAAAAAAAAAACAACAACAAAAAACATTGTTTTATCGTTCCAAAGGATGGGAGATGGCCAGTACTTGGATGCAAATTTAAAGGCAGTTGGGATCACTGTATACAAGTGACACACATGGTGTTATTCATGATCACAATATGGACAGTCTCTGATGGATGAATGAATACTACAGAGCATTCGTCCTCTGCCATTAGTGTATAATATGGATGGTGGAATAGTAAGGATTGGAGCCTTATCTTACTGGAGGGGGGAAGCATACTCAAACTTGTGTTTTACTGTAACAGGTTTTCTGAATCAGAAAAATCTGATCCTGTAAAGCTACTGTATATGATTCCCAGTTGGACTGGATAGCCAATGTATATGGTGTCTATAAAATCAGGATTATCTGAGGATATTTGATCCTTTTTGATAATATCTGAGTAACTGTATATATATATATATATATATATATATATATATATATATATATATATATATACACACACACACACAGTGGCATCCCCAGGATGAAACACAATTCTGCAGCATTTGCAGCACTCTGCAGAATGCTGCAGCAGACCTACTGAATAAAGCAATGTAATTTCAATAGCAATTAGTCCCTTTTATCATTCAGGAAAATGTGACACTGCCAGGATGAAGTGAATGCCACTGTTTCCTGCATGCCAAAGGGGACTAATTGCCATTGAAATTACATTGCTTTATTCAGTAGCTCTGCTGCAGCATACTGCAAAGTGCTTTAAAAGTGGGTTTCATCCTGGGGATTGCTACTATATATGTCTGTATTTATTACTTTTATTTCATGTTTAACTCATGGTGCAATGCTGTTCCCACCCCTTCCCATGCTAATTAAGTATGAAAAGCATGACTTTTTAAGGTAGCTCATTAAGGAAAGGCAGTGGTGCCTAACACAATCTGAGTTATCTTAAGGAGGAACACATGCCCTTTGTTTATCAAAAGCGTCAGAATACAGCATCCAAAAGTGTAAGAGATTTTCAGTCAGTATAACATAAAAACACTAATAATGAATTAAATTTACTTTTCGGTGGCTAACAGCTGTTTGCTTAAACAGTCATTTGTAATCAGAAAAAACTATTGCAAATGAATACAAAAAATTCTAATTATAATCATGCATACAGTACTTTATAAATTGCAAAAAAGTTGTTTATAGTGTATGGTGAAGCCCTGTTATGCATGGAATTCCAAGCCTGTAATGTGCTTATAGTGTATGGAAGAGGGGCTATTACTGATGGAATGAAATGAATTCCTAGCATTGAGTGTTGTTGTACCATCGTGGTGACATCAAGAGGTTGTTGTACCCTCTTGAGTATGTCACAACGATAGCACAACATCGAACATCTTTGTGCATGTGCGTACTACAAAGCTCTGCTCTTTGAGAAATGGCCATGGCATTGAGAGCTGGCCCCAGAAGAGAGCCAGCGCTGAACAAAACAACAAAAGTAAGGACACATTCCCAAATGTATTGTTGCCATTGACATTTAACTGTTGCCCATACCCTATAAAAGACAATAGATGGGCAACAGTAAAGAACACTGCTGAGTTAACTTCTTGAGGTTTCCTGCCAATGGTAAACCTCTTTAGCTTCAATGTCGAGGTTTACTTGGTTGTCATGACAACCTCTGGAAGTGAACACAGCATTGTCTTTCACTGTTGCCAATCCATTATCCTTTGTGTTGTGCTGCAGTAGTGACATCATTTTGTTGTGCTGCAGTAGTGGTGTCACTACTGCAGCACAGCTTAGGATACTGCCACACAGCTGCTTTCCTCTACCCAATCAAGCTGGAAGCTGGAAAATGTTTTTTTTTTTACTTGAACTTACAGAAAAAGCTGCTGCATTTTAAATTAGTATTTTGAGTCCACCACCAACCCTAAAGAGCCCCCAACCCTCAGTTCACTGAAAGGAAGCAGAGTGTCTGAAAAGGCATTAATACTCATATACTATAAAAGATAATGTATGGGTATCCAAACAAACACAAATCTATATCTTCATCTTGAGTTTTCTCTGGCAACCAGTGAGCCTCTTGATCTTCAGTCTCCAGTTTCCTGGTTGCCATGGAAACCTCTTAATGTGGACACAGGCTTATTGTGTATGGCTTCCTATACATTATCCTCTGTATTGCATGAGCCTACAGTTTTCTTTGTGTTTTTGCTGTAATTCATGTGAATTCAGTTGAACCAGCTTCATCACATTTCAGTTTGTGTAAGCAGAGTAATTTAGTTGATTGGTAGCAGGTTGAATGTTGTTGTGGAAGGAAATGTTTGGAATCCTTTACTGTAAATTATCCCAATTTGTCCTTGTAAAAGGCAAGGGACTGACAGCACTAGAGACTGTTGCCTTCTGTTTAACTACAGGGCCAGATACAGTGTGGTGTAAGGACAGTCCATGCTTTTGCATACTGTGATAGGTTAAGTGCTGGAAAAAGGTAAAAGACAAGTAGCACTGGAGAATGAAGCCCTTGGTTTACCAACATTCTACTATAGGTACAGGATAGCATGGGGGGGGGAGGGAATTCAGGGACAGGTTTGGCAGATTAGAATCTACTGTAGGACACCAGGAGGGGAACATACCTTGCACAGTGCCAGTGCTGTGCAATGTACACTTTACTGCATATGAAGGGTGGGGGGAGAGGGATATATCTGCAGCCACTGTGAGGTGGTTAACACTCTCACGAGGTACATTGCTAGGCCTAAGTGGCAGATGGAGGCACCACAGGGGCACAGGTACTTGCCAGGTACTGAGTGGACAGGCACACTGAAGGATTTCTCCTCACTATAATGAAACTGTTGCTGGTAAAATGTGAGAGACTGACAGCACTGTAATCTAAAAAACTTCAGGAACAGAGTTGGAAATATACTACAGACCCCCCCAACACTGTGATGGAACTGATACTGGTAAAATACAGGGGACAGACCACACTGTAAACTACAAATCTCTGTTTATTCACAGATCAAGTATAAGGTATGCAGATGCAGTGCTGGCTTCTCCACACTGCGATGTATTCAGCAGCGGTGAAAGCTGCAGGACTGACAGCAGTGAAGACTGCAGCCCTCTTTTATCTACATGGCCAGGTGCAGAGTGAAGTGCATTAACTTCAGTGTGACTCTGCACACTAGCCAGCACCGACTGCATGGGGATGACTGCACAGTCTCAAGACAATTACACTATTACCCAGGCTAGTAAATTAATGTTAAAATTGATCCCTGGAGGTGGAGATTTTGGCACAAAAATTCTGAATTTAATAAAATACAGTAACAGCACTGCCAGCACATTTCTTATTATGTTGACCTGCATAGTATGCACACATGGCAACACTGATTTCTGAGAAGTGTCTGAAACACACAATAAGTGCTTTTTTGCAGCTACAATACAGTATGCTCCACTAATAATGGACACTGTTATAATGGACAATCAGTTATAGTGGACAAAAACTGACTTCCCAAACCAAATATATCAAATCCAATGCATTTTTGTCTGGTTATAATGAAGATAAGCATTGTTTATAATGGACACTATGAGGCCTTTATGGGCATTTGTAATGCTTTTTTGGGGGTGGGGAGTGCAGAGCTGGTGAGGAGATTTGGAAAATGTAGAAGTAAGATGGACAAGCTACAGAGATTACATTTCTTACAAAATAATTCTCCACAAGCTGCATAAACATTTATTAAAAAATGTCCTTAAAAGGAAATTATTTTATATTTCAATAAAATGCCTTAGTCAATCCTTTATTGACCTTAATAAGGACGGACTCTGTACAGAGGGAGGATCTGTTCTGGTGTGCCCTTAAATGCTATCTCCGAGGGGAATTCATTAAGTTAGCTTCCAGGAGGAAAAGACAGAGGGAAGCAGAGGCTTTACTTCTTCTATCCCAAATTAGGGCTGCAGAGCTCTCTTTCTCCTTGTGCACTTCCCCTGACTCTTTACGAGCTCTACTAACCCTCAGAAATAAATATGCAGACTTGTTATGGGAAAAAGCGGAATATTCCATTTTGAGAACCAAATCCAAATATGTGGATCAGGGGAGAAAGCGAGCAGGCTCCTAGCCCTGCAGCTGCAAAAGCTGGAAAGCTCCAGACTAATCCCCTCCATCATAGCCTCAGATGGCGCTATTAAAACCACTCCCCATGACATAGCCCAGGTTTTTGAAAACTTTTATTGTTTTTTTCTATGGCAAATGCCTCTCCCCACCATCCTCTCAGGATGCTGAGACTTACTTAGATTCTCTAGAGTTACCTTCCCTCTTAGTTCATCAACAAGCTTCCCTGTCATCTCCAATATCCTTGTCAGAAGTGGAGGAGGTAATTAAAGAGCTAACCCTGGATAAGGTACCTGGACTGGATGGTTTTCCCTCTAATCTCTAGAAAACTTTTTCTAAAGACTTAGCACCTCTCTTACTTAAACTGTATAGGTACATGTTAACTGCAGATTATCTCGACCTTTCCTTATTGGAAGCCACAATAGTTCTTCTCCTTAAATTGGATAAACCCCAGTTACAACCAGCTAGTTACCACCTGATTTCTCTCATGAATTGTGATATCAGGATACTTACTGAGAATCTTTCCTTGCGTATCAGAGCAGTATGGACTCGCCTTTTGAGTCCTGAACAGGTAGGTTTCATTCCGGGTTGTTCCTCCATGGATCATCTTAGAAAACTGAATCACATTTTCCAGGCTGGCCAATTTTCCCAATCCCCGATGGCACTGATTTCATTAGACACTGAAAAGGCATTCGACAGGGTGGATTGGGGGTTTCTCTGGTTGACCTTGCAGAAAATGGGTTTCATTTCTCTTTTTCTCCAATGGCTACAAACTGTCTATTCCTCTCCTTCTGCCAGAATATATTGTAATGGGGTCTTCTCCTCCCACTTTTCTGTTTTCATTGGAACCAGACAGGGGTGTCTTCTTTCACCTTTCCTTTTCAACCTCTATTTGGAACCCCTCCTTAGGAGTATCAAATCATCCCCCCAGATACAAGGTATCTCAGTGCTTAATCATTCCTTAACTCTTTTGGTGTATGCTGATGACATTCTCCTTCATCTAGAATATCCTGCCACCTCTCTAGAGCATGCCTTTCAAGTAATAGCTCAGTTTAGTCATCTTTCCAATTATAAATTCTCTTATTCACAGACCCATCATGCATCAAAAAGCTAAATTTAGAAGATCTGGTGGCTACACTTTGGCAAGATCTCCAGAGATGGGAGTCCCTTCCCCTATCTTTATGAGGACAAATTAATATTATAAAAATGAGCAACCTTACCAGACTTTTTTATCCTTTAAATATGCTAAACCTTTGGCTTCCTCTCTCCTTCTTCCAACATATACACTCCATTATTTTGAGTTTCATTTGAATAAATAAACACCTTAGACGATCTTTTCTTAAGTAAAGTCTTCCTAAAGAATCTGGTGGCCTTCGTCTTCCCCACTTTCTCTTATACTATTGGGCAAGCCACTTTTTGAGGTCTGGTAGATGGCTATCCAATACTGAAGGTGACTACATACAAGTGTGGCTCCAATTAGAAAACCAACTCTTAAGATCGCGTAACTTAGATGTACCAACAATTTTTTATTCTTCATGGAAAACTCTACCTCTACCACTCTGTCAGTTGGTGATTGGCACTTCAATGAAAGTTTTCTCTCACTGCTGCTGCTTTCTTAAAATTTCCCTGCAACGGGATTCTGCTCAACCCATTCATCTCAATCCCAACATCAAAATAGGCGGTACATGTCTCACTCCAGGTTGGTTTCCTCAGCTACAGGAAGCCACAGTGGCTGACCCTTATTCCCAGGACTCCCTTCTCTCGTCTCCAGATATTCTCCTGAAATATAACTTGACTAGGGTATACATCTTTAAGATCTTTCAGTTGAGACACCTATTAGGTCAGTTATTCAGTACCACTCTTCAACTATCCAGATTAGGGCCCATTATAGCCCAGCTGCAGGATCTATCCTTAAAACCTCATTGCATCTCCTTATTATACACTTCTCTCTTATCTATTGGCCACTCTGACCCCCTTTCGGGTTCTAAAATTTGGACTTCCTTTTTGCCAGACATACCCTTTAACTGGACACAAATCTGGAAAGATATGTATATTTATAACTCCCAAGACAGATTCAGACTTATCCAATATCATATATTAAATGATATGTACTATACACCCATTAAACTAGCCAAAATAGGTAATCTACCTGACCCTATCTGCTCCAGGTACGGTAAAGCAGAAGGGAATCTGCTACATATATTCTGGCAATGTGAAAAAGTTGCTCCTTAATGGCAACTCATTCAATCTAGGATGGATCCGATGTTGGGTCTGGAAGGGCTCTTCACCTTAGAGATCTGTTTTTTGGGCATTTCTACCAATATCAAGGTTAAAGAGAGTAGATTTCATATGGCCTTAATCTCCACGGTGGTCAAAAAACTCATGCTTAAATACTGGATGGATCAGTTGCTCATATCTCATAATGAATGGTTAAATGAGCTGTCAGTGTGCTTTAGAACAGAACGTTTGATTGTGGGGAACTGTAATAGGCTCAAGCTTTTTGACAAAAAATGGGGCAAGCTATATGCACTATATTTGCACTAGTAGCATATGTTCTTACTAACTCTCCAAATGATTTGTTCCAATACTCTGCTGCTGTTCCTGTTCTGTGTATGGGCACACTCCTGGGGAGGGTGGGGGCTGGGAGGGGTGGAGGGTAGTTAGTCTATTTTATGTTAGCTGAGACCATTACTGTCTACCATGATGATGATGTTGGTTTTGTTTATGATAAAACATTTAATAAAGATTTTAAATAAAAAAATATATATATTTATTTCAATGAAATGCTTACAGTACAATTGCCTTTGTTCTTACTGTCCTAGAACCCCAAAACCCAGCCACTAGAGTTACTGTCTTATTCTTACAATAAACTTCCTTAAAATACACTTATGTTCCCGTACAGTCAAATGACTTTTAATAAACATAGGATACAGAAGCATATATGTTAGACAGGTGTCTAAGTAATGTATGAAGTTTTATAATAAGTTCTCATTCATTCTGAGCTCCTGTTCACACACATACACACACCTAACACATAGGCTCCTCTGCCTCTGGCTATAATGGACACTGGATATAACAGATGAAAGTTGTGTGCACATACGTTTCCCTTATAACAGGCTTGCACTGTAATTATGAGAACATTGCTTCCTCCCCATACAATATATACATAGTGCCTTCACAAAATCAGCCTTGTTGGCATGAGCCATGTATTATTTGACTGATTTGAAATAGGGTTACCAAGAAAGGCATGCTGAACCAAGGCCCATTTCATTGTGTGTGTGTGTGTGTGGCGGGTACACGGGGAGAGAGAAAAAATGGCAGATAATCAGCAAATGCAGAGTACAATGTATAACGTATGGAACTAAAAACTTCATATTGCATGTAAATAGCTGAGAAGCTAAAATACAACATAACCCAACAAGCGCACAATAGGCTGTCAGAAGTCAGGAGGGGTGACATTTTGTAGATTGAAGGCACTAACAAGAAGGGGCAGAAGTGTCAGGAAAAGATGGAAAAGCTGCATTGAATGCTGGTGATGGGCATAAGAGGGGATGAAGTGAGCAAGTTTTGAGGAATGGGAGAGAAGGAGAGACAAAGGTGGAGTGGGAGACTATTCCAGAGATGACAGAGATGGAAGAAGGAGACAGACTGACTGGCTGAGGTTTTGCAGTGAGGTATGAAAAAGGAGCAGCAAAGGTAAGGGAGTATGACAAGAGGATAGAACGGGAAAGGAGAGAACATGGGGTTGAGCAAAGGGTAGAGAGCCAGAATCTTGCCAGAAATTAAAAGCAGTGAAGGAGGTCCTGATAGACAAAAGGGGGAATAGAAAGAGAGAGAGAGAGAGAAAGAGAAAAAAAGAAATGGTGTGTGAAAAGAGGGACATCAAGAGTAAAATGACAGACTGAGTGGAAAATGGGGTCCACTTCATCAAGAGAAGGTTTGGGGCACGCTGTAAACAATATCTGTCCAGTCAAACACCGGTTGGCTCATCTTTAGGGCACAGCCTGAGTAGCTGGGGAGTGGCAGGCATGCAAGCTTTGGGCAGTTTAAAAAAAATTGATAAAGAAAGGTGTTATGCCTACAAACAGGGCATCACATAAATTGGTCACACTTTATTTTAAGTGTCCTTAACTACACTGGAACTACTGTATAACTATGCTGTAACTGCACTGTAACTACTATGTAGTTGTTAACTAGTTTCAAATTTGTGTGTTGTGTAGTTATGCAACTTGCATACATGTGCAACTACTACTGTCTCCCTTTTGGCACAAATCATTTCATTTTGACAAGTGTAACTACACATGTAATACAGAGTTTTATTTAACTGTAAAAATTAGTGTTTTGCTCATAAAAAGTTCTTAAACATTGTGAAAATGCATAGCACTTACCTCACTGTGTTTAACAAACATAACACTTCTAGAAAACCTACATAAATGTTTTCTGTGCAGTTAGCATTGTCCCAAGGAAAAAAAACTGCTTATCAATTATTTAAAACCCTGTAATAGCTGTTGCAAAGTGTAACAGAAAATCTATTGTGCAACTACCACTCTGTGTTCTGGCATTGTTATTTGTTCATATAAGGGCAACTACACACATAATAGCTACTGCAAATTGTAATAGCAAATGCATTGTGTAACAACTATGTTACTATTTTTGGCATTATTAAATGTGTTCTTACAAGTGTAACTACATATAAATGCAGGACTTGTGCACTGTTTCAGCTGTCTAAGTCTATCTGACATTTATTTAAAAGGTAATCACACAAAAAATGTAAAAGTGTAATCAGAATGGTAACTAAAATATGAATACAATGCAACTTCATTCTGCTACAGTTAAATGCACTGACTGGCAACTCTTTAGGCGATGTTCCATGTCTGTATTCCAGTTTTTCATGAACTTACAGGTTAGTAAACATGCAGTCTAATATTGTGAATTGATATGTAACTGTACACAAACATATTTAATTTGCATAATTATTAACTGGCACTATGACAATATTGAGGCTAAGAATAATGATACTGTTTTCACAGTCAATGCCTAGGTAACATATTTGCAGTTGCCCACACTTACATTTGTCAAATGTCAGTACTGTAGCTGTGATGTAAGTTCTCATTCAGAAATCAATCCCTCATGAACTCACTGCTTACTAAACATACACCCTAATATTAGACCCTATTCACATAGGTGGCAAAGAATGTGTCAAATGTGCATTCCCATGCCTGGTGATCAATAGCAGTCATCCAATCAGATGGACTGACCAGGAGCAGACTGGATCCTGCACTGTGTGTGGAGTGGGGAAGTGTGGGTTATGGGTGATCTTTTCATTACTGCAGTTTCCAGTAAGGGGACCTACTGGTCTGCCTGTGTTTACTGCCCTGCCCCCAGCCCTCATAGTATAGTCAGAGGGCTGGGGTAGCATGATGTAAAGGATGGTGCTATGGCAGGCACATCATTCAGCCAGTGGGAAGGGCATGTAATGGCTAAGAAAGGGTCCCTGCCTGTGTATCGGGCATCACCCACCATCACTCCACACAGCAGATTAGTTATAAAGCATGGTATGTATCCATGCCCCCCCATCCACCCACCTAGGCAGTAGCAGGCCAGGAGTGTGGGTGTAGAAGAGGTGTGGGTCAATGCCACAGAAGCAGCACATTTCTTAGTTACTACAACATTGTTACAGGCCAATAAGTAATTATGTAAATGATTTTTATTGTATAAGTAAACAATGTAGTTGTATAGCAATATGAGATTGTGTGTTTATTAAGCAGTAAGTGCATGAGGAAATTATTTCTGAAGGAAAACATGCATCAGTACTATAGCATTGGCATTCAATGTAAGTGTAAAATAGTTACACCCTTCTTATGCTTTAAGTGTCAGTTTCTGCATACTTACTTTGCAAATACATGTTAGGCATTAAATGTGGAAAAAATGCAACAGAAGCAGCACATTCCTTAGTAACTACAGCACTGTTAAAAGCCAATAAGTAATTACGTAAATTAATGATTTTTTATTGTATAGCAATTTACAGTATTAAAGTGCATGTTTATTTTTAGTTCTTTTTATTTTTTGGTTACACAGTATACAAGTGGTGGCTCTGGGATTCAAACCCAGTTCTCCAGGTTTGCCGGTCAGTGATTTTAACCACTACGCTATACTGCAGTAAGTTCATGAGGGAATGATTTCTGAAAAATTATTTTATGTGTCACTAACTACACTGTAGCTACTGTATAAGGACACTGTAACTGCACTACTATGTAGTTGTTAACTAGTTTCACAATGCGTGTTGTGTACTTACATAACTTCAAATGTGCTGCTTCAGTGAGACTGACCAACACTTTTTCTGCACCCATGTCCCTGTCCTCCTGCTGCCCAAGTTGGTGGCTGGGGGTGGGGCATGGCTACCTTTGGATGAGAGTCCTAATTATTCTGTACCTAAGACTAAAGTCCCATTGTGCAATGCTGAACAGTCATAAGACTGATTGTACATCATGTATATTGCACCTGCACTTTAGTTGCTACTCTATTGTGTTTCAACTGTATTCTTGCACTTAATTGTACTTTGCTGTACTCAAAATAGTCAGTGTTTTCTATTTCCTGTACCTTTCTCTGTTAATGTAAGTGTATTGTCTGTATTACCCATGTACCATCTTTATGGCCTGGGTTGTGCCTGAAAATGGTCCATTGGATCAGTGCACTGACCTGGTAAACAAACAAACAAACCTATATATATATATATATATATATGTATATGTGTGTGTGTGTGTGTGTGTATATATATATATATATATATCATCACTGATCTGCTGTTTGGAGTGATGGCAGGTAGTGCCAGATATACATGCAGGGACTCTTCCTTAGTCATTATGTGCCCTTCCCACTAGCTGAATGGGGTGGCAGCCATAGCACCATCCTTCACACCAAGCTACCACAGCCCTCTGACTATATCATGAGTGCTTGGAGCATGGTGGTGAACATGTGCATGTAATGGCTAAGAAAGATTCCCAACATATGTTTCTGGCACCACCCACCATCAGTCCACACAGCAGATTGGTGATCTCTCCCTATCTATCTATCTATCTATCTATCTATCTATCTATCTATCAAGCTACATTTTGTTTGGGGGAGAAAATGGAAACAAGATGGCAGCTTGTGAACGAGGAATTTTTCCTCAAGAACAGGGATTTTATAAATCCCTTTTTGTGAGGTAACAAAACCCTTGATTGTGAGCTCAATCCCCTGTCGCAAAACATCCATATAAATCTTGGCGTGAACTGAGCGTGCTCAGAACCTGAAAATTCAAAATTAAATAACTTTTGAACAGATGAATATTTTTTCACCAAACTAACACTGGATTGTTCTTTGACCACTCCTCATTCTACCCTGAAATGTTCAGACCAAAATGCTAAATGGTGTGCCCACAGCATGATGGGCAAACATCAGCAAAAAAAAGTGTAAAAAAAACTGAAAAACACATTTTTGTGTGTGTTGCTACATGGAAACAGCAATTCTGATTGAAGAGTAACTTGGTAAATCAAGAGATCTACCATACAAGATGATGCATTCCAAATTTCATGTAAATCCGTTGAATGCTTGCAAAGTTATTAAGGTGCAAACTTTGGGGTTTAACATTAAACTGCTTACTCAACCCTAACTATACTGGCGTGACCACACCAGTATAATGAGATAGATAGGTCATTAGGCCAAGCTTTCACCCCATTTCATGTGTAAACAGGCTGACATGGTACAGTATAGAAGAATGGGATGAGAGTTAGGCCTAATGACCCCATGGCACACCCTAAAGCCTGTTGGTGTGTGAAGGATGGGGGATGGGGTGGTAGGATGGGGGGCTTAAGGGCTCAACCCTAACATCTCATTTCCATGCTTTTGTCACTTCAACCCTAACTTGTGCATTAATAAAGTTTTTTGCAATGAATTTCTTTACTTTTTTGAGAAATTGTAATGTAACTGGTAACTGGCATGTGTTGGTGGGAGCGCAGGCCCTCTGGGCCCCATGCTTCCTTCAAGCTACCCATTTTTGCATAAAGATATACCCTCTGGGCCCTGCGCTCCCACATACACATACCTATGGAGCCATACAGCAGTCCTATATGGCTGAAAAGGAACCCTTGTAACACTAATTTGTCAATATCTCAGTAACCATAGCAGCTATGAAATAAATTCCACTGCAGATGTAATCATGACTTTGAAACTTCCACACATGCCAGGTGAACTAAGCTGCCCGGAGTGAAAAATCTGTATCTTGAATTGTTTCCAAGATATGGGCACTGAAAGGCACTGCGGGCACCACAATGTTATCCTAAGGGAAATATGTCAACTTTGTAATGACATAGCTATGGAACCGATGAAAATGTTTGCACCTAAACAGCATAATTCACATCTGTGGGACACCCCCCCTTTGTACCCTGCAAATTTCAAGCCAAAAGACCAAATCATTTATTAGCAGTACACTGGGAACATTTTTGAATTCCTTGTTCATGAGGTGTCAAAATCCCCATTCATGGGGCGAATCCCCATTCGCGAGCTGTCAAAATGCCTGTTCATGAGACTTCCATGTTCATCAGATTTTGGCCATCTGGCCCTGATCTCATGAACAAGGATTTTGTCACCTCACGAAAATGGATTGGCACACGAAATAGGATTTTAACAGCTCATGAAAAGGAATTTTGACAGCAGGCAAAAAAAGATTTTAAAAAACAATCCCTTTTCATGAGCTGTCAAAATCCCCTTTCGTGAGTCGATCCCCTTTCGTGAGGTGACAAAATCCCTGTTTGTCCAGCAATCAGGTACTGCACAAGGAGCAGCGGTGCTTGTTTAATTGACTTACAGTTTGCTGGCAGGTTCTCCTCATTGGCAGCAGCTCTTCTTGGCCTCACTGCCATTGGACCAGCCAGTTCAACTTTCTGCCTCTGAATTCTTTGGTGCTCCTGACCCTGCCCTCTATTATTGGGCTCTGGGTTTCAGTTGAGGATTTTGAGCTAGATTATCTGTTTTATTTCTTCTGTAATCTGTATTTTAAAGCTAATTTCTGTAAGATGTATTTTAAAGCAGATTGTCTGCTCCTTAATTCAATTTGCTTGTTAGTTAAAACCACAAACCTCATCCTTCATTGTGATTTTAAACTGTGTAATTATCGCTTTGCTGCATGTTAGCCTACTGTTTTAAACTGCTTATTTCACTGAATTTGCATTGCCATTGTTACCTTACCTGCCTGTTTTCTCCCCTGCCCCTTTCTGCCCGCTTGTTGCCCCTGTAGCTTTTTTGTGGTCCTGCCTCTTTTCCTCTGTCCCACCATAGTCTTGCCCCTGGCTTGCTAGATTTCCCCTCCTGGCTGCTTTTCCATCACTATTCTCCATTTCCCATTTTGAAGTTTAGCTCAATAATTCTCCCCTTCTGGCTGTTCTTGGATCTTTTCTCCCTGCTCTTTGGTAGTGATCAGTGCCCACTTACCTTCCCTCCTGCAGGTCTTCGACTCTTCTCCCATTTTTTTTCAGTGCTTCAGAGCCCAAACACCACCCCTGATGACTTATTTTTGACTGTGCCTCTGGCTCCATCCCACCCCCTGATTGTTTGACCCCTTGCTGAGCCATGGTAGCTAAACTTGACTTGATGTGACTCTCAGGCCTCTGGCTTCATTTCACCACCCTGAGTCTTGGCCCCTAGCTGCACCATGACGGCAGAACTTGGGCCTGCAGTTAAATTTTTTTGGGGGGGGCTGCCATCTGAACTCTCTAACCTCATTGTCTCTTGCTCCCTCCAGCCCCCTGCCTCGTTACTTGTCCGTGGCACCATCCTTGGCCCCCTGCCCCCTTCCCCAGGTCTTTCTTTCTGTGAACATGCCCACACACCCCCACCTCTTTTCTACTTTTTGTCTCCCTACCTGGCCCACCTCCCTAGACCAATTTGCCTACTTTCTGTTAGACTTAATCCCTAAGCCTTTTCTTCTTTGCTCTTTTTCAGGTCCTGCTCAGCCCGAGTACACCGGTGACTTGTGGCCTGAGGCTCCCTGACAGCAGGCCACACAATCAGCAGCTCCTGCCCGCTTCCACACTCCCCTGCAAGGTGCGCCTCAGCTCCTGTTTCTGCAGATTTCAAGACCGCTTGTTTGACTGGCTTACTTCTCGCCGGCAGGTTCTCCTCATTGGCAGCGGCTCTTCTCAGCCTCACTGCCATTGGACCAGCTGGTTTGGCTTTCTGCCTCTGAATTTTTTGGTGCTCCTGACTTTGCTCTTTAATATAGGGTTCGGGTTTCAGTTCTTTGGGTTGATTTTTTGCACCCGCCCAATGCACCCCTGTCCCTGGCCTTTATTAAATAGACATTGTCTCTGCTCCTCTCCCATCTCTATCCTCCCTCCAATCCCCAGTGGTTGCTGCGATATTTCTATCAGGACAATGGGAACCTTGCCTCACTTACTGCCCTTATTGTATGCTTTTGCTCTGCAGTTCCTCACAACTACATCAGGTAGTTGCACACATCTAACTCTTTGTTCCTATGTAATTGAACAACCACTAGTTACTTTTGGGAAGGTCACCTGTGAGCACGCCCTGAACCTTATCACCATATGACCCCAAGAGCTGCATAACATTTGTCTGCTTCTCCACTCCTCAGGAAGCCAGCCTTCATTCAGAAGCCTACTCTCATCTCACTACATATCACTTATGCAGCTAAGCAACCTCTCTGCTAACAAGTCATTTGGTAATGAGCGCTCCGGGAGGATGTTATGCTATCTATGCCTCAAATCCCTCAAACAACTCTTGAATCACCTTATACTACTGGTCCTGCTTATTTCAGGGAACATACTTCCAAACCCTGGTCCTTCCCTCTACTGGACCCAACAGTAACAATATAATGGGGGTGGTAGCCTGCGTGAGTATAAATATTTGCAGCCTACTGAAATAACTTGATGCCTTCACTGCCTGGGTCACTGTACGCAACCCTGACATCCTGTCAGTTGTTGAAACACGGCTGTCACCTACCACTCCTGACTCAGCCATTGCCTTACCAGGCTACTCAGTGTTCAGGCAAGACAGACCAGACTATCAAGAAAAGGTGGTGGACATGCTGTCTACCTGAAAGAGTCTCACATGGGGCATACCTTGTCCCTCCCCCACCTGGTATATTCCTCCTAATCTGACAGGACAAGGTCTAAACCTCCTCTTGAACTGCATCAACTACTTAAAGCAAGACTCTGAAGTCATCCTGCTAGGTGACTTCAATGTGAACTGGCTATCGCCCGTGGCTAATAACCACAGGAATACCTTAGCTGCTGTAAACTTTACTCAGCTAATTACATCGCCCACTAGAGTTAACTACGAAATGGGAACCAGTACACTCTTGGACTGGGTGCTCACAAATCGCCCTGCTCGTATCTCACACTCTGAAGTTTTGCCTGACGTTATTAGGGATCCCTCTCACACCTTGTGCGTGTAGTTCAACAAATTTATCAAACCTCTGGCAAAGACAGTCACAAGCAGAGTGCTCACCTGTGGACATCTGGAACCATGAAAGTCCCTTCTTCGTCAACAAGACTGGACATATATTGAAACTGCTTCTGATATTGACTCTGCATTGCAATATTTTTTATCCCGCTTTAACGATGTTTGCAACATACACGCTCCCATTAGAAAACATAAAATCAGGAGTATAGACAATCCCTGGATCACCTATAACCTCTTAAAACAAATGAAGGCCCATGACCACCTATGGTATAGGGCAAAGGCCACTGGCAGACAGGTGGACATCCAAACTTACAAGGTTGCAAGGAATGCCTGTACTAGGGCCATCCAAGTGGAAAAAGCTAACTATTATAGAAATGCCCAGTTCAAGTCTTGGACAGATGGAAGGAAATTTTGGGATAATTTATCAGAAATTACTGGGAAGACATCCAAACAGGCACAAATCATGCTAACTGTTGATGGTACTGTAACTCTGGACTCCACTAAAATTGCTAACACTTTCAATTCATGTTTCACTGATCTTAGCCAAGTGCTGCTCCCTAACTTCTTTGATCCACCCAATAAAGCTCCTTCCACTTCCAAGCCTGATAGGGTGCAGATGCATTTGCAATTTTATTTTAAAGCTGTTTCTGAAAAAGAGGCAAAGAAATACCTTCTTAAAGTTCTAGGAGGATCTAGATCAAGTAATGATTCCCTTAACCTAAAACTGCTTGCCCTCACCTTAGACAAAGTCCTATCCCCCTCACCATGATCCTCAATTGCTCTCTCATGACCTTCCATTTCCCTCTGATCTGGAAGTCAGCTTTGGTGACACTGGTTCATAAGAGTGGAGATAGATCCCTAGCTGGTAATTATAGGCATATATCCATTCTGCCCCCGCTATCCAAAGCACTTGAAAAATTTGTTGCTGACCAGCTCATTGAATATATGGAAAAATATGATCTGCAATGTGTCCAGCAGCATGGTTTCCGTAAAGGACACAGTACCACCACCGCACTCCTGTAATTCACAGGTTTCATTCACCATACACTTGATATAGGGCTACTCATTGGCATCACCTTTATTGACCTGTCTAAAGCATTTGATACGGTCAGTCACCCTCTGTTGTATGACCAGCTCACCGAGCTTGGAATATCCCATGATGCCCTAAAATGGTTTGACAGCTACCTATCCAACCGCACGCAATAAGTGAGGATGGGGACACCCTCTCTACCAAGCTGCCAGTCCAGTCAGGTGTTCCTCAAGGTTCAATATTGGGATCTTTACTGTTCAGCGCTTTTCTCAACAATCTCCCTACTTCATCTTCTGATTCTGTACTCCTATACGCAGATGATGTGGTTATTTTCTCAAAAAAAAGCTGATCCTGACCACCTAGAGTTCCAAATGCAGAAAAGTTTTGCTGAAGCAAAAACATGGTTCATCACACAGAAGCTGTGCTTATCTACAAAAAACAAAAGTTATATTATTCCACGGAACCCACAATAAGCATAAAACAAAACAATTGATTTTTAAGAATTGCTCAGGTGTAGTCCTTGAACAGACACAGACTTTTATATACCTCAGTGTGACACTGGACAGTACGTTCTCCTTTTACAGTCACATAGATAACGTTGCCAAGTTGGTTAACATCCGCATTGGCCTTCTCCACAAACATAAGCACTGCTTAACGTCCGAAGCCCTCAACCTTTCTATCCATAGCTCAATTGTGTCTGCGATTGATTATGGGTTGGTAATCTATGACAGGGCCCTGTGTTTTCTGCAATTCTGCTGTTGCAGCAGTGGCGCAGAAATCAGGGCTGACCACAGAAATCAGTGCTTGCCGCAAAAATCAGGAAAACCAGCCACTCAGTCGCAGAATGCTAGCTATGCAATGCAATCACACAAGGCAAGGGTACAGCTATTGATGTGTTAAGTATGCCATGGCACACATGATCATTATAAGGGGCAGAAAACTGATGCTGTCCACTACAAAGCTGAAAAGCTAGTGGCTGCATGGAATCTTGACTCGGGCTGTCTCTTGTTACATAACTCCTTCCAGCCAGTATTGTGTGTGTGTGTATGTGTGACTAATGCAATATTAGCAGAGCTTGATTAGGTCCATGGCAGTTATGATTTGCTGCTGTGTAGGAGTGGGTAGCTCAGCCATGTTAATGTTTCATTATGAGACTGCTCATGGTGCACGCTGAATCCTTGGAAGATGAATCTGGAAGGAAGAACTGGAAGGCAAGCTGTAGTCAAGAAGTGAGAAGATTCAGTGGTGCCCGTGGAGGTAGAACTGATCTCAGGGTGGTGACAGGTATTGGAGGAGGAGCTGATTGCAAAAACATAGGGCTGGCAGCAGACTGAGCAGAGGATTTGGTCCCCACTGGTGGACATCTATCACAGTTTTCATTTGTGGGCTGCAGTTCTATATCTGCAAGTGTGAGCATAATTTCTTGGCAAATCTGAACCTGCAGCCTAAGTGGCAGCATCAAGCTCAATTCTGAAGGAGGGTCAAGTTGCCCAGCAGCAGCAGAGTTGGGGACCAGAGTATACTAGAACTGGAGCAAGCAGGTATGGAAAAAAATTGGAATGGAGAGTTTGATTGCTGCTATACATAAGTGAAATGAGGGTCACTGACTGAAGAACACCACCACCCCCTGAGTTGTGAGAAGAGAACATGCTAACCAACGCTACTCCAGCTTAATAAGAATGACTTGCTTGCATTTTTTAGTGTGTCCCCCAAAAGAAAAATCAGGAGTTAACAAATCCTACAGACACTGCAAGTTACACCCTCCTTCACTATCACAGGAAGACAATTCCCACCCACCCCCCAAAACACAGATTTGTACACTGCACTCAACATGTATATGTTGCAAGGCAGTATTCCTAGTTACAAAATAATAATTTAAAAGAACATTGATCAAAATCAGAAAAAAAATGGCATTCAAGTTGGAGTGTCTCTTTATGTCTGCTAACTGTAAATATAAATCAGAAGAAATCCATGCAGGTTTTGCCTCCTGTGTAGTTTTTGCTAAGTGTGTATGTTGTCCTCTGATTATAACCTAGGAGAACAGCAAAGGCCACCAATTTCCAGAAGAACCGATGAGCCTTCAAATTTGGGGTGGGAGGGAAAATTCATTAAAAGAAAACACTGATGCCCATGGCTGTGCCAGGTTTGGGCTACTGCTGTTTAATATTTGTGATAAGAAGACTACATATTGGTAAATGGCCTGCTGTTCCACTTTCAGTGTGGCAGAGTGGTTGCCCGGAGGCACTCAAAGGGTTAACTAAGACTTAATCCCTTTGAAGATATGCTGTTTAGCCACAATTTATCTGCTGCAGAATAGCCGCAGAATCAGCAGTTGTTCTGCCGCAGAAAGTATGAGGTCCTGCCACAGAATGTAGGTCCACTTTGCCGCAGTAAACATGGGGCCCTGATCTATGGTACCGCTACAGACATTGCTCTTTGCTGACTTGCAACTGCTATGAATAAAGCCTACCACCTACTAACAGGGGCTGCTCATCGCACCCACACCCGCAACCTCTAGAAACAAGCAAACTGGCTTCAACTTCAGGGTCGTATCGCTCATCAATCCTGTCTTTTAGCTAAGAAGGCCACTCTTGGTCTCTTGCCTCCAGGGTCCCAGCAGTTACTTAGTCCCTATTGTGGTGTGCATCACACAAGAAGCTCAGTAAATCTAACTTTCCAGGTCCCCTGTAGTGACACTTCTCAAGTTCGGAGATCTCTTGCTATCAGAGCACCCAAGTTGTTTAACTCCCTGCCTTCTGAGATAGCTAACACTGCCACCACAGGGCCCTTTAAGTGGAAACTACACCATTTCCTGGTATCCAATGCTTCCTGTGATTGCTTCACCTAAATCCTGTCGGCTTGTTTAGTGTGCTGAGGTCCAGCTACAGATACCCAATACCCTACTGTGTCTTCCTCACCTCAGTGCCAGCTTACCTTGCAGCTACTTGAAAGTTGACTAGTCCGGCAGTTTTCTGTAGCTTCTGCACTCATCACCAGCCTAGCCCACTCTCAGCCCTCCCCTCCTTTGTCTGTCCCTATAGCCTCCTGCCTCCTGTCCTCTACCCCCTCCACCCCTCCTCTCTAATCCCCTTATGTCCCCTTTGTTGTTCCTTGTCAACACTACTACCTTTTCTAACCTTTCACATGCTGTACTTCCCTTTATGGACTTCCCTAAAACATCTCCATGATCCCTAGAGTGTACTCCTCTGTGCCTTCTAAATCTCCAGTGTTGCTCAGTTGTCCCTCCTGCTGACAAGGCCTCCAGCTGCTTCTTTCCCACTGCTCTTATTTTTATTTCTTGTGTTGAATTTGTACAAATGTTATCCTGTACTGTTTGTTTGCGTATTTATGTACTAAGTCGTGGAACCTATGTAAAAGAGCCTCTGGCTCAAAGGTGTTAATCCAAAATTTAAATCAATCAATCAATCAATAAATAAATAAATAAAAGGAGCAGTAAATGTACAGTTAAGTGGTCAGAGGACCGCAAGTGATTGTTTTAATTCATCTGTTGTTTCCCTGGTCTCCACTGGTGTCACAGCATGATTCACTGGTGCCTTAAGACCCAGAAAGGGAAGCCTGTGGCTGTGTGTTTCTGTTACTGCCTCTGTGGGGAACTGTAAGGGTTTTAGCAGTGTTTGTGCATTCCGTGGGTGGTATTGTGGGATTTTTTACGGTATGACTGCAGTCTGTTGTCTGTGTGCCCCTGTTCTCCTCAGACCCCCACCTCAGCTTACCCCACCTGATTTCCCACCCATACCCCTTGCATTTCCATCTGGAGACTCCATTTGCAGTCTGGTTGAATACCTGGTCAGTTTTACATTTTGCTCCATCTCCTTCTTGCAGGCCACCTATGAAGCACTGTAGTGCTAGTGACACCCTTACCAACCTGAGACATCCTTCAGAGCCTGCCATCCAGCAAGCAGGTACTGCACAGGAGTGCAGGATGCTTTCTCCACTCCCAGCATGGCAGCTGCCCCACCACCCACCCTAGGCAAGAAGTTCATAATTGTACCTACCCATTGACCAGGTCACGTGACCTCTGTGTCACTATCACCTAGATTGCTGGCAAGCAATTTATATTGCTTTGCCTCTGAAGTGCTACCATCCATTGAGATCTCTGCACCAGTCATGTGTCCACTGTTTCATCTATTACCCTACTCGTTCCCCTATTTATATTGCTTGGCCAGTAAGGGGTGATGTTGCCATGTTACCACTGCTTCTCCTGTTACCCTTATGAGTTTTCCTTAGCAGCCTTCAGCTAGATCAGTAGGGGATACTATTGTGCCTCCTAACCTGTGGTAACATTTTTTTTTTACCATTCCCCCCCTTATTTCAAGAAGACCAAACTTTGCACTAGTTTCCCCTCCGGTCCTTAAACTCCAGTGAGTTCTTAATTTTTATATGCTTTACACAGTACCATCCCTGCATGGTCTTGAACCTGGGACCTTTGACACTTTGCTCCTTCCCTAAGTAATAGCCCTATCCTCTAGGCCACTCAGCAGCCTTCAGTTCTTTCTCACGCTTTTGTTATTCCTATTGTGACTATGTGGTCACATGCAGGTCACAGTCACATTGTCTCTGTTTATCCACTCTTTTGTTATTTTTATTGTGACACTGTGGTCACATTTTCTCTGTTTTTCCACTTTGTCACCTATCTTTGCCATTAGTTCTTTATAAGGGTTGACCACTAGGGGCACATTAAGTTTTGTCTGTCCTCTCACCACTTGGATCCCCCTCAAATTTTATTTATTTCAGATTTTCAGATATCTCATTCTCTTCTTCACAGCCTGTGACTTTTTTCTCCTCTATTTACCCTAATACTAACCCTAGCAGCTTATCACATCCTGCCACAAAATGCCTATTATACATATCTGGTTGCTTCTTCTTGACCTCCTTCTGCCTCTGCTCTCCCTCCACCCGTCAAATCACCCTTCCTCCCCTTTCTCCTCATATCCAGACTCCATGCCTAATATTCATCCCTCATCATGTGTCTCTTTCTATGCCCTAAACGGCTATCTTTTATCTCCTTCTTCAGCTTGCCCTCTCTCTCCCAACAACTCTTACCCCCATTACCCTTCCCCCCCCACTTGGCAGTGTTCACTTTCCCTCCCTCATTATGGAACTCATACACAAGCTCCACTTTTTCCACTCACTTACCCACGAAAGTACTTTCTTCAGTCAGATAAAAACTTTCAAACTGGTAACAAACTCCTCTACCTACTCCTCCTCCTCCTACTAGCTGGTGATATCAAATTAAACCCAGTCCCTACTCCATCTCCAAGAAGACCTTTCTATTTATCACCTAAATGCTAGGAGCTTACTTCCTAAAATCAATCTGCTAAGAGTTTGGGTGTCACAACACTTCCCAGACATTCTCTGTATTACAGAATCATGGCTCTCACCCAGAATACCTGACTCCTTACTTCTTCTTACAAGCTACCACATCCTTCATTAAGACCGTTCTAAGCATGGTGGTGGTGTGGCTATTTACTATTGCCATAAGTTACTTGTCTCTCCCATTATTAGTGAAGCTGTCCCAAAGGATCATAAACTCCTTCTTATTAAGCTGTTACCCCCCCCTCCTCATTTTCATAGGGGTACTATACTCCTCTCCTAAAACTGCTCCTGCCACTGTGGTTAGCACCATCTCCACCCTTTCATCTGCTGCTAGCTCTGGTGAACTCATCCTACTTGGAAATTTCAATCTGGATTGGGCCTCCGATGCCCTTAAATCCTCTGTGCAACACATCAAGTCTTTAAACCTTCATCAGTCTATAATTGAACCCACAGGACCAAATCCTCCTCCCTACAACCACACCCTCTTAGATTGGATCCTGGCCTCTTACCCCACTGGATCTCCTCCGCTGGTACTCTCCCTGATATTTTCAGCGACCAGCTAATGACATACTGTACACACAAATTACATTTTCCCACTCCCCCATCTATCTGCCGCTGGATTTGTTCCTTACACTCCCTAAACATATCTAATCTCCTTCTTGACCTTTCATTCTCTGATTGGGCCCCTTTCTACTCCTCTAGGGACATAGAAACTGCTCTCTCATTTCTGCCACATTTGTAACAACATTTGGAACTCTTCATGCTCCTTTACATCACTGCAGGATGAGATACTTTCGCCATCCTTGGATATCTGCTGACATTATCAACCTCTGTAACACTTGTGACCATACCTGGGCTTGCTTCACAGCATCTTCTTATCCCTATGACCTATCCACTTATTGTACTTTGAGAAATGCATGCACCAAAACTATTAGGTCTGCTAAATTCCACTATTTTATGCATACACTACAAGAAAACACAAACTCATCTTATAAATTTTGGCAAACATTCTCTTCATTCCTCAACCCCCTTCCCCTCCATTCTGATTGACAACAAACTTTTCTCTGACCCTCTTACCATTGCCTCCCCTCTAAACAAAGTTTTCACAATGTGAGCCCTCCCCCCCCCTCCATCATCAACCTTCCCTCCCCACTGCACACCTCTAAAACTCCTAATATCCCAGTAAACGTCCCCAGCTGTACCTATTCCTCCCACTCCAATTTCTTTTCAGTTCTCTCCTATCACTGCTTGAGGTATTTCATGCCCTTAAAGCACTGAAACCTCATAAATCCAGCCCTGATGGGACTGACCTGTTCCTTCTTCAAATATCAGTCCCTGACATTGCTCACCCCCTGTCCCATCTGACTAGCTTCTCTTTCACCCTTGGTATGGTACCTCAGGGCTGGAAATCAGCAAAAGTGATCCCCCTCCACAAAGGTGATGATCACTCCTCACCCAGAAACTACCGTCCAATTTCTTTCCTTCCTACTCTTGCTAAGCTTCAAGAGTCCCTTGTCCTTATCAGACGCATCCTTTTTCTTACCTCCTCTAATTTCCTGTCTAGTTTCCAAGCTGGTTTTTAGAAAAAAACACCCTACCATTTCTTCTCTTCTCTTCTCTTCTCCGGGTCACTGATGCTTTTTTTACAGGCATAGATCATTGCCATCTTACTGCAGCTATACTCATAGACCTAGCCAAGGCCTTTGATTCTGTCTCCCACTCTATTCTTCTTACTAAACTCAAACTTGCTGGGCTCTCCCCTCTATCTGTCAAATGGTTCTCATCTTATCTATTGGGTTGCTCCCAATGTGTCCAAGCTGGAGATGTAATCTGCCCCCCTCCCTGTTTTGGCTGGTGTACCTCAAGGTTCCATTCTTGGCCCCATTTTATTCTCCATCTTTCTCAACGATCTCCCTACTGCATGCTCTTCTTCTCAAATTCACCTTTATGCTGATGACACTATCCTCCTCACATCTGCTCCCTCTATTCCTGTGGAGACTGTTCAGTTGCAAACTGACTTCACTCACATCCTAAATTGGTTCCAAACTAACCAGCTTAAAGTGAATACTGCTAAAACAGTCTGTGATCTTTGGTACCTACCAAAAAGTAGCCAGGCTCACTACACCACCTTCTTTCTCAACCCTTGATGCCACCCCTTTGGATAACGTTCCTTCTCATAAGTATTTAGGTATCTGGCTAGACAGTTATCTTGATTTCTCAACTCATGTCAACTACATGCATTCCAAGCTCCACCCTTGGTGATCTCTATAGAAACAAAGATGCCCTCTCCCTCCCTGTTCATTGGATACTCCTTACCAAAACAATCCTACCTCTATTCGATTATGCTGATGTTGTCTATGGGTCTGCTTCCTCATCCACCCTTTCCAGACAGAATGTCCTTTTCAATGCATCTGCCATTTCACCTTGAATGTCCCACTCAGGACTCATCATTGCTCTTTCTACTCTTTACTATCACTCCTTGCCATATTCTCGTGCAGATGCCACCACACTTCCATCATATCTGCCAAATTTTGGTTCAGCATGCCTCCCCCAACCTCTCCTTCCTCTTATCCCTGTCCCCCACACAGCCTACTCCCTCTGCTCATGTGACCATCGTTTTTTTGCGCCCCCTCCTCACTCAGATTCTGGAATGGCTGCTTTCTTCTTCTTCTTCCCCTCCTCCTCCTCCTCCTCCTCCTTCTTCTTTTTCTTCTTCTTCTTCTTCTTCTTCTTCCCACATTTGTGGAATTCCCTTCCCATTTCATTCCATTTGCTACCCTCGCTCAACCTCATTAAACAGCCACTCTAAAGCTTCCCCCTCCTGCTGCTCTTACCATCCACCTGACTAAACCTATTTCTTTCAAACTAATTATATTATGGCAGCTTCAAGTCAATTTTTAGATCCTTCTATGTTCTATGTCTGCATTATATCATTATGCTGTACCTCGTGTCCAACCTGTATCTTCCTGCATTTTTATTTTTAATGTTAGTTTTGTCTTTTTACAAACTGTTTTTGAGTTGTATATTTTAGTTTACTTTTGCCTTTTTCTTTTGATTGTATTTGCTGCTAACTCTTCATGCATCATTGTAACCTGCCTGAGCCTATGCACTATTGTACTTGCCTTTTACCCAGGCTAAGTTGTAACCTGCCTGAGACATCCTTGTAACTGTCTGCATTTCATGTATGTATGTACTTTGCCCCTCTTATGCCTTCCCGTGGGTCACACCTGGAAACAACCTCGGCTCAGTGTGCTTCTTCTGGTTAAATAAAATTATGGACTCATCTGCATGCTGTGCAAAGGTGAGTGCACTGGGCTAGGTCCCCCCCAAGCCCTGATCCTCTCACATGATAGCTAAAGGTAATCCCTGGTGGTCTAGCGGTCCCTCCCCAGCCCCGATCCCCTTGTATACTAATGCAAAAGTCACCCTGGTAGTCTAGCAGTCCCTCCCCAGCCTGACACCCTTTTATAAAAGTGAAACAGTTTCCTGGTGTTCTGTCAATCAATGGGCATATACTGGACACAGTATGTGCTGCATTTAAAGCATAATCGGTGGCTGGCCGTGACGCTGAGAGAAGGCTGTGCCAATTGCTGGCTCGCTTTTGGGATGGGGGAGTGTGGTGGTGTATCACTACCTGTAAGGGTGGGGGGGTCCACTAGACCACCAGGGTAACGGTTCCTGTTACTAGACAGGGGATAGAGAGGGGGTTCTACTAGACCACCAGGGAATTTTGTCAATGTCCTATGCATGGGATTGTGATAAGGAGGTACACTGATCACCAGGGGGAAGTATTAATGTGGTTGTCAGGTGATCAGATGGGGGAAGGACTGCTAGCCACCAGGGGATGCTATCACAATTTCAGGCAGGGATTCAGATGGGGATGGGACCACTGGACCACCAGGGCTATCTTAGGGTAATGTTCTCGGGCAATGATCGGCAGGAGGAAGACCCACTGGAGCACCAGAGATGGTGTTTTAATATGTTGGGTGAGCAATTGGGTGGGGGAGGGATTGCTAGCCACCAGGGAGACAGCCTTTATTTTCTCGAGCCAACAAGTGGTGGCAGTGGGTGGGGGAACACTACACTACCAGGGACATGAGTTTTACTATAACAGGCTGGTGATTGGAGATCGGGGGAGGGACCACTAGACTATCAGGGAATTAATATGATTATATGGGGATGGTGATTGGTGAACGCGGGAGGGGGAGGGACCACTAGACTACCAGGGATATATATTGACACCAGCATTATGGCGATCAGTGATGGGGGAAGGGAGGGACCACTAGACCACAAGGGAAGCTAGTTTTATATACTGGGGACAATGGCAGTGGGGGGGACACTCGACTACCAGGGACCTGAATTTCATTATAATGGGCTACCAATCAGAGATCAGGGGAGGGGGGAGGGACCAGTGGACTACCTGGGAATGTCCATTATTATATGGGGTTGGTGATGGGAGCATGGGGGAGGGACCACTAGCCTACCAGGGAAATTTTTTTTTATATAGGGATAACAATCAGAGCACAGAGGAGGGAGAGGGACTACTAGACTACCAGGCACCTTTTTTTTGTATAAGAAACAGTGATGGCAGCATGGGGGAGTAACCACTGGATCACCAGAGAATATATTTTCCATAATGGTGTGGCAATCGGAGAATGGGGGGGACCACTGGACCACCAGGGAATATATTTTCTATAATGGGATGGCAATCAGAGAACAGGGAGGGAGGATGGACCACTGGACCACCAGGGAAATAGTTAATGTATATAGCAATAATCTAGCTGTGATGTATTCATTACCTTCTTGCATAAACTGATATTCCTGCTTGTAGATGTTTAATTGTCTGCTGTTACAATCATAATCAAACTTGACTTTGTATCTAATCCCCTACTCGCTCACTCTCTGTATGAATTTAACCTGTACTACTGATGTATAAAGTCAGCATTATCAATGTTATTGCACTCTCCGGGTTGCCCCTGAAAAAGGGACTGTCATGTCTCAGTGGGCTTACTCGGTTAACAAAATTTAATAAATAAATAAATAAATAATAAGTACCAGGCAGGTGATCATTGGTGGGTGGGACGGCTAGATTACCAGGGGCATGGTATTGTGGGTCGGGGCATTGCACTACCTCTGCCAACCACTAGGGTTGCGTGGAGTAAAGAGGAGGTTTACCTTAGCTGTATTTTCTCCATGCAAGGGAACCCTGCAAAAGGCCCTTGCATGGACAAAATGCTTAGTGAATGGGACTGCACCGATATGCAGGTACCCTCCCCCTCATTGCATTGAGCCCACTCAAAACTTTGCCCCCAGTGCAAACCCAGTTTGCAGGTACAAATGGCTTTTGTGAATATCACTTTGCTGCAAAACCTAGTTTGCATGGTGCCAACTGGGTTTGCACAGGTGCAAAATTTCGTGAATAGGTCCCCAGTTAGGGTAACTTAACTCCACAAAAGTAGGGAAATGTGGCATTAAGGTTTCTAACTCTAACTCAGACTCCCCCACCCCTACCCCCAAGCTGCAGAATTTTCCCTTATTTCTCTGCTAACTTTGCTATTTCTCTTTTTTAAAAAACAATTATCTTCATTAAGAGTTTTTTTTATTAAAAAGATAAACAAAAACATTAACAGAACAACAACAAAGAATAGCATCATAGGTGCTGAATTAATGACAGACTAAACTTACATGCTGTCAAACAAATATGAGTAAAAAAAATGACATAGATCTAATAAATTAAGGAATAAAACCCAGCTTATGATCCATCACACAGAGTACCCAGCGTTGCATAAAGTTTCAAGGTGCACAGTGGTGGTGTTCAATTTAGCTGTCAGCTTTTCCATATTGTATACATGGAACATGACATCCTGCCAGTGTGAGATTGAGGGAGAGGTTGGGGACAACCAAAGTCTGAGTATGACCTTCTTGGCCACTAATAAGCAAATATAGACCAATTATTTTGTTTGTGGGCCTCTATGGCCTTGTGGATGGTCTAGGAAAATTACATTTATGGGAGACAATGTAAAATATGTTTCAAAAATGGTCTTGAGTACAGTGAGGAGTTGTGCCCAGTAGCCTTGTAGATTAGGGCATGACCAAAAAATATGACCATGAGTGGCAGGGCTGACTTCACATCCCCTCCAGCACTGTTCATTCTGAGTCAGGATATTTCTGGCCACAATTTTGGCGTGCAGAAAAACCTGATAATGTACTTCCAGGAAAACTCCTTCCAGGAATGCAAGGATATAAATTAAGTGTTTATTCCACTCCACTGGGGGAATGTGTATTTGGAGAGTAGCTTCCCAATTCGCCAGGGCGGAGTTCACATGGTATCTCTGGAGGTCAATGAGAGCTCAATATACTAATTAAATCAGTGAAGTAATATAACCTCCCTGCAATACAGAAAGTAATAATTGATGAAACTGCAGGGTTTCCATAGCCAAGGGTCATTTTCAAAGTTCAGAGTATAAGTAGTGAGAGGTTTGCAAAGATCTGAAATGGTCCTGAGAGTGCAGTCCAAAGGACTTGGCAAGCTTCTGGAAGGTTAAGAGATCTCTGCCCCATAAAAATTGTGCAGGGAAAGAAAGTCCCATGTAATTCCAGTGTATATAACTGAGATCTATCTATCCAGGTAAAAAGAAACATTTTGAGACAGGGAGTAACTAAAAATCAAGTATTCTGAAGCCATGTGTGGAAAAAAGTTCTCTGCCAGGATATAAGGGTGGATGAACTGAAGGGGTTAGTGGACAATTCTCAAGGTTGTGGGAGAGGATTAGATAATAAACTTTTCTGGGTTGCAAGAAGGTCTTCCTCTCTTAACTCTAAAGTCTTCCAGTGAGCTATATATTACGGCGTCAGCCAGTAGAGGGCTGTGCGGATCTGGGCAGTGACATGATATAAGGAGAAATTTGGGAGGGCTAAACCTCCTTTACTTTAAGGAAATCATAGAGTGGAGAATTTAATGAGTGGCTTGTCCCATCCCCAATATACCATGATAGATAGATAGATAGATTGATTTTTATTGATCGGTCAATGACTTTACAACGTAAAATTACCACATGTAACAGTTTAGTTTAAGAACATAAGCACATAGATGACATCATAAAACATTTCATACTTAGGCTAGTGGAGCCAGTCCTTAAAAGCCATCTAAGTTATTATATTTTTAATATATACTACTAGCTCATTATGAGTATACAACATTTTAAATATTAATATTAAAATTGACAAGAACTATGGAACCAACAGTCCCATTCACTTAGCAATATCTTATGTAGATATGGAACAACTCAGACCTTACACAAAACTGTGTGACCTTTCATAATCATTAATTTTGTTAAAGAGGAGTACAAAGTAAATGCATATGATAACCATTTATATCTTTCCCATTTGGGTGGTGTTGATAGTACGAATAGTGTAATATGTTGAATATAGACAGTATTACTTATGTTTTGCTCTAATTTTTGTTATAGCATCAAGATATCCAGCAGTGTTTTGAATTATTATTTCATCATTAGTAGTAAAAAGAATATTTAATAAAAGTGATTGATCTGTGGTGAAAACTTTCTCCCACAGAGGGACAAGCCAATATTTCCTTAGTCCTTCATACTGGGGGCACATCATTATCACATGAAACAAATCCTCTGGTTGTGAATTTGAACAAGAAGGACAAGAGGGACATATTCAAAGTTTTCTTGTATCTAGCTGTGAGCATGTAACTGGGGAATAATTCAGATCTGAATCTTGTATATACAGTAGTTGTCTTTGTTTGGGTTCTGTTACTACGCCTAGGTAACCTTTATAATAGAATGTAATAGCATTTAACCACAGCCAAGGAGATATTTTTAGGCTTCAAATTGTTTTCTAATCCAAGTCTTTGTAGTAGTTGGCAATTTTAGCTGTGATATACAGGAAGACTTGTATTTAAGACTAATAATTGTATTCCTGTCAAAGTATTTTCTCAAAAAGATTAAACCTGTTTCTTCTACTGTAGAATATTGAACATAGAATAACATTACTCCGGCTGCTCGCCTAGCACTGTCTAGAGGGGTGTTTCTACCATCCCTCTGTTATGGGCTCCTTTTGTTTGCCAATACCTTCAAGATCCACCTCTCTAGATGGACCGTTGCCTATAATAACATCTGCCGTTTTGCTCTTGGAGTCCCTCGTCTCACTCACCACTGTGATCTGTACAGTAAGCTCAACTGGCTCTCCCAACCCAATTATTTGAATTTTATTGTGGGCAGTTTCACGGGTAAGGTACTGGGTACTGGCACCCCGCCTGGACTGGCGGAGCTCCTTGTGCCAGCAGCCCCCGCTACCTACCCCTAAGGTCACTGGGCCCTGCTACCCTTAAGGTCCCTCCTACTTGTACCAAAATTGGGGACAGGGACTTTGTGTCATGTGCCCCTAGACTGTGGAACTCCTTTCCTGTCCAGGTCCAGACCTTCCCCCAGTCGGGCCTACGCACCTCCCTGTGGAACCACTTGAAGCTCTCATCAGTATGTGACTGTCTTAACCCTCCCTGATTAGCCTGGTCCTCTGTACAGTATACTTGAGTGTATTCATTCCATGTATCTTGCGAATGTGTACATTTTGTATATATCTGTATGTATATTGCTAGTGACGTGTCAGTGACGTTGTACCTTAGCATATTGACTATGATTACTGTCGTGACCTGAGATATCTTACTATGTATGTTATGCTTCTCCTGACATCTGTGTATCTGCCCTGCTTGCTTCAAATTGTACGCTGTATGTTCTTTGATCTCCTGTACTCTCCTGGGTCGTACCTGAAAATAGGCATGTGTTTGTCTAGTGTACTTACCTGGTTAACAAAAGCTAAATAAATAAATAAATGTTTATCAGCCACTTGGATCTTAAGCAACCCTATTATTGCCAGGCATATTTCTCCCTTAGGTAAAGTAAAGGAAGCCTGTTGGAATCTAGGGATAATAGTTTTACCCAGTAATTTACTTTTCTGGATTGTGCATAGGCTATTGGTCTAATTACATCAAGTTCAGCTCGTGTACATGAGGCAGATACAGAATTATTTAAACCCAGACTGGCTCTATACAGCTTATTCAAAGGAGTTTCTAAGGCCTGAGTGTTATTGTAATATCATATTTCTGCATGATGCAAACCCTGTGCATGATATTTTGCCTTAACTGCTTCTACAAGGGGTTTAATGGAGTTACCCCCATACTTGTGATTAAATGCTTTAAGCCAGGCCGCTGTATGCTTTAGTTTAGACAAAAGATTAACATGCTTAGACCAGCTCCCACCATTTGACAATTGCAAAACAGTGCTAAGCCTTTTGTTCCCTACCCTCCAGGTTACATTTGTCTTTTTTGCCCCAAAGATCAGAACCTGACTTTTGCTTTCATTAATTATAAGTTTGTATGTGAATAATTTGAATAAGCTATAAGAATAAGCCAGTCTGGATCTGAATAATTATGTACCTGCCTCACGTACACGAGCAGAACTTGATGTAATTAGACCAATAGCCTATGCGTAATCCAGAAAAGTAAATTACTGGGTAAATATTCCATGAAATGAACTTATCCCATCATCAAACGAAGCTCCCTGGGGGAAAGATGGGTAATGTTTGCACCAAATATGACAGCTGAGGCAGAGATATCACTTCAGTACTATCTATGCACTGTAATAAAGAAAGGGTTACTGTCTTCCGTACCTCAAGGTCCTTAATAAGTTGTTCTGTAAAAAGGTCTGCCCAGGAACAGCAGGAGCAAGAGAAGACTATGAATCCCTGAATGAGTGAGCTGCTGTTTTGCATTTATCAGCATTTCCAGAGTAAAGAACTGCCTCTTAATTCACTCCAAAATATTGAAACAAACTTGCACTGCCTGTAGGAAGGGAGCTTGGCAGCAAGCCCAATAAGAGGAGGTGGTTACTAAGTGGGGCAGAGTGTGGTAAATTGAAGAACATGCTTGCGCATTGGCACTTAATTGCCTACCTGGGAACAGCAAGAACGAGAGAAGACTGTGAATCCCTGAATGAGTGAGCTGCTGTTTTACACTTGTCAGCATTTCCAGAGTTAAGAACTGCATCTTAATTTGCTCCAAATATTGAAACAAACTTAAACTGCCTGTGGGGGGCTTGTATAAGCAATAAGAGGGTGGTTGCTAAAGGGTGGATTGTGGTGCATTTAAGAATGTGTTTGCGCATTACGCGAGTGCAGTGCGCGGGTGTGAGTGACACAAGTGCCACTCAGTCCCAGTTTTTAGCTGCAACAGATATTGTTTACCCCAAGGTTAGCAAATATAATACTTGATTTATATTTACAATGCAGATACTGTTGCCTTTAGGATTTGTATTACTAAATTGGGGGGTAGTAAAGAGGGACAACTGTCTTTTAAAATAAGGTTTTATTTATTTATTAAAATTTTGGTAACCAGGTAAGACCCACTAAGACAATGATAGTCCTTTTTTCAGGGGCGCCCTGGGATTAAGCACAGGTAGAGACAAGCACACATCTTTACATTACACAGGTAGAGACAAAAATACACAGCTTTACATTACAGTAACAGGTCGATATTTTGTGAGTTATACAGTAGAACGTAGAACATAACATAGGTTGGAATACAACAAGTGAGACTATGTTTATAATACAGTATCAGGCTAACCTTATGGTAAGTTTCAATAAGCGCATTCAGCATAAGTTAGACAGATAGGTGACATACACTGATTACAGACACAGTAGCAGTAAGGATGTATATATCATATGTGAGTGCCAGTTTCAGCGATAGCAAATGCATTGCTTGAGTTCTAGAAGGTGAGCCTTGAGTCTCTTTTTGAAAACCCCCAAGGGAATTGTGTGTCTGTTCACTATCAGGAAGAGAGTTCCAGAGGATGGGGATGCTGACAGAGAACAACCTCTGTCCCTGGGTGGACTGGACTTTGGGCAGTGTGAGTAACTGACAGGTAGAAGAGCGAAGGGGTCTGGCATTTTGTTTGGTAGATAACATTTTGGCCAAACTAGGTGGCACCTCATCTGACCATAGCTTGTAGGCTAAGCACAGGGATAGATATTCTAGGTGCCCTTTCAGAGTAGGCCAGGACAGGGCTTGGAGCACATGGCACTGGTGCTTCCTTGGCTGGGACCCGGTGGGAAATGTATTGAGCACACCGAAAGCGGTTATCATTATGGCCTAGAGCTTGTGTTCCTGCTGAATGCCTAAAATGGACTGGAGTTTTTGCTGGAAAAACACAGTGACATTTTCATTAATTTTGGAAAGCAAACCCATGTCCATGCATAGGCGTTCTACAGGAAAGGATAATGTATCAATAGAACAAAAAGACTGTTGCCAAGGAAATGTTTTATATTAACTAGAAGGGTAATTTTGATTCTGTTACTAGTGCCTGGAAATGTGCATTGGAATCCAGGTCCTTCTATTTCTCCTAATAACTACACGATGGAAGAATTTAGATCTAGATCAAATTTTGGTATCTTGCACTTAAATATGAGAAGTCTTCTCCCAAAGTTGGATTACTTGAGAACTCAAATGGAAATCTTGAATTCAGTTGCTTTTTTGATTACAGAAACATGACTAAACCAAAAGGTGAAGGATGTAGATATTTCTTTTGATAGTTATAGCATTTTTAGGCAGGACAGGACCAAAAAAAGGGGTGGGGTGTTGATTTACCTAAAAAAATAACTACCTGGCCGGCCTGGCAGTGCTGAGGGCTGATGTGCTGGGTTCCTTACCTCGCACTACGCCAGCGACCTGGTTCAGGAATGACCTTGGGCCACTGGGGTGCTGGGGGGGTGGGAGCAGGATTGAGCGATGGCTCTCCTCTCCCGGGAAGGGGGGGGTCACCTGCCTGTAGACCTGTCTTCACTGGATGGAGGTCCAGTGACAGGAGTAGGCAGTATCAGTGTGACTGGTAAGTTGGGAGGTGTCCCGCAAGATGTGCGTATGCGTGCCTCCACACATGCATGCGTCACATTGGGGACACGCGGGAGTGGGATCTAAAAGGGGAAAAAAAACGATAAAATATAAATAGAAAAAAAAAATAACTACCATGGCTCATTGTTAACAATGAAATCAATTCCAGGACAACCTGACCTATTGATTTTAAGAGTTCAGGGATCTTCAGGTTTTCAGTTTAACTTGGCAGCATGTTATAAGCCCCCCTCAGCAAAAACTGAATCATTACAGACACTTTTTTTTAATAGCACCTTACCTAGACATGGAATTCATACTACTGGGAGATTTAAACTGGAATATGCTGACTCCTACACAAGTATTATGTGGGCGAAGTGCTCTCACTTTGCTACGCAGAGCACTTCACGTATTATCCCCAAATCCGCGTAGTGCTCTGCAATGTGAAGCAAATTATTCTGCAATAAATTTGAATGCAAAGTGCATTGTTTCCGATGGACTTCACGTTACTTCACCTTGTATTACAGCCTTCCCCTTAATTTTAACATGAAGTGCCATTGACTTTCATGGACTTCGCTTTGCTTCTCCTGTTTATTGCTATTTAAGGTGAATTTTGCATTGATTCATGGGTTGGCAGGTCACATGGGCTCTACATTGTCTTGCATAGACTCAGTTCTGCGTAGTGTGTGTATTGGAAAAGCTGGAGACAGTTTGCTATCAGAGCTCTGAAAATCAAACCATCGAAAAAGCTTTAAAAATCACTTTTGATGCAATTATTTTGTTCCAAATTTAGTACATCGACTGTAGGAAACCCTCCTGTGCTTAGATCATTGAATGTTGATTGTTTTTGGGTGTATTTTGAATATTAATTTAGAATATTCAGCCTGTGTACTGACAGACACTGTTGAAGTATGCTTATTGAGAGAGGTGTATCTGTGGTGGAGTGAGAAAAGGCAGTCTTTCTAATTGTTTTGTACTAGTAGTGTGTGTTAGTATTTGTGTGTTTATGTACACACAGTAATACTTGAAGTAATTTTTATGTTTGCTTGCATGCATGTGCAGGAAACATAGTGCCACCATATGAGTTTTCGTAGGTGTGGCACCCCCACTTCCAATGCCCTCAGTGATTATACAGGTGCGGCTGCACCTCACCAATGAATGTCCCAGCTGTCTATGACAGCAGTTCAGATACAGTGGTGCTGTTGGTTGAAGCAGCGACACGCTACACAATCAGCGTTGGTAACTTGTAGGCAATTTGCATACTGCCCTGCCATCAGCAGTATGCAAATTGCCTCCATGTTACCACCGCTGATTGTAGTGGTGGTTGTATAAGCATCCCCTTTGTTGTGTGCCGAGGTGGTGCCCAATCTCCCTCGGCTCATGCATATTCTCCCCCCCAAGCACACTGTATGTCCATCGGGGGTGCCCAATCCCCATCAGCTCCAGTGCCCCTTCCCCCAAAAAAGCAAACTTCCAGGTGCCATGCTGGGAGCCCACCCCAATGTGGCAGAAGTCCAGCATCCTCATGTGTCCTCCCTCACACTGTTTGGCCAATGGGGGTGCCCAATCCCTGTTGGCTCCACTGCCCCCCAAAACTTCCAGGTGCCACACTGGGAGCCCACCCCAGCATGACAAAAGTCCCACATCATTCATATAAAACAAAAAAAAAACCTGTAACAAAAACAGTCCCTCGTTGACTCTCTTGCCCCTCCCACAACACCCCACAATCTCGTACCCTCCCACACCTCTCTTTATACTTACCTCCAGAGGCTGGTGAGACAATCTTGGTGGAGTGGGAACATGTCTGCACTCTTCAAAGCCGACCGCGAACTGACGAAATGCCGGTAAGCTGTATAATGGCATAAATAGGGTTTTTTCAACTTTGGTGCATATCTCGGTCATTTTTTTGAATTTTTGCACCAAATTTTCTACATGGAGTTCTTGGGACCCCTTCTCATGAATTCAGTGGCTGTCATTTGGTTATTCGGTCCTGAAAGGTGATTTCGTGGTCACTGCACGGAATCACCTTTTGGGACCAATTAGCAAAATGACAGTGTCACTGTTCATGAGGTGGGCTCTCAAAATGCCTATGTTGCAAATTGGGTGAAAAAATTCCCAAAAATGACTGTGTTATGAGTGTGTGTTGCGCAGTTTCCACGCACACATGCAAATTTGTGAATTTGTAATATTTTCACTCCAAATTTTCAAAATTTGCTTTTTTTCACACATCCTTATGAACAGTACAGCTGTCATTTTTCACATCCTGGCCAAAATATGTTTTTGCACTTCCAGCGCAAAATAGAGTGGTCACTTTGGGAAATCAGTGTTCGGGACAGATTAAGAAAATCACAGTGACATTATTCATGAGCAGAGGTCCTAAAGTGCCTATGTTGAAAATTTGGTCACAAAAGTTCATAAAATTACTCTGTTACGAGCGTGCATTGTGCAATTTAAAAAACAAAGCAAAAGGACTAGCGCACACCCTCCCCCCCCACATAGCATAACATTTAAACTTTCAAATGCCAAAATTGGCTATATTTACTTTCAAGCTCCATGTGAGGAGAGGGTCCTCTTAGTTTCAGATTGGAATTCCAATTTGAGTAAGCTAAATCACCAAACGTCAAGGTGGGACCTTCGATTTAGTCCCTAACTTTACAATGCCTCAATGGCTACTAGCTAACTGCTTTTATACTGTGCTCCCAACAGGGATTTTACACAGGTGATTTAACTTTCAAATGCCTAAATGGCTACTGTGCTCCCAGAAGGGATATAACACAGACATTTTAAAGGGAGCATGCTATAGAGGAGCACCATAAACTCCCCAAATTCAAGTAAAACCATAAAAACAAAAAATAGCTGCTCAAACCTTTAAATTACTACACACTGGAATTCACATTTCTTATAAGGGGTGCTGCTAGATGGTAACAAATAACAAACAAAGCAAAAGGACTAACGCACACCCTCCCCACATAGCATAACATTTAAACTTTCAAATGCCAAAATTGGCTATATTTACTTTCAAGCTCCATGTGAGGAGAGGGTCCTCTTAGTTTCAGATTGGAATTCCAATTTGAGTAAGCTAAATCACCAAACGTCAAGGTGGGACCCTTCGATTTAGTCCCTAACTTTACAATGCCTCAATGGCTACTAGCTAACTGCTTTTATACTGTGCTCCCAACAGGGATTTTACACAGGTGATTTAACTTTTCAAATACCATCTAGCAGCACCCCTTATAAGAAATGTGAATTCCAGTGTGTAGTAATTTAAAGGTTTGAGCAGCTATTTTTTGTTTTTATGATTGTGCAGTTTAACTTCACAAATTTGTAATATTTTCACTCCAGATTTTCAACATTGACATTTTTCCACACATTCTTATGAACAGTGCAGCTGTCATTTATCACATCCTGGCCAAAATAAGTCTTTGCACTTCCAGCGCAGAATAGCACGGTCACTGTGGGAAATCAGTGTTCGGGACAGATTAAGAAAATCACAGTAACACTGTTCATGAGAGGAGGTCCCAAAATGCCTATATTGAAAATCTGGTGAAATAATCCTACAAATAATTGCATTGCGAGTGTGCTTGTGCAGTTTCTATGCACTCTCGAGACTTCACCAGTTTTTTTTATATTTTCGCTCCAGATTTTCAACATTACCATTTATTTACACCTCCTCATGAACAGTACAGCTGTCATTTTTCACATCATGTTGGAAATGTGTTTTCGCACATGTGGCGTTAATGGCGCAGTCACTGTGCAAATTCACCTTTTGGCTAACAAACTGATATTGTCACTGTTCATGCGGTGGGGTCACAAAAAGCCCATGTTGAAAACTTAGAGTAAAAATACCAAAACATGCCCAGGGCCTTAGGGTTTCTGGCCATAACGCCCTACCCTGTAGGGTCTGACAGGCATACGCCCTACCCTGTAGGTACTGACAGGCGTCAGGGGTGTAACTTGCAATTGTTGACAGTAATGCTCACACCATTCCACCCCAAACCCCACCCCCCTTGCAGCCAGTGACAGGCATCGAGGTGCACCTTGGACTGTTTGGCCCAAGAGTTCACACCATTCTTCTATACTGCACCCATTTCAGCATATTTCCTTATGGAATGAGGTGAGTATAAAGCCCAAACACCCCCCACGGCACACCTCAACACTTGTCAGTGTCTGCAGGGTAGGTTGAGGTGAAATGTCGTGACCATTATGGGTGATGACCCAAAGGCACACCCCAATGCCTGTCAATCTCTGCAGAGTGGGGGTGGAGTTAGCGTCAGTTCAATACATCACTGCCATTCCTATACTGCATCTGTCTAACTCCTGCTCTTCCACTGCTAATGCCAGCAAGCAAACATTCAGCATTGACAAATGCTTGTTGATAATTATTTTATGTTTGTTGTGGTGCAGTGCATATTTTCATTCTGTTTAAAAGATTTGTTTATATAGTGTACAGCACTGTTAAATTTTCTGCACATTGCCTGTAGTGTGTGTGTGTGTGTGCCATCAAGTCAGACACATTTTATTGTGCCACACAGTAATCGGCGCACTCTGAATTGGTTATCCATCCGTGGTATTTTTTACTGCTTCCTTCTATCTAGCTAGTGGACTGCTACTGTAGCACCCCCCCAACCCGCAAAAGGTATAATTTATTTTTCCATTTTTGGATTTGTGTGACCACTGGTTAAGGTGTTTTTGCACCTGTGCAGCTGCATCTCTTTATAGTGCCCAATCTGCATCTGTAAGCCACCGTTGTTTTTTGGCTTCCCATCTATCCCAAATTTCAGAAATCTCAATTTATTGTGAATTTTCTGTGTAATCCCAAAAAATGTCTGCAAAGAGACACGCATGCAAAGATGTTTCTGGCCATGCCACTTCTGCCAGTGGCAAGAGAGAACGTGAGTGTGGTAGTATGCAGCAGAAGTGCATAGCTGATGCCAGTAAAGGGATTTCTCTATGTTTTTCACAGCGCAATCAGTAGCTTCAGTCATGGTTAGAGATGCTGTTGTCCCCACTGGTGGTAGTGAAGTTGTTGATGGCATGAGTATTGCCCCAATTTCAACCCATGACAACAAGTTAAACAGTTTCCCAAATATTGTGGCATCTAAAGCTTAATATTTATAACCACAAGGAAAGGGGGGGCATGATAGAAACTATCAAGTACTGAAAGGGAATCAACAATGTACAAGAGGGTAGCATCTTTCAGAAAAAGAGTTATGCATGAACAAGGGGGCAAAATTTGAAGCTAGAGAGGGGACAAATCGGGGCAATGTCAGGAAATATTTTTTTTCATGGAGAGGGTGGTGGGTGCAAGGACAAACAAAAACTAACGATCAGTGTTATGGTATGAGTGCAGCAGTTGAAGCATGCTCACTATTTGGAGTTGGTGCACCTCCATGTGATCCAACCACTTCTCCACGTTGTCAGTCTGGTGGTTCACATGGTCTAGCTCACTCCACATCAGGTCCAAATTGGCATGTGTGGCAGATATTCACGCAGGGGTACCATTGTCACTTGCAGGTTGTGGAGCAGCTGCCTGCTCCATGGCCTATCCCTGCTTGACATCACATGCAGGTGGAGGCTGTGCTGCCACCTGTTGCCCAGTAGGGCCAGCAGGCACATTCCTGCCCTGTCCAGCAAGCTTGGCATGCCATTCTGCATGATGGTGGTTGTATAGGTGGGTGCACTGACCACCTGTGCCCAGATGACTTCCCCTGAGGCCACGGTGCACCACCTCACAACACAGATTGCACTTCACTACACTGATGTCCACAGGCAATGTAGTGAAGAACTCCCACACTAATAAGCTGAGGGGAGGACTGGACACAGGCGGGGGGGCCCAGATGTTGTTGCCGGCTGCTGCTGGTGCTCAGTGGGGCTGGGAGTGGGAAAACCTGCTGCTGCAGCTGTGACTGCTGCAGCTCCTCCCTCACTTTCTGCTGAGCCACTGACACAAGGGCCATGGCAGGTGGTGGCATGGTGGGGGGGTGCTGGTAGGTGCCATTGGAGGTGGTGCTTCCATGGCACCACTACCTCCTGCTTCAGGGAGGGGACCACTAGCCTGGAAGGTGCTCTGGTTTAAATGCAGGGTTTATATTTTTTGCTACCTCTCTGTCGCCTCTCAAAGCAGGGTTTATATTTTTTGCTATCTCTCTGTCTCCTCTCAAACACAGCTCTTTCCCCCACACTAGGTAAGGCGAAAGTGAAAATCTTTTACAATTTTGCATGATTAACTTTCTACCTGAAGCATGTGACCTGCAGACTGTGAGCCATGTGATCTGTGGGCTGTTACAATGCTCACTCATTCCACCTTTAAAAGAAAATAAAGTGAAGTAACTCGGAGTCATCATAACGTGAAGTCATCATGACACGAAGTGGCGAAGCACTGCATTTCAATGGGCACTTTGCATAGCTGTATGTCAAGGCGGAGTGGGCCACTTCACGTCTACTACGCTAGTGAAGTTAAACTTCACTGCATCTCTATTCACAAGGTATAATTAACCAATTTTCAACTTTAAACTTAACTCAGTTAATAAATTCACCAACTAGACCACATACAAAAAATTGGAGGAATGACTCCTTATTGGATTTGATATTGACTAACAGGCCCTATAGATACATATCTTCAGTTCATGAAACGGACATTAGCGACCACAGTTATACATCTTGCACCAGAGACAGCATCAATGAAAGGGTTCCACCTAGACTAATTTTTACTAGAAACTTCAATTCCTTCTGTGATCAAGCTTACATTAGGGATGTAGCAGGGATTCAATGGAATCTATTAGCCAAATGCCCAGATACAGAGTCAGCATGGTCCTTTTTTAAGCTATCCTTAATTGAGGTTATTGAAAAATGTGCCCATGTTATAACTAAAAGAGTAAGGAAAATTTGCACACCATGGATTACAAAAGATTTAAAACAGCTGCTTAAGACTAAAAGCCACTTATGGAATGTGGCACGTAAATCTCAGAAAGAACAAGACAAATTGGCATTTCAACAAATTAGAAACTACTACAGCTGTAAGAAAAGCTAAACAGAATTTTTATTTTAATCAGTTCTCTAACCCAGCCTCTAACCCAAAAACTTTATGGAAAGGAACTGGTGCTTTAAAGGGGAAACACATCTCTAATACTTCTCCTTTAACATTAAATATCGAAGGGAATGTGTTAATCAAAGTCACTGAGCAAGCAGAAGCATTTAACAAATTCTTTGTAGAAATAGGAGGCCAGATTTTCAAAGGCCTTAGAATTACGCAAGGTGCTTGTGTCGAACAAGTCTGAAGAAACAGGCACCTTGCACCAAGGGTAGCACCCCGAGCAATTTTAAAAGGCAGCCTGCGTCAATCAGCAGGCTGCTTGTACCAAAGTGTAATAGCACCAGTCTTGTGCCATGAAAGTGGCTGTGGCATGGTGCTAGGGTGCTTGCAGTAGACCCTGACCACCACAGCCCTGAAGTCCCGAATTTCAAAGCCCTCCCCAGGAGCAAAGTGCTAAGTACTGTTAGACCAGCAAAGGGCTGGTTTAATGGTACTTAGACATCTCCTGGGAGGGTCATCCAGTATGTGCCACTGTGTGGCCTGCCCTGATCCATCCTCAATACATGCTCCCTAGTGATCTAGTGGCCCCCCTCCCTGCCCCATTGCACCCCAACACTGTCCCTCATGTACACTATGCATCCTGGTGATCTAGTGGTCCCCACTCCTTGCCCGGTTGAACCCCAACAGTGATGGTCCTTGACATAATCCTCCCTGGTGCACTAGTGGTCCCCACCCCTTGTAGTGCCCACAACCCTGCTCCCCTAATCAAACCCCAGATTAGGTGACCGGCACAGCCCTCTGCACACCACCATGGCTGGCCGCTCAATGGAACTGTCAGTGTGCGTACTGTACCAGCATGCACGACAAATCGATTCAACAACTAGCCATGGTGGTATGCGAAGAAGCTGTAATGAAGACATCACTAGTCATAAGGAGTTTGGTCGAAAACAATGATAATTACTAGGTATAAACTAAGTTTCAGGGAGTATATCCAGAACAGTAATGTGGGGTGGGGAAATGTCGCTTTTAATGTAGTGCCACTGATGGGCACATTGGGCATGGCATTGGGAGGGGGGCACCAGCATGGCCCATGTGAGGGTGCAGCATCACTCACCATCCTGCAGCACTTGCTGCATTCCTTCTGGGTGCACTATCCACTTGGCACACCCATTCAGTTGCCACAAGCAGTGGGACTTAGGCACCAGGACCATGCCACATGTAAAATTGGGCGCAGGGTTCTGGATGCACTGGCATTTGGCGCAAGCTGCCATTGTCGCAGCTTGCATCTGAGGTTTTAAAATCCTGCGCTGGGAATTTATTTTACAAAGTACATCTGGTGCAAACCCCCAAAACTAGATATGGATTTTAATTATTCACTAAAAAGGCCTTTGTTTTCCTTCAGTGAAATTAAAGTAGATGAAGTTCTGAAACTCTTGAACCAACTTTGATACAAGCAAAGAGGCAGGGTGTGTTGGAATTTCTCCTGTACTTCTCAAAGTTGCTTCAATAGTTTTGGCACATCAATTGACATACAGTATTTATTTAATTTTTCCTTGAAATCTTCTTCTTTACCTGCAGATTGGAAAACTGCATTCATAATTACAATATTAAAGGGAGGCTCTGCTTCTGACCCAAACTCTTACAGGCCTATTTCCATTTTGTGCACCTGTGTTAAGACTTTTGAAAAACTTAAGGCCGGACCATTGGCGCAGTGGTTGGATTTCCGCTTGTGATGCCGGCGACCCGTGTTTGGGAATGTACCCGGGACATTGGAGGGTCAGCCAGGAGGAGAAGGATGGAGCATCCCATGGACTTCTCTCCTTCTCCGGGATGAGGGAGGGTAGTGTGACCAGTGCTTGATGGACCCCTGGTGGAGGCCAGGGGTACTGCAGCGACTGGTGCCAGAACGTTCAGGGGGGTGGGGTGGACACCGGACATCATTGCACATCTCTGCCCCCAAGAAATACCAAGCTGCCGACCACCATAGATGAAGCCCACCTTGGCTTCAATTAGCCTCCAGGCTGGCCCGCTGACCTATCCTGTCACTTGCGGCACTGTTAGGGGGCTTGTGCCACAACTCCACCCTGGAGGGTAAGCCAGGGGTATCAGAGGGTCACGGCTGATTTGGAGGTGAAAGCTTGAGGTCTGTGATCAGGCTGAGGTTCTGGGCAGCTGGCAGTAGTGGAATAAAGCATAATAAAAAAAAAAAGATTTTTTAAAAATTTCAACATAAACAACTAATTCAGCATCTCACAAAACACAAAGTAATTTCTCAGTTTCAGTCAGGATTTATGAAAGATCATAACACTACATACATAGTTTCTGGGGTAGTGGATGATATATTCACAGCCTTCGATGAGGCAGTCAGTGTTCCATCAATGGTTTTTAGACCTCTCGAAGGCATTTGATACCATCCACTACACAATATTATTAAATCAGTTAAAGTCTGTAGGATTAGGGTACTCATCCTTGACCTGGTTTAGCACATACCTCTTTAGCAGAATGCAAAGTATAAGGCTGGGTGGATGTATCTCCAATGCACTGCCTGTAACAACTGGGGTCCCACAAGGGTTAGTACTGGGTCCCTTGCTATTTTTATTATATATAAATGATCTCCCAAAATCTTGTTCCGAAGATACAAACATTTTTGTACACTGATGACACTATATTGTATACACAGCACAGAAACAATAAATTGGCCTTAGATATTTTACAAAGAGATTTCCATGCAGTGCAGAGGACTCTACAAGGGTTAAGGCTTTCATTGAATGAGTCAAAAACACAATGGTTACTTTTTGAGAAAAGGACAAATAAAACAGACTTGGAAGATTACAATACCTATGCTACTTCAGGGGCTGTAAATGAAAGGGTTTATCATTACAAACATCTGGGTCTAATATTAGATAGCAGACTCTCTTTTGAATTGCATTTGAGTTGCATATCAAACACATGGAGACAGTTGTTAGTTTTTTTATAGAAACCAGGATTTATTTAGTTTTACATTGTGAAAGCTGTTGGTTATATCTTTATACCTACCAATTCTTGATTATGGAGATTTTATTTACAAAAATGTATCAGGTACACTGTTGAATACACTGGACCCTCTATTCAACAGTGCAGTGAGATTTGTCATGAAATGCCCTACAGAATGCACAGTTGCTTTTTATATAGCGAGGTAGGTTGGACTTCCCTACCTGAGCAAAGGGAAGCTCATTTGTACACTTTTATATACAAGTTTATCTTAGGTATATTACCTTTTTTTTTACTATTTAAGCTACAATGTAAAAACGTGTCAAAATACACTTTACGACCTTCATCTAGAAGTAAATATCAAATACCAAAAATAAGATCCAACCAAGGTGAGAAAACTTTAGTTAAGTTTGATCTGTGTAAACTGCCATTGTTAGCATATTTTAGAGCACTATTAATAAGTTCCTTTAGTAGGTATTGTAACTGTTTTAGTTAAAAATTTAGTACTACCCATACTGACATGATTAATTGCTTGAGAACAATCTTTTAATTCTATGATCGTAACTTTGTCTGTGTGTTTTGTTATTTTTGTACTGCTTTATCTGTTTGGATGCATTTGTAAATGAGAATGTGTTTTCTCAACTATGCTATCCAATAAACAAATATGAAATATAATATGAAGTAAGGTCATAGGTTAGTCTACTTAATTTGAGCTAAATCCAGGGGTAAATATACTCCCAGATATTTAAGCTTGGTAAATTCCCACCGAAATTTGAAACATTGCTTAATGTACATACTGAGGGAATAATGATATTGTATGACTTCAGTGTTGGTAGTGTTTAAGCGATATCCCACCAATTGTCCAAAGTTATCAGACACTTGCCAAAAACTGTGAAGTATTGTTTCGGGGTCCCGTATATAAATAAGCAGGTCATCTGTGTATGATGCCAATTTATGAGTTCTCCCTCCCAAGGTAGGGCCATGGATGGACTTGAGCAAGGGGTTCTAAGTAGATAATGAATAAGAAGGGAGGGAGGAGAGATAATTGGAGGGTTCCCCTGTATTGAGAAAAGAGGTCAGAGATATGGCCGTTAACTTTAACATATGTCTTTGGATTTGTATATATAGTGCAAAGGACCTTAATAAATGACAAGGGGAAATTCATAAATTTCATAGTAGCAACAAGAAAGTTAGATGCCACACAGTCAAATGCCCTCTCAGCATCTAAGCTAAGTAATAAAAAGGGACTGTTTGATCGGGCTGGATGGGACAAAATATGTAAGGTTCATTTGATACAGCTTTGCGTCTGGTGTGATTGAACAAAGCCTGTCTGGTCCCCATCAATTAAAGATGTTAAAAGCTTATCGAGTCAAGCCATTATTGATGTAAAAATCTCATAGTCAGTATTTAATACTAATATCAGCCTGTAGGAGGTGCCATGAGTTTTATCTCTATTGGGTTTTAGAATTGTTGAAATAGTGGCATATTGCCAAGATAGGGGGACAGGATCTCCATCATGGATCGATTAACAGATTCACAGTAAAATTGAAACAAGGGGGTCTGCAAAGGTTTTATAAAATTCCCCTGTGTAGCCATTGGGGCCTGGGCTGTTGACATTTTTCAAAGCCCTAAAGAGCTACTGATGTCTCAAAGGAAACTTTAAACAATGTAATAATTAGGTACAAATCTACTTGCATTCCATTTATATTTTATATATTTCTCCTCTCCATAATTTATTACTAAAGAAATCTGTATGAATATATGACTGTTGTCCCTTGTAGTTAATTTTGAGTTCATTTGCCTCTATAGTTTACTCCCTACTTCAAGTTAAAATCCTCTGTTGTGACATCACAGTCTGTTGCCATGGGAGTAACTGTGAGGTCACAAGCAATGCTCTATGACTTCAGATAGGAAGAAGCCAGCAGGAGCAGATTAACTCTTCAGGAGCAAAAATCTTGTTTTCATGCAAATGACCTCATTACTAAATAATACAGAACTAATGGGAAATACAAGCTGGACAGTGCCTAAATATTATGTTTTGTTAAGGTTTTCCTGAAAATATCACCAGCTCTTAAAGAGTAATAAGAAACTCGGAGTGTGTTATAGGAGCCATTAGGGTTTGGATCACCTCATCCGTTAACTGAGGAAGATTTAAAGGTTGCAAGTAATTGGTTATTTCAGTGGGGAAGGGGTCACCTTCTTTGAAGTAGAGAGTGAAGTAGTAATTTTGAACAGTCTGAAGTATACAAATAGGATCTGTATATATTTTGCTTAAAGTAGGGTCCATGATGCAGGTTATGGTGGATTGTATTATCTGATGGCACAGACAAAAGGCCCCCCTTCATAAAAGCACTGCTTTAAGTACCTTAAAACTGTTTCCATTTTCTGGGGTCCCTGGCATGGTCATTTTGGGCCACCACTAACTGAACTTGCAGAGTTTGCCAAAAGTGTTCTCTTTGCTTCTTGAGATAAGTCGCATGGCTAGTAAGTTCCCCTGTAAGGACAGTTTTCACTGTGTCCCACAATATTGACGAAGTGAGGTCAGAGGTCTTATTATCAGTCAGGATTTGAGAAAGTCTTGTCCATAATAAACTGTTTAGTTTCCTGTCTGTTTAATAGGGAGACATTTAACCTCCAAAGTCTAGAACCTTGAAGGGGCCCCATGTGAATTCCACAATCATGTGTGTGCGTGTGTGTGTGTGTGTGTGTGTGTGATCAGATAAGTAAATAGGTAATATCTTACAATGTTTGACAAGCCTGACATGTTCAGATGTAACGTGGATCAAGTCAATACAAGAGTAAATATGAGGGGGTGGGAGTAATGGGTATACAGTTGTTGTGATGGATTTAAGTAGTGCCAAACATTGGTCCAGCCTGATTCTTTAAGAATTGTGCAGACCCTTTCTGTGCTGCTGACTTCCAGGGGGGTGGGGTGGGGGCAGGGGTGATGCGTTATAGGTATCCCTTCTGTCAACAAGCATTTGTCAATGCCGAACGTTCGCTTGCAGGTAATTACAGTGGTATTTGGCACTTGGACATGGCTTAAAAAAATCAGTGACAAAGAAGTACAAGCATTTGTCAATGCTGAATGTTGCTTGCTTCTATGTGCTGTTTAGGTATTTGGAAGTTATTGGGTGCAAATATTGAAAATTCGCGAACTTACAGTCGTGGGAACCTGTAACCTGCCTTCAAATGAAACAGTATCATTTTAGGAATTTTTTCACCAAATTTTCAACATAGCCATTTTAAGATCTCTGCTCATGAACAGTGACACTGTGATTTTCTTAATGTGTCCCATACGTTGAGTTCGCACACCGACTGTGCCATTGTCAGCTACATGGGCGGAAACACGTTTTGGGCAAGATGTGAAAAATGACAGCTGCACTTCTTATAAGGAGGTGTGGTAAAATGGCAATGTTGAAAATCTGGATTGAAAATATTGAAAATTCGCAAACTTACGAGCGTGCATAGGAACTGCGCAACGCACACTCGTAAAACAGTCATTTTTAGGAATTATTTCACCAGATTTTCAACACAGCCATTTTAAGACCTCTGCTCATGAACAGTGTCACTGTGATTTTCTTAATGTGTCCCATACATTGATTTTGCACACCGACTCGCCATTGTGTGCTACGGGCAGAAACACATTTTGGGCAGGATGTGAAAAATGACAGCTGTACTGCTCATAAGGAAGTATGGTAAAATGGCAATGTTGAAAATCTGGAGTGAAAATATTGAAAATTCGTGAACTTACGAGTGTGCGTAGGAACTTCACAACACACACTTGTAAAATGGTCATTTTTAGGAATTTTTCCACCAAATTTTCAAAATAGGCTTTTTGAGAGCCCACCTTATGAACACTGGCAGTGTCGTTTCATTAATCATTCCAGAAAGGTGATTTCACACAGTGACTGTGAAATCACCCTTCGGGCCCGAATAACACCATGACAGTGACAGCATTCATGAGAAGGGTCCCAAAACCCCACGTTGAAAATTTGGTGCAAAAATTCCCAAAAATGCCTGAGATATGCAACAAAGTTGAAAACCCTGTCTATCCATTATACAGCTTACCGGCATTTCCTTCAGTTCGCGGTCAGCTTTGAAGAGTGCAGGCGTGTTCACGTCCACAGAAGATCGTCGTGCCGAGCTCGGAGAGTAAGTATGGGGTGAGAGGGGTGGGAGGCAGGGTGCAGTGGGTAATGGGTTGTGGGAGGGGTGGGGAGACAGCAATGGAATGTTTTATTTGTTTTTTTTTATTCAGACGACACGGGCGTTTGCCACGGTGGGTGGGCTCCCAGTGTGGCAGCAGGGAAAGCTGTTTGGGGGCGTGGAGCTGACGGGGATTGGGCACCCCGCTGGCTAAAATAAGATCCGCCATGCTGGGGTGGGGCTCCAGCGTGGCACCAAAGCTTTGGGGCGTGCAGACTCGAAGCAGAAGCTGGACATATTTTGTTTCGGCAGCTCATACAGAAGCGCTGCCAGCACTGATCGCAGCGGTGGTTTTCTTTGAAGTGAAGACCACTGCTGTCATACACAGCACCCACATCCATTGGTGCAGGACTGCCACGCCTGCTCAATGGAGCAGTGGATTGCACAGAACAGTCACACCTCCAAAGTGTCCTATTCTCCCAAGGCGTTCCTTGCGCATGCGCGCAAGCGAAAGTCAAAATGAGGTGCTATTTTCTTTTTATAGATTATTTCTAAAGAAGACAGAAGGCTAAGGTTGAAACATCAATTCTAATTCTATTTTCTATTATCAACATGTTATCAGTGTTCCCATTTTTGTTAACAGTACTGTTGCTTTATTGCTGTAGACAAATAACTGGCTGTTGTCTCATGCAGTCAAGAAATTTTTTTCTATAATATTTCTGATTTCTTTGTTTTGGGAAAACAGTGTGCACTGCCTAAACTCTTAGCTTTACAATAAGACTTGCTTCACCGCCCTAGAAAAATAACAGACTATTGTTTTGCACAGCCCACAAATATTTTTTTTTCTGTAATACTTTTTCTTAGTTGGGGAAAAATGTGCCAGGTCTCAACTCTCAGCTGCACAAAAGGAATGTTTCTTCATAGCCTTTCACAAATGGGTTAAATGACTGCTGTCTCACACAGTCAAGAAATATTTTATTTCCTGTAATATTTCTAATTTCTGTTTGAAAAAAAAAAATAGCAAACATTTAATATCCCAGACAGGGCTGCTCAAAATCAGTGGTCAGTGCAGAGATCATTAAAAGAAAAAGCAGTACTGATAGAAAAAACAAACAAACAAAAAAAACATAAACTGAGGATTTTCAAAAGGATCCAGTCTGGTTGCATTCACCTCTATTTTCAAACTGGAAATGCATCAAAACTGTCAGACCCTCTATTAAATGGTCTAACAATGTCCAAATTTTGGATAAAAAAAGATACAGTTGCAGAAAGAAAAGATGCAAACTGCATTTTCATGACTTCCTGCCACAGTTTCATCTTTTGAAAAAGCAGCAGGGCTGCTTTGACACACTTGGGTGCCAGCATTTTGGTCTACATCCAGCTTTTTGAAAATCCCTGAAAGTGTAAAACATTGCGTACAACACTGAAACTGGAATCTGCCTACCCGCTCCCCCTGCACATTCAGCTCAGAACCACTGCTACACTCTTAGAATACCTAAAAAATACATATCTGCTAAAAACATCTGGGGGGGATGTCAGAAGGGGCAGATGCAATTGCAAATACATTTTCTGCCTGCATATGCCTGGTTGCATTAAAAGTCTGGATCCTTATTTAAAGGATGCTGAGTTTTTGTAACAGTTTCCACAATTCAAAGTAACTTGCATCACAAATAAAAAAAATGGTGCATGCATAAAAAATGGTGTACAGATGTGTCAAGCCAGGATGAAGCACAGAAATGCTGCATATGTATGGATTACTTTTCTGATGCAAGCTTCAGGACTTACATCAAAATTGCTGTCTAATAGATGGTCTAACGTTGTAAACTGAGGACCACTTTCAAATCACAGGCAGACAGATCCGGTTTGAAAATTCTGCCCTTTCTCTCAAAAGAACAGCTTTTCATACCCCTTCTGCAATGCCTCAGCACCCAAACTGAGCACAGATTTCTGCATTAATTATGATTTTTATTTATTTATTTAGTTTTTGTTTACCAGGTAGGTGCTCTAGTCATAGAAATGACTGTTTTTCAGGCACGACCCGGGAGGTTACAGAAGTGGCAGTACAGTGTACAAATACAGCAAGGAAGGTAAACAAAGTAACAAAAATAGTCTAAGTACAAATACAGCAAGGAAGGTAAACAAAGTTCAAAATATAGTCAAAGCAAAATAAAACAGCGTATCATACAGTAGTCAAAAATCGTGCACATTTTCAGGTAAGTACCTAAGGTAAACAGCTACCAGTATAAGAGTTGACAGCTTAAACATAAGATACTCGATAAGTGTAACAAGAAAGGAGGGAGGAGAGAGGAGAAAGACTTTGGTGAAAACTAGATAAGGCAGGTTAGGAGCAGAGGAGGCTAAAGGTAATGTCTGGCCAAAGGGACCAGGCAGCAGGAAGAGAGCAAGCAGGCTAAGGTGTGTTAAAACATTGGCATGTGTCAAGTTTAAATAGGTGTGAATGAAGCTCTTTTTTAAAACAGGCATGACTTGAAGCAAGATGGACAGCTAGGGGAAGTGAGTTTCAAAATTTAGAGGTAGCACTGGAGAGGGCACAAGTGCCCTTGGATTTTTTACATCTAGGGATGTGCAGTAGAGATTGATCTACAGACTGGAGGCCATAAGAGGAGATTTGGGGGAGTGAAAGGAAGACAAGTGATACTGGGGTGTTAGATCTTGTGAGCATGTGGGATAATAACTGGACACAATGAGGCAGAGATCAGATGCATAAAAGGCACATAAATGTGTCTATCATTTTATTTAAATGCACATCAAATAATATATACAGAAATAATAATAAGAAACGTTAGTCCAGCACAACAGCACAAAAGAAATCTTCAGGATTTTACTTTCCTCGTAGAACCTGTGGCTTAGCTTCAGCCAGCATACCTGAGTGTAACACACCACTTACACTCTCCAACTCTCAATTCTTGTGTGAATTTAACAGCACACAGTAGCAGGTCCTTCTCCTTCACTGTCAGTACACCAACTGACTTGACTGATCTAAACTCCCCTAGTGGTGAGCCCTTTTTATAGCGTCTTGTGATTACATCACATAATTGGGGACTTGCCATAGACCGTGACATCACAGGCTTCAAAACATACAAATGGGGGCAGTTTCAGGCCAGCCAACCCATAGGAACACCTCTGGCTAAATAGCTCCCCACAGGTAATTGCATCTTTATTAGCTTTGTAATATCCACTGTATTCCACAGGCATCTCTGAGTTGGCTAGGGGAAAGGAAGATTAGGGGTGTGCTCCTTATCTTCTTTCTCCTGCCAGCTCAGGAGACCTGAGAAGCTTATTTGCTGAAACAGTAATTGTTTTGTTGTTTATTTCTTGTATTTAAACAAAGCAGAAAAACTCCATCTTGTTTTTTTTTCTCTGCAGCTTTCCCTTGCTGCAGCATTATTAACCATGCAGGTGTTCTCTCCTATGTTGCTCCTTGAGCCCCTACATATCTCAGCAGCATACTATTTTACAGCTGATGACTGAAATCTTAGCCATTGGGAAACCTTTCATTTGGGCCCATTTTTCATGCTTGGCCCACATTTATTTAATTGTATGCAGCCCCAGTTATAACATCTCTGGGACTGCTTATTTCTTTACAGCACACACTATATTAAAGATATGGAACACTACAGGGCTTATTCATACTTATGCCCGTAGTGTTCCATCAGCCGGCAAGTGTTCTTTTCATATTGCCACTATGTGCGGCCGTCTGTATTTGTTTGGAGCATGCCCTTGCTCCGAAGCATACCTTTCTATCACGCTCCACACAAGGAGTGCTTCCCTAGCCACACTCAGCGACAACATAGAAACATAGAATTTGACAGCAGATAAGGACCGCTTGGTCCACCCAGTCTGCCCATTTCCCTACCTAATGGATAACAACCTAGACATAGAGCGTCTACTCCGAAAAGAAATGCATTCCTTGGTCGTGGCTTGCGACCGGAGCTATATTAAACACAGGAGCTGCATTCAGCAGCGGCAGCTCAGGATTTTAGCACCTCAGGAGTGAGTGCTACATTTAATCATTTATTCTGGGGTACCAGTCAATCACCCAACCCCTGGACACTCAAGTATCATCAGGGGCACCATGGTTTTAAACAGAAAGTGCGCGCCATGTGCTTATTCAATATTTCCAGACTGGTGATCACTTCAAAGCACTCTCAGTGCTCTTTTACATCACTGGAATGAATATATTTGTATTTTAACTCAGGGCAGCATAAAGGGGACAGCAAAGAGGGAGTATTTAAGTTTGCCAGGTTGGCCACCCTGGCAAGAATATAAGAAGAGGCAAAATAAGATAAAGAACAAAGTAAAAAGTGAAAAGAAAATATGGGGAGGAGATACATATACTTTTCTTTATATATCAAAACAGAGGACACTCTATTACAGCTCTAATAATGTTATCCAACAGGGAGCCAAAGGAGAGAAGCTGATGGTTGGAGGGGGAGGGCCATTTTAGGCCAGCATGGAGCTGACAGTGATGTTTTAGTCACAGCGAAGCTGAGACATACCGGCAGATGTTATTATAAGTTATGTCCCGCCTGCTCAGAGAGACCTTAGATGCATTAACATAAGTTACCACACCATAGGTAAGTGATGGAAGTAAGATGCCTCTGGCAATGGCTAGCCTAGCAGGGGGGTGTAGGACATGACTAGTCTTATACGCAATCCCTATTTTAGTATTCACTGATTTACAGGTAGCTAGTATGTGCTGGTCAAAGTCAAGGGACCCATCAAGCAGGACCTCAAGATATTTGAAAGAGCTCACCACCTTTAATAGTGAGCCATCAAGACAGGATATGCTAAGCTGATTTTGGGCAGCTTTAGCTTGGTAGCAGTACCAAACAGCATAGTCTGAGTTTTTCCCACATTAAGTAGGAGCTTGTGACTAGAGAGCCCAGATTGGATCTTGTGAAAGGCAAGTGAGAGTTTGTGGTTGATCTGAGAGATGTCCTTGGAGCTATAGCACAGGACAAGAACATCCACATAGAGAAGAGATGAACAATTGGGGATGTCATGCACGATATGGTTGATAAAACTAGAGAAAAGAAGAGGACCCAGGATAGACCCCTGTGGGAATCCTATATTGATGATCTCTTGATCAGAAATGGCCAAGTTAAATTTCATGACTTGAATTCTGTTTGTTAAATAGCTATTAAACCATGACATGGTTTGTTGTGAAAAACCAAGCAACTGAAGGCTGGCTAGCAGAAAAGGATGGTCCACAAGATCAAAAGCTTTCATAAGATCTATGAAAACAGCACCAGTCAGAAAGCCAGAGTCCATGGCGCAGAGTGTGTCATTGGTGAACTTGAGCAGAGCAGTGGTGGTACTGTGCCCTTTGCAAAAGTCATGCTGATTTTGTGACAGCAGATTGTATTTCATAAGAAAATCAATAGTTTGCGAGGCCACCAGCTTTTCTAGAATTTTGCCAGTACTGAGAGGATTGCTATGGGCCGATAATTAGAGATATCTTTCTTGTCACCTTTTTTGAAAACAGGAGTGAGTCTAGCAGTTTTCCAGATTTCAGGGACATGGCCCTGGCAAAGAGACAGAGTGAAAATTCTGGCCGGTGGTAAGGCAATAAAAGGGGCAGCAAGTTTAGGGAGCTTAAGTGCTAGAGTTACCACCTTTTCAGAAGCCCAAAGTGGGACATTTCTTACTGAAACATGATTTTTTGTAGGACAATATGTAACCTCGACAAATGCAACAGACTTGTTTTCAACAAATAATCAGATTTAAGACTAAATACTGTAGTAGTTTAGTTGTTTCTAGTGTTTCTTGTCATTTTAAGGTATTTTAGTAAAAGTATTATAGTTTTTTTCAATATTTAGAGGAAGTCAGAAAATATTTTTTTATACTAAAATGTCAGGACATATAATATTTTTCATGTTTTTTTGCAGGACACAGCTGCCCAAATCAGGACTGTCCTGCGAACATCAGGACAGATGGTAACCCTATTAAGTGCCATACTATCTGCACCAACACTCATGTTGTTGGAGATAGAATGAAAGAGCTTTGAAACATCAGTCCTAGTGATAGCTGTGAAATAGAGAGGAGGGTGTTTGGGCAAGTGGTTGGTGTGGGTGTGCCCTGGCTGGGGTAGTACAGGGGGGAACGCTGAGGTGAAATTGGATAATAAGACTGCTTTTGGTCCACATTCAGATACATATCCTACTCTACATAGTTAGCAGACTTCACCCATCCCTATTTGGGACTATTTGGAATAGTCAATTACTCCAAGTCTGCATTGCAGTCCACTTCATTATCACTATGGGTAGGGATGTAATGTGGATGCACTTCACCCAGCTCTAGCAATTATATACTGTACTTTAGCCAGCAGAGGGAGCTTCACTAAAGTACAAAACAGTAAGGGGACAGCATACGGGATCTCTAGATTTTCACAGAGCAAACAGTTTAAAGCAGACATGTGTTGATCAGTAAAACTACTGTACGCCCTGTTCATTCTGCATAGAGAGAGAGAGCGTGGGGGGACTGTTTCTTTTTAATAACCATTACATTTGAGATGAATGACATTCACTTGCAACACACATGCCATTAAAGAAACAAATCCATGCAGTTTCCAAGAGAGAACAAGAGACAGAGAGAATTGTAGGCCCGAGAAGAAGGTACTGATGGATATGTGTAAAAGCTCTTTACTGAGAAATACAAGAGCACAGGTTTCCATGTGCACTGAAAAGAATATCAGCTGGTGCCAGACTAAAAACAGCAGGTCAGAGCAAGACAGTTTTGGCACACATTCAGGGTATGCTGTGCTCTGATATGTTGTTTTCCTACTAATTACACTGTGACTCGCTGCATACCTTTTTAATCTCTCTAAAAATATTTTTGTACCCTGGATGTGTGCAGACACTGTGTTGCTCTGCCTTACTGAGAAACACAGATCTCCATGTTAATGTTTCTAGAGTTAAAGGGGTATTACCAGGCACCAACTTTAATTTACATTACCAGGATTGCTCCACCAGCAGCAATATTTCTATGAGATACTGCCCACCTTATAAGAAGTTTGCTGCTTGCTGACTGTATTTATATTGTTCAGTGGAGCTCCGGTGTCTGGTCCTGAGTGGAGCAAGTGTGGGCTCAGGATAAGAGCAGTAACTCAGACAAAGCCCTCTATGGTTCTGTCCCAGCAAGCAGTGGTGAGGGGAGTGGGAGGGAACAGAACATGCAATGCACATGCTCATGGCAGTAGTGGGCTGGCCCTGAGGCATAAGGGAAATATCAGAACCGACACAAGAAATTAAAAAAGGAAGCATGGAGTGGGTTGAATGATTAACAGACTGGCATTTGAGGACACAAACCTAACTGAAGGGCCAATTAAAAAGAAACTCATGGGGGAGAGAGGAAGCACAAGAGGAGATTGTACTGAAGTGGTGAGGGTGAACCTACAGCCTAGGCAGCAAAGGGATGGGAAAAAGCTGAGTATATAGCATGGTGGTGAAAAGAGAGATGCCACTTCTTTCCAGCTAAAATAGCAGTTAAATAGTGATTGAACAAATTACCTACAGTGTTGTAGTGCAGTTATTGCAGGGAGTGTTAATATTTTGGTTTTGTAAAAGGAAGGCACAGACATAGTGTACAGCAAGAGGGAAGTATAGCTTTGATTGTTCTAGTCAGTAAGTTAGATTGGAGTTGTAGCAGACTTCAGAGAGCATGGTTCCCAGAAATAAATAAGTGGCAGCAGTCAGGAGATGTTTTTTCAGCAGGCCATGAACATAGTACAGCAGCTGCAGACAATGGCAGAAGTAGCAGATACAGAGAAGCTGAAGTTACAGTAGCTGGAAAGAAGAGGTCAATAAAATAATTAGAGAAGAAAACAGCAGTAAAGAAGAAGGAGTTGAGTGACCTGCATGGGCCAGCTAAAAACATGATGGAGCAAAACCTGGCACCAGATGCACTGTAGCCAATAAGAAGGTCAGTGGATATGATGGGTGAGTCTGACACACCTGTGCCAATTTATACAGATAAAAACAAGCATTTGTCAATGCCAAATGTTTGCTTGCTGATATTAGCATTGGACGTGCAGGAGTTACACAGATGCAGAATAGGAATGGCAGCGGAGTATTGAACTCACGCCAACCCCACATCCACTCTGCAGAGATCGACAGGCATTGGTGTGTGCCTGTGGGTCGTCGCCCATAATGCTCATGCCATTTCACCTCACCCTATCCTGTAGCCACCGACAAGTGCTAAGGTGTGCCTTGGGGTGTTTGGCTTCACAGTCACCCCATTTCATAAGGACATATACTGAAATGGGTGCAGTATAGGCAAGGTCCCTGGAATTCTGTGGTTCTGCGGTTGCGGAATTTGCCGCAGAATTTGCATCATGCCGCAGAATATATATAGTGCCACAGAATTCATTGTTTTTGGTGAATTTTCATATAAATATACTGTTTTTCCATAGTGTCAGGCTTTCTTTCCCACCTCGTTTATCCTGAAGCCCCTCCTCTATGCTCAGCATATGATGTCATTGATGACATCACATCATATTTAGCCAATGACAGGACTGCATTCTGCCAGAGAAATGAAAAAATCATGCCGTAGAAATCAGAAAATTCTGCCGCAGAACACCAGGGACCCTGAGTATAGGAGAATGGGATGAAGTCTGGGACCAAAGAGTCCAAGGCACACCTCAATGCCTGTCACTGGCTTCAGGGTGGGGGTGGACTGGCATGAGCATTACAACCAGCAATCCAAAGACACACCCCTGATGCCTGTCAGTCTGTACAGGGTGGGACGTTATGGTTAGAAACCCTGATGCCCCAGGCGTTTGTTGGTATTTGCACTACACATTTTCAACATGGCCTTTTTGTGACCCCCATCTCATGAAAGCATTTGGGACCTCTGTTCATGAACAGTGGCACTGTGATTTTGTTACTGTGTCCCGAACTTTGATTTTCCACAACGACCGTGCCATTCTGTGCCAGATGTGTGAAAACACAGATCGGGCAGGACATGAAGAATGACAGCTGTACCATTCATAGGAAGGTGTGAAGAGATGGCAATGTTGAAAATCTGGAGTGAAAATATAAAAAATGTTTGAACTTCTGAGCATATGAGGAAACTGTGCAACGCATGCTCGTAACAAGTAAAGACTTGGTTTGCCTGCCAAGGCGCGTAGCTTCACCTGGGCTCTTTCCTTCTAAGACTGCTTGAAAGGCAGAGTAGAGAACCTTACCAGAGCAAGGGAAAAGGATTAAGACTTCTTTTGGCTAAGCAGATTTACTGTGTGGTGTTGTTTTTATCTTTTACTCACAGGGATTGCTACTGTTTGTTGCTAACATTTCATTGCTTTATTTTCTCTGTAGCAAAGTGTTTCTTACAGCGTATATCTTCTCTGAAAGTATTACAGGTGGTGCTTTACAGGTTTTACAGTTTTATCTAACATTAGGATAAGCTTTCAGGGTTACTGCATTTGTTGTTGACTGATTGTTTCTGCTCTACCTCCTTGTTCTTTCATCTGTGGTTCTTCTTTTTCGGCAGGGGAAGGGCCCAGCCAACCACCCCACATTACACTCCTTTTATAGGGTACCACAGTTGTGACATTTCCTGTGGCAGAGCAGGAAGGGGCGGATCAGTGAGGCATCCACAAGGTGAGCTCATTTACAGGGGCACTAGTAATTTAACTTGTTATAACAAGTTAAACAAAAAACAAAACACAATCAAACCTTTACTTGCATTTTCTTCCTTCTAATTACTCTGACTAGGTTATAAACCCAGCAACTTATCTGGAATGGATATCATTAACTGCAGGTACTGTGGAACAATTTTCAGAAGGACAGTCTTATAGGATTTAGGACACTGTCCTACATGCTGGGCCATTGGAGATCTTAGGGCTCAGCTCCGGGCAGCATGGGCAGAGATTGCACACCTCAAATTTCATATTCAAGAGGAAATACATTATAAGAACCACCCACCATTTCCCCAGCATCCAACAGAAAAACCTCGACCGCAGAGGGTAGTTGGTCCAGGAGGTTGGCAGGTGGTTAGAGGGGGCAAATCGGTGCCCCATCACCTCTGCTCTCCAACATATTACCTCCAAAACCATATAAACACTACAAACAGGTATCTGCCTCTATCTCTGAAATCAAACAAAGAGGCAGAAGACACTGCAGAGCAGGACACTGCGGCACAGGAGCTAGCACAACAAAACTCACCCAAATCAGGAACCAAAACAAAAAAAGCAAAAGGAAATCCAAAAACTACTGATCATAGGAGATTCCATGATTCGGGAGTTGATACCCATCTCAGCCAGGGTAATGGTCAGATGTCTCCCAGGTACATCAAAGGAAGAGAAGCTGACCGCATTGCTAAAATTGTTCACAAAGCAGGAGAAAACATTGATGTCCTAGTACACATAGGGACTAATCGATCTCACCAGCCGTCAGTTGTGGAGACCAAGGAACACCTGACCAGGCTGGGTGACAAACTATCATCCATTTCATCCGCATCTCTTTCTCTGAGATCCTGCCAATCTGGGAGAGGGGCAGATGGACGGAAGGTCAGAGAAGGGAGATAGGGAGCTAAACACATGGCTCAAGGGCTGGTGCCAGGAAAAGGACACAGATTTGTAGGGAACTGGCAGACAGTTCTGGGGCAAAAGTTCTTTAAATTTGATGGACTGCATCTGACTAAGGAGGAGTCAGTGCATTGGGCAGAAGTTTGGCGTCTTTGAGAATATTTAAACTAGCAAATGGGGAGAGGGTGCAGCACCCATACGTCGAATGGAAGAACACCCTCCCTCTCAGCTAGTGGTCAAACAGGGATTCAGCATGTTTGCAGTTCATTTGCATCACCAGGTAAGAAAAAGGTTTGTCTCCCATCTGACGCACAGGGGTAATGCCAAACCTCACCCAACAACTAACACACTGAAATCTAACCAATGGAAAATCATGTACACAAATGCTCACAGCCTGGGAAATAAGATCCCAGACCTGCAGGCAATAATGTCAGAGGCTAAACTGGACATAGTAGCAATTAGTGAGACGTGGTTTACCAGTACCTGGCTATGTATTGTTCAGAAGAGACCGCGGTGCAAAAAGAGGGGAGAGGAGTGGCCCTGTATGTCAATGAAAATATCAAAGCTACAGAAATTCAGAATACACATAAGGAGCCAGAAGAACTGTGGGTCACCCTGGAAACAGGAAATGGGACAGCCATAAGAACCGGGTTGTCTACAGGCCCCAGACCAGGGAGGACATAGACACATTACTGTTAGAAGATGTACAAAACATGACAGCTAAAGAGGAGGTTCTGATAATGGGAGACTTCAACATGCCGGATACAGATTGGTCAATACCAGCAGGAACATCTGCCAGAACTAGACACAAGTGGATTCCTACAGGAGGGCCTCAAACAACTGGTACAACAACCCACAAGAGACAGGGCTATCCTAGATCTAGTACTGACTAACAGGAAGGGATCACAGATCTCCAGGTAGAAGGCTACCTGGGGCCAGTGACCATCACATGGTATGGTTCAATTTGGCTACTACATCTAAATTCATCCCATTCCAAGGCAAAAATATGGGACTTCAGAGGAGCTGACTTTGATAAGATGGCCAACAGAGTTAAGCTAGCCCTGGCAAAAAAGAAACACAGGTGAGGGGTACAGGCAAAGTAGGCAAGCATTAAGGATGCAATACTTGAAGCAACATCCCATTGTGTTAGACAGAAAAGGAAGTGCAAAGAAGAAGGAAACCACTTTGGTTCTCAAATACAGTAGCAGAAAAGGTCAGAGCCAAAAGGCTGGCCTTCAGGAAATATAAGGGAACACAGCAGGATGATGATAGGGAGGCATACCAAACTGCCCTAAGGAAGCAGGAAGGCAGTAAAGGCAGGCAAGTCCCAAACTGAGGAAACACTAGCACGAACAGTAAAAGAGGTGACAAGACTTTCTATAGATACATTAGTGAAAGGAGAACGTCCAGAGGGGTATTGCTAAGCTTAATGGAGAAAGAGAGACATGTGAGGCGAGGATCCTGTAAAAGCATCTATCCTAAATAGATACTTTTGCTCAGTATTTACTGAAGAGAAGGTAGGGCAGGGCCCACAGCTCAGCACCATGGACACAGGGGAGGGAGGTGAGCACTACTCCCTTCAAAAGAAGGTCCTACAAGAGCTTGCTAAGCTCAGGGCGGATAAGGCAATGGGACCTGATGGCATACATCCCAAGGTACTTAAGGAGCTAAGGGTGGAACTAGCAGATCCATTAGCAGAACTGTTTAGTGAGTCTCTGAGCACAGGAGAGGTCCCAGAAGACTGGAGAAGGGTCATGTGATCCCGCTCCACAAGAGTGGTAGCAGGGAGAGGCAGGGAACTACAGACCAGTCAGTCTTACCTCAGTAGTGGGCAAGATTATGGAGGCACTCCTTAAGGAAATGATAGTGTAACACCTGGAATCCATAGGGGCACAGGATCCAAGACAGCATGGGTTTACAAAAGGAAGGTCCTGTCAAACTAATCTCATAGATTTCTTTGACTGGGTAACCAGCGTGGTGGACCAAGGGGGAGCAGTTAATGTCGCCTATCTTGACTTCAGCAAAGCTTTTGACACTGTTCCGCATAGAAGATTGATAAATAAGCTGGGTAGGCTCGGGGTGGGTCAGAAGTTGGTCAACTGGATGGCAAACTGGTTGATGGGCAGAAAACAGAGAGCAGTGGTAAATGGTATACAGTCAGAAGAGATGCAAGTCACAAGTGGGGTACCTCAGGGATCAGTCCTGGGGCCAGTCCTCTTCAACATCTTCATTAGTGACCTTGCAGATGGACTAGAGGGTAAGGCTTTGTCTGTTTGCAGATGACACCAAGATCTGCAACAGAGTAGATGATCCAGATGGGGTGGGCAGAATGAGAAGAGATCTGGATAAATTAGCAAAATGGTCAGAAGAGTGGCAACTGGATTTAATGCAAAGAAGTGCAAGATCATGCACATAGGGAAGAGAAACCTGAAGCCACCTATAGGCTGGGAGGGAGTTGCTAGCAGTCACAAAGGAAGAAAGAGACTTGGGCATCATCATCACTGATGACCTGAAATCATCCAAGCAGACCTCTAAAGCAGTAGAGTGAGCTAGGGGTGTTAGGGTAGTCAGTAGGGGTATCACAAGTCGTGAAGAGGTAATAATCCCTCTTTACAAGACACTGGTTAGGCCCCCATCTGGAGTACTGCATGCAGTATTGGAGGCCACACCTTCACAAGGACATTAACCAAGTTGAGGCAGTCCGAGAAGGGCAACCAAAACGGTGCAGGGACTGCATCAGAAGACATATGAGAACAGATTAACAGAGCTCAATATGTATACCCTTGAGCAAAGGAGGGAGAGAGGTGATATGATCGAGGCATTCAAACACCGTAAGGGCATTAATGAGGTGAAAGAGTCTAACATGTTTAAATATAAGAAAAATAGCAGGACAAGAGGACACAGCATGAGATTAGAGGGGGGCCGATTAAGGGGGAATGTGAGGAAATTCTTTTTCATAGAAAGAGTGGTGGATGCATGGAATGGCCTACCTCAAGAAGTGGTGGCTATGAATACAGTGCAGGGCTTCAAACAGGCATGGGATAGGCATAAGGAAGCAATACAAATGAGCATGAATAGATAGGCCACTGACAGAGCAAAGGCCGATGGCACATTTATAAGGTAGAAAAAGAAATGGGCAGACTGGATGGGCCTTGCGGTCCTTATCTGCCATCAACTTTTATGTTTCTATGTTTCTATTTAGTGGAATTATTTCACCTGATTTTCAGCATTGGCATTTTGTGACCTCTGCTCATGCACACTGTCACTGTGATTTTCTTAATCTGTCCCGAACACTGATTTCCCACAGCGACCATGCTATTCTGCGCTGGAAGTGTGAAAACACATTTCAGCCAGGATGTGTAAAAGACAGCTGTACTGTTCATAAGGAGGTGTGAAAAAATGCCAATGTTAAAAATCTGGAGTGAAAATATTACAAAATTTGCGAAGTTATGAGGGTGCTTGGAAACTGTGCAACGCACTCGCGTAACAGTCATTTTATGGACTTTTGTCACCAAATTTTCAACATAGGCATTTTAGGATGGCTGCTCATGAACAGTGTCACTGTGATTTTCTTAATCTGTCCTGAACACTGGTTTCCCACAATGACCGTGCTATTCTGCGCCAAAAGTGTGAAAACACATTTTAGCCAGGATGTGAAAAATGAGAGCTGTACTGTTCATAAGGAGGTAGGAAAAAATGCCAATGTTGAAAATCTGGAGTGAAAATATTACAAATTCGTGAAGTTATGAGTGTGCATGGAAACTGCGCAACACATGCTTGTAACACAATCATTTTTTGGAATTTGTTCACCAAATTTGCAACATAGGCTTTTTGAGAGCCCACCTCATGAACAGTGACACTGTCATTTTGTTAATCGGTTCTGAAAGATGATTCCACTCAGTGACCGCAAAATCACCTTTCAGGACCGAATAACACCATGACAGTAACTGAATTCATGAGGAGGGGTCCCAATAACCCCATGTTGAAAATTTGGTGCCAAAAGTAAAAAAAAAAAGGCCAAGATAGCCACATAAGTTGAAAAAAAACCCATTTATGCCATCATACAGCTTACCAGCATTTCTTCAGTTCTTGGTCAGCTTTAAAGAGTGCAGACATGTTACTGGTCCTCTGAAGATTGTCACGCTGGGCTCGAGTAAGTATGGGGTGAGGGGTGGGTAGGTGGGTGCGCCAGAGGGTCGGTGCAGGTTGGGGGAAGGGGCAAGGGACTCAACAAGGGACCGTTTTCTTTTTAACAGGATTTAAAAAAAAGACAATGTGGGACGCATTTGGCATGCTGGGGTGGGCTCCCAGCATGCCACCTGGGTGTTTGTTGGGGGGGAACTGGAGTTGATGGGGATTGTGCACCCCCGTTGGCCATACAGTGAGCTTGAGGGGGGGAGCGCATGAACCGAGGGGGATTGGGCACCCCTCGGCACAGAACAAATGGGGCATCATGCCAACAGGGATTGGGCTACCCCATCAGCAAATGAACTGGGGAAGGGGCATGCTGACAGGGGGATTGGGCACTCCATCAGCTTTAACAGGGACTGTGAGAGGTGGTGGCTGTCCGTCAGCTTCGTGGGGATTATGAGAGGCCGACGCAGAAGCTGCCACCATGTTTATTGAAAGGGGACACCGGATAATGCAGCTGTAATTGGCTGCTGCAGTCAGGGACTGCCCCACAAAAACAGCTGATTGTTGATGATGGGGCGCTCCCTGATTGCAGCGGCATGTTTGTTTCAAGTTGGTGGCAAGCTACACTACTGCTGTCATAGTCAGTGTGATCCTCTATTGGTGCCACACAGACCAGCCCCAAAATGGGCTGCCTTCATTGGCAACAACACTGCCGCACCTCCACAACTCGCTACTGCAGCAAGCTACCCCAATATGTTTCTTGCACATACGTGCAAGAAAACATAAAAAGAAACAAAGAATGTGTTAGTGAGACCTTAAAAAGTAAAAACTAATGCATAGAGTTTTTCCAGGAATTCCTAGAGTGGGAAAGTGGGAGAAAACCCCAGGCAACTTCAGGAGGGGATCCTGTATCTCCTTATGGGCTGTGTTTGGAACTTTATGATGGGGAAACTGGGATGATGCAGGCACAATGACAGGGTCTGCACCACACAGTATGATGGAACAAGGTGAAACAATGACCCCTTGCAGGCCAAAGGTTCTGTAACAGAGCACATAAGTCAAGCTTTGAGAGAGAAGATATGGATGAAGGAATTTGTTGATGTTTTCCTATTAGACAAGGATGCAATCAGAAATATAAATGAACATAAAAAGACTTGGTAAGGCAGATTTGGCAGCTTCATTAATCCTGCTTAACAAATGGCTCACCAAAAGGAATTATAACATGAAAACACTTGACTTATGGGTTATGGGTTTCATTTATTACAGTATCATAGTGTCAGAGAAGTTCCCAGACATAACCTGGCTTATGTTGCCATACATACTGAACATTAAGAAAGCGTGTACAGTGCATGGCCAGACTATGACAAGAAGTTCAGACAGCATGTGGCCTCACATGGGAATGTAAAATGTGACCAGTGGCTTGTGGGTTTTTGACTGGAGGCAATGACGCGGTCAGGCAGAAGTGGAGCCAGTGGGACATATAAAGAAAGGATGGGGAGAGAACTCAGTGCAGCCACACTGAGGCACTACTCCCCCTTGAACACTTGATAAGAATACACTGTAAATATAAGCAGGTTTGTGCAGAACACCCTTCATCCTTGTATCCAAGGATGAGCAGGCCAGACAACATGAACAGTACTGTAGCTTTTTGGGAGTCTAAAGGGAAAAGAAAGAAAGACCGTAGCCAGGGGCAGGGTTTTGCAATTTGCCAGCACACCTGCAAGAACTGAAATGCTGGTCAGATTTCTGGATTTATATCCAGCCCATGCTGAAGGCAATGATTTCAAGGAACAGATGTAATCATGTGTTTAGGTTATATTAGGAAGGTCCCAGGGTAGCAAGGGAGGCAAATAACTGTAATAAAGCAGAGTCATTCCACAGGGGCAGAATATATTTGCTAGGAGGTGCAGGCAAGTAGCAAGTCCATTTCGGGTCCTCCACTCAACCACTTGTGCACCTAACCTTTGTGCTTTGTACCCAAGAAAGAGAGAAAAATAAAACTGGTACACACAGCAAAACAAGGCAGAAGTACAATGAAAACCAAACTGAATTAATAAAGTGCAAGCAACATTTTATTATAGCAACACCGTGAAGACAGACAACATGCCCCAGTGCTGCAAGGCACTCTGCCTCTTTATCAACCACACAGCACTCTGGTTAGTGCATAGGATTGGGAACCAGGAGATCACAGGTTCCCATCACCCCCACTCACTCACTGTGTGACCTTGAGCAAGTCACTTAACCATCTAGTGGTCCAGTCCACTCTGCTTTCCTAAAGAGCATCAGCAGATCCCCACTGGAAATTAAATGCTGCATCTCAGCTCAGCAGTCATGGGTAAAAAAACTAAAGAAAAATTCTGACAGGTATTTTATTGGGGCGTGTAACAAAGAGACCCACGTGCCAGAGCTCAGACTCCTATCCATGACTCCATGGGGCTCTTTGTAACATGCACCAATGAAATAACTGGCAGAATTTACCTTTGAAAAGTATTGCACTACATTTGGCAGGGTTCCATGTCATCTCAGTGCAAGAAATTCCAGCACAATAATTTAAAGCACGAGCATTTCGCTGCATGCAATAAACACGCTCAGTATTAAAAGCACAAGGCACCTCATCGCAAATGGCTAAGCAAATTTAATTTTTACCCCACTCACGACTCTTCTCACCTGCTGGCAGTCGGCCAACTCCTTGAGTGTCCCTGGTTATTTTTAGACTAGTCCACATGAGAGAGACTGGTGGTATCTCTGACTCACACTGCTCCTGCTGTCTGTCCTGCTGCCTGGTTCCCTCCACTGCTGTCATCTTCCTGAGTCTGGCTGGGGCATTGGCTGAAGAATCCATGCTGTGGATTGTGGCGTATAAGGTGAGGGCCGGTGATGGTGAGGGGCATCCATGGGGCAGGCAGGCAAGGTTACTATCAGTTGGGTTGGGTGAGGTGAGAAGAGAGGTACTGGTACTTGGGAGCCAGGATGGGAGTGGATTCGGGAGGGAGAGGGAGGGAAGGAGACACTGTGTGTGTGCACGCACTGATGCCTGGTGTGGGGGTTGAGATATGCAGAGGCTGGGTGTCATGGAGACAGGGGTACCTGTGCTCTAGTGTTCTAGTCAGTGTACATGTTATTTGAGTGCAGCTGAAGGGTAATTGCAGTGCAAGATCAAGTATAACCTCTCACCTAGTGTTTAACGTAATCACATTTTTTGATTTTAATATGAGCAGGGAGAGTCAGACCTTGTGCTAACTTTGTTCTGTGATGGAATGCCCTTTTGTGGTTAATGTACTGCACTGAAATGCTTGCAGTGTATTGCGTGCACTGAGATGACATGATACCATTTGGCAGTGTGCTGTGTGCTTCAGCTGGGTGGTTCCCCTGCATTGGATCTGTAGAATTTGCCTGACAGCACCAAGAGTCAGGTTGCTAGCAGTGTGTTTTCTTTCATTTTGCCATATAGAAAATGGAAGGTTTAGGCTTGTATACTCTAGCACCTTTCTAATCCAGATGGGAATTCATTACATTGCCACTGAGATAAGGAAACTTACATGGTAATGTCAGTGACTCAGTAGGTAGCACACTTGCCTCTGGGGCCAGAAGATCAGATGGTCGTGGGTTCTAGTCTCACACCAGGCACTTGGTTAATACCCAATACTGACACTGTAGTGCAGCACAAGGGGTGCTGCACTAATGAGGTGCTGCCCTTTAGATGAGATGTTAAACTAAGGTTCCTTCTGCCTATCTCTGGTCACTGACCAGGTGGAAGCAGAAGATTCCGTGGCACATGTTGAGGAAGAGTAGGAGAGTTTTCTGATAGAAACAGGAAAGGGGGTGAGGAGGGATTGACAGCATGTTTGATGAGGGACAAAGGTAAACTAAAAAAAGTCAGATGCCACACCAGAGAACAGTGCTGCTAACACCAGCATTTAACTGTTCTTAATATCAAAGGGACTGAGAGTTCAAGAACTTGATATAATTTATAACATTACTCCTCTTGAAACATACCTTAAAGTGCACCAATCACCCAGGGGCCTCAGAGCAAATAAAACACCCTCCTGTAGTTTAAAAAACTTCACCTGAAAAGCACAGTGTGATGAAGATGCAGAGAGGTGCACCAAAACTTTCCTATAGCTGATTATCATGGAAGACACACACAAGCATGCAGTAGTAGTAGAAGAGATTTGTAAAATCAAACAAGAGCTCTTAAAATTGCAAAGCCCGTGTTCAATGAGCTCAATGAAAGTTACTCACAAAACTTGAAAAACATGAATTAGAGTTAATTGCCCATAAGTAAAGTAAGCTTGATAGGGATTACAACAACTTCCAGCTCGGCAATATACCAGCGTGGCCAAAGAAAGTGAGATCTACCAGCAGAGGGTGCTTATGCTCCAGGAACCAAAATAAGACACAGAAAAGACAACATTTAGTGAGGTGAATGGTTGTGACTCAGATGACTCCAGATCAGACCCTGTAGAAGGCTCTTCAAGACAAGAGTTTTTTTTTTAGAACATGAACCCCTGGATAAAAGCAAGAAAAAATCAAAACAAAAGAAAAAAATCAAAACTGTGACTGTGTTGGTCATTCATGATAACCAAAACAACTTTCCTACATTTGGACCACTGTAAAGCAGTAGCACTTAGTGTTCCACCTAATCCCAGGGGCACCTACCTTCACGCACTTCATTGTCCCACCCTCCCATCTACTCCCCTCCCCACCGGGCAATCTGTTCCTGCCCTCATGCCACCCCTGCCTGCCGCTCTCCTAGCCCCATTGTCTCCAGCCTTCCTTAAGTCTCCTTAAGTTTCTTGACATGGAACCTTTGTAAAAGAGCCTTCGTCTCAAAGGTGTCATCCGAAATACAAATAAATAAATAAATAAAAAAATAAAAAAATACAAATTAAGTCTGTTCTTAACCCCTTACACAGCCATACACTTCACTATGCCACAGCTGTGCCTGTTCTCCACTCTGTCCCCCCCCCCACAAGTATGCTTAACTCTCTGATGTAGGCACCTTCTCACCAATGCCGTAGCAGTGTCTAAATGTTATACCTTAAGCTAAATACTATTCCAATCTTGTAATTCACACCAATTTATTGCCTAGCTAGCTTGTAATGTATTGTTTTGTACCAGTGCAATTTTGTACTTGCTTGTAATGTAATGCCTTGTAATGTAATGCTATGTACCTGTTCAATTTTTTTTTTGTAACTGATGTGGAACCTACAGATGAGCATCCGCTCACAGGTGTTCTCCAAGATATCATTAAAATAAAAAAAATAAAAATAAAACAAAATCTGGCAGGAAGAGGAAAACCTGAAGAGGCAGAAAGGGCAGGAGAAGGCAGAAACATCCATATCTCTCTATAGAAGCAATAACTAAGTAATCGACCTTACATAGGTACAGTCAACTCCAAACCACATTTCTCTTCTCAAAAAAAGGTTTGAACTTTATTCCACAGACTGAACATGACAGGTTTTCTGTCCAAATTGATTTGTTTAATTTTTTTAGGAACATCCATCTGTGTGATTACTTTTCAAAAAGAAAACAAAATGACACAGAAGTGGGGTTTGGGGTTGATTTAGGGAGTGATGGGGTTGTACAAAATTATATTAATTTCATGTGTGTTTCTCTTGCTAACTTGCCAGCTAACACTTTAATAGAATTACTATCACCACTGGCTACTCAGATTGGGAATAACACTGAAATATCTAAACTTAGTAAACAAGGGCATATCAATTTGGAAACAACAGAACTGCTTCTACTTGAGATTTTTTATTTATTTTTTTGCCAGATAGGTTTTTATTCTCCAGTGGCAGGCTGGATGGCTATATCAGCCCATTCCAGTTACACCTGCATGACCATCCCAAGTCTCTCACCTACCTCACTCCCGAAGACTCGGTTGGCCTCCAGTGTGCTAAGTGGGCTTTATGGAGCCCATCCTCTACATTTTCCACCAAGGTTTTCTCCCCTTATGGCCCCAAACCCTTAGTGCAAGGATGCACATGTGCATGGAGGTGTGCACGTACACCTTGGCCTGAACGACCTCGATCCCCTCAACCTAATGACTAGCCTCCTCAGATGCCCACATTACCATTGCACCTCCACATGGTGGCAGTCAAAGGCTGGGAAGGCTAACGTCCCCAGTCTGGGAAAGAAGAGCTGCTTAGAGGCTGCTCAATCCTCACTCTGCCCTCCCTCCCTCCCTGCCCCAGCAACCCAGGCCAGTCACCGAACACGGGTCACCAGTGTAGCAGCAGGTAAGGAGCCAGTGCCTCAGCCTTCCCTGTCACCAGAGTGGCTTCTACTTGATAATTTAAATGATATTGGCAGTTCTATGTCTGAGGCTGACTTGGTGTTTGATGTTTTGGACAGAAACTTGCAAAATATAAGAAAAGCAACTTTTAAACCTAAATCACTGTTCTGCTCAAACACCAACAAACCCCTTATTAAAACCTTTGAGAGCACTGTACTTAAAGAGATAAACAATCTGCTTAACAATATGCAATCTTTCTGTCTGCTGCAATTTAATATCAGCTGAATGTACTGCACTAAAAGAGCTATGATGAAAGACAGTTATTAATTCAGCAGACAAGGGTGGCAACATGGTCATTCTCACTGAAACTAAATACCCAAGAATGGTCTCTCGGTTGTTAGATGACCAACAGAATTACACAGTGGCAGTTTTTATAGTGGGGGTGCTGAAAACACTTTCAATTGGTGTGCATGAATGCCAGGCACCTGGGGGCCACTTTGCCCCCAGAAGCTCTGGGGGTTTAGCTGCTCTCTGGAGCATTTTGGGGCTTTTATTGAAGATAAAACACACTTTTTTGTTACAACTTCCCTACCCCTGATTCTAAGAAAAAAAGATTTTTTTTTCCCGTGGAGTCAGAGGTGTGGGAGACTCTGGTTGACCTTTCAGTCTGCAGCTGCAACTGGGGTCGGCAACTGGCTGACCAACACTGCCATCAGCCATTCACCCCATAGACATTATCGTAATGCAGCGTGAAAGATTTTTATATAAAGGCTGGGGACGGGAGGTCGCTAGGCCCCCAAAAGCTCTGGGGGTTTAGATGCTCTGTGGTGGGTTTTGGGGCTTTTATTGAAGATAAAACACACTTCTGTTACGTCTTCCCTACTCCTGACTCCTGGGAAAAAAAATTACATAAATTTAACTTGCACAAGTTGCCACAATGTTCAGTGCTTGTATCTCCGACCCTCCTGCAGTTGGATACTCCCCCCACCCTGCAGCTGTGCCCCCCCAGCCATGTAAATAAAATGAAGACAACAGCATCAACTTGTGTTTAAGTAAAAATGGTTTCACCACAGTCCTTGCTACACTGTTTACAAGATGCTTACCATAAAATGTTTGGCGCAAACAAATCGAAAAGTAGCGTATAATTTTATGATCCACTTGGATATTGCAATTTAGAAATGTCTTTTTTAAAACTTTATTCTTTTAAAATATCACAGCTGTAACAACAATTGATACAGTCACATATGGTAAACAGTCCAAATACAGTGCTGTACCTCTGGAAGCACAAAGGCTCCTTAATCAAAGGGTAAGATGCATTCGCCATGTTTTGGAACAACATGGGGAGAAATCTAATTTCAACACACACACTAAAGTAACAATTTTTCACTGATGTGGTACCCAAGAGCAGCATGACTGTAACCAAGATGTGAAAAAGTCCATATTAGGATAGTCCAACAGAGTACTAAAGCTAAACAAACCCTGCCTAAGTACCTAAGTAGGCAAACCCCAATTGCCCCTAAGCAATTATACAGGGAGAAACAGATAACCCCAGAGAACCCGAAAATAACAGTTTACAGGGCTGATAACACTGATCTACGAACATACTTTAGGAAGTGTAATGTAAGTTATGTTAAAACCACAGAGGTCGTATTTTTAAAAAGAACTTGACACACAGTATACAATCATCAGTTACAGCATAAGGGACACTGAGGACAAAAGTCTATTGGCAAGGATCTGGAACCAAATGATAGAAACAAAATGTCCCAAGGTGTTACTTTGAGTCCCATAAAAACAGAGAAGAGTTCAAAATACTTCCCAGAGCTATAAATCAGTTTTTCATCGAGCCAGTCCTTCACAAACATTAGGGTGTGGTCTTCTTTAATATCCTCAGGCAGCCCCATAATCCAGAAATTCACAACCCTGGCTTGGTTTTCCAATGTTTCTAAGCGGGCTCAAAAGTGCTGTGTTTCTTTCACAACCATGGCTATCACACTTGTGAATGCTGAGGTTTGTTTTTGTACATCTAACTGTCTTTTTTTAATACAATGTGCACAACTTTGCAATCCTTGGCATTGAAGCCAAGCTGTCAGATCCTGGACCACCTCCCAATCTTTTCCAGATCATCCTGCAGGTCCTGTATCCCTTCAGCTATGTCCACTCTCCCGCAGAGCTTGGCGTTGTATGTGAATAGGCACATTTTGCCCTTAATGCCGTCCCCAATGTCACTGATGAAGACATTGAACAACAGCAGCCCCAGCACTGAGCTCTGCGGGACCTCACTGGTGCCAGATAACTCCCCCATAACCACCCTTTGAGTTCTGTCCCTCAGCCACTTTTCCACCCATCTGGTTATGTTCTCCCTAACCCTGAGATCAGCCAACTTTGTATCAGAATTAATGAAGGTGCATAACCTGCATCTGCCAGTCAAAACAAAGAAAATTAAAAATAAATCTTCCCCCCGGTTTATCACCTTACTATGAAAATTAAAAAAAGGCTAAACATTTAGCATGGGATAGAACATATAAGACGAGGTTGCCCAAAGACTAGGGAATTTATAGGAAGTTAAGAAATGCATATGCAACCTCAATCAGTGATGCCAAAAGAGCATTTTATATTGCAAAAATTGATGATGTGGCAGGTGACCCCGAAAGTTTGGTCCATAATAAAAGAAATAAACAGCCAATCAAAAAAATGACTAATACACATCTTTTTGAGACAACAGGAAGCATTGACAGGGAGTCTGCAGCTGATAAATGTAATAAGTACTTTTTAGAGACTGGGAACTTTTTGGCAACTCTGACCCTAACCTAGTTATCCCTGGAGTCCAGGACGGAGGGGTAGAGGCACCATCTTTCACATTTAGAATAATAGAGGTATATGAAGTTATGGATTTTTTCCTGGAGCTGAAAACCAACACAGTAGTGGACCAGATGGATGAACATTTTCAATATTAAAATACTCTGCACTCCACATTGCCGACCCACTTACTTATTTGTTCAATTGGTCTTTGTCTAAGGCAGTGGTCCCGCTGGAATAGAAGCTGGCTAGGGTTGTCCCCATTTTTAAGGGGGGGGCAGCACTGGCCAGTTAACCAGCTACCGCCCTATATCCCTACTGTCTCAAGTCTCAAAGTTATTTGAAAGGCTACTGACTAGGCGGCTAACCGATATTTTACATAAAAACAATCAACTTGATAAATATCAGTCAGGATTCCATAAAACTCATGGTACAGTGGTCTCCTTGGCAATGGTCTTGCATGATGTCAGCAAAGATATGGGACTCAGGACAGTTGACTGAGGCCATCCTTGTTGACCTGTCCAAGGCCATCAATATGGTTGACCACCAAATCCTTCTACACAGGCTAGCAGAAATAGGGATTACCAGAGTAACTCTGAAATGGTTTTGTTCATATTTCCAATCCAGGAAGCAATTAACTGCTATAAATGGCATGGAATCTACACCGTTGCCAGTAGTCTGAGGAATCCCACATGGCTCAGTCCTAGAACCAGTATCGTTTTTGATTTATTTAAAAGGTCTGGAAGAAAGTGTGCCAGACATGGCATATCATTTACATGATGATGATACAATACTCTATGTTGCTGCATCATCATTGTCTGAAGTTCAAAGTAAACTACAGATTAGTCTTAATGGTCTCCAGGCCTATTTTGGAAGATCTAAGCTTAAAATGAACACAGGTAAAACTAAGTGCATGTTGTTTGGAACCACAACTAAAATTAAGAGTGACAGAGATGTGACCATTCTGGATGCCGAAAGGGCACATTTGGAACAGGTAGATTCACCAGATAGCTAATTCACTAAAAATACCAACCGCTGAAGACCCATAGAGGCTGGCTGGTTGGACTTAGAAGAGAGGGGCTGTCCTGGTAAGATCTCCACCTATCTGTCGGTCAGAGGATGGAAGGCCTACCTTAACCTACCTGACCCTAATCCCCTGGTTAAGGCAGTTTTAGAGAGCTGGAGGGGAATGGTTAAACACAGGAGGATAGGACAGGAAGATACTCTGCTCCTGCCATTGAGAGGAAACCCCCTTTTCCTCCTGGGTATAGAGGATCTGGAGTATTGGGAATGGGAGATGAGGGGCATTCTTTGCCTTAAACATTTGTTTACTAGGAGTGAATTAGATTCTTTTGAGAATATACAGGCTAGAACTGGCTTGGGATGTCAACATTTTTTTCGTTATTTACAACTTAGAGCTTATGTCAGATCTATTAACAGAGCACAGAGCCCAGATTCTATGTGGGAACAACTTGAACAGTTAATTCTAACAGGGCAAAAAAACCCTAAGGGTACTATCCGGAGAGTAGCTAAGGAGGATAAATCTTGGCTCCCAGATAAAACACAGAGCACTAAGCTGCTCTAGGAGAGAGACCTAGGGATTCCTATATCAGAAGAGAACTGGAAACTACTAATTAAACTTCATCAGGGTATACTGTAGTGTAATAAGTATCAGGAATCTTATTATAAGTTCTGCCACAGATTATATCATCCACCATTGGTTGTCCATAAATATAACCCTGTGGTATCTCCTGTATGTCCTCATTGTAATAATAATTTAGCTTCATACTACCATTATTTTTGGGCTTGCCCTGTCTTACAGGATTTCTGGGGAAAGGTAATGGCAGAACTACAAAACATAACAGGGCAGCAGTATGCTGGGTCACCACTGCTATTGTTGTTTGGCATAGAAGTATTGGGGGATGGAGAATAGGCTCCTGTAAAGAGATGGCTCAGAGTGGTATTATGCATGGCTAGACATTGTTTATTTATTTATTTAGTTTTTGTTGACCGGGTAAGTGCACTAGACAAATCCTGCCTATTTTCAGGCACGACCCGGGGGAAGGGGATACAGATGAATGCCAACCGACCTTGAACCAGATTAAGCTGTTGGTGGTATTTTTTTTTCAGTGAATGAGGGAAATTTGGCCAGGACACCGGGGAAATTCCCCTACTCTTTTCGATAAGTGCCATGGGATCTTTAACATCCACCTAAACTACCATCAATCCAGGCAGATGGGTCCTCGGTTTAACATCTCATCCGAAAGACGGCACCTCAGAAGTGCAGCACCCCTCTCATGCTGCATTACAGTGTCAGTACTGGGATATTAACCCAAGTGCCACATGTGGGAACTGAACCCACAGCCTTCTGATCTCCCAGCCTCAGAGGTGAGTATGCTACCTACTGAGCCACTGACACTGTATCCTTAATATATGGGTGAATGCGGTGGAACCTACTATATCCCAATGGAAGACCCTAATATTGCAAGCTCTCACTTTGGAGTGCTTGACATATGTTATTAAAGATAAGGAGAAGCTTTTCCAAAGGGCATGGCAACCATACTTAGCCTCCTTTTCACTCGCAGATAACCTTATGCTGAGGGAGGGATGGATTTAACATCAAGGTTGTGGAGACCTTCTAGTAATAGAAAGGCTTTCGAAGGCTGGGAAGAGATGCGGGTATGTCCTCCCTCTATACTTGTATTGGAATAATAAAATATAAAAAGAACTTGCTGATCGGTATTTAGAGTAAGATTGAATAAAGAACTGAATCCATTGTATATAAATTATGTATTTAGATTCATGTGGACTATATTTGTCCAAATGTTTGTATGTATGTCTTGTATGTATATTACAACAAAATTCAATAAACAAATATTGCAAAAAAAAAAATACCAACAGCGTAATCTTGTTCAATGTCAGCTGGCATCCATATGTACCCCGGACGAGGCTGAAAATAGGCAGAATTGTCTAGTCCTCCTTTCCTGGTCAAGAAAAACTAAATAAATAATAAAATAAATAGATTCCTAGGGCTGGCACAGCGGTTGGATTTCCGCTCACGATGCCGTGACCGGGTTAGGAATGGATCTGGGTCGCCGGAGGGCCGGCAGAAGGAGATGGATGGAGCATCCTCTGGACTGCTCTCCTTATCAGATGGGAGGGTGAATGAACATCCGGTGCACTATGGACCCCTGGCAGAGGCCGAGGGTTCCGCTGCAGCTGGCGTCTGGACGTCCAGGGGCGTGAGGCAGACACGGGATGTCATTGCATGTCCCTGCCCCCGAGGAAAAAACATCCTCTCGGGGACAGAAAATTCCTAGCCAAGCACATCTATGATGCCCTCCTCACCACCTCTGATGTGCTCCCAGACCGGCTCCCCCAAATACCTGACCTGACATTCGCGACACCGGCAAGTGCCGTGACCCCACCCTGGGGGGTAAGTCAGGGGGCATGGGGGAACAAGCGGCTCATGTGGGAGCAGGAGGCGGTGGGGGCCATGACCAGGACTGAGTTCAGTGCATGGCTGGACAAAAAAGCATACTAAATAGAATAAAATAAATAGATTCCTGTAAGTATTTAGGATATTGTTTGGATTCTTTGGGCTCTGACAATGTTCATGTAGACAAACTTGTTGCACAGATTGGCAGGAGCATGGGGCTTTTGTACTATAACCAAAACTGTTTGGGTAGTCACACTATACAAAAAATAGTTGAAACTCAGCTTTTTCCTTTATTTGATTATGGCATTGTTTTGTACGACTATTCAAACAAAAGTAAACTACAGAAATTAGATACACTATATAATCAGTTGGCCAGGCTGATCTTGAAATGTCCAAAAAAGACTCATCATTGTAGCATGTATAAATGTTTAGGGTGGATTTCCTTTACAGATAGAAGTCATTGACGTAAATTTGTCTTAGTCCACAAAGGTGGATTGGGTAAAATCCCAAATTATTTAGTAGTTAAATTGCAGGAAAGGAAGGTAAAATCATCTCTCAGGAATTCGGATTATTGTGAATTAACTGTTCCTATAGCCGAAACACAAAGGTCAAAGCATTTCTATAGTCAAATGGTATCCTTTTATTTGAATAATTTACCACACAAGTTCCAATTGTTTAACATCATCCCCTTCTCAATAAATGCAGTAAAACAATGCCTTTTAGATAATATTACTAGTCAGATTAAATGTTGCTGTGGTTAATTTTATGACTCTTGAATGGTTTTATTGTGTATGATTGTTGTTTCTTATAATGTATTGTTAAATGTGTTGTAATAAGTCTTTATTGTTTGTAACTTGTTTATTCTGGGTCACCATTTCAAATGAGCTTGCTCAATGGTTTAACCCTAATAAAAATGAAAAATGAAATGATCAACTTATTGTGGGGCACAAAATCAAAGGCTGTGCTGAAATCTAGATAGAGGACATCTACCGCTTGGCCCCTGTCTACTGTCTTAAGGATCCAGTCAAAGAAGTCAGTCAGATTTGTTTGACATGATCTACCCTCTCCCCCATTAACCCATGCTACCTTGCATCCTGGAGACCTGCTCCTCTAGATATTCTATCAACCTTTCCTTAAGTATGGTCTCCATGAGCTTGCACACGATTGAGGTCTGACTGACTGGTCTATGATTCCCTGGGTCATATTTGGGACCACTTTCGTGGAGGGGCACCACATGTGCTGTTCCCCAGTCCTGCGGTACGACGCCCTCCAGTGAACTATGAAACAGGCCTGCTAGTGGCCCTGCAAGCTCCTCAGCCAGTTCCCTTGGTATCCTTGGATGTACTCTGTCTGGGCCTGGGGATTTGTCCACCTTCAATGCCAGCAGCCCCTCCCTCACTCTGTCCTCCTCTGTAACTACATCTGTGTTCCCCCCACTCCTGTTCCCCCTCCTGAAGGCACAATGGTCCGTCTTTCTACCAGGTGAAGACAGAACAGAAGAATTCATTTAGTATCTCAGCTTTTCCCCAGTTATCCTTCACCCACTCCTCTCCTTTCTTAAACCTTACAATCCCATCCTTCTTATCACTTTTCTCACTTATATGGAAAAAGAAGGCCTTCTCCCCCTTTTCAATTCCTTCAGCTGTCTGCAGCTCCTTCTGTGCCTTAGCTTGCTGGCTGAAATACAGAGACAACCATATAAAACTGAGACTAATTGTGGGAGTATGCAGTGCCCTGCCGCCATAGCCTTTTTACATACACATATACAGTACTGTACCTCAGGTACATATGCTTTAGTTTTTTTCCCCAGTACACCACATGTGTACTTTCCAGGTACAAATGTGCATCAATTGTGTAACCATGCAAGATAATAATCTCAGTGCTTACAGCTGAGGCTAAACAAAATATTATCACTTCATATAATTGTTGGGGGGGGGATGAAGGGGTATAGTCAACCAGTTATCAACACTAGTAGCAAGTGCTGTCATTGGCAGGGCATAGCTGCATGGAAAGTCAAAGACTGACTTAGGTTTATGCTAGCTAATTAGTAATATTGCTGACTCAGTTGTAGCTAGCACCTGGAAAAGACTTTGCTCTGCATTAAAGTAGCATTAACTTAACTGTTGTGTACAAAATGTCTCATCTGGAACCTCCAGTTTTCTGTCTTAAAAACAGTTGCCATTGAACCCCAATACTGACACTGTAGTGCAGCATGAGGGGGGTGCTGCACTCCTGAGGTGCCATCTTTCAGATGAGATGTTAAACCGAGGTCCCATCTGCCTGCACTGGTGGTAGTTCAGGTAGATGTTAAATTTCCTTGGTGCCCTGGCCAAATTTCCCCCCATTCACTAAAAATACGACTAACAGCTTAATCTGGTTCAAGGTCAGTTGGCATTCATCTGTATCTCCCTCCCCTTGGTCGTGCCTGAAAATAGGCAGCATGTGTGTAGTGCACTTACCCGGTCAACAAAAACTAAATAAAACTAAAATAAAAACTGCCTTCCATCTAAAGCTGCATTCCTGCATGCGTCTAGTCAGCTCCTCTCCTAGTCATGGAGGAGCACTCAAAATCACAGAAATTAGTGTGTGCCATGGGTCTTTGGGGGTGGATGGGGCTTGTCTTCAAACTGGGGGTGCTGTAGCACCCCAGCACCCCTAATTCCAGCACCTATGGAATTACAGGAAACTCACTAACAATCCGACTGAAGTAAAGATGGCTGCCAGAGGAGTGCTCACTGAGGAGTAATTGGCATATCTACATGGTTTTATGCTTGACTGTACTTTCTGATCAGTATGCCATTGTTGCTTTTTATTGGAATAATAGCATTTTATAACCATTTCTGTGTAGAAGTGTTTCACAACCAGACAATTGTCTTTTCTTTCTTTTCAGTCTGAACCTGGAGAATTGGTCCCCAAGAAGGATATGAAGACGGGAGGATAGGGGTGAGGAGTAAGCTGCAACTAAGAGTATACCACAGCATATACGGCTACTCGCATTAAAGAAACTAATCCCAGTACTAGGGAATGTTTATAAATATTTTATTATTAAAATGTTTTTCGTTGCACCCCACAATCACACCATTGATGGTGTGATTGTGGGGTGCTACAAAAAAAGTTTTAATAATAAAATATTTTTAAACATTCCCTAGTATTGGGATTATTTTCCTTAACGCGAGTAGCTGTATATGCTGTGGTATGCTGTAATGAATTAAAAAGATATGGCACCACGGAAGCTCTGAAGCCCGCAAGTTTTGTGATTTGCAACTAAGAGTGTTCTAGCTAAGGGCCATGAGAATATAATGGAAATGAAAGGAGGAGAGAAGAGCTGGAAGACTAGCACCAGGAGATGGAGAGTGAGGATGAGGGGAAAAGTTGAAAATTGAAGATGGTAAGCAGCAGTTACAGACAGTCACAAACATTATTAAAGACACAGTTTTGGCACTATTGGCACGAGATTCCTGTGAAACGGTGAGTTTGTTTTGAACCGAAAGGTTCAAGCTGAGAACTGTATCAGACAAAGTTTAACTGTGTTGGTGTTTTTGTACATGTTTGTCACTTTACAGCAACTATCATTTTTGTGCATTTTTGGTCAGGAAAGGGATTTACATTATTTTTATCTGAATACAGCACAAGTCACAACACTGTTCACATTTTATATATATATTATTAGTCACTAATTGTTTTTATTTACATTTCACTAATTGACGTGGGCACTTTTTGAAAATTTTAATTAACCAGGCATAGGACATTAATATTAAGGGATTGAACATTTGATGAATCACATAAACTGTTCAGTATGGTTATGTAAAAAGGGTATAGGATCAAAACATTAGTATGCAGCAAGGCAGCTTTGAGGACGTGAACGTGGAGGCAAATGTTTGGGAGTTAGCATGCCAAAGAGGTTAAGTACATTGGGAGCAAAAATTATGAAATCTTTTGGCTGAGTCAAATACTCTCTTTGCCATGAGCATATAAGAACTTTTAAAATGTGTTGAACTAAGTAAATGAATCCTGAAGTAAAGAAAAATTGTTATATTTTCATGGAATTGCTAAATAACTATAGAGCTTAGAAACTCAGTAGAGCTATTCTGGTGTCTTACTTGATAAAATATGAGTGTTTGAAGGAACAAATTTAGCTCACTTCCTCAGTCGATAAGCTACTGATTGGCAGTAACTATATCAATCTATAAATCTCATCTGTAAGTGAGAGAGAGTCCTCTCATTCCTTTTCTGAAATAGAATTTCAACTAAGTTGTAACTTGCAATTATATTGCACTTTATGTGAAAGAAAAAACAAATATAAAATATTTTTTTTACATAAGTGGTTTAAAAAATGTAAGAGAATAATGGAGTGATAATGGAATAGATTTAAATGATTTAAGTGAGTATTAATTTGATACTTCACATAGGGATTCAGCTTATGGATATTTTTTTTCCCTGTTGCTCTAACTGGGCAGGATTTAAGGACCTTATAACTACTATGGTAGAAATGTACAACTGAAATATTGTTGCAGTGGAGAATGTTGGATTTGGAAACTTCCTATCTTTGTTTATAGTCTGCAAATGAGAGCAAGACCAAGAACAAGAACAAGAACGGATATCAGTGGATATAATATGGTGGTATATTTAAGGTGTAGCTGATGGATAAGGGCAAGTGGATGAACTTAAAAAAAAATAATTTACATAGTAACATAGGCACTAACAGCAGATAAGGACAGCTTGACCCATCTAGTCTGCAACAGCGGCCACTGACCCTACTTGGTCACTGGCTTTTGCCTCTGTTTCTCACCACTAGAGTTCCATTATGCACATCCCATGCATGTTTGAAACTCCCCACTGTGCTCACTCTCACCATCTCCTGGGGTAGGTTATTCCAAGTGTCCACCACCCTTTCCATGAAGAAAAACTTCCTCACATTCCCCCTTATCCTGCTCCCTTCTAAACTCATATCATGCCTCCTCATCCTTGTGCATCTCCTATACTGAAAGATGTCTCCCACCTGGACTTTGTTCAAACCCCTAAGATTCTGAATTTAATCATCTTAGAAGTTGCCTGGATGGGATAAGATTGCAACACACTTTTCAAGTTTCCTTTACATGATTTTTAGTGAACCTATTTATAATTTAGAAAATTACTTATTTTTAAATCAATGTGGGACATTCTTGAAAAAGGATAATTAGCAGTGGAAACGGGGTTAATTTATCCATCTGTGTATTTTAAGATCTTTTTCTGCCTTAAGTATTTTGATAGCACTACTTCTATTTATAAAACTGCTTTGAAGATTGACCAGATGCCTGGAAAAAAGGAAAATGTAATACATTAACAGGTTATTAAAAAAATCTAGCAGTGTACTATACTGCATTAATAAACACATCAAGAGTAGGAACAAGGAAGTACTGCTCCCTCTCTATACATCTCTGGTACACCCACATGTTGAATACTGTGCCCAGTAGTTCTGGTCACCTGGTGGCAAAAGGGAGATACAAGCCCTAGAAAGAGTTCAGAGAAGGGCAACCTGTAGGATTAAGGAGGTTAATGGATTAGACTATCAAGCAAGACTCGACTACCTGGGGTTGTATTCCTTGGAATTTCATCGATTGAGGGGAATCATGTGCTTGATCTATAGCACCCTAACTGACTTGCAGCTTTGGGAACAGGTGGGCCTTGTGTATAGGGAACAGGTTTGCAACACCAGAGCCCACCCCTTACAGTTAGAAAGAGAAAGATTTAATACCATGAAAAAGAAGCATTGGTTCTCTGTCAGGGTGACTAAAGTCTGGAATGAGCTTCCATTGGAGGTGGTGGCTAGCAGTACTATGAACAACTTTAAGGCACAACTGGATGCTCACCTTGTTGCAAATAACATAATGGGGTACTATTGACACTAACAGCGAGCTATAATGGACCTTGGTCTTAATAAAGCTCTGCATAACTTATGAAACCTATTAACTGCCCCCCCCCAAAAAAAAAACACAAGAACTAGAATACAAAGTAAAAATGATAAAACTGACAAGTTGGGAAAAGATTAAAAAAAATCTTTATCTGCATTCATGATAAGAAAAACATGATTTAAGTGGGTATTCATTTGATACTTCACATAGGGATTCAGCTTATGGATAATTTTTGAATTTTTTCTGTTGCTGTAACTGGGCAGGATTTAAGAACGTTATTACCACTAAGGTGGGAACTTACAACTAGTATATAGTTATAGTGGAGAACATTGGATTTGGAAGCATCCTGTGTTTGATTGTAGTCTGCAAGCGAGAGTCTAAATGAGAACAGATATCAGTGGATGTAATATGGTACAGCTGATGAATAATGACAAGTAGATGACCTTTTAAAAACAAAGAATTTAATCATCTTAGAAGTTGCCTGGATGGGGGTGAGATTGCAACAAACTTTTAAAGTTTCCTTAAAATGATTTTTAAGGAACCTATTTATAATTTTGAAAATTATTTTTAAATCAATATGAGACATTCTTGAAAAAGGATAATTAGCAGTAGAAAAGGGGTGTATTTATCCATCTGTGTATTTTAAAATCCTTTTCTGTCTTAAGTCTTTTGATATCACTACTGCCATTTATAAAACTGCTTTGTATATTGACAAGATGCCTGGAAAAAAGGAAAATGTAACACATTAACTGCCCCCCGAGAAAAAAACAAGAACTAGAATATAAAGTAAAAATGGCAAAACTGACAAGTTGTGAAAAGATTTAAAAAACTCTGAATTACTTTGTCACACCGGGTAATCAGATAGAATTGATAGCTAAAGACAAGTGTATAAGAATGAAAAGGGCCTTAATCCTTAATTGTTCATCCTCACCAGTTAGGTCAGTAAGGACACTACCTACAAATATGGACCAATTATTAGTGGAAATAACAGAAATGAAAAGTGAAGGGGTAAGAGTTATTAAAGAGGGTATGATCTCACAAAAGGGTTTATAAGTCAAGAATACAGATCAAAAAACAAAAGAAACTGGTCTGGTAGGAAAGATGGGAAAAAAACCAGCATACGTAATGGATATAGGAATCTCAACTTAGAGCAGAAAATGTGAACAGGTGAGGAAGATTCCTTGAAGGGGGAAACCACCATTTATACACAATTTTGATAATTTAATTTCACCATATGTGGCCCAATTTAGTTTTGAACCCCCCTCTAAAGCACAACCTGATATACTTCATATATGGGAAGAGGATGAGGAATATATATCTGATATACCTCATTTTATATATATATATATACCAAGAAAAGCACGTAATAATGAAGCCTATTCGAAGAAAGCAAACTTATGAGAGCTGGATATTAATATGCTGATTATGGGGTGGAAAGATTAACAACTGTATATGAAGCAGAACAACAATTTATTAGGTCAGATGATTTCATTATTAACAATAACAGTAGAAGGGAAGGGGTCAAACACAAACAGAAATAGTGAAAGAAAAACAGTATGTATTGAACAAGGAGAAAGGTGCGGATAAGAATTCAAATATGAGTTAAATTAGGAGAATAACAGAAAGAATTGCATTACAGGAAGAAGGGGAATTGCAAAATCGGTTTAACAATTAAACAATGGTAAAAGCCAGGATGCAGGCATGAAATCAGAAGTAGTGGCAACAAAGCAGTGTAAATGCAGTTGTAGAACAAAAACTAAAAAGGACCAACAGAAAGAGATGTTGATCAGAAGAGACAATGGCCAAGATAAGGCAGAGGGAAATGGGAAAAAAGAGAATGAAAAAAAGAGAAACAACACTAAGGGATAGCCTAGGAAGCTTAAAAAAGCACCAAAAAGAAATAGTAGTGGAGACCACCATGGAAGAAAAAGAAAGCAGAGAAAAGGACATTTTGAAGGGAATCAGATTACCAATACTATTTTCAAAGGGGATTCCTAAAATTTGGAATGAATCAAGGGAAACACCAAGAATAATGACATATAATCTATGTAAAGGTATATTAGTTACCAAGTTCAGATGGAACTTCATCAGGATGGCCTACAGGTATAAATGTGGGGAGTCATGTGGTATTACATGCATTACCCCAAGTAGACCAGATATAAGAAGGGAACTGATAAAAGTCTATCAAGAATTTATACCATTAAGCATTAGATTAGGTGATACTTCAAAAACAGTAGTAAATAGAAGCCTAAAACAGTGCAGCAAGGAAAGTAATATCAATGAAAAAGAGGAGGATGTAACAGATGGAGTTAGAAAAGGGAAAGGGGGGGGCAGTTACATTACACAAAGTAATTCCCAAAAACTAGAAAAGAATAATGGAATTTGTAAACCCCACAGAAACAATATATACATTGAGTGAGGGTGATGAATATGCTTTGTGGCATAAAAAAAAGTTAATAAGAGATTAGAAGCAGAAGGAGCTCCTCATAAATAATAGTCTGGTATTGTCAGAACAGGAATCAATGCTAGACTGTGATAGTTCAATAGCATCAGGTGAGAATGAAAAAGAATCAGAAGTAGAATATGAGGAATCTATGGAGACCATTAATACAAACTGACTTTGGAAGGACACAATGATCCAGCTTATTTGTTGGAATACTGCAGGATAGAAAATAAATATGAGGATTTGACAAGAAAAAAGGAAATTTCACAGTATGATATTATTGCATTGCAGGAAACATGGTTGAGAGGAAAAGGGTTTTATATCATAGGCTTCATTGGATATGCTATTCCAGCAGTCAGATCCTATGTTAGAAGCAGAGCAAAAGGAAGTTTAACAAATAATTTTGATGTCAAGCTCTGTATTTACATTTGCCTATAGATTAGACACAGGAAACCTGTATTTTGTGATTGTACAATATGTGTAAAAAAACTCTGATGAATCAACATTTCTAGCTGTAAATTCATGTTTTCCACCACACAAGGGTAAATCATATGTCTCAAATCCAATAGATCACCCTAGCTGGGCAATGCAACAAATAAGTAACCAACATTCAAATAAGATGACCTTGTTATTGGGAGATATTAATTAAGAACTGAGGAATTACAAGAGATTTATGAACAACACTGGCACCTAGATGATATATACAAAATTCCTTTAAGGAAATGAATGGATGCTAAATTTAGCATATATGGTAAGAAATTAATGACTGTCTTAATGGCAAATATGCTAAGGGTCCTGAATGGGCATGTGACAGAAGATAGAAATGGAAATATTAAGAAATGGGGGTTTCATTTTAGACCTGTATAAAATTGCTGTACAGTACAACCTCGATTATCTGAACCCAAATTTTCCAGATCTTCTGATTATCCGAACTCTGACATTGTCCCCCAACTCTGGTTTGTCTAATGTTTTGGATCCTCAATTATCCGAACAAATCTGATGTCTCCCAGCATGTTTGGCTAATTGAGGTTGTACTCTATTTCATTTTAACATGGTAGTGAGTATGCATGTTAAAGAGTCAAGAGAGAGTGACTGCTTACCTCTGGCAATCATGGTTAAAAAGAATATTAGAAAACAGAAAAACGTAACTATGAAAGACCATATAGAGGACAATATCTGCATTTATGATAAGAAAAACATGAGTGAGTATTAATTTGGTACTTTACATAGAGAAGAAAAAGAAAGCAGAGAAAAGGAAATTTTGAAGGGAATCAGATTGCCAACACTATTTTCAAAGGGGATTCCTAAAAGTAGGAATGAATCAAGGGAAACACTAAGAATAATGACATATACTCTATTTAAAGGTATACTAGGTGCTAAATTCAAATGGACTGACATCAGGATGGCCTACAGGTATAAATGTAGACATCATGGGATTACATGTATTACCCTAAGTGAACCAGATATAAGAAGGGAACTGATAAAAGTCTGTCAAGAATTTGTTCCATTTGGCATTAGATTAGATGATTCTTTAAAAACCGTAGTAAATAGAAGCCTAAAGCAGTGCAGAAGGGCTAAAACATAGAAACATAGAAAGTGATGGCAGAAGGGGGCCCCAAGGTCCATCTAGTCTGCCCAAGACCCCTCCCTTAACTGCTATTCAGTGTTATGATGCTTTTGTATTTATCTCAAGCATTCTTAAAAGCCCGAACTGTTTTTGCCTTCACCCCCCACCCCCAGAAGGCCATTCCATGCATTGACCACCCTCTTAGTGAAAAAGAACTTATGTGTGTTGCTCCTGAACTTGTCCCCCCATTTTCATAGCGTGCCCTCTAGTTCTTGTAAAACTCTTGACCTGAAATAGGTCCTGAATCTGTATCCTATTTATTTCCTTTATGTACTTCAAGGTCTCAAATATGTCTCCCCTCTCCCTCCATTGTTCCAATGAATAATTGTTGAGATCCCTCAACCTTTCATCATATGTTTTCTGCTGCAGTCCTTGTTCCACCTTTGTGGCCCTCCTCTACACCATTTCCAATCTCTCTCTCTCTCTCTCTCTACATCTTTTCTAAGATGTGGTCTCCAGAACTGCATGCAGTACTCCAAGTGTGGTCTTACCAGTGATCTACAGAGTGGCATCATGACTTCCCTCTTTCTATTGGTAATCCCCCTTCCTTTGCATCCCAGCATACCATTTGCCTTTGATGATGCTCACCCATTGATCTCTCTCTCTCTCTCTCTTGCTTTGTGACCTCTAATTTAACACCCCCATGAGGTATTCTTCTCTAGGGCTGCCCTTTCTTAGGTGCATGATCTTGCACTTCTTTTCATTGAATCTCAGCTGCCATGTTCTTAACCATATTTTCAGCTTTTTGAGATCTGCCCTTATCCTATCCACCCCCAGGAATGTTGATCCTAGTGCATATATTCGTGTCATCAGTGAACAGTCTCACCTTGCCCTCTAATACTTCAGATATGTCCCCAATGAAGACATTAAAGAGGATGGGACCCAACACCGACCCCGGCAGCATGCCACTAGGCACTTCTTTTTCTTCCGATAAGGTGCCACTTACCAGTACCCTCTGGGTTCTCCCACTCAGCCAGCTTCTTATCCAGTTTACCACTTTCTGCTCAACTCCCTTGCTGGCAAGCTTGTTCAGCAGCCTTCTGTGTGGAACCGTGTCGAAGGCTTTGCTGAAGTTAAGGTATACCACATTCACAGCACTGCCTTGATCCACAGTTTTGGTAACCCAGTTGAAGAACTCTATTAGGTTTATCTGGCATGATCTTCCTGTGGTAAAACCATGCTGTTTTGGGCCTAATGTCCTGCTTTCTTTAGACGTGTAAAAATTCTTTCCTTGAGTAGGACTTCCATCATTTTGCACACAATTGAAGTGAGGCTAACTGGGCGGTAGTTGCCTGTGACATCCCTGCTACTGCTCTTATGGAAAGGGACAACATTTGCCCTTCTCCTGTCCTTTGGGACCTCCCCTAGGTCATGCAACAGGTTGAATACTTCAGCCAGAGGTGTTGCAAGCTGTTCTCTTAGCTCCTTAAGAATCCTAGGGTGAATGTCATCTGGCCCCATTGCCTTGTCTACCTTGAGTTTCCCCAGTTCATCTAGGACTCTATTTCATGTGAATGGTGTTGAATCTGCCTCCCAACTGATAGAGCCTCTTCCAACCAGGGTGGGCCTGCAACCATTCTCTTCCTGGGTAAAAACAGAGCAGAAGTTTCTGTTGAGGATTTCTGCTTTATCCTTGTCATCCTCTGTGTGCCCCCCCCATTCCCTTGTGATTCTGACTTTACCCTCCTCTCATCTTCCTCTTTTCTCTGATATATCTAAAGAAGGTCTTGTCCCCCCATTTGACCTCTTTAGCTATCCTTTCTTCTGTTGATGCCTTAGCTGCCCTTATTGTCTTACTTACTTCCCTCAGTTTCTCTTTGTATGTGTCTCTGTCCTTGTCACATCCAGTTACCTTATATCTCTTGAAGGCAATTCTTTTTTCCCTGACCCCGGTGGCCACCTCTGGGATTACTAGGAAGAAATGGACAAAAGGGGGCATGAAGCCCATCTTGATTGTCCCACACACCTGTGGATATCATTAAACCATTTTACGGTCAGCATAAAACAGTCTATCCAATGTAGTCTTGAATTCCAGGAAGCTGAGAGCTTCAACTCCTTCTTTAGGTAGCCTATTCTAGGCCTTTATAGTTCTTACTGTAAAGTAGTTGTCTCTTTTTGTGGTGCGAGCCCTAGGTACAACTCATTTTCTGCAGTGGGATCTAAGGTTATCTCTAGTGTTACTATATGTGATACCACATTGTTCCATAAGCTCAGGTGATTCTAGTATTCTGTGTAGCATCAAAAGGTCCCCATCTCTGTCTTCTTAGTTGTAAGGAGAACAGACCAGTTTTTTCTAGTCTGGCTAGATAAGGAAGTCCCATTAAATATGGGATCAATTTAGTTACTGATTGTTGCACCCCTTCAATCATATTAATATCCTTCATGTGATAAGGTGACCAAGCTGGAGATCCATAGTCGAGTAATGGCCTCATATAACGCCTGTACGAGGGGATGATACACTGCTCAGATCTGCATACAAATGAATGTTTTATTCTTTTAATAAGGCCTCTTGCTTTGAAGGACACCTGTCTACAGTGATCAGTAGGGGTGAAAGAATTATTTATTTTAACCCCAAGATCCCATTCGGAGGTTACTGTATGCAGTAACTTGTTACCCAGAATGTAACTGTAGTTACAGTTCTTGGTACCATAATGAAGTACAACACATTTATTGATGTTACACTGCATCCCATTATTTTCTGCCCATTCTATAATTTTATTTAGGTCATTGACCATTGTCAAGTGCTTACTAAAGGTGTCAGCCTCACCACCTAGTTTTAAATCATCAGCAAATTTAACCAGGTTGTTATTAATATTGTTTTGAATGTTGCTAATGAATATACTGAACAAAGCTGGGCCCAAAACTGAGCCCTGCAGAACCCCACTAGTGACGTCTTTTTTTGATTGATGCAAGTTCATTTATTTTGACTCTTTGTACACGATCTTTAAGCCAGTTTTAATCCACCGTAACCATGAATGACTGAAGCCAAATTTCAACAATTTAGTGACCAAGGTAGTGTGCGGCACTTTATCAAAGGCTTTAGAAAAGTCCATCAGTATCACATCTGAAGAGCACCTTCTGTCGAGGTTAACACTAATCTTCTCATAAAAGGTGGTCAGGTTTGTAGTACAGGACTTTCCTTTTTTGGAACCCATGTTGCTTGTTGTCTGGAATACTTAAGTTGATTTTTCCCTGATCTAGTCTGACCTTTAAAAGTCTTTCCAGTATTTTACAAGGGGTAGATGTAAGGCTAATGGGCCTATAATTTTCAGGTTTAGTTTTATTTCCCTTTTTTAGTATAGGTGTCACATTAGCTGATCTCTAGTCAGATTGTACAATCCCACTTTCCAGGGATTTATTGAAAATAATGGTTAAAGGGAGTGCTAATGTATGAGATCCAGCTTTTAATAGCTTGGGATGTACATTGTCCGGACCGGGGTGGTGATTATTTTAACATTCAGCAGTTCCTGTTGTACCTCAGTCATGGATAAATTATAATGACTATTTGAAGCATTAAAATTAATGTTAGAACCATCTACTTTAGGGGCGAATACTGAGCCAAAATAGTTATTAAAGCTGTTAGCCATTTCGACAGGATCGCTTACCATGTTTCCATTCTCATTGACAGATTCTATGGTGTTGGGTGGTACTCTATTAGAGTTTATGTATGAATATAGTAATTTGATAACTTTGCTATGTGCAATGTTAAAAACCATTTTATATCTTGCTTTCCTAATCATACTTTTCAATGATTTTTATGTTTGCTTGCACACATGTACAAGAAACATAGTGCCATCATCTGAGTTTTTCAGAGGTGTGTCAGCATCTTCCAATTCAGTCAGTGTGTTTGCAGGCATGGTCACAGTTCTCCAATCACTGCTGAAGCTGTCTATGACAGCAGTTGAAAATGCAGTGGCATACAGTTGAAAGAGGGAGCTACGCTCAGTGAGCAGCCCCTCCCCCACACACACACACAGATCAACTGTGTCAGTTGCCTGACAGGATGGTGTAGTCTTGTCTAGCTTAAAGAGACAAGCCACACATCATTACTTTAATAAACTGTTCCTGCCAAAGCAGGACCACCAAAAATGTGGGTGCCTAACAGTCCTTACACCGCCAGCTCTCAAAGCACACCTTCATGGACTCCATGGGTTCTAATCCTCAGAAGAAAAATACCTCAGCATTTGATGTGAAAACTCAGGCTTAGGTTGTATGTGTAATTCCAAGCGTTTTCTCTTACTAGACTCTGTCAATGTGAACTCCCCGCTGCTAAAACCTTTGCAAACGAACTTGAGCGTACTGTACTGCCTGCAGCTGAAGCAAAGAACTGCCAGAATGCACAAAGGAGAACATACTGCTATGCATTTCAGCAGCAGCCAGTGGGGGAGGTTGTCATGACTGAAGCACTTTAATGCACCTTTTAGTGCTGTCATATACACACCCCTGTGTGGTAATTCACTAAACTGCACACTTAGTCTGGTAATGCAGCTTCAAAATATTTTTCTCTGAATTGCCGTGAGCTGGCATTTAGATAGAATCACACAGCTCTTTCTCAAATCAGATGCTCAATGAAGTCACATCACCCGTGATCCTAAACATCTTAGGGTTGGACATGTGCCTAACAAAATAAGCGAAAACTGGGTAGAGAAAAGAAAACACAAATTCAACTGTAGCTCACAATCGAATCCACCCTTTTCTCCGGTGAATCTGAAGCAGCCTAACAGCCCACCCTGGGTGCTCATGCACTCCCTCCACCCGCACAACATATGGCCGGCGGGGTGCTGTTATATATCATAATTTCCTGATCCTGTTGCTGCCACCATACTGATACAGTAATACTTTTATGGCTCAGCTTGCTTGACATTAGCTGAATTATAAATGGCATCCCTGTTTGGCGCTGGTGCGAATATGGTGGTGCTCAAATTTTAAACCAAGTATTACATGCAGATATGATGTTATTGACTCATGTCACTTACTATTTTATACATGTATTGATTTTTTTTCAATTCACTTTTGCTGACAGATGTTGATCGCAGGGATTCTGGTGTTACAATTCAGTTCAGCGACGTGTAACATCTTAGTGCAGATGCTAAGTAACTGTTTTAAAATGCCGAAAAAGTTAACAGTCATGAAAATGCATGAACTTATTTCTTCAGTGTCTGGAGCTGTAGTGGTGTTATTGGCAAGTGCATGTCCCTTTGCTCCAGATCTATCAGTGAGATGTCTATTCTGTGCAATGGACAGTGGCTGAATGTTATCAGCTGACAGTTTTTATTTCATTATCAACAGATAAATATTTAGGGCTTTGCAAATGCAACTTTGCTGGTAACACAGTTTCATGCCCCCAAGTGTCTCATCAGTTAGTGGTTATATCTTAACTGATGATCACAAAAAGTATGAAAAAGATTTGCCACTGAGTCATGTAAATGCCAATCCACCTAAGCACCTTTAGGCTGCAAACATAATTTGAACGTATAGGGATTCTGGACCGGTGTATCACTCCGTGGCACAGCAACAGTTAATAAGTGTAAGCACATTCTCAGCACATTGTTTCACTTGCCCCCTCTCCCCACTACGATCCTGGTCACCTGAAATAAACCTGACATTTTAGTATCTGTTTTACATCTTGGCTCAGTTAGGCAATCAGCGCTGTAAGAACATAAATGGACATATAAATGGGGACTATAAGAACATGCCATGGGTGCTTGTGCCTTATTCCAGCTGTGCAACATCAGCTTGAAGCTCAGGTAGGGCTTACTGTCTACCACTTTGTTCACCCCCCCCATGTACCTGTACCATTTCACATCCTCCCTGCCTTAGTCCAGCATGTGCTACATCAGCCTGAAGCTCTGCTAGAGACTTACTGTCTACCACTTTGTTCACCCCCCATTTACCAGCACCATTTCATCCTCCCTTGATCTACAGTGAGTGGATACCTCATTCATATGTCACAAATGCATGCACAAAAAAAAAGGTCTTCAAAAATTAAGATACATTTATTATGTTTTATGTTTGCTTGCACGCATGTTCAAGAAACATAGTGCCATCATCCGAGATTTTGGAGGTGTGTCATCCGCTCTTCCAATTCAATCGGTGTGTTGGCAGGCACGGCCCCTGTAAGTCAATGTATGCTGGAGCTGTCTATAACAAGCTCCAAAATGCAGTGGTATACAGTTCAAAGGGGAGCTACGCTTCAGTGAGCAGCGATAAGATATCGCTTGCTCATGCGCTCCCCCCCACTCTGAGCGTCTGGCGCCCCGCGCATGCACACACTGTATAGCAGACAGGGGTGCCCAATCCCCCGTCAGCTGTACTGCGCTCCCCCAACCCCCCAAAGCCTTCCAAATGCCACGCTGGGTTCCCACTCATGATATAGCCGGGGGGGTGCCCAATCCCCCCGTCGGCTCCACTGTACTCACCCCCCCAGTACTGGGTGCCATGCTGGGACCCCAGCCCAGCGTGGCAATCGATGCTTTGGGCGATGGGGGTGCCCAATCCCCCATCGACTGAATGCCCCCCAACCATCCTTGTGCCACACTGGGAGCCCACCCCAGCATGGCAAACGTCCCGTGTCGTCATTGGAAACAAAAAGAACACCTGTAAAGAAAAAACAGTCCCACGTAGTCTCCCTGGCCCCCTTCCCACAACCCGCACCCACCCACTGTGCACCCTGCCTCCCCACACCCCCCCTCACCCCATACTTACCTCTGGACCTCGGCACGATGATCTTTGGTGGACAGGGAACACGTCTGCACTCTTCAAAGCAGACCGCGAACTGAGGAAATGCCAGTAAGCTGTATAATGGGCTAGATAGGGGTTTTTCAACTTTGTTGCATATCTCAGACATTTTTTGGAATTTTTGCACCAAATTTTCAACATGGGGGTTTTTGGGACCCCTTCTCATGAATGATGTCACTGTCATGGCGTTATTCAGGCCCGAAGGGTGATTTCTCAGTCACTGCATGAAATCACCTTTGGGACCGATGTCGAAATGACACTGCCAGTGTTCTAGGTGGGCTCTAAGAAGCCTATTTTGAAATTTGGTTGAAAAATTTCAAAAGCGACGACTATTTCTGAGGTGTCGTTGCGCGGTTCCTCGCTTAAGCTCATAAAGTTACATAAATTTTCAATGTTTTCCTCCAAATTCTCAACATTGCCATTTTACACACCTTCTTATAAGTAGTACAGCTGTCATTTTCACATCTCACCCCAAAGCGTGTTTCCGCCCATGTGGCGCACAATGGTGCAGTCGAGTGCTAAATCAATGTACGGACAAATTAAGAAAATCACAGTGACACTGTTTATGAGCAGAGGTCTTAAAATGGCTGTTGAAAATTTGGTGAAAACATTCTAAAAATAAACTGTTTCTGATGCGTTACGCAGTTCTATGCATGCTCATAAGTTTGCAAATTTAATATTTTCACTCCAGATTTTCAACATTGCCATTTTATTACACTTACTTATGAACAGTGCAGCTGCCATTTTTCATATGCCGCCCAAAATGTGTTTTCGTACATGTAGCGCACAATGGTGCTGTTGGTGTGTGAAAGCAATGTTTGGAACAGATAAGAAAATCACAGTTACACTGTTCATGAGCAGAGGTCTTAAAATGGCTATGTTGAAAATTTGGTGACAAAAGTCCATAAATTGACTGTGTTACTAGTGAGCATTGCGCAGTTTCCACGCACTCTCGTAAGTTCATGACTTTATAATATTTTAAGTCCAGATTTTCACCAGTGGCATTTTTCCACACTGCCTTATTTACAGTACAGCTGTCATTTTTCACAACACGGACGAAGTGTGTTTTCACACTTTCAGTGCAGAGATGCGTGGTCGCTGTGGGAAATTATTGTTCGGGACAGATAAAGAAAATCACAGTGACACTGTTCGTGATCGGAGGCACCAAAATGCCTCAGTTGACAATCTGCTGTAAAAAAAATCCCCAACCTAATTAAATTACGGGTGTGTGTTGCACAGTTTCTATGTACACTCATGACTTCAACATTTTTTTAAATATTTTTACTGCAGATTTACAACATTTCCATTTTTTACACCTCCCCATGAACAGTACAGCTGTCAATTTTTACATCCTGTTCGGAATGTTTTTGCACTTGTGGTGCTAAATGCTGTAGTCGCTGGGCATAAGCAGCCTTTGGCTAAGAAACTGATATTCCCCCTGTTCATGAGGTGGGGTCACAAAAAAACCATGTTGAACATTTGGAGTGAAAATACCAACGAATGCCTGAGGTATTAGGGTTTCCAACCATAACGCCCAACCCTGTAAAGAATGACAGGCATCAGGGGTGTGACTTGGGATTCTTGCCTGTAATGCTCATACCATTTCACACCCTGCAGCCAGTGAGAAGCATTGAGGTATGCCTTGGAGTCTTCAGCCCCAAAGTTCACCCCATTCTCCTATATCACACCCATCCCACTATGTTTCCTAATGGAATGGGGTGCGTATAAGGACCAAAGACCCCAAGGAACACCGTGACACTTGCCAGTGTCTGCAGGGTGGGGTGTACTGAAATGGCGTGGCCGTTATGCCTGACGACCCAAAGGCACACCCCAATGCCTGTCACTCTCTGCAGGGTGGTGGTGGGGTTGGCTTCGGTTCAATACTTCACTGCCATTACTATTACGCAGCTCTGTAACTTCTACACTATCACTGCCAATGCCAGCAAGCAAACATTCGGCATTGACAAATGCTTGTTGTGCATTGACATAATATGCTTTGCTAGAAGCTGATGGGCACTGTTTATATTTCCTATATGTTTTAAGTTTAAGTTTTAGTTGTCTTCCAATTCCCAGAGTCATCCAGTTAGGTATCTTACCCTCTTTATTATATTTGTTTCTTAAAGGGACAAACTTATCAGCTGTGGAGGTTATAATATCCTTGAAGCACTTCCATGCTTCTTCTGTCTCTAAATTGAGGAGTAATCTGAGTCCGTCTATATTACACCTCCCTAGAAAACCAGAGTGGTTTTCTTCTCTTCTCTTCTTTGCTTTACTCACCTCTTTTAGACACTGATTTGAGGCTTCTGTTATAACCCTCTTTATATGTGCCCAGTACTCCTCCACCTCCCCTCTTTTTATTTCCTAGGCTATTTTTAGGATACTAGTTCATTGTATCAAAGTTTGCTCTCCTAAAGTCTAGTACTTTAGTTTTTGAGTGTCTAGTTTCTTCTGCCATATTTACCTGGAACCACAGCATATGGTGATCACTTGATCCCAGGTGGCTCTCAATTTCTCCTTCTGAGATACTTTCCCTGTTGGTGAGTAGTATGTCAGGGACTGCTTCCCCCCTTGTTGGGTCTCTCACAAGCTGTCTCAGGCCTGAACCCCTGAGAGCTTTTAGGAAGTTATTGCTCCCTGTTGAGGCTGCTGTGTAGGTACTCCAATGTATATCTGGCAAATTGAAGTCACCCACCACAATCACCTCTCCCTTGTCAGTCATCCTATGCATGGTTGCGATGATCTCCTTGTCCCCCTTCAAGCCCTGTACTGGGGGTCTGTAAGTTACTACTACCCAAGTCAGCATGCCATTTTCAGTCTTGAGTGTCACCCAAAGTGCTTCAGATTCAATCTGAGCATTTTGGATCATTGTGGTGCTTATTGCCTCCCTCACATACATTGCTACCCCCCCTTTCTCCCTTTCCTTTCCCTCTGGAAGAGGCTGAAACCCAGGATTGTTGTTTCCCAGTGATGGTTATCATTGAACCAAGTTTCAGTGATGGAAACCCAGCCCAGATCTGCCTCTGTAATGATTCCAGTAAGGTCAGTTACCTTGTTTGTGAGACTCTGTGCGTTGGTATACATGGCTTTCCAAACACGGCTTACCCTGTTTTTTGTATCTTGTCTTTTGTTTGAGTCCTTTTTTATAGTGCCCTGTAAATGGTCCTTCTGTTCTGCAATGTTATCGCAGAATAATTTGTGTTTTGGGGGGAAGCAGCAGGGCCATGTGGTACTGCCTCCCTTTCCCAGCCTCTAGTTTAAATGTCTCATGAATACATCAAACTTGTGCTCTAATACCCATACACCTTCTTTAATTAGGTGCAATCCATTGGACCCGAAGAGACCCCTGTCCCAGAAGTCCCTCCAGTTTCTAATAAAAAAGTGGCCCCTCTCCAGGCACCAACTCTAGAGCCATGCATTTTGCATACCTTCCCCTGTCTCCCATACTGGAAGGACCTCAGAGAAGACAACGATAGGAGAGTGGGTGGCCAGTTCTTCACCTAAGCTTGCTATGTGTGTTTTGGTCTCCTCTACATTTAATTTGCAAGATTGTTTGTTCGTAGGTGGATGAAAACACCTGCGCACTGTCTTTCCTTGTGAAGTATCCTATTTATACAGTCAGTATTCCTTTTAGCAGAAGCTCCAGGTAGGCACCTGACCACCACATGTGTACCAGTGGCCTGACTTAGTTGGGATTCCAGTCCTCTGATCATGTAATCCCCTATTATGAGTACTTTCCTGTTACTTGTGGTGTCTGGCATCCTGGTTACACCACCCTTGCCCTTTCCATTTGAGTGCCGTAACGGTGATGTCCTGGTCCTGTATTGTTATCCTTGGCCATTGTAGCTGCTAAAGGAATGAATCTGTTAACCATTTTGATGGGTGTCCCCTTGGTTGGGGACTACTGGTGGGGCCTGCGTGGTTTGCCTCTGTCATTTTTTACTGCCTGCCACTCCCCTCAAAGATGCTTTCTCTGGGGTAGTGGGGTGCTTCCTGGTTGGAAATGAAATGGTGGAGACATTGAGGGCTTGCTGTTAAGTAGTAAGTTTTGAAGGTGGAGGATGTGGTCCCAGGCCTCCCTGAACTGAGATTTTAATCCTCCTATGGTCCAACATGTGGAGCAGTGCCCATGTCCCTGTATGTGTGCCCTCAGAAAGGATGCTCTGCACCAGTGGCAGTTAATGATGTCCATACTCCCCAAAGACATAAAATGTGGATTAAAGAAAAAATAGATTTTTTTTAAATATTTCCATTCTTCTTCTATTGCTCTTTCCCCCTACTCTGATTCGCTGTCTGCATTCTTTATATTGTATTTTGTTCTATGAAAGGGTCAGCCCTTCACGTGTTGTTAAAGTATCACCATTTGGATTCTTTAAATGTCTCCTGAATGTTCTGTATCTGCCATGTATAAGGAAGTATCCTCTGTTGGGAGCCTATAAAGGCAGAATAGCTGGGGGTGGGTGGGGATTGGGGAGAGAAGGTGGGAATTACCATCCGGTCCCTAGGGAAAAACAGTCAGCCTCGCCAGCACCGTGGATAGAAAGAAAAGTTTTAGTTCTCTGCAAACCTACTGGCAGGATGAAAGAGAGTACCCTTTGAGCCCCACAGTTAAGGAAGACACGTGAAATCAGGTATAGCAAAAAGCAGCACAAAAGTCCACACTTGTTTATAATGCCATCAGAGAAGAAAAACACAAGCCTGCACAGCTAAATGAAAACAGAAACTAACTCAAAGACCTGCAGAGCTAAAAATGTGAAAATACACAAAGCCCTCTCTGTATACCTCCCTTCCCCCCAGCTTTCCATTTATTGTAGGGAATACTCAGGCAGCCGACCGCATTGCTCTGCTTCTCTGTCCTCCGACTGCTTGTCCTGTTGGCCAAGCCCTTTTAAACCCCTTGGTTTCAGCATGCTTACAACATGACTTTTGTTGTGGACCCCTTTGTATGGTATTGAAGATGGCAGGCAGGAATTACTCTCCAATCCCTAGCAAAAACAATAAGCCTCCCCGGCTCCGTGGACGGAAAGAAAAGTTACAGTCCTCTGCAAACCTACTGGATGGACAAAAGGAAGTATCCCTCATGCCCCACAGTTAAGGAAAAACAAGTCTAATCAGGTGTAGTAAAAGACAGCACAAAAGTGCACACTTCTTTACAATGCCGTCGGATAAGAAAAACACAATCCTGCAGAGCTAAATGAAAGGAGAAACTAACACAAAAGCCTGCACAGCTAAAAATGAGAAAATACACAAAGCCCACTCCATATACCTCCCTGCCTCCCTGCAGTCCATTTACTGCAGAGAACACTCAGGCAGCTTACCACGCTGTTCTGCTCTTCTCTCTGGTGGAGTTAAAAAAGGGAAAAGGGAGGGGGAGGCAGTTATATTACACAAAGTAATTAAAAAAAACTAGAAAAAACTAACGGAATTTGTAAAGCCCACAGAAACAATACATATATTGTTTGAGAATGATTAATGTGCTTTTTGGTATGAAAGGAAGTTAACAAGAGGTAGGAAGCAGAAGGAGCCCAGCTTAAATAACAGTCTGGTATTGTCAGAATAGACTGTGCTAGTTCAATAGCATCAGGTGAGAATGAAAAAGAATCAGAAGTAGAATATGAGAAATCTATGGAGACCATTAATACAAACTGACTTTGGAAGGAAATAATGATCCAGTTTATTTTCTGGAATACTGCAGGGCTGGAAAATAAATATGAGGATTTGGCATGGAAAAAGGAAATTTCACAGTGTGATATTATTGCATTGCAGGAAACATGATTGAGAGGAAAAGGGTTTTATATCCTACACCAATCCCTCTCCTTTTTCTTACCCAAAGTGACTCCAAAAGCATGCCTCAACTCCCTCAATTGTTGCACTTATGTTCAAGACATTGAAATATTGCCTTTATTGTAACCTTGAATTTCATGTCTACTTTCTCTGCAGTGCACCCTGTACTACCTGACTATATTGTACTGTTTCTGTCTACTGGGTTGCCCCTGAAAAAGGGACCTTCGGGGCGCAGTGGGCCTACCCAGTCATCAAAATTCAATAAACAAATAAATATCCTAGGCTTCATTGGATATGCTATTCCAGCAGTCGGTTCCATGTGAGAACAGTGATTGCAAAACCGTGATCGCCGTTAGGGTGAGTGTGCATTGCTGAAAAACCAAAACAGCGTGTACACTGCCAACATGACAAGTAGGGTGATACTGCCTTCATTATTTATGTCTTGAGGGCTGTGCCCCCCACCATAAAAAAATCCAACTCGGTGGGTGCGTAATAGGAGAGGGGAGAACTTTACAAAAAAAATTACTCCTGCTCATACAAAAGCACAAATTATTGTGCTCCTCCCCAGCCCTGAACCCTGCACTCTCCCACTGTAGCCAACCCACCTCACCACCACCATGCCACACTGCCAGCTCGGCAGCCTCTCACTGCAATACCTCCCACATACCTTCCCTCCTCTTCCATTCCTGTCCTGTGCTTCCGGTCGCATTCTTCTTCGCCTGTCACTACCCTTTCAGGGCAGCTCACATTCCAGGCACTGAGACTGAGTTGCTCATATTTGAGTCGCTCAATCTCAGTTGCTGTATGAACGGTATACCCCAGCAGTCAGATTTTATATTTGAGGTACAGCAAAAGGAAGTTTAAAAACTTTGATTTCAAGCTCTGTATTTATATTTCCCTATAGATTAAACATAGGAAGCCCATATTTTGTGATTGTATGTGTAAAAAACTTTGATGAATCAACATTTCTAGTTGTACATGCATATTTTCCACCACAGAAGGGTGAATCATGTGTCCCAGATTCAATAGATCACCCCAACTGGGTAATGAAACAAATAAGTAACCAACATCCAAATAAGACAACCTTGTTATTGGGAGATTTTAATACAAGAACTGAGGAATTACAAGAGATTTATGAACAAAACTAGCACCTAAATGATATAACCAAATTCCTCTAAAGTAATCAGTGGACACTAAACTTAGGCCTGGTAATTCAGAGCACTTGTGCATGGCGCAACCAAGATGCACCAGCGCAAGTGCGAAGATGCACTCCCAAGCGATATTCAGAGGGAGCCATGGTGCAGCACAAATCCCAGTGCACCAATACGCAATGATAATGTATGCAGCGTAAGTGCAGGGAGTGTTCCTAGGAATATGCATTGCAATGGAATATTCTACCGGGAAGTCATGGTACAAGTCTGGAGCAAACCCAAGATGCCCCAACCTGACTTGCTGCTATAAAAACAGGGCTCAAACAGACAGACAGCAGTTGCACCAAGAGTGAAGGGGGGGGGAGAGAGTGAGAGCGAGAGAGAGAGACACACACACACACACACACACACAGACAGACAGGGCAACGAACACAGAGGGAGAGAGAGAGACAGAGAGGTGGAGTGGGAGAGGGAGAGAGGGGCAGAGAGAGAGAGAGAGAGAGAGAGAGAGACAGACACACAGAAACAGGGCAGCAGGGCCACAGACAAGCAGCAAACCATCCAGGGAGACACACAAAGAGAAAGAGGGATGAACAGCGTGCTGTTCCTGATGGAGGCGGTAATGAGGGGTGTGAGGATGCAGAAGGAACAGGCATGTGGCTGATGAAGGTCCCAGCGGCAGTATGCCCAATACAGGTGGTACCGTGCCCACATCACATTCGATAACTATAGCAACACAGAGATTGTGGGCTGGTACCACCTGAACAGGGCCATTCTGAGGCAGCTCTGTGAGCTGTGCAGTGATGAGATGCAGGCACCCACCAAACGTAGCCATGCCATGTCCGAGGAGACTAAGGTGACTGCTGTCGTGTGTCTGCTCACCACAGGCACCTTCCAATGACCAGCAGGGAACACTACGGGCATCACCCAGTTGGCTACGTCCCGTCTTCTCTCACAGTTCCTCAACACCCTGCTGCCACGTGCTTTGGAGTACATACATTTCCCCAGCACACATGCGGAGTGTACAGCAAACATGCAGGCCTTTCACAGGATTGCATGCATGCCTGGCATGTTAGGGGACATTGATTGCACCCACGTGGGCATCTGCATGCCACCCGGCCCTGTGGGCATTGCGTACATCAATAGGAAGGGGAGCCCAATCATCAACTGCCAGGTGGTGTGCAATGCTACGGGGCACACCATCAATGTCTGCACCACACACCCTGGGAGTGCACATGATGCATACATCTGGCACAGCTCTACGCTGTGCCATAGGTTTGAACGTGGGGACATCTCCACAGACCATCTAGTGGGTGAGTATGGCACAGGCCAGGGGTGAGGGGCATTGCAGAGCTGGGGTGGGGGTTGGCAGGGAGGCCAGGGACTGGGCAAGGGGTGCAGAACAGCAGAGCAGAGGGCTAACCATGTCAATCCCCACACAGGTGACAGTGCGTACCTGCTGAGGCCCTGGCTGCTCACACCCTACTGGCGTCTGTCATCCCTCCACAGAGGAATGGTACAATGAAGCACATGTCAACATGTACAGCATCATTGAGCATGCCTTTGGCATGTTGAAGGCATGATTCCATTGCCTAGACAGGTCAGGCGGTGCCCTACAATACAGCCCTTCAAAAGCCTGTGGCCTATTCCTAGCCTGCTGCATACTGCACAACATGGCTATGGACTGTGAGATAGCTGTCGAGGCTGAGGAGGGTGACAGTAGTGGGGACGACAGTGACAATGGACCAGAGACCAGTGGGGGGTATGCAGCCACCCCCTGGATGGAGGAACTCCTGACTTGGGCAGCAGGCCGAAGCCACCATGACACGGTTGCACCGGAACACTTTGGAGAACGCAGATAGGTGGTGTGACACACATACATGGGCCACATAGACCAGCACACCACACACATGCAGGGGTGTGCACAGTGGGAGGCATGCATAGACAGTGGCGCTACACAGGGGTGGGGTGGCAGTGGCACACACCAACACACAGCAACACACACAAGCTGCACAGGCATGTACACACACACACATGCAGTGAAACATGGTGTGGATCAGACGCATTGCACCAGTGCACAGGCACAACTGGTGCTAGTCTGCCCTCATCATGCCCACGCCACATGTTCCAGCAGCTGGCAGGCACATACAGGCAACATGCGGCATGACACGCATGCGAGTCACCACAGGTGTGACACACACACACACACCTCCCATGTGTGCACAAGGCAGCAGCAGCAGACTGCAGGCAGGGCGGCACACACCTCAGGGCCGCTGTGTGGCAGCATGGGCACCAAGGCCATGTGGGCGGCTGCACCGGGGCTGATCAGCAGCCACAGGCATTGGCCATGGGGGGTGTGTCAGATGCCCTCCCAGGGGTGGATGTGTGGGACTGTGACTGTGACCGTGTCCTCGCGGGGCTGTGTAGGCGGCCTAACAGGCCAGCCCCGGGCATGCCAGGGATGTCTACAGCTGAACCCCGTGTCCACTATGATGGTGTTGCCCGACACTGGGTCTGTGGGGTGGACAGCACACTGCAGGGGGTCCCCTGCGCATGGTTGTGCCCAGTGGCAGCCAGCAACGCAAAGCCATCCACAATGGCACCAGCAATGCTATCCATGGCTGCAGTCTTGGCCTTCTGCATGCGTGTTAGCCCCTTCATGTTCTGTGCGGTGTCCCTGTCCTGCTGCTCAGCCAGTTGGTGCACCTCCACCAGCAGTGCTCACACCCCAGTGGCAAGCAGCACCTGTTGCTCAATGGATGTCCGCAGCAATCGGGTATGCTCAGTCAGATGGGCTGCATGCTGTGGCACCTCCCTGGGATGTCAATCGTCAGTGGGTGACCTGCCACGCTGTCAAGTCCCCCTCTCTGGTGGGCACTGCACAGTGAGGTCTACAGGGGGAGAGTGTAAGGCAGGTGCACTGGTGGCAGACCCTGTGTCTAGCTTCCCAGTGTCACCCGCAGCCTGCTGCTGCCACCCATCCTACTGCTCCCTGCCACCTAGCACCTGCGTGGCCGCACCACCACTGATGCAGGGCACAGCAGTGGCACCACTCACCACTGCACCCCGCAGTGCCGGTGGGCAGCTGTGCAACTGCGGGCATGATGCTGGGCCCTGATGCTGCCTGTGATGCTGGCAGGGGCGACTCCTCCACGATGTTGCCCACGCTGTCCAGGATCATTGCCATGTCATCATTGGAGTTGGACCCACCCCGATCTGTGTCTCCACGCACAGCAGACCAAGGCTGGCATCCTGCAGGAACACATCCAGGGCCTAGTCCGACCCTAGGCCATGGACATCCATGGGCACCATTATGTCCAGCCATGGCCTGTCAGGGCCATGGATGCTGATGGATGTGGAAGGTCCATCCTCAGAGTCCATGCCACTGTCCTTTAGGGGTCATGGCCTCCACCGGGGCCCATCTGTGCCGGAGCTGCAAGAGAAGGAGGTATGTCAGTGATGCATCACCCCCATGTGCCCCACCAGGTACACTGCTGCCATTTGTGGCCAGCAGTGTACCATGCTCATTGGTGTGCACACGTGCATATGGCATGCGGGCCAGCAGCATGCACACTGGCATGCACGTGTACGCACCCTCAGGGCTGGTGCTTGAGCATGACCGACATACATACCATGCAGTGATGGGCTGCCAATTGTCTGGAAGTCCCCTTCAGGCACACCCTCCACTGATGTGCGATGGATGGTGGCCACCACCAACTCCTCTGTAGGCGTCAGTGTAGGTGCGTCCGGTGGCCCTCCGCTGGTGGCATTCCAGGTCACTCTGATGGCTGCTACCTTCTCCTTTATGCATTGCCTGTTCATCCTGACCTTCTTGCAGCACTCCTGTGCTGACCACTGGTGGCTGTTGTGCTGGTTGATGTAGGCCGCCACCTTGTCCCATCTGATGGCCCTATCATGTGGCGTGCCCGTGGCACCACTCAACAGGGCCTTCCTGTCGAGGTAGGCCTTGAACAGGGCATCAGTCTCTCCCTTTGTGAAGTTGGGCCTGCACTTGCATGCAGGCCCACCGTCATCGCCCGCTTTCTGTCCCGACATGTTGCCACCTGTGAACATGGACAGCACACTGCGTCAGCGGCAGCAGAGCCCTGGGCAATCCCACCTTACAGTGCTGCTGTCTCCCTGTGTTGCTGTGGCATCCAGCACTTACCTGTCACGGTTGCAATACCGGTCCATGGCCTGTGCTGTTCAGTGACACTTATCAGGTGCATCTCATGTACATTAGGTTGTGCGCAATGGTAATGATATGCTAATGCATCCCACTGTGCTGTGCATTGGCTGATGAGCTCATTTGTATAGGTCAGCAGAATATTGCAAAACTGCACTGTGTACAATCATGTTGCGCCAGAGCAAGCCTGTGGTGCAATACCTGTGCATGCATACTCTGCGTGCCTGCAGTGCACATGTGCGCTGTGTATCCCACGGTACAATCGTACACCCTGCATGGACTGTGCAATGCAGTGGCACTGCACAAGTGGTGCTGGGGTGGCTACGTGCATGCCTACACATCATGCTATGCACCCTATCGTGCACATGTGCATTGCGCGACGACTGGTGACCTCTGACCCACGGGTCACCTACGTGACCCCGCTAGGCACCAGCATTGTGTGCATGCCCATCATTGCACAATGGTCCCACATTGTGCATCCTGGCACACATCCACATGCTGTGCAATTGTGGCAGTGGTTTACATATCGTTCACCCTGCACATGTGGCAACCATGTGCGCTGTGCACTGCCATTTGCATTGCCACCTCAGATGTCAGCCATGGTGTAGGGCACTGGTTGACAATGAGTGAACTGGAGCAAGGTGGAGCTGGTGAACCTGGTGGCAGTTGTCCAGCCCTTTGAGGAGGCAACTGTTTGGGATGGTGCCACTGCAGCAGGCCAGGGGAGAGGTGTGGCAGTCAGTTGCTGTGGCCCTGGAGAGGACGACGGGTGTGCCATGCACACCTGAGCAGTGCAAGCACCACTATGGGGACCTGCAGTGGAGGACACCCACCCACCTCCGGAGGATGCAGGCACGTGTGCAGCATGGCGCCTTGCCACAGCCAGGTAGATGCTTGCATTGTGCCTGTCAGGCCATGTACAATACTGTAAAGTTGGCATTGCTGCCTGGCATGGGCTGCAGCGGGTTACATAGCAGTCCTGCCATGTGCAGCATGTCATACCTGGCTACCACATGTGTTGCAGACATGCTGGCATGCGGGCGACAGGGTGGACAGGGGCACGCACTGCTCATGGTAGGCTGTTGGGGGAGCACTGCTGGTGTGTTTGTGTACTGATGTCCACCTCTCATGTTTCCCTTCCCAGGACCAGAGGACCGCAGGAGGGCCAGGGTCAGGGCAGCGGTGGAGCAGGCCAGGGTGACGTGCCCCACTGACGGTAGGCAACCAGTGCCAGCAGTGCAGTCCAGTGTGGGTGAGTACTGTCATGTCATTTGTCACTGTACTTAGGGGGTGGCAGTGGGGTGAGGGTTCGGCCATAGTCATCTGTGCCATGTGCCTTGACAGCTGTGTGTGGTGCACAGTCCATTGTGCATGCCACAGTGGCCTGTATGTTTGCCACATGTCCCGGCTGTTGGTGGGGTGGGTATGCCCCTGGATGCCACCGGTAGTGCTGCTGTGCTGCTGTTGCTGTGTGCCATGTGGCTGACACTGTGTGGTCTGGTGGCCACTGTGTGGCAGCGTCCACCTCTTTGCACTAGCATGGCAGTCCATGCCATGGGCAGCCATTGTCCCCCCCTGTGGGGGTCCATACCAGACACTCCAGGGGTGTGTCCACATCTTGGCCATTATGCTCTGTGGGTGGGCATGGTTCTCTGGCCCATCTCACTGATTAGTTGTCTTGTCCAATGCCATAGGTGTTAGGCGAACAGCAGGTCGGAGGCTGAGGAGGGTCCAGACATGATTGCTGCGCCAGATCCTGACCATGGTGCAGAGGGTCCTGGATGTTTTGATGGTGATCCACCATGTGTCTACTGCCAGAAGGAGGAGATGGCATGTTGAGGGAGCATCTAGCCATGGACACTGCTAGCTGGACTGTATATAGCCCCTTTCACCCTTCTTGGCCCTGTTCCCCTACAGTCCCCTGTCCCATTGTACAGCCCCTGTTCCCTGTCCCCATCCCTCTTTGTACCTTCCCTGTCCCTGATACCTGTTTCTGTTTATGCATCTTTCATTTTTATAAAGCTTTACCAACTACATGCCTGTGTTTGTGTCTATTTTGCGGATGACGTGTGGAGCTATGCCGCAATGCTCAGGTCTCCATCCTTGGTGTTTGGAGGTGGGGCTGTGTGGTGCTACTGTGGTTCCCTGCTGTGTGCAGTAGTCTTTCATGTTGTGCTTGGGTTCCTAACCCAGTTTGGTGGGTTTGCCATGTGGCTTAAGGCTCGTCATGGGGCTGTGGTCAGGGGTGGGTGGCAGGTGTGTGCAAGGTGTTGCCACACTGCCATGGTCCTCCTTCTGGATCTGTCCCTTCAACTGGGGTGCAGGTGTCTGCATCCCCTGTTGGGCCCCCAGTCCTGTGTGGGCTGTCACCCTGCCTGGGTCCTGCGTCCTTCACTGCCCAGCGTGTGGGCTGCTTGTGCGCATGTGGGGCCTGGGTGTGTTTGGCTGCATGGTCCTGGGGGTGGATGTCCATTGCAGCATAGCGGTGGGTACAGCGGGCTGGCGGTTGGTGGTGGGGTGCTGTTGCCAGCTCTGTGGTGGCCATCCTCCCCTCGTGTCACCTGCTGGCCATGCCACGTGTGTGTGTTCTGGGTACTGGTTCCTGGGCATGCTACTGTCCATCACTGATGGACTGCCTATGGTTGCTGTGGTGCACAGTACCACTGCTAGTGGCTGTGTTCCATCACTTGTGGTCCATTCTTCCACCCTGCACTGTGCCTGTGTGTACTGGTGTGCCTTGCTGGCATGGTCCTGTGGCCATTGTCATTGTACATCCCCGGCTGTGTCCCTGGGTCAGTTGTCTCTGCACTGCCCCCCCCCCCACTGTTGTTGCTCAGCTTTGCTAGGTGCTTCCACGGTTGCGCCGGTGCATCTCTGGTTGTGCTATGGTGCACCTGTGTCATATTCAGCTGCATTGCACTGGCATGCGCAACTGCTGAAAATGGCACCCACTGGCCCACCTCACAGCTGACTTGTGCTGCGCCGGACTTGTGCCGGCCTTTGGTGCAGTTCTGAATATCCAGGCCTTAGTATATATGGCAAGAAATTAATGGCTGTGTTAATGGAAAATATGCTTAGGGTCCTGAATAGAGATGTGGCGGTTATAATTCACTAGCGAAGTTGCCACAAAGTGGCAAAAATTCAGATTTTATGGAGCTTCATGAAGTCTTTCCAGACCTCAGCGAGTTTGACTTCACCTGAATTGTGAAGTTTTCAATGTGAAGTATGCAGTTTTCATCACAAAGTGCAGAATTTTGCCCTTGAAATTCTGCACTTCGTGGGTGAAATTCTGTACTTGGTGGATTGATCCACACTCCGTGAATTGTGTGAAATTCATGGATTCATTTGCAGAACAAATTTTAATGACTTCATCCATCTCTGGTCCTGAATGGGCATTTGACAGGAGACAAAAATGGAAATATTAAGAATTGGGGGTTATCTTTTAAACCTGTGTATAATTGTATGGTTTACAATAAACACAGCAATAGAGTCAAGCCATACAAAGGCAAAAGTCCTGGACTTCAGGAGGGCTGCCTTTGCCAAAATGGGTGAGTGCATAAGGAATGCACTAGCAAATGGGCAGGAAGGAGGGGTGGAAGAACAATGGGGAATAATAAAAACTGCCATCACAGAGGTAACAAGCCTTTGTGTGAAGCAAATAAACAAAACAAAATGATGTAAGAAACCACTATGGTTCTCAAAGGAGGTGGCAGTGAAGGTTCAAGAGAAAAAGAAAGCATTCAGAAAGTACAAGGAATCACAGAAGGAGCAGGACAAAGAATTGTATCAGTTAAAGCAAAAGGAAGCTGAGAAGGCAGTCAGAACAGCAAAGGCCCAAACCGAGGAAAAGATAGCCAACTCAAGTTAAGAAGGGGGATAAAACCTTTTTTAGGTGATGAGTGATCTGAATATGCCAGATGTTAACTGGAGTGCAGTTGCAGCAGCCACTTCTAAGAATGGAGTTATTCTAGATGCCCTACAGGGGGCATGCCTTAGACAACTAGTATTGGAACCCACTCCAGAGGGAGCAATTTTAGACCTGGTTCTCTCAAATGGAGATGGAGAGAGGATCACAGATGTAGAAGTGGGTAGCCGTCTGGGAACTAGCGACCATCGAACAGTATGGTTCACAATAAACACAGCAATAGAGTCAAAGCCATATAAAGGCAAAAGTACTGGACTTGAGGAGGGCTGACTTTGCCAAAATGGTGAGTGCATAAGGAATGCACTAGCAAATGGGCAGGAAGGAGGGTGGAAGAACAATGGTGAATAATAAAACTGCCATCACAGAGGTAACAAGCCTTTGTGTGAAGCAAATAAACAAAACAAAATGATGTAAGAAACTACTATGGTTCTCAAAGGAGGTGGCAGTGAAGGTTCAAGAGAAAAAGAAAGCATTCAGAAAGTGCAAGGAATCACAGAAGGAGCAGGACAGAGAATTGTATCGGTTAAAGCAAAAGGAAGCTGGGAAGGCAGTCAGAACAGCAAAGGCCCGAACCGAGGAAAAGATAGCCAACTCAGTTAAGAAGGGGGATAAAACCTTTTTTAGGTTCATCAGGGAGCGAAGGAAGACCAAAGGAGGGATAGTGAGGCTTAATAAAGGGGAGGAGGGTGGGCAGAGGGTGACGGCGAAAAGGCAGAGATACTAAACAAATATTTTTGCTCAGTATTTACAAATGAAGAGGGGGAGGTACCTAAAACAAACAATAGAAACACTCTGGATATAAAAGTTGATACTAGCCCATTTACAGAAGAAAGGGTTCTGAAAGAACTCTTAAAACTGAAGGTGGACAAAGCAATGGGGCCTGATGGTATTCATCCCAGAATTCTAAAAGAACTAAGGGTAGAACTAGTGACACCACTGACTACCCTCTTTAACAAATCATGTGAGGATGAGGTGGTACCTGAGGACTGGAGGAGGGCAGATGTGATTCCCTTCACAAAAGTGGAGCAGGGCAGAAGCAGGAAACTACAGACCTGTTAGTTTAACCTCAGTGATAGAAAATGATGGAATCACTTCTGAAGGAAAGAACTGTTGAGTACCTAGAGGCCAGAGAGGCACAGGACCCTAGGCAGCATGGATTCACAGCGCAAAGGTCATGCCAGACGAATCTAATAGATTTCTTTGACTGGGTGACCAAAGTAATAGATCAGGGAGGGGCTGTGGACATGGCCTACCTAGATTTTAGCAAGGCATTTGACACAGTCCCACACAAAAGATTAATATACAAGTTAGCCAGTCTGGGAGTGGGCCCCAAGATGATAGCCTGGGTAAAGAATTGGCTGGAGAATAGGACACAGAGGGTAATAGTAAATGGAGTTCACTCTGAAGAAAGGGGGGTTACTAGTGGGGTACCGCAGCGTTCAGTATTAGGACCGGTCCTCTTCAATGTCTTTATAAGCGACATTGCAGAGTAATGGAAGGAAAAGTATGTCTCTTTGCAGATGACACAAAGATCTGCAACAGAGTTGATGCACAAGGTGGTGTGGAAAGGATAAGAAGGGACTTGGCAAGGTTAGAGGAATGGTCAAATGTATGACAGCTTAGATTCAGTGCTAAGAAGTGCAAGGTAATGCACCTGGGAAACAAAAACCCTGGGGAAGAGTACACAATGGGGGGTGAGATACTAACAACAACAAAAATGGAAAGGGACCTGGGGGTAGTCATATCAGATGACTTAAAGGTGGGCAAGCAATGTGAGAAGGCATTAAGGAGGCTGGGGGATACTGGGATGCATAGGAGATGCATCACCAGTAGAAAACAGGAAGTTGTTATCCTCTGTACAGACAGCTGGTGAGACCCATCTGGAGTACTGTGTGCAGTTCTGAAGACCAATCTCCACAAGGACATAGACAGGATGGAAGCTGTCCAGAGGAGGAACTAAAATGGTGCAGGGTCTGCACTGGAAGACATATAAGAGAGACTAAGGAACTTAAATGTATAGCCTCGAGGAAAGGAAGGAGAGGGGGACCATGATAGAAACTTTCAAGTACCTCAAGGGAATCAACAAAGTCCAAGAGGTGGCATCTTTCAAAAAAGAGGTGTGCAAGAACAAGGGGCACAATTTGAAGATGGGGAGCAGCTCAGAGGTAATGTAAGGAAGTATTTTCTCACAGAGGGGTTGTGGATGCATAGAGCGGCCTTCGGAGAAAGTTGTGGAGTCAAAAACAGTGGTGGAATTCAAGCATGTATGGGACAGTCATAAGGCAATTCTAGGGGGTTGGGGTAGAAAGAAGTAGGCTGCTGGTTAACTAGGATCTGCAGCTTATCCATTAGGTAGGGAAATGTGCAGACTGGGTGGGCCAAGCGGTCCTTATCTGCCATCAAATTCTATGTTTCTATGTTTCTATAATTGATGTATTTCATTTTAACATGGTAGTGAGTATGCATGTTAAAGAGTCATGGGAGAGTGACCACTTACCACTAGCAATCATGGAAAAAAAGAATATTAGAAAACAGAATAACTTAACTATGAAAAACCATCAACACACAGAGGACGATATCTGCATTTATGATATGAAAAAGATGAAGTGGGGCCCTATCTGTGAAAACAGAATGAGGCTTTTATTGAAAAAAAAAAGTGGGAACATGCAAATTATTTCAGAACATTCAGATGGTGCACTGAGATTGCCAGATATAGTGAGCACTTATAATAACGTCATTAACAATATCTCTGAGAATTTATCTGACTATAACACAAAGGAATCTGGCATTTACAGTAGGAAAAATATGTGGTTTGATAATGAGTGTGAGGATCTGAGGAAACAAGTACGCAAACTGGGCAAAGAATTTCAGAACAGAATAGAATATTGTTTTTTTCAGGAGTGCATACAGCAATGTGAGAACAGAATATAAAATTGTGCTGAGGAATTAAACGAGCATTATAGTAAGATGCTTTGTGCCCAGTTACAAACAGCAGTCATTAATAAATGTAACAAACCATTCTGGGAGCTAGTTGTTGTGGGTACCTTAAATAGAGACAGAAATATAATGTCAGTGATCAGCAGCTCGGAATGGAAACAGTTTTCTGAAAAGAAATTCAATTTGCCCCAAAGAAATGAGAGGTATACAAATAGCAACTAGGGAAGTGATGCAGAATTTGAATTATGCAGTAGATATGGATAGTGAAAATGATAAGACAATCACAAAAAATGAGGTTATTTCTGCAATCAGATAAGATGCTTACTCCACTTTTAAGGAAGGTTATAAAATCCTAGACGTTGCTTCCTGACTGGAACAAAGGTATTATAGTTCCACTGTATAATAAAGGAAATATTAAGATGCCATTAAATGCTAGACCTATAATTTTAGTGTATTGGATTGAAAATCTTATCAAGAATCATTCTATCTGAATTAGAAAAATGGTCTGAAGTACAGGAAGTCTTTTCAGAATTTCTGTCAGGATTTAGGAAGAATAAAGGCACTATTGATAATATATTTGTGCTCCATTATTTACTAAATAAATATACTATAGAAACAAAAAAAGAAGCTATAGTTGGCATTTTGGGATTTGCATTGTGCCTTTGACAACATCCTCAAGGAAGTTCTGTGGAAGTTGTTCGAAGATCTTGGTCTAAGTTAAGTTGTCCTAAAAGTAATTACATTGTTACACACTGACAAAATTACCAAAGTAAGAGCAGGACAACAGGGAAGAGCTCACAGATGAGATAAAGGCTTTAAAAGGTGTAAAGCAGGGTTCTCTGCTGGACCTTTTTTATTTCATATTTATGTTGAATCACTAATTACCCATCTGTACACAGTGGATATTTTTGCCCCTTCTATGAAGAATACAAAAATCCAAGTATTATGTTATGCAGATGAGATTATATTACCTTATTTTCCCACCTGCTGCTGGGCTTAGGAAGAGCCATCATTTCTATGATGGAACACTTAAAGAAAATGGGAGCATAAAAAATTGAAATTAGATATAAATGTGACTAAAAAAACCCTGATGGTTCTGGGTAAAGAAGAAAGGATGCTATTTGGAAAATTAACAAACTTTACATTTTTGTTTTGCCTTATCTCTTTATCCCTCCTACATGCTCCACCCCAGCCACTCCTTCAGACTTTATGCCAAGGCTGGAATCCAACCCATCATGCTCCCCGAGCCACCATCTCAGATAGCAGCCAGTCCCAGGGTAACCCCCGACATAACCCTTTGTGGAGTGGGTCCCTCTCCTCCGAGGGGGAAGACACCAGCTGAGGGGGCAAACCAGCGCAAATGCTTGGCCCTGGGATGCTGCTGAGATGGATGGCTCTGTGGGACATTCAGTGACCTTGGACAGCCAGGCAGCCATCATCCGGCTGATCGTGGAGTGGGTATTTCCACTTTTCTGGTGACGTTCCCTACTTTGCATCTACAGTGCTCCCGGTCTCCACCAGAGGCTGCTGCAGAGCAACGTCATCCCTCTACCCACCCCAGGAGAGGAGAGCAGTCCCACAGACACTCAATCCCCATCTTCCCCTGCCATCCCTTGGTGTCCCGAGTCCTTTCCCGAACCCGGGTCACCAGAGTGGCTCCAGGTAAGGCTCCAGTGCCTCAGCCCTCTGCTCCACTGGGCTGGCCTTGAATTTCTAAGAACCTATACATGCCTAGGAGTAGAGATAGATCATTTGGGCAAGTAGCGGCAACATGGGTATTCAGTCATTAAAGGGAGTTGTAAGGTTTGGGAAACAGTTTGCTAATGAATCTTTCGTAGCTATGAAGAGAACATTTGACATTAAGGTAAATAGTCAGATGTCATATGGAAGTAAATTATGGAGTATGACATGTAAGAATAAAGAAATAAAAAGTATAGCGGTGGTTCAAAATATTTTCTAGGGAATATACATTTATGACTCCTGTAGCAATGTTACATGTAAAAACAAATACACTTTCATTAGAAACCAGGATGCAAGCAAGAGCCATTAGATGGCTAAAGAAAATAATGAATGCAAATCCAAATACACTCTTACATGGCATTTGGACAGAATCAGTAGAATTAAATAATAGAAATAGTTGGTTCAAGATATTGAGCACAAAATTGAAACAAGTAGGCTTACCCAGTATATGGGACTAATTTAGCACAGAACATTTAGATTATTACATAAATGAAGCAGAACAAATAATAATAGGATATTTCTTTTTTCCAAATGCATATGCTAAATTAATAGATTACTCAGGATGTACATTATATAGGCAATACAAAGAATTTAGAGTGGATAAACTGTATGTTAGTTATTGCAACAATGTAAAACATAGAGCAGCCATGTGTAGATTTTCTGGGCTTTCTACCTCTCCACTGCCTGTGTGCTTAGCATCACTAGATTTCTCAATTAGGTACAATGTTATCTGCACAATCTGAATTATGAACAATGTTATCTGTAAATAGGGATTGATGATTATGTTACTGTCTGCCACAGTATACCCTATGGTACTGTTATATATACTAGTGGTTCTTAACTGTAGTAATTATGTTCTCTGTACATTTTTTTATGCTAGTTGTGAATGTTTTTATGACGTAATTGTGTTGTATTGTGACATGTTATATTAGTCTTGTTATTGCAATTGTCATACCTGTATGGTTTCCTGTGTCAACTATTGCACTATTAATGTACGCACTTACCTAGTCACCACTGAAAATGGGATTGTCTTGCGTCAGAGGGCCTACCCAGTTACCAAAATGTAATAAATAAAATACATTTAGACTAGGTATTCTAGAAAGGGGAAGGTCTATGTTTAACAATGGCTACCTCAGCACAGGACATTTATTATGTAACTGTGTCCAGGAAGTAAGGATAACAATTCAGCATTTATTATTGGACTGTATATTACTGAAAAAGGAAAGAGAAAGGTGGCTAGTACCACTTGAGATAAATAGACTCTACAAAGGAAGTGAGATAAAATGGTGGAATATCTTCTTTTTACAGCTAATAAACTTATAATACATGGGTCTGTGAGTTGTGCTACATGTGCCTTAATGAAATTGTCCTAATATTTGCAATAGGTCTATGCAATATGCAAAATGGACAATATGAAGATTTAATATGACCATCATGCATTGGTGGATTTGTGTGTTTAAGACTGTTAATTTGTACTATTTTATTATCGGTTTCTGAATGATTGATTTTAACTGTTTTATATGTCATTACTTGTCCATACATATTTTGTATCAGTAATCTTTCAAGAAAAATTTCAAAACCTTTTGGAATGGGGAAAGGGGTAAAATTTCATCTCTGATGATGAATTTCAATTTTTATAGGCAGTTGGAAAATCCACTGGGACATCCAATAGTGTTGGGGTGGGATGTTTGATGGACAATCTATGTAAATTTCTGGATTTCTTCCTCAAAGACTGTGAGTTCAGTCTTGGTTCCCACCTGAGGGACATGATGGCATCCAGGACAAACTCAAAAAATCTGAATGGAATAGGAATGATCAGTTTCTTACTATTGATGTGCATGCCCTGTACACCAGCATACAACAGGAACATGGTATACAGGCCTGTTCCTACTTTTTTTCAGAAAACATCCTTTAAGATAATCTTTTCCTATTGATTTCATCACGAAAGCACTGAGATTTGTTCTCTCACACAATTACATTGTGTTAAACAATAATTTCTACTTGAATCTTTGTGGAACAGCCATGGGGGCTGCTATGGCACCCTCATTTGCCAACCTCTTCCTTTGACTCTGGAAGAAAAAGTCATCTACCCAGACATCTGTAATCCATTTGCCTGCCACATTAAAAAATAGTGGTGCTTTTTTGATGACATTGTCTGTATCTGGGATGGGTCTGAGGAAGAAGCTGTCAAATTTATTGAATGGCTCAATAAAACTGAACTCAATTTGAGACTCACGAGTGCTACAGACAAAGAACATCTAAACTCCTTGGATGTGACACTGTATGTTGGTATGAACTTGACAGTACAATCCAAAGGCTATCATAAGCCAACTGCAGCCAACACTTTGCTGAGGGCTGAAAGTTTGCATCCACACTCCCTCATGAATTCAGTACCACATGTACACTCTCTGTGGAAATGCAGACATTGTTCCAAAGATGTAAGTTTTGAATCCCAATCTCAAGAACTGTTAAAGAGGTTCCTAGATAGAGGCTACCCCATATCCTTCTGAATGAAGCCCTGATCAAAGCTAAGAGCCTAAACAGGAGCATCTTCTTCAGCCCAAGTCCAAGAAAATTAACCAGAAGGAACTCATCAGTTTTATCACAAAATTTACTACCATTTCTGAACAGATAGGGACCAGCATCAAGAAATACTGGTCCATCCTGCTGGAGGACCTTGTTTTAGCTAGTGAATTATGTGAGATCCCGAGGATCACTTTCTCAGGACCTGAGAACCTAAGTGACTAGCTGGTCCACTGTCATTTTAGCCCCTATAAACCACCCATGGCTCCTAAACATTGACTGCCTCCTCCAAAGGGATGCATAAATGTGACAGATGCAATGTTTGCTGCTTCTGATTTCCAGGGCAATACATTTCACCTAGAAGGGTACAACAGAGATATGCAAATCAGAAGCTTCCTAAGCTGTGGTAGTGAATTTGTGGTTTATGCTATATGGTGTACTTGTCCCTTCTAGATATTGGGAGAACGATCAGACTTTTGTGTAAGTGTGTGCAGGAGCACATTCAAAATATTGGGTCTGGGCTAGCAGCTACACTGACTGGCAAGCATATAAATAACCCACAACGCACTTCACTTAGGCCTTAGAAATTTTGGGGAACGGTCCTAGGGGAATAGAGCATTACCTTTGGTGAGTTGAGACAGACATTTTATCAGAGTGCAGTGCAATGTAAAGACTAAGAAGTGGGAGTGAACGTGCAGCTGACAGGCACTTAAGGTAAATCACCAAAAATGGTCTGGTGATTGGAGGGTGGGGGTTCCACTAGACACCAGCAAAATGTTAAATTAATACAGAGCTGGTGACATGAGGGTGGGGGTGCCACTAGGCACCAGGGAAATATTAAATAATTAGGTATGGGGTCATAATGTCATGGATAAAACCACACATGCACACAATGCTGCAGACACAACGGCATGTGTTCTAACAGTGTCAGGACAAAATCCCAACCGAAACAACAAGAGTGCATGACGTTCAAAAAACAACTCTCTTTCTTTTTGAGGGGGGCTCTCACTCCTCCCCAACTGGAGGTCTTTGTCCCCTACACCACCCAGACTTATTATAATCAACTCTAGGGGCCATGGACCTTGAGGAAAGGGTAACTGCAGAGTGGGGAAAATGTATTTATTTATTTTTTTAAAAAGCTGCATTACAGCGGGACCTGGGGAGAACCAAACCACAGCCTCAGAACCTCGACGCCGCCGGAGGCAGGTGCTCTAGCCACTCCACCATGGGAGCAGCTTGGCCAAGCACTGCCCTGGCAGTGTCCTTCATGTTCCATCATGACAATTTACAGGGACAGGAGTAGCAGTTCTTACCGCTTGCTGAAGCAATCCCTGTTGCTGTAGAGTCATTCACACGTCCTACAGTGCATTATTCCATGCATGGTTTTGGCCATGCTATATTGACCTGGTACCAGTAATTATGGGGCCGGCAATCAGAAGGTGAGCATGCCACTAGACACCAGAGAAACATTAAATTATTATGGGACCAGCGACCGGAGGGTGGGGGTGCCACAAGACACCAAGGAAACACTGAATTATTATGGAGCTGGTGATCAGAGGGTGTGTTGTGCCACTAGACATTAGGGAAACATTACATTGTTATGGGGACAGTGACTGGAGGCTGGGGGTGCCACCAGACACCAGGGAAACAGTAAATAATTATGGGTCCAATGATCAGTGGCTGGGGGTGCCACTAGAGAACAGGAAACAATTAACTAAATACAGTGCTGGCAATTGGGGGTTGGGGGGTGCCACTAGACACCAGAGAAATGGGATGGCAGCATAGCCTAGAGGTTAGAGTAACAAGCTCTGAATGATCTTAGTACATCCAGTAGAAAGACCTGAGTTTGATTCCCACAACCTCCACTTGCATATTGTGTGACTCTGAACAAGTCACTTAACCTCCCCAGTGCTCCTGGATCACCCCTGAAAACAGGCACCTGTGTCTAGTGGCCTTACCTAATTACCAAAGGAAAAAAAAAAGAAAATAAATATTAAATTGATACAGGGCCAGTGACTGGAGGATGGTGTGTGGCACTAGATACCAGGGAAACATAAACTTAATATCGGGCCAGCAACTGGAGGGTGGGGGAGTTCCACTAGACACCACAGGAAACATACATAAGTACGGGGCCAACGATACACATTTCATGCATTCATTCTGCAGTTTAGTGACTCATTGAACTGCAGAATTAATGTATGAATTTTGGATTAATGTATTAATCTGCCCCAAATAATTATGCAGAACTGACCACTGACAGTGTTCAGTTCTGCAGAATTTTTGTTCCACAGTTTAATCCGTAGTTCATACATTTATTCTGCCATTTTAAGTCTGAATTTCCATGAAAGTTGTCAAAATGATTTCTGAACTTTCATGGAAGTGAAAGTCTGACTTTCTTTTTTTTGAAATCAGATTTTATTGAGTTTCTCCAATACATGAAATACAAATAAGATACACAACAAGGCCATACCACAAACACAGGAAGGACAATAAATTATCAATAAAAACAATTACAGAAAGAAAAACATATAAAATATAAAAAAGGAATTGCACACCTTTAGAATTAATTAACTCTAATCTATTGTACCCTGCTAGTTAATTTAATAGAGGATTTAAGAGGGGGAACCTCCTCTCTTGCACCAATCAACCTACCACATCTTCAATTATCACCTAGCCCTCTAGGCAAGGCCACTGGGGGTAGTGTCTAGGCATGTCTGGCAAGTATTTCTAAAACATTTACCTGTTCTTTCTTGGCCTGGTCATGGAAGAAAGGGAGCCACTGACTCCTAAACTCATCTTTACAAAGGCGGATTCCGGCCGTGAGTTCCTCCATGTCTAGGATGGCCACACAAATCACGTACCAGGCCTCAATGGTGGGAATATCAGGCGTCAGCCAGTGACGGGTAATAGCCTTTAGGGCTGAGGCCAAAACAATATAATATAAGTATTGTTGGGCCTTAGTTTGAATTTTCTGGGGCTATACCCCCGAGATCCAGTTCACCAGATCCCCTGGGATGTCTTCTCCAAAGATTTTTGCCAAGGTGACCAGAATCTGTTGCCAGAAAACCTGAAACCTGAGACAGGACCAAAACATGTGTGTGTGCGTGCCTCTGTCCCCACAACCCCGCCAACAGAGCTCTGAAGGGTGATGGCCATAATGCTTGGAGATTACTGGAGTTTGGAAAAAACAGATTACTATTTTCCACTGGAATTCCCTCCAGGTGTTGGAAGCTGTAGTGGAGTGGACAGCCTGCAACATCTTCACCCAGTCTGAGTCCTCTAACTCCCTCCCCAGCTCCATCTTCCAGGTATGTTTGACTTTAGCCAAGGAATCTTTCTCAAGGGTTGAAAACAAAAGAATCAATCTTGAGATCAAGGCTCTGGATGTCCGGAGGGGGAGTTTCTTGAAGTAACATATCCATAATAAGATTATTACTAGGATAACTGCCCAGTCTCCTTGGTTTATCCTTTTCCAGTAAAAAGTGTTAGAGTTGCAGATATATGAATAAGTCTTGAGGAGGGAGTCTGAATTCTGTTGAGAGTTGCTGAAAAAATTTGAGGGTGTCTCCCATATACATTTGGCCTATCCTCACCAGGCTTTTCTTTGCCCATCTCCCGAAGCCGATATCCCACTTAAGAGGTGCAAAGTCCAAACAGGCCTTGATTGGGGTATTACCACATAATTCCAGAGCAAGCCCTAGCCTCCCATTCAATTCTAGCCAAGTGCTTTTAATGACATCTGTCCAGGGGTTGCTTATTTGTAGGAGTGAGATTCCCTTCTGGTCCATCAATACCAGGTCCCCAATATCACCCAGACAGGAATGAGGTCTCTCAATCTCGACCCAAAGGGAAGGTCCCTCCTTTGGAAGAGCGGAGGCCAGCAGATGGATCTGGGATGCCCAATAATATTTTCTGAAATCTGGGAGACCTAATCTGCCTTTCTCTTTAGGTTTAGTCAGAACATCCCACCTCATCCTGGGGCGTCCACCCACCCAAATGAACTTGGAAAGTGATGACTTAAGAGACCTCCAAAAACTATCCGTGGGTTTGAGAGGGAGGGACTGAAAAAGAAAAAGGGAAGCAAAGGAGCATATTCATCCTCACACTGTCGATACGTCCCATTAAATAAAGGGGAAGCTCACCCCACCTGCCAAGGCCAGCCTGCACAGTCTGAAGGAGCTTAAAGTGATTAATAATGTAGAGTTTACGTATGTCTCTAGGGACCCAAATACCTAAATATTTAATGCTTTCCTGTGACCATCTATAATTATCAAGGATCAGAAGCTTATCCTTCTGGGTTTCACCTAGAGGCAGTAGTTCAGTTTTGGATTAATTAATTTTGAAACCAGAAACCTTACCGAGTCCCGTAACACTGAGTTAATTAGGGAAATCTGATTCACCGGATCTTCAATATACAGAAGTGTATTATCTGCATAGAGAGAAACTCTGATTTCTGCCCCTTGTACTCTGATACCTTTATAAACCTCTGATTGTCTAATGAGGGCTGCCAGTGGCTCCATACAAAGGGCGAATAGAAGTGGGGAGAGAGGACACACCTGTCTAGTACCTCTTCCTATCCTTATTTTGTTTGACATAACCCCATTCACCCTTACCCTTGCCCATGGATCTCTATACAAATTGGCTGTCCAACATCTAAGCTTATCCCCAAACCCAAATTTTTGCAAAGTTCAGTCCAAAAATACCCAGTCCAGGTGGTCAAATGCCTTTTCCGCATTGAGAGACATCACCACCCGGAGAGGCCTGGGAGAGGATGCACACGAGGAAGACACAGCATTAAGAGTCTTGGATATGTCTCCCAGGAATAAAACCCATCTGGTCCTCATGAATCAGGTCTGGGATGAGGCCTTGAAGGCAAGACCGCACAATTTTAACAAACATTTTCACATCCTGATTGACCAGGGAAATGGGTCAGCAGCTCTCACAAGCCATCAAGTCCTTGCCGGGCTTGGGCAGGAGAGTGACCACCACCTCCCCCCAAGAAGGTGGAGTTGCACTATCCTCATGGGCAACATTACAAACCCTTGTTAACAATGGGGCCAGATCGGCTAAGAAATATTGATAGAACTTGGCCGTAAAGCCATCAGGTCCAGGGGCCTTTCCTCTGTTGAGGGATTTAATTACATTTTTCACCTCAGCCTCTGAGATATTAGCTTCTAGTCTAAGTTTCTGGGACTCTTCCAAAACTGGAAGGGAGTGCCTTTGCAAGAAATCTTCCACCATAGTGGAATGGTCAGGGTCCCTCTCTTGGGTGTATAATTTGGTAAAATATGCACAGAATTCTCCCACAATCTGGGTTGGGTTAGTCAGATCCAACCCTGAACCAGAGGTCCTGATCCTGGGGATATACCTTTCTGCCTCTTGCTTTCTCAAGTGTAAAGCTAATAAGCGAGTCGTCCTCCCACCCGTTTCGTAATACCTCTGCTTTGTATACCTGAGACAATTCTCTGTCTTCCTTCTCATCTCTACATTATACAGTTTCCTGGTCTCCTTCAGTTTCAGCAAGGTAGCTGGGTCTTTTGTGCTCTTATGACCCATCTCCAATCCTGTGATGTCCTCTAATAATCTGTCTAATTTCATCTTGTGACTTCCATGTTTATGGGAAGCATAGCTAATGATTCTACCCCTAAGGACTGCCTTCAGACCATCCCAAATAAAACAGATATGAGTGTCCTCCTCCCTGTTTTCCTTGATATAAAACTTTATAGTCTCCCTCATCTGATCTACAAAAATTTTGTTGTTCAGCAATCCTGGATCAAATCTGCAGGACCCCCTACTTCACGTATCAGACCACTTAAGTGTCACACTAATCATTGCATGGTCTGAAAAAGTAACTGGGTGAATAACCATGTCGGTTAGACTATGGGCATTCACCATCTGCATGTAGAACCTATCAAGCCTGGAGTAGGAGCCAGAGGACTCAGAGTAGAATGTGTAGTCATGGGTTTCTGGGTTCTGAAGCCTCCAAGGATCTATTAGGTTCCCTTCAGTAATTAACAACCTGAATAACCTGGAACTGGCGGAGCCCCCCCTTCCCGCCCATTCGTGTTCCTGTCTAACACAGAATTTTCTATGCAATTCCAATCTCCCACAAGGATAATATGGCCAGGAGGAAGCAAGGCTACCTGGGCAAAAAGATGAAGGAAAAAAGCACTTGTTGGCAGGGTGGGGGTGTAGACAGAGGCAACGTGCAATGGGTGACCCATATATTCCCTTGATACTACAATGAACCGACCCGCACCTTCCACTTGGGTTTATGGACTTTAAAAGGGAGACCTCGTCTGATCAAGACAGCTACCCCTGACCTGGAGGCATCTGGGTGAGAGTCAGAGTACACCAACCCGACCCACATTCTCTTCAATTTGGCATGTTCGAATTGGGAAAGTTTTGTTTCAGTTGACCCAGTTCTTGAAGGATTCTGGCTCGCTTAACTACACCATTAATACCTTTAACATTAATAGAGGTAATCCTAAGAGACAACGTGGTGGAAAGTTAAACATAAGATATACCCAAGTTCTCTTCCCCTTTCATAGTTAAATCTATGGAGAGCATGTCTAATAGTAAAAAAGCGTGCATAAAAACCAATAGAAGAAACACATACACAGAAACACAAAGAAAATTAGAATAAAAACTGTAAATCCAGAAACTTAAACCTGGGTTAAATCTACCCAGTGTGACCTTAACTGCAGGTCAAAAACTTGTAAGAAAAGAGGTACCAGTTGCTTCACTGGATACCTAAAAGCTCTTCAGAGCTTAACCCTGAGGTGAGGGTTGGAAAGCCTCAGGGAATGAGAGGCACTAGGCCTTAGGTTAGGAACTGAGCATCAATATATGCTAGGGGATGAGCTCCCAGTCAATCCAGGAGCCCAGACCCTCTCCTATTTCTTGTCTTCCAGTTAGTCCGGTGGCCAAGAGCAACTTACCCCGGGCATTTTTCTAAGTGAACATGAAATGAACAGTAATTCGCCAATCCAACAGATATAGGAATAACAACTATTCTTAAGGGAAACTCTGCACCTCCTCCTAAATTTCCCCTCCCGTATTTCTCTATGTGGGGGAAAATAACAAGGGAACTAACAGAGGAAAACTACCATGATCTCCTGAAACTGCCATACCCTTGGTTAAATATATGGTCACTGGCTAAGACTGCCAGTAAACAGTCCCCCACCTCCCCCACCGCCGGGCCAGGAGGAGAGGAATCACCCCACTCCCCAAACTCCAGATAGAGGAGACTAGGCAAATAAACTACTCTTGGGAGTATAGGAACCTGGATGGCTAAAATGTTAACCAGGATAATAAGAACCCTCTTTGCGTTTATCCAGTAGGAGACAGCACTATTAGCCCATTTATAAAAACAACACAGGCCCTGTGACGGAGGGAAATGCATCTGAACTAGATGCCCAGTATTAAGAATTCAGGGCAAAATTAACAAAGAAGAGCCTAGGTGGTGCTGAGCACAAGGATGGAAGCCCTCACTAATCCCACCAGCCACCACCCAACCATGCATTTTAACTACATTTATAACTGTTGAAATATTTTTAACAATGGGCTGAAGCATTGCAGTTCGTTAAAGAAAGAAGGAGAGAAGGCATTAGACTTTTTGCCATACAGAAAAAAAAAGAAGCACAATAGTGCCAAAAGGAGCTTATCTCAAGTCCAGTTTGAGCCCCATCAACAGGAAATAAGGAACACTGGGGGAGGCATCTCATGACTGGAACAGGAAGGCTGTGTAACATCAGAGTAGTCCCTTGGGGAACCTTCACCTCACCAACCTCTGGGCCTATCCAAATTAAAGGAAACCTTTTTTAAGCATGAAATTATAGCCATTCAGTCTTAGGGATATTCTTCTGACTGAAGATCAGAAAGGCAAAACTTTATTTATGCCGTAGTCACAGTGTGTCCTTTAGCCCAAAAATGTCCATACAAACAGCAAGGCATGGGGGCCTTGGAATCCAGAACGATGGAGAAGGCTGATCTACAAACCACACAGAAATCTTCAGGTCTTCTTTTTCTGGAGCCATTTGGAAATGTCTGTGTGTAGAGGCAACAAGGCATCCCCCTGTCTCCCTAGGTGCTTTCTAGAACCCGGAGACACCGACCAAAGCAGTTCTATTTCCTGCTCAGCCTGTTCCTCTTTGGTATAGGCTACTGGGATCGCCAACGCTGTGAGGTAAGGGGTAGCTGCTAGCAGGGATTCAAAAACTTTTAACCCCTCTTTATCTTGTACCCATAGCTTTGTGGGATATCTCAAATAGGCCTTGCAGCCTTTTCTCTCAGCCTACTACCAGCAGAATTATTTTTCTTTGCTAGCATTGGGGCGGGGGTAATCCTGATCTAGGTAGATTTTTGACCATCTAAGTTAAGGTCTCGTTTAGCCCAAGCCAGTCTGAGAATTTTTTCTTTGGTTGTTTAGCGCAGGAACTTAACTCTAACTGATCTGGGGGAGCACCTTGTTTAGGTTTTGGCGCAATGGCATGGTGAGCGTGTTCAATGTCCAAGTTGAAATCCTCCCCCCTGTCCAGTTCTTTCTTAAACCAAGAGTCCACAAATTCTTCCATACTTGGGGGTTCCACACCCTCTGAAATGCCAAAGATCCTGAGGTTATTGCGGCGGGCCCTCGCCTCCACATCCTCTGCCTGCAAAATTAGTTCCTGCTCTCTCCTATGGAGATATGCGGGTGATCTCCCATATGCCATGTGTTCCCCCTGCAAGTTCTCCATGAGGGCCTCCACAGCTGCAGTTCTGGTTTCAATTTTTTTAAAATCCTTTTGGATGCCTGAGATTCTGGCATCTATACGGTGAAGGATCTTCAGCATACGATGCCCATCCGCTTTTGTGAATGTGGATGCCGCATCTGAACCCGATCCATCTGACTCGTCCCCCGAGGCCGTGAATGCAGAAGACCATGAAAGCATCGGGTTGGTAGGCCTCTGAGATTCTTTGTCCATGGATGCACTTCTGCTCGCTGCAGGGGGTCTCTTTTAAGTAAGCCATATGATTATTGGTGTTAAGCCACACAGGATAGCCCCACTGGTGAACAATTTAGCATGGGATGGTGACTGATACTCCAAAGTTAAATTGCCCAAGATACTGGAGCTCTGCCTTAGACCGCCATCTATCGCATGATGTCACTGGAAGTCAAAAGTCTGACTTCCAAGCACATTCCACTGGTGGAACTTTTTTCACACATCTCTATGGGGCGGTAACAGACTTACTAAATTGCTCCACAAGGAGAGTTTAGAATCTTCTCATTAGGAACATTAATTCACAGAGGCTTAAATACTGATTGGGATCTCAAACCATTTCTGTAGTTGGGATTTGGTATTTGCTATGCTTATGGTATAGTTACCCTGGATTAGTTTGCAATTACTATTTACAATTACATAGTGCATTGATCTAATTGATTTTTTTTCTTTCTCTTTCTCTGATTTTCTTGGCAACAGGTGATTCAGGGTGAGTAGATCCTCCTTATTCAATACCCAGAATGGAAATTGTGAATCCACAAGGGGCGATCATTGCACCACTGAGTTGCCTTTCTCCCACTTCTTGTCTTTTTGAAATCGGCTCTCGTGCTTTGTAAGAACTTCTCTGTTACAGTATTGATTTGTTATTTGGTTTGGACTTGTTATTTTGCTGTCTACTCTCATCACCACCATGGATTTTTTATAAATTAATTCTGCATAACTGTTGATATGCTACAATGCTATATGGTGCTAGCTTTAGAGCAGTGACAATGATGTTGTAATTTGTTGTCTTTTGTATATCGACATGTTTAATTTGTGGAATTACTGCTTCTTGTCTTTGTTGTTTACATCCCTTGTTCATAGCCACTGATTCTTGAGCTTTGATTGTTAAACAGAGCACCCAGCTGGAAGCTCTGTGTGCACCATGTCTCTAGTATAAAAGGGACTGTTTAGCCAGCAGGACCCTACCCCCTGACGAAGACTCTGGTCAAAGTACCAGGGCATCTTGTGGGTTAGCATTACCTCATCCTGTAGTACTGAGTAGTAGTACCTGTGTGCCACAAATAAAAGCTTTTGGATTCACAATGTGAGCATCCTTTGGATTTGTACATCGGGGCCAGATTTTCAAAGGGTGGCGGCGGGCTTGCATCAAGCCCAGTGCCACAGCACTTTGAATATGATGGTGCACCAAAGGCTTTTGCTGCAGCTGCATCCAATTTAAGTAGGTCAGACACAGTTGCAACAGTTTACCTGATTTACAGCAGCATGCACCAGATGTTTGGCACAAGCACCAGTCCCCAGGATTGGCAGAAGCTAGACCACATAAAGCTGGTCTAACTTGTGGCAATTGCCACACAGGATGGAAAATCCCATTGGATTGCCTCAAGCTTGCTGTATCATATCTTTGGTGTACCCAGGGCTTGTGGCAATCTCCTGCTTTGAAGATTCGGCTCCAGGTTTCTCCTCCTCACTTTCCTGGCTAATTTTGGACATTTATTATACGGACAGGGAACAAGCACCACCACTGAGCACAGTGCTGCTTTCTGGCTTACCGTCTACATCAAAAGCCCTGTGAGGAAATCTGAGGGATCTCAATACGTACACCCTGGAAGAAGGGAGGGGAGGACATGATATAGACCTATAAATACCTCACAGGGGTGAATAAGGTATGGGGGGGATATTTTTCAGAGGAGATAATGCACAAGAACAAAGGGGCATGCAGTGAAGCTGGAAGGGGGAATTTAAGAGAGATGTGAGGAAGTACTTCTTCACTGAAAGAGTGTTAGATAGCTGGAACAGTCTTCCAGCAGAGGTGGTGGGGGTCAAAACATTGGTGGGCTGCAAGAATGCATGAGAAAGGCACAAAGGAATCTTGGTAGGAAAGCAGGGAGGTAGTTAGCCAGAGTTCAAGTAGGGCCTGTGGTGACAGTATAGGCAGGGAAAAATGGGCAGATTAGGTGGACTAAGCAGTCCTTATCTACCAAAAAATTATATTTTTCCATGTGTCATGGCCAACATTACTCTTATCCGTACAACAGGTCCATGCAACCCACTCCTGGGACGCACCTGGAAACAAACTATCATTGCTTAGTGTGCCCTTCCTGGTCATAAACTGCAAATAAAAAATAAAACAGAGTCTAGTATGCCTCAGCTAATCATGCCCTAGATATTATTAGAATAGTGGGAAAATGGACATCGTTGAAAAATGCAGCATCAAATCAGATTTTAGGCTGTAGCCAGTGTGTTTGTATTGTAAATGGTTGAGGACACATAAAGATAAGAGTCATTCCAGTCTGTGATGTTTTAACCACCTAGGTTTAATTGATAAATCTGAAACTCCCAAAACTCCCTTCACCCTTCTGCTTGTTTCTAATTACCCCCTGAAGCTACTCATTTGGGATTTGAAGACTAAGATTGCATTGGCAGTGACTATATCTTCGGGCTGCATGTTCCATTTACAATATCCACAACCTTTTCTGTAAAAAAACAAACAAAAAATACTTGCTATGTCTTTCTTAAAATTAACCCAACCCCTAGTTTGTGGTTGTGTCCCCTGGTGGTTGCCTGTCCTTTTATCTTAAATAAATCCACGGGGCAGGATTTTCAAACCAGATCTGCCCACCTATATTTTGAAAGACAACTTCTTAGGTGTCCTAGCAGTTTGGAAACAAACCGCAGAGCTTGCATCAAATGAAATGATACATGTGTTTTAGGCATTCTTCATTTTTCTATACAGGCTTGATTTTAGAAGCATGCTTCATTGTTTTGACATGATCATCACTGTTGTGATGCAAGCTGCTGCAGATCATAGAAACTGTTGCAAAAACTTGGGATCCTTTAAAGTAGAGTCCTAAATTTTGACACAATTAAGTAGACACAGACAAAGGTGGAAACAGCATTTGCATCTGCAGTTGCCCTTTTGAAAAATCTCTCCACAGTGTCTACCTGTTATGCCCTTGCATACATCTGTAAATTTTAATCACATCCCCCTCTCCTTCCTGTCCTCCAGTGAGTCCATGCTTTGGCCCTCTAGCCTCTCCATATACTGTATGTCCTCACTTGCTGGCCATAAATCACTGCTGTTGCTGTCCACTGGATATTTTACAGCCTTTACTTCTACTTTCTTCTGATGAGGGTTCCAAACTGTGCAGACTACTCCAGTTGAGGCTTAATCATTGACTTGTATAGTAGCAAGATCACATCCTTGTTTTGGCTGGCAAAGCCTGGTCCAGCATCCTATTTGCCTTACTATATACGTTTTCACTCTGAGTTGAAGATTTCATACTACTGTTTACAAATTACCTCTAGACCCCTTTCTTCTATTTGAGGTTCCACCTCAAGCCTAGACAACAGAGAATCACCGTGAAATCCTGTCAAGGTCTTGCAGACATGATCTATCAAACCAGGTAAACTTTGTCAAACTTCACTTAGTTTCAAACTGATTTGCCCTGGTTCAGTCCTAAAAAGGCGTTGTTTTGTGCTTAAGATATACAAGGAAAGCATTTATTTTCTGCCAGGTCACATCAAACACACAAAACAGCAGAATGGTGAAGTTGCACACAGTAAACATTTCTGGTTTCAAGACTCATGTAACACAAAAAGGCAAAAAAAAAAACCTGAAGATGGCAATGGGTGTAGTAGCCTACAGTGTGTGAAGGCTACTGGCTTCAAACTGTATGCCAATTCAGATGCTGCCAAGTCTGTACAAGGCCTCAGATTATTCCAGGGATAAGTGTTGAACACAGAGTTCTTGGCCATTTTCTGCTGAGAAATTTAATTTTTGATAAGGCTTATGTAGTTCCCAAAACTTGAGACACGGTGCAGTAACCAGCAGTGAAAGCTACTAATTATAACAATTATGTGCATTTATCATTGAAAAACCAGGAAAAGGCTTTAAGTTATTCCAAGGGCAAATGTTTGACACAGAATACTTGGCCAGCACTGCCATAAATTAGATGTTTGTAATTATTTGTAAGATTGACAGTGGCAAGGGTAAAACAAATAGCCCATATGAGATAAGCACCTGGCCAGCAAAGGTTGTCATGAAACTTTACCACAGTAAAAAGATAGAATTACAGTATCTAGGCCTACTTGTGGTGCAAAATGTCAGTCAATGTGGTTTAGTACATTGAGTCAAAAATAATGGCCTCTAAAGTTAGATATGGGGTTGCACAGCCTGAACAAGGCAAGCCAGACACCATAAAACTTCAGGGGTGTTTCAGATCATACAAATGTGGATGAGACACTGAGGAGTGTATGGTTAAATTTACTGAACAGTGAACAGAAGGAAGAATGCAGCCAGGGCATAGTGGCCAATCAAATTAACTGACATTGAGGACAAAGGTCCAGGAGCCCAGAATAGAAGAAAAGACAGCAGTGGCAGCAAGAAGATAAACTCATGTGGTGCTATATAAAATGGAAAAGTGGCACTCTCATGATCCACTTCATTCTCCTCTTGTGTTGGCACTGGTAGTGTAGGAGATTTGCTGTCCATAAACCTTGACGTGCAGTAGGTCTGGTTAAAAAGGGTCTGCTCTGCTTTTAAAAAAGTGAACATTTCTGCATTTTTTTTGTGGAAAGGAACGTTTTCTTGTTGCTGACTACATTGTCTGCAGCCCTAACACTTCTCTCTGAGTGTGTACCTGCAGGGTTCCACCATGCCGTATCGACAACTTTGTTGTCGAAGTGCGGCACAACAAAATCCCCAATGTCTACAGTCAAAATTTTGCCTGCCAGACATTGGCTGTTTTGGTTTGGGGGGGGGGGATCTTTGCCCTCTGCACCCCCAACCTCTTAATATCAAACTCCAAGCTGGAGTTGACTTAGAGTGAGGTTCTTTGCTGGGACAGCTGGCAGGCTGTGGGATTAGAGCAGGTCTGTAAAATTATTTTCCCAGCCATGCTAAAAACAGTTTAGAAAGTACTTGTGCACTTTAAGAGAACTGCTGGTTTGATTTTGCACTGAATAGCGATGGTTTATGTGAAATGTGTATGCATTTTTAATAGCGCACATTATTTGGAATCCATGAGATAAATAAAAAAAAATTAAGTTTGAATTTATATGGTTTCAGTGTGTATTTACATATTTAAAACTTTTAGACCTGTGTGCTCACCTTATAGTGTGTTTACTCACACATTTAAAGATTATAATACAATATTGCAGCGCCTTACCCTGGGGCAGCGTAAGGTTGAACACCCCCTCTTATATTTGAGTGCAGGTATTTTTCTTATTTGTATATTCAGAGTTGGGGAGAACTATGGCGAAACAGCGCAATTTTGCCATCGAGACCATTACAGTGACAATTTCGAATTTAGTTGAAATTGGCGCTGTATTGGCTTTCGCTGCCAGAATTTCACTGTTCCAATATGAGACATACCGGCAGGTGGACTACTGAGATACATAATGGTCTTCTCTGTTAAAGAAGGCTAGATAGTCTTTTTCTTGTAGTAATACAGTAGAGGCTGATCCCCTTCTGTCAGTGCCACATTCTCATCCAGATAGTCCTGCAGTGTTTCACTTTCTGGCACCTCTCAACACTAAGGAAGACCATGACTTTCCAGTCTTTTTAATCAAGCCATAGACAACTGTTCTCACAGTGGTTTGTTACTGACTGATGACTGTGAAGTTTATTAGCAGCAGACGTCCTTCTGGGTTAACTTGAGCACAAGGGTGAGCTGGCCCCCTTATGTTCATCCTTAGGAGCAACACCTTTGTCTCCATGGTTTTCCCCCTTCTAGCCTATCAGTGAATGTACAAGTGATGACTGTTCCTCTTCTGCTCCACTTGTACCTCTAGCATTTTGGAGTATATTGCAGAGACTAAATAGATGAGCCAACCTTTATAGGATTGTTTATCTTTATTATACAATGTCACGAAAAAATACTGCCCTTTGATAGGTCAATGGCCTGCTTGAAAAGTGATGTGATCCCAGTACACATCACTGTATCAAGGTCTGGCAAACATGAATGCACCCAAAATAAATCACTGCACCCCCCCCCCCTAATTTTACCTACTCTAGTCTCTAGCACCAAACATAATACTACAGCACTAAACCCCACATTTCCCAACTGTTCTGTTCAAACCACCATCAACCCAAAAAGCCATTTTTTTTTAAACTGCTGCTGCCAGTGGCTTCATGCACAGTCTCTCTCTCTCTTTCTGTTTTGTGACTGTGTGCTCCCATTCCACCACTCTACTGCGAGCAGTTTCACAGTCTTCTGCTCTCTCTTTGCGCGGACTGCAGGCAAGAGAGCGCCCTGCCATGTTCCTGATCCCTGGGCCAGCTTTATTAAAAAAAAGCCACTGCAGGCAGTTTCATGTACTCATCTGGCAAGCACTTCAGTTCCAGTCCCCACTCCTCCATTACCTGAAGTAAAATGACTTGTGATTGAGATTGCGAAAAAACAACATATTTTCCTGGTCCCACAGCAGGCAGCAGAGCTGGGAGGATTTGTGTAGGGGACATAAACCAAAAAGTTCAAGACAGAGAGAGAGAGAGAGAGAGAGAGAGAGAGAAATTGAGGGGGCAGACCACAACAGAGAAATACAGTCGCAGGAAAAAACCCTGTACCACACAACAGTACTGCCTGGTGTGAAATCAGAAAACAAGAACTTTTTTAAAATAAATATGCTTGCGCAGTCCAAAACCAGCTACAAAACTGTTTAAATTTTATTTTTTTAAATGAACCATTGTATACTACAGTAATGCACTCCAGTGTGTGTGACTGTATGGGGAAATCATCACATCTTGAGTATTGGATGCACTTGGCCTGCAGCCGTGTACCCAACCATCTGAGGCATGCCGTTATCCCAGTACAGAACACACCTTGTCATGCATTACTGATTAATTGCCTTCTTCCACATCAATGAATGTCCCAAGCATCTCTGAAGTGAGGATCTAATAGGGCTGCCATGATGTGGTCCCTACTCTCCTACCTGGCCCCAGTGACCTTCTCACTGCACAGCTTACACATGAACATGCACCCGCGTGCACACACACACACACACACACACACACACATGCACGCACGCATGCACGCACACACACACACACACACACACACACACGCACACACACACACACACACACCCAGAAAAAAAGCTTCTTCAGTGCTACTTTTTGATTGGATTTAGCATGGAAAAATACATAGTCTGCTGTGTTTCTATATTAAGATATTCCTATAAAGTCTGTTTATTTTCAATTAAGCTACCTCTCAGCCTGATACCAAGTGTGCAAGTGAGTTCTCTCACTGCAGTTGAGCACCAAAACAAGACTACTTATCACGTGACTACCTCTCTGACAGATTCACAATCATGTCATCTCAAATAGTGTGTCAACTCCTGTTCACCTGTTTGTCAGTTTTGGTGACATGTAGCATACTCCCAGAAATATTTGATCCAGCCAGCTCATTTTATTTTCCACTCACCTTTTTATTCTTAAAAGCTCTTTGCACTGCATTTCACTGTTACTGTGCTGTATTGCCTATAAGTTTCAATGGTACCCTGTGACGTTGGTGATTGAGCGCTTTGTAAAACAGCATCCCAGCACATGTCAACAGGGCTAGTCATGAGGAAGGATGACCGGATGGGGAGGTTCATGCATATAGCGATAGGACGTCACTATATGTATACGAGTGTGGGGGGGGAGCGAGCATGATGGAAGGGAGGGAGGGTTGGTCTGGCATGGTTGGTGTAGGGCTGCCGAGCTGGCCCCATTTGTGTGGTGGGTGGGTGGCAGCCTAGAGCTGCAAGGGTTCCGGGTTCAAGTCTGGGCGTGCCTACATTTTTGTGTGCGTAGCCTGATATTTTTTCCAAATTTGCACCCTCAGAGTTGAGAATGCTTTAGTGAGGGTGGGGTGGGGTATGAAGCCCCTGGGGTGGGTAACCTCCTGGCACCATTTTCCTGTAGGTGTGTGGGGTGTATATCACCGAAATTAATTTTCAGCAATGTACACTTGCCCTTACTACAATCGCCTTTGCGTGATTGCCATTATCACATAGAACTGTTTCACATTGTTCTTACCGCACTCCTCTGTTCATTGTATTGTTTATCTTTGTCTTTTTTGTATGTAGACTCTCATTACCCTTCCCCCCAGGTCACACCGGGAGACGAGCAACTTGTTGTTCTGTGTGCCTTCCTGGTGAAACATTTCAATAAATAAATAAATAAATACTTGCTCTAATGCCCAATTATAATGAGTTTTAATTTTAGTTTTTACTATTCAGTAAGTAAAATCACTGGGCATACCACCAAAAAGATCCCATTTCCAAGCTTGCTCTTCACCTGCTTATATTCAAAGAAGCATCCCCCCTTATTTGTAAGTATAGATTTCATTTAAATCATACCTTTCTGTGAAGCAGTGTTGTCCCTTCCTGGCTGTTGCTGTTTAGTTTGGATCACTTGAAGGGATTCTTCAGATTCATTTGCTGCATTTCCCATAAGTTTCTTGTTTCTCTTTTTATTTTCTTCAGCTTGCTGATTCAGAAAAATGTGTTCATTTATATGAGAAAGGCAAATGTATAAAAAAAACTAGAAAATCACTTGTCTATTCTTAAAATGACCACTAATATCTTCCAACTATTTCCAAAAATCATTTTTATATTATTTAAAAAATGCTTAAAATAACATTTCAAAAGCTGTACCTTTTCAATTGTTATGTTAAGTAAATTAAATTTTTTTAATGAAAGCATAGAGACCAATAAACATGAGTACATCATAACAGTACAGTTCTCATGTGCTGGTATATGTCTATACATTTTGATATACAGAGAATACTGGATAGGCAACTATGCAGAATCAGTGTGTCCTGCCACAGAGGGGTTCTGATTCCTTCTGACCTTGAAAGCGAAGCTCGAGAGGTCCATGAGAATTGGAACCCCGAGGTGTCAAAACACACTGGCTGTACACAGAGTTGCTCATCCTGTATTTTTTATAGTGTATAGTACTGTGTAAAAAATGTGTTTTGTGAGTTCTTTTGCTTTCAAAATGAAACTGACTCTTGCAGTCTCTAGAGGTTCTAGAATGCTGTTCTACCACAGTAGGGTAGAATCACATTCCATGACCTAGGAACTGTGGTAGAAGAGCATTTTGAAAGGGATGGAATTCTATACAGAACAACACTCCACTATACACTATAATACTCTGTGCTGTTAAAAATAAGATTAAAAAAAATGGACAAATCTGTTTGGTATTTATCAAGATATGGAAGATGTAGTGACATCATATATTGTTATAACAACTTGGCTGACTCCAACCTTTCATTTAAAAAACAGTTACGTTTCTAGCACTAATTGTACAGCAGTTATCCTATTTTAATGAAATTATCTTTTGAAAGGTTTAAGTTTGGCAACGATACGGTTAGAAAACATTTTTTGAAAATGAAAACTTGGAGCTAGGTCCTTACGGTACTATTTTAGATGTATCACTAGTATCTGAAACCGCTCTTTGGGTATATTGTTGAAACATATTTTTAACTGTGACACAGCCATAAAATGGCAAACATGTATCAACACTATTTTGTGTATTAACTGACTGTATGAACACAGTTTTTGCATTCGCTTGTGCGTATGCGCAAGAAACGTCTTGCAACAGTGCGACTTTTTGGAAGTGTGTGACCCTCCTCACGAATGCTGTGCTCAGTGTAACAGGTGTGACCCTACCGTACCAATACATACCAAACTGTGTATGACAGCAGTTCGGCTATGTTGGTCTTCACTTCTAAGAAAAGGTCCGCTGTGGTAACATGTGTGCAATTAGCATACTGATGTTAGCTGAACTGCTGTCATACACAGCTCGGCATGGAATCCCTCCCGCTTTCTCCCTCTGCTAATGTCCTCCCCTCCCTCATTAGTGTTCTCCCCAGCCCCCACATTGTGTGCCAAGGGGGTTGTCCAATCCCCCTTGGCTCATGAGCTCTCCAGCACACTGTGTCACTGATAGGGGTGCCCAATCCCCCGTTGGTTGCAGCCCCCCCCAACAAACAACCAGTTGGCATGATGGGAGCCCACCCCAGTGTGCTCATGCCTCCCCCCATGCACACTGTATGGCCGACATGAGTGCCCAGTTCCTGCTGGCTCCAGTCTCCCCCCAACAAACACAAAGGTGGCATGCTGGGAGCCCACCCCAGCATACCAAAAGCATCCATCTTTTTGTTGTTTTTAAAACTCCTGTGAAAGAAGAAAACAGTCTCTCGGTGAGTCCCTTGCCCCCCCCCACCAACCCACGACCACCCTCTGCGCACCTACCTCCCCAAACACACCCTCACCCCATACTTAACTCTGGAGCACTGTGCGATGATCTTTGGTGGACCGGTAACACATCTGCACTCTTCAAAGCCGACCGCAAACTAAGGAAATGTTGGTAAGCTGTATAATGACATAAATGGGGGTTTTCTAACTTAGGTGGATATATCAGCAATTTTTTTACTTTTGGCACCAAATTTTCAACATCGTGTTCTTGGGACCCCTTCTCATGAATTCAGTCACTGTCATGGCGTTATTCGGTCCTGAAAGGTGATTTCGCGGTCCCTGTGTGGAATCACCTTTTGGGACCGATTAACAAAATGACAGTGTTAGTGTTCATGATGTGGACTCTCAAAAAGCCTGTGTTGCAAATTTGGTGAAGAAATTCAAAAAAATGGCAGTTTTACGGCGTGCATTGCGCAGTTTCCATGCACACTTGTAAGTTTGTGAATTTATAATATTTTCACTCCAGATTTTCAACATTGGCATATTTCCACACCTCCTTATGAACAGTACAGCTGTCATTTTTTCACATCCTGGCTGAAATGTGTTTTTGTGCTTCTGGTGCAGAATAGTGCGATTGCTGTCAGAAATCAATGTTTGCTACAGAGTAAGACAAAAACAGTGACACTGTTCATGAGCAGAAGTCCCAAAATGCCTAGTTTGAAAATTTGGTGACAAAAGTCCATAAAATGGCTGAGTTACGAGCGTACATTGCACAGTTTTTATGCACATTCGTAAGTTCATGAATCTGTAATATTTTCAATCCAGATTTTCAACATTGGCATTTTCCCACATCTCCTTATGACCAGTACAACTGTAATTTTTCACATTCTGGCCAAAATGTGTTTTCACACTTCTGGCGTAGAATTGATTGATAAAATGTTTATTTTTATACAGGTAATTTTGTTGGGGAAAACCCCATTTACAACAAATTCCTGTGGTTTCTTCTTAAAAGTTACAGACAATACAAAAAATAAAAAAAACAACAAAATGACATTTACAAAACATGCAACATGAGAACAAAATCTAAAAAAACCCACATAATTTTAACTAAAAACATTTACACTGAACCTTCAAAAAGTTATGCAGCTTGAGTCTGAACATGTGGAAATTAGCAATCATAGTTAATTCAATCGGTAATTTATTCCAGTGTTTAGCCAAGCTATTTTGAAATGTCATAACCCCCATGCTATTCAAGATTTTATTCATAGGTATCTTCACAGATGTTTTCCTCAACTTAGATATATGTAATGAATCCACTTCCAGTTGTATCAGATGTTTTAGTGGGTGCAATGTATTATTTGAGTGAATCAATCCATGACATACCAGGGTCCACAAATAGTCTCTCTTTGCTGCTGGTTGCAGCCAGTCAAGATCTTGATAGACTAAACAGTGGTGTACCCCATAATCCTTTCTTATTATGTATGTCCCCAACCTATAGTACAGTTGGCCTAATTTAACCAATGATTTCTGGTTTGAATACATATAAAGAAAGGATCCATATCCCAGTATCTGTAAAAGTAATTGTTTTACCAATCTGGTTCTAATGTCACTAGACAAACACCCAGATATCCTTCAAAGGGCTCCCAACTTTTGACTAACTTTCTTAGTTTGTAAATGTGTATGTTCTGAAAAAGTCATCCGAGAGTCAACATGGACTCTTATATATTCATAGGAAGCCACAGTCAGAACTAATGTTCCAGCAGAAAATCTGATCTGCAAATCTGAAATGTTATTATTTGCTCGGATACCTACAGAAAAAATCATACACTGTGTCTTTTTTAGGCTTATTAACAGGCCAGGATCCCTCATCCAAGTCTCCATATGGGAGAAATATGGAGCCGCTGTCTCAGGTCCTTGGGATTGTTTGCAGATGCCACAAGAACTGTGTCATCCGCATAAAGCCTAGTCTCTGTATCTGTCATCTGATTTACTAAGTTGTTTTCATAGATATTAAACAGTACAGGGCACAAAATTGAGCCCTGTGAAACCCCTCTGCCTATATCCACCAGTCCTGAGACAGCGGCCCCACACAGAACACATTGTCTACGTTCTGACAAATAGGATTTAAACCACAGCAAAGCTGCTTGCTGTATCCCTGTATCAGACAACCTCTGTAACAAAAGATTATGCTGTACTAAGTCAAAAGCCTTACTGAGATCTACGAACACCGGCCTAGTGCTCCTGCACTGATTTAGTGATGTAGTTATCAGGTTATTAAAGTCAATTAGGGCGGTGTTTGTAGACCTCCCCTCCCTAAACCCATACTGAAACTTAGTTATAATCTCCTCTTGTTTAAGGTACTGGCCAAGCTGGTAATTTACAAGCTTCTCCAGTACTTTCGCAAGGATGGGAAGTTAAGTTATTGGCCTATAATTAGAGGAGAGTGTACTATCTCCACTTTTATATATATGGGAATAACCTTCCCCATTTTCCATATTTCAGGCACCAAAGAAGAGTCTATATTCCAATTATAATAGAATAACGTGGTCGCTGTGGGAAGTCAGTCTTTGGTACAGAGTAAGAAAATCACAGTGACACTGTTCATGAGCAGACATCCTAAAATGCCTATGTTGAAAATTCAGTGAAAAAAATTCCAAAAAATTACTGTTTTATGAGCGTGCATTGTGCAGTTTGTGCGCACTCGTAACTTAGCGAATTTGTAATATTTTTCACTCCAGATTTTAAACATTTGCATTTTCCCACACCTCCTTATGAACAGTACAGCTGTCATTTTTCACATCCTGGCTGAAATGTGTTTTCACACTTCTGGCGCAGAATAGCGTGATCGCTGTGGGAAATCAATGTTTGGTACATAGTAAGAAAATTGTAGTGACAGTGTTCATGAGCAGAGGTGGCAAAATACCTATGTTGAAAATTTGGTGAAATAATTCAACTGAATGACTGTGTTACAAGTGCGCGTTGTGCAGTTTCCACACAAGCTCGCAACCTTGAGCATGACCAGGGCGTTAGGGTTCCTAAGACAGACACTTAAGAGGTATGAGGCTGAAATGTTAATCAGATGCAAGAGGAGCTGCAGAGACATACTCCCTTGGGACATGGATGCTGAAGGGACATGGATACAGCTGGGGGGGGGGGCCTGCATAAATGCCAAACACCACTGCAAATACCTGCAAATGAACGTTCGGCATTGACAAATGCTTGTTAGTATTAATACATAAAATTATATGATGGTTTTAAAAAACAATTTTTATAAAAAATGTTTTTTTGCTTTTTTCTGAATTTTGGTAATACTGCCCATTAGTTGATTAGTCAAAATAATGTAGTTTAAAACTTAATTTCCATTTATCTTGTGCATTTAATTTCATTATGAACACTTCACTTTCCCATATAGCAGTTCTACTCTTCCTTGCTTTCACAGGCTTTGCCTGCAAAAGCATCAGAAGGCAATAAAAGTGCTGGAGATTCAGTAAAAGCTTTCTTGTTAGTAGAGGTATTAGTAGTCATAGCAACAAACGTGATACTTACATTTTGTAGTTTCTTCTTCAATTCTAGGTTTGCAGCTTTGTAGGTCTTTGAAGTGGACTGCAAGTAATAGAGACCCAAACTAAAACAAACAAACAAACAAATAAGATATTTAGGGAATATAACATGGAGCTATCTATGCTATCAAAAGTATATTTTCCAAATGCTGCTTGACCCCCATCTTAATGAGTGATGAAGCCATGAGTGAGGTCAATTAGGGTCATGCAACACAAGTAATAAATATGTTGATACTACATATAGCTTCATAAATATCTCATAAATATATATACACCTGTTGAATAATTAAGCAATAATGCCCGACAGGGTGTCCTAGAGAGTATGAGCATACCAATTATTAAAACAATCGGTTTGCTAGTTTTGATGCTGTACAGTTCTGACAATAATACATTTCATCCAAATTAAGACTGATTTATACACTGATAATGAAATAAATACATTGATTTAAAACTTAAAATCTCTAGTTTCATTAGATTTTGTTTCAGAATAGGGTCTTTGGTGGGTTTTACAATGAAAAAAAGGAAACATCAAAAGGTTCTAAGTATTTTTGAAAAGTAGAGCATGAAATGCTTGAACCAAAACAAAATATATGAAATGACATGATCCCAGAGTGCAGCAAAAGCAACCCGTTTGCTGTGTTCTGCGTTTTTTTAAAAAAGTCAGTTTTGGTAGCTTAGTACAATACTTCTTTTGTTGCACAGCACCGAGAACTTTATCAGCTGTATTCATAGCAAAAATCTGCACAGCATCTAGCACTTTAATGTGGAGAGTGTACTTTGGATTCACAGAGTAAACATTTTCTAGACTGCACGATTGTTTTGGATTTACTGGCTTGCTACTGTGTTATAAATGCCAATAAGTTGTTCTCACCCTCTCCCTGAGGAAAGAGAGCTGTTCTAGGGATTCACAATCCTCCCTTCCTTGGCCGGCCCCCAAGCAGCCCACGTCCATTCCCAAACATAGAGCACTGATATGGCGTAAAGTGAGGCACCCAGCACCTCAGCTCTACATGCCACTGTGCTGGCACAAAATCATTTTTCAAATGCCCAGTCATGCAGCTGTCCTTATTGCAGGAAGGACTATCCGATACCAGCTTACAGTCAGGGATGGGCAAAGTGGGGGTGGATTTGGATTTGGGTTTGGATTTGCCAAATCTAAGATGAGTTTGGATTTGGTTTTGTAAAGGATTTGGATTTGCCATATCTGGGCCTATATTGATAAGTGGTGAAAAAAGAAATTTTCCATAGAAACATAGCGGCACAACAGCACAGAGTATACTATGTGTGTACTTCTTCACTGAAAGAGTGGTGGATGCCTGGAACAGTCTTCCAGCGGAGGTGGTGAGGGCAAAAAGTCTGGTGGGATTCAAGAATACATGAGACAGGCAGAGGGAAGTCTTGGTGGCAAGTGGGGGAGGGAGCTGGAGTGCAAGTAGGGTCTGCAGTGACAGTATAGGCACGGAAAAATGGGCAGGCAGCCTGGGTGGGCCAAGCATTCCCTACCTACTGACAAATTCTATGTTTCCAATATCAAATCCTTCTGTTTAAAAATTCCTTGTTTTACAGAGCTGCATAGCGAAAAGTTAAACAGTAGTATGAAGAATGAAACTTGACTTACAGGACTCCGTTCCTACCTACCCTTATTTAGCCAGCTTAAATTTATTGCCAATCAAATATCCCAAAAGCACAGGTGGATAAGCCAAGCCTCAGACATATTTCTTTCCAGATCCTGCCTTTGCCCTGACCGGTTGACCCATGGTTCGGTGCACCGGCTTGGAACACAGCCAGCCGCAAACTCAACACTGGAAGCCCACCCACCTGCCCAGAACACAGATCCTGGCTTCGCCCTGACTGGGTGACCCACAGCTCAGTGCACTGGCTCGGAACATAGATGGCTGCAAGCCCAACACTGGAAGCCTGCCCGCCCACCCAGAACACAGATCCTGCCTCTTTCCTGACCGGGTGACCTGTGTCTTGGTGCACTGGCTCAGAACACAGCTGGCCATGAGCTGAACACTGGAAGCCCACCTGCCCACCCAGAACACAGAACCTGCCTTTGCCCTGACTGGGTGACCTGTGGCTCGGTGCACCAGCTCAGAACACAGCCAGCCATGAGCTCAACACTGGAAGCCTGCCCGCACAGAACATAGGTATGGCAAAAAATTCCTGGAGGAGCCCGGCTTGAATACCACTATTACTATTTGCTTACGAGTCTGTGTGGAAGCTCCCAATGGCTAACTAATTCCTCTCAATACTGCTGGCTACCTAGGCACCTTTTTCAAACAGAAGCTTAGTTTAAAACTGGGGATCTGATTTTTTTCCTTTTCTGTAACTGGCACTTTCTCTAATTTTCCTCATACTCACCCACCCTGGCCCCGACCTCTACTGAATACTCTTTTCCCATCTGGTTCCACCCCATACCCCATCCTCTTGCCTACTGATTCCTCACTAGCTGACCACCCCTTAAAGTGGTAGTCACACATTCTAGTCCTCTTCCATATCAGTGGGCTACACTGCTCTCTCTCTCTCTCTCTGTGCATACAACTAGGAGAACAAGGCTACCCTGCTCTCTCCCTGTGCATACAGCTAGGAGAACAAGAGCGAAAGCTGTGTGTCTTCCTGTTTCTGATTTTCACTTTGTATAGTTACAGGCAAAATTTCTAGTGGTCTTTTAGTCTGTAGTATATCCTGCTTGGTAGACGCAGCTCTGTAGACTACCCTGCCCTCTCCCATTGCATACGGTAAGGAAGTTCAAGTATATAGGATTGTGCCGGAAGGCTCTTATACATTTCTCAATAAAACAGACCCCAAAGTGAGCATTCATCTTGTACCTAGAGGTATATCATTACAATGAATCCTACTCTTGGTGGGCGTCCTGGTACAAAAACACCCGGTCCCCACCCGCTGCCTTGACTATCCCATCGTATGTATTGTAAAGCCAGCTCAGTGGGAGACCAACAGCACAGTGCCCCCTCCTACTTGCTCCATGTGACAACCCTCCTGGCCTCCACCTAACATGGGGACCTCTATCTCAGCCATCTGGCTATTTCCAGGCCTTCACATTGCAGTTAGAACCCTGCCTACTAAGTGCTTCTCCCAGAACCTGCTGAGGTCAAAAGTAAAACTCCACTTCCCAAAAATATTCAGAAAACTCATCTTTATCCTACTACTGATGTCAGGAAACGTCCACCCTATCCCAGGCCCCCAGACAACCCTTACCCAGACCCCTGCAACCTCTGGGCAACTGAAGAATGTGGCCTTGAACATTGGTAGCCTCCTAGCCAAGCTAACTCAGCTTAAGGCCTGGGTGGCATTTAATCAGCATGATGTCATTGCTCTGACGGAGCCCTGGCTCACTGCACATACCACCGACTCGCTAGTCTCACTACCCGGGTACAACTTATACAGGTTGGACTGCTCTGGGAAAAGAGGTGGCTGGTGTTTAATCTATGCTCGCAACCACCTGTAATGCCACGCAGTTCTACTGGCAAATACCAATAAGGACCGTGAATGCTTAGCAATAAAAATCCTGATAGGCATGGAGAACAAAAGATTGATTGTTATGGTTGTTTATATCCCGCCAGGATGGCAGCAGGTGGGGCTAGAAACCTTTGTGAACTACTACACCCAGGCAAGACAGAACAAGAAAACTATTGTTCTAGGAGACTTTAACTCTAACTGACTTGCCAGCTCTAGCGCCGCGCACAGAGAAATAGTATCAAGACTCTACCTTTCACAAATGGTCAAGAGCTGCACCTGCACAGACTACCATATGGGCACTAGCATTCTGATCAATTGGGTGCTAACTATGAACCTGGAATGGCTAACGGATGTCAAAGCACTCCCTGACACCCTCAGTGACCACCCACCAATCCAATGTGGGTGGTCAAATAAGCAGGCCAAGCCTCCCCCAAGAATGGTGAGGAACAGAGTAATCAAAAATAGCACTATGGTCGGCTTCAGGAATCACCTTAAAGGGCTAGACTGGAGCTTTCTTGACTCATGCTCCTCAGTTGACACTGCCCTGCAGCTCTTCCTCAATCACTTCAACATGGCAGCAGACAAGTTCATCCTATACTGCAAGAAGATGATTGAAGGAGGCTGCATGGACTGGGTCACCCCTCAACTTCTCAGGATGATGCAGCAATGGGACCTCCTCTGGCACCGAGTCAGGGCAAAAGGGACTGCTATGGATGTCCAAAATTACAAAGAGGCCTGAAACAGGTGCACTTGGGCAATCCGGCAGGCCAAGGCTACGTACCACAAGAACCGTCAGTCTCAAAGTTGGGGTGATGGGAAGAAATTCTGGGCCTCAATTAAAAACCTCCTCAGATCCAGTGACAGGTCCCCCCCTCCATGCTACACCACAATGACAAGGTCATCCTCGATGAAGTCACAATGGCCAATATCTTTAACAAGGCTTTCACGGACTACAGTGCAGTCCGTCCCCCAGACTGGCTATTTACCTTGGTGGAATACCTTCCACAGACCACTCACCCTCCTCCTCCAGCACTAGGACTTGCCCAGCCTTTCACTTCAAATGGGTAACCATTAAGGATACAAGAAAATACCTTGCAAGAGTCCTGGGGAAAAGAAAGGATGGGAGGCAATGGAATTGACATGAAACTAATATCTATTGCCCTCCCTGAGTTCATCGTTCCCATCATCAAGCTTTTCAACTTGTCTTTCTGCCTGTCCGCCTTCCCTTCTACCTGGAAAACTGATCTGGTTATGCCTGTGTACGAAGGAGGTGACCGGTCTCTTGTATTCAATTGTAGACCCTTTTCATTATTATCCCCTCTTTCTAAAGCACTGGAAAGAATCATTGCCGATCAACTTATGGACCATCTGCATAAATATAACCTACTCTGCCCCCAACAACACAGTTTCCACAAGCTGCATAACACTAACACCACACTAACTGACTTCACTGGCTATGTGCATGAGGCTCTTGACCAAGGCCACCTGGTTGGGGCAATCTTCATAGACCTCACCAAGGCTTTTGACCTTGTGGACCATCAGCTGCTGCTCCACAGGTTAAGTTGCCAAGGGCTGTCCCCTGACATCTGACATGGTCTGTTGGTTCTCCAGCCACCTATCCATCAATCTCAGAAAGTAAAAATCAGCAGTGCGATCTCCGACACCTGCGAAGTCATAGTGTGGGTCCCCGAGGGGTTTATATTGGGCCACTCTTGTTCAGCCTCTTTGTGAACAACCTCCCTGATACATGCCCCACTTCCAAGATCCTACTCTATGCTGATGATGTGGTAGTATTCTCCTGCAACTACTGCCAAGAAGCTCTCACAGGGAATCTGCAGTACAACTTTAACCTCCTCCAGGACTGGTTCAAAGATAGCATACTAGTGCTTAACAGCAAAAAAACAAACAAACACAAGACTATGCTCTTTGCTGGATGCCAAAAGAGGAGATCTACTGCACCCTTAGCCATTGCCTGTAACTCTAACTCCATGTTGGAGCAGGTGTCCTCATTCCGGTATCTAGGAATCGCAATAGACAAGTCCCTCTCGTTCAATGATCACATACGCAATATCACCTCTGCAGTCAACAGGAAACTAGGGGCCCTTCATAGACTCAGGTTCTGCCTCACACCCGAGACTAGGCTTCTGGCAGTTAGAGGCACAGTACTATCCATCCTGGACTATGGAAACGTGGTCTATGGTGCAGCCTCTGAAACTAACCTGCTCAGTGTCTATTCAACCCTCAATAAAGCCTGTAGATTTGTTTTAGGTGCCGACCACTTAACACATATGTGCAGCCTATACATCAGGACAAAATGGCTTCCTCTTACGGACCGCATCAAGCTACGCTCCTGCCTCCTAGGGAAGAAGGACCTTCTAGGACTTGCATCTCCTTCTCTATAAGCCCTATTCCGCCCTGCCCCTACCAAACATGCTACTAGAAGTGTCACTAGACAAGCCCTGGCAGTGCTGTTCAGAAGAACTGCCTTGGGGAGGTGACCCTTTGCCGTAAGGGCCCCCACTTGGATAAATGAGCTCCCTCATGCTACCACAAGCCTCACACACCTTGCTCACTTTAAGTCAGAGCTCAAGATTGCAATCTCCCCTCCGGTACACTGCTTCTGTCTCACCTAACCCAGATGTAACTAGCCTACCTATACCCAAAGCAATGTTCAGGATCACCTTCTACTGTTCTATTGGTCCCTGAAGTTCACTATTCCCCACCTGCCCTGCTTACTGAACTTGTACCCCCCCTGCTCCCAACACCTCCCCCTGATGAGCCCTCACCTACCTTCCTTTTACCCCCTCCCGTTCTAACCCACCCACTGCAACCCATCTGCCTATCTCTCTTGCCTCTAGCTCTGTCACCTATTTTTGATTCTCCCCCTCACACCTTGCCTTTAACCACTTCCCCCTTTGGCCGCACTGACTCTGCTAGATGATTCTGCATTTAACACCTGTTAGGACATTGACATGGTTCTATAGCTACCACTCTGATTTTCATTGAGTGTACTTATTTGAACTGGGGCACTTTTATATTTATGCTGCTGAAGGAACTGTATCCCTATATACTCTGTACCCGTGGTCATGATTAATGATTTTTTGCTATGCCAGTGTTATTACTTTATTGACTATTGTTTGTTCTTAATTGATGACTTTTGACAACACTTCTGGCTGATACTGCTTCCCTTACTCATGCATTGGTTTCCCCTCCCTTGTCTGACAAGGATCCTTTGTAAAAGAGCTTTCAGCTCAAAGGTTGTAACCGATTACTCAAAAAATAAATAAATAAAAATAATTCACACAAAAAAAAAACAGAAGACTGTGCTAAGGCTGCTACATTTATAAAAGTAAGCACAATCTTGGTTGTCTGATTCAGAAACTTTATTGTCGTAAAACTACTGGTAGCAGCACTCACCCACACCAGCAAATGTTTTTGAGCAAACCTCATGCTCTTTCTCAAGGCTGCCTCTGATCTGTCTTGACACATACCTCCCACCCCCCTTACTGTTTCTGCCTTGTCTTTTCCTTTTTATTTTTGGTTTATAATTGTTTTTTTTTGTTTCTTCAGTCCTCTACTTATTCCTGGAGCACAGGCAGTGAAGCCCAAAGTAAGTCTCCCCCCACCTCCACCTCTCGCCCTTGTCTTTTTTTATTTGCTTTATTTTGTTTTTCATTTAAATTGTTTTTTCTGTCCTCAACTCATGGCACAGGCCATGAGACCCCACACCCCCACATGCCTACGCTATCTTTCTTCCCCTCCCCTCACACACACACACTCTCTCTCTCTCCCCGCTACTCATTTTCCTTTTATTTAGAATGACTCTGAAGCAGCTTCAAAGTCTTATTACATACCTCGGTATTCCGCAAGTGAAAACCAGGGTACACTGAAGGAGCCCACACTGCTCAAGTGTTCTTTCACCTCTCCCTCAGCCTCCCAACCCAGGCACATGGCAGGCATGAAAGCTGGGAGGCTGAAAGCACACAAAAAAAATAGAAAAAAAAGCTGAAGAGCCAAACCAGCAGTGTTCAGCCTGAGTCTTGCCTTAACTGAGCTCCATGCATTTGAAGCGACTCAGTTTCACTAGGATTGATTTGGCCCATCCCTACTTACAGTATGTTGATTCTTTTTCATGCATTCAGTTTCTCAAAAGTCATGTTTGGGATATGTGAAATTGTCCTCCTTACTCTCCACTGTTTAAACATGCCTTTCAAACACTATAATGTGTGCAGTGCAAAAATATCCTTAATGCCTCCACAATGCTTTGAATATAGCTGAACGCATGGTATGCAGGTCACTCTCAGTCATCAGTTGCATGTGCACAATCCCTAACTTTGTGCCACTGCGCTAACCGAAGCTTTGAATATAGAAAGCACCACATGACATCCAGATTCATTTCGCATGGTACAAAGTCGTTTTGACTGTCTCTAAAGTATTCACTGGCCCATTATTTCATGGAGTATCATAGATTCAAGTTGCAATACACAGTATGTAGGTAATGCTATATAATACAGAGAAAGGAATAACATCTATAGGATCATGTAATGTGGACTACAGCTTGAAAATCAAGGAGTATATAGATACGATTTTAGCAGGGATTTAAAGAGCTACCGATGCCTCAGGGATCACATTGAAGATTATAATCTTAAAACACAACACAGCTGGCCCACCTAATGGCCTCTGGGTAAATTGCTTGCCAAGTGGGGGATCAGAAGTTCATCCTAGTTAGGCAGTAGAAGGCAGGGCCCCCATCTGTTTGAATATGGTCAGTCTGTTGGGAGGGAGGTTGTCATTTGACAATGTTTAGCTGTTTCCTGGAGGCCACAGGAAATCATACAGAGTACCACCACTGCTGCAGCCTTTGTGCCTGCTGTATGTAAAGGCTTCACATCAACAGCAAGATCAGGAGGCATACACCTGGCTTGGGCCCACACCTTCATGGAAAAGAAGCCACTGAATGGGGCAGACAAAGACGAGGAATCTGCAACAGTATACCTTGTTAGAGGCAGAGAAAAAATGTTGCAGAAAGTGAAAGAGGATGGGTAAGCATGAGGCAAAGTGGAGCAGGGTAATTACTGTATTACAATAGACACAGCAGAGCTTATACCGCATAAACATTCCCTGTCTTTATTTTAGCTTTACTCCCTTTGATCAGGACATTTGCATTGAAAGTAGACCTTTATCTTGCAGAACTCATCCGCTGTTGCTGCTTTTACAGCCAAAGCAATGAGCCAACTTTTTCAAACACATACTGCTGAGATGTGACATGTTTCTCCCACATCTCAGCACACTATACTAAGTTTCACCACCTAAAAGGTGGTCCAACTGATGAGAACAAGTGCCCCAAGCTGCCACACTTCCTAGTTGACATGTGTCAAAAGTGACCATAAAGCAGTGAAACTTGCAAATGTGACATTATTTTTGGAAAATATCTGGAGCATTGTTGTGATTCTGGGATAATGCAGTCACAGCTCAATAGTGGCAGCTGTGCCTATTCCCAGTCTTTTGTAAATCCCACCCTCCCCCTATCTTTTACATTTGGCATAATTTCCATAGTGATAGATTGTGATGTAAGAAGTAGAGGATTATGACTTCACATGTTACCAAGCAGTTGGGGCAGATGAAATGGGAGAGACATAATCCGTTTTCATGCAAATGTCCTTGGTAACAAATAATGGGAGAAAGAGAAATATTAAATACGTCCACTGTGTATGAAAGCAGAACTGTTTTTATCTTTTTCACTCATTTCCACGAGACATCATCAGTAGCAGTTTAAATCTCAGAATGAAAACTGTAGCTTCAGAAGCAGAAAACAGAGTGACTAAAGCCTTGGCTATCATATAGAGACTAATTGTGTTGTCTGTATTTATAATGGTATATTGTGTTGTTTGTATTTATATGTATTTATATATGGAATTTACTTGTATGTACTTAGATAGGAATTTACACAGGTCTGTCTTGTAAACTGGATTATGTCCAAATGACATGTATTACCCGTATAAAAATAAATTTTACCTACCTAATGGAAAGAACAGAAACAGGGGGATTACTGGAAGAGCACAAGGAGCAGGGAAGGAAGTCAGGTGCAAAGAGATCAGAGAGGGAGGCTGGTGGAAGGCTATGGATGGATCTGGGAGTGACAGCGATACATTCAGTTGTTTGGTAAATCAGGAATTATTCAATGTCTTTCAAGACAGAATCATACAAATCTGGTGGCAGAAAAGGACCCTCTGGGCCCATCGAGTCTGCTCCCTTTACTCATTACCTATGTCACGGGAACTCCGCTTCCCCCCCACTTGCCAACCTCTTATGTCTGTACCATGCCCCCTTGAATCCCTCCACTGTTTCTGCCCCCACCAGTTCCTCCGGTAATTTATTCCAGGCCTCCACCACCCTCTCCGTGAAGTACCTCCCCCTTACATTGCCCCTAAATCTTCCTCCCTTCAATCTTAGACTATGCTCTCTAGTTTTAACCCCTACCTTCCTCTTAAATTAGCTCCCCTTCCTTACCTTATTGAGCCTCTTCACATACTTAAATGTCTCTATCATGTCCCTCCTCTTCTTTCTAGTCTCCAATGGGTACAGATCCAATTCCCTCCACCTCTCCTTATATGACTTCCCCTGCATACAGTGCACCATCTTAGTTGCCCTTCTCTGCACCCTCTCAATCCCATCTATGTCCTTGCATATGTGTGGTCTCCAGAACCGGACCCCATACTCCAGGTGTGACCTCACCATGGCTTTATAATACTTGCATACTGTGTGATCCTGAGAAAGTCACTTAACTTCCTTGTGCTCCTAGGTCGCACCTGGAAACAAGCTCCAGCTTAGTGTGCCTTTACTGGTTAAACAATTTCCCCTTTCCCTTAAAAAGAGGCATCAATAACTCCATCCTTCTGCTTGTTATGCCCCTCCCAAGCATGCCAACATTCTATTTGACTTTTTCACCACTTTGCTGCATTGATGACCTACCTTAAGGTTGCTTGAAACTGAGATCCCCAGATCTCTGTCCTGCTCAGTTGGCTTAATTACCACCCCCACCAAGTGTAAGCTACTTGGGGGTTCTTATACCCCATGTACATCACTGCACACTTTTTGGCATTGAATTCCAGCTGCCAGGTTTCCAACCACCCTTCCAGAATCTTCAGGTCCTTCCTAATGGCCTCCACCCCCAAGGGGTGTCCACCCTATTGCATATCTTTGTATCATCTGCAAATAGGCATATCCTCCCCTCCAGCCTGTCTGCTGTATCACTGATATAGATATTAAAAAGGGGTGGTTCCTAGTACCGACCCCTGGGGCACCCCACTCATCACCCCATCTCCCTGGAATGTACCCCATTAACCACCACCCTCTGGCTTCTGTCCTTCAACCAGTTTTCTAGCCACCTAGTTATTTTCTGTCCCACCTCTACTCTTTCCATCTTATTTACCAGTCTTCTGTGAGGGACGGAGTCGAAGGCCTTCCTGAAGTCTAGATAGGCAACGTCCACCGCCCCTCCTTGATCAACCACCTTCATCACCCAATCAAAGAACTCTATTAGGTTCATCTGACATGACCTCCCAATAGGAGTGATGCAATCACATTTCACCAAACAGGCTGGAGACAGTGAGAGGACATCAACTAAAATGATACAGGGCCAGCAAGGGAGGATGTAGGAGCAAAGACTGAAAATCCTCAGCATGTATTCATTGGAGACCTAGCAGGAGTGGGGAGCATATGTTCAAAATGTTCAGTATGCATGCATGTTATAAACAGAGCGAGCTCAAGCAAGCTGTTCACAATGTATGGCAACACTAATAGCAGGGGTAATAATGGAAGAGTGAAATGCTGGGCTGGTCACACACTGTGCAAAAGGCTGATCACATATTTATAGCAGGAAGTATAGGCATACTGTATAACCAAGCAATATCTCCTTGCAATGTGCAGTCCTAGCCTGTTATTAAAGGAGTAGGATGTGTCTCCAATCTGCTTTGAAAAAAATCAGCTAAAAACAGAAACATTTTATTTAGTGCATTTAGGGTGCTATATGCTCTGTTTAGAAATGGATTACATTTCAAAAAAATTGTTTTTGCACAGATATTTTTAGTAAATACTGACTTGGCACCATCAGCGCCTGTACCTGTGATTGTATTTGAAGTGAGCTGAGGTTGGAGGCGGGGGCTCATAAGGTTGCTGACTGCCAGACACTGAGTCCCTAAAACATGTGGTGAGGTGAGGGGTGTGACAGACATAATCTATTCTGCCACATGCCCCAGCCCAGTAGACTGAATGAGAATGCAAGAACATGGCTTCTGAGAGCTCTACATTCTATGGCAAAAGACTGATTTGTGATCAGAAAAAGTTATAAATCAACAGAGAATATATGCTTCATCACTGCAATTAGCTAGTTAACAGATGTTAAGTGTCATTTCAGGCAGAGGAGAGTGGAGATTTTTGAAGGTTTGTTTGATAAATAATTTTTATTTTTTGGCTGCTGGTGGGTGCAGGATGTATTTATCCATTTTTTGCCTTTGTGAGAGCCACTCTATAAGTGAAAAGCAAAGTAGGCTGTTACGTGAGACATACAGTATCTCAATGGGATGATTTGAGGGTGTATCAAAGAGCATTAGCAAGGTGGTATTGTTCTCACTCATCTCCCTTGACTTTCCCTCACCTCATGAGTCACAAGGCAGCATGTGGGCATTGCAACCGAATCTAAAAATAGTCGCTGACTATTGAGAGTCATCATATAGTAGTTAGCATCTAGCAGTGACTGCATCATTATATTGTCATCTATCCTTGTGTGAAAAATATAAGAATATAAGGAAAGAACAGAAGTAAGGGATGTGGGGAGGGGGTGGGGGCAAGGGAAGGAGCAGATTAAGGTCCCACCATGCCAAAGAAGATTTTTGTTGCACCTTTTAAACTAGCACACAAATCACTTCACTTCTGGGGCCAGATATTCAAAACTTAGCTCCCGGGGCAAAATTAGCACTGCATGGTGTGCTAAATTAGCCCAGAACTATTAGCATTCTATATTCAAAGGAATAGCCCCAGGGCTAAACCTGCTGAATATAGCGTGCAAAGGAAGCAGTGCAAACAGGGCTGGGAGTGCAGTGCAAAAATAGCCCAGGAAATAAGACAGCACTGAATATAGCAACAAGAAAGGCCAAAATGCAACAGCAGCTCACTGGACAGAGAGGTGGAGGAAGGCAGAGCTGGAGTAGCAGGCCATCGTGAATGATAGTAATGGGAGTATTGCACAACAACAACAGTTAATGCAGGCCACACAAAGCAGAACTGTGCTGCGCAAGTGACATGTTAGCCCGGAGCAAACACATTAGTCTGACACTAACACTTTGCCCTGGCCTAACACATTAGCCTGGGGCTAAAGTTTGCAATATTCAAAGTCTATATGTAAATGAGCCTACTTAGGCAATCCATGTGCAAACAGCCATATTTGCATCTCATTATGGGCTACTTAGCATACATTTCCATGTAGTTTGTCCAGTGTTATTCCATGGTGCTCACAGCTCTACTTGTGGGGCAGCCTGGGAGTACAGGAGCCGTCTGGGTCTGCTCACAGCTCCACCTGTAGGTCAGCCTGGAAGTACAGGCTGGGAGATGCAGGCCGGAGTGTGCACACAGTGCCACCTGTATGCTGGACCTAAGAACAGCCAGGTAGCTGCAGGTAATGGGCGCTGGAAGGCTCACTCAGTCAGTGTGTGACCCACACCCATACAACACTGCAATGAGGGACACAGATGCTCAGAATGAGGGAGTCTGTGCACCCATCCCTCCATAGGTGCGTGACCCACTCAATCAATCAATCAATCAATCAAAGACTATATTTAACCAGGCGATCACCATTGAGCAAGCTCATTTTCGAGGTGGACCTGGGTTTGTCAACAAGGAACAAGGGACAATATACATGGGATGCAACACACAAGAAAATAATAATAATAAAAATAAAGTGAGATACAATAATACAGTATATACAAAGTATCAGCAGGTAGCATTGACAGTAGTATATGTTTGGAACAGAAGATATAGCTAGTTTTGAGTAGGACACAATTTTTCATATAAGTAAAGAAATATACATATCAGGTGCACCGAACATAAATAAAACCTAATATAAAAAGATATATAGTGCTACAGTATGGAGAATTTAGAGCTGGAACCAGGGTCAAAGGAACGTGGAAGGGACAGATATGGGGAGCAGAAAAAGGGAAGAGAGAAGAGTTGATTATAGATGTGATCAGTCTTTTAACAGTAGTAATTAGAGTGTACTTGGATTTATAAGAGTCACTATTTAGGGTAGACAGGCACAGGACTTCTTCTTATGATGTAGATATAGAGATTTAAAAGCAGCTAGGCTGATGGGGTGAGTTAATTTTAAAGTTTTTTGCAGCTTGTTCCACAGTTGAGGAAGCACAAAGCTGATGGCTGCTCTGCCAATGCGAGATTTTGCTTTGTAAACATAAAGGAAGATGTATGAGGTGCTTCTCAGGGCATACTTCTCCAGAGTGCAAAAAGGTAAACAGACAGAGATATACTGGGGAGTTTATCTGAGATAGCTTTGTATGTCCAAACCGCAGCATTTTTTTTCCATCTGTAAGCAAGGGATGTCCATCCCACTGCCGTGTACAATGCACAGTGGTGGGCTGAGTAAGGAAGACCTGTGATAAATCTTATGGCTCTGTGATAATGCATATCGAGTTTGGCTAGGGTACCTACAGGTCCCTGACTATACAGAAAATCTGCATAATCCAATAGGGAAAGAAAGGTAGTTTGAACTAGTTTCAGTTTAGCGTCTCTTGTGAGGAGATTATTAATCCTAAAGTACAGTCGAAGTCTTTGTCTAAGTTTCTTTGCCAGTTCTTCTAAGTGATCTGTGAAAGTAAGTCTATGGTCTAACCAGACCCCAGGTACCTGAACTTTGGTATGTAGTCCAACTGCTCACCTAGAATGGTAGTGATCTGCTGGAGTGTCCCATCAATTGCAGGATTTATTGCATTGTGAAGGGGCGAGAGGAACATTGCTTTGTTTTTTTTTTTGCATTTAGGAGCAGTTCCTGGTTTATAAACTGATATTATAGCAGATTAAATTCATTTTGAAGGGCTTTACAGGCCGCATCGGGGGTGGGGCTACTAGTGTTGAGTACCGTATCATCCACGAATAGGTGTACTTGTGCTTCTTTGAGGGGGGGCATCTAAGTTGTTAATATAAATGGTGAAGAGCAAGAGACCAAGAATGGAGCCTTGCGGTACACCCCTCAATAGGGGTTTTGGTGGAGAAACTTCTCCTTCTGCCTTTACTTGTTGAAGTCATCCCAAGAGGTAGTTGGAGAACCATTTAAGGGATAGGGAATCCAAATCAACGTTCTGGAGGGCCGACAGAATCAGTCAGTGATCAACGGTATTGAACACCTTGCTTAGGTCCAAGAAAACTGTGCAGACAAAGTTTTTTTTGTCTAATTCAAGCTGCCAGTCGTTTGTCACCTTGGCTAGAGCAGAGATCGTACTGTGCTGTGCTTTAAAACTGGATTGTAATGGGTTGAGCAATTTTTCTGATTCCAGGTACTTCCAAAGCTGGGAGTTCACTATTTTCTCCAGCATCTTTGACAGTATTGGAAGCTGGGAGATTGGCCTGTAGTTATTGAGGTCACTAGGATCTCCTGACTTAAACAAAGGGACCACTAGTGCATTTTTCCTAACGGGCGGTAGGTCACCCTAGGGCAAGGATAAGTTGAAGAGATGAGTAATTGGGACTGCGAGGACACGCTAGCTGACCTTTAAGAAGCATAGCTGCCCTATTACCCCAGCACATGTAACCAGTAGAGAAACTCTTCTTTTCTTTTTTTTTTTTTGTATTATGCTTTTTACATCCTCCGGCTGCCATCTCCTTAAGGTGACCTAAACCTGCTGCCACTGCTACTTGCTCCCTCCAGGCGCCATCCGCTGTCTCTCATTAGTGCCTTACCCCGACTGACCCGATATATCCCTTCACTGGGGGGCCCCCTTCCTGTGGTCACAACCGGGAGGGGAGACTTTCATGCACCCGGAGGCACAATCTTATGTCCTAGCCAGGGGAGACGAGGGCACAGCTCGGGGCTGATCTCGGGCTTCGCAGTGATGGAGAGGCAGGCCGCTGTCATACGAGCAGCATAGGTGGCCCTTTTCCATTTTCGACCCACCCATCTCCCAATTGACCTATTGGGGACATCCTGTGGTGGAGATGTATGGAGGTGCATTGAGGCCGCACACCTACAAGTAGGACTCCCAATCCACCATCAGGAGTCACAGGTCTGCCCACCCCCAAGGAGGGAATCATCCAATGGATGCTCATCACTCCATTCCTGCTGGACTCCACTTCTGGCACCTGGGCATGGGGCATGAACCTGGGTTGCCAGCGTGCTGAGCGAAACCCCTTCACTCGGCACCACCGAACCGGCTCTGAGAAACTTTTCAAATCCCTGCAACATTGTAAGTTTGTGCAACTGCAACACCATTCCTCACCAAAAGTGCAAAAACCCAGTTTTGCCAGGATTTGAAAAAATGACAGCAGTGACATACATGAGGTGGCATAATAAGAAGACTATGTTGCAAAGCTGTAGTCAAAATATTGAAATATTCCACATTTACAAGCATATGTAATGAAATTCCAAGTAATGGCCATAACTTCGCCATTTTAAAGACTTTGGCTAAAAGTTTCAACATAGCTTTCTGTAACCCCCCTACAAATGGGGGTTCCCTCAAAGGCTTCCTTGAGCTTGCCTAAATGCTCACTGCCAGGCTGGTGTCCTACGTTTTAGCAATTTAAATGCGATTGCCAGAGAGTGCCTGTATAGCCTCTGTGTACTGCCTCTTTAAGAGCTGCCTGGATTGCAGTCATAAGTCATCTGAGAGGGAGCTCTTTTGAAAGATGTAACTGTTTGCTGAAAATCATTTAGAGTGATAATGATAATGTAGTTTGTCTAACCTGCCTTCTTTGCAGCAAGGACTGTTTTGTTTATCTCCACTATCTTGGCCCAGGACTGCCGAATTGGACCAATCAGTACTGGTGGGACCTAAAATGGAGCCGGACTACAGGAGCTGTCTCTAGTCAGAATCTGTAGGAATTGTAGTTTTGGGCTTTTGGCGCCTTTTTTGCACCTGATGGGGGAGCTCCTGTTGTGACTGACAGATTAATCAGCCAACTGAACCTTTTGGATCTTGGGGAAATTCCCAGGCTTGCTGGCAGTTGAGTCAAATCTAAGTTGGGAGCTGAAGAAGCAATAGCTTGAGACAGTCAAGCAGCCATCTGAGTAGTTTTGCACGGGAGAACTATGGAAAGGCCTGAGTTGTGGCCTGCATGCCTGCCTGCTGCCCCTGAGAGGGAGAGAAGAGAATTACTTCAGACTAAATCCAAGTTTGTGAGAACGAAGTAAGCCACTGATTTTTTACCAGGCTCATACCTGAAGAAGATCTAAGATTTTGCTGAATGCGATCGGCCTGTCAGGATTTCCAGCTGCTTTTAAATCCCAGGTTTGTGCAGAGACTTTACGATCGTGACCGGAGAGCGGTTTGCCTGGTACAGTAGAATTTCCTTACATGTAAATGTGCTGTGAGTTGTTAGTGGGTCGTGATTTGGCTCCTTACTGTGTGAACTGTTTTCTGCCTGCTGGAAGCTGTATCCAGCCCAAAATGGACTGTATCTGAATTTGTCTCCATCTGGCCTGGGTCTTGCCACACTGGCCCAGCCAGACTACCCGCTGCACAGAGAAAACCATCAATGAGAGACCTGCCTGGGGATCAGCCCTCTGCTCCACATCTGAACAAGAATGACGCCTCAGTGAATCGTGTGGTCCCTGATTCTCCTGGCACTCCAGATCAACCACTTGCATTCTCAATTTTCATCCAGCCTGTGGCCAGTCTTGGGTATCGTGAATAATCATCAGGGTAGCTCCCTGCAACAACAGCCTAATCTAAAAGTGTGTCATCTGATTGTCTTGTTTTTTCTTTTCATGAACTGAGCCCTCCGGCTCCGGATTACAATTAGTGTGTGTGGTGCATGTTGTTTTCTTCCATCACAGGGCCCCAACCAGCTGCAATGTTCCTGGCTAGCCCACTGTTCTCCATCTGGGTACCCAGAGTGTGTGACTGTTTATGGACCCTGAAGTGCATGCATAACTGTTTGATTGATACAGCCTTTAAGTAAATTAACCTGATTACGGCCCTCCCTTGTTTAAGTCCCTTAAATAAATCAGATCTAACTCTTTTTTGCAGTTACCCTGACTGTGGTTCCTCCAGTTTGTGCAAGAGTACTGTACTGCTGTTATTTGCTGGGTATAACCTTGTTTTACAGGGGGTACCCAGGGTCGAGCCAGAGGAAAGCCCTGGTGGTAAGTGCAAACAGTGTGGGTACTTGTGTGGTGTATCAGGGGTACTGTGAAAGTGATTATTGTCTATTGTTTTGGCAACTAGTAAGGAAAGAGGGGGGTTACAGTGTCCCAGAGGGCTGTGCCCAGGTTAGCTTGACCACTACCAACCCTGACCTCTGGGTGGAGGCACCTATTTCAGAACTCAGGCCCCTTAACCTGCTACTAGCCAAGCAGGCAGGGATAGTAGCCCTTGGGATAGCGCCACCTAGGGGTTACATCTTGGAGGCTCACCGCTGGGATTTTATGCCTTCTAGTTGCCAAAAATTACAAATTATTGTTAAAGATTAATGGCTACCCCAGTAGAAATGGCTGTACACCAGTTGGTGCGGTGGTGTACTGGGCAGGAGATTGACCCCCAAAATGCTCTGTTACACTGGATATTCTCCTGGGTACCAGTAAGGACACTGCAGAAGGAGCACTCTCCAAAGTTGAATGTTTAAAAAACCCTGTGGTGGTGGGTCTACAGGCTGATTTGATCGCCCAAACTTTCATAGCCTTGGTAGAGTATAGTAACCTCATGGACAGCTCTAAAGTGCCACAGACTATTGCCTTAGAAGGGGTCCCAGCTGCCTGGAGAGTGATAACAAAAGACAGTACAGACCCTGGGGAAGATGAGCTCCCACCATTATCTGAGACTTTTGAGGAGAAATTTGCTAAGTTGTTGCTGGAGGAAGGGAAAACCATACAGGACTTTAAGAAACTGTTCCTGCCACCTGGGGGTGTTCTTTTCCCCAACACCCCCTCCCACTCCAGCACCTGTTACTGCCCCATCTTCTGTGCCTGTGCCAATGCTGGCCCCTATATCTGTACCCGCCATTAGTCATGACTCCTACCAAAAGCTGAGAGTCTTCTCGGGCACCCTCCCCACCCCCCCAAGGGGAGGATGCATGGGAGACCTGGATCGATTATGTTGCCCCTTGGTACCCGAGTGGCAGTGTGCAGAGGCTGAAAAGTGGAAAAGAATCATAGAAAGTTTGAAGGGCCATGCCCTTGAAGCCATTAAATTTTTGAGGTCCACCAACCCTGATGCATCTGCTCAGAAGTACCTATCTGTACTTGAAGGCAATTTTGGGAGCATTAAGTCAGGGGAGACTTTGATGTGGAAATTCCAAGGTACCAAGCAATGGAAGGGGGAAAGTTTGTCTGCATATGTTACTCGCCTAGAAAGAGCTCTGCAGAAAGCTTACCGGAAAGGTGGGAGAGCCGCTAGTGATTTGAACCGTGTGAGATTGGGGCCCATACTGCAACATGCCAAGCATTCTAAACTGCTGATCATCCAGTTAAGGCTCCAGGATTGGAGAAGTAACCCACTTGACTACTGTGACTTGATAAAAGAACTCTGGGAGGTCTAAGGTGAAGAGGGAGACTGGAATTATGGGGTGAGTGCAGCCCAAGTGATCGTGGCACTGGAAGGCCCTTCCGAAATGGAGACCACTAAGAGTGTCCCGCCGTGGGCTAAACGGTGGGGTAGGAGTTGCTGAAGGAAGTCAGAGAAGCATAACCGGGTGCATTCACTGAGGTATCCCCTGCTGACAGAGACCCTGGTCCCTGTCAGAACGTGACTGTTATGGGGGTTGGGGTGCACCCTCAGGCATTCTCTTCTGGGGGTGGCTGCTCAGCTGAGCTCAAGGAATTGACTGCCACCCTTAAGGAACTTTTGAGACATGGTACACTACCTGCAGAAGTCAGATCACAATCTCCCATCGATGCTCCAGCATCCCCTGCTATGTTTTCCCCAAGGATGCCCTGAGAGTGTGTCATTTGTCACAATTGTGGCAAGGATGGCCATATGAAGAGGGAATGCCAGTCTCAGAAGGACTTTGAGAAAGTGGTGAACCAGCTTCAAGGAGAGCTTCAGAAAATGAGTCAGTGGTGAAGGGATGCACGAAATGATCGCAGTAAAAGCTTTGGCCATCTTAACTCAAACCCCTCTGTGGCTAAATCGTCTGTCCAGGCCCCTGCTGTTGTCCCTCCTGACTGGTCCAAGATAGTGAGCCCTTCAAAGGAGACTAATGTGGCTGTGAATGGTATTCCTACTCAGGCTGTGCTTAACAGTGGGTCACAAGTGACCATTGTGTTTCAGGACTGGTATGACAAACACTTTTCTGATGTGCCCTTACAATCCCTGGTTGGCCTACATGTGTGGGGGCTGAGTAACAAGTCTTATCCATATCCAGGATATGCCCACCTCTGGTTGTCTTTTCCTGCAACTGTCACTGGCATAGAGGAACAAGTAGAGACACTGGCCCTAGTGTGTCCCCCCACCGGACTGTATAATGGGGTCCCCCTGTAAACTGGGACAAACGCCCATATGTTCAGGAGAATGGCGCAACTCTGTCACGAGAAACAAGGGCGATGGACTGGGAGGACCCAGAGAATTCCAGCTCTGATCAAAAGGGTCTATGATCTGCAACAGAAACCCGAGGAAGTAGACCAGGATGAATCAGTGGGGATTGTGTGGAAGAAGGATCCCGATTCAGTGGTACTGACCCCTAACGCCCAGTGTACCATTCAAGGGGAGGTCCGCCTCCGGAAAGATGTCAAGAATAAAATACTGATGTTGGATGCGCCAGGCGATGGAAAATTGCCAGAATGATTATTGGTCAAGCCCAGCATCTTCTCTGCTCATGCCCATGCCTATGCATGAACAGTAATGGTCCAGATTCACAATGTGTCAGATCGGGAGATCCGGGTGAACAGAGGGTGCACCCAAGCTATGGTACACTGTGCAGACACTGCAGTATTGCTCAGCAACAAGCACCCTGGTGAGAAGGAGAGAGTGACCCCGGACTTGTTTGACTTTGGTGACTCCTCATTGCCAGCTGAATAGAAGGCTAGAATTAGCAAGAGACTTGCCCAGAGAAACCAAGTGTTTTCGTTGAAGGAAAGGGATGTGGGATGTGTCCAGGGTGTGGAACATCACATACGCCTGCACGATGAGCGGCCATTTCGGGAGAAGTCCCGACGCCTAGCCCCAGCAGACATAGATGATGTGAGAAGACACCTGCAGGAAATACTCACTGCTGGCATGATACGAGAATCCAGGAGCCCATACGCCTCTCCCATTGTGGTTGTGCATAAGAAGAATGGGTATGTGAGGATGTGTGTTGATTATCGAACCCTGAACCAGCGGACCATCCCAGACCAATACACTATGCCTCATATACAAGATGCCCTGGACTGCTTGAATGGGAGCAAATGGTTCTCTGTGTTGGATCTTCACAGTGGATACTACCAGATCCTGATGGCCCGGAAGACTGTGAGAAAACAGCCCTCATTTGTCCATTGGGGTTCTACGAGTTTCTGAGGATGCCACAAGGGATATTGGGCACCCCAGCCACTTTTCAGCGACTGACGGAACGTGCAGTGGGAGATATGAATTTGCTGGAATGCCTGGTGTACTTGGACAATGTCATTGTGTTTGGGAGCACCTTAATGGAGCATTAGAACCGACTGTTTAAAGTCCTAGACTGACTGGAAGACTTCGGCCTCAAGCTGTCCATTGACAAGTGCCAGTTTTTCCAAACCTCCAAGAAGTATGTGGGGCACATAGTATCTTCAAAAGGGATAGAGACTGATCCCAGTAAGGTTGTAGCACTGACTACTTGGCCTCAGCCCCATAATCTGAAAGAACTACAACGTTTCATGTGGTTCTGTGGCCATTATGGCAGGTTCATAAAAGACTATTCCAAGGTGATTCGCCCACTCTTGAACCTTACCCAGGGTTACGCTCCTACCAATCGTAAATACAAAAAAGGGGCCATTAAAGAAGCAGAAAAAATATACTTCCACCCAGGTGAACTCTTCAGGCCCCGCTGGACGCCCGACTGTGAAGCAGCCTTCCATGAGATCATATACCAGCTCACCCATGCCCCCATCCTTACCTATGCTGACCACACGAAACCCTATGTGCTACATACGAATCCTAGTCTGCAGGATCTAGGAGCGGTGCTGTATCAAGACCATGAGGATGGCCTGAGACCAGTAGCTTTTGCCAGTAGGAGATTGACCCCGTCCGAACAAAACTACTCTGTCCATAAGTTGGAGTTCCTTGCACTAAAATGGGCCATCGTTGACCAGTTTCATGAATACCTCTATGGGGCAAAGCTATTGATGAAGACTGACAATAACCCATTGACCTATGTACAGACTTCAGCTAAGTTAGACACCACTGGGCACCGGTGGCTTTCTGCATTATTAACCTATGATTATGCTGTTGAATACAGACTGGGCCTGAACCATATTGATGCTGATGCCCTATCACGAAGGCCCACTTCCAAGAGTGATTGGGTCAGGCTGTCTGAACCTGACATTCGAGCATTGTGCCAAAAGTTTGATAGAGATGAACAGATGTCTGCGGACAGAGTGGACTGTTCAGTAGATTGCTTGGGCCCTTCTGTCACCTGCATACCAGCTGCTCATTGCCACTTCTCTGCTCTAGATATTAGTGCACTACCTCAATTTGACAATGACAGCATTCTGTGGGCTCAATCCCAAGATCCTATGATTCAGCCAGCACTTGATGCCCTGCGTGTGGGGAAAGGTGTGTCTAAGTTACATTCCACTGACTTGCAAACTGCTTTATTGTTTAAAGAAGGCCCCAGATTGAAGTTGCTCAATCAGTTGTTGTATAGAGAGACAGTAGATCACAGTGGCAAAGTAGACAAGCAACAATTGGTCCTGCCCACAGCCTTTAAAGATTTGGTACTGAGGTCCCTCCACAATCACATGGGACACCTTGGTATTGACAGAACCCTTGACCTGGTTTGATCTCGCTTCTACTGGCCCAAAATGGGGGCCGATGTTGAGTACCATGTAAAGACTTGTAGTCACTGTCTGCAAAGAAAAGCCCTGCCTCAGAGGGCTGCCCCCCTTGTTAATATTACTACCAGCACCCCCATGGAACTAGTCTGCATAGAGTTCTTGTGTTTTGAACCTGATCAGCAGAACATTGGCAATGTGTTAGTGGTTACGGATCATTTCACATGGTATGCACGAGATTTTCCCACCAAAGATCAAAAGGCATCTACTATGGCCAAGGTGCTAGTGGAAAATTTCTTCATCCACTATGGTGCCCCCCAGCGGATTCACTCTGACCAGGGCAGAGACTTTGAGAGTCGACTAATCAAAGAAATGCTCTCTCAATGGGGGATGCGAAAGTCAAGAACCACCCCTATCACATGCAGGGAGACCCTCAACCAGAATGTTTTAACCGCACCCTTCTAGACATGCTGGACACCCTCCACCCAAAAGACAAGCATAAATGGAGACAGCAGATTAGCACCTTGGTACATGCATACAGTTGCACAAAAAATGATGCTACTGGGTTCTCCCCCTATTGCCGCATGTTCGGGAAAGAGGCCCAGCTGCAAGTTGATGTCTGTTTTGGGGTCTCTCCAGATGGGGTCCGAGCTAAAAACTACTTGCAATATGTACAAAAACTGAAAGCTCAATTGAACCATGCCTATCAACTGGCCCAGACAATGGCCGCCAAGAGAAATCTCAAATCAAATTACCATTGAGCAAGCTCATTTTCGAGGTGGACCTGGGTTTGTCAACAAGGAACAAGGGACAACATACATGGGATGCAACACACAAGAAAATAATAATAATAAAAATAAAGTGAGATACAATAATACAGTATATACAAAGTATCAGCAGGTAGCATTGACAGTAATATATGTTTGGAACAGAAGATATAGCTAATTTTGGGTAGGACACAATTTTTCATATAAGTAAAGAAATATACATATACTAACATACCAAAATGCCAGCAGAATAGGCCTAACGATCTTTTGTGTCTGCTCGTTTGGTCAGCCCCCGCACTGGGAGCTGACCTTGCTGCCCCACTGGCCCTCTCTGGCTTCTCCCTTCCCAGTTCCAGATATTCTCGCTGCACTGGATTTTGCTTCCAGAACCCTTCCCTTGTACCTGTTCCACCCACTCTTGAACCCCTCCACTGTCTCTGCCTTCACCAGCCCCCTGGGCAGCACATTCCATGGCTCCACCACCCTCTCAGTGAAGTAGCACCTCCTCCTCCTTTCTCCCCTGAATCTCTCCCCCCAGCTTCCACCCTTGCCCTCTAGTTGCCCCCTTCCTTTGAAGCACCCTGACTGCTCCTCCCATATTTACCCCCTTCATGTACCTGAAGACCTCTATCATGTCCCCCCAGTCCCTTCTCTCTTCCAATGTGTATATATTTAGCTCTTCGAGCCTCTCCCCATAGGTCCTATCCCCCAAGACCCAAATAATTTTGATTGCCCTCCTCTGGACCCTCTCCAGGAGTTCAATGTTTCTCTTTAAGTGTGGCCTCCAAAATTGCACATAGTACTCGAGATGCAGCCTCACCAAGCAGTTATACAGAGGGAGTATCACTTCCCTCCTTCTGGAGGTGATCCCCCTAGCGATGCATCCCAGCATCCTGTTGGCCTTGGCCGCTGCCCTTCTACAAGTCTCCGAGTTGCTCATCTTGACATCCACCACCACACCCACGTCCCTCTCAGCCATCGAGACTTGTAGCATTCCCCCCCCCAGGGTGTACACTTGGCCCATGTTTCTGGCCTCCAAGTGCAGTACCTTGCATTTCCCTGCGTTGAACCTCAGCTTCCACTTTCTAGACCATCTTTCCAGATCCTCCAGGTCCCCCTGTAGGGCCACCCTCCCCTTCTCCCCATCCACCACCATCCCCAGTTTTGAGTCATCCGCAAAGAGACTCATCTCACTCCTGATACCGGTCCTTATGTCAGAGATGTAGTCGTTGAACAGGAGGGGCCCAAGGACTGATCCCTGTGGGATCCCACTGATGACCCTCCTTGGGGATGATTCTATCCCGCCAACTACGAACCTCTGGGTCCAGTCCTGGAGCCAATTTCCTATCCATCTGATCATCTGGTTCCCCATCCCTATTTCTCCCAGCTTATCCAACAGGCCTCCGTGAGGAACAGAGTCAAATGCCTTGCTGAAGTCTAGAAAGAGGACGTCCACTGGTCTACCCACATCCAAGGCACTCATCACCCAGTCATAGAACTCCACAAGGTTTGTCTGACATGATTTCCCTGGGATGAATCCATGCTGTCTATCATCCAGGCACCCTGACTTTTCCAGGTCCCCCCCAGCCTCTCCTTGGCAATGCCGTCCATCACCTTGCCCACCACTGATGTCAGGCTGATGGGTCTGTAGTTTCCTGCCACCTCCCTTGATCCCTCCTTGTGGATAGGCACTATATGCACCACCTTCCAGTCCTGGGGCACCCACCCTGTCCTCAGAGAGATGGTGAAAAGCTCTGCCAGGGGTTTCGCCAGGACATCCGCCAGTTCCTTCAGCACTCTGGGATGTAATTTATCCGCCCCGTGCTTTCTCTGTCTTAAGGGACCTGAGGCTTCCTCACTCTCTCTGCTGTGATTTCCACCTCCTACCTCATCCCCTACTTAGCCTTTCCTCCTGCCAGTGATGTCTCCCTCTCTCCCCAGACCTGCCGAACGGTAAGGGTCCCCTCCTCTTCAGTTTTAAAGTCTCCTCCCATGTATGATGCAGCCCCCCCATTTTCCTTGGTGAAAACTGAGGTGAAGTACTCATTTTTTTTGGGGGGGGTATTATTTTCTCTCCTCCAGAGCTCCGGCTACGATCCCCGCCCTCCGTTGTTCCCCCCAGCGCCATCCCTGGACATCAGACCCTCTCCCTTATGCACCCCGCGACTTACCCTTCGCGGCAGGGTGGTGGGGAGCGACTCAACCCACCCCAATGGATCCATGCCAGGGACGCGCCCTTCCAGGAATGGTGCCACGGGGGAACAACTTCATGCTGCCGGGCTCGCTTTTTTGCTGTTTTCCTCCCGGCGGGTCATGGCGTGCAATGACGCCAGCGACTGGGTGCACGCACGCTCCCGTGCGTGCCCCAATCAAGCGTCTGCCATGACCCGCCCCAAACTTGCAGCTACGTGCTGTCGACCCCCAGCCTCCGCTGGGGTCAGGCAAGCCCAGCCACCGTCCCCTCCCGGAGATGGAGAGCAGTCCCTGAACTCAATCCATCTCTCCCGCCGACCCACGGCAACCCATACCGTTCCCAACACGGGTGCGCGTGGCGCCAAGGTGTGGCGACCAGCGCTCAACCCTCAGTGCTACCGGCGCTGAAGTACTCATTTAGTAACTTCAGCCTGCTCCCCCGGGTCTTGTGCCCATCTCTCCCCTGTTTTAATCCTGCCAATCTGCCCCTTCACCCTTTGTTTTTCCCCAGTGTATCTAAAGAACCCCTTGTTCCCTCTCCTAATTTCCCTGGCCAGGTTCTGCTCATTCCTTGCCTTAGCCACCCTCACCACCCTAGTGGTCCTTCTAGCCATCAGCTCGTACTCCCCTTGATCCCTTTCACTCCTTGAGCACTTGAATTGCCTATAGGCTGCCTTCTTTCCCCTCACCACCTCCGGGACCTCCCTGGTCCACCAGCAGGGTTTTTGGACCCTACCACATTTTTGTCTTACTCTTGCACAGGTGCTGGTAGCATCCTGCACCACTCTTCTGATGATTTCCCACCTACTGTCAGCATCCATGTCTGGCCCAGTCAAATCCAAATGCTCCTTAAGGATCCTTCCTATTTCCTTAAAATCCACCCCCCTGAAGTCAGTTACCTCCATCTTTGTGCAGCCTTCTACCCCTCCTAAGTCCAGGCGGAACCAGACCGTGGCATGGTCGCTCCCTGCCAATGGGTCCCTTACCTCCAGGCTCCCAATCTGGTCACTGTCTGCCAGGACCACATCCAGTACCCGTGCCTCCCTGGTCAGTTCCCCCACCTGCTGAGTTAGGAACACTTCCTGAAAGACATCTAACAACCTCTGTTCCCTGGCCACCGAGGATGTCATAGTCTCCCAGTCTGTTCTTGGCATGTTTAAGTCTCAGAACACCACCACCCTTCCCCTGCCCAATCTGCAGTGTCTCCCAACATCTGCCACCAGACACTCCTCCAGCTCCTCCACCAGCGCAGGGGGTCTATACACCACTTCTATTTTTACTCTCTTGCCCCGCCTTGTTATCAAGGTGACCCAAATTGCCTCCACAGTTCCCTCCGCCTCCTCTACTCCCCCTATGCCAATGCAGTTTTTGACTATTATTGCTACCCCTCCTCCCCTTCCCTCCCCACTGTCCTTCCTGAACATTGTGTAACCCTCCAGGTTTAGGTCCCAGTCATGTCCTGCGGCGGCCCAGGTCTCAGTGACCGCTGCCACATCCACCTCTCCCTCAGTTAGCATCACCTGGAGCTCAGGCATTTTATTGCCCAAGCTCCTGACATTTAGCAGGACTACCTTCCACCCTTTCCCTATACTTCCATTTCCCCAGCTCATGTTCCCATGGGGATTCCATCTTCCCCTGGTCTGCACCTTACCAGTAGGCCTTTTCCCGCATTTCTCCAGCTCCCCAGGGGGGTGTAGACAGAGTCCCTCCTTTATCGGACCCCCCTCAACAGCCTTTTCTCCCATCGCTCCCCCCTTCACAAGTTTAAACCCCACCTTTCACCAATGAACCCCTCTATTTTCAACTTAAGGATTCCCCTCCCCTCCAAATTGGATGAGTCTATCTCTAGCATACAGCTCCTTATCCTCCCAGGTCTCTCCCCAATCCCCCATCAACCCATACCCTCTTGCCTCACATCACTCCCTGAGCCACTGGTTTATCTCCCTAATCTTCCTTTTGTGTTCCCCACTAGCCCTTGGCACCAGCAGGATTTCCGAGAATGAAATCGCACATTCTATGTCATGACAGACCCTGGCAAGCTCCCTGAACCTTGCCTGTATCTCTAGCTCACTATTTCCCTCAATGTCGTTTGTACCCAGGTTGACCAGTATGTCCGGGGAATCCCCACAATCCTTTGCCAGCTGATATACCTCATGCTTGGCCCTGTGCACCGTTAGTCCAGGGAAGCATTTTGTTCTAACTGGCCAGGCTTTCCTCTCCCTATCCCATTTGATACCCCGATCATAGAATCCCCCAACAGGAGCACTCTGACTGCTCCTTTTCCTCCATTTCCCCCCTTCCATGTCCCTCATCCTTTCTACCGGCCCTTCTACCCAGTCGGCTCCTTGCTCCTCCCCCTATCTGGGTGCCACCTGCCACCCCCTCCTTATGTACCCTGGCCACCCCCTCCCCTCTGATCCTATGCATCTCCTCCTCCCGAGTATCCTTCTGTACTTCGCTCCTCTCCCCCTCACTGCTCGCGACTGGTCCTTCTCACCATCTGCTAAACTAGCCTGGCTCATCCTCCCTTCCTCCCTGTCTCCGTTCAGCCCCTCCTTGCTTGTCATGCTCCCTGGCCTTAAACCCCCAGCTCCCTTTACTGTATCCTCCTTGTACTTCTGGTCCTTCTCCTTGCCCTTTCCTCCCAACTGGTCCTTCTCCTTGCACTTTCCTCCCTCTTCCCCCTGCTCCTCCTGCTCTGATCCACTGTTCCCCCATTTTCTCGCATTCCAGGTTCCCCTGTTCCTTCTACTATCAGGCCCTCCTGCCCCCACTCCTTTTTCATCTCTAACCACCCCTCTCATGGCTACATCACCCCCCTCATCTTCAAGCAGAAGAAGAGAATTGAAGCGGTTACTGAGCTTAATGTCCAATCCACCTCCCCACCTTGCTTCCTTCTGTCCAGCCCCAGTCATCTGCCTACATCCCTGAGAACATTGTCCCTCTGGCCCCCCTCCATGAGGGTCCCCAGTTACCTGCCTGCTTCCTTGGTAGTGTCCTCCTTTTGGGACCCCTCTGACAGGGTCCCTATGTGACCCCAGAGTACTCTTCTGCTCTCCTTTCCCTATGCCCCCACCCCTAGTGCATGGTGCAACCCCATGGGAGAACCCCTGCCTCTTCCCCAACCATACCTCCCCCTTCCCCCAGCTGTCTCCTAATCCCCGCAACCTGCTCCCTAAGCTGTGCCAGCTGGTAGCACATTGGGCAACCACTGAACTTCCAAGCCCAGTCCAGTATCATGGCTGCCCCACACCCTGTGCACCCCACCACCCTCCCAAAGATGCCAGCCCAAATGATGTGTGGTCCCATCCCCCTCCAAGTAGGTTTCCTTGGATGAGCCACCAGGTTCCCCACTAGTCCAAGATACACTCCTACTGACTAATCAGGTCACCCACTAATGCTAGATACAGTCCCACGTAAACCGGTAATCCTGTTACTAGGTGCAGTACAACACAGTAAACATTTTAAGGGAAGTGGACAACTCCCTAAGCTCCTCTCTCTCCCAGCCTTTAAATCCATCCCCCAGTGGCTAGAACTACATGAGCTACACCTGAAGCCTTTTCCTCCAATTGCAGGGCAGGTGCTCCCCTATAAATGAGCAGTGCTCTGGGGAGGGAGGGGTAGGGAGGGTGGGATTAGGGCCTACACCCAACTCGAGACAGAGTTTATCAGCCCTGTGTCTGCCCCTCCTGGCCAAACAAATTTAAAAGCACACAAAAAAATGCAGTTCAGACAGACCTCAACTACAATGTCCAACACACCAAAATGGAAGCTAAAAAACTACTTTAAATCAACTTACAAACACACTCAGCAGCTACAAGCCCTTTCTCTCACTTCTCTAGCTGCAGACTGACTCAGATGGCAGTCCACCACACCTCTAACAGCACTAATCCCTGAAATATGATGCCTGCACTTACAGGCCAGAGAGCAACATTTAAACCCACAATCACCAATTTGTCTGCTACACTGTCTTAATCCTGCCCAAACACATTTAAAAGCACACAAAAAAAGGCAATTAAAACAGACCTCAACTACAATGTCCAACACACCGAAATGGAAGCTAAAAAACTACTTTAAATCAATTTACAAACACACTCAGCAGCTACAAGCCCTTTCTCCCACTTCTCTAGCTGCAGACTGACATATCAGGTGCACAGAACATAAATAAAACCTAATATAAAAATATACATTATATAGTGATACAGTATGGAGAATGTAGAGCTAGAACCAGGGTCAAAGGAATGTGGAAGGGACAGATATGGGGGTCAGAAAAAGGGAAGAGGGAAGAGTCAATTATAGATGTGATCAGTCTTTTAACAGTAGTAATTAGAGTGTACTTGGACTTATAGGAGTCACTATTTAGGGTAGACAGGCACAGGACTCCTTATTATGATGTAGATATAGAGATTTAAAAGCTGCTAGGCTGATGGGGTGAGTTAATTTCAAAGATTTTTGCAGCTTGTTCCACAGTTGAGGGAGCACAAAGCTGATGGCTGCTCTGCCAATGCGAGATTTTGCTTTGTAAACATAAAGGTAGATATATGAGGTGCTTCTCAGGGCATAATTCCCCAGAGTGCAAATAGGTAAACAGACAGAGATATACTGGGTGGTTTATCTGAGATAGCTTTGTATGTCCTAACTGCAGCATTTCTTTGCTGTCTGTAAGCAAGGGATGACCATCCCACTGCCGTGTACAATGCACAGTGGTGGGTTGAGTAAGGAAGCCCCATGATAAATCTTATGGCGCTGTGACAAAGCGTATCAAATTTGGCTAGGGTACCTGCAGGTCCCTGACTATACAGAAAATCTGCGTAATCCAATAGGGAAAGAAAGGTAGTTTGAACCAGTTTCAGTTTAGCATCTCTTGTGAGGAAATTATTAATCCTAAAGAACAGACCAAGTCTTTGTCTAAGTTTCTTTGACAGTTCTTCTAAGTGATCTGTGAAAGCAAGTCTATGGTCTAACCAGACCCCCAGGTACTTGAACTTTGGCATGTAGTCCAACCGCTCACCTAGAATGGTAGTGATCTGCAGGAATGTCCCATCAATTGCAGGATTTATTGCATTGTGAAGGGGTGAGAGGAACATTGCTTTGTTTTTTTTTGCATTTAAGAGCAGTTTCTTCTTTATAAGCTGAAGTTTCAGCAGATTAAATTCATTTTGAAGGACTTTACAGGCCGCATCATGGGTGGGGCTACTAGCATAGAGTACCGTTATCATTCACGAATAGGTGTATTTGTGCTTCTTTAATGGGGGCATCTACATTGTTAATATAAATGGTGAAGAGCAAGGGGCCAAGAATGAAGCCTTGCTGTACACCCCTCAATAGGGGTTTTGGTGGAGAAACTTCCCCTTCTGCCTTTACTTGTTGAAGTCATCCCGAGAGGTAGTTGGAGAACCATTTAAGGGATAGGAAATCCAAACCAATGTTCCGGAGGGACGACAGAAGCAGTCTGTGATCAACGGCATCGAACGCCTTGTTTAGGTCCAAGAAAACTGTGCAGACAAAGAGAGGCATGATAAAAAAGTAAAGGCTCAAGAGCTTCGATCTGGAGACCATGTGTTTTTACGCAATCTGGGAGTGCATGGCAAACACAAAATTGCTGATCGGTGGCACCATCTCCCCCATGTAGTAGTTGGAAAGTTGGATGATTTACCCGTGTACAAGGTGCACCCAGAGAATAACTCCAAAGCCGTCAAGACCATGCACTGTAACCACTTGCTACCTATGAGCCATAATTGAGGCTGATAGGTAGCAAGTGGTTACTGAAAGGTAGCAAAGTCATAATTGAGGCTGAACCCTCAGAGATTGATTCCCCTGGGCTGGTGACTCGTGCTGCTGCAAGAAAGAGACAGAGTCGACCTACCTCAGTGGTTACAAGTTCAAGGTTTCCCCCACAGCAGGTCCAGAATGATAGTGACTGTCAGTCCACCTTGGACGAAAGTGAATGTGACAATGCCTATTACTCCTCCTATGAGTTGAGTCAGCTATTTCAAAGTCACCCTATGACTAATTGTGGGGATGAAGTTGGGCCTTCTGGACTGCCTTACCCCCCCAGCTTCATCCTTGGAGTCAATGCTCTCAGAAAGTGAAGTGCAAAGTATCACATCTGAAGATGTTGAGTCTCTGTGTATTGTGGAACTGTATGATTTACCTGAAGAAGGAGCCGAGGGTTTGAGTCTTTCTGGTGACATACCAGAACTTGAAGAACTCTATGAGAGTGCTGACCACCCCCCTTCAGTGCCTCAAAGCTTGATTGTGCCTAAGCTTTCACAAAATGAGTCAAGTATTGTAGAAACAGAGCCTGCATAGCAAGGAGCCGACAGTGCCCCAAGTTTGGACATTCCCATCCAGGCAGAGGCACCCCTCACAAGTGATGAGAGTCCCCAGACCAGTGCTGAGAGTATAGAGATTGTAGTTGTCCCCCTCAGAAATACTGGCCGAGCTGTCAAGCCAGTAATATGCTTCAGTTATGATTCTCCTGGGAGCCCAGTGGATTTGCCTCTCAATGTGGTCCACAAAGGGGTTTATGTTTCTCAGAACTCACTGCCTAAACTGAGCCTAAGTGCCAATTCCAAGTTGATTGTTCTGCCTTCTAGGTATGGTGCCCCTGCCCCATCTAGCCCCAAGTTAGCTGATAGGGAAGGGCCCCCTCTTACATTGTTCAACGTACAAGAAGTTATTACATGATTCTACAAAGTAATATGTAAATTACCTGTGTGAAATATGCATGATGTATTGTCAGAATGGATATAGTATTGTGAAGTGTAGAGAATATGTATGCTAAAGGTATATGTTTACGTTGACTGATGCATCATATGTCACTTGCATAACATGCTAATGGTATAAATGTCTCGTATAGTTTGCATTTGCAATATTGTGATGGTACAGACTTGACGTGGACGCCAAGTTTTTTCCAGGCAGGGAACGGTGTAACCCCCTACAAATGGGGGTTCCTGAAAAGTCTTCCATGAGCTTGCCTAAATGCTCACTGCCAGGCTGGTGTCCTGTGTTTTAGCAGTTTAAATGTGATTGCCAGAGAGTGCCTTTATAGCCTCTGTGTACTGTGTACTTCATGCACAAAGCTAAGTTGGCGGCAGCCGTGCTGGGCTAGTCGCTTGTCCGTCCATCTGTTTTTCCATTTCAGCTGACAGTTAGCCTGTTTTTCCCCACATCACTTTATTTGGTGCTGTGTTGTTTTTATTTTACTTTGTTTTTATATGTTGTCCGGTCGCCGTGCCTGGTCTGCCGATTTGCGGTTCGTGTCCAAGGGCCTGGGGTGAGTGGTAATTTTGGCTTGAAACACATTGAGTGAAGGGGGCTGAGTTCTGATGTCTTCTGCCGGATTGAAGTGAGGAGAACTGAGGACTGTGTATCCGTTTGTTCGGATGCCATCCGAGTGTGTTCTGTGTGTTTCGATCGCTCTCTGGATGCTTTTTGGGAACTACCACTCTGCTACTGGTTTACTTGGCAATGGAGGAGTTGATCTGAGATCCTGGTGGGGATTTGACTGTATCGGGCCTGGTAACGGCTTCCAGTGGTATTATTTCTGTTTTAAACAGTAAATGGACATTTTAGCCCTGAAGTTTCTTTTCCGAGTCTCTTGGTATTTGATCCTAATAAGGGTAATTTGGGAGTCTGTCCTGGATGCCTGACTTGGGATCTTTGGCTCTAGAGTTTGGTTACTTTGTGCTTCGGCAAAGGAATAGTCGAATTTGGATTTACTTGAATTGATTGATGGGCTTCTGAGGAGCTTTGGGGGGTTAGTGTCCCATGCAGGGGTGGGGAGTAGGGTCGGTTGGAGGACCTGGCCTGTTATTCCCCCCTTCTAGACTTCTGGGGTAGTCCTCTGGGGGTGGACTTGTCCCAGAGCCGTAGTGATGGGCCACTGACCTTTTCTGATGGAGTAATTCCCTCATGACAGTGAAGAATTCCTGTTTGTTTTAACATCTATAAGCTGGAAGACGGAGGATTTATGTGAATTCCCAAATTTTGGATGACATTGGCCCTGGCACAAGCGAATCCTTATATTTGACTGTTTTAGACTGTGGGTGGTTGGATTACAGCCAGTTCAGTCCTTCCCCAACTGTAATTACTTTTGATTTTATACATTTTGTGGAAGTTATGAGCAGTGAGAGGGCTCAGTTGACATCTGTGAATTCACCCTGTTACAGAGATTTGTGAGATACTTTTCTGAAGGGTGTTTCCGAATAACTTCCATAAACTTTTCAGTTTATTTGTTTATTTTTCAGTTTATTTGTTTATTTTATTATCTTGGTTTGAGTGTTAGAGCACCGGGGAGTGAGAGTCCCAGGTGCTATAATATTGTTTTATTAGGTGGCCCAGGTAGTGAGAGGACCGGTGGGCCAATTTAATTTAATGTATGTACTAGGGAGGTTAGGTTTTATTGTTTAAGTTACTTAGTTAGGTATTTGTTTTATTTAGAGTTGGTATAATTATTTAGTCAGGGGGTTGAGAAAAGGTTTGGCTGTGATTTGGGGTTTTATATATTTTGTTTAATTGTCATATTTAACCAGTTAGACTGGTGTTGTTTGGCTATGTGGGGGTCCTGGGATAATTGTCAGCTTGGGTTCCCCCCGGTCGTGCGCTATTCAACCTCTGCTCTCCATGCTCTCTGCCCTTTCTGCCCCCCTCCGTTGGCTTTTTCTATCTACCAACGTTGTTGGACTTTAGGTATTGCCCGTGGGAGGGGTGGGGTGGGGGTGAACAACGGAGGGTGGAAGAGCATGGTGCTCCTATCCGGGGTTGTTATGTTTAGGAGACGCCCTGGGGAAAAATGGAGTCTAGAGCATGGGCCTCCATGCCTGGTCTCCATACCCAAGGGCACCATCATTTGGGATGGGCTAGTGGTCAGGGCATCCCAGGAGTTCAGTCTAACTCGGGTGGTGTTGTGCAATGCCAGATCTGTCAAGAACAAGACCGCTGTGATTGTGGATCTTGTCGGGTCGGCAGATCTGGCATGCATCACCGAAACCTGGCTAGATGATAATGCGGGTCCCATATTTGAGGCCGCAATTCCAGCTGGGTATGCGGTGATACACCGCCCGATATCGGATCATGGGGGGGGTTGCGGTCTGTTTTAAGACCGAATTGGAGCTCATCAGTGTTCCAGTTGAGGTGACCAGCTCATTTGAATGTGCTGTAGTAGCAGGTGCAGGCTATAGAATAGCTTTCATTTATTGTCCACCTGGAGATGGGAAGCAATTCCTTAAGGAAGTGGCGAACTTGGTCGTCGATATGGCATTTGAGTCGCCCAGGTTGATGGTCCTGGGCGACTTCAATGCCTGGATCGACGACGAACTCTCACAATTTGGACAACACTTCCTCCAGTTGATGAATTCACTGGGCCTGACACAGGTGGTTACCACTGCTACTCATAAAGGCAGCCATTCCCTTGACCTGGTTTTCCTCCTGGGGATCAAGGCCTCGGACGTGGGGGTGGAACCAGTCGGTTGGTCGGATCACTACACAGTGAAGTTCAATTTTGACATCCCCCTTGTAGGCCGACCCATGTGGAGATGGTCAAGTTCTGACCTTTACGGAATGTTACATCCGATGGCCTAGCAGTGGTCCTTGACCTATCAGAACTTCTTGTGGATTGCAAGGATCCTGAAGCTTTGGTCACGGCATATAATATTGCTATCACCTTGGCTTTGGATACCATTGCACCAGTGAGTATGTACCCTCTCTCCCTCCGCCCTCGGGCTCTGTGGTTTGATGCAGCCTTGAGGGAGTTGCGGCGACTAGGTCATAGGTTATAACGTTGTTGGTGGAAATCCGGCCTGGATGCCGACCACCTTAGACTGCTAGAACATTATCAGTTCTACCAGTCAGAAATTTACCATAAGAAGGCAGAGTTCCTGTCCAGGGAAATTTCTGCCGCTCAAAATCGACCAGCTCAGCTCTTCAGAACTGTGGACAGGTTATGCAACCCAACCTGTATGCAGCTCCGAAGAGTTTTTTCACAATTGCAGTGTGATGAGCTTGCTCGGTTCTTTGCTGATAAAGTGGCTGACATCAGGTCGGAAATCTTTGCGACACATTCTATACGAGTTGCGGAGGATCAGATTTTGGCCACAGTCACTCCGTTCTCCTGGAGTACCTTCGACCATCTGGAAGTCATGGATGTTATGTGGATTGCCCAGGGGATGCGCCCTACATGCTGTAGTTTAGACCCAGGCCTGACATCCCCGATTATGGGTTGTGGTGATCTTATAGGGCCAGTACTGGCACAGATAATCTGGTGCTCCCTTGACTCCAGTGTTTATCCCTGTTCCTTGAAAGAGGCAGTGGTGACATCGTTGTTGAAGAAAGCTTCTTTGGACCTGGATTTCCTTGCTAACTACAGACCTATCTCGAACCTTTCCTTTTTGGGGAAGGTGATCAAGAAAGTAGTGGATGCACAACTGGAGAATCATTTGACCATCCATAGCATCTACGAACCTCTCCGATCTGGTTTCTGGAAGAGGCATAGTACTGAGACTGTGCTGGTTTGGGTGCTGAATGATCTCCTGATGGTGGGAGACCAGAGAAAATGATCCATTTTGGTACTTTTAGATCTGTCATCAGCTTTTAACACCGTTGACCATGAGGTGCTGCTTGAGCACCTGAGATCTATCTGTAGACTTTCTGGGTTGGTCTACAGATGGTTTACATCATACCTCACTGGAAGAACTCAGAGGGTTGTGTCAGGGAATTTTTCATTTGATCCGATCCTGCTGTCATGTGGGGTTCCCCAGGGCTCAGTGTTGTCTCCCATGTTGTTTGCGGTGTATATGCTTCCCCTCAGAGACATTGTAAGATGGTATGGGCAGAGGTTTCATTTCTATGCCGATGATATCCAGCTCTACCTGTCTTTTGCTCCTGACCAGGAAGGAGCAGCCTTGGTATTTAATAACTGCCTCGTCGAAATCCAAGATTGGATGAAGTCCAGTTGGTTGAAGTTGAACCCTGGGAAGATGGAGGTGATGGTTTTGGATCCAGGCCGCCAGATAGGGGGGCTGGGGGCAGGCTGCACCCTAGGACTGTTCCTGGGAGAGGCTGAGCTCCAGGCCTCTGAACAGGTGCGAGACCTGGGGGTGTTGTTAGATGCGGGACTGACACTTTGAGCGCAGGTGTCGGCCATCGTAAAGTCATCTTTTTACCATCTAAGAAACATCTTCAGGATCAAGCACCTTGTTCCGTCCGTAAAGCTGCCTGTATTGATCCATGCCTTTGTGACCTCATGCTTAGATTATTGCACCTCGCTTTACTTTGGGCTACCGGGGGTTGATATCCATCGCTTGCAGCTGGTGCAGAACTCAGCAGCCCAGTTGTTGATGGGGATTTCAAGGTCTGCCCATATTACACTGGTGCTGCGGGAACTGTACTGGCTGCCAGTCCAGTGGCGGATCTCCTTCAAAGTCGGGTTACTGACATACAAAGCCCTACATGGACTGGGCCCTGACTAACATACTAAAATGCCAGCAGAATAGGCCTAACGGTCTTTTGTGTCTGCTTGTTTGGTCAGCCCCCATCCTGGGAGCTGATCTTGCTGCCCCCCCCTCCCTCTCTGGCTTCTTCCTTCGCAGTCCTGGATATTCTCGCTGCACTGTTTTTTGATTTTAGAACCCTTCCCCTGTACCTGTCCCACCCCCTCTTGAACCCCTCCACTGTTTCTGCCTCCACCAGCCCCTGGGCAGCACATTCCATGGCTCCACTACCCTCTCAGTGAAGTAGCACCTCCTCCTTTCTCCCTGAATCCCCCCAGCTCCCACCCATGCCTCTAGTTGCCCCCTCCTTCCTTCAGATCACCATGACTGCTCCTCCCCTATTTACCCCCTTCATGTACCTGAAGACCTCTATCATGTCTCCCCGGTCCCTTCTCTCCTCCAATGTGTACATATTTAGCTCTTCTAGCCTTTCCCCATAGGTTCTATCCCCCAAGCCCCAAATCATTTTGGTTGCCCTCCTCTGGACCCTTTCCAGGAGTTCAATGTTCCTCTTTAAATGTGGTCTCCAAAACTGCACGCAGTACTCGCGGTGCGGCCTCACCAAGCAGTTATACAGTGGGAGTATCACTTCCCTCCTTCTGGAGGTGAGCCCCCTAGCGATGCATCCAAACATCATGTTGGCCTTTGCCGCTGCCCTCCTACAAGTCTCTGAGTTGTTCATCTTGACATCCACCACCACCCCCAGGTCCCTCTCAGCCATCGAGACTTGTAGCATTCCCCCCCCAGGGTATACACTTGGCCTGGGTTTCTGGCTCCCAGGTGCAGTACCTTGCATTTTCCTGCACTGAACCTCAGCTTCCATTTTCTAGACCACCTTTCCAGAGCCTCCAAGTCCCCCTGTAGGGCCACCCTTCCCTCCACCCTATCCACCACCGCCCCCAGTTTTGAGTCATCTGCAAAGAGACTCAGTTCACTCCTGATACCCTTCCTTATGTCAAAGACGTAGGCGTTGAACAGGAGGGGCCCAAGAACCAATCCCTGAGGGACTACACTAATGATCCTCTTTGGGGATGAGACTATCCCACCAACCACGACCCTCTGGGTCCAGTTCTGGAGCCAATTTCCTATCCATCTGATCATCTGGTTCCCCACCCCCATTTCTCCCAGATTATTCAACAGGCCCCTGTGAGGAACATAGTCAAACACCTTGCTGAAGTCAAGAAAGAGGATATCCACTGGTCTACCCACATCCAAGGTACTGGTCCCCCAGTCATAGAACTCCACAAGGTTTGTCTGACATGATTTCCTCGGGACGAATCCATGCTGTCTATCATTCAGGCACCCCAACTTTTCCAGGTCCCCCCCCAGTCTCTCCTTGACAATGCCCTCCATCACCTTGCCCACCACTGTTGTCAGGCATACGCGTCTGTAGTTTCCTGCCACTTCCCTTGATCCCCCCTTGTGGATAGGCACTATATGCACCACCTTCCAGTCCTGGGGCACCCACCATGTCCTCAGAGAGATGCTGAAGAGCTCTGCCAGGGGTTTCGCCAGGACATCCGACAGTTCCTTCAGCACTCTGGGATGTAATTTATCCGGCCCTGGTGCTTTCTCTATATTAAGGGACCTGAGGGCTTCCCTCACTCTATCTGCTGTGATTTCCACCTCCGCTACCTCGTCCCCCTACTTTGCCTTCCCCCCACCTGCCAGTGATGCCCCCCTCCCCAGACCCACCGATCAGTAAGGGTCCCCAGTTTTAAAGTCTCCTCACATGTATGATGCATCCCATTTTCCTTGTGAAAACTGCTGAGGCGGCACTCATTTAGTACCTCAGCCTGTTCCCCCAGGTCTTGTGCCCATCCCTCCCCTGTATTAATCCTGCTAATCTGCCCCTTCACCCTTCGTTTTTCCCCAATGTATCCAAAGAACCCCTTGTTCCCTCTCCTAATTTCCCTGGCCAGTTTCTGCTCCTTCCTTGCCTTAGCCGCCCTCACCATCCTAGTAGCCCTTCTGGCCATCAGCTCATACTCCCCTCGATCCCTTTCACTCCTTGAACACTTGAATTGCCTATAGGCCACCTTCTTTCCCCTCACCACCTCCTGAACCTCCCTGGTCCACCAGCAGGGTTTCCGGGCCCTACCGCATTTTCGTCTTACTCTTGCATAGGTGCTGGTAGCATCCTGCACCCCCCCCCCAATGATTTCCACCCACTGTCAGCATCCATGTCTGGCTCAATCCCATCCAAGTGCTCTTAAGGATCCTTCCCATTTCCTTGAAATCCACCCCCCTTAAGTCAGTTACCTCCGTCTTTGTGCAGCCTTCTAACCCTCCTAGGTTCAGACAGAACCAGACCGTGGCATGGTCGCTCCCCACCAATGGATCCCTTACCTCCAGGCCCCCAATCTGGTCACTGTCTGCCAGGACCACATCCAGTATCCGCTCCTCCCTGGTCAGTTCCCCCACCTGCTGAGTTAGGAACGCGTCCTGAAAGACATCCAACAACCTCTGTTCCCTGGCCACCGAGGATGTCATAGTCTCCCAGTCTGTTCCTGGCATGTTTAAGTCCCCCAGCACCACCACCCTCCCCATTCCCAATCTGCAGTGTCTCCCAACATCTGCCACCAGACTGTCCTCCAGCTCCTCCGCCAGCACAGGGGGTCTATACACCACTCCTATTTTTACTCTCTTGCCCCCCCTTGTTATCAAGGTGACCAAAATCACCTCCACAGTTCCCTCCACCTCCTCTACTCCACCTATGCCAATGCAGCTTTTGACTATTATTGCTACCCCTCCTCCCCTTCCCTCCCCCTGTCCTTCCTGAACATAGTGTAACCCTCCAGGTTCAGGTCCCAGTCGTGTCCTGCAGTGGCCCAGGTCTCAGTGACCGCTGCCACATCCACCCCTCCCTCAGTTAGCATTGCCTGCAGCTCAGGCATTTTATTGCCCAAGCTCCTGGCATTTAGCAGGACTACCTTCCACCCTTTCCCTATAATTCCATTTCCCCTGCTCGTGTTCCCATAGGGATTCTGTCTTCCCCTGGTACACACCTTACCAGTCTGCCTTTTCCTGCATTCCTCCAGCTCCCCAGGGGGGTGGAGACAGAGTCCCTCCTTTATCGGACACCCCTCGACAGCCTTTTCTCCCATCCCTCCCTTCATTACCTGAAAGAGCTCCTGGTCCCTTATCACCATGAGCGACCACTCTGCTCGGCCGACGAGGGGTTGCTAGAGATTCTGAGGGTGACTTTAAAATCAGCAGGAGCCCGGGCATTTATGTTCGTGGCCCCGACCCTCTGGAATTCTCTACCCCATTGGATCAGGGAGTACGTGACTGTGGGGGGATTCAAGCAGGCCTTAAAAACTTTCCTGTGGAATAAGGCTTGTAATGAAGATGTTGGCTGACATGTTTGTATTTATTGAATGTGATGCTGTTTTATATGTTTTAACTGTTCTGACTGTTATGTGCCTTGGTTTGGAAAGGCGCATTACAAATAAAGAATTATTATTATTATTATTATTATTAGCGTCTCTTTAAGAGCTGCCTGGATTGCAGTCATAAGTGATCTGAGAGGGAGCTCTGTTGAAGGATGTAACTATTTGCTGAAAATCATTTAGAGTGATAATGATAATGTAGTTTGTCTAACCTGCCTTCTTTGCAGCAAGGACTGTTTTGTTTATCTTCACTATCTTGGCCCAGGACTGCTGAATTGGACCAATCAGTACTGGTGGGACCTAAAATGGAGCCAGACTACAGGAGCTGTCTGGAGTCAGAATCTGTAGGAATTGTAGTTTTGGGCTTTTGGCACCTTTTTGCACCTGAAGGGGGAGCTCCTATTTTGACTGACAGATGAATCAGCCAACTGAACCTTTTGGATCTTGGGGAAATTCCCAGGCTTGCTGGCAGTTGAGTCAGATCTAAGTTGGGAGCTGAAGAAGCAATAGCTTGAGACAGTGAAGCAGCCGTCTGAGTAGTTTTGCACGGGAGAACTGTGGAAAGACCTGAGTTGTGGCCTGCATGTCTGCCTGCTGCCCCTGAGAGGGAGAGAAGAGAATTATTTCGGACTAAATCCAAGTTTGTGAGAATGAAGTAAGCCACTGATTTTTTACCAGGCTCATACCTGAAGAAGACCTAAGATTTTGCTGAATGTGATCGGCCTGTCAGGATTTCCAGCTGCTTTTAAATCCCTTGTTTGCGATCATGACCGGAGAGCGGATTGCCTGGTACAGTAGAATTTCCTTACATGTAAATGTGCTGTGAGTTGTTAGTGGGTCGTGATTTGGTTCCCCACTGTGTGAACTGTGTTCTGCTTGTTGGAAGCTGTATTCAGCACAAAACGGACTGTATCTGAATTTGTGTCTATTTGGCTGGGGCCTTGCCACACTGGCCCAGCCAGACTACCCGCTGCACAGAGAAAGCCATCGACGAGAGAACTGCCTGGGGATCAGCCCCCTGCTCCACGCTTGAACAGGAACGATGCCTTGGTGAATCGTGTGGGTCCCTTCTTCTCCTGGCACTCCAGATCAACCACCTGCAATCTCAATTTTCGTCCAGCCTGTGTCCAGTCTTGGGTATCGTGAGTAATCATCAGGGTAGCTCCCTGCAACAAAAGCCTAATCTATAAGTGAGTCATCTGATTGTCTTGTTGTTTCTTTTCACAAACTGAGCCCTCCATCTCCAGATTACAATTAGTGTGTGTGGTGCAAGTTGTTTTCTTCCTTCACAGGGCCCCAACCAGCTGCAATGTTCCTGGCTAGCCCACCATTCTCCATCTGGGTACCCAGAGTGTGTGACTGTTGATGGACCCTAAAGTGCATGCATAACTGTTTGATTGATACAGCCTTTAAGCAAATTAACCTGATTACGCCCCTCCCTATTTTAAGTCCCTTAAATAAATCAGATCTAACTCTTTTTTGCATTTATCCTGACTGTGGTTCCAGTTTGTGCAAGAGTACTGTACTGCTTTTATTTGCTGTATATAACCTTGTTTTACAGGGGGTACCCAGGGTCGAGCCAAAGGAAAGCCCTGGTGGTAAGTGCAAACAGTGTGGGTACTTGTGTGGTGTATCAGGGGTATTGTGAAAGTGATTATTGTGTATTGTTTTGGCAACTAGTAAGGAAAGAGGGGGGGGTTATAGTGTCCTGGAGGGTTGTGCCCAGGTTAGCTTGACCACTACCAACCCTGACCTCCGGGTGGAGGCACCCATTTCAGAACTCAGGCCCCTTAACCTGCTACTAGCCAAGCAGGCAGGGGTAGTTGCCCTTGGGATAGTGCCACCTAGGGATTACACTTCTAAATACCCACCTAATGAATACTATGACTGTCATTATACAAACCCGAACAAAAGATGAATTCGCCAAGTGACCGCAAAATCACCTTTAGGGCAGGAGTTATGGAACAACAGTCATATTGGCCTGTTGACAAATGCCACAGTTATGGGTAAATGTTGAAACTCCTTTGAAAAATACATTGAGTCACATGCACCCTAGTTTCTCATATTGCAGTCGCTTGTTCCAGCAGCTAGATGTGTCTTCCATCGGGAGAGCTGTTCCCGAACCTGGGACCTCTTCAGGTGAGTGAGGGTTTGTGGGGCTGTCATGCAGAGTGTGGGGAGGTGCTTGCACAGTGGGTGGTCATGTGGTGGGAGTGGGTCTGATCGGCAATGGACATTTTTATTTTCCTTCATGTTGAACACACCACATTACATCAAGGGACAGTTTTCTTTATTGCAGCATGTAGCACAAACAAACTGAACCACTGCTCACCAATACATCGAGGAAAGGAGGATGGAGGGGTGGGACTGCACACAGAGGAAAGGAGTGTGAGGGCTGTATTCTTTGGTGCTGGAGGGTATCATTCTTTTGCAGAGGGGACTGGGGTTACGGGAGGGACTGCACACAGAGGGAGGGAACAGGATGGTTGTATGCATTGCAATGTGGGGACCAGGGAATGGGGGGTGATGGGTGGGACTGCACACAGAGGGAAGGAGAAAGCAGGAGGGCATTATTCTTTTGTGGAGGGGACCAGGGAATGGGGTGGTGGGTGGGACTGCACACAGAGGGAGGGAGCAGGAGGGCTGTATGCATTGTACTGTGGGGATCGGGGAACAAGGTTGGTGGGTGGGACTGCATGCAGTGGAAGGGAGACTACAAGGAATGACCCAATGGGTGTCAGGGTTTGGGATTGGGGGGCACTATTCTACCAAGATAATTATGAAATTATATGTACAGGTGTTGGGATATGGTGAAGGTGGTTCACTAGACTGCAGGCTTGTATGTACCGCTTGGTGCATGCGTCGGGGAATGAGAGTACCACCTCCCCTGAGCGCATTACTGCATGCTTTTTGATGGTGGTATTCAACGCCACACTACAGGTCATGCAATACACTGTTGCATAGCACTGTTCTTCTGAATATGCTGGTGTGCCAGCATTCATGGCCCTACCACTTACTCCCTCCCCTGCATACAATAACTTTTAGTGTTGGTGCTATCACATAGCGCCGGCACTAATTGTCCTTTTGAATATTGCAGCCAGGTGCAAATTCGGCATTATTCCAGCACAATGGGTTTGTGCTTTGAAAATCTGGCCCTTGATGTTTAAACAGCAGAGACTAAAGTGTTGGCAGAAGTGGAACCAAGCTTCCATACTCTACATCTTTTTAAATATTTTCTTTTTCCTGGAAGAGATACCATTGGGGGATTTGCCTGTCTATCACTGTACTTATGTAAATAAAAAAGAAAGTGTGGGTGGGCATGTTTGCTGGGTTTTAGGTGTTCTTTCTTTCTTTCTTTCTTTCTTTCTTTCTTTCTTTCTTTCTTTCTTTCTTTCTTTTATTTTAAAGTGTTTTACCAAAACAGGTCCTGGTTTGTTTCCTCATAAATGATTCACTTAATGCTTGGAACTTTATTCTGCTATCATATGCTAGTCCAACAGTTTGTACTGATGGACTGTACTGATTTATGCAAGGTATGTCATTGTTTTATGGAGCTGTTCTCCATATACTGTACATATTAAAACTCAGTAAAATATTGTACTGCAAATAAATAAATAAACAAACAAACACATAAACAATTAAATATCACCAGGAAAAAGCCTAACTGAGCTGAGAACAGTTTGTTTTCCAAGGTGTCCTGGGGAAAAAGTACGGGGGAGAAATAAAAACAGTGATGCAAAGTAGTATAAAAATATTAGAGTGGGTTGGGGGAGTGGGACAGTGCAATACAATGAGAGGAGAAACCTGCAATCAATCTAAACAGGCCTAATTAACTAAATCACAACAATAAAAAACACTTTCACATTGTTAATGGCAATACTGCTAGACTGCCATGATGTTGCCCTTCTTAGTCTCAAAACTGTTGCGATCCTATTCTTTGCCCTTGGCAACAAGTCTTTTGATAACAGGGTCTTCACCAATGCTATACCAAAGAGATGTATCATATTCCACACACATCACCTGTTGAATGTAAAGGTAACAATGTAGAACAAAAAGATAAACCTGTAATTCTGTGCAAAAAAAAACCATCTTAATCCTGCCTTGGCATTAAATGGCAGTTCTAAAAATCAGGGATTACATGTTTAAGGAACGGGCATGTGAATGATTTTTGCTTTTAAGTTTTTGGATTACAGTGTTACTACTGTATTCTACTGCATACTGTGTACAGTAATTAGCAATGCAAAGAACACTTAGAGTGTGAATACGTACACCATCAGCAGTATAAATGGAAGGATCAGTCCAGGATTTGATACATAACTGAATACTTTTCCAAACCAGGCTGGAAAGTCATTCTCTAAGGTTTCTTGAATGACTTCAAACATCCTTGTCTTCCCACTGCAGAACAAAGAAAAAAAATCAGAGTCATATCATAATCCATAGGAAGGTGGTGTGGTACATTGGTTGGACACGAAATGGTGAAACAGGAGCCTTGGGATCAAGTCATACCGAAACCCCTGCTCACTGTGTGACCTTGAGCAAGTCACATGAGTAGAGGTGGGTGAAACAGATAAAATTCGCTCTGCCAAACATTTCATGACTAGCACTCAATTTGCAGAGCACAAGTCATGAAATCTGGCAATTCACAGAGTCGATCCTGAAGTGTGAAATTTCCACACTAAACTACTAAAATTAGTATCTCTGATGTCCAGTGGTAGAGCCCCCTTGCTTCCTTTCTGGCACACTGCCCTGGTGTGTAGTGCCCCCCCCACCACAGCCAGTTGCCATCAGAAAGAACCACAAATTGTTATTATGTGTGTGTGTGTGTGTGTGTGTGTGTGTGTGTATATATATATATATATATATAACACAGTATATATATGACATTTTTCATGAAATTCCTTCCTGCTGTCAGTGCCCCCTGCCGCTGATCACTGGCCACAATAAATCCACCCCCCAGCTGCTGGCACCCTGCCCTGGTATCTAGTGGTCCCCCTGCCCCCACTGATTGCCGCGTGGCCAGCACCCACATCCACAATACCATGAATGAGCGCATGATTATACAAGCACATGCTCATTCATTGACAGCTTGTGGTAATTTTCTTCAGTTTCCAGGGTTGTAGAGAAGGGGAAGGGGCTGCTCTGTTCACTGGCGGAGGTGGCAAGATCCCCCCCATCGCTCCCCCCTGAAGGCCACTGGAGTAGCCCCCTCCCCTTTTCTACACCCCAAAAACTGAAGAAAATGGCTATGAGCTGTCAGTGATTGACAGTGTGCTTGTACAAGCCTCGCTCATTCATTGAGCTCAGTCGGGTGGGGGGAGCAGGGTGGGGGCACTACCTGACAGGGTGGGGGCCACTAGACACCATGGATTAAATGAAACATTTTTGTTATATAAAGATTGTATTGTGGTCTGGATGTGGGTGCTGGCTGGGTGGCAATTAGCGGGGGGGGGGGGACTGCTAGACACCAGGGCAGGGTGCCAGCAGCTGGGCGAGATTTATTGTGGCCAGCAACTGGTGGCAGGGAGGGCACTGACACCAGGGAAGGGATTTAATGAAAAAAGATATTTATTTGTTTTTATATTGTGGGTTGTGTCAAGATCAGCGGGGGCCCACTGGACACCAGGGAGGGAAGTCAGGCTGCCGGCTGTGGGGGTTGCAACCTCTCCTTGCTTTGGTTTTTTTTAAGTGCAATTTGCATTTAAACCGCCAAAAAGCAAAGCAAAGTCACAAATGGTGAATTCCGGTTAATTTCGGAAAATTATGTGAAGTGCTGTGCGGATGCAAATTTGGCGACTTCTCCACAAATTTGCCCGTGGAGAAAAACTTTGCTGCATCTCTAAATGACCTGCCTCTGTATCATTCCTCCCAGCTGTAAGATGGATAGCAGAAGATCTCTATTGTTGATCTCTATTGGGATTAGTGTTTAGTTATTATTTTAAGAATGTGCTGGGGAGGCCAAAAGACAGTCAGGCAGTATTCCCCCGCCAGGCTCAGGGAATTGTGTCCTTTTGACTGACTTTATTTATCAGCAGAGACATATAAATGTTGCCAATCCCTTGGGATTGCTAGGAGGCACAGGAAAGGGGTGAGAACTGGGCCTGGTGAAGGAATGGAAAGGGGAGGATGTATTGGGGTGGTGGGGACCAGGCGACTCCCTGGGGAAAAATGGTGCCAGGACAGGGATAATCCCTGTCTTGTCACCATATCAAAGCACCCAGCAATTAATGCTGGACAGGAGTTGAGTTCTTCAGCATTTCATCCAACCCGGGCAGTGTTATGTAATGCCAGGTCCATCAAAAGCAAGACTGTTATTATAGCTGATCTTGTTGAGATGGTGGATCTGGCATGTATCACTGAGACCTGGCTGGATGAAAATGCAGGCCCAGTATTGGCTTCTGCAGTTCCAGCTGGGTTCATGGTGATTCACCTCCCGAGGTTGGATCTTAGGGGCGGGGGTGTAGCCATCTTTTTTTAAAACCGAATTGGGCCTTATGGATGTCCCAGTGGGGACCACCAGATCCTTTGAGTGCATCATGGGAGAGGGTATTGGTTGCAGGATACTCCTCATTTACGATCCACCAGGTGATGAGGGTTTATTCCTGCAGAAGACTGTGGACTTCATTGTCGACATGGTATTGGAGTCTCCCAGATGGATAATTCTGGGGGACTTCAATGCATGGGTCGACGATAAACTCTCACCATTTGGTCAAAATCTCCTCCAGCTAATGACAATGCTGAGCCTTACACAGGTGATTACCTCCTCTACCCATATAGGGGGTCACTCATTCGATCTGCTGTTCCTCCTGGGGATGGAGATCGCTGACTTGGGGGTGGAACCGGTCAGTTGGTCTGACCATTACACCACAGGGTTCAGTTTCAGGGCCCCCCAAATGGACCTACCCCTTCGGAGATGGTCCGGCACCGCCCTTTAAAAGGAGTTACTCCAGATGGTCTATCAGTGGTTCTGGACCTATCGGGATTGCTGGGTGAAAGCACAAGTCCAGGGGACCTTGTACTAGCCTATAATAAGGTAGTGAGAGATGCCCTGGATTTGATTGCTCCTGTTCGCGTTTGACCACTCGCTCTTCACCCAAGGTCCCCTTGGTATGATGGGTTCTTGAAGGAGCTGAGGCAAGTTGGTCGAAGGCTGGAGAGAGCATGGCGGAAGTCCGGCCTGGATGCTGACAGGCTTAGATTGATGGAACATTATAAGGGCTATCTATCAGAAATCACCCGTAAGAAGGCAGAGTTCCTGTCCATGGAGATTTCTGCTGTGCAGAATCGACCGGCTCAGCTTTTCTGAACGCATGGAGACTGCCCTTGTTCTGGTATTAAATGATCTCCTAATGGTGAGAGATCGAAAGGCTCGTACCATTTTGATCCTTCTCGATCTCTCAGCAGCCTTTGACACTGTGGACCATGGGGTGCATTTGGAGACCCTGTGGTCTCTCTGTGGACTGTCGGGTACAGTCCTTGAATGGTTTCAATCATTTCTTGTAGGCAGGTTTCAGAGGGTGGTCACTGGAATTTATTCCTCTGACTACCTCCCTCTGTCCTGCGGGGTGCCGCAGGGCTCCATATTAGTGCCCATGTTGTTCGCAGTGTATATGCTGCCATTGGAGATATCATTAGGTGATAAAGCTTGAGTTTTCACTGCTATGCAGATGATACTCAGCTGTATATGTCCTTTGTGCCCGGACAGGTTGATGTCGTCTCTGTGCTAAACAGCTGCCTCTCCAAGATCAAAAACTGGATGAGCTCCAGCTGGCTGAGACTGAATCTGGATAAGACTGAGGTGTTGGTTGTGGACCTGGATCACTCAGGGGTGGGTTTGGGGGCTGGGCACTTGTCTGGCCTGTGGCTTGATGGTGTCTAGCTCACTATCTCAGATTGGGTGTGGAACCTGGGCATTATTTTTGATGAAAGCTTGACCCTGAAATCTCAGGTGTCAGCTGTAGTTAAATCCTCATTCTACCGTCTGAGGAATATTGCCCAGGTGCAACACCTGGTTCCACCGGGTGACCTTCCAACATTGGTCCATGCTTTCATTACTACCCATCTTGACTACTGTAATGCCCTCTATCTAGGGCTGTCTGGGGTTGATATCCACCACTTGCAGCTGGTGCAGAATGCTGCAGCCAGGGTGTTGACTGGTACTTCTATGTCCAGTCACATTACGCCTGTGCTGCGTGGACTGCACTGGCTGCTGGTTCAGTGGTGGATCACCTATAAGGTAGGCTTGCTTACCTTCAAAGCCCTACATGAACAGGGACCTGACTAGCTGAAAGATCTGACTCCCAACTCCCCCAATTGTCTCCTCTGATCTGCCAATGAGGGATTGCTAGAGATTCCCAGGGTTCATCTAAAAACATCTGGAGCGCGTACATTTTCATTTGCAGCACCAACCCTGTGGAATTCTCTACCTCAACAGTTAAGAGAATGCCTGACCATCAGTAGTTTTAAATCTATGCCAAAAACTTATTTATTTTCACTGGCTTTCCCAGACTGATTTTAATGTAATTTATATTGCTGTCTGTGTGTATATTTATGGTTTATATTTTGTTAAGCACCTTGATTTTGAAGGACGCTATATAAATAAAGACTTGTTTGCTTTTCTTGCTTGTTAACAAGACCTTACCTCTCAGTTTAGCCATCCTGAATGAGAACATTGTAAATAAATTGCAAAAAGCAAATATTTTTCAGTGACTCTGGCTGATCCTGACAATTAATTCCTCGGTTACTGGATCTGACTAAGGCCTTTGACCTTGTTGACCATAACATACTAATTTCCAGATTACTTGCACTTGGTCTTGGGCCCCCTGCCCTTGCCTGGTTTAAAAACTACCTGTGCCATTGCAAACAAGCAGTCAAAATTGGAAATACCCTCTCCTGGGTTAACTCTATCTCAAGTGGAGTCCCACATGACTCTATTCTAGGGCTTCTCCTGTTTTCAGTTTTCATAAATGCCCTTTCTACAGTATGTAGACCAGTGTATACACTCCTCTATGCAGATGACACCATCCTCTTCAACCACAGTGACAACATTGCCTCCATTAACCATTCATTTAGTGTGACAGGGTTGAATAAGGCTCTGTCCCATTTGCTATGCAGGGAGAGTTAAATGCAAGGATCTGTTCTATCCTCTCCTTTTCTGTCTTGCCTGTTTGGTTGCACAACCAAATGTTCTCATGAGACCTAGGAACTGATCACTCTGACAGTCTCAGGATTCTCTGCCTCTCACTATATCTCTACCTTCACTTGCTGTTTCTGTCTTTTTTTCTCCCTTGCACATCTGCAGTTATAAAATATATGTGAATATTTATGTGAAACTGGGATCCCTTGGTTTGAAATGTATATAGTTATACTGTTGAAATTATTGCAAAAAGCTATTTGGAATTTAAGGATTAATATGAGATACAATCTGAGCTCCTCTCAGGCTTGTTTGCAAACTCTTTTGCAGAGCTGTCAGCAGGAGACCAGCTTGGAACACTGTTGTATTTGCAAACCTGCTCTGCAAAGAAACTGACAAGAACATTTTGTGAGAAACAGGGTGTCTCTTAAGGAGTTCCCAGGCAAAGACTTATAAAAAGATCAGCAAATATTTTCGCTGGAAAAACTAAGATTTGAAATTGAAAAGAAACCTTTAGATGAAGGACTTTTGTTTTCTCTGTTTGTACTGCCTTTGTATATAGCTATCCTGAACATTTTTTTTATTCTGTTGTTGTTGATTATAATAAAACGCTACTTGCAAATTTTACAACTGCCCTGGTCTTCCTATGCTTCCTGGCTTTTGCCTCAGTGACAGACAGTTTTAGAAGTTGGATTTACGCCATGCATACTCTAAGCCAGAAGTTTTGTGCATGGGTACTAGAACTGGTACCAGGGAATCACAGAAGAAAGGTATGGATTCAGCAGCAGCAAGTCCAGGAGTGATTACCAGATGAATGGCAGCCTAACTAGCAGAGATAAAAGTCCAAACTGAGACCGTACAGCTAGTACCAGTCATGGAAAAAAAGTACAAGTGAGGGCAAAACCTGAAAGCTTGTCTGCCTTCTTTAAATGGTGGGCTACACAACAAAGAGGAGGTCTGACAAGGGTGGCCAAACAAGAATCCAGCAGAGGTGTGTCAAGAATAGGCATGACCACCAAACAGATGGCTGGCAGTAGTGCACTTAACAGAGACACTATGGAGTGGCCAAAATATGACTTTTGGGCAGTGAAGGAAATTATGCAGATGGTGAAAACCTTAACAGAACTGGTGAACTGGCTTACAGAATGATGGATGGAGGCTGAGCAGAGATACCCAGGGGTCCCCGTAATCAACCAGGGGCAGCACTGTGAGTCTGCCAGGAAAGGCAAGCCCATGAACAAGTTGGACAAAACTGAAAGGCGAGGAGAGGTCCCATTTGTTGCAGACAGAGACCAGAGAAAGTCCATTCACCGTACAGAGTACCACTTCAGAGTCGTGACACCCGCAATCAAGATGGAGCATCTGGAGCTTCCTGTGTTTCCTGAGTGCTACCTTGTTGTTCCAGAATTGGACATGGAGGAATGCCTGGTGCTGGGTCATGGAGGATCTCATGTGAGTGGTGCAGAAACTGCTAATGAAGAGGTGCTTGATCGTGGTGGAGAAGAAAGGACACCCCGAGATGCAGATCATGTGATTTGAGATGGAGGTATGACCCCTTTGGAAGAGTGGTTGAAAGGTGAGGAAGAAGCCTATGAGATGGCTGAAGTGACTGATCTTTTTGCTAAACCAGGCATTCCATGGAGATTCAGAGACTGGGTTATGCTACAAAATGGGGATAAACATGTTTGCAGGTTATACCAGTATGTGACAAGTATTGATGGTGTATGTATTGGTCCTGGGGTGGTTAACAAAGCCTATCCCCATTATGTTGTGAAAATGGTATATTATTCAGGTTATATCCTAACCACAAGTTAAACAAGATGGAAGAGCAGGTGGATGTTCCCACCAAATGTTGGATGTCGGTGATACAGTGGGTACACACTGATCACAGTGGGAGGCATCTAAGTAACAGGGAAACCTTGGCAAACCTTCTGCCACATTTTTACTGGCCAGGAGTCTACAGGCAGGTAGCAACCTACTGTAGATCATGCAGTACCTGCCAGTTAATGTCGGCAGTTGCCCCCAAAGAGAAGGGCATTGTTACCCTGCAGTAAAAAGACTTTACCTCCCAGAGACCAGGAGAAGCAATGTGAGAGAGGTGGAATTCTGGTACAGTAGGTATGCTTCCTCCAGGGCTGGGAGAGACATAAAGAAAAAAGATAATCAGGTAACAGTATAATGCTTTTGCTGCAGTGTTAATGGCTAAACTGCTAAATTACAAGCATTAGAACTGAGAATTCAGAAGGTTGAAAAAATGTGTGTGCTTAGACTGAAATGTTTGCTATATTGCATATGCACTGAACTATAAAGGTTATACGAGAATGTTAGAACAGAATTAACTTAAAGTTTTGGAAACCCGTTTTTTTAAAACAGGTTCCCTCTAAAAGAGGGGGGGTATGTGACAAGGTTGAATAAGGCCCTGTCCTATTTGTTATGAAGGGAGAGTTAAATGCAAGGATCTGTTCTATCCTCTCCTTTTCTGTCTTGCCTGTCTGGTTGCACAACCAAATGTTCTCATGAGGCCTAGGAACTGATCACTCTGACCTTCTCAGCATTCTCAGACTCTCTATCTCTCTCTACCTTCATTTGCTGTTTCTGACTTTTCTTTCTCCTTGCATATCTGCAGTTATAAAACATACATGAATCTTTATGTGAAACTGGGATCACTTGGTTTGAAATGTGTATAGTTATACTGTTGAAATGATTGCAAAAAAACATTTGGAATTTAAGGGGTTAACCTGAGATGCAGTTTGAGCTCCTCTCAGGCTTGTTTTCAAACTCTTTTGCAGAGCTGTCAGTAGGAGGCCAACTTTGGACACTGTACTATTTGCAAGCCTGCTCTGCAAAAAAAAAAAAACCGACAAGAACATTTTGTAAGAAACAGGATGTCTCTTAAGGAGTTCCCAGGCAAAGACTTATAAAAAGAGCAGCAATATTTTTGCTGGAGAGACTGAGATTTGAAAGTGAAAAGAAACCCCTCAGATGAAGGACTTTTGTTTTCTCTGTTTGTACTGCCTTTCTATATAGCTATCCTGAATTTTTTTTTATTCTATTGTTCTTGATAATAAAATGCTACTTGTAAATTTTACAGCTACTCCTGGTCTTCCTGTGCTTCCTGACCTGTGCCTTGATGACACTTAGCAATTGCTTTGCTAGACTCCAAGCATGGTTCACTCAAGAAAAAATGGCACTTAACCTCCCAAAAATGCAATCCATGCTATTTGGAACTAGACAAAATCTCAATAAGCTATCGCCATTGTTCGGTGTCAATACTGGAAATGGCTCCTACCTCAAAAAAAATCCTTTCCTTTAAATACTTTGGGATACACCTAGACCCTTCTCTCACATTCGAAACTCATTTACATCACAACACCACCCTTCTGCACTGGAAAATGGGCACACTCTACAGATCCTGCCACTTCCTGATGCCTGACACTAAGGTCAGAATTGCCCACGCAAACCTTCTCCCCTCACTTGACTATGATTCTATTATCATTGATGCCACCAGTAAAATTGTTCTACAAAAAAAGCACACCCCTTATATTATGCTATTGCTAAATGTGCCTCCAGTTGCAATTGCAGGACCCAGTGTTAAATACCCTAAACTGGCTACCCCCAGAACTCAAAGCCAATCTAGCTCTTGCCTCCCATATCAGTAAAATTCTATGTACAGGCACGCCCCCACACCTAGCTAGGCAGTTCTCCCTCATCAGTATTCCTGCATCTTGCTCTGCCTCAAACAATAACATTGCTGTCCCTATGTTTTGCACCAACATGGGTCAACGGTCCTTCCAGTTTTGAGCAGCCTCTGTATGGAACTCAATACCCCCTCCAATCAAATAAACCTCCACTCCCTCTACCTTCATGAAGCTGCTCAGAACTCATTACTCCTCATCGTTCATTTGTCAGTGCTTTCACTAACCTCCCCGTCCACCTTAATCCACTCCCTTCTACTCTCCTTATGGTGGCACCTTCTACCCTACCCTTACCTTTACCTTGGGGTTGACTTCTAATTACCCCTTCCCTGCACTGTAAACACTCCCTCTTTTCCTGTACCTTTGCTCTTACTATCATCCCCTGGTGGGTAGTTACTGTACATTCATATAAAATCTCCCTTTGGTTACTTACTGCTTCACCTTTGCATATACAATGCCATGTAAACAAATACTGTAAATGTTACTACATCTATGTTATTATGTATCTCTTCTCTTACCTGTACTGCTGCATGCAGGTCGTGTCTGAAAAAGGCTTCCATGCTAGTGTACTTACCTGGTCACGAAAGTTAAATAAATAAATAAATTAATTAATTAGAACCATTTTCAATCAGTAACTGTCTCATGAAATATGACTACTGTAACATGTGTGGACACAGTTGTCTAAATAAATTATTTTTGGTTTGCTAAAGGGTAATGGGAAGAAACCAGTAGTCACTTTGCAGATTGGAGTAAATTACATTGGTATGAGACTAGATGAAGATATCAGGAGGGATTTTATGGAAACATTGAAAAATAAGTGATACAGACTAATAGTCTCAGAGATAATAACAGTGCCAAGGACAGGACCAGGAAGGGTAGCAGCAGTAAAAAAGACAAATGCCTGGATACAGAAATGGTCAAAGGATGAACACCACATTTTTCAGAGAAACTGTGACTTTCTCACTAGCAAACAAAAGAGTGTATGGAGAGGACAGTCTTCATCTAAATAGGAGGGGGTCTATCAGCCCAGGAGAAAGATTAAAGAAAATCATTGATGTGGGGTTAAACTAAACAGTGAAGGGGGAACAACTAGACAAAGTACTGTGTATAATACAAATATGAGAATCTAAACTACAGGGACAATCTCATAAATTTACTGCAGTGTCAGGGACAGCAGAGACAAGAGAAAATAGAACAATGAGCTCACAAAAAACAAACAAACCCATAAACACAAAATTAAAAAAAAGAGTACAAGCCTTAGCTGTCTAATAGGAAATGCAAGCAGTTTCTAACATAAAATGGATTATTTGGAATATATTATGACCACAGAAAACATGTATGCGGTTGGGATCACAGAGACCAGGTGCACAGCATAAGACAATTGGAACAAGGACATCCTGGGATAAACACTGATCAGGAAAAATAGAGTGGGGGTGAAAAAAGGTGCAGGAGTAGCTAGCTGTACCAGAAATGACCTTGAAACATAGAAACATAGACATTGATGGCAGATAAGGACCGCTTGGCCCATCTAGTCTGCCCATTTCCCTACCTACAGGATAGGCCGCAGATCCTAGTTAACCAACAGCCTATTTCTTCCTACCCCCCACAATAATTGCTTTATGTCTTCCCATGCATTCTTGAATTCTCCCACAGTTTTAGACCCCACAACCTCCTCAGGAAGGCTGTTCCATGCATCCACTACCCTCTCTGTGAAATAATACTTCCTCACATTGCCTCTGAACCGCCCTCCTTCTATCTTTAAATTGTGTCCCTTGTTCTTGCACGTCTCTTTTTCTGAAAGATGCTAGCCTCTTGGACTTTGTTGATTCCACTGAGGTACTTAAAAGTTTCTATCATGTCCCCCCTCTCCCTTCTTTCCTCAAGGGTATACATATTTAAGCTCCTTTAGTCTCTCCTCATACGGCTTCTCTTGCAGACCCTGCACCATTTTAGTTGCCCTCCTCTGGACTGCCTCTATCCTGTCTATGTCCTTGGAGATGGGGTCTCCAGAACTGTACACAGTACTCAGATGGGGTCTCACCAACTGTCTGTACAGAGGGATAACAACTTCCTGTTTTCTGCTGCTGATGCCTCTCCCTATACATCCCAGTATACCCCCAGCCCTCCCTACTGCCTTCTCACATTGCTTGCTAACCTTAAGGTCATCTGATATGATTACCCCCAGGTCTCTTTCCTTTTTTGTTGTTGTTACTACCTCCCCACCCATTGTGTATTCTTCCCCTGGGTTCTTGTTTCCCAGGTGCATTATTTTGCACTTCTTTGCATTGAATCCTAGCTGCCATTCTTCTGACCATTCCTCCAACCTTGCCAAGTCCCTTTTCATCCTTTCCACGCCTCCTTGTGTATCAACCCTGTTGCAGATCTTTGTGTCATCTGCAAAAAGGCATACTTTTCCTTCCAGTCCCTCTGCAGTGTCACTGATGAAGACATTAAAAAGGACTGGACCCAATACTGAACCCTGCAGTACCCCACTAGTAACCCCTCTTTCTTCAGAGTGGACTCCATTTACAATTACCTTCTGTGTCCTGTTGTGCAGCCAATGTTTTACCCAGGCTACCACCCTGGGACCCACTCCCAGGCTGGTTAATTTGACTATTAATCTTTTGTGTGGGACTGTGTCAAATGCCTTGCTAAAGTCTAGGTAGGCCATGTCCACAGCCCCTCCCTGGTCTACTACTTTGGTCACCCAGTCAAAGAAATCTATTAGATTCATCTGACATGACCTTCCCACTGTGAACCCATGCTGCCTTGGGTCCTGTGCCCCACTGGCCTCTAGGTACTCAACTATTCTTTCCTTCAGAAGTGACTCCATCACTTTCCCTACCACAGAAGTCAGACTGACAGGTCTGTAGTTTCCTGCTCTGTCTTGGTCCCACTTTTGTCAAGGGATCACATCTGCCTTCCTCCAGTCCTCAGGTACCACACCATCCTCCATGATTTATTAAAAGTGTAGCCAGTGGTTTCACTAGTTTCTCCATAATTCTTTTAGAATTCTGAGGTGAATTCCATCAGGACCCATTGCTTTGTCCACCTTCAGTTTTAGGAGTTCTTGCAGAACCCTTTCTTCTGTGAAAGGACTGGGATTGACCCCCTATCAAGAGTGCTTCTGTTAATTGGATTAGGCACTTCCCCTCCTCCTTTGTGAATACTGAGCAGAAATTTTGTTCAGTATCCCTGCTTTTCACTGTCCCCTCTGCCCACCCACGTTCATTCTATTCAGCCTCACTTCCTCCCTTTGTCTTTCTACGCTCGCTGATATACCTATAAAGGTTTTATCCCCTTCTTAACTGAGTTGGCTATCTTTTCCTCAGTTTGTGCCTTTATATTCTGACTTCCTCCTGCTTCCTTCTGCCTTAACTGGTACAGCTGTCTGTCCTGCTCCTTCTGTGTTTCCTTATACTTCTGGAATGCTATATTTTTCTTCCTGACTTTCACAGCCACCTCTTTTGAGAACCATAGTGGCTTTTTCTTTTGTTTTGATTTGTTTATTTGCTTCACACAAAGGCTTGTTGCCTCTGTGATGGCAGTTTTGATGATTCCCCATTGTTGCTCCACATCTCCTTCTAGCCTGTTTGCTAGTGCTTTTCTGAGGCATTCTCCCATCTTGCCTTGAGTTCACAGAGATGAATTATGGAAAAAATGGGATGTCTATAGAAGTGGTGGGAGTACAAATTAAAAATAAATACACACCAGCAATGACATTTCTTATATAAGCCACTGGACAGTGATGTAAACTGAAATAAAGATCAAATAAATACATTGGAAGAGCTCTGTGAGGACAAGAACATTATCATGGCAGGTGATTTAAATATGCTAGGGATTTACTGTGAGTCTTTATGTGGGAAATCTAACTTTGAAAAAGGGTTTCTCGTAAAAGTAAATGACCACAGTTTATATCAGCATGTAACTGAACCAACCAGAGGCAGTCCAATGTTAGATATAGTGGTAACCAGTTATGAGGCTATCCTAACAGACTGCGTTGTAACAGAAGTACTCAGTACAAGTGATCATAACATGATCCAGTCTCAATTGGGACAAACCTTTAACAAACAAGTAGGTTGAACAACTTGTTATAATCTTGGAAAGTTTACCATTGTGAGGAGAGACTTAGCATGCTGGAACTGGAGAAAGACATTATGTAACAAGGACATGGAAAGCCAGTGACACATTAAAAAAATAATGGGAGTAAGAAAGAAGTATTCCCCAAATGAGAAAAGGTATAACAGAAGTGACAGAATACCAAAGGCATATAAAACATTAATAAATAAAAAAGGAGATTATATGGACAAATAAGGGGAAGCAGCAATAAACACTGTACAATTATTTAAGGAAGGTTAGAGGAAATGCAAAAAGGAGATAAGAGGAACGCTAGGATGAAGGAGAACACAGCTAGCAATGAAAAAAACACACAAAAAAAACTACAATTAATTATATATATATATATATATATATATATATATATGCAATTAAAAGCAGTCAGGAAGAATAGTAGGTGCCTTGAAGGATGGCTATATAGTGCATGGGTAAGGGCTCTTGTGTATGAAAATTGATGGAAACACAGGGCTGTTGTACCATCGATGTGACGTCAGGATGCTGTTGTACCATCTTGAGTATGTCACATCAATGGTACAACAGCATCAGTCAAGATTGTGCATGTGCAGCTCTTTCAATGCTCTGTACTCGGGGAAATGGCTATTGCTGTAACTACTCCAGTCCAGTGAGTAGAACCACACGAAGGGGAAGCAAATCCCAATTAAAGGCAGCAGCCCCATTTTATTTGAAAAAAAATGTTTATCTGAGAGCAAGGGGCCATGTTTTATAAATAAAAAATGTTTTTTATGTGAGAGCGGAAGGGCAGGAGGAGACCGGGACAGAGTGGAGATTGTTCTCCAGATGGGCAGGGTGTGATGAGTGACAAAGTCAGATAATCGCATCGCTAAGTGAGCAGCTGCCAATTTTACTGTTGCCCCATACACTATACAAGATAATGGATGGGCAACAGTAAACAACAACCGTTATTCACTTCTCGAGGTTGTATGACTACTGAAAACCTCTCGAGCTTCGCTCTCGAGGTTTACATGGTTGTCATAACAACCTCTCAAAGCGAACAACATTGTTGTTGTTCAGTGTTGCCCATCCATTATCTTCTATAATATTATAAGTAACAACAAAGAAATGGTGGGACAATTCAATAATTTCTTCTGCTCAGTGTTCAGTGGGAGTGTGGCAAAGTTAAACCAAAATGAGTCACCTAATGACCAGCAGAGTTACTACACTAGAAAGGAGAACAAAGGGAAATTGCTCACAGGGCTCTCTGGAGTATACTGAATGTATTTATTTAGAGCACTATGAAGAGCGCCTACTGGTACTTGAAGCTCCAGTTGGGGCTGTCAGTCAGCATCCTTCATATTACTCTAAATAAATACCATTTAGCATACTCCAGAGAGTCCTGTCAGTGCTTTCCCTTTGTTTCTTCTGTGTAATGCAGGGATTAGCCATCCTGGGAAGCACCAGCTTCTTTTCTCGAGTGCGTGCTGTTTTCATCTGTATGGAATTACAATATTGGAAAGGATGTGACATTCCAGTTAATGAAAGATTTGACCCATGTAAAATAGGTGAGACTTGATGAATTGCACCAAGAGTTCCAAAGGAATTAGCAAGTGAACTAACTGAACCTGTTACAGAGTTGTAGAACTCTTTCCTAAGGACAAGAAAAGTGCCTAGTGAATGGAGATGTGTAACAGTAGTGCCTATCCACAAAAAAGGGATTAAAACAGATATGGAAAATTATAGGCCGGTAAGCCTGACCTCAGTGTTATGTAAACTGATGGACAAAACTGTAAAGGTAAACTGGAAACATGGTTTCCAGACAGCATTAAATTCAATGATATGTAACATGGATTTAGACAGGCAGATCATGCATCACTAATTCAGTAATGTTTTATGAACCTTTGAGTGAGGCCCTGGATGAGGGAAAGGCAGTAGATGTGGCCTACTTGGACTTCTTGAAGGCCTTCGATATAGTTCCTCACATTAAATTACTAAATAAACTACAACAGGCTAGAATACCAGGTATATACCACAAATGGATAGCCAATTGCATCCTAGAAGAAGGCAAAGGGAAAAAGTCCATGGGAATGTATCAAATTGGGGAGAAGTAATGAATGACATTCCACAGGGCTCAGTATTTGGTCCAATACTTATTGATTTCTATGTGTGGGATTCTTATACAGGAATAAGTGGCTGTTATGCAAAGTTTGCAGATGATAATAACAATAAGCTAAGTTAGGAGGTATTATTAAATCAAGTATAGACATACAAAAAAATGACAGATGATATTAGCAAACTATCACAATGGGCAGCAAATTCCAAAATGATTTATAATGTAGCCAAATGGGTTGCTCTCCACTTAGGGAAAAATCCAAAAGCCAGATATATCATAAATGACCAGAGCCATTAAGAAGCTCATTTGCAGAAAGAGATCTTGGCATAATAATAACAGTCAACTTTAAATGGGATAAACAATGTGAAGCAGTAGTTAAAAAGTGTTGACAAATATAAGGATGCATTACCAGCAACTTAACAAGCAGGAGAAGAGAGGCGATGCTGCCACTGTATTGGTCCCTGGTGAGGCCATGTCTCGAATATGGAGGGCAGTTCTGGTGTCCATACACAAGGAAAATATGTGGACAGGCTGGAGGGGTCCAAAGGAAGTTTACTAGAAAAATTAGGGGACTACAAGAAATGTCTTAAGAGGAGAGATTGAAAGAACTAAATACTGTATGTTCTCTCTGGAAAGGAAAAGAAACAGCAGGGATATGATCCTGACTTTCAGAGCCTCAAGGGACCCATCACTTGTTAAATTACTGACCCTAAAGGAAGAGAAACTGGAAAGGATTGAGAGGACACAGGCTAAACGTGGCTGGAGAAACTTAAAGGATAGATCTTAGAAAAGGATGGTTCTTACAGAGAGTGGTGTTGCATTGGAATAGCATACCAGAAGAGACGGTGTACAGTAAAATCCTCCACATATCTGACAAACACATGGGGAGCAGGAACATACATGGATACTTTTAGTGTGCACCAACCGGCACTTAATATGGATATATTGCAGTCCTTTTCCTGTATATTTCTTATATTCTTATGTTCTTAATAACAGTTAAGTAGTTAAGCCGGATTCAATAAGTTTGACTGAGTAGGACATTAAGTCAAAAAGCAGTTCCATTTGGATACAAGTTCTAATTAGCAAGGAAAAATAAGCCACCCTAAATTATGTTATTGGCCAATGGTGCGCTTGCAGCAACAGTGCTTAATTGGAATAATATTCTGGTTTACTACTCTCTGCAACTGCTAATTTTTTTTGCATTATATATTTCCTACTTTTACTGTTCTTCCAATATCCTCCAACCTCCTGCAGAGACTAACTGCCAACAAGTGGATCCTTCCACAGCCAGAGGCCGACCACCCCAATGAGCAGTCCGTGAATCTCCAAACTTGCAAAAGAGGTTGGCTACCCATCCTGCCTTACTGGACCATCTATCCTGTGTCCCTATCTCTTCCACACATCTAGGCCTATCAGGTGGAACACTTGCATTGCTGGTCAATGGCAACTCATTGGCAGACATGTGGGTGCACTCCAGAATCTATCAACCACAGGGTAAGGCAGACTGGGTCACAGGGTAAGGTACATACATCAATGGCATCACTCATTACAAGTATGTTATGTATCTTGGTATATGAGATGGGTGCTTGGTGTTGGCACACAGCAATTAGCCCCCGTCTTCGGCCATCACAGAACAACTCCTCTGCCCCACACTTAGAGACCAGGTGCACCTGTTCTCTAACAAGTTCAAAAGACCTAACCTGAAGAGCTGAGCCCATCCCAGAGACAGTATCTTTCCCTCATACCACTGGAACCCAAACTTAAGAACTGAACTTGCAGTTCCCAGACTGGAAGGTAAGTACCTTAATTGCTAGGTCATTAAAGCAGCCCTATCACTGCTTATTTAATCTGTCAGTGAATGAAAAAGAGCAAGAAACCAGATATGAGTGAGAGAGAAAAAAAATAACCATAAATCATGGAGCATTGGTAGTGAAAAGCTTGGAGAAGAAAAAAATGAAGCAGTGGAGGCATGCTGTATACAGTAGTGAAACTTGCAAGCCTTGTACCTATGGAAGACTGAGATACTGTGTTTGGGAGTCAGGGCAGGGGAACACTGTGTTTCTCTGGGCTCAGGTTATGCTCATACCTTAATGTTTATGCCTCTTACTGTATATCCAAAGTTTAAGGGAAATGAATGTAATGCAAATGTTCATTTCCAGAAAAAAGCTTTGCATTAATGCAGTTCCCTTAAAACTTTGGACATAAAAGGCATAAACATTAAGGTACGAGCATAACAGTTTGTCATAATAAACTGTGTGGTATTTAGAACCTTTTAAATCAATTTCTGATAAATTTGAATGGTCACAACAATTGTTTTTATACCATAGGTAACTGACAAGGAAAAATTAATGAATATGGCTTGACTGGCATAAATACAGTCAAGAAGCATGAGGTAATATACAAGTAATTACTGCAAAGAATAAAAATATAAAAACTATAAGAGAGGATGAGACTTGGATATCCCAACAAAGGTTTCATGATTACTATATAGATTGATACTGATTACTGCCATATAAAGAGAGATCAGAAAGAAAAACAATACCAAAACCTAATAATCTGTACAAATTAAAGCTTTCTGTGAAATTTTTACTAGCTGACAGTAAGGATACATGCAAGTACATGTTCAGTTATTTTTGATAAAAATGTATAATCTTGAGCTAATATTAAATAATCTGTGTAAGATTTAGCAACATATTTAGGTACCTCTTTTTCTGCACTTTGGATGCACTGGCTGGCATAATAACACCTATCTTTAGATACTGTAATAGAGGAAAAGTATCTTTTGACTCACAAATGAATACTTTGGTGGTGTGAATTCTGTATATTATAGTGGCAAGGTAGTGCCACTATATTTAAGGTTCAATGGTCACTTCTATATTAAACCCAAAATGTTGCACTTTAATAACTTTGCAACCGTTCAACCGATTTACCTGACATTTTACATGCACTGTCAGATGCCATAGATCTCTGGGTCTGGCATGTCTTGCTCCAGTTGGATATACAGGTGTGGAGCTACAGAATGTCAAAAAATGTGAAAATTACCATTTTTGGTGCACTTTCTTTGTCATGCCATTTCTCCAAAAGCACGTGGCAGTTTAGTCTGAATCTTTCAGGGTATATGGGGTCTGGGTCGCAGTTGTGCCTTTTGAAGGTTTGGTGAAAAACTATGAATCTGTTCAAAAGTTATTAAAAATCTAATGTTCCCATTATTTCCTATGGGAAAAGTTAGCTGGCAGCCTTAACACAACTTTTTTATGCCACAAAAGCACTTTTTACTTTTGCAAATGGGAAAGTAGTGTCACAAATCCGCCATCTTGTTTTCAGTTAGCGACATGGAAACAAACTGTATAATTCAAAAAATACTGCCCCATGGTTAACACCAACACTTGTGTTTACCTAGTTGAGGCCTGAGGAACACGAATCTGGGGTTATTTTTTTGCAGAGTGCAGAAATATGTATATTTTAATCGGTTTATTTTTTATGCTGTAAATTGCAGCACTACTTTTGTGAAAGTACTGCAAATTGCGGCACTATTTTGTGAAACACCTGGGGTATTGCCACAATTTGCGGAACATTTGCAACAGTAGTGCTGCAATCTGTGCACTACTTTTCAAAAAATGTTTGTTTCTTTGTCACTTCATTGCAAAGAAATTATTTGGACCTATGGGCTGAAATTTTCAGGGTACAAAAGGCATGCCTCACAGATGTGCCTTTTGATAGTTTGCTGTTAAAATTTACATTGGTTCCATAATTATAACATTCTGAGGTTTAGTAATTTCCTATATAACATTGTAGTGATCAGGGCACCTTTCGGCAGCTATATCTTGAAAATGTTTTGAGATACATATTTTCTGCAAACATAGCTTAGTACACCGGTGTACTAAGCAGTTATACATGTTGCCAGGCCATGTTTACAACTGTGGGGGAATTTTTTATCAATGGGGCTATGCTGACTGTGATACTGTACCATTGACAGCACAAGGGTTAATTGCAATGTCTCTTCAGTTATGGATCGATGAGAGCGCAGTGATCGTAGGGCCCTATGATCCCACATAACTGTGCTCCCATATATGGATACTATTATGGAGTGGTGGGAGTGACCTGTGCTCCCACAGGAAGATGAGGGTTAATTACAATGTCTGTACACTTATGGAAAGATGCTCCCACATGACAATCAGGGAAAATTACAATATGCATGCATAAACACAATATGGAATGTTGGGAGTGCAAGGCTTCCACAACCAAATAAGGATAAGATTACACTTTCTCAAAAAATAAGGAAATTCATTGCAAAAAACTTCATTAACACATCAGTTAGGGTTCATATTAAGGCAACAAAAGTATGGAAATGTGGTGTTAGGGTTCCCAACCCTGACATCCCACACCACCCTCCCCCACGCAACCCTACCACCCCATCCCACCACACCACACCACCTCACCCTCCACACACCAACAGGCATTGGGGTGTGATTTGTGGCCATCAGCCCTAACACTCACCTCATTCTTCTATAATGTACCATCTCAGCTTCCTTACACATGGAATGGGGTGAGTGTTAGGGCCGATGACCTGAATGCACACCCTGATGCCTGCTGGTGTGTGGAGGATGGAGGGCTGGGGTGAGATGGGGTGTTAGGATTGGGAACCCTAATACCAGATTTCCATACTTTTGTCACCTTAAGGTCTGAGGTTATAACAATGGCTGGATTACCAGTGAGCTATTGGAACTAATGAGAGAACGGGATAACCTATGGAGCAGTGCCAAGGTCATGGAGGGATCAACGGAATCCAGAACTACAGGGCCGCTAGGAACAGATGCACTCACCTAATACGGAGTGCCAAGGTGGACTATTATAAGAATCAACTTGAATGTAGCTGATGGGACAGGAGGCATTTCTGGGACAACCTTAAGGAGCTCCTAGGCAAGGAAGTCAAGCAACAACCTTTACTACTCAATATTAATGACTCCAATTCTATGAACCCACTCATCATAGCAGAAGAGTTTAACTCTGCATTCATGGACCTAAGCTCAGTCCTCCCTGATGAATATTTGAAGCCTGTGGATGTGGATCTTGAAAACATACCCACAAGTGCACAGCACCCACAATTCTATTTCAGGTGGGTAACAGTCAAGGAAGCCATGGGCTGTGATAAAAGATCTTAGGAAAGACTAGGATCGGCAGTGACAGTATCAGCATGAAACTGGTAGCTCAGACAGTGGATGTGCTTATTGTCCCCATCACTAAAATCTTTAATAAGTCCCTAACCCTTGCTAAGTTCCCCTCCCTCTAGAAACAAGCACTGGTCACCCCAGTTTGCAAGAGTGGGGACAGGACTTGCACAGCTAATTATAGGCCCATCTCTATCCTCTCCCCCATCCAAAGCACTAGAGAGGATCGTAGCAGACCAAATCACAGAATATAGCCAGAAATACCAGTTGCAGTGTCCCCAGTACCATGGTTTCCAAAAAAAAAAACACAGCACCACCACAGCCCTGGTTGATTTCGTGGATTACACTCACAAGGCTATGGACAAAGGAAAACTGGTTGGATCCATCTTTATTGACCTGATGAAGGCCTTCGACACAGTGTGTCACCCCCTATTTTTCAAGGAACTATGGGCCCTTGGGCTGGCCTCCGATGCCATCCAGTGGTTTCAAGATTACCTATCCAGAAGGTCTCAAAGGGTCAGAATTGGACCAACAGTTTCTACCTCTCAGGACATAGTGCTGGGAGTTTCACAAGGGTCCATACTGGGTCCATTGCTGTTCAGCCTCTTTTTGAACACACTCCAAGAGTCATGCGCCAGCAAAATCATCCTCTATGCAGATGATGCAATGATACTCAGCAGCAGTGCCCTCACTGACACCCTGCAGGCTGAGCTGCAGTCTACTTTCCAACAACTAGAAGTCTGGTTCAGCTCTCGTAGGCTGCTACTCAGTTACAAAAAACAAAACAAATCCATGCTCCTCTCTAGCCCTCAGCTGAAGAGGAGGTACCCCATACTAACGGTTATCGACAACAGATCAGCCCCTCTAGAACAGGTTCATTCCTTTAAATACCTAGGAGTAATAATAGATGATACTCGCTGTCATGTGGCCAGCATATTGTCCAGGTTGTGGAGGCAGTAAATACTAAACTTAGGGTACTTTATTGGCACAGGAAAAGCCTCACTACCAATACTCTCAGGCTGTCCATAAACAGCTCCATTCTCTCCATGGTTGACTACTGCCTGGTGGCCTACAGAGCAGCAACTGATACCACCCTCAAGAGGGTAGGCACGGCTGTAAACAAGGCCTGCAGACTGTTACTAGATGCTGACTAGCTCACGCACACCTGTGTACTCTATGAGAAAGCAAACATATTAAGCCTCAAGAATAGAATCTCATACCAGACATGCCTCCTAGGTAGGAAAGCCTTGCTAGGCCTAACTCCTCCCTGTATCACTGACCTGATTACCTTAACCAACTCCATGTACAGGACCAGGAATAAAGAACTACACCCATTCTGTGTCCCATTCTGAAGAACATCTCTTGGACAAAGATCCTTCTCCTACCATGCCCCACTGTAGCTTAATGAGATCCCAGCTAACTCTCTAAATGCTGCTAATCCTAGAACCTTCAAAGTCAAACTTAAGCAGTTTCTACTGCAATAGAATGTCTGTGAGTGCTAAACTGTTCAGAGCAGGTCTCCAGCACCTGCACCATCCCTGCCTACCAGTAACTTCTCATGGACTTACTCACATGGGCCACCCCTCCCCACTCCCTACCCCTGCTCCCCAAACTCTGGCACCTCATGTTCCATAGCTCTTATTCCACTAGTGGTTGTACTCTCTCATTTGTCTCACACCTCATCGCCCCCCTCTCTCACTCTCTCCCCCCATCTCTTCTCCATCAATCTCCACTCTCATGATACCTCCCTTCCCGCTTGATCTCCCTCCTTCCCCTCTCCCCCACCCCCCCTCACCACCTTCTTCCACCTTACCACACACTTACATGCACTATCCCCAGCTCCTCAGCTCCAAAGCTGTAAAGCAATGTGATAATGCTCCTTCTGGGCTGCTCTATCCCCACGCTCCATTCAATAATCACTCTCTCCCTATCCTACATTTTCCTCTCCCTCATATACTTCCTTATGCCATATAGCACTTAGTATTAAACCCTTAATGAAACATAAGAAACTCTTAGCTGTTTTTTATGTTTTTGCTACTTCCTGTGCTGATATTTCAACTATGTCTGTATTTGTACTGTGAATTCAATTATGTGTGTATTTGTACTGTTTAATGGACATGGACCCTTTGTAAAAGAGTTCTTACTCAAAGGTTGTTTCCAAAATTCCAATAAATAAATAAAAATAAATAAATAAATATGAACCCCAACCGATGCATTAACAAAGTTTTTTGCAATGAATATTGCATATATATATGATGACTGTCACCTGGGAAATAGATGTTTTTGATATATGTTTGACACCGGATAGCCTGGAATAAGGCACACCACAGAGAGTTTGTGAAGCACTGAAGGGTGTAGATAATATATATGTGTAATGAGTCATTGAAATTCTGATACATGGGTATTATATGTTTTTAATTAGAAATCCTCTTCCCTGAAGAAGCCCAATCAGGGTGAAACACTGGGTTTTCACAGAGGATGTTCTGTATGAAAAAACAAAACAAAAAAAACAATAAACATGAAAAGAGTTTAATGAACTCAAGTGGCGTGTGTGGCTGGTTTGTCCAGAAGCAGATGAGCAGCCAACATGGACAGAGGGAGGAGAGCCATTGCCATGGACAAAACCGACAGTGCCACTACCACGGGGACTGATGAATCATGTCCTGGAGAAGGGGCAGGACAGTTTGGGGCACTGCTACAGAAACTATGGTGTCACTGGCTTATGTGTCTGTTTTATGTGCTTAATTACTCTCAGTTTTAAAGAAAAAAAAATGAAGACAACATTTATTGCATTCTAAAGAACAACAAAAAACTAACCAATCTCTGAAACACAAACGTTAGGTCTTATTCATGGAAAACAAATGGCTCAATTTTCTCGTTCAAATGTTGTGAAGTACAGTTCAAAGGTCAGAATACTTGTTATAGTACAGTTCAAAGGTTTGAAAAGGTTTCGTACAATTTTAGGGTCAAAGAAAGTTTTTGTACTGTTCAACAAAACCATGTACAGAGAATTGCAATCTTTAGTCATTGCTGTGTTTTCTAACTCAGTTGTGATTATAAAACTGTGTTTCAGTTTAAGTGAAAGTCTATCCAAATGTCACTTTGTTGTCTGCATGTTTCTTGATCTCCTATAACCATACAGTATACTATAAAAAAAATAAAATTTGGGCAACTATACCCAACTCAGCATATGTTTCCATCTTAGGGTTCTGTAGACACTTGAGACCTCTTGAGCTTCACTGTCAAAGTCTACAATGTCTTCAGAGCCCCTCGATGGGAACACAGACTTGTTGTGCATAGTTGCCCATGCATTATTCTATAAGTGAGGGAACCCAGTTCTCCTGGCCCTAGGTAACAATACCCTCTGTATCAAGAAACACTACACTGCATGGTACTGCACAGCAAGACAAGACAAACAAGCATTTGTCAATGCCGAATGTTGTCTTGCTGGCATTGGCATTGGTAGTGCAGGAGTTAAGAGAGATGCATAATAGGAATGGCAGTGAAGTATTGAACTGACACCAAACCAGACCCCACCCTGCAGAGACTGACAGGCATTGGGGTGTGCTTTTGGGTCATCGGCCATAATGCTCACACCATTTCACCTCACCCTACCCTGCTGACACCGACAAGTGTCGTCGTGTGCCTTGGGGTCTTCGGGCCTGACGCTCACCCCATTCCACAAGGTAATATGCTGAGATGGGTGCAGTATAGGAGAATGGGGTGAACTTTGGGGTCAAAGAGTCCAAGGCACACTTTGATGCCTGTCACTGGTTGCAGGGTGGGGGTTGAATGGTGTGAGTATTACAGCCGACAATCCCAAGTCACACCCCTGACACCTGTCAGTCTCTACAGGGTGGGGCATTACAGTTGGAAACCCTAATGCCTCAGGCATTTGTTGGTATTTTCACTCCAAATTTTTTCAACATGGGCTTTTTGTGAACCCCACCTCGTGAACAGTGGCACTACCAGTTCGTTAGCCGAAGGGTGATTTTGCACAGCGACTGTGCCATTTGGTGCCACAGGTACGAAAACACATTTTGGGCAGGATGTGAAAAATGACAGCTGTACTGTTCATGAGGAGGTTTAAAAATATAGCACTGTTGAAAATCTGGAGTGAAAATATAAAAAATTAGTGAAGTCACGAGTGTGCGTAGAAACTGCGTAATGCACGCCTGTAACGCAATTACTTTGGGGATTTTGTTAACCAAATTTTCAACATAGGCATTCTGGGACCTCTGCTCATGAACAGTGGCAGTGTGATTTTGTTATTTTGTCCCAAAAGTTGATTTCCCATAGCGACTGTGTCATTGTGCACCAGATGTGCAAAATCACATTTCAGGCAGAATGCGAAAAATGACAGCTGTACTGTTCATAAGGAGGTATGAAAAATGGCAATGTTGAAAATCTGGAGTGAAAATATTACAAATTGTTGAAGTTATGAGTGTGCATGGAAACTGCTCAATGCATGCTCATAACACAGTCATTTTTTGGAATTTTTTCACCAAATTTGCAACATAGGCTTTCTGGGACCCCACCTCATGAACACTGGTACTGTCATTTCATCAATCAGTCCCGAAAGGTGATTCCATGCAGTGACCGTGAAATCATCTTTTGGGACTGAATAACAAGGTGACAGTGCATGTGTTCATGAGGTGGGGTCCCAAGAACCCCATGTTGAAAATGTGGAGCCAAAATTCATAAAAATGGCTGAGATATCCACCTAAGTTGAAACCCCCCCATTGATGCTATTATACAGCTTACTGGCATTTCTTCATTTTGCAGTTCGGCTTTGAAAAGTCCAGATGTGTTCCCACTCCACTGAAGATTGCAGTGCTGGACATCCAGAGGTAAGTATGGGGTGAGGGGGGTTGTGGGGAGGTGGGGTGCACAGAGGGTAGGTGCGGGTTGGGGGAGGGGGGCACCGCCTACAACGAGGGACCATTTTCTTTTCTTCAGGTAAAAATAAAAAATGGAACTAGACATCATGGGTGTGCCACACAATGGGAGTGGGGGGAGGAACATGCCAACATGGTCAGCTTTGTGAAAGTGGTGGCACACTGGGGTGGGCTCCCAGTGTGCCACACAGTGAGGGTGGGCGGGAGGAACATGCCGACATGGTTGGCTTTGTGTGAGCAGCGGCACACTGGGGTGGGCTCCCAGTGTGCCACACAATGTGGGGGTGGGGTTGGGGACATGCCGACACGGGGATTGCACCCCCAATGTTGGCTTTGTTTGGGGATTGTGTGGCAGTGGGAGGAGCCAATGCCATGTTTATTGAAATGTTTCACCCGGAAGGGCACATACGGGAGGCGTGTCATCTCTGCTGTTGCATGATGAGCTTGTCTCTGATTGCAGAGGTACATTTCTTTCAAATTGGTGCCACTTTACATAATTCTTGCATCAGCACTAGCATTCTGGCTAATTGGGGAACGAGGGATGCACCTACTCAAGCATGCCCTGCATTTGCCAACACTGACACACCTCTCACTGGGCTACTACTACCACAAGATGTTGCTTGCGTGTGCACAATACAACATAAAAAAGAAAAGAAAAGGAAAAAAAGTTAGAAATATAGGCAATGATGGCAGAAAAAGGCCAAAGGTCCATCTACTGTATTCTACCAAGGTTTCCTATTTAGCCCTGGGGCTCACTGTTGCTCCAGGGTCCAAGCCCTCCTCAACCCCTCTCCATTCTCCTCCCCAGTGCTGATGCCCTGAGCAACCAGTATACCCTTCATTCTGTCCCAGCCATGTTTAAACTTACTAATGTTTTTTCACTCATCATCTCAGCTGGCAGTCTGTTCCATGGTTCTACCACCCGTTATGTAAAACTGTATTTTCTCACATCCCTCCTGAACCTCCCTTCTGTTATCTTCCACTCATGACCATGTGAACGCAAGCTGGTATTCAAGTTAAATAGTTCCCCACAGTTCACCCTGTTAATTCCTTTTAGGAATTTGAAGGTTTCTATCATATCTCCACTCTCCTTTCTGGTCTCCAATGAGTACATAGTCATTGCTTTGAGGTGCTCCTCATAGGACATGCCCTGCTGGCTCTGAATCATTTTTGTTACCCTACCCTGCATTGTCTCAAGCCAATCCCTGTCCTTCCTGAGGCAAGGACCCCAGAACTGGGTGCAGTACTCCAGGTGTGGCCTCAATAAGGATGTATATGGTATTACCTCCCTTTTTCTGCCATCAATATCCCTCCTGATACATCCAGGCATCCTATTTGCTTTGATATAAAGCTTGTTGCACTTCTTAAGAAGGAAAGGAAGGGATGGGAAAGAAAAGAAAAGTCAGTTTGATATAAAGGAAGATTGTAGCAGCACAGAGAAAGATTGTAGAAAAAGATTATGTTATATACATAAGAAAAAAGGTCATGTTACATATACATATATATATATATATATTTATATATATATATATATATATATATATATTTATATATATATATCTAGGAGGCAGTGTGGTCTTGTTCATAGAACACTAGCCTGATAACTGGGAAATTACAGTTTCAGACCCCACAAGAGCCAATAATTCACTGTATGATCTTAAGCAAGTCACTTAACCTCCCAGTGCTCCAATTACCCCAGCTGTCAAAATGGCTGAAAAGCAGGGTCCCAATGGGAACAAGATGTTGCACCTCAGCTGGGTTTTGCTAAGTTCTGTATATATATGATGTAAAAAAAAAGTGAAAAAAAAAATTCTGTGAAAACCAGTGCCATCTAGCTGTGAGCAGCATCAAGTCATATCAGTGTTCTACAGTGTTGAGAAATGTAGCAATAGAGATACCTCTGATGGTGAGCATTGAGACTGCAATGAATAAAATCAAAGCTCAGACTAATCTCCCAGCTAACGAGAATTTCTGTCAAGCTGAATGATTAGATCTGCTGCCTTTGAGACTCAGGTCCCAGGTCTGATTTCCAGAAAGGGAAGGGGGTGTCTGCCAAAGTAGAGGGGACAGTTATATCACAGAGAGGTGAAGCACAAGGGCATATGTTACATACCTAACCTGACCATGGGCTCTGCCACTTGCTTGTGACACTGTCATTTACCCAACAGCATATCCACTGTATTAGTACAGTGAACTAAATAAATAGTAGTGTAACGCCTGATCCAGAAATGTGTTCAATTTAAATGAATTGGAAATCTCTCTAGTATATGTAAAGAGTGTAGGTGCATTTTAATTATATAGCACTTCCCAGAAACTCAAGGCACTTTCCAAAATATAATTACTAAACAAAATACAAACATACTATGTAAAACAGTGGTTCATAAAGTACTGGTGGCTTCACTTATTTGTTTTACCCCAGACCTCCTGTTATGCCCCAAAGCCCCTGATATAACATATTTCTTTTCACATAGTATGTGGTAAAATAAATTCCCTGATATATTTCCACTTGAAATGTATCTCATATGTTTATTTAAAGATAAGAAATCGTCCATTCTGTTACCTTTGTAAATAGGGCTCTTAAGAGCTCTGTGGCTGCAGAAAATTGTGCTGATGGCTGCTTGTAGCCATGGTGGTCTCATTTGAGAAACATTGATGTAAAACAAGATGACATGTAAATATAATTTCATAACAGGTTCAGAAGAGAAAACAGAATTATGATCTCATGTAAACTTCTGATATCTTTTGACCAGATAAATCTGATCAGATTTGCCAAAATCAGTATGATACAAATAAAGGCAAACATACTACAATCTTGACATAAAAAGCTGCTGGTTGTGGATTTTCTGGTATGCTGATTTAAATGTATATATTTGTTTTGTCCTCATTTCCTAAGATAGGTGTTCAAGTCCCAGATCACTAAAGATGTGATGAATCTGTACATGGACGAGAATGCACTGCTGTCTAGCATATTACATTTCTTCAGGAAAGATCCTGTCAAACCAAAGTGATTGCTTGCTTCCAGGAAGTAACAAGGAACGTTGATAAGGACTGTGATATGGATGTAGTCTTTCTGTACTTCAGCCAGGCCTTTGACAATGTACCATAAGGAAAACTCATGGAGAAAGCAGTGTAGTATGGCATTGGCAAAGTGAACAGGTAGTTGATTGTCAGTTGCCTGCAGGTAGAAGGCAGAGAGGTGGTGGCGGATGATCACCATTTAGAGTGCAGGAATGTTCGGTGTGGATTAGCCAGGGTTCAGTAGTGTTTCCTTTGCTTTTTATCATGTTTAGTAATGGCCCAAAGAAGGGGGGTAGCAGCTGGCTACTGAAGTTTGCTGATGTTACTACATTTGCAAGATGCAGAAGATGGAAGGGATACACTACAAGGATATCTTTATACATTAGATGTGCCTAGAAATGAGGGCTGTGATTTAATGTGGGGAAGTTCAAGGTATTATACCTAAAAGCAAGGAAACTGGATTGCACATACCCACTGTGTTGTGCAACAATGGACAGCACAACAGAGGAAAGGGAAAGGGGTAATTATGAATGGTTTAATCACCCATGCAATGTGCTGGTGCAGTTAATAAAGTGAACGCAGTATTGGGATGAATAAGGAGGAAAGTAAGAATAAGGTCAAGAGAGGTGACCATCCTGCTGTTCAAGATCTTGGCTGGGAAGCACCTGGAGTACAACATCCAGTTCCCACATTACAGAAAGACATTGAAGAGACTGAGAAAGTCCTGCTCAGGAGTACCAAGATGATTAGTTACTTAGGGAACAGAAGCTATGAGATGAGATTGGACATACTCCTATATTTAGTTTAGGGCACTGACTCTGTGGCAGAGTGGAAGGTGACTGCTCTGGCATTCTGTTGGCCCAAAATCATGCCCCCAAGTCCAGGGTGGCAGGAGTAGAGGCTGGCAGGCAGGCAGGGTTTAGTGTGTCTATCTGGACACTTTCCTCCTGGGAGAGGGAGCAACAGTGCACCACTCTTCCAGTGACACCTACTGGAGGTATGGCAATGGTGTCCTTGGCAATGTGGGTAATCACATGTCACCAGGCATACCTCCCCCCCCCGGAGCATCATGAGCATGCACCATCAAGTTGTGAGTTGGGGGGGCAAAATAATTGATAAAAAATCTCTCCTTTGGAAGCAGTAAGATGCATGCTGCCAATCCCCAGCCATGTCCATGAGAGCCACAGGAACAGGAGGCCCTCTGCACACTCTGCAGTCATTCTGGAACCAGCCCCAGATTATGCCATCAGTCCCAGACTGGAAACAGGGAAGAGGCCCTGGGTGTCAGCTGGGGAGTAAGGTGGAGTTGGTGCAGATCAGGCCCCATTAATATGCTAAGACCCAGATTTGAGCAGGGGACATGGGGAACATAGAGGTAACTGAAGGAGGCATAAAGAGATTAACCAAAATAAATATTTAGTTTTAGTAGATTTTATTGAAACTACATAAAGTTTGTTTACATGGAGTCTACATAGAGTTTGGAACTGTTTGATTTTGAAAGCAGCACAGGGAAGTCACAGAGTTTGGAACTGTTTGGATTTGAAAGCAGCGCAAGGGAAGTCACAGAATCTGAAACTATTTGGTTTTGAAAGCAGTACTAAAGAAGTCACAGAGTTTGGAACTGTTTGATTTTAAAAGCAGCACTATTTGGTTTTGAAAGCAGAACAAGGGAAATCACAGAGTTTGGTGGACTCTTGTCTGGGTTTGGTGGACTATTGTCTGGACTTTGGGGGCTGCAGTGTCTCATTGGAGACACAGACTATCCTTGTGCCTGCTGGGTGTAGGTTTCCTGGTGCTGACTCTGCCCTTTGTGGTACTTAGCCAATAGGGAGCATCTTTGGGAGGAGAGGGTGTGTCGTATCTGTAGTTTAAGGGTCCATTTCTTAAACAGTCCTCTGCTGCGGTCCTCGCTAAAGGGCCGCAGTTTAAGGGTGTCATACTGTGGGGGTCAGCATGGGGTGGCAATCAGAAGGAGACTCTTCACCTCAGTAAGGTAATTTTATATATATATATATATCTATATATAGATTATATATCAGCCATTACTATGGGGGATATTCATTGTACAATGTATTAAGATGTTCCAGCAAGGTGTCAGTGTGCATTGGTTACAACTGAATGCTCATAAGGGCAAAACTGTTAGTGTAAGCTGTGTCTGGAATGCATAATACTGAATATGGCAAAGTATTGCTATACTGTCCTGTAGAATAATCATAATGTTCTGAGGTATTAAACTGCTCTTATAGCATTGGTATTATTATCTAGGGCATTGCAGGTTATGTGGCTTAATAGTTAATGTTCATAGCTCAAGGGGATCAACAAAGTCCAAGAGGGTAGAATCTTTCAGAAAAAGAGATGTGCAAGTACAAGGGGACACAATTTGAAGATAGAGGGGGACGGCTCAGGGGCAATGTGAGGAAGTATTTTTTCACAGAGAGGGTGGTGGATGCATGGATAGGCCTTCCTGAGGAGGTCATGGGGTCAAAAACAGTGGGGGAATTCAAGACTGCATGGGGCAGACATAGGGCAGTTCTGGTGGGGGTAGGAAGAAATAGGCTGTTGGTTAACTAAGATCTGCAGCTTATCCAATAGGTAGGGAAATGGGCAGACTAGGTGGGCCAAGCAGCCCTTATCTGCCATCAAAATCTATGTTTTTATGTTTCATACTTAGGTGTGGTCTAGCGTAGGTTGAATAAACAGGACTTTCTGATATAATAAGAGGATTAAGTAAAGCTAGCAAGGAAGTATGTGGGAGCAAAGGAACTGGAATAGGCATCAAGATGAATGGGAAGCATAAAGATGGAGTGGAGGTGGAACTAGCATGATGCAGGGGGGAGTAGGGAGGGTGGTCAGCTGTAATGGATGTGGGGCCACAATCATCCTATAATGTGGAGAGCAGGAGGTTGTCAAGTGTGTAGACAGCTTGAGCAGATAAGGGAGACATTATGGAGGCTGAGATGGGAAGTGGGAAGGGGAGGGATGGACTGAGGGGAATCTCATATGTGGAATGGTCAGGGGGTGCCATCTTCTAACAACATGGTAGGTACTCTCGGGGTGGAACTAAAGAGAAAAACACATTGATTGGAGGCATTCTCACCAAATGTTCAGCAAAGAAACGATGGATAACTGGTATGAAGTGAAAGGTGGAAGATTGGGAGAATTGGTTTCAGGGCAAGGATGGTGGAGTAGGAATAATGGAGGGAAATTACAAGCTGGACTTGTCAAGGCAGAAGATTCATCAGATAGGTTCACTATATGGTCAGGTTTGGATGAGCAGGGGAAAGATAAGGTGGCCATGGATCAGGAAGGAGTGGAGGCTAGGAACAGAGTCAAGGGAAAAATTGAGCCAGATGGGGTTGTGGAGAAGTGGATCAATGGCAGTGGTGAAAGGGATGTAAGATACATGGGGGAGGAGGTGAGACTGAGACTGAGTCTGGGATGGATGACCAGTGGGAAGGGAAAAGGGAGGTCACCAGGGAAGGCACAGCAGAGCGTCAGCAGGGTGGAGGGGTGAACCTTGTGTGTAGGAGGGCATGGGCCACTGGGATGTGCGCAGCAGGATGTGCACAATGAGAAGTGGGGAAGGACGTGAGGGTCAGGTCATTATACTGTTAGACTCAATACTAAAGGGTGTTATCATGTGAGATGGGGGAGGGGTATAAAGAACAGCAATAGGTGGGTAGAGTGTACGTCAGGCATGACGGCAGGGAAGGTAGAGCCTCTTATTCCAAAGTGTGTAAGACAGAAGAGCGTTACCTCACATAGTGGTACATCTAGGTGCCAATGACCTTGCAGGGTGTGAGGTAGAGGAGGCTCAGGATAGGTTTAAGGTTGTAGGGAAGATATATGTAAGGAGGCAGGAAGATCGGTTTCATTCTCAGAGGTTCTTCCAGTCCCTAGGGCAAGTACTGTTAGGAAGCAGTGGGAGGGGTGGACATAGTGGCCATCACAGAGACATGGGCATCCCAATATCATGATTGGAACCTTGTGATCCCTGGGTACAAATTGTACCGGAAGGGCAGGGAGAGGGGGAGGGGTGGTGGTGTAACCTTATTCATAAGGGAAGGAATAATATGCACCAGGGAGGAGGAGAAGGAAGAAGAAGAGGAGGAGGAGGAGGAAGGCAGACTAGAAGCCTTATGGGTAACACTCCAGAGCAATAAAGGAAGAAGGCTTTGATTGGGAGTGGTGTACAGACCACCCTCACAGAATGTGTAGATGGACAGGGAGATGGGGAATCAGGTCAGGAAGATGGGAGGTAGAGGAAACCTTGTCATAACAGGTGATTTCAACTTGCCTGGTATTGACTGGAGTACCCCAGCTACCTCATCTGCCAGGCAAAATGTACTCCAGGAAGCTTTCCAAGACTATTTCCTGGTGCAGGGGGTCACACAGCCTACCTGGGATGGTGCCATACTGGACCTGATGCTTTCAGATGAAGAGCATGTCCTAGAGATAGCTGTGGAGGAACCCCTTGCAGGTAGTGACCACTATTCAGTGTGGTTTTAACTTAATATGGGTAAAGAATCAGTTAAGATCAAGACAAGGGTGGTAGACTTCAAGAGACTGGACTTTAGAGGAATGGAGGATATACTTGTAGGGCATCTTGCAGAAATCAGACTGGGGTTGGATGTGGAGCAGAAATGGTCCACCATTAAGTGGGGTCTGAATGAGGCCACAAAAGACTGTACAAAGACACAGAGTAAGAAGTCCAGGACCAAGAGACCAAGCTGGCTCAACAAGGAAGTGGCAGTGAAGGTAAGGGAGAAGATGGAGCCTTTCAGAATTACAGGCACATTATGAGTGAGGAGGACAGAGAGTTTTGTCAGGGAAATCTCAAGAAGCAGGGAGAGTGGTCCGTGTGGCTAAAACTGTAAAAAAATTAAGGCTAGCACATGGGATCAGGGAGGGGGGAAAAGGACTTCTACAGGTATATAAGGGAGAGAAGAAGTAGTAATGAAGGGATTGTTTGGATCAAGAAGGAGGGGGGATGGGTGGAAAACAGTGACGAACAGGCTGAGGCACTGAACGAGCACTACAGCTCTGTATTCACTAGGGAAAAGTATGGTCCTATGCCATAGGGGATTATGGGGGTAGGAATGGGTGGGGGGATGAAACTGATAGGAACATCAAGATAGGTAGAGTTTTGGTAGGTCTCCGGTCCCTTTGGGTGGACAAAGCACCTGGCCTGGATGGCATACACCCGATGGTCCCGAGAGAACTGGCAGAGGTGTTGGTGGCCCCCCTGGTGGATCTATTTAACATCTTGCTAAAGACAGGGATGTTGCATCATCTACATTGGGGTTTTCAAAATCCCACCAAAGACAACACGGGCTGTTATAGTCAGACCAGGTGAAAGTTGGTCGACTGGCCCTTGTGCCACACAGTGGGACAGGGCTGGATGGGAGGGGATCCCATGCCCACCTGTCGCAGTGGTATGCCTGCCGTCCAGTGGACTACCCCTGCTGCCCCTCATTAAAATGGTTTAAAGATGCAATATTAATGTGATAGGTGAAGTGCTGCAGGCATGTAAAGTGAGCATCATGAGCTCGATTAGCAGCAATGGTTTTCAAACTCTTAAAAAATGAGATTCACTGTTCTATAATGGGTGTGCTATAGATTTCTGCTGCAATTCTTGAGTGTTCAGGATAGTGGGAAAACCATATTTCCCAGTTGTGCCATACAGTACAGTATCTTTGTGAGGAATTGGCAACTGTACCTTCTGGCTGGCACCTTGAATCTCGTCAATATTATGTAATGTTATTGTAATTGATATAGCTTGGTTATTCATGCTGTGTGTTGTAAAGGTCAAATGACACAAAATATGGACAGCTAGCTCCACAGTTTATTAAACTGGATGTGATGTGAAACATTGTCCTGGTACTAGTAAATGGATGCACGACCTCTGAGCAGTTGGCAGCAGCTTTTCAACAATTAAGAGAGATGTATTTTCTGCAACCCTCTTTCAAATAACACACAAAGTAATTTGAGTTTTGATATTGAACGACTATTTTTTAGAGTTCATATCAATCAAAGATGGAGAGTGTGTTGCAATAGCAGTTATGTTATACTTTGTTTCTGTCTCTCTTTTTTATTTTATTTATTTATTTTTTTTACATTCTCTTTTTCTGGCTCCGCTTGGCCCTGGAGTACTCTCTCGGGCATCTGCACTCCATCGGCTCTACCTCTGAGCCTGAAACCCTCCAGCTTCCTGGCACCAGCCTGGCTATCCCTTTGGCTGTGAGCCCTCCCAAGGTGGGGCTACCCTATAAGCTCAGGGCGCTCTATCCTGCAATTCAGGCCAGGCTGGGCTCAGCTCAGGAGCTGGGAGGGTCCAGCTAGTGGAGTGTGGTCGAGGAGGCAGTGCTATCGCCTGACTCCAGGAGTGGGGATTTTCTTGGCTGCGTTGCTTCCCTCTCCTCCTTCCCTCCCCCCCTGTGGAGCTCGGTCGTGCAATGGCACCAGGCACGCCAACTGCAGCTCAGCCTCCCCCCTAGCTAAGCCCTGCATGTTGCAGTGCCTCCAGTTGCCACCGGGGGCTGCTGCGGTGCCGGGCAGGAGCCTGGATTCCCCCCCCCCCGAGAGAGGAGAGCAGTTCTCCGTCGCTGAATCCTCTCTCTCTCCCCACTGACCCCTGGCGGCTCGGCTCGCTCTCAACCCGGGTCGCCGGCGTGATGCGAGGTGTGGCATCCAGTGCCTCAACCTTCAGCGCCACCGGGCTGGCCCACTTTCTTTCTCTCTTATGTCTGTGTATGCTGCTACAGAATGGAGTGTGTAAGAATTTTGTACTTACATATGTATTGTTATGGGAGTCATACTTAATTTGTCCTTAAAACGTACCTGAGACACACAGCTCAGCACTGTTTCAACAACATTCTGCCACCTTTACAATGTTACATTAGAATCCTTAACATCTTACAGTAGGTGCAATGTTTTTACTGCAGTAGTTACAAACCAAAATAATGGGCCAGATTTTCAACAGGCAAGGGATGACAGCAGCCTCTGTCAAACCCCTCCCTTGCACCACTGGTCTGGAGCATGACTCCGCTTGTGGCATCCATGGGACTTTGATGTCGGGACGTGTAATGTATTAAAATCTGGCTCAGAGTACCTGGCACACATGGCTTTGCCACAAGTTGAGGTTCAGGGCACCTTGCGTCGATCTTTGGGGGCTTTTGAAAATTGAGCCCCACATCTTTAGAAGGACAAAGACAGAGTGGAGGTGGTTCAGAAGAGGCCAACTAAAAATGTACAGGTTCTGCATCAAAAATCCTGTGAAGAGAGTCTAAAGGACCACAATATGTACAGCCTGGAAGAGAGGAAGGAAGAGGGATATGATAGAGACCTTTAAATACCTCTCAAGGTATAAATAAGGGACAGGAAGGAAGTATTTTTCAGCAAAAAAGGTGCTCAAGAACAAGGGGACATGCTATGAAGTGGGGGTGGTAGATTCAGGAGAGATGTGAGTAAGTACTTCTTCACAGAAAGAGTGGTGGATTCCTGGAACAGCCTTCTGGTGGAGGTGGTGGAGGTAAAAACAGTAGTGGGGTTCAAGAATGCATGGGATAAGCACAAGGGAATCATAGTGTAATGGAAGAGGGGAGGGAGAAAGAGCTGTAGATCAAGTATGGTCAGTGGTAATAACGTAGGTAGGGAAAAATGAGCAGACAGGTGGGGCCAAGCAGTCTTTATCTGCCTTCAGAGTCTATGTTTCTATGTTTCTAATTACATCAAACTATACCAGCACAAAGATAAACATAGCCAGTACCGCAGAGGTGATGCACACTGAGAGAGCAGGAACCCAGCACCAAATTGACACACCGCTGTGCAATCATGAATCTGAAAACAACATTCTGCTGGGCACAACTGTAGATAAACACATGGACACAAAGTACAAGTATAGATCTTGCCGAAAGGCAGGGAGACATTCCCGATATACCTCATAGTCTTCTTATGTCTCTGTAACCTAAGTATAAACTTAAGTATTAATAAGATCTGCTACTGGGCCTTTCTGACCAAGGGCTATGTTTTTAAAAACAAACTGAGCCACACTCAAGACAGCTTTTTGTGCCAAGGGCAACCAATTTAGGTTTTTATACAGGTGGCAGTGGTGCCCACAGTAAGAACTGATGGATGCAAAATGTCAGATTACATTGTAAAGTACCTGCCTTTGTTCATAATACCATCTGAGGCAGATCCTCACACTAAACTGCCATACTTCAAAGCTGGCAATAAGGATGGAGAAAAGGATAGGGCCAAGGATAGGGACAAGGATAGGGCGAAGGATAGGGCCAAGGAGAGGGCGAAGGATAGAGCCAAGGATAGGGTCAAGGATAGGGTCAAGGATAGGGTGAAGGATAGGGTCAAGGATAGAACGAAGGATAGGGCCAAGGATGGAGACCTGAGGGATGCTGGACTTAATAAGCGGGAGAGAGGATAGGGCACCTGCAACCTGGACTGACTGGAATGAGCCTGAGAAGTAGTAGTGGAACCATCAAAGTGCCAAGTCAGATAAGCCTGCAGCACCTAACTTATTCAAGAGAAGGGGATGGGCCACATTATTTTTCTCCCCTTGCTGCCTTATTCTCTGCTAATTCCTCTAAGGGGCACAGCCAAGATGGACCGGATACTAAACTCTTTCATCTTTCTGCACTGGCCATCTCTGCCTCTGTTGCCTCCAGTTTCAATCTGTCTTTCTGACTTGTGTCTGTCCCCCAGTCCTGGCAGCAGGTTATCATAAGAGTAATCTAATAAGTAGGCACCTAACTTTTTTCCTTGTTCCCCAACTCACTTCTGTATTCTGGGCAGCTTTTAAATGTCTAAAGGTCAATTACAATTGACCCTGAAGGGCTGATCTACCCCACCACACACCTCCTCCTCCCCCTAAGAGTGTAGTCCTGGGTATGCTTATCAGAAGCCAGGAAAACTCCACCCACTTTGCAAAACAAGTTGGCATTTATATGTACAGTACAAGTCACATTAAACTGTTCCACCAATGAGTTGGTTTAGCATTGTTTTTTACATTTGCAATGCACTGGCAACTCTTATAACATGGGGTAAAGAAAGACAGATACTTGATTGGTACAGAGCCATCAGGTGACAGTTGATTAATCCACGATATACGCACAACAAGTGGTGAAGCGTTTGCCCTGAGTGATCAGTGAGCAGACCAGATCTCGTTATTCTGGCCAAAACTGCAGTCTGAGCGGCAGCCATTATGATCTTTGCTAAGTGAGTCAAAGCCTGTCATGTACTGTGGCACAGTGCAGCAACAGTGACTGTAGTATTCAAAGTGTGTGCAGTGTTGTCCCTCTGTGTCTCTACCGGATGCTGAGTGTTACCCACATTATAAAACATTTCACTTATTTACCCCTCTCTGCTGTCTGGCTTCCCTGCACACCCACCCTGCAGACCTCCGGGTACCATGGCATCAGTGCAGGCCCCACTGTGACACTGTCATGTCCTTGTTCTTTCCTGTGTACAGCAACAGAACACAGAGAGTATGCCAGAAACAGACTTGTCAGTGTGTGATCCAGCAAGAGAGAGCGAGACCAGGAGAGCAAGTGGAGAGAGAATGAACAGACAACGCCAGCAGTTCATGCGAGGAAAACAAAATTGTACAATGATGACAACACTGAGAGTCCTTTCGGTAATCAGCAGCTAAGGTTTCTGCAATCCTTGCTATCTGTGTACTGAAAACGGGAACATCTCCAGGTGGAGGAAAGAAGGAAAGGGTTGCACTGTGCATGTTCTCAAAACACATAAGTCTGTGCACTGGGGGTCCATGCAGACAATCTTCGCTCACCCCTGCTCTGCTTCTCCCCACCCAACCGCCCTGAACCGCTCTGTGAACCTTAACATGAATCCTCTGCAACACAATGCACTTGATCTGCCTTCTCCGGTTCCACGATGATCTGTCTCCAATCCCCGTGCTCCACTCAGGAGTGTGACAAAGTGGTAGCCTAGCAGGACAGAAGATTTTACTCCCTCTCTCTCCACTCTTGCTTGTCCTCCATGTGGTTCCATCTCCCTCCCTTTTGCCCCACACATACACACGCTGACCAGCTGCACTGACCCCAATACCTTGTGTTTCCTGTCCTGGCCCCCCCCCCACCTGTCTTTGCACCACATGCTAACCTACCGCTGCAATCCCGAGTCAATCCCGTGATGGCCCCACTGTCTCCAGCCCAGTTTCCCTTGGGGATGAGACACAGTGAAGGCAGGTAACAACTTGCTGTTGGGCAGTCCCACACCATGTGTTCATCATGACAGTTGCTCTGTGCTAGTCATCAGTGCCATAATAAACAAGGGCACGAAAATCAGTTGGGTAACAATATGGAGACAGGGAGACAGTGAACAAGGAGATTGGGAAATTTTTTTGCAGCGTCCTCTCTGTCTGTGCAGATCGTGTACAGGACAGCAACAGCATGACGTGAGTGACCCTACCCTGCACTTCCACACATTACTTTGTTTTGCCCACTGCAGTGCTATCAAGGGCATGGAAACAACAATGGCATCATGTGTGTAACTATATTGTTGCTGCACAGCCACATAGACCACGGGATATGTCAGAGAGAGTCAGAGCCAGAGAGAAACATAAGGTTGGCATGTCCGTGCGTCGGTGTGTGTTCATAGCAGCTGCAACATTTTGATTCCCCATTGCGAGTGTGCCTGAGAGAATTGGGAAGACACTGGACACTGACTAACTACCCTGTGTTTGCTCACAGGTGTGAAATGAAACTCAGCAGTGCATATATAGTGGTGTACATCACTATCAGCAACACAGTAGTTCTGCAGGTGGCAGAGCACATAAAATAGTTCCTATGTTTTCATGTCTTAATTATGTTTTTCTCATGTTATTTGAACATCTGGTGATGCCCCATGACATGACACCCCATGTTAGAAGTGCAATAATCCACTTCAGGATACAGGCAGAGATGGACATCAACACTCGGTGCTGTGGAGGACACTCCGCCTGTGGCCTCATGCCTCACAATGCACCCGGGGTGTTGATTAATCCCCAATAACCACACACCCTGTCATGGGCTATTGCTTACATATTGCATTGTTTTTCAATGTTTAACTAGCTCAAGAGCAATGTTTTTAAAATGCTTTTACAACTCAGTTGGAATTCATCTGCATTCCAGTCACTATGCACTCGAAAACTGAGTTTTAACTTCTAAAAAACAGTTTGTGCAGGGCATTGTCCTGAATTCAGCAACACTTATGCAGCTCAGTCAGAAATGCTAAAACAACTCATTGAAGGAACAGTTTAATGTGTCTTGTATTGTAGCTTCCCAGGTCAATTATGTACTTAAAAAAAGGCTGTAGGGCTAGATTTCAATGATTAGTCCAGGGCTGGAATCCTTCATGTTGCAGCATTAACATAAGTGTGCAGTACATGATCTAGGATAAAAACATACTGACTACCCATTAAAGGCAACTCCATATCTCCCCTGCAGTAATGGTGCGGGACCTTTAGGTCCCAATTAAGAAAATTGCATTAGGAGCCAATTTTTTATTTACTTACTAATTTGTAATTTAAATTCTTATCTGGTTGATCTTGAGACTCTCCATCCACCATGTTAATGAACTATTCTTTCCAGTGTACCCTGTGGCCAGCCCTCTGATGACATGACTGATGGACTGAGCCGTGAGCCGTGAGGACATCTATGTGCCAGCAACTCACCTTAGCTAGCTAGCTAAGCTTAGCACTATCGGTACCAGTAGAATAAGAATAAGCATGATCATGTTCTCCTTCACATTAATGCTAGCTAAAGTGACTTGCTAGCATGTAGATGCAGCCCCCTTTGGACTACCCTGCTGAGTGATTCACTGCCCAGGGAAATTGCTATGTCTAGGGGTATCTGATGGTATGGTTCACTGGGAGTTCCCTTGTAAATTCACTACTGTAGCAGACCAGGACCTGCTCCTCTCGTTTCCGAGAAAGAAGCATTCACAAGGACACTCACAGATTACCCCGGATGCCGAAATGATCGTCGGTGTGCAATTGTTTACTTAGTGATAAATGTACAGGCGCATGTTTCGGTTCATCAGTCAGTTAATTCCTCCCGCAGTATAATCAAGAGGGGCAGCGCCTCAGGACTACACTTCAGCAATACAAGGCCTCCTTCACTTTTAGGCATTTCAGTACACAGGACTATACTAGGGGAATGTGTGACTTGTGATACTTTTTGCATGTGAGGCACATACTCTAATGCCCAAGCTTCTCATTACTAGGTACTATGATACATACAAGACCTTCCAGTGCTTTGCAATGCTGGGTACACCATTGATCCCATTAATACTATGGCCATTAATTACCCTGGGTGAATTAACTGCTTTAGTCACAGATCACCCTAGAGCGAATAAAACAAGTAGGCACTTACTTAGAAAAGTCCCAGACTTGGTGAGTCTTGGCTCACCCTAAGACTATGATGAGCACATTTTTCTTTACCTGATTCTGGTGAGTTCAAATAGCAGGGACTCTCTCCTATGCCTCTGTTGCTTTCTTGGTCTTCTACTGGTTCAAGCCTCACCTCTGCCTTTCTTGCTTCTGTGGCTCCCATACTTTTCTGACTTTGGCATCATCAGGACCCCCAGCCCAGAAACCATCAGTGCACATCTCTTAAGGGGATGTCCACCTGGGAACCCACTAGTTCCTCCGAAGTTGCAAACAGCTATCCGTACCCTGTGTACTCCCTATCTGGTCACACAGTCTGTCTGGGGCTATCTCAGAAAGGAAGAAACCAGCAATGTCTTGGCTCTCCAATCCCACAGTGGTGCCCAGACACCCATCTGGATTCCATGCCACTTTGCTCTTGACACCTGACAGCAGGACCCACCGGTGCATCAAGGCCCACCCATCCATCAGTTCAGGTGTTGATGTGGTCTCATAACTTTAGGCCCAACAATGAACTACTGACTTCTAACCCACACTCTCACTTGCTTCCTTCCAGAACCTCCTATGTATCCCTAACTTTAATGCGTACCTCCATTCTACCAGGGCACAGCCATAGATGCACGGGCACCCAGAGCCATGATAGACAAAATAGTAACAACCACCCTCTTTTGGGAAAAGTGTTGTTCCATACAGAACCAGTGAGGGAGACTCAAACTCCAGTTTTGGATGCAAAAGACATATTCCTCTATTAATCATATATAGAAGAAGCCATCTAGTAGCCCAAATCCTATGTTTTATGACACCAATGCCACTTCCTCACGGCCGGTAGTGGTCTAATTATGTTTTTATCTGTTTATTGCCTGATTCTCTGAAATGGCTTCCTATCTTATATCTGCCATGGGGCCAACCTGCTAATTCCACATTCCTATTTCAATGTCCCACCAGTCTTGGGATTCAAAGTAGTTTTCCAAAGTGGATTGGTGCCTACAACACCCAAACAGTAGCTATGGAAAATATGTGGAAAACTAGGACTATTTCAAAACAAACACAGAAACCAATACACTGAAGTTATTGAAAAGGCTTCACATATACCCAAACTAACATCTATAATAACAAATGCAAATAACAGGGTTTATCTTCCCTTTAAAGTGGGGGGGGACAGTCAGTGCTAGGAGCCTCAGACCAAAGTGTGGGGCTGGTCCCAATTTGCACTCTGTGTGCAAAAACATTATTTTTTTTTGTACTTACTGTTTACTGCAGTACTGTAGACTGTGTCAGGCTGATTTTGATGACTCCCAAGCTGATATTTGCTTTAACCAGAAATCCTGGAATCCTCTACAGCTGACATCAGAGTAGGGCTACAGCACTTGGAAATTCAATAGCTTGAGGTGCACGTTGAGACATTTTGTAAACAAAGATTAGATGTTTGCCAGTCCCATTGTTCTGCCTGAACTAAGTACAGTCCTCTGTAACTACTTAGCCCCAGGAAGACAGCAGGACTAGCAAACAAAAGATCAGAGCTTACAAAAACTCTAACATGCAATGTAGGCTATTGAATCTATCACTGCAGTGGCCCTCCTTTGATGCAACTGCAGGGGATACTGGGATTTGTAGTTACAGAAAATGTCAGCAGATAAGTCACCAAAATCAGACTGATACAATCTACTATAGTGCAGTACACAGTATGTAAAAAAATGTTTTTGCACAACAAGTGCAAATTCTGATCAGACCCACACATGGGTGTGAGGCTTTTAGTGCTGACTGTTCCTCTTTAATATGGTTGGCTATTAGATGTATTTTCCCGAGAATGGACAACAACCCCCAAATGCTGTCACCCCCTTCCCAACTTGAGCTGTTTCTCGGGATGTAGACCCTCAGCAATTGGCACCTGTCCTTTTCTTTCATTTTCACAACTTGTGGACCTGAGTTGGATCTAACACCCTCTGGATTGACAAGCAACCCTTCCCCGGTTTTCCATGGCTTTAACAAGGTAACATGCTAGCATTGCTTCCCTTTTCTTTAGTACTGTAAGGGTAGAGTACACTATTGCATAATCTACTTTGTCTACCTTCTTTATGACCTCACTGGGACTCTATCAATTGGCTAGCAGCTTGCCCTCTATACTAGGGAAGAACTCGTGAGCACTCAGTGCTGTAGTAAAACACTTGACCATCTATTTGAGGATGGTAAACTAAGGTTAAAATAGACATCACTTTCAATAAGGCATAGACTTCCTTTATGAGATAATATAACATTTGTGCCCTGGTTAGTTAGAATATTTCTAGGTGGCCCTACCAAAGAAAACACTACAAGTTTCTTTGCAACATGTTGGGCTATCATGGAATGCAAATAAATGTCCCACAACATCCTGTAGCATAGTCCACTCTCGCCAAAATGTATTTATGTCCACAAGCACGTTTCTGTAAAGGATCAATTTAGAGTTCTCGAAACAGGTCAAATAAGTTATCCATTCACTAGAGGAAGGGGGTATTAGAGAGACCTTCTGGTTATTCTTTGGAACCACAAACTGTTACTCTGGTCAGGACACACAGTTATCTATGACATCATATACGAGGCCAAAATAATGGAGCCAGGACTTGATCCAGGGTTTTATCCCTTCTTAAACTTCATGTGAAGGGAAGAGAGTGAGCAAGTAATAGTACCCTCCCCTTGAGGAGCAGAGCAGTGGATGAAAAACTGTTGGCAAACCTCTTGTGTCTATTTGTCTTTTTCTTTACTGTGTAGCAGCTTCACCTTTTATTAATTATAGAGAAACTACATGGTCTGTCACTCCTGTACAACCATGCCAATCACTACAGACAAATACTAATAGACACGCCTCAGCATCTCAACATCTCACTGCTCACAGCACTGCATGTATCTGGGAATGCTGGTACTGTTCTCCCCTCATCACCTTGTTCAGTTCTGCCGTGTCCTCTGCTCAGCCAATCTCCTTAAAACAGCTGACATCCCCAGTGACTGAACCTCTTGCTGACTTCAGCCACAGTGGTATCTAGGAATTTTAATGAAGTGTGATGGTGGGAGGGTGGGGGGCAGGATAAACCAGATAGAGAGATAAGCATTAAAATGTAAGTAAAACAAAATTAATTAACCTGATGATTTTGCTAATTATGACTTGCCCATCTCACTGTATGCATCAGGGTTAGTGTATTATTCCCATTTAAGCTTAAGGTTCAAAAATCTGTTTTAAAACCCTTTTAACTCCTCACGGCAATGTCCTGTACCTCCTGAGGTCTGGCTTGAACACTTCTCCCTGGCAAGAACACAGATGATATGTGCATTGCCCAGAAGAACAGAATGTCAATGGTCCCAAGGGGCTCCCAGTGTAGACTCTAATAACTTGATATAGCCTGTTACATGAACTGTAGACTGAGAGAGTGATCCTGACCAATCAGGACATGCCTTTCCTCTGCGCATGAGACACTCTTAGTCTGTGAAGGGTGTCTCACATGCAGTTGCCCTGGAAACAGGTATGCTGGTGGAAAGCCTTTTAAAATGTTTATACATTATTAATCAATAATATATTAATATCTCCTCTGAGATCACTTTTATGATTGTAAGAGCGGTCTCACATCCTTGGGGAATCAGAACCATACACCTTCATTATGTGGTTCTCATATCCTAGAAATGCACGTGAGACCACTCTTACAATCATGAGAGTAATACTGGCGGCAGTTTTAACATTCACACTTGCCATAAATGAGGGAACTTAAACAAATGCATTTTCAAATGCCTTACTATGTAGGGTCAACTACAGTATAGAAAGAAATCAGAGAAGAAAGATATAGCAACTGCATGTGCAGCCCATCGCCATAAACTTCATGTTGGCTAGAAAACAAATGAACTGTAAAACGTTACATTACACAAGAAGAAAAAAAAAAAGATACCACATTCTTTTCTCATTTTCTCTTTTGTTTCTTCACAGGCAACAAGTCACGGAAAACAGACAAAAGTACTAACATTGGAACTATGTACATTACCTGAAGGGCCCACAGTCAAATGAAGGTGGGATGGAGACAATGGTGTAGATTGCTGGCAGTGTTGACAGAAACAGAATGAACAGCAGCATTGCTATATAAAAGTTATTGGACCTGGAGGCCTTAAACACCCGCTCATGTGGGACATTGCAACACATAACTGCCCAGCATTGCAGGTACATGGAGGAATGGAGACGTATAATATTGATAGCTGGAAGACCAGGAGCATAAAAAAGAACCCATCCTGCAGTGAAAACATAAACAACATTTTTGTGTTGGTGCTGTACCTTTGGAAATGTAAACTAGCTGATTAATTACATTTACTGGATAGCCTGCGAAGAACTACAGCAGGACAGGATTTGTTAGTGGTCCCTCTTCCTGGATTCCTTAACCTAGTAAGTGTAGAAGATCAGGTAATATTCCTACCTCGGGGGGAGGGGAAGGTTGGGCTGTCCACTAAGCACAGGGTTCTGACTGGAGAGGTGGAGCAAGGGGCTTAAGAAGCCTTGCAGAGGTCTAATTCTTCCTCTTGATTTCTCCCTCTGATCAGAATTCTCACCCTCATGAAAGATGGGTTGCAGGTTGAGCACAAACAGAAAAGTCTGCCCCACTGCTCAGTATGCTAATTCAAAAGACTAAACTGATGCACCCCCTGATGCTGCCTTAACAAAACCGATTGGAGTTTTTTTATGTCTGTCTGCAAACGTCCCTAACAAGGGCTTGACCACTTGCTACCAGTCATTCTTTTTACAATTGCATTTACCTTGAAATCTTGGCTTGTTTTTCTGATATTACTGAGGTTTGACGAGGTGATACTGTTCTGTCTGCATCAGGTTTCAGGCTGGCCTGGACAGTTTAGGGAACACTGCTGCCCTGCTATGGGGGATCACCTGAGGGGGTAGGTGTGGGAATTTTCTAGTTTTTTCATAGGATTTTCCTGTGGGTTCATCTCCTCCATAGGATACAGTAGAGATTTAGTATACTAGGATTGTTGTCACAGTCATTTGTAAAAATGTGATGGCATGGGAGCCTTGCAAGGAGTTGTACAAGGGACAAGGAAGAAAGGGGGTATCCACTTCCCTCCAGTTTGGCATGAGGTGAGGGCTCAGCTGACTGGGGGCTGAGTTCAGGCAGGTCAAGGAATAAACTCATTTGGCTTTTCCTGTGGATGAAGCACCCTCCAAGCTGGGGACAGATGCTCACCACCTGGCCAGGGGACCCCCACCCCATTTCAGAGGTGGGTGATCTTCAGAGGCCCATACATTTGTATCTTTGTCCACCTGGAGGGTCCCTTCATGTGGCAAGGGATAGACCAACATTACACCAGCAGGAACCTTGTTGAGAATCCCAAACAGTGCATGTCATGTTGAATGCTATACACTGTAAAGGTTTCGGTGAACACAAGGCTGTGGTCATTTCTTCAAGATGTGTGTTGGGGGACAAAAGACTGGGGACCAAATGTTTAGTGGCCCAACAGTGGTGCAGTTCCCAAATGCAAGGGGGAAGGATTCCCCAGTTGTGGGTCTCAGTGGAATGGTGAGTTTTATTGAAAGTTCTGCAACTATGGACCTTTTCACTGCAGTAACAGCTCTTAGCAGATAGTAGCCATATTATTCACCTCTGTCATCTAGGCTATGTTTCTATTACATGCAGAGAACATTTACTGCAGCAATTAGGAGTTATAAAAACAGCACTGCTGCAATCTGCAGTGGTAGCTCTGTGGCTCTAAGAGTCCTGCAAGCTGCTTCCCCTTACTGTAGGTTGTCACACTTGTACAGCTGGTTCTGATCCCGGTATCATTTTTTGTAAATATAAAACAGTGTGTGATGGACTGTGTCAAAAGAAAATGCTGTCTTGCTGAAGTTGACACAAAAACCCCCAGGGATAAGTTCAAAGTACAGGAGGTATTTTAAACTGCAGATTTCTAAAATGCAATTACCTTGTCAATTTGCTTTGATCCCAGGAGATAAAATTAGCCATTCATGACGTCGTCAGGGAAATCCTTTGATTTTGCACTTGGTGTCATAATGGAAAGAGTATGCTTGTGTTCTGGTGTCTCCCAGGAAGCCAGCTCACTTCATTAAAGAGACCTTTGATATACAGGTCCAGACTGCATTGTAGTCCAATATGCATGTGTTGGGGGGGGTTGGTGTCATCAGAGGGAAGCCAGTATTACATCAAAGAGACCTTTGATGTCTGTAGATACCAGAGCCCAGATGAAATTAAGGAGGCCAAAATACTTTTGCTTTGAATATACAGTGACTTACATCAAAGAGACTTTCGATGTGTGTGTGAAGCAAGAGCTCAGACCGGTTTGGACCAGTCAACATGAGAAGAGGAGATTTATTTTGTCATCTATTATTTTTAAATACCTTAGTAGGCCATCATGTGTTATAAAATATAAATTTTTATACACCAAGGTGGAGTTTAGTGACTTCAGAAAGAAGGCTGACTCAAGGCTGTTTTTAAACCTACTGAGCAAACCTTAGAAATCTCACACTTTCATATTCCTAGCTGACAGAGGAGGAACATCAAAGCACTGAGAGATGTGTTGGGATATTTTATTGTGTAATATTTTCTGTTTTCATATTTTTTTTAAAGTAAAGATATATTTTAAAATGGAAACTGCCTGGTTTGCCTTGAAATTTCTTTTTATATAAGTGGAGCTTTAAAGGTTATAGTTGACACTGTGTATGAGCTTATTGTTATACCAAACTGGGAAACAGATAGAGTTCTCTAAGGTCTTGCATAGAGTTCTAAGGGTTCATTTTGTAGACCTGGATAGGTGCCCGTAGACAAAGATATCTGGCTCCCCAAAGACAGAATTATCTGAGCCCGATAACTGGGTATGCTAACAAGAGGTTATCAATTTGAATCCCTCCAGAACTTGAAACTAAGGTGACTCGAACCCACAAAACAGACAAGAGGGTTACCTTGTACTGTTAACTGTCCACAAATCCTATGCTCAGAGGTTGGCACTTTGGGAGTAGAGGGCTGACTGGCTGAGTGAATTTGTGACAGATTGGTTGGCAGCGCTGGCATATAAAGTTTGGTGGCATAAGCTTCATTGTTCAATGTGTCAGCTTGAGACCGTTCAGCTCACTTGGAAAAAAGAAAGGCAGTGTTTTATTTAAAAAGGAAACAGAACTATATCCCTTGGCTCATAGTCAAGTTCCTACCCATTTTATTTTTTTTCTAAAGTGCCAGTCAGATTAGCAGTAGTCAGGAAAAATGGCATCCAACTACAGCAGGCACACTGTAGAACACTTAAAACAGTTGTGCGAGGACAGAGGAGTCCTGCTTGAGGTGACAGCCAAAAAGCAGAACCTCATGGAGGCCCTGATGGTAGCAGATACCCAGAGCAGAGAGTCACAGACCATGACTGAAATGGACCAGACCTTGAGTGTGGCAGGACTAGCGGCCAGTGAGGGGTCCCGAGCTGATGAGGAGGACTGCAGGGCCACTGTCAGTGAAGGGCCACAGCAGCAGAGGAAGGTCACCAGTATCCTGAATCCAGAGGTACTCAGGCTGCAAACTGAGTTGTGCAGGATGGAACTGGAGGCAGAGCGACAACAGAGGGAGGCAGACCGTGAGGAGCGTGAGTGCCAGCGAGCTGCAGAGGAGAAGAGAGAGCAAGAACACAGAGAGGCAGAGTGAGAACAGCGAGCTGAAGAAGAGAAGAGAGAGAAGCGCCAGTGGCAACATGAACTGGCAAAGCTACGACTCCAACCAGTGGCACCAGGGCAGGTAAGTGGCTTGGGTTTAACTGGGACTGCAGGACTGGGTTACAAGTTGAACTCAAAATTAATAGCCGAGTTTAAGGAAGGGGAGGACATGGATGCCTTTTTAAATTCTTTTGAAAAAGTTTGTATTCAGGCTAAAATTCCTAGACAGTCCTGGAGTTTCCAGCTCCAAAGCTCGGGATGCATTGGGTCAAATGAACAATGAGGACAGTGACGATTACAGCAAGTTAAAAGCTGCACTGTTAAAAAAGCTTGAATTAACTGCTGAATCATACAGAGCTAAATTCTGTAATCTTAGGAGAAGCCCTGATATGAGCTATGAGGAGCTAGCCATGAAACAACGTCAGTTTTTAAAACATTGGTGGGAAGGAATTGAGGCAAACTCTGTTGGTAAAATTGAAAATGTGATTTTATTAGAACAGTTTTATTGGGCTTGCCCAGCAGAGCTAAAAACCTGGCTAGAGGACTGAGCTCCAAAAACAGTGCAAGAGGCTGCTGAACTCTCGGACCGCTATGCCAAGAGCAGACCTGCTCTGAGAGCAAATGGGGCAAGTGTGGCAGTGCAGAAAGGGAAAAGTGCACCTCCAGGGCAGCTAAAACCCTCATTGCCTCCACCGAAACCAGTTAGCCCCAGGTTTCAATGAAAAGATTTATTTGAGGTAAGAAATGCATGTTGGCTGTGTAAGGAAACTGGGCATATTGCCAGACAGTGCCCCAAAAAGGCGAGCCATAACACACAACAGGGTGCTAGAAAAGAAATGGGTTGTTTGTGTGTTCCTGGGAGCATGCCAGTGAACATGAGGGAACGCATGCACCCAGTCATAGTAAATGGTGTACAGATGCAGGGGTTAAGGGACACAGGGGCATCCCTGACATTGGTAAAGGGGGATCTGGTACAGCCTGGTCAGCTTATACCGAATAAATACATAACTGTACAAGGGTTTACTGGCGAAGAGAAAACATTGCCACTCGCTAGTGTTCTCCTGGACTGGGGTGAAACAGGGGGAACTGTGCAACAGGTGGCTGTAGCCAACACATTAGCAGTGGATATGATCCTGGGTAACAATCTCCAGCAGGGGGTGGTATGTGCAGTTACCCATAGCCAAGCGGCAAGGGAAAATAGTAGTTCCCTGAACCCCACAGAAACCAGTGTGGAAACCACTGAGAGGCTGGTTCCCCAGCCTGTGTCTCCAGATGAGGAGACTGATCAAAAGGGGGTAGAAATTTCCCCAGTAGCAAATAACCACACAGCTACAGAGGGTTACTCCAAAAAGGGAGGGGTGACCCCTTGTCAGAGCGTTGGGATTGACAGTGATCCTGAGGGCCCTGACGCTGGTGCTAGGGACCCTAGTTTAGCGACTGAAGGGGACCTGTCCCATGCCTTGGGACTGTGTGAGGGATTTGCGGCTGCTCAGAGAAGTGACCCTAGTTTAGAGAAGCTGAGGGCTTGGGAAGACTCAGAGGGCACACAGGAAGGTGACGGCAAACATAAGGTTTATTGGGAAAATGGACTTATGTATACACAGGTGGTACAGACAGAGGGAGGGATGCTAGGCAGGCAGCTTGTCGTTCCCCAGGGATATCATAAGCAGTTGCTCAAGGTTGCCCATGATATTTCCTTGTCTGGTCATCTGGGAATCGCGCGCACTACGCAGCAGTTAGCCCAGAATTTCTACTGGCCTAACTTCACCCAGCAGGTGAAGGAGTATTGCAGGTCTTGTCACCGGTGCCAAGAAATAGGGAAGGCGGGCAAGAAAACCCAAACTGCCCTGATCCCCTTGCCCATAGTGGTGGAGCCATTCCAGAGGGTGGGAATGGATATTGTGGGGCCTTTAAATACCCCCAGCTCCTCAGGGAAGAGATTCATCCTGACTGTGGTGGATTATGCCACCCGGTACCCAGAGGCAGTCGCCCTATCCTCTCTGGGGACAGACAAAGTGGCAGATGCCTTACTTGGGATTTTCTCCTGTGTTGGGTTTCCACAGGAGGTAATCATCGATTGAGGGGGTTCCTTCATGTCAGACCTGATGAAATGTTTATGGGAGAAGTGTGGGGTGGTGCAGAGATGCACGACACCGTATCACCCACAAGCCAATGGACTGGTGGAACGATTCAATGGTACCCTAAAAGCAATGCTCTGGGCGTTTGCTGAACAGCATGGGAGGGACTGGGAGAAATACCTTCCCCACCTGTTGTTTGCATACAGGGAGGTGCCCCAAGAGTCGACAGGATTTTCCCCCTTCGAACTCTTATATGGATGCCGGGTACGTGGGCCCCTAGACTTGATCAGGGAAGACTGGGAAGGCAAGCACGCCACCCAGGGAACTCCCATTGTGGATTACGTCCTTAGGTTTAGGGAAAGGCTGAAGGAACTTACGGGGACAGCCCAGAGCAACCTGGCAGCTGCCCAACCGAAACAAAAAGTATGGTACGACCGCAGAGCCAGAGCTCGCTTGTACATGGTGGGTCAGGAAGTCATGGTCCTTATTCTGGTCCGGAAAGACAAGCTGTAAGCTGAGTGGGCAGGACCGTACAAAGTGGTTAGGAAGGTAAATGACATGAACTACATTGTGGAGTTACCTGACTGTAGACAGACTGAAAGGATGTACCATGTCAACATGATGAAGCCATATGCAAATAGGGCTGACATGGTGTTCGCAGTGTGTAGTCATGGGGAAGGGACGGACGAAGGAGACCCCCTTCTGGACTTGCTGGATGAGAGTAAGCAGGAGTCCTCTGTGGAGGCAGTAAAATTGTCTCCCCAGCTGACCCTGGGCCAGATCCAGAAAGTAAGAGAGGTTTTAGCAGACTTTGCCCCCTTGTTTAATGCCAAGTCTGGACTAACCCCCTTAGCAACACACGATGTGGAGACAGGGACACAGACGCCCATACGGTGGACAACATATCGGGTGTCAGAGGCTGTCCAAAAGCACATTAGGAGGGAAATGGAGGAGATGCTGGATTTAGGGGTAATCCAGAGATCCCACAGCCCCTGAGCCTCACCGGTAGTCCTTGTACCCAAGCCAGATGGCTTGACTCATTTCTGTGTCGACTATCATGGACTGAATGCAGTCATGAAGTCAGACACACACACGATGCCCCGGACGGATGAACTCCTGGACAAGTTGGGAAGGGCGACCTACTTTATGACTATTGACCTGACAAAGGGGTATTGGCAGATAGAATTGACGGACAGAGCTAGGGAGAGGTCGGTCTTCATCACTCCGATAGGCTTATTTGAGTTCAAAGTAATGTCTTTCGGAATGAAGAACGCCCCGGCCACTTCCCAAAGGTTGGTGAACCAGGTATTAAATGGTGCTGAGGAGTATGCTGTGGTGTACCTGGATGACATTGCCATCTTTAGTACCAGCTGGGAGGAACACCTTTCACACCTTAGGGAAGTGCTGGACAGGATACAGAGGGACGGGCTCACTGTCAAAGCCGAGAAGTGCCAGGTGGCCATGGGAGAAGTGGCATACCTCAGGCATGTGGTAGGCCCGGGACAGCTCTCGTCCTAACCAAATAAAAAATAGAGGTAATCCAGGCATGGCCCAGAATCAGAACTCAGATGGATTGTCCAATGAGGAGTAAACTGATTTGGGAAGCTCATCCCATGCAGTGGATAGACACCACAAATTCAATCAATCAAACAACTTTATTTAACCAGGCATAAACACCATTGAGCAAGCTCATTTTAAAAGTGGTCCTGGACAATAATAAATATATACAGTTGCATATAAGAACAAAAAAACAAGGCATTGTACATGTGAAGGAAAATATAGGCCTATACATACAGAACTAACATAGGTAGCATCGGTTGTAAATCATAACAGAAAGATGGAAAGGGGAAGAGGGGAAAGTATATGAGAGGGGAGAGTATGTGAGGAGGGAGAGTGGGTAGAATGGTGAGGGCCAGGAGAAGTGTAGAAGAGCTAATAAGTGCTGGGTACCCCCTAATGGTGATATAGGGGACTGTGATTTGATATAGACTCGGTAACGAAACATTCATGGAAGGTACTCGAACTACCGACACAGTCATCTAAAGCAGCTGCAGGTTTCCTTCAGGTACTTAGCTATTAGTGCTTTGAATATGACTGGTCCTAGAAGGGATGAGAGCTTTAGAGAGCTTTGCATGGTGTTCCATAGGCATGGGAGTGAGAAGTTGATAGCTGCCATGCCATGGATTGTATTTACTCTGGGGGTCTGGAAGCAGAGTATGGAAAAGCATCTCAGACCATAAGATCCCTTGGCACATGTGAAGAAGTTCAAGATGTAAGCAGGAAGTTTGTCAGATAGCACTCTAAAGAACCAAAGGAGAGCATTTCTTTTCCTCCTAGTCGAGAGTGAGGGCCATCCCATCTCTTAGTACAGGTGGCAATGGTGGGTGCGAGGAGGCAGATTAAGGATGAATCTTAAAGCCCGGTGATAAAGGGTGTCAAGTTTGTTGAGCACTGTTAAAGGACAATGGTTGTAAAGGAAGTCAGCGTAGTCCAGTAGGGGTAGGAATGTGGTTTGCACTAGTCTCTTTCTAGCTTCTTTGGTGAGTAGATGCTTAATACGGTAGAATAAGCCTAACCGCTGCCTTAGTTTTTTCTATACCTCATTCAGATGGCACAGAAAGTTAAGTTTGTTATCCAACCAGAACCCTAAGAATTTAAAGGTATCCACTATTTTAAGTGGTTCTCCCAAAAGCGTTAAAATCTTAGGATGGTGAATAGATCCTGAGGCTGCCTTTGGGGAGAGGATCATGGCTTTAGTCTTTTTGGCATTGAGTAGCAGTTTGTGGCTGATAAGATTGTATTGGAGAGAGATAAAGTAACGCTGTAAATCCTCATGGGCCAGGTCCAGAGATGAGTTTGGTGTAGAGTACGGTATCATCAGCGAATAAGTGCACATTAGCTGAGCACAAATGAGAATTGAGGTTATTAATATAGATTGTGAATAGGATTGGACCTAAGATGGAGCCTTGGGGGACACCTCGAGGAAGTGATTTTAGTGGAGACAAATCACCTGCTGCTTTGACTTGTAGCCTGTTTGTAAGATAGCTGGTGAACCATTTGATGGCAGAGCCATCGAGTCCGATATTGTGCAGTGCATTAAGCATAATATTGTGATCCACAGTGTCGAAAGCCTTACTAAGATTGAGGAAGAGGGCAAACACATGCTTCTTAGCATCCAAGGCAGTTTGTCAATCCGTGGTTACTTTTGCAAGGGCAGATACTGTGCTATGATTGGCTCTGAAACCGGACTGTACTGGGTTTAGTAGTTTTTGCGAGTCCAGATGCTCTCTGACTTGAGTGTTGACAATTTTTTCCAGGAGTTTTGATAGGATGGGTAGTATGGAAATGGGTCAGTAGTTATTCAGGTCACTCAGATCCCAGGATTTGAACAAGGGCATGATGTGTGCAGTTTTCTATGACACGGAGCTCGCCCTGCATTAGTGAGGTGTTAAATAAATGGGTAATGGGGGCGGTCAAGTAGTAATGGCCTAATTTAAGGAAATAGGGTTCAATTTTTTCTGCACCGGCACTCTTTTTTGTATCCAGAGAGGAGAGGAGAGGTTGGTTAGAGCTATAATTAGCAGTAGAGTCGGCAGTGGAGTCCCCTAACAAATTGAGCTTGCTGATAGGTGAGGCGTCATAGGTCAGTTCTGCTGTGGCAAAATGTTCGTTAAGCTGTTCCTATATAGCATCTCTGTCCGTGAAGGTAGATCCATTAGACACTATTTGGGCTGGAAGGGAGGTGTCAGAGGTATGACCTTCGACCTCTCTGAGTATATTCCAGAATTTGGAAGAGTTGTTCTTATTGTCTTTTAAAGCTGCTTGAAAATATTTAGACTTTTCAGACCTAATTAGTTTGGTGCAGGCATTTCTAGAAGTATGAAATGCTTGACAGTTGGCCTCCAGGTGTGATTTCCTCGCTTGTTTCCACCAAGCTTCTCTGTCCTTGAGTGCTTTCCTTCAGGATAGGAGAGAACCAGCCGGGAGGTCTTATTTTCACATTGACCAGTGTTAGAGGGGCATGTTTGTTTATTAGCCCTCTAGGAGGCTATGAAAGATACTGAAAGCCTCATTGAGGAAGGGGCTAGATAAAAGTCCTGCCATCAGATGTTATCCAGGTCTTTCAGGAAGGCATTCTGGCAAAATTTTTTTCAAACATCTTTTCAGTTTAAATTTAGGAGCCGACTTTATTTGTGGAGAATGTCTAATGCAGGCAGTGGCGCAATGATCACTTAGGTTGTTAGAGAACACTCCAGTATGCGAGATATTATGAGGTTTGTTTACTAACATACGGTCCAGTAGGGAGCTACGCTCTGGGTTTTTTCTGTTGGGTCTGGTGACTGCAGGTGTCATTTGTGCCAATCCATTCGCATCACAGAAGTCTTTTTGCTTCTTGGAGCTGTCATCATTCCAGTTATGGTTAAGATCCCACGTAATAATACACTCGGTGATATTCAATTCGAAAAGGCTTTGGAGATGCGGTAGGAGGGCCATGCCACCAGAAGGAGGTCTATAGCATGCAGCAATAAGGAGCGCCTTGTCAGTGGAGAAGGATAATTTTAATACCAAGCATTCAAATTCTTTAGCCTTAGAGGTGCAATCAATGACTGTGACAACGAATTTGTTCTTAATATATATTACGACTCCCCCCTCCTCTGGTTGGTCCATCGCATGGGTATGTGCTGTATCCCAGTATATTGATGGATTTGTCAGGGATCAAAAGCATAAGCTAGGATTCTGATATCATAAAGAAATCAGGGGATGCATGTAGAGCTGAAATCTGTATTAGGTCAATCTTCTTTAGTAAGCTACAGACATTCATGTGCAGGAAGCTGATACCTCTGTATTGTGGGAGGTCCGCAAGGGTTTTGAGTGTAACAGGTGGCCCGGGGTTAAGTTCGACATCTCCAGAACAGAGTAAGAGAAGTAGTAGTAGTTTCTTGAGGAGGTGTCTTAGCCTGCTAAGTAGTTTCTTGTTGCTTCATCTGGCATGAGAGGGTGTTGTGGTCATTGGCTTATGGATAGCAGCGTGAGTTGTTAGAAAAAGTGTATAAATGACTGTTTTTGCCGATAGATTCAGGGGAGCTTTAACATGTTCTCTGGTTAATGCCCGATGAGAGGATGGACAAAAACAAAGGGGGGATGTCCCCATTATGTGTTGCCATAGCCTATCAAGAAGGGGCATAGCTTAGTAGTCAACACGGGTGGAGCTTTGACCATGAGGCAGGTAGGTAACTGGATTTCTGACTCGGACATGGATTAGCAAGGTGAGGCAGCTGAACAAGAAAATATCCCCACGAGTCTTCATTTTTTTTTTTTTTCACAATGGGAAGTTGTGTCCTAGAAGGTAGCGTTTTTAAGGTTAATAGGACCAACTGTGAGACACTACTTGATAAGGCAGGGCTAGCTGGAGGAGGGGGCCATGGAATAGGCATGGCTAACAATGCTTAGTCCAATAGATGTGTAGAGGGTTGGGCTTACTCTCACTGTGAGAGCATTTAATAGAGGCTGGGGTCAGAGTGGGTGGTGTGGGAAGAAAATTACAGAGGAGGCTAGAGCGCCAAAACAAGAGAGAAGTTTTGAAAAAAAGCCACAGAAAGCAGAGTCTCCAGGTGGCCAATCACAGGCAAAGCCGTACAGTGGCAGCCAATCAGTGGGATTCCCAGCAGCTCATTCACCAATCAAGGCTCCAAGCTGTTCCCCAAGGCTGAGCGGTAGCTTACCTGGCTTGCAGGGCTCCTGGATGGGCAGACTGAATGGCACACGGCCGGCTGGCTTCTCCAGCCGTGACCGCAGGTTGTGAAGTTGGCAGCCCAATCCAGGGCTCTCAGAGCTGCAAGAGAGCAGAGTTAGGGGTTACTAAGGGCAGGCAAGACAAAAGAACATGAAGCGCACTAAATAAAAAAGTTGGGGGTGGGGGAGCAAGTTTGCAGAGAAGGAGAGACAATTGGGGAAGTGAAAACACAAAATAAGTAAATTGGGGGGTTGGGGTGCAAGTTTGCAGAGAAAGAGACAGTTGGTGAGGGGGGCTGAATGGGCCAGGAACCAGACGGCTGTGCAATTTGGAATGGCACCACTTTAGCCCAATGAAATGATATTAAAAAGTAAAGGATTAGAAGAGTTGAGCAGAAGGGAGAGAGGGTAAGAATCTACAGGAGGGATTATGAGGAGAAGACAGATGTGCAGTCCAGGTTGAACACAATTAAAAATTTGCTGTACCCATAGCCGGCCATAAGGAAAGGCGAACTAGGTGGCTGCCAAGGGCGCCATTCAGTAGGGGGGCGCCGCCACCATCAAAGTTCCATTTTTGTTTTGTTTTTTGCAGGTGACCTGGATGGACTGAAACTTAACATGGCCAAATCTGGTGTCATTTATGGAGGGTGTGAAGACTTGTCCATCAGATTTGTTGCTGTGTGCCTGCCTGACCCACCCACCCATAAAAGAGTCACTCCCACTTCTCTTGGATTTCTGCTGCTGTCTGTTTTATGTTTGGTTCCAGAGCTGCTGGAAAGCATGTGCAGAATGGTGCAAACTGGGAGTGGGTGACACAATGCATAATCAGTTTTGGTGGTGCATGCCGACAGCCATAAGGCAGTAAGGGATTAAGCTGTTGTGTTAGCGAGTGGCGAAGAAAAGCTGAGTTTGGTTTTAAACTTGCAAAAGAAAAGAGACAAACCCCAAAGAGGACTGGAGTTCAGTGTGTAGGGCAGGGTGAGCTACTAGTGAGGAGGGTGCAGGGGCACTGTGCTACTGAAGGCACAGGAGCTGGCTTGCTGTGACATGGGAGGGATGGGAGCCAGCAGCAGCCAGGACTTGCCGGGTCCAGATAGAAACATAGAAGCTAACGGCAGATAAGGACTGCAAGGCCCATCAAGTCTGCCCATTTCCCTACCTACAGAAAGGATCGGGGAGAGGACAAAGTCCAAGGGGTTAGCATAAAGGGTGGCCGAATGGCATTGGACCATTGTGGATTTGCAGCTGAGGAGTGGTTTCTCATCACCATTGGGGCAGGGCTGTGCTATGCAGTGAGTGCCCTGGGAGTTGGCTGGAAAAGTCAAGAGAGACCCCTCAAGAGAGGGGACTGGAGTGGTGGGAGTAAAGTAAAAGTACCCACTACCCATCTTAAACAGGGCTTGTGGGCCACTGACTGCAGAGAGGGTGAGCAGCAGCCAGTCAGCTTGGGGGGGGGAAGAGTAGGCCCAGGCAGCAGAAACAGCCTGGATATGGCTGTGTGGAGGAGCCTGCTGGTCCACACACCACCCCCGCATCCAAGAGGAGGAGATTTGCATTCCAGGCTTGGGCCAGAGGAAAAAAAAATAATTGCCTATTGTTGGAGTCAAGGGTTCTTACAGGGTCCACTGAGTGTATGTGGTCTTGGACTGGTGGCAGTCATGTTATTTATTGAGGGGCAGCCAGACCAGCAGAGCAACAATATGGCAAGAGGAGGACTATTTTGTCTAACAAAGTCTTTGACAGACTGAGAGATGATTCTGAAGTGATGCAGCCAGTTAGCTGAGCTAAAACAATAAATTGCAATTTCCTGACATTTTTGTTCCTGTTCCTGAACTCCTGGACTGTGGACCCTTAGCCCCAGTTCTGACTTGTCCCAGTTCAACCATGGTGGAAATGCTGTGCAATATGAGATGATTATATAGTACTTTGTTGTGTAAAATAAATTAAAGTCGCCTTTGCCATGTGGCAAGACCCAGCGGGGAGGCGTTGTATTACTGCCTGCCTGGTAGAAATGGTTGCTGTCAGAAAGTTTATTATCTGCAGCAAACTTGGCCCAAAACAAAACAAAACACAAGCTCTTGCAGGCAAGTTGCAGTTGCATTTCAGTAAACAGAAATGAGCACTAACTAGCCTGCTGAATCTAGTTGAGATTAAAGAAGGTAGTGTTTTGTGATTGAATTGTTTTGTTAATGGAAAAAAATGTGTTGCTGAGGTACCGTTTTTCCTGTGTTTGGGTTTGTGACATTTTTTCATAATCAAATATTTTCATTGTGAAGTAATTCCTCCCCCACCCACTTTAGTGAATAAGATGCTCTTGAAAGATAACAAAACTTTGTTTTATCTTCAATGTAAGCCTTAAAATGCACCAAAAAGCACCTAAAACCCCAGAGCCCCGGCTTTTTACAAACATTTTTCAATCACTACATACTTTACCACTCACTAAAGGAATCCCCATGAAAAAATCCAGGTAACAGGCCTGCCGGGGAAATGGGGGGTGGGGGGACACCATTTGTAAGTTTGCCTAGGGGCGTCACATACCCTAAGGTCGGCCCTGGCTATACCACAAGTTAAACAGCTTATTACCACAATTAGCAATCCCCCCACCCGAAGTTAAACAGTTTATACCACATTTAGTAATCCCCACCAATAAAACATTACAAAAGTAATTACAGAGGAGGCTAGAGTGCCAAAACAAGAGAGAAGTTTTGAAAAAAGCCACAGAGAGCAGAGTCTCCAGGCGGCCAATCACAGGCAAAGCCGTACAGCGGCAGCCAATCGGGGGGATTCTCAGCGGCTCATTCACCAATCAAGGCTCCAAGCTGTTCCCCGAGGGAACTTCAGTCTAGGTGGAGAGGAATTGTCACACTTGGACAGCTGGTTCTGATCCATGTATCATTTTTTGTAAATATAAACCAAGGTGTGATGGACTGTGTCAAGAGAAAATGCTGTCTTGCTGAATTTGCTTTGATCCCAGGAAATAAAATTAGCCATTCATGACGTCCTCAGGGAAATCCTTTGATTTTGCAGTAGGTGTCATAATGGAAAGAGCATGCTTGTGTTTTGGGTGTCTCCCAGGAAGCCAGCTCACTTCATCAAAGAGACCTTTGATGTACAGGTCCAGACTGCATTGTAGTCCAATATGCATGTGTGGTGGTGGGGGGGTGTCATCAGAGGGAAGCCAGCATTACATCAAAGCAACCTTTGATGTCTGTAGATACCAGAGTCCAGACGAAATGAAGGGAGCCAAAATACTTTTGCTTTGAATATACAGTGACTTACATCAAAGAGACTTTTGATGTGTGTGTGAAGCAAGAGCTCAGACCGGTTTGGACCACTCAACATGAGAAGGAGATTTATTTTGTCATCTATTATTTTTTAAATACCTTAGTAGGCCATCATGTGTTATAAAATATAGATTTTTATACACCAAGGCGGAGTTTGTGACCTCAGAGAGAAGGCCGGCTCAAGACTGTTTTTAAACCTACTGAGCAAACTGTAGAAGTCTCACACTTTCATATTTCTGACTGAGAGAGGAGGAACATCAAAGCACTGAGAGAAAGATTAAGAAGTAAGGACCTTAGACAAGATTAGTCTGAGTGTTATTATTTGTAGGAATCTGCACTTTTAAATCTGTTTGTTTTAAGGCTGTATGTGTTGGGATATTTTGTTCTGTAATATTTTCTGTTTTCATATTTTTTTTTAAAGTAAAGATATATTTTAAAACAGAAACTGCCTGGTTTGCCTTGAAATTTATTTTTATATATGTAGGGCTTTAAAGGTTATAGTTGACACTGTGTATGAGGTTAGTGTTATACCAAACTGGGAAACGGATAGAGTTCTCTAAGGTCTTGCATAGAGTTCTAAGTGTTCATTTTGTAGACCTGGTTAGGTGCCCATAGGCAAAGATATCTGGCCCCCCGTAGACAGAATTATCTGAGCCTGATAATTGGGTATGCTAACAAGAGGTTATCAGTTTGAATCCCTCCAGAACTTGAGACTAAGGTGACTCAAACCGATAAAACAGACAAGAGGGTTACCTTGTACTGTTAACTGTCCACAAATCCTATGCTCAGAGATTGGCACTTTGGGAGTAGAGGGCTGACTGGCTGAGCGCATTTGTGACATAGGTATGGTGGAAGGACCTTTTGGGGCCTACAAAAAATTCCAGCTCCAGGGATCTGCAGTATTATTGTTCTACGAGGATCATGGGAAACCATAACATGGCTGGAAAAACATGATATGACTGGCTGAATTACATCATGAAACTGTGCTTATCAAATAGCTGGTTGTCAATGAGCTTAGCAGTTATTTTTTGACACTGAAACATATAACTCAGAAATGGTTTGCCTAAATGAGTCTTTTTAAATGTGCAATGAACTACTCTGAGGTATATAGTAAGACAGATCTTGATTGAATGTTCTCAATGAACCTGGGATATACAGTAAGATGTCTTACAGCATACCCTGTTATAGGTTATTGCTTAAATTGCTTCACCTACCAGATCATGCCTTGATTGAAGATCAGGCCAAGCACATTACCACTGATGTCAAACTCTGAATAGGAAGGCTAAGATAAAACAAGCATTGCATTAAATTTTACTACATAAAATTGAAAACAGTTACACAGGGAATTTAATTGTTACGGTTCTGATTTCCATTTAGCATGTAAAAATATTATAATTACAGGTTAGAGTAGATTGCAACACAAAACCAGTGTCAAAAATTCTCCGTTATATGTACCATATTAAAGGAGAATTGCCTCGTTCTCGCCCACAGCACCGAGCATGAGACACAACAGCTGCAGGCAAAGTATGTTTTTGTTTTCCATCAGCTACACTCCTACCTGCAGACTACGGTTCTGTTGACAAGTAATTATAAAAAAATTACAGGGCAAAAAAAGAACAGGGCAACAGGGAAATCTTGTTTTTTTTTTTAAACACTCGGTGTGTGATGTATTACAAACCTTTCAACCTACAGTTTTATGATTTATGTGGCATCACACCTTGGGTATGCAAAAAAAGGTTGCTACACACTGTTGCCCACTAGATGGGTGGAACATTGGTTGGAGGGGAGGACTCGGAGGGTCATAGTTAATGGGGTGCACTCGAAGGAGGAAAGAGTGATGAGTGGGGTTCCACAGGGGTCTGTATTAGGACCCATAATTTTCAACATATACATAGGGGACATCACAGAGGGTCTGCGCGGGTAGGTGTGTCTGTTTGCAGATGACATGAAAATCTAGTAGTAGCAGGGTTGATACGGTGGAAGGGAGGGTGGAGGATATGAGCGAGGATTTGGCTAGGCTGGAGGAGTGGTCAGAAAGGTGGCAATTATGGTTCAACACAAAAAAGTGCAGAATTATGCACATAGGGCGTAACAACCTGAAGGCAAAATACCGACTGGGAGGGGGAAGGAGCTAGAGGAGACAGAGCAGGAAAGAGGCCTGGGGATAACCATCTCAGACAGTCTGAAAGTCTGGCAGTAATGTGACAGAGTAGCAGGAAAGGCACTAAAAATACTGGCATGCATAGGGAGGCGTTTCACAAGCAGGAGGAGGGAGGTGATCCTGCCGCTGTATAAAACCATGGTTAGACCACACATGGAATATGGGGTCCAGTTCTGGGAGGCCATACCAGCAAGGGGATAAGGACTGGCTGGAAAGGGTCCGGAGAAGAGCAACCAAAATGGTGTGGGGGATGCAGGGGAGGACATGTGAGGAAAGGCTAGGGGGGCTGGGCCTGTACTCACTGGAGGAGAGGAGGGAGAGGGGGGATATGGTGGAGACATTCAGGTACTTGAAGGGCATAAACAGGGTGAGAGTTGACAGCATATTCAAATTGAGTAAGAACAATTCCACCAGGGGACATAACCTCAAACAGGAGGGGGGCAGGTTCAGAGGGGACAACGGGGGAGGTTCTTTACCGAGAGGGTGTTACAGCCATGGAACAGGCTCCTGGAGTGGGTGGTGGGGGTGAACACAGTTGAGAATTTTAAGAGGGCCTGGGGCACGCACACAAGAAGTAGATTGCCTAGAGGCAATCCTAAGAATTCCTCTAGGCAATCTACTTCTCTCACCAGGAACTTAAGCAGAGAAATAAAGGCCACTATGAACCTTTTGAACTGCAATAACTGTGGCACACTTTTTACCAAGGACTTCATTTACAGAGTGGGGCACTGTCCAACATGCTCCACAATCAGAGACCTTCGATCACAGCTTCATGCAGCGTGGACTGAGATAAAATACCTCCATGATATACTACATTGGCCCCCACAGGGCAACAGCATAAAACCTTTTAGTTTCAAGGCACACTACACTAGTATCCCTACCCCAAAGGACAAATAGGCCAGGAGGCTGGTAACAGGTCAAGTCACATACAACTGGCACAAAATCCTCAATACAGGAAGATACCAAACCTATTCAAACATCGAATAGGTACACTACACTCTCTATCATGATGAATAATGTAACGAGCGTCAAAAATTCTGTTAACCCAGAGCGGCACATGGAGGTACAGAACACAACTGAACCCACTAAAAAGGACAAAAAGAAACCGGTACTAATAATTGGTGACTCAATGATTAGGGGTGTAAAGACTCACCTCCAGCAGGACTATGCTTCAACTATGGTAAGGTGCCTCCCTGGAACATTGGCATGGATGGACACCAATCATACAGAGGAAATCGTTTGAGGTGATGATCAAGACACACATGTCATTCTCCACATAGGTATGAATGACCTAGCCAGTAAGTCAGTAGAGGAAACGAAACAAAACCTCACCAGGCTGGGTGACAAGCTTGCTTCCCTCTCATCCACTATCACCTTCTCTGAAATTCTGCCAGTCTGGAAAAAAGGAGACAGGAGGCAGAAGATCAGGGAAGGGGACATCTCCGAGCTAAACACCTGGCTAAAGGACTGGTGGCAGGAAAAAGGTCACCACTTTATTGGAAAATGGCAGGACTTCTGGGAACAGGAGTTCTTTAAATTGACAGCCTACACCTCTCAAAGGAGGAGACCTGAGTGCTAGGGCAAAAATTCGATGTTCACATCGGTCAATTAAACTAGTGAATGGAAGAGGGAACCCCTAACACAAAAATAGTTGCCAAATGCCTCTCCCCATCACCAACTAGTTCAGCACAAGGATGCACCAATCATACTCAGACAAAACATCACACCAAACGTACTCAGACCAAGCATTTCAACAAAATTTCTCAACCATAACATATTAAAAATGCAAATGACCAAAACAGATGGGGATGGAAGGCAATGTGCGTCAATGCTCATAGTCTGCCAAACAAAATCCCTGATCTCACAGCTGTAATGGCAGATGCACAATTAGACTGGGTCCCTGTTACGGAAACATGGTTTACTGGGAACCACTCCTGGGATATCACCATCCCAGGGTATGTGTTATTCCAGAAAGATCATGGGGGAAAGAAAGGGAGGGTGGCATTGTATGTCAGAGATGACATATGTGCAACAGAAATCCAGGGAAAACATAGTAAAGCAGAGACCCTTTGGGTTACACTAGGAGCCGGGGACAAAGCCCCTATTCGAGTAGGAGATATATACAGACCCCCATCCCAGGAGGCCGATGTGGACAAGGAGCTCTTGGAAACCATCTCAATGATGGTGGACAGGGGTGAGTTGTTGCTTGTGGGATGGGAGACTTCAGTCTACCAGATGTGGATTGGTTCTCACACACAACATTCTCAGACTGGAGCAAAGAGTTCCTTTTTGCACTAAGGGGAGCAGGTTTACGTCAACTGGTGAACTCACCCACCAGAGACAAAGCAATATTGGATCTAGTGCTGACAAACAGCACAAGGATCCCAGAAGCAGAGGTGGGAGCCAATCCAGGGACCAGTGATCACAGTTCAACCTGGTTTACTGTGAACAATATGGAGGAAAATAGTCACACCAAAATCAAGGTACTAGATTTCAGAAAAGCCAACTTCCCCAAAATGAAAACTATGAATGCATCCATGCTAGAAGGAGGAATCACAGGAGATGTAGAGGGCTGCTGGAATACTCTGAATGCTGCTCTGCATACAGTAGCAACTGTATGCACTAAGCAGATCAGCAAGTCCAAAAGAAGGAAAAGACTTCTCTGGTTCTCTCACGAAGCAGCATCCAAAATCAAAGGGGAAAAAAAGGCTTTTATGCAATTCAAGCAAACAAAATATGAAGCAGACATGGAAGAATACAAGAACAAGTTAAAGGAGGGTGGGAAAGCTGTTAGAATGGCTAAAACACAGACGGAAGAGAAAATAGCACAGGGTGTTAAGGAGAGAGACAAAATCTTCTATAGATTCATAGGAGAAAAAAGAAAAACTAAGGGAGGAATAGTCCGACTAGCAACCAAGGAAGGTAAGATGGCAGAGAGTCATGAGGACAAGGCAGAAGTGCTAAATGAGTTGTTTGATCTGTCTTCACCATAGAAGACAGTGGCAAAGGTCCTTCACTTAGCAGGACAAAGGAAGATACCCAGGGAGCAGATGCTAGCCCCCTCATAAGAGAGAGGGTCCTAAAATAGCTTAATAAACTGAAAGTGGAAAAAGCCATGGGACTGGATAGCATACACCCTAGGATATTGAAGGAGCTCTGAGAGGAACTGGCCACACCACTGGCTGAGCTCTTCATCAGTCACTAGACAGTGGGGAAATATTGCAGGACTGGAAATAGGCAACCGTTGTGCCCTTACACAAGAGCGGAAACAAGGAAGAGGCAGGAAATTACCACCCTAACGTAGACCTCAGTTGTGAGGAAAATGATGGAGTCACTACTAAAAGAGAGGATAGTGGCGTACCTAACAGATACTGGAGAAATGGACCCAAAGCAACATGGCTTCACAGGAGGATGCTCTTGTTAAACCAGCTTGATTGACTTCTTCGACTAGGTCACCAGAACATTGGATCAGGGAGGGGCAGTGGACATTGTATACCTAGATTTCAGCAAGACCTTTGGCACCGTCCCTCACAGAAGGCTAAACAACAAGCTGGAACATATGGGAGTTGGCCAGAAGATGATCAGCTGGTTAAGTAACTGGCTGAATGACAGGACCCAGAGAGTGCTAGTCAATGGATCATTGTCAAGGGAGGGTAGGGTGACCAGTGGCATCCCATAGGGCTCGATACTGGGACCAATCCTGTTTAACATATTTATAGCAGACATAGTGAATGGACTAACAGGGAAGGTTTGCTTGTTTGCAGATGATACAAACCTCTGCAACAGAGTGGACACAAAGGAAGGAGCAGACAACATGGAAGCCAACCTTAGAAGGCTAGAGGATTGGTTCAGGCACTGGCAGTTACAGTTTAATGCCAAAAAGTGTAAGGTAATGCACTTGGGAAAGATGAACCCTGTAAAAAAGTACACACTAGGAGGACATCAACTTGAGGAGACACAAACAGAGTGAGATCTCGACATAATCATCACTGACAAATTAAAGGTAGGAAAACAATGTGAGAAAGCAGCACATAAAGTGGGTGGTATCCTCAGATGCATAAGTAGAGGTATTTCTAGTAGAAAGAGAGAGGTTATCATACCCCTCTACAGGTCCTTGGTGAGGCCACACCTGGAGTACTACGTTCAGTTCTGGAGACCTCACCTCAAGAAGGACATTGACCATTTGGAAATGGTGCAGTGAAGGGCTACTAAGATGGTACATGGACTGCATCACATGTCATATGAAGCAAGACTTGGAGAGCTGAACCTATTCTCCCTTGAGTAGAGAAGAAACAGAGGGAACATGCTTGAAACATTTAAGTATGTGAGGGGATTTAACGCAGCTCAGACAGACAATCTATTTCAACAGAACATGGCAGCATGCACAAGAGGGCATGATATGAGACTGGCAGGAGGAAGGTTCAAAAACAACCTCAGGAAGTACTTCTTCACAGAGAGAGTGAGTGATAGACCTGTGGAACAGCCTGCCCCAGGAGGTAGTAGCATCAAAGACAATCAGGGAGTTCAAACTCGCATGGGACAGACATAAAGGACAAGTTAGGATGAAGGCTGCATAGGGAGGGGGTAGTTTCTAGGGCAGACTAGATGGATTGCACGGTCCCCATCTGCCAACGCTTTTCTTATGTTCTTATGTTCTTATGGGACTGGTGGGCAGAGGGAAGGCTGGAAAGGGACAGAGAGAATCTTCGGGAGGGGGGGTTACAGACAGACTGGATGGGTCTAGGGGTCCTTTTCTGCTGGCAGATTTCTATGATATATTATTCTGTTTTTATCATAACTAGCAACTGCCGAGGTGCCTCAACTAAATAAATGTGTGCATAGGCTCAATGATTCCTATTTATAGTGGAACATCAGGTAGTATTAACCCATTAAAGGCCCAGCACTCAAAAAAGCTGATAAGAAAAAAATATATAACATAGTATTTAAAGTGTGAGGAACTATACAGTTTACAGCTAACTAACCATCATGCAGGCCAGCATTTATTAATGCAATGAGTAGAGTCTGTCTCTTACACTTTTAATAAATGAATAATAATGCATGGGCAACAATGCACAACAGAGCTGAATTTCTTTTGATGGGTTCTGGATTACATCCTAGTGACCTCATGAGTGAAGCTTGAGAGGTGCCTGATGTCATCAGAACACTGAGAAGAAAACACAGCTGAGTTGTGCATAATCTCTTTAAGGAACAAATGCATTTAATCTGCAAGTCAGTATTTTGTGTAGAAACCACATTCCAAATAATGACTTACATTCTGTTACTGTTTCACCTTTACTGCCCTTTTGGTAAACTCACACATGGTGCTGGTAATGACCAAAATGGAACCACAGTGATGTTTGTTTGCGTCTAAGATCTTACAATGCTGTCACAATGCATTTACTTTTCACTATATTACTCTGGGGGGCAGTTTGGGGAGGTCATTTGGTCCAGTGGTTAAAGCACCAAGCTGTGAACCTGGAGACCTTGGTTGAGATCCAACAACCACAACTTGCTGACAATGCAACCATAAACAAGTCACCTAACCTCTGTGTGTTAAAACTCTCTGTAATCTCTCTTGATTCTGTCTCTGTCCAGTTTGACTCTCCCGTTGCAGTGAAATAGCAACAACATTCTGTCCCCTGCATCTCCTGGAATGAAAAGTGAGTAGGAATATGGTTTATATGAATGGTGGAATATTAAACCAAATTCCTTTCTTTTCTTTGCCTTGCCTTACTTTTCAGAGTTGAAGGAGGCCTAAACTACATAATGCAATTCTAAAATGACGCTTCTACATACCAACATACTCACACACAAAGAATCCAGCAGAAGAAGGCCATGTGGTCTATCTAGTCTGCTCGTATTGCAGGGTCCACAGCTTGAGCTACTGTTCCTGGCCCCCCTCCCCGCTGCTCCCATCCTCCCTACCCATGATCCTTACCTTTCCCTGTGCCTATCCCAGCCTCTCTTAAAGCTGCCCACTGTCTTCAATGAGATCGCCTCTTCTGGCAGCATATTCCAAGTGCCCATCACCCTCTCTGTGAAGAAGTGCTTCCTGACCTACCTCCTAAATCTCCCACCCTTCAGCATGAAGGGAAACTAACATGAATTATAAAATGTATCAATATTGTTACCAGTGGAAATCTGCTTTACATAAGCTATTGGCTGAACCTATAACACTTTTAGGGTCAGAATTGTAACCCATTTAGTTGCCCCTCCCTTTATAGCTGCAGGCATCCATCTTCTAAATCACAGGCACAGGAAATGACATCACATCAGGGCAAAACAGAGGGAAAATACACTGCTGTCAATAATTTACAATGAATAGTTTTCAATCCCCTCAACTCTCAGTGACATTTGTAGTAAATTGTGCTGATGGCATTTTCAGGCATCAGCATCCCTGCCATCTTACAAATTTGTAAAGTTACTGTGTCATGGAGCTGCAAGTATATTGCCCTGTTGTAAAAAAAAGTTGTGTGCTGCCAGTGCCCACAGGTTCTGAGCCCCTTTGGAGTTCTGTTGATTTGTACAATGTTTTGTGACATTTCGGTTCAGTGAAATGTTTGCACCCGTGTGGTTTGCAAAGAGTCTTGCTAGTACCACTCTAAACAATGTTTGCACCAGCGCTGTTTTACATTTCTTTGTACCAAAGCAGTTGTGTATAATTTATGTTTGACTAGCATCATTTTGTGTAATAAGAGGCAATGTGTTCTATTGGTTTGAACACCAGATTTGCACCTGGGAGGTCACAGAGTCAGACCTCAGCAGAGACAAATATTAACAGCGTGACCTTCAGCAAGTGACTTGACCTCTCTATGCTCCATTCCACTCAGCTGTATAATTGGGTAGAAATAGGATCCCACTGGAAACAAGATGTTACATCTCAACCAAGCTACCTTTGACAAATCAGTTATTCTTTTGTGCTGGTGTGTGATAGGGAAGATAACTGGTATAAGTGATATTGGGAATACTTAATAGCGGACCCTTTTAAGGGTTCAAAAATTAAAAGTATTTATTTGAATACTAAAAATAGGCTTTCTTTTATCAAAATAAAAAAAAGGTTTATTTTCATTATAAGTGCAGCTTTTTTACTCTATCTTGTCTTTCCAACATGAAATATACAGTAGCTCCTCATCTCATTGAGGCATGACCGTTTCAGTTCCCTGGCCCTCCCAACTGCAATCAGTAAATTAGAGACTAGCTGAGACCAGCTCACCAATAGGCCCACAGTACTGCAGTAGGTGCTGCTTGCAATAAGTTGTCTGTGCTAAAATAAAGCAGTACTGCCACAGGTGCTGCTTGCAATAAGTTTTCTGTTCTAATATAAAGCAGTACTGCAGAAGGTGCTGTTTGCAATATTGTTTCTGAGCTACAGTAAAGCAGAACTTTTGTACATTTAGTATTAAATACTTGAGAATTTTTAGAACTTGCTGGCATATAAATAAATGGTCATGCCTCAATGAGATGAAGAGCTGCTGTATATTGCATGTTGGAAATGCAAGACAGAATGAAAAAGCTGCAGTTATAAAGAAAATAAACCTGTATTGTAGCTCAGCCGAGTTGCTGTATACTGTTCTGCTGCTGCTGTGTGTATTTGCACTTTGTTTATATTAAATAAGGAATGAGAAGGAACCTGGAGTCCTGACTCATTTCATGCTTAGCCTGGTCTGTTTCAGCAGGTGCTTTCTACTTTTGTTCTGATTGTTGCTATCTATTAAGCACCACTGCATGTTGTTCCTTAAGCACTGCTGCATGTTGTTCCTGGTGCTCTGTCTGTCCTGTGACTGATGTACAGTGCTTTCAGCCTCTCCTCATATGCCTTACCCTGCTGACCCGCTTGTTTACCTTTGCTGCTGCTTTCTTGCACTGCGTGGACTGCTTCTGGTCACATGTGTGTACTGCCAATCAGAAAATACCTACGGAGTTTACTAAATGGTCAGCTATGTCACTAGTTAATAATAGCTTCTTCTGGGAAAATGACTTTCAGATTTAATGCAGTTGTCCTTAATCTCCTACCATAGGTTAGTTTGTGGATGCTGAAGACAAGACAATAGAGCAACTGTATGCAGAATGTTCAAATTCTACTTCTGACAGATTGCTGCTGAATCTTGGAAATCTGCACAGTTCTATGTTCAGTTCAGTTAAAATTTATTGTTCAATTATCAAAGTTTTCACAAATTATAATATAGATAAGTAAAACAACTAAAACACATAAATAAGGCCACATAAAATTACATATGCACATCTATACACAAAGCTTTTATGGCAATGAGTTAGAACAGTAAAAGGTTAAGAAAGGCAAGGAAGGGTTCTTATTATTCCATCAATAATGACCCTGCTCTTTTTGTCCGTAACAAATTGAAATTGAAATAACTAATTGTTTATTTGTGGTTGAGCTCTTGAATGAGCACATTAAGAAATAGAATAAATCTTTTAAAATGAAGCAGTGAAATTAGACAATAGGTTTATGGGACATTTGTAACATTGGGAAGGGGTGTTCTGGATGCCAGTTTATTCATTGTAGTTTGCCTTGTTTTTTTTAACTATCTTAAAAAAAGTGGCTAGCCTGTTGATGGTCAGTTCATCTTCTGTGTGTATAAGGATTGCTGTTAATTCAGCTTTATCTAGTTCATTGCCCAGGCTGCTATAAGAATCTAGCCATCGGGCTCTAGCCCTGTCATACCAGGGGCAATCCCACATGAGGTGCATAAGATCTTCATTTTTATGTTGATTGCGTGCAGCGCAAGAAACATATTGGGACAGCTTGCTGAGAAGCAGGCTGTGGAGGCGCGGCACTGTTGTGGCCAATGCCCCCACAGCCTGCAAAGGCTTGTCCCGCTTCCCCCAATGCCGTTGCAGGCTGCTGGTGACACAAGTTTGGAACATTTGCACCAACTTGTGACAAATCAGCCTCATCAATCAGGGGCTGCCTCGTCATTGCAGCATCAGCCATCTGCTGCAATGAGGGAGCGACCCGTCATTGCAGGGCGGGATCTAGCAAGCCTGATATTGTTTGTGAACATGGCAGCGGGTTGCCGCCCTGTTCACAAACAATATAATCCCCCCGTTTATGTGCTGATGGGGCTCCCAATCCCCATCGGCTCCGGTGCCCCCATGTTGATTTTGCCAATGGGGGAGCCCACTCCCCATCGGCATTTTGTGAGCCCACCCCAGCATGCCACATTGCCGTGTAAGGGGAAAAAATGGTCTCGCAACATTTTTTTTTCCCCTGAAAAAAAGGAAATGGTCCCTCGTAGTCTGCCTGCTCCCCCCTCCCACAACCCACACCCACCCACTGCGCACCCTGCCTCCCCACCCCACCTCATACTTACCTCCGAGTCCGGCGAAAATCTTTGGTGGACCGGAAACGTCTGCACTCTTCAAAGCTGACCACGAACTGAGGAAATGCCGGTAAGCTGTATAATGTAATGAAAAGGGTGTTTTCAACTTTAGTGCATAACTCGGACATTTTTTGGAATTTTTTCACCAAATTATCAACATGGGGTTTTTGGGACCCCTCCTCACAAATGCTTGAACTGTCATGGCGTTAATCAGTCCTGAAAGGTGATTTCACGGTCACTGCACGGAATCACCTTTGGGGGCTGATTAACGAAATGACAGTGCCAGTGTTCATGAGGTGGGCTCTCAAAAAGCCTATGTTGCGAAATTTGGTGGAAAATCCCAAAATGACTGTTTTATGAGTGTCGCTGTGCGGTGCTTCACATGCGGCTTCGTAACTTCGATAATTTGCAATATTTTGACACCAGATTTTCAACATTGGCATTTTTCACACCTCCTTGTGAACAGTATAGCTGTCATTGTTCACATCCGATGGAAATGTGTTTTAGCACTTCCGTGCAGAATAACGCAGGTCGCTGGAAATCAGTGTTCGGGACAGATTAAGAAAATGACAGTGACACTGTTTATGAGTAGAGGTCCTGAAATGGCTATGTTGAAAATTTGGTAACGATACTCCATAAAATGACTGTGTTACAAGTGTGCATTGCGCAGTTTGCACACACGATCGTAACTCCGCGAATGTATAATATTTTCACTCCAGATTTTCAGCATTGCCATTTTCCCACACCTACTTATGACCAATGCAGCTGTCATTTTTTTCATCCTGGCCAAAATGTGTTTTCGCAGTTCCAGTGCAGAATAGAGCGGTCGCTGTGGGAAATCACTGTCCGGGGCAGATTAATAAAATGACAGTGACACTGCTCATGAGCAGAGGTCCTAAAATGCCTATGTTGAAAATTTGGTGATGATAGCCCATCAAATGAGTGTGTTACAAGTGTGCGTTGCACACTTTCCACACACCCTAGTAACTTTGCAGATTCGTAATATTGTCATGCCACATTTTCAACAATGGCATTTTTTCACACCTCCTTATGAGCAGTACAGCTGTCATTTTTCACATCCTGAGTGAAATGTGGTTTCACAATTGTGGCACAAAACAATGCAGTCACTGTGGGAAATCAGTGTTCTGGACAGATTAAGAAAATGACAGTGACACTGTTCATGAGCAGAGGTCCTAAAATCCCTATGTTGAAAATTTGGTGGCAAAACTCCATAACATGACTGTGTTACAAGCGTGCATTCAACTGTTTCCATGCACCCTTGTAACTTCGCAAATTTGTAATATTTTCACGCCACATTTTCAACAGTGGCATTCTTTCACACCTCCTTATGAACAGTACAGCTGTCATTTTTCACATCCTGGCTAAAATATGTTTTGCACTCCTGATGGAGAATAACCGGTCGCTGTGGGACATCAGTGTTTGGGACAGATTAAGATGGAACAAGTGAGAGGAGGGAGTGACCAAGCTCAACTGAGCTCTGTTGGGACTGCTCCGGATTTTTTTGTGGGCAGAAAAAGGCCCAAGTGCAAGAGGCCAGTACAAAAGGGCAGCCTGCAGCACTGGGAGAAACAGAATGAGAGAGCGAGTGAGGGAAGGGGAGTGAGCGAACTCACCGGAGCGCTGTCAGGACTGCTGTGGATTTCTTTGTGGGCAGAAAAATTTGTCAATACAGGCAGGGGCCCAGTAGAAAAGGCCAGCCTGCAGTGGTGGGAGAAACAGTACAAGTGAGTGAGACAGGGGGACTGAGTGAGCTCAACGGAGCTCTATCAGGACTGCTTCGGATTTCTTTGTTGGCAGAAAAAGGCGCCAATGCAGGCAGGAACCCCGTACAAAAGGGCTGCTTGCAGCACCAGGACAAACAGAATAAGCAAGTGACAGAGGGAGACTGAGCGACCTCAATGGAGCTTTGTCGGTACAGCTGCGGATTTCTTTGTGGACAGACAAAGGTGCCAACGCAGTCAGCAGCCCCGTACACAAGCGCAGCCTGCAGCACCAAGAGAAACAAAGTGAGTGACAGAGCGGTAGTGAGCGAGCTCAATGGAGCGCTATTGTGACTGCTGTGGATTTCTTTGTGAGCAGAAAATGTGGCAATGCAGGCAGGAGCCCAGTACAAAAGGTCAGATTGCAGCATGGGCAGAAATGGAATGAGTGAGTGAGAGAGGGGGAGTGAGCGAGCGAGCTCAATGGAGCTGTGTCGGGACTGCTTCAGATTTTTTTCTGGCCAGAACAAGCCACCAATGCAGGCAGGAGTCCAGTACAAAAGGGCAGCCTGCAGCAGCAGGAGACACAGAATGAGCGAGTGAGGGAGGGGGAGTGAGTGAGCTCAACGGAGCTCTGTTGGGACTGCTGCAGATTTGTTTGTGGGCAGAAAAAGACAGCAATGCACGCAGGGGCCCAGTACAAAATGGCAGCCTGCAGTGGCAGGAAAACCAGAATGAGTGAGTGAGAGAGGGGGAGTGAGCGAGCTCAACGGAGCTGTACTGTAACTGCTGCAAATGGCGGCAATGCAGGCAGGAGCCTAATAGAAAAATCCAGCCTGCAATGCAGCCAGAATCAGAATGAGCGAGTGAGAGAAGGGGACTGAGCGAGCTCAATGGAGCATTGTCGGGACTGCTGCAGATTTCTTTGTGAGCAGAAAAAGGTGCCACCAGAGGCAGCAGCCCAGTACAAAAGGGCAGGCTGCAGCGCCAGTGGAAACAGAATGAGTGAGTGACACAGGGGGAGTGAGCGACCTCAACGGAGCTCTGTCAGGACAACTGTGGATTTCTTTATGGGCAGAAAAAGCTGCTAATGCAGGCAGGAGCCCAGTACAAAAGGGCAGCCTGCAGCGCCGGGAGAAACACAATGAGCGAGTGACAGAAAGGGAGTGAGCGAGCTCAATGGTGCTCTCTCATGACTGCTGTGGATTTCTTTGTTGGCAGAAAAAGGTGGCAACACAGGCAGAAGCCCAGTATAAAAGGCCAGCCTGCGATGCCGGCAGAAACGGAACGAGCACAGGAGTAATGCCAAACTTCACCCAACAACTAACACACCAAAATCTGGCCAATGGAAAATCATGTACACAAATGCTCACAGCCTGGGAAATAAGATCCCAGACCTGCAGGCAATAATGTCAGAGGCTAAACTGGACATAGTAGCAATTAGTGAGACGTGGTTTCCAGTAACCACACTTGGGAGACTTCAGTACCTGGCTATGTATTGTTCAGAAGAGACCGAGGTGCAAAAAGGGGGAGGAGTGGCCCTGTATGTTAATGAAAATATCAAAGCTACAGAAATTCAGAATACACATAAGGAGCCAGAAGAACTGTGGGTCACCCTGAAACAGGAAATGGGACAGCCATAAGAACTGGGGTTGTCTACAGGCCCCCAGACCAGAGGAGGACATAGACACATTACTGTTAGAACATATACAAAACATGACAGCTAAGGGAGGTTCTGATAATGGGAGACTTCAACATGCCAGATACAGATTGGTCAATACCAGCAGGAACATCTGCCAGAACTAGACTCATAGTGGATTCCTGCAGGAAGGCCTCAAACAACTGGTACAGCAACCCCACAAGAGACAGGGCTATCCTAGATCTAGTACTGACTAACAAAGAAGGGATCACAGATCTCCAGGTAGAAGGTCACCTGGGGGCCAGTGACCATCACATGGTATGGTTCAATTTGGCTACTACATCTAAATCATCCATTCCAAGGCAAAAATATGGGACTTCAGAGGAGCTGACTTTGATAAGATGGCCAACAGAGTTAAGCTAGCCCTGGCAAAAGAAACACAGGTGAGGGGTACAGGCAAAGTGGGCAAGCATTAAGGATGCAATACTTGAAGCAACATCCCATTGTGTTAGACAGAAAAGGAAGTGCAAAGAAGAAAGAAACCACTTTGGTTCTCAAATACAGTAGCAGAAAAGGTCAGAGCCAAAGGCTGGCCTTCAGGAAATATAAAGGGAACACAGTGGGATGAAGATAGGGAGGCATACCAAACTGCCTAAGGAAGCAGGTAAGGCAGTAAGGCAGGCAAAGTCCCAAACTGAGGAAACACTAGCATGAACAGTAAAAGAAGGTGACAAGACTTTCTATAGATACATTAGTGAAAGGAGAAAATCCAGAGGGTATTGCTAAACAATGGAAAAGGGCATGAGAGGAGGGAGGACCCTGTAAAGGCAGCTATCTTAAATAGATACTTTGCTCAGTATTTACTGAAGAAGGTAGGCAGGGTCCACAGCTCAGCATCATGGACACAGGGGAGGGGAGGTGAGCTACTACTCCTTCACAAAAGAAAGGGTCCTACAAGAGCTTGCTAAGCTCAGGTGGATAAGGCAATGGGACCTGATGGCATACATCCCAGGGTACTTAAGGAGCTAAAGGAGGAACTAGCAGAGCCATTAGCAAATTGTTTAGTGAGTCTCTGAGCACAGGAGAGGTCCCAGAAGACTGGAGAAGGGCTCATGTGATCCCGCTCCACAAGAGTGGTAGCAGGGAGGAGGCGGGGAACTACAGACCGTCAGTCTTACCTCAGTAGTGGGCAAGATTATGGAGGCACTCCTTAAGGAAAGGATAGTGCAACACCTGGAATCCATAGGGCACAGGATCCAAGACAGCATGGGTTTACAAAGGAAGGTCCTGTCAAACTAATCTCATAGATTTCTTTGACTGGGTAACCAGAGTGGTGGACCAAGGGGAGCAGTTGATGTCACCTACCTTGACTTCAGCAAAGCTTTTGACACTGTTCCACATAGAAGATTGATAAATAAGCTGGGTAGGCTCAGGGTGGGTCAGAAGTTGGTCAACTGGGTGGCAAACTGGTTGTGACGGGCAGAAACAGAGAGTGGTGGTAAATGGTATACAGTCAGAAGAGATGCAAGTCACAAGTGGGGTACCTCAGGGATCAGTCCTGGGGCCAGTCCTCTTCAACATCTTCATTAGTGACCTTGCAGATGGATTAGAGGTAAGGCTTGTCTGTTTGCAGATGACACCAAGATCTGCAACAGAGTAGATGATCCAGATGGGGTGGGCAGAATGAGAAGAGATCTGGATAAACTAGCAGAATGGTCAGAAGAGTGGCAACTGGGATTTAATGCAAAAAGTGCAAAATCTTGCATATAGGAAGAGAAACCTGAAGCCACCTATAGGCTGGGAGGAGTTGCTAGCAGTCACAAAGGAAGAAAGAGACTTGGGCATCATCATCACTGATGACCTAAAATCATCAAGCAGACCTCTAAAGCAGTAGGTAAGGCTAGGGGGTGTTAGGGTGTATTAGTAGGGGTATCATAGAGTCGTAAGAGGAGGTAATACTCCTCTGTACAAGACACTGATTAGGCCCCATCTGGAGTACTGCGTGCAGTATTGGAGGCCACACCTTCACAAGGACATTAACAAATTGAGGCAGTCCAGAGAAGGGCAACCAAAATGGTGCAGGGACTGCATCAGAAGACATATGAGGACAGATTAGCGGAGCTCAATATGTATACCCTTGAGCAAAGGAGAGGGGAGAGGTGATATGATCGAGGCATTCAAACACCTTAAGGGCATAAACAAGGTGAAAGAGTCTAACATGTTTAAATATAAGAAAAATAGCAGGACAAGAGGACACAACATAGAGATTAGAGGAGGCCGATTAAGGGGAATGTGAAAATTCTTTTTCACAGAAAGTGGTGGATGCATGGAATGGCTTACCACAAGAAGTGGTGGCTATGAATACAGTGCAGGGCTTCAAACAGGCATGGGATATGCATAAGGGAGCAATACAAATGACTATGAATAGATAGGCCACTGACAGAGCAAAGGCCGATGGCACATTTATAAGATAGAAAAAGAAATGGGCAGACTGGATGGGCCTTGCGGTCCTTATCTGCCGTCAACTTCTATGTTTCTATGTTTCTATGAGTGAGTGAGAGAGGGAGACTCAGCAGACTCAACAGATCTGTGTCGGTACTGCTGCAGATTTCTTTGTGGGCAGAAAAAGCCACCAACAGAGGCAGGAGCCCAGTACAAAAGGGTAGCCTGCAGTGCCAGGAGAAATGGAATGAGTGAGTGAGAGATGGGGAGTGAGCCACCTCAACGCAGCTCTGTCGGGACAGCTGCGGATTTCTTAGTGTGCAGAACAAGGTGCCAACGCAGGCAGGAGCCCAGTACAAAAGAGCAGCCTGCAGCACCGGGAGAAACAGACTGAGCAAGTGACAGAGGGGCAGTGAGCGAGCTCAACACACCAGCGCAATCAACATTCGGCATTGACAAATGCTTGTCATCTCTGTTACTATAGCATTTTGGGCTGGTCACTGATAATTTTTTATACCTGACCACTAAGACATTACTTTCAAGTTGTTCAAATTTGTATTTAATAAAAACTTTTCTTAAATTGGGTCAGAAAGGGTGTCTAAGTAATTTTTGAATCTGTAATTATAAGATGCAGACCAATTTGAATAATTAGAACTAGCTATGAGATCACAGTTCTATGGAATTCCATCAAAACAAGAACCGTGCTGTTCCAAAGTTCTTGGGGTTTGTATTTTAAACTGCAGATTAGTTTTCCAAAGTTTAGCAGCAGTAAACCATGGATTAGTGTTCCACAGTTTACATAAATCCATGCAAATACTTACAAATCCATACTCCAGGTCCCAACACCAGCAATAGTTAACAAATCTGACAAACACTGCTCGCAGGAAGTCACCAATCAGAATAGTAATATATGTGGTCATAGTGTCAGAAACTGTGAGTCGCACAAATTCCTGTGAAAAACAAGCAGATACTGTAAATCAATTCATACTGTAGCACTACTTCTTCTAACAATATAGTACTGATTAAAGCCGAAGAATGCACATGAATGGTGTAGGATTTCTTGCAGTGTTCTATGAGCACAGAGAGGTCACCTGTACTGCTCAAGTCACAATCTGTGTCATTGGTTATGATGGGATTCCAGCATCTGATGTTTCACAAACAGTTGCAAAATGCTTTTCATTTTTTGGTTCTCTGTAGTTTAATATTCCTAAATACTTTGTAGTTTTAAAGAAATGGAATAATTACTATACCTTTGCTATGACAGTTTCCTTTGTACAGTATTTTTTTTTTTATGTTTACGTCCCATCTTAAATTCTACTCCTTTCAGGTTTTCAGTCTTTAGTTATATTATAATAATAATAATAATAGTAATAATAATTTAATTTATATAGTGCTTTTATGGGAGCATCTCAAAGTGCCTTACAATCAGTACTGAATTCCCACCAATCACTAGAATGCAGCCTTCTCCGGGGTGGAAGTTGTCATCATTCATTAGTTTAGGCACCATGTATTCTACCAAGTGAATCTTTCGCTCTTTTACTCCAGAGTTTCTTTCAGTGTTGACATCATTTGTTTGGTTTGTTCTGACATGATACTGGGCATGTTTAGAAATTGTTTTGCTTACGTTATCATCTTCTGACAATATTCTCTGTACTGTGTTGGGGACCTCTTTATGGCACCCTTTAGATTATTTGGTTTTCTTCCCTTAAAGTAGCAACATTTGTTAGCAAAAAACTTCATCATATAGTTTGTTTGCAGCAAAATATTTCTGGCATAATTAGATTTATCATCAGCATATTTTTATTTCTCTAACAGAGTTGAAAAGCTGCCTTTAATACTCATTTTCTAATTAATATCTCAAGCCATTAAAGATGGCCACCACTAGCAATTTTTAAAAATCCATTCCTATAAGGCTTCTTTTTAACTTTATATGCTGGATTCATACTGTGGATATATTAGGAGGGTTTGGTTAATATGGGCAATATGGAAAGGAATCAAGCAGTAGGGTTGGGGGTAAAAGAGATGAAGGGGACCTTTCTTCATTACCCTAGGTAGAAAACTAATGTTTTTTTTAAAGAAACAGTCTGTAGCAACAAGCAACAGTATGGGTCAGCATCTTCCAAACTTATTTGTTTCTTTTTTTCATAAATAAGCTGCTTTCAAGCTAATCTTTGTATGTATCTCTTTAATCTGTAGCAAAAGTTCAAAACATACCACCCCCAAATCTCATAACATACAGCAGAAATGGGCCATATCAAAATTGAATCACAGTTAGGTGTAACAGGTCGGACAGTTCCACAAATCTTCAATATCACACAAAGAAGCTGTCCATTAATTGCTATGTGGCTCCAGCTGTGAAAAAAACTTTAGAAACACTAAAAAACCCTGAATCAAACAGACCTCACCATGCCAACCCGAATGCATGAAGATGTCAGTGTGACACTAAAATGTTAAGGGTGTAGCTACACGGGCATTTGGGTCAGCATGGTGAGGTCCATTTGTTTCAAGTTTTATAGCGCTTCTAAAGTTTTTGTTTTGCAGCTGGAGCCGTGGAACAATTAATGGACAGCTTTTTTGTGTGATATTGAAGATTTGTAGATCTGTGTGACCTGTTACACCTGCTTGGGAATCAATTTTGATATGGCCCATTTCTGCTGTATATTCTGAGATTTGGGAGCAGTTTGTTTTTAACTTTTGCTACAGATTAAAGAGACACATACAAATATTAACTTGCAAGCAGTTTATTTATGAAAAAAGAAAAACAAATATTATGTTTGAAAGGTGCTGACTTGTACTGTTGCTTGTTGCTACAGACTGTTTCTTTGATATTTTATCCCCTTGGCTATGTACACTTCTTATCGTCCTATCAAGGCTCCACCTCTGTGTTCTTCATTTAATGGTTTTTTTTTTGTTTCCTGTGGGTGAGGCCATAAATACTTTTTTTTGCTAGAATAGCTGGATCTTTAGCCAAAAATTCTAATTCTCTTTTAAGAGCTCTAACCCACCAAGTTTAGTTCTTTCCTAGATCTGTACTACAGTCCCTAACCTGGGCTCAGTGAGGCAAGACATTGGGCTTATTGACTCCTTCACTTTTGAATTCAGATTTCCAAAGATTTCTTAAATGTTTAAGATCTATAGTATTTGGGGGGATAATGAATGCATTCTCCATCTGTGAAGTGATCCATAAAAATGCTAACCAAATGTTATGCAGTTTGTTTAATATTTACCTTAGCCTTTTTTTTCTTTTGATACAATATTGTTTGTACTGTTTAACTGTGCCTTTGTATTAATCGTTATGATTGCACATGAACACCACTATAAGTTTGTACATTTATCATGTTATTAAAATAAAACAATATCATCAAAATTATTTTGCTTATTGAAAAATCTTGTAACCATACAACTATATATACTGTATACAGTACATCACAGTCTTTGCACCTTAATAACTTTGGTGGTGTTAGATGAAATAGTGCAAAATTTGGCATGTATTGTCCTGGTGGCAAGTTCTCAAGACATGGGAAGCTTCATGATGGACGCTTATCTGGAGTTCAAGATCTGGAAGCATTGACAATACATAAAAAGCATCATTTGGGCAGGTTTTGGTCTTATGTTTGATCTCATCTACAGTCTACACAGTATGGAATTTTGTTCCCAAACTGTCAGAGCTGAAGATGCTTGTACCAAGGACGTGTATTTCGAAGGTTTTGTGAAAAAATATGAATCAGTTCCAGAGTTATAAGACGTTTTGAAATTTGGCTACTGAGCATGCTCAGTAGGGTTTTCGGGCTACCCCTCTGATACGACACATAATTTACCTTTCTGGAGCCATTTTACTTTCATGACTGATTGTATTTTCATGTCAACAGAAAAGTTTTTTGGGTTGTGACAGCTGTCATCTTTTTTTTAACTAAGGAAAGCTGGAAAACGAATGTATGATGATTTTTCAGAAAACAAACACCTGAACCTAAGTAAAGAGGACCTATTTAGATAAATTCTGGTGTTTGTTTTTTGAAAATAGGCCCAGAAGTTCATAGAAAATATAATTTGGCCAGCCCAGTGGTGCTGAGGGCTGAGGCACTGCCCGTCACACCTCGCTCCATCCCGGCGACCGGTGTTCGGGAATGAGCACAGGTCACCGGGGTTCAGCTGGGGAGGAGAAGGACTGAGCATCCGAAGGACTGCTCTCCTTCTCCTGGGAGGGGGGTCCATGGCAGTTGGTGCATAGTTGCCTCCTGGCGGAGGCTGGGAGACTGCACACTCGTCGCACTCAGGGGTGGAACTGAGAGCAGACGTCTGGGGGAAGCGCGTGCAGGTGTGTGTGTGCCCCTCTCTGGTGACATCATTGCATGCCCTCGGTTCTGAGGGGCAAAAAAAGGGCACCCAGTTGAGTGGCTTGATGGCCGTCCTTGAGCTTTGCCTGGTGGCTGGACACCCAGGCTGGATCCATGTTCCGTGGGGAGTCTGGGGGGCTCCCTGCTGTGGAGGGTACAACCACAGGGGCATATGGGTGCCTGGGACCAACCAGATAGAGGCAGACAGTGGCCAGAATCCCCAATCAGATTCAAGGACAAGAGGGGAGCAGACTGAGGTGGCCAGGGAAAAAATAAGAAAAAAATCAGTAGCCAAAAAAAAAAAAAGAAACATAGAATTTGATGGCAGATAAGGACAACTTGGCCCACCTAATCTGCCCATTTTCCCCTACCTATTGTATTCCCGCAGACCCTACTTGATCTTTTACTTATCCCCCTGTCTTTGCTAAGGTTCCCTTATGCCTACACCATGCCTTTTTAACTGACTGCATTACAGTTTTTGCCCCCACCACCTCTTCTGGAAGGCTGTTCCAGGCTTCCACCACCCTCTCCATGAAGAAATACTTCCTTACGTGACATCTCCCTTGATTCTGTCCTCCTCCAGCTTCAAAGCATGATCCCTAGTCCTTGCCTTGAGCATTTTTTTTTCTGAAAGATGCTTCCGTCTTGAACCTTATTTATACCTGTGAGGTATCTGAAAGTTTCTGTCATATTTCCTGTCTCCCTTCATTTGTCCAGTGTATACCTATTAAGGTCCTTCAGTCTTTCCTCATAGGACTTTTGATGCAGACCCTGCATCATTGTGGTTGCTCTCCTCTGGACCATGTGCTGTTGTTACAATGACACCAGCAAAGCAAAACCAACACAGCGACACAACCTGTTCGACATCCACAGCATCAAATGGGTTGTCGGAGTGCTGTACAGATACAGCAACTCCTGGTGTTGGCTGCTCTCCCCCATAATCCGCTCCCATGGAGTTGGTAATCTTTAAGTCCAGAGGGTGCAGGGGAATCACCCCCTGCAAAGGGTGTGTGTGTGGGGCAAAGCCCCCTTCAAACAGTAAATGAGCCCCACACTGTGGTGGTCAGTTGACATTTTGCTGGGCGATGTGATCGCCATCGGCAAATTAGAGTCAATGTGAAGTTCGTTGACAATAAAGTTGTTGACGAGACTTGGTGGAATCCCTCTGGACTGCCTCCACTCTTTCTGTGTCCTTCTAGAGATGCGGTCTCCAGAAATTGACACAGCACTCCAGGTGAGGTCTCACCAGTGATCTATACGAGGGTAACACCACCTCCCTCTTTCTGCTGGTGAGCTCCCTCCCTGTGCATATCCTGGAATCCCATTAGCTCTTCCAACTGCCTTGCCACACTACCTAGCCACCTTTAGGTTATTATATATGATAACTCTCAGGTCTCTTTCCTGTTTGGTGGCTGTCAATACCTGTCCTTCCATTTTGTACTCCTCCCCTGGTTTTTTGTGCTCTAAGTGCATGATTTTGCTCTTTTTTGTATTGAAGCCCAGTTGCCATACCCTTGACAACTCCTCTAACCTTTTCAGATCCCCTTTCATTTTTTGGGCTGGCCTGGTGGTGCTAAGGGTTGAGGCACTGGACGCCATACCTTTTGCCACACTGGTGACCTGGGTTCGGGAACAAGCCTAGATCATCAGGGATCAGCAGAAAGGAGGATGGGAGAAACACAGAAACATAGAATATGACGGCAGATAAGGACTGCTTGGCCCACCTAGTCTGCCCATTTCCCTACCTGATGGATAAGCTGCAGATTCTAGTTAATCAACAGCTTACTTCCTCCTCCCCCCACTAGAATTGCCTTTTGCCTGTCCCATGCATTCTTGAATTCTCCCACTGTTCCTGACTCAACTACTTCCTCAGGAAGGCTGTTACATGCATCCACAATCCTCTCTGTGAAAAAATACTTTCTAACATTACCTCTGAGCCGTCCCCCCTTGATCTTCAAATTGTGCCCCCTTGTTCTTGAACATCTCTTCTTCTGAAAGATACTACCCTCTTGTACTTTGTTAATTTCCTTGAGAAACTTGAAAGTTTCTATCATGTCCCACTCTCCCCCTCCTTTCCTCAAGGGTATACATATTAAGCTGCTTTAGTCTCTCCTCGTATGTCTTCTGGTGCAGACCCTGCACCATTTTGGTTGCCCTCCTCTGAACAGCCTCCACTCTGTCTATGTCTTTGCAGAGATGGGGTCTCCAGAATTGCACACAGTACTCCAGATGGGGTCTCACTCAGTACTTAATTTGTAAAGAAAGAGATGCCAGAGCTCTGAATCCAAACACGAAAAGCCGGGGGGGGGGGCCGCCAGGCCCCCAGAAGCTATGGGTTTTTAGATGCTCTGTGGTGAGTTTTGGGGGTTATATTGCAGATAAAACACATTTCTATATCAGGCTCCCTGTTCCTGAATCCACGGGAAGAATTTTTTTTTTTGAGGTGGAGTCGGGTTGGAGAGCCTGGCTGACCGGGCACTGATAAAGGATCATGGCTGGGCATGTATAAGTATAATGCAATGGCAAGATGCTGTGAATTGGCTCCAATGCCAGGGGTCTGGGGGCCAGTAGGCCCCAAGAAGCTCTTTGGTTTTAGATGCTCTGCAATGAATTTTGGGGTTATATTCCAGATAAAACACATTTCTGTGTCTGGTTCCCTACCCCTGAATCTGGGTAAGAATTGTTTTGGGGGGTAGAGTCAATTATTGTAGAGTCTGGCTGACCACTGGTAAAGGACTGTGGGCTTGTATAAAGGGCAAGATGCTGTGAATTGAACCAAAGGCCAGGAATCTGGGGGCTGGTAGGCCCCCAGAAGCTCTTTGGTTTTAGATGCTCTGTGGTGAGTTTTGGATGGGTTATATTGCAGATAAAACACATTTCTATTCTGTGCCAGGTTCCCTACCCCTGAATCCAAGGGAAGAATTTTTTGGGGGACAAAGAATAGAAATGTGTTTTATCTGCAATATATAACCCTGGCCAACACTCACCACAGAGCATCTGAAACCCAAGAGCTTCTGGGTGCCTACTGGTCCCCAGACCCCTGGCCTTTGGGTCAATTCACAGCATCTTGCCTTTTATACTCAGAGTTATGGTATTGGAGACTTTGGCTGACCTTACTAAGCAACAAAATGTATCACATAACATCTAGCATGGTACAAGTAATAGAAGAACCAATTAAAACTGAAGCATGAAAAGGTTTTTATAGCTAAAGGATCATGGGCATGTAGAAGCTATGGAGGTACTGTGATCCAAGGCCAGGGCGTGGGGAGTGCGGAAGCTCCAGAAGCTCTTGGGTTTTAGAAGCACTGTGGTGAGCTTTGGGGCTTTAATTGAGATAAAACACACTTCTGTTACATGTTCCTTATTGAAGATAAAGACACTTCTGTTACAGGTTCCCTATTAGGGAACCTGTAACAGAAGTGTGCCTTATCTTCAATAAAAGCCCCCAAACTCACCACAGAGCATCCAAAACCCAAGAGCTTCTGGCCTACCTATAACATTAACTATGCTCCTGCAATTAATTTGTAAGAATGGGAGGTTAGCTGCTCAAGCAAGAACATTTTATAATATGTCATTGACATGGTCTAATACTTATCGAACCCCAGGCCACCATGCACACCATACAATACCAGGCATTGGGCAAAGTTGTACCCTGCTAGATGCCATGTGGTATATGTTGTTGCTTAATAAGGTGAGCGAGTCTCCAATGTCCTGACTCCGTCCAGATGAAAAAAAAATGTTCCCCTATAAGTCAGGGGATGCTCCCTTGACTCCTAGGAACATTTTTTATCATCTGGATGAATCAGAATATAGAACTCATGCTTCTTCTATTATAGCTCAAGGAGGTAATAGGGAACCTGTAACAGAAGTGTGTTCTATCTTCAATAAAAGCCACAATACTCAAAACAGACCATCTAAAACCCAGGAGTTTCTGGGCGCCTCATCAGAACAGGATATTAAAATGTCTAGCATTGCACCATCTGCCTTTTTAAAAAAAAAATATTTTTCTAGAAGATTTTATTTAGTTACCTCTCTTTTATTTTACAGGTCTTGACATGTCTTAATTGTCTTATCAGATAAGTATAATAACTTTTTTAATCTGATGATTTACATGTGGTTTAAATCCAACCCTTGTTTCTTTGTGTCCTGTTTAAATTTCTTGTTTTCCTTTGCAGGCATTCTCCAGGAACAGACTCAGTTTTGATGAATAGCTAATCCCCAGCTTGGATTGACCAGGTAAGAGACACTAATGTAACAATGTTCCTTAACAAAAGTTACTATAATATTTTGTGCAAGTACCCATCATGATGTAATGGATGGTGGTGGTAGCTAGGCCACCATTACTTTATGATGGATGCTTGCACAAAATGCTACAGTAATTTGATGCGTGTGTGGTAATGCATGGTGGAAGTATAGCACAAAGAAAAGAGTATATAACGCACTGTTTCAGCTGCTGCTAGCCGAAATACAGTTTCTGTATTAAGCTACAAATACCATTAAGTAAGCATCCATGTTGGTACACCAGTTTTGTAGGTTGCAGAAAGAAATTCTGAGTTTGGTTTGGTTTGTTCTCTACATATCGAGAAAAGACCATAGAATTTCCATATTTCTCTGGCTATCCTTGTGTTTTCTTTCCTTACTTTGTGTGTCACTGGCTGATCTGTGCCCTTTGGCAAGCCATGAGCGAACATAAGGGATGGGATTGAATTTCTTCAATGGTGGGCTGACTAGATTGAGGAATAGTAATGATGAAATAGTTTCAATAAGCATTGATGCTCGTGTTGATGTGCATATGAGGTTCATTTGGGAAAAGCTTCGCTCACACTCGGCACTGGAGATAGCAATAGTGCTCACGGCTGTCAAGAGGTCCTTATACTGCTCCTGAATTTCTTTACCACCTGCTCCTTGTACACCTGTATGCCGAATGGTTTCACGAGTAGTACCAATAGCAAATCTTCTGCAAAGAGATTCAATCTCACTTTCTCCATACAGTGTAGGTAGCTCATCGGGCCAGTACTGCTTATATAGCACTTTCATTTCGGTGATCAGATTCTCATATCCAGTCTTGTCACCAGTGGTGCCTCCTGTAGACCGCATACGTTTTCGTAAATTGTCTGCTAAGCTGCGGAAAAATTGTCCTGAGTGAATCTTCTTGTCACAAACATTTCCTTCATGCAATAGGACACCCTGAAACATCCTTTCTTTTATGGCTTTCTCACACTGTGACAAAAATTTGCCTTGTTTTTCTACCATTGCGTCGAATACCGCTATTTGGCGGCAGATAGCTCGGTGTGCATCAACAATTGTACAATCGCGATGTTGCAATTCAAGAGATAACTCTGACAACTCCTGTAGGGCATCATACATAATTCCAAGGTTGCTGACAAACTGAATAGACGACAACCGTTTGCTTAGACCAGAGTAGGTTTTGCGTGTTGTGCTGTCACGAGAAATGTCATTAGCCGCAGATGTGAAGTGCTTATAGAGAGCAGGGTAAGCATTCCTAACAGCCTCTACTGTTCTAAAGCTCGACGCAACCCACCAGGTGTCTAACACTCTACCTATCTTGCAAAGCTGAATGTCAAGTGCTTCAGCTCATTCCTTCAGTTCTAACCTATTTTTCCCAGATGTGCTATAAAGAGAATATAGCTTGTCTAGCAAACTTTTTTAAGTGATTAGTAGCTCCAACATCTTTCATGACATCACTGACTGCAAGCTCTAGGCGATGAGCAGAGCAGTACCATGCTATGATATTTGGAAACATGTCTTGCAACCGCTTCACGACACCTGTATTGCATCCAAACATCACTGAAGCTCCATCGCAAGCAACCGCTACCAGGCACTTGGCAAGAAAGTTTTCAGTTATGTTAATTTTTTTCAGCGCAGACAATAAACTGTTTACTATTCCCTCGGCAGTCAGATCCTGCATCTCCACAAGGTCCACAAATAAATTAGCAGGAGACTCCATGCCAGGTAACATCAGTCGCATGTACACAATTAAAGCGCTCTTCTTGTTTAAAGCAGTAGCTTCATCAAGTAAAAGACTCACTTTAGGAGCAATCGCTGTGATTTGGGCAAACAACTTTTTCTTCATCTCAGACAAAATGTGATGTAGAATGTTAGAACATGCCACATTGGAATGCAAAATCTTCCCCATGTCCAGTCCATTCAACTGCCGACAGTCTATTTCTACTTCAAAACCATATGACGTCTGGTTACGCTTCGCTTCTTTATAAGCAGTTCTGAAGATTCTGGCCGTAGTAGCAATTTGGGCAGATTGTGCATTTGCAGCTAATTGCAGCAATGTGTCTTTTTTTGACTGCTCAAGAATGCAAGAAGCCGCTACGTGTGACTTAGTTTGTGCATGTTCTCCTATCTTTTTCCGTAGTGATTTCTGTTGCTTTGCTTTATTGGTACCGTATGAAGTAACACAGGTTTCGATCCATTCTTTAGCCAGCTTCATTCAGCAGATTTTTCAGGACCCAAGTTACTGACTTGCTGACACACACTGCAACAGTTTGATCCGTTGATGACTAACCACTGGTATTTGCTCTGAAAAATTGTTTTGTTCACACGTCCATCCTGCAGGAAGTAAATGTTTGCTGTGAGCCACAACTTGTTCAGGTAATTCATCTTCACTACCAGAGCTCTGTGATTCAGAGTCACTATTGGCGCAACTGTTTTCGACAACACTATTCCCTTCATAATCATGAACTTGCTTTTCTTTTGTAGCACTGCTGACACATGTAACAGTGGCACCTGATACATCTTCAGATTCTTTTCTGTGGTTTTATCACTCTCCTTTTTCTTCCTCTTAGTCACTGGCTCACCCTCATTCATACTACCCCCTGGCTTAAAAAAATACGACCATATTTTCTTTTGACCATGAGACATTTTTTTTGGATTTATGTGTCAGCTGTCTGCCTGTCTCCAAAATGAATAGAGATCTAGCCTGCTCCTCTGCCTATCTTAGTTAGCCTTTTTTTTATTCAAGCCCCAGCCCCTTGAAAGAGACAAAGACAGTTACTGTCACGCACAGTAATGTGCTATATGTAAGTGGAACTTGTGAGAATCAAACCAAGCTCGCAGTCCGCACACGTGCTCCTCTGCCTGTATTCGCCTGTTTTTTTATAAAAGTCCCTTCAAAGACACTGTCTGTCTGTCACACACAGTTATGTATGTCATATGTGCTGCATAAGTGAAGCTTCTGTGAATTTAACCCAGTCTACTATGGTTGCATAGCGCCTCTCCTCTGCTTTCCTGGTTTTACTGTTATTTTATTTTTTTTGGTGGAACCAGTAGCTGCAGAAGAACCCAGTACAGTACTCAGGACAGTTTTAAGATTGCAGGATTCAAACCCAGTCGGTCCAGTCTCCTGGCTGGAAGGTAGGGTTAGAGGGTTTTTTTTTTTTTTTAACTTGTGGAGATAGGAGATTAGAACTAGCAGGAAAAATTTTAAGTAAATAATCAGTCAAACACAAACCCTGACACTCAGACTGATGGTTGAATTTACCAACTTCAAATACACATAGCTCTCAGTCTGTCTGGACTGGAACTCAGGCTCTCAGGCTGCAAAAACAAAACCTAAATGCAATCTGTCTCAACTGTCTGTTAGTTATTTTTTTATTTTGAAGAGCCAGCTGACTGAGCCAAGATTTCAAATTTATTTGCCTTACTAAGTCTCACTCTCAACTTAACTATTGAAAAAAAAAGTCCTTTGCCTGAAGCACAGGCTGCTTGCTTCCCAGTCTGTTCTGACCAGAAGTCCAGGGGCCCTAATTACTAACTAGTAACTACTACTGCCAAAGTAAATTGTCTGGGCTGAGCTTGCTTGCCTTCACCCCAAATTTTGCTGCCTCTGGCTTGATTTTTGATTCAGAATCATCCCCGCAGGCTCTCTCTAGCCAGAAAGTACCACTACTCTCCCCTTTCCCACCGCTGTGGCTGCAGTCTCCCGAAACGGTCGGTCACTCGCGCTCTCCCTGCCTTAAATTTTGCTCTGCCTCATTGGCTTGCTTGATTCTCCTCACTCAGGCTCTTTAGACACTGCCAAGTAACTTTCCCCTGGCCCTTTCCTTTCCCGGCGCCACCGCGGCTCGCTGCACAGTCTCCTGAAGGCCGAAAACCCACGGTCGGTCACAAGCTCCCCTGCCTCCTCCCTCTACTAGTACCACGAAACAAAACTGTTTATTTTAAACCCTATCCCTGATGATCGATCTCCGATCTCACAACAAGACACATTTCAGTGATTTTCACAGACATGAGACATTTCACATTTCAAACATTTTATATTGCCACAAATTGTTTGTACTGCTTTCATGAGCCAGAGCCAGATTGTCTGAGCCAGAAACAGTGACGTGACTTGACTGAGCGCGAAGACTGCACTGACTGACTCAGTCACTCCCCCATGTACGTGATTAACGACGTTAATCATTCGTGACGCTATGATTGGCAGGCTGAGGCAGGGCAAGGCTTGGCAGCAACACAGAGACATGATGCACCACCTGACAACAGAACAATTGATCAAGTGTTTTACAGCCTGAAACACCTGCAGATTATCAGGTGACTGACTTAGTTCTTTAATACAGACTTGAAGGCTGGAATAAATACTGCAAGCAAGCACACAGTGGCTGCAAAGGGCTGAGACCTGAGAGGGTGAGGCATGAGGGTGATTATTCGGAGACTGCCTAAGTAACACAGAGAACGTGAACAAAATGAAATTATGTACCAGTACCAGTGGCATCCTCGCTTAGATTGTTCAGGCTGCAGCAGCTGCAGCCTGAACAAACCAAGCGAGATGCCACTGGTACATAATTCATATTCACATTCTCTGTGTTACTAGGCAGTCTCACGCTCACCCTCTCAGGTCTCAGCCCTTTTACACAGTATAAGTGTATATAACCACTGTGACTGTCCTCTTCACATGTTGGAATTGGAAACTTTTTAATCCTTGGCTTCTGCTCTTTGATTTTGCTCTGTCCCCGACCCCAGCACACTCTTCTCAGCCCTCGCCCCTCTTGCCCCCGTCACACACAAGACACCACAGTGTAATAACCACACCGTCCTCCCCCTCGCATGTTGAAAACCTTAATTTGCTCCTTCTGCTTCTGATTAACTCTGTGCCCTGCACACTCTCATACCCAGTCTTTGCCCTGCATTTTGGTAACCTTTACTAGTTACTTGTTGTTGTTTTATTTTTATTTCAATGCCGCTTCTGTTGACGAGTGAATAAGTTTGAGCTCCAGCGAGCCGAGCGTAATCCAGGGAGAGAACGCAGACCAAGTGAAAAGTTTTTATTTCCCTATATGAGTGGGAAGGTTACTGTTATTATTGGTTGCTAAGGTGGTTGGACTTGGTCCCGACGGTCCGGCTGCTCCTGTGTCCCTCCGGTTGGTATAGCCTGCAGCTGCCAGCTGCTGCAAGTGCGACAGGATGGGATGGGAGTGACTGATGATCTGATCCATCATTTGAATCTGATGATCTCTGATCTGCGCTGGCGCCCGGCACCTGGCGCCCGCGGCAGCAGCAGCACAAACAAAGTAGCTGGCTGGCCATGCTAATAACAACAATCATCAAATTACTTAAAATATTAGTGCAGTGTGACTGTGTGAGAGGTGCTGGGGCTCAGCCCCGGAATGAAAATAGGTACCGGAGCTGAGCCCTGGCTAGCACTGGCACAAATTAAGCACTGGTCTCACTAACTGTCTGTACAAAGAGATGACAACTTCCTGTTTTCTACTGTTGATGTCTCTCCCTATGCATCCCAGTATCCCTCCAGCTCTCCTTACTGCCTTTTCACATTGCTTGCCCACCTTTAGGTCATCTGATATAATTACTCCTAGGTCTCTTTCGATTTTTGTTGTTGTTATTAACTCAGCCCCCATTGTGTATTCTTCCCCTGGGTTTTTGTTTCCCAGATGCATTACCTTGCACTTCTTTGCATTGAATCTGAGCTGCCACATATTTGACCATTTCTCCAACCTTGCCAAGTCCCTTTTCATTCTTTCCTCTCCATCTTGTGTATCAGCTATGTTGTAGATCTTTGTGTCATCTGCAAAGAGGCATACCTTTCCTTCCAGGTGCTCTCCAATGTCACTTATTACCGAACCCTGTGGTACCCTGCTAGTTACCCTCCTTTCTTCACTGTGGACTCCGTTTACTATTACCCTTTGCGTCCTGTTGTCCAGCCAGTTTTTTATCTAGGCTACCACGTTGGGACCCACTCCAAGCCTGGCTAACTTATATATTAATCTTTTGTGTGAGACTGTGTCAAATGCCTTGCTAAAATCTAGGTAGGCCATATCCACAGCCCCTCCCTGGTCTACTACTTTGCTCACCCAGTCAAATAAATTTATTAGGTTTGTCTGACATGACCTTCCTGCTGTGAAACCATGCTGTCTTGGGTCCTGTGCCCCACTGGCCTCTAGGTACTCAATAGTTCTTTCTTTCAGAAGCGATTCCATCATTTTCCCTACCACTGAAGTCAAACTAACTGGTCTGTAGTTTTCTGCCTCTGCCCTGCTCCCACTTTTGTGAAGTGGAGTCACATTTGCCCTCCTCCAGTCCTCAGGTACCACCCCATCCTCCCATGATTTGTTAAAGAGAGTAGTCAGTGGTGTTACTAGTTCTACCCTTAGTTCTTTTAGAATTCTTGGGTGAATCCCATCAGGCCCCATTGCGTTGCCCACCCTCAGTTTCAAGAGTTCTTTCAAAACCCTTTCTTCTGTGAATGGACTGGTATTGACCCCCCTATTCAGAGTTTCTCTCTTGTTTGGTTTAGGTACCTCCCCCTCCTCTTCCGTTGTAAATACTGAGCAGAAATATTCGTTCAGTATCCCTGCTTTTTCACTGTCACCCTATGCCCACATTCTCTCGCCTTTATTAAGTCTCTGTATCTCTCCCTTGGTCTTTCTTCGCTCCCTAATGTACCTATAAAAGGTTTTATTTATTGAAAAATGTTTCACCAGGAAAGGCACACTGAGCAAAAAGATGCTCATCTCACGGTGCGACCTGGGGGGAAGGGTTACAAGTGGAGGCAGATCAACATACAAACATTGAATATTGAACAGTGTAATACAGAAATGTACAGTTGGGTGGGATTACATTAGCACAATTTTTACAATAGGTCGAGCAGTAAAGGATTACATTAGCACATTTTTACAATAGGTGAAACAGTAGAGGGATCAAACATCATGGACAGGGAATACATATCAAGGAACACTTCAAGGTTAGTACATGATTAAGTAAGTTCCAATAACAATACTTGAGTGCCAGTAGCAGGAATTGAGTTGAGGTGGGATACACCCAGATGACAATAGGAGCTGGAGAAGAGGATGAGGGGTGAATAAGAGTGGGGGGAGGGAGGAGGGAGAGGAGAGGAGAGCAGTAGCAGTCGTGTGGTTGAGAAGCAAAGGTTAATGGGAGGAGGAGGGGGGAAGGAGAGATTAGGAGGGAATTAGAGAGTGGGAGTGAGTGAAGTGCATAGGGTAGTGTATAAGCCAGCAATTAGGTGAAGGCTGAGCCGCTGGTCAGGCGCAAGGGGGGAAGGTGGAAGAGAGCTATCGGGGGGGTCAGGGGCAGTTGCAATTTGGTGCAAGGAAGATAGTGAGGGCAAAGGATAGGGAGTGTTTGGATGATGAATGGCGGATCTGAGCCGGCAGGCAGTTCCAGAGTTTAGGAAGAGGTAAGAGAAGGCTGATTGGCGGCGGTGGTCCTACGTGAGGGATGACCAGAAGCCTAGCATCCGAAGACCTGAGGGAGTGGGTGGGGGTGGGAAGGGAAGATAAGGAGGAAGCGAGGTAGGGAGGGAGGGAGCCGAGCCAGAAATTGGAAGTGAATTTGGTGCTATGAATTAGGCGCCAGTTGCTCAGGGATGACAGGGCCAGTGAGCGGTAGAGCTCGCAGTGATGTGAGTGGGGGGAAGCATCGAGGGCAAAATGGCAGAAAGCATTAAAGAGGGGGTCAAGTCTGGTTAGGGTGGTCTTGGTGGCATAGCTGTAAACGACATCGCAGTAGTCAAAGGAGGGTAGAGTCATTTTCTGGACTAGTTCCCGTCTGGCTGGTAGTGGGAGACTGGAGCGGTTTCGATAGAGGGCACCAAGTTTTGGGCGCAGTTTTCAAATGATGGCATCCACGTGTGTGGAAAAAGAGAGGTGTCGATCGAGCCAAACCCCTAGATACCTGAAGGAAGGCACTTCCTCGAGGATGGAGTTATTTAGGGTATGGAAGATCAGGGGCAGGTGAGTTTGGATAGATGCTGTCTTGTGCTGAAAGTCATAGAGACAGTTTTTTTGGCATTTAGGGAATGCTGGTTGGTATTGAACCAGCGTTGGATTTTGTTGAAATCGGTTTGAAGTTTGGAGGAGACTTCTTCGTGGGTCCGGCCGGAGGTAAAGAGGACTGTGTCGTCTGCGTACATATGGACTGCGGTAGAGGAGCAAGAGTTAGGCAGATTATTTAGAAGGATGGAGAAAAGGATGGGGCCAAGAACTGAGCCTTGGGGGACACCGGTGGTGATGGGGGGGAGGTATGGTCAGCTATTTTAATGGATTGGGTTCTATTTAGAAGGTAGGCACTGAACCAGTTAGTGGCAGACTCTGCTAACCCAGCCCCAGATAGGTGGGATAGGAGGAGAGGATGGGATACCGTGTCAAAAGCTTTTGCTAGGTCGATGAAGATAGCGGCAGTGATTAGTCCTTTATCCATCCCAGTGAGGATGGAGTCCGTGAGTCTTAGTAGGGAGGAGGTAGTAGAGTGGAATTTTTGGAAACCAGACTGAAAAGGGGTGAAGAAGTTAGTTTCAGAGAGAAAGTCGGAGAGTTGGGAAAGCACTAGGTGTTCCTGGAGTTTGGCAAGGGTGGGGAGGAGGGAGATGGGATGGTAGTTTGTTGTGAAGGTAGGATCACCACCTTTTGGGAAGGGTATGACAGTGTCATACTTCCATTTGGAGGGGAGTGACTCGGTGGAGAAAGAGAGATTTAGTAGGGCTGCGAGGGGAGTAGCAATGGTGGGGGCAGATAGGAAGAGGAGTTTGTTATCCAGACCATCAGGGGATTTGCCTTTGGAGGGGTTCAGGGAGTGAAGGGCATCTAGGGTTTCAGCAGGGGGGATATGTCTGAAGGAAAAAGGGTTCCTACCAGTCGGAAGGTGGATAGATGTCTGGGGAGTGGGTGTGATTGCTGGAGGAAGGAAATATAGGAGGGCCTGGGCGCATGTAGTAAAGTAGGAATTAAACTTGGAGGCTACCTTAAGGGGGTCGGAGAGGAGAGTCCCTAGGGAGAGGAGGACAGGAGGGGGGCTTGTTGTTTGGGGGGTGAAAAGGGAGTTAATGACTTACCAGAATTTAGAAGGACTCCCAAGGTTTGCATTTAGGGTGTTGTTGAAGTAATCAGCCTTAGCTAAGTGGATGGCCTTTGTGCACTTGTTGCGGAGAGTGCGGTAGGTGATGTAGTTGCCTGGGAGGAGTGTGGATTTGTAGTTTCACCAGGCCTTGTCACGGGCTTGTTGGCAAGCTATCAGCTCAGGGGAGATCCAGGGTAGGTGAGACCCCCAGACTCTAGCCCAGCGCAGGGGGGCATGTTTGTCCCAGGTGGTGAGGAAAGTGTTCCGGAAGTGTGAGAGGGCCGTGTCCATGTTAGAGCAGGTAGGGCTCGGGACCCAATTAGAGTGGGCCAAATCAGCCAGGAGGGGGGAGAGGTTAGGGGATTTGTATGACCATTGGAATAAGAATTTGGGAGGGGATTTAATTCTGTGGATCTTGCGTACCAAGTAGATTAGATGGTGGTCACTGATGGAATCAGGGAGGAGGCCTGAACTGACGATGTGGTGTGGGTGGGATGTAAGCGCCCAGTTGAGGAGGGAATGATTACCGGACTTATGGTTAGAGCGTGTGGGTTCCAAAATGGTTTGACTAAGGTTGAGAGTGGTTATTCAGTTTGGGTTTTGCTAAAAGTGGGTGCTAGCCAGTTGTGGTTAAAGTCACCCATGACATAGAGTTCACCTGACTGTGCGAGAGATGAGAGCTGGCCTAGAAGGTCGGTGACTATTGTGGTTGATGTGCCGGGGCAGCAATAGATTCCAGCCACAAAGATGGGTAATGAGGAGGGAGGGGACAGTTTTACCATTAGGAGCTCGAAAGCTTTGGGTTCAGCTTTAGTGAGGGAGACAGTGAAGTGTAGGGCTGATTTGATGTACATAGCCACACCACTGCCTCTGGATGGCCAGTCTTGCCGTGTGATGGTGTACCCTGGAATAGTGATGGTATTATCTGGAAGGCAGGGGGTTTAGCCAGGTCTTGGATAGGATGATTATGTCGGGGGCATAGTGGGCAGCTAGGACCTGGAGCTGATCGAGCTTAGGGGCTAGGCTGTGGATATTTAGATGGAGAAGGCGTAGGCCACGGGGAAGGTAGCCGGAATGAGTGTCAGTGGTGGCCTTGGCTGAGGGGTTTGGTATGCGGTGGTTGGAGCCTGGGGTTAGGGTTGGGCCAGGGTTAGGGTGTATATCCCCTGCTGCCAGAAGAAGTAGGGCTATGGTTAGGTGGCAGCGAAGAGCATGGAGAGACCAGGGTTTTGCCATGCGCCGGTTGGCAGAGGCACTAAGGCAGGCTGAGTGGAGGGAGAGGGAGCTGGAGAGGGAGAAAGAGGCCAGAAGGCAGCCAAAGGAGTAGGCCGAAGAGGAGGGGGGTGTGGGGAAATGGGACCAGGAGACAGCTGGGAGGGATGCAGAGGACTTATAGGGAGCGTTTGTAGGATGAGTCAGAATAGCAGATGAGGGGGAGGGTGCTGGGTAGCCGCTGGGGGGGAGTTAAGCTGGGAAGGGACAGTAAGATGGAGGAGAACAGTAGTACAAGGGTTGTTGATGGGGACAATTTACCTATTGAGGGGTCGACGGGCTAACCCCCCCACACAAGGGTGCAACAGATGGAGGTAGTTTATTACCTCTTAGGCACCCGCGTGTTCTCCGTGCTCCTGGAGGGAGCTGTAGGGCTGGGATCTGCGACTGGAGGGTCGGGGAGGCAGGACACAGGCCTATATTCAGGGGAGAGAACAAAGGGATGGTTAATATGCAGTGGGAGACCAGGTTGCTTTACTGCTCATGCGCTACAATAGTATCCCGATCCAGCATTTGGGGAAACCAGGCAGCATGCACATATCATGGTAAGCTTAGCAAAATTATGGAATTACTTGCATTATCGCTAACAAGATGCTGTAAAATGCTGGATGTAGGTATGATTTAAAGCAGTCGCTTGTGACCACGTCTCCCTCCCCCCCACCGAACCAGAGGTGTAGCCTGGCAGTAGTTCAGCAAAGCACAGTACAGCAGAGTTTAGCACAACCACACACTAGTTCAAATAGTAGAGACAGCTCACAAATAACATATCCCGATGAAACATAAATAATTAAATAAGTATACCCCCCCCCCACACAAGGGTGCAACAGATGGAGGTGGTTTATTACCTCTTAGGCACCTGCGTGTTCTCCGCGCTCCTGGAGGGAGCTGTAGGGCCAGGATCTGCGACTTCTTAACAGAGTTGGCTATCTTTTCCTCAGTTTGTGTCTTTGCTATTCTGACTGCATTCCCTGCCTCTTTCTGCTTTAACTGATAAAGTTGTCTGTCCTGCTCCTTCTGTTTCCTTATATTTCCTGAATGCAATCCTTTTCTCCTTAACCGTTGCTGCCACCTCTTTTGAGAACCAGTGTTTTTTTCTTTCATTTTGTTTTGTTGATTTACTTCACACAAAGGCTTGTTGCCTCTGTGATGGCTGTTTTGATTATTCCCCATTGTTCCTCCACCCCTCCTTCTTGCCCGTTTGCTAGTGCTTTTCTGAGGCACTTTCTCATTTTCCCAAAGTCAGCCTTCCTAAAGTCCAATACACTTGTTTTTGTATGGCTTGACTCTATGGCTGTGTTTATTGTGAACCACACTGTTTGGTGGTCACTTGTTCCCAGATGGCTACCCACTTCTAAATCTGAGATCTCTTCTCCTTCCCCATTTGAGAGTACCAGGTCTAAGATTGCTCCCTCCTGAGTGGGTTCTAACACTAGCTGTCTGAGGCATGCCCCCTGTAGGGCATCAAGAATGACCCTGCTCTTGGATGTGCCTGCAGCAAAGATACTCCAGTTAACATCTGGCATATTCAGGTCCCCCATCAACAATATCTCCCCTTTTTCTGCCATTTTAAGGATGCCTTCTATCATTTCCTTGTCCATTTCCTCCCCCTGAGATGGGGGTCTGTACACAACCCCCATGCAGATTGTGGTGCCATTTCCCATCTCCAGGGTGACCCATAGTGACTCATCAACTTCCTGTTCACTCTTTAGTTCTGTTGCTTTAATCCCTTCCCTTATATAGATAGCTCCTCCTTCTCTTCTTTTACCCTCCCTGTCCCTCCTGTAGATTGTGTATCCTGGTATGTTGACATCCCAGTCATGGTTCTCTGTGTACCATGTTTCAGTGACTGCCACAATAACCAGGCATCCCTCTTCCATCAAGGCCACTAGTTCAGAGAGTTTGTTGCACAGACTGCGGGCTTTGGTACTCATCACCTTCCATTTATTTTTTATGGCCTTACCCCTTTTATCCCCATCCCTGTCCTTACTGCCTTTTTCTGCATTTATCCCTGTCCTGCTCCCTACTGACTTCTCTACCTTGGTGTTTACCTCTCTAGCTACTGTGTTTTGTGGGGGGAAGCTGGGATTTCCCTGCTTCTTTTCAGTGCCTCCCTCCTTGGCTAGTTTAAATGTTTGCCAATGAAGCATTTAAACCTGTCACCTAGGATCCTGGTCCCCCGGACAGATGCAGACCATCACACCAGTATAAGCCTGCATCCCTCCAGGTGGCTCCCCAGTCCCCAATGAAGCCAAAACCCTGAGCTCCACACCAGTTTTTCAACCATTCATTGAATCCCATGGTGCAGAATACCCTAGCATCATCCTTGCCATAGACAGACAGCACCTCCGAGAAGGTTACTGTACATGCTACTTGTCTAAGGCCCCTCCCCAACTTCACAAACTCCTCTTGCACCGCTCTGATCGCTTTCACAGCCAGGTCATTTGTCCCTAGGTGGACAATAACATCCAGCTCCCTTCCTTGTGCAGCTGCTCCTCCGATCCTGAGGACTCGCTTCCTGTCCCTCCGAGCCATGGTACCAGGCAGGCACCTTACCTCCCTATCCCTTTTCTTCCCCACTTCTACCTCCCTAATGATTGAGTCCCCCACCAGGAGTTGTTTCCTTCCACTGTGGGGTCTTGTGCCACCCTCCTGTGGGTCTCCTTTGTGGAGGTTGCCAGCATCCTCCTTGGTCTCCACTGCAGGTGCCTCCATAGAGGAACCACTCTTTGCCAGAACAGCATATGAATTGTGGAGAGGTACAACTGGAGGGATGCACCTCTGTTCCACCACCCTCTCCCTCCCTGAGCCCCCCTTGGTCCAACCTCTGAGGTAACGGAGTTGGCCCTGGTAGTTCCTGGGTGGGGGAAGAGGTTTCATGAATCCTAGCCAGGTCAGCCTGGAGACGGGCAACCTCCTCCCTCAGACCAGAGAGGTGCCTACAAACAGGGCAGCATCGCAGCCTCCAGAATGTCTCCTGGAACACTGCTGCCCCACAACCATTGCACTGCACCACTCCCATCTTGACTTATTTTGTGTCCTCTCTCCTGTTGCATTGTATGCTTACTGTCTCCTCCCTCTATGTATTTGTATACTTACTTTCCTACTGCCTATGTGCCCTTACAACTCTTGCCCTTCCTGTTCTGGGACAGGAACTTCCTGTAGTCTTCAGTAGTCTCCTTCTTCCGTGCTTGGATTAAGACCTCCAGCAGCAGGGAGATGGATTGAGCGGCTGCCAGGCAGCTTTCCTGTCTCAGATAGGGACCCAGTCATGACCACTGTAAGGCTGCCCCCAGATGGAGGCCTGAGGGTAGTGCAGATTGGAATGGCAAGAGTAGGGAGGGTGCCGTGGATCACTGTGTGCACTTGCCTCCACTTGTGCACAAGTGGCCACAGCAAGAGGAGGGGAGAAACTGTGGAAACTGGAGCTGGCAGGCTCCATGATGGCCCAACAGCACCCGTGCCAGCCCCCCGGAATCTAGATGTTGGTCTCTGGGGGCGAGGGAAAGTCAATGCCCTTTGCCTCAGCCCTGCCATGGAGGGGGGGGGCAACCCATGGGGGACCTATTGGGATAGTCAGGTGCGGGAGTGTCGAGTGACCAGAGAATGAGCCCCTCCGAAGGAGGGCCCGGAGCTACCTGCCAACCCCACCGGAAGAGGAGTAAAAACCTACATAGAAAAAAAAAAGAATTCCTTTTCTGGGCACCTGATTTTGAATGACTGTGGGGCAAGTGGGTGGGCAGAAGAGTGAGTGATGAGCAGGCAGAGGACTGAGCACCACTAGACTGAAAATTCTTAAAGCAGTAAAGCAAGGTTTGTTTTTTTTGGGAACCTCTATGCTGCAAACTTCAAGCTTTTTTTGTGCCAGATTCTGATAATTAGTCTAATAATAAATGTCTGAATCATGACAGACAGCTCAAGAGAACCATACAGTACTGCAGAAGTGGGTGTTTTGAATGCTGATGCCAAATGTTGCTGTGATGCTATATGCTTCTCAGCACCATCTAGACTGACAATTAAATAAACTTCACAGATGTATAGTACAAAATAGAAGCTCAAAAAAAATCTCTTCACGTCTTATGCATAAGAACAAAGTCGGCAATAGAAACACACAAGTAAATTGGTATATCTGACTCAAATCCCCCCCAAAACAAAAGTAACAAAATATAAACACACAGAAAGCATAAAAATCTCACTTACTAACCACATTTAAACATGGATGGGACTTTAAACCTAATTATAAACAATCATACAATGTAAGGAACTGACTATCTTACAGGGCGCCTTCAACAAGTTAAAGCCCAAGGAGGTCTGTCCCCCTTAAAAACTCTGCAAAGAGGGGTACCTCAAGGTTCTATATTAGGGCCCTTACTTTTTGCAATCTACATTAATAACATCGACTACTGTATAAAAGAAACCAACATCCATCTGTTTGCAGATGATACAGTTCTCTACGTGAGTCGCCCAACACCTGAAGCTGCCTGCAATGACCTACAGTCAGAATTCAACCTTTTGCAAAGCCAACTCCTCCAAAAAAAGCTACTCCTTAATGCCAAAAAAACTAAAGCGATGGTCCTCTCTCCTTTTATCCGTACAGCTAACCCTGTGTCCAGTGGGACAGTTCCCCAAATTACCACAGTTCTAGGTGAAAAATTAGAATTTGTTACAAAATTCAAGTATCTGGGAGTTTGGATAGACCAAAGACTCTCCTTCATTGAACATATCGAGGACTTGCTAAAACAACTTCGGCAAAGGCTTGGACTGTTTTTTAGAATCAGCCAGTTTCTCACCAGAGATGCCAAGAAACAACTGGTCCAATCCATTTTCCTATCATTGGTTGATTACTCTGACTTCCTCTACAGCCAATGCCCCAACTCTTACATGGCTAAACTGGACACACTCTACCATCGAGCACTGAGGTTTATAACGGGACTCCCCTTCGACACACATCACTGCACCCTATATGCGGCAGTGGGATGGACATCACTAAAGTTCAGGCGCCACAGAACGCCGCCTCTGGACCTATAGAGCCATCTCTAATAAGCTGCCTTACTATATCTCCTGCTGTCTTCCCCTGAGTATAATTGGGAAATACGCGTTCAGAAGTTACTCAGCTATTACACTTAAAGTACCCAAAGCAAAATCCCGCTTCGGCAGGGCAGCCATAAGCTTCATGCTACCTACCTTATGGAACGATCTACAAAAAACCCTCAAATTAAGCACTCTAATCGGTATAAATGCTTTCAAGATGCTTTATTTCCGTACAATCAGAGAAGTATGTAACTGCTTCACCCACTCAGACCCAGTACCGGTGTCTGCACTGGTATATAGCCACGCCTAGACCCAATTTAAAGTACTGACCCCCCCAGCTTGCTCCTCACCAGCCTAATTGTTCTCTCTCTTATCCCCCTGTCTTATCAACACTAGGCCCATCCATCCCCTTATTCTTCCTTTCCCAACCTCGGATAGGAGCTCACTACCCTGGGTTGTGACATCCTACCATGCCCCCGTACTTTATAGCATTCAATCCCGGGGCTCACACATACTCCTTTTCTCCATCCACCTTCTCTACATCTAGCTTTACCAACTCCTTTCTGTGCACCGTGCCCTCCTAGCCTTTCTCCCCCTACTTCCCTCCCTCTCTTCCCCCCTACCTTCACCTCTACCTGGTGTATATTTTTATTTTTATTTTTTTCTTCCGTTACTTCCTCCTGCAACCTTAGATAACCTGCTTTATCTTCCTATAGACACTTCTATGTATGTAAATACAGTGTAATCTGTACAATATCTGTATAATTCTATGTACATATGAACTTCTTTTTTCTTCCTCTCTGTAAAGAGTATTATCTGTATTGCCTTGTAAATACCTGTGTTGACCTGTATATACAATTGTTCATGCTCCACCCAGGTTCATCTTGCAAATGAGCTTCTGCTCAACGATGAACGCCTGGTTAAATAAAGACTTGATTGATTGATTGATTGATTGAAGGAACTGACATACACAATCTGGTATGAAATGAGCTACAACACAGAATGAATTTCTAGCCGTGTTTCAATACTGCCTATAAATCTGAGGGTTTACCCATAGCGCTTCGACAGCGCTAGTTCCGACATCCCCTACAGCGACAACTGCAATGCGGATTGTCGGAATTATAGCCACGGGGATGTCGGCGCACACAATCAGGGGCTGCATCACCCGAACCCCCCACTCCCCCCTGGTTTCTAGGATTCTAACTCCGAGTTGGAATTAGACTGGGTGGGGCCAATCACCCAGTGATGCAGTCCCGATTGCTGCAAAGACCAGCACAGTGATGGGCGGGTTTTGCTCGATTTCTGGCGCTGTGCTGGTCTTCGCCATCGGGGAGTTGATGTGGTGATGGTATACGAAATCTCAGCAGCCAGGATATTAAACTTAAAGGAGCTATTGTAACTGTCTGCCATAAGTTAAACATGTGCCATAAGTTAACCTGTAATAAATAATATGGTTCATCGAGGTCTGTTGTGCTGCCATCCCCTTCCCTCCCCAAACTCAGCAACCACCAATAACAACCCCCTCACTCATCTAAAATCAGTCTACCATTTTAGATCCAGGCTCTGAGCTGAAAGACGTCCTTCTTCTGTCACCGCCACTGCAAACTGAAGAAATAAGGTTATGTGCGGTTGATGTATTGCAATACATTTTGAACTTTTAATCATAACTGGGTCATTTATGAATATTCCCTCCTCAAATTTTCAAGATGGTCTTTTTGGGGCCCCACCTCATGAACAAGGTAGGTGACATTTTTCAACTCCAACCCAAAGGGTGATTTTGCAGTGTATCTGTGAAATCACCTTTCAGGTGGGATTTGAACATTTTCACCTACCAGGTTCATGAGATGGGATCGTAAGAAGACTATGTTGAAAATTTGGGGCTAAAATATTACAAAACAACAAAGTTAGGAAGGTTCATTGAAAATTTTAAATGCTCGCTCATACCTTTGGTAATTTTCAATATTTTGGCTCTAAATGTTCAACATTTTTTGACATCTGGAAACAGTTACATGTTGTTTCTCTTACCTGATGATGGCTGTCTGTGGTTGCTTATGCAGTCTTGTCCTTTTGCTGCAGGGGGGTTGGGAGTTAGGGTTGGAAACCCTATCTCCACATTTCCCTACTTTTGTGGGTTTAAGCTGTACCCTAACTGGTGCACTAATGCATTTTTTGCAATATATATATATATATATATATATATATATTGAGCAAAAACTCCATTTAATGAACAGTTAGGGGTTGTTCACAAAGACAAAGGGCCTGTGTTGCTGAGTTTCTTGACTCACCCAGCCATTTCATCGTATCGGGTGCATTGGGGTCATCAGCCCTAACTCTCACCCCATCACGTGGTAAATAAGCAGAGGTATAGGAGAATGGGGTGAGAGTTAGAACAATGACTCCAAGCGCCGGCGCCGGGTTGGGGTGGGCTGTGGGGTCCAAAGGGGCTTTCAACCCTAACACCGAATTTCCTTGCTTTTGTTGCTGTGGAACAACCCTAACTGATGCATTAAACTGAGTTTTTGCCTCTAATTTCCCTTCTTTTAAATGAGGATGATAAATAGTGAATGGAAGGCGGTGGCAGGAGCGCGGCGCCCTTTGATCCCCACGCTCCCACCACGTGATGTCCTGTTACATAGTAACAGGAACTGCAAAGCAAACGCAAGTGGCAAAGGTTACGCACATGGTAAAGCAAATGTAAATGGTAACGCAAAAGTTAATAGAAACACAAGCGTAAAGTGACACCGAAGCGAACAGTGATGTAAATGGACACACAAGCGTGTACAAAAACGCAACTGGTAATGCACACAGTGATGGCACCGGTACTGTAAATGCAAATGTTAAGTGTTACTGCAACAAGAATGCCAAATGTAACAGAAATAAAAACACGAACAGAATCGCGCACGTAAAAGCGAACCGTAACGTGCACAGGCATGGTACCACAATTGTAAATGCAAATGGTAAAGTTAACATGAACAATAACACCAAACACCAAAGGAAACAGAAACATAAACGCATACATAAACGAAAACCGTAATGCGCACGGTCATGTTACCGCAATTGTAAATGCAAATGGTAACGGTAACAGCAACAATAACACTAATGGAAACATAAATGCAAAAGGAAATGCAAGCACATATGGAAACGCAAACTTTAATGCACACGGGCACAGTAAAGCAATAGGAAATGCAAATGGTAACAGTAACAGCAACAAAGATGCAAAACGAAAGACAAACGCAAACGCAAAGGAAAGGGCTGCCGTAAACGCTAATGCCAATGCACACGGTGATGCAAACCGAAATGCAAACACAAACAGTAGTGGAAAAACAAATGGTAACAGTAATGCAAATGCAAGCGCAAATGAGAACGCAAAACGTAACGCACATGGTGATGTACACGGGAACGGTAACGCAAACGGGTATGTAAATGCAAGTGGAAACAGTAACTGTAACATTAATAGAAGCACATACCCTGTTTTTTCCCAACAGCTGCATAGAGAAACACAGTGTGTACAAAGAACGTATGCATAATAATGGGCCTCGGAGCCAAAAAATGAGGTGTTGGAATACTAAATTGCTTATATCTCAGTAACCGTGCGACATAGAAAAAAAAAAATTCTCATGATTCATGATTTTCCTGGCTACGTTTTTACTGAATGTGTAGCCATAGGCTATGCTTTGTCACGACTAAAATTCTGTATCTCGCACCGTTTTCGAGATACAAGCCCTGAAAGGCACAGCGTACGCCACCATGTTAATCTATGGGAAAAAATGACAACTTCGGAGTACCATAACTTGCCATCCGTGCAATATTTTATCACCAAACCACCAAAAGGCACATCTGTGAGATGTTGGCTGCCTTCCCTTCAAATTTGAGCCCAAAAGACCAAATCGTTCTTTTGCAGCAGAGTGGCAGAGAACTCCTGTCATTTTGGCCATAGTCTGGAAAAGAAGTGTCGCAATTTGCGAAAGCTTTCGCAAAATTTTAGAAGTGTCGCAAGTGACACTACTTTGCGACACTACTTTTTTCAGAAACTTGAAAAACATATTTCTGGGGTGTTTAACCCCAAAATAAAGACATGGCTAGCATCCTGAGGGTCCGACTAGGTGAACACAAAAATAATTGTGTTCCTAGAGGGTCCCAATTTTATATGCCAAGCATTTTTCTGACCAGTAACTAAAAAAAAAAATGGCAGATTTGCAACACTACTAGGGCCATTTGCGGCACTAAAAAGTGCATTTGTGAAAGTGTTGAACTTTTTGTTAACTTTTCCCATTGACTTACAATGGGAACTTGTTTTTTGAATAACTTTTGAACCGTTCAATATTTTTTCACGAAATCTTCAAAAGGCACATTGGAGACCCCAGCCGCACATTCTGTGAAGTTTTTGGACCAGTCATGCAAACTGTGTGACCTGTAGGTGAGATCAAAGAATTCGCAAAAAAGCATAATTGCGCTTTCGGTTGTCCCTTAATAACTCCACAGCCGTATATCCAACCGGTACAAAAGATCTACCATGCCCAACCATGCCTGACAAATTTCAGGCAAATCCATTGAACGGTGGCAAAGTTATTAAGGTGCAAAATTTCACCCTTTAACCTTAAAAGTGCTACTCAACCCTAACTATGTTAGCACTACCGTGCTACCACAATATATATACTATATATATATATATATATATATATATATATATATATATAGATATATAAATATATATATTAGACTCTGTTTAATGCATCAGTTAGGGTTGTTCTACATTGAAAAAAGTGAGGAAATTTGGGGTTAGGGTTGAAAGCCCCCCTTGGACCCACCAGCCCACCCCTAACTCGGCATCGGGTGCTGCGTAGTCAGCGGCCTAACTCTCACCCCATCACATGTGTAAAGCAGAGGTATAGGAGAATGGGAGTAGAGTTTGGACCATTGATCCCCACCGCACCCGATGCCGGTTGGGGGGTGGGCTGGGGGCTCAGCTAACCCCAAATTTCCTCGCTTTCACTGTAGAACAACCTAACTGATGAGTTAATTTATGTAATAAATATGACGACTGAGCACCTGGTAGTCTAGTGGCCTCACCACCATTCAAGCCCACCCAGCACCCCCACCCTTGGCCAGCAGGCAAACAGGCACTCTAAAATATTTCTGAGCACCTCTTTGCATTACCGCTCGTAATGCAGACAGTTGTGACTGGCCATGGAGGTGAGAGGAGGGCTGTGCCAGTCACTAGTCGGCCAAGGGTGGGGGTGCTAGGTGGGCTTGGATGAATGGGTGGGGGCCACTAGACTACCAGGTATATGATTAAATCACTATTTTATTCATTACACTGGGGAGGGGGCTGCTAGACTACCAGGGATATAAAGATTGAGGTTTATAACATTTTATAGCAACAATACAGCTCGGGGGGCCACTAGACTACCAGGTATCTAGAAAAACAGGGGATGGGGGCCACTAGACTACTAGGTCATTACTTCATAAATATATATTTTATTGGGGGGGGCCACTAGACTACCAGGGATGTAAATATTTTATTGGGGGGGCACTAAACTACCAGGGATCCTTATAACATTATTTTGGCCATTCAGATGGGGCACAATGAAGCCTTCTGAACAAAAAACAGCTGCATTTAACAGTCTAGGGCACCCCTGGGCTGAGAAAATAGCTTTCTAAATCTGGCCATCTTGTCCCTCGCTCACGATGCACGATCACGATCAAAGATTCTCACGATCAAAGAATTTGCAGGCTCGCAATCAAAGAAATTGCACGCTCATGATCAAAGCAGAAAAAATGGTGAAACATGATTTTTTGACCGATTTGAATCGAACCAACACCATGGTTCGATAGAATGGACCCTCCTGAGCAAAACCTATCCTCATTTGTGTCCCTAGCCCACCCTGAGCTGAGATATTTGTGTTTTTAGGTCTCAATGCAAGATCGCGATCAAAGATTCTCGTAATCAAAGAATTTGTCAGCTCGCGATCAAAGATCGTTAGCGAGCCACGAACGAAGAATTTAAAAGCTAAAAACTCTATTTATTTAGATCGGGGTCCCCTGAGTAAAACCCATTGAAGTTTTACTTCAGAAGTGACCCCTGAGCGGAGATATTTGTGTTTGTGCAATCGGAAAACTGAAAACAAGATGGCGGACCTCGCGGTTAAAGAATTTTTGAAATTCCTTGGGATCAAAGATTCTTGAACCCCGAGGCTGCAAATTCTTTGACCACCAGGTGGGACAAGATGTGCAGAACCCCGATTCTTTGATTGCAAGATATACATATAAATTTTCCCATTGACATATAATGGGAACTTAAAAGTGCCATAACTTTTGAATGCCTTAATATTTTTTCACCAAACAAAAAGCAGCATGTTCGGCCACCAAAGCTCTTTCAAATGAGCCATCTCACAGAGTGGCATGCCACACAATGGCTGTGCAGGACCACATTAAGAATGCCAAAAGGTGCCTCCAAAACTGGATAATCTTGCATTTTTCAGTGCTTTCGTACACGAAGACCAGCACTCCAACAGAAATGCAATTTGGAAAATTAAGAGATCTAGTGTGCCCCAACGTGTGTACAAAATTTCAGGCAAATCCTTTGAATGGGTCCAAAGTTATTAACATCCAAACTTTTGACTTTAGTATGTAACTGACCGCTCAACCCTAACTATAGTGGCACAACCTTGCCACTATAATATATATTACATATATATATATATATATATATATATATATATATATACATATATATACATACAAAGGTTAGGGGTGCTCAGCACTGCCTCAGCCCTGACCCCTGACCTTTGTATTGAGGGGTGCTTAGCACTGTCTCAGCCCCTGACCCCTGAACATTGTAGTGTTCAAGGATATGCACAAGTACATAAATATGTATATGTTTAATGTAGTCCTACATTTATGTATAGACAAAGCCTATTTTGTTATTGTAACCTGTAGTGTGCAATGTTGAAAATGTGCAATGGGACCTCATTATAAATGAGCCTTGGCTCAATCGAGTCTGTCCTTGTTCATATATGCATGAATAAAATATTTTACTATTTACTAATATACTGTATCTATATATATATATAGATATATATATATATCTATATATATCTATATATATCTATATATATATAGATATATATAGATATATATAGTTATTGTGTGACAAAAAGCATGATGCACTGTTTCTACATTATGCACAATTACGAATGCCTGTCAGACAGCTGCTGTCTGAGGTGGTGTGTAGTTGGCTGTGCCGGATGCCATTTTACCTGCCCTATGACATTGCTGCTGACTGGGCACAGGGGTGTGGGGAAGAGGGTCCTGAGCCCTGAGTTGGTGGGTCAGGAGGGGGGCTGTTGACCTTCCTTAGGGTAGTGGGGGGAACAACAGGACCAGCAAGATTCAACTATATATTTATGTCTATACCACACTGTTGGGTACTTGGGGGCATGTGTTGGTGGGGGAACCGCTAGGCCAACAGAATGGGAACATACTCTTTGTGTGTGTGTGTGTATGTGTGTTCTGTGTGCATATCTCTCTCCTTCTCGCTACATATGTATATATCTACTCTTTGCAAAAAAACTTTGTTAATGCACCAGTTGGGGTTAAAGTTAATGCTACAAAAGTAAAGAAATGTGGTGTTAGGGTTTCCAACCCTAACTCCCCACCAAGCATAAAAAGGGAAAAAAAGTTAGGGTTTTGGGTCTCCGTAGTCTTGGTGATTCAGTGGGTGGGTCTTCCTTGGGGTTGTCAGTCCTAATGTTCACCACTCCCACAGCCTGTAGCCTCCTATCCGATGCACAAGGTGCAGCTCCAAGCCAATGTCTCATGCTGATACAGTCTTCAAAGGTAGAGAAGTATGTCTCACCATGCATTGCTAATACATTGTGTTGTACCTGACCTTGTTTTCTTAGTGAACAGGGTGGGCATTAGGGCTGATAGCACCAAGAAGGACCATATCACTGGTTTACCAAGACTCCAGAGACCCAAAACTCTAATGTTTTTTCCTTTGCTGCTTGTGAGGGTGGGGTGGGGAGTTAGGGTTGGAAACCCTAACTTCGTAATTCTCTACTTTTTGTAGAAACATAAACTTTGATAGCAGATAAGGACCACTTGGCCTACCCAGTCTGCCCATTTCCCTACCTATTGGATAAGCTGCAGCTGCAGATCCTATTTAATCAACAGCCTATTTCCTCCTACCCCCCAGAATTGCCTTATGTCTGTCCCATGCATTCTTGAATTCCCCCACTGTCTTTGACCCCACAACCTCCTCAGGAAGGCCATTCCATGCATCCACCTCCCTCTCCATGAAAAAATACTTCTTCATGTTGCCTCTGAGCTGTCCCCCCATCTTCAAATTGTGCCCCCTTGTTCTTGCACATCTCTTTTTCTGAAAGATGCTATCCTCTTGGACTTTGTTGATTCCCTTGTGGTACTTGAAAGTTTCTATCTTGTCCCCCCCTCTCCCTCCTTTCCTCAAAGGTATACATATTAAGCTCCTTTAGTCTCTCTTTGTATGGCTTCTGGTGCAGACCCTGCACCATTTTAGTTGCTCTCCTCTGGAATGCCTCCATCCTGCCTATGTCCCTGCAGAGATGGGATCTCCAGAACTGCAATCAGTACTCTAGATGGGGTATCACCAACTGCCTGTACAGAGGGTAACAACTTCCTGTTTTCTACTGGTGATGCCTCTCCATATGCATCCCAGAATCCCCCAGCCCTCCTTACTGCCTTCTCACATTGCTTGCCTGCCTTTAGGTCATCTGATATGACTACCCCCAGGTCCCTTTCCATTTTTATGTTTGCTGGCACGCATGTGCAAGAAACATTTTGTCCCAGTTTAGGAGAGAAGCGGGGTTTTGGAGGTGTGGCACTGTGGGGGCCAATGGCCCCAGTGCCTTTTGAGGCTTGGCCTGCTTTCTCCAATGCGGTGGCACATTGCTGCTGACACTAGTTCAGCCAGCATGCCACCACCTTGAAATGAATCCTCCACTGCAATGAGGGAGCAACCCATCATGGTATGGCAGTACCTTGCTGTCCCTGACCCAGTTCATTTGCCGATGGGGGAGCCCACTCCCTGTCGGCATACTGTAACCCCCTCCACCATTTGTTGTGTTGTGGGAGCCCACCCCAGCATGCCAAATGTCCCTGTAAAAAAAAAAAAAAGTCCCACAATGTTTTGTTTTTTTAAACCTGTAAAACAGAAAACAGTCCCTTGTTGAGTTTGGTGGCCCCTCCCCCAACCTGCACCCACCCTCTGTGCACCCTGCCTCACCCACACCCCCCTCACCCCATACCACCTCTGTAGCTCAGCGCGATGATTTTCGGTGGACCGGGAACACGTCTGCACTCTTCAAAGCTGACTGCAAATCGAAGAAATGACGGTTAGCTGTATAATGGCATAAATGCTTTTTTTCCAACTTTGGTGCATATCTCAGGCATTTTGGCACAAAATTTTCAACATGGGGTTATTGGGACCCCTCCTCATGAATTCAGCCACTGTCATGGCGTTATTTGGTCCCAAAAGATGATTTTGCAGTCACTGCATTGAATCACCTTTCGGGACTGAGTGCAAGTGTTCATGAGGTGGGCACTCAAAAGACCTATGTTGCAAATTTGGTGAAAAAAATCCCAAAAATTACTGTTTTACGAGCGTGCATTGCATAGTTTCCACACTTGCTCATACCTTCACGAATTTGTAATATTTTCACTCCAGATTTTCAACATTGGCACTTTTCCACACCTCCTTATGAACAGTACAGCTGTCATTTTCACATCCTGACTGAAATGTGTTTTCGCACTTCTGGCACAGAATAGTGCAATAGCTGTGGGAAATCAGTGTTGGGGACACAATAAGAAAATCACAGTGACACCGTTCATGAGTAGAGGTCCTAAATGCCTATGTTGAAAATTTGGGTGACAAAAGTCCATAAAAATGACTGTGTTACAAGCATGCAATGCACAGTTTCCATGCATGCTCATAACTTCGCGAAATTTGTAATATTTCCACTCCAGAGTTTCAACATTGGCATTTTCCACACCTCCTTATGAACAGAACAGTTGTCATTTTTCATGCCCCTGCTGAAATGTGTTTTTGCACTTCCTGCGCAGAATAGCGAGATCACTGTGTGGGAAATCAGTGTTTGGGATACATTAAGAAAATCATAGTGACATTGTTCATGAGCAGAGGACCTAAAATGCCTATGCTGAAAATTTGGTGACAAAAGTCCATAAAATGACTGTGTTACAAGCATGTGTTGCACAGTTTCCACATATGCTCAGAAGTGCGCAAATTTATAATATTTTCACTCCAGATTTTCAACATTGGCATTTTGTCACACCTCCTTATGAACAGTACAGCTGTCATTTTTCATATTCTGCCCCAAATATACGTTTGCACATCTGGTGCACAATGGTGCGGTCGCTGTGGGAAATTAATGTTTTGGACAGATTGAGAAAATCATAGTTACAGTGTTCGTGAGCAAAAATAATTCCACTAAATGACTGCGGTACAAACATGTGTTGCACAGTTTCCACGTACGCTTGGAACTTCGAGCATTTTTAATATTTACACTACAGATTTTCAACATTGCCACCTCTTCAAACTTCCCTATGGATGGTACAGCTGTCATTCTTCACATCCTGCCTGATCTGTGTTTTCGCACATCTGGTGCAGAATTGCACGGTCACTGTGGGAACTCGAAGTTCGGGACACATTAACATAATCACACTGCCAGTGTTCATGAGAAGAGGTCCCAAATGCTTTCATGAGGCGGGGGTCACAAAAAGGCCATGTTGAAATTTTGTAGTGCAAATACCAACACACGCCCAGGGCATTAGGGTTTCTAACCATAACATCACACCCTGTACAGACTGACAGGCATCAGAGGTGTAACTTTGGATCACTGGCTGTAATGCTTATGCCATCCCACCCCCACCCTGAAGCCAGTGACAGGCATCAAGGTGTGCCTTGCACTCTTCAGTCCCAGACTTCACCCCATTCTCCTGTACTGCACCCATTTCAGTGTATGTCCTTATGAAATGGGGTGACTGTGAAGCTGAACACCCCAAGGCACACCTCAACACTTGTCAGTGTGTACAGGACAGGGTGAGGTGAAATGCCTTGAGCATTATGGGCAATGACCCACAGGCACACCCCAATGCCTGTCCATCTCTGCAGGGTAGAGGTGGGATTGGCATGAGTTCAATACTTCACCGCTACTCCTATTCTGCATCTATCTAACTCCTGCATGTCCAATGCTAATATCAGCAAGCAAACATTCGGCATTGACAAATACTTGTTGTTGTTAGTACCCTCCCCCCCACTGTGTACTCTTCCCTTGAGTTTTTGTTTCCCAGGTGCATTACTTTGCACTTCTTTGCATTGAATCTAAGCTGCCATACTTTTGACCCTTCCTCCAACCTTGCCAAGTCTCTTCTCATCCTTTCCACTCCCTTTGTGTATCAACCCTGTTGCAGATCTTTGTGTCGTCTGCAAAGAGGCATATGTTTCCTTCCAGTCCCTCCACAATGTAACCTATAAAGACATTAAAGAGGCCCGGTCCCAGTACTGAACCCTGCTGTACCACACTAGTAACCCCCCTTTCTTTGGAGTGGACTCCATTTACTATTACCCTCTGTGTCCTGTTGTCCAGTCAATTTTTTACCCAGGCTACCATCCTGGGACCCAGTCCCAGACTGGCTAACTTGTTTATTAATCTTTTGTGTGGGACTCTGTCAAATGCCTTGCTAAAGTCTAGGTAGGCCATGTCCACAGCCCCTTCCTGATCTACTACTTTGGTCACCCAGTCAAAGAAATCTATTAGATTCATTTGACGTGATCTTTCTGCTATGAATCCATGATTTGTCTGACATGACCTTCCCACTGTGAATCCATGTAGCTTTAACTCGAACTCTAATTGGTGCATTAACAATTTTTTGCAAATAATTTCCTTTCTTTCTGAGATAGTGGAATCATATCCTCATTCACACATGTCCCTTTGGTACCTGCTTGAAGACATGCAGATGCAGAGGGCAGGGTACTTACGTGCTCTGCAGTTCTGTGCAGCGACAGATGCTAAGAATTCATGGGGCTGTCAGGTAGGCTGCAGAAGTGCAGGGCTCTATGTTCTCTGTGCTTCTATGTGGCTGCAGATACAGACACACAGGGGAAAGAATCCATCTGTTAGCCATGCACAAGGCCCTCTGCTACCTCAGGTGCAGATGTGAAGGGTCTATGCCAAGAGAAGAGTTGTTTTCACTATATGCACAATCAAATTTCATAGTGAGAAACCAGTTTAACTTGTGAAACCAAACAATTATGATGCACAATCAAATTTCAAGTTAAGCAACCAATTTTTGCCATGAAATAAAAAATCATGGTGTGCAACCAAATTTCATGCTGAGAAACCAATTTTCTGCAGCGAAACAAAAAATCATGGCGTACAATCAAATTGCTTGTCATGCAATCAATTTAAGTCACGCAATGCAAAATTTTACTTGCAATGCCATTTTATGTTGATGTACCAATCTGAGCCCCAGAATGAAAAAATTATGACCTGCACTGAAAATATAATGTTGCAAAACCAATTATAGTCGTGCAATGGGTAATTATGATCCACAATCAAATTTCATATTGAGCAGTCAATTTCCATTTTCACAAGTACAAGTTATGATCTAGAACCAAAATGTATTTCCAACAGACTTTTTTTGAATCGCAATTAAAAAATAGTTTCACAAGTCAAATTTAGTCTTGTGTTTCTCACCATGGGGAAGCTAGAATTATAGACTGGAAACAAATTTCATGTCCAGCAACACAATTTGTCAAATGCAAGGATAAATTATGACCTGCAGTGAAATTTCATATGGAGTGTGCAATTTGTTTGCCACAAAATGTAAAATTACGATGCACAATCAAATTTCATGGTGAGAAACAAATTTAAGTCGAGAAATCAAAAATTCTGATGTGCAATTAAATTTCAAGTTGAGAAACCAATTTTTTTCATGAAACAAAAAATCAGGGTGCACAATCAAATTTCATGCCAAGAAAGCAATTTTCTGTTGCAAAACCAAAAACTCTGATGACAATTAAATTTCAAATCATGACACCAATTTTGTCACAAAATGAAAAGTTTTTTTGCACAATCAAATTTCATGTTGAGAAACCATTTTTCTGCTGCAAAAAGGAAAAATCGTGATGGGTATTCAAATTTAATGATGAGAAAAAAATGTTCTACTGCAAAACCAAAAATTCTGATGCACAACCAAATTTCAAATTGAGAAACCAGTTTTTGTTGTGAACCACAAAATCATGGTGCACAATCAAATGTCACGCTGAGAAATCAATTTTCTGTTGCAAAATAAAAAATTACATGGGACAATCAAAATGTGTTTCCACACGACATTCATGCAAGACCTCCAGTTTATCAAGACTAAGATAGAGGCCCTGGAAAACTCACAGCAGCAAACCAATGTTTGAATCATGGGGTTCCCACCAAGATTTGCTGGGAACATGGAGATACTTGCTGCAGTTACCCAGTTAATTTTTTCTGACCTCAGGCTGCTGCTGGAGGATTCCGGGATAACTGTCATTAAAGCATTTGCCATTTCCATGCGTACTAGGGCACGAGGTACCCCTAGTTCATGTCCGCTGATGGCAGGCGTGACTTTATCCAGCCTGGAGGCCTGCATTCCACTGCTACAGGCCACCAGACAAAGTGGGGACATGGTGTGAAAAGGTAGCAAAATAGCCCTATTTCCAGACATTTCCTCACAGACACAGATCAGAAAAAAAGCACTACAGATCACCAAAAAATCCCTGTTAGAGAAGGGCATTGCAGCTCAACTCTTATTTCCAGCGCAACTACAGATCTGTCATGCTAATAAAACTCACATTTTGTCAGACTCTGATGCAGCAGCTGCATTTGCCTCAAAGCTTCTCTATGTTCAGCACGTCTCCAAGGAGCAGGAGGGAGATGATGAACTAGAATTGGAGACTAACGACTGAGCTGATTTTGGCTTCCTTTTGGTACTAGGATGAGTTCCCCTATCTGGGAATTTTTCATGCAGCCCTCAAGATTTTTCAGTTTCCTAATGTTTAAGACATGTTGTTAACCTCTTAAAGAGTTTTAGTCATGTTGGTTTAACTCTAATCAATTTCTCTGTTATAATGACCTGCCCATCAGGAGATCAGTTCAATATATGAGTGAGGTGACACTCCACTCAATTTGTGAACTTTAGTTTGTGATAATACATTCTTATTAATAACCTGTCTCCCTACCAGCCATCTGGTATGGCTTCAGGGGGTAGGGGTGTAATGCAAAATAATTGAGCACAGAACATCTGATGCATAGCCTTAATGATTTCTTGATAGGGCCTTTTTCAGCCCTCCGATTATTATTTAGAATCCTACAGGGGGCAGAAACAATGGTAGATACCCTTTGAGATACACAGAAGGTGAGAGTGTACTCTCTTACATTGTTATCTAGCTGGAATGCAACTCCTTTGTAATTCCAGGCAGTTCATGGGTAGTGAATGGACAACAGTTTTGTGTAATATTTTCTGTGGAGCCTGTACATTTATCCTATGAAGTGCATGCCTTTCATACTGTGTGTAGGCTTATGCAAATATGTTTTTTGCTGTATTTTATAAAATCTTATAAATAAAAAGTTTAAAAAAATGTGTTTCCAACAGATTGTTTTTGCATAACAATTAAAAAATAGTTTCACAAGTCAAATTTAGTTTCATACCACCTTAATGGTGTGACACAGAAAAGCATGTCACAACTCAAAAAAACAGGAAAGATGTTAACATGGCCAGGAGAAATGCATAAAACATATTTATAATCATGACTGACTGGAACGAGTGTCAGAATCTGAACCAGCATGTTTTAATGAGATAGATTCATGTTCTTTTTTATTATGGCTATTGTAATAAAAGTCTGAGTTAATAGTTTGTTACTGAGGTGAGAAACAAGATGGTGGCTGTCACAAAATGAAAACATTTTTTTGGTGTCATGAGCACAACATCTCACGAAACTAAAAAGGGTTTTGCAGCACCAAATGTTTGGTGTCGTATCAGAATGCTATCCCAAATGTGCAGAACAAAAACTTTAAATTCTTATAACTCTGGAACTGTTTAATATTTTTTCATGAAACCTTTCAAAGGCTTTACCTTGCCACAGCACACTTCTACCCTGAATGTTTAAGGAAAAAAATCCATTCCATGCAGGCTGTAGGTGAGAGTAAACCCAAATCTCATGCTAAGAATAGGAATAAAAAATTGGATGGTTACAGGAAAATGACATATGCAGATCTCAGAAATCACACAAGCTGCTGTTATAAAACTTTCCACAGTTTTAGACCTTGCCACCTAGACACCACATGCAAAATTTCAGCTATTGTTTTCAAATGCTGCCAAAGCTATTAAGGGGCAAAATTGAGGGTTTAACACTGAACACCCTTCTCAACCCTAACTGTAGAAACAGAAACATAGAATTTGATGTCAGATATGGAATGCTTGGCCTATCCAGTCTGCCCAGTTCTCCCTGTCTACACTATTGCATCAGACTGTGCTCAATCTACAGCTTTTTCTCCCTCTCCCTTCCTTTCCATTGTGATTCCTTTGTGCTTATCCCATACATTCTTGAACCCCAGCACTGGTTTTGCCACCATCACCTCTGCTGGAAGGCCATTCTAGGAGTTCACCACTCTTTCTGTGAAGAAGTAATTCCTCACATTTCTCCTGAATCTACCCTCCTTCAGATTCATAGCATGTCCCCTTGTTCTTGAATATCTTTTCTTCTGAAAAATACTTCCCTGCTATACATTATTTATCCCAGTGAAGTATTTAAAGTTCTCTGTTATATCTCCCCTCTCCTTCCTCTGTTCCAGGGTATACATACTGAGGTCCTTTAGTCTCTCCTCATAGGGCTTTTGATGCAGACTATGCATCATTTTAGTTGCCTTCCTCTGGACTATCTCCACTCTGTCTTATGTCCTTCTGGAAATGTGGTGTCTAGAACTTGACAAAATACTCTAGGTGGGGTCTCACCAGTGATCGTACAGAGGCAAGACCACCTCCCTCTTTCTGCTGGTGATATCCCTCCCTATGAACCTGAGCATCCCTCTCACCCTCCTTACTGCCTTGTTACACTACCTGGCCACCTTTAGGTCATCCGTTATGATTACCCCCAGGTTTCTTTCCTGCTTTGTAGTTATCAGTACCACTCCATCCATTTTGTACTCTGCCTCTGGGTTTCTGTGCTCCAAGTGCATTATTTTGCACTTTTTTTGCATTTAAACCCAGCTGCCATACCTTTGACCACTCCTCTAGTTTTCTCAGATCTCTTCTCATGCTCCCATCCCACCCCTGGAGTGTCCATCCTATTGCAGATTTTGGTGTCATCTGCGAAGAGGCAGACCTTCCCTTGCAGCTCCTCTGCAATGTCATTTATAAAGACATTAAAGAGGACCAGCTCCAGCACTGAATCCTTAGGCACTCCGCTGGTCCCTTCCTTGAAGTGAACTCTGTTTACCACCATCCTCAGTTGCCTAGCCCCAAAGCAATTTCTTATCTAGTTTATCACCTTTTGGACCCACTCTTAAGCTTCACAGCTTGCTCCTAGTCTCCCATGTAGAACAGTGTCGAACGCCTTACTGAAACCTAGGTAGGCCACATCCACCTCGCCACCCTGATCTAGTTCCTTGGTCACCCAGTCAAAGAAATCCATCAAATTCATTTGACATGACCTCCCCTCTGGGAAACCATTCTGCCTCAGGTCTTGCAACCCACTGGATTTAAGATATTCCACAATCCTTTCTTTCAGCAGTGATTCCATTAACTTTCCCACCACCGATATCAGGCTGACTGGCCTATAATTGCCAGCCTCCTCACTGCTACTACTTTTGTATAGTTGGACTACATCTGCCCTCCTCCAGTCCTCTGGAACCACTCCTGTTTCCAGAGAGCTGTTAAATAGACCTGTCAGAGGTACAGACAGTATTTCCCTGAGCTCCCTCAATACCCTTTGATGTACCCCATTTGGCTCCATTGCTTTGTCCACCTTCAGATTAGCAGGACCCTTCAGGACTCTTGCCTTGAAAAAGGATTAGTGTCTACCTCTCTCCCTCTAAAGCTTTTGTTAAATTGCTGTGGCCCCCTTCCCTTCTCCTTCCTCTGTGAACACTGAACAAAAGTATTTGTTCAGGATGTCTGCCATTTCCTGGTCCCTCTCTACAGTCCCCTCCTTCCCTTTTTAACCTTACAGTCCCACCTCTGGTCCTCCTCTTTTCATTTAAATATCTAAAAATGTCCGCTTTTGTTACATCCTGGGCTATTCTCTCTTCAGTTTATGCCTTTGTACTCCTTACTGCTTTTCCTGCATCTGTCTGTTTCTTCCGATACATCTCTGTATCTTCCTCCCTCTGTGGTTATTTATACCGTCTGAATGCTACCCTTTAGTTTTTACCTTTTCATCCACCTCTTTTGAGAACCATAGCAGTTTCTTTTTCCTCTTGCTTTTGCTCACATGTTTGGCACAGAGGTCTGTTGCCTTTACTATGCTCCCCAAGGGCCTAGTTAGCTTTTTTTTATGGGGGGGGCAGAGACTGATAAAAGTCCGGGTTGTCCTGAGAAATACTAAACCAGTAGGCCGGGAGTCTGGGGACCACCTAGGCTCCTATAAGCTATCAGGTTTTATAGGCATTCTGGTGCATTTTGAGGGTCATTTTGAAACTTTTTGGCTGCTTTTAAAGCTTTCTTTGACTTGTTGCAAACAAAATATATCACTAACAAAATGACAATCTTTTAATTTTCCTTTTTAAAATTGCCTATACTCACTCTCCTGATTAAAATAAAGGAGCAGAAAAACTGCATATAGTACTTCTCTCTCCCATCTGTAAAATTCAACTATAAATGCTTAAATTCAGGTATATAAGCATGCATTTTTGAACCCCACTACAGCACAACATAATTCAATTTTAAATCTATAAAGACCCATTGTAAATGGTAAAAAAATCATGTGGTAACATGCTTCAGTGGGTTGCCACTGTACTGTAGTGACCGATGATTACTGACATATTTTAACAGTTTTTAAAACCATATCGTGATCTCAAAACAGCATACCATAGTAGTAACAACAAAGGCATATAGATGTTATTGTCTACTCCTGTCAGTAGAACTCAATCAGCTCAGAGATGACAGATATTATGCACATTACCTTATTTTTGCATTGCCATCTGAAGGGGGGGGAAGGGTAATACTTCAGTTTAATCACTGTACCAGCCTCCCACCTACTATTTCAACTGCCAGATCTGTATGAAAAGTTAAAGTCTTGCAGAAAAGTAATAAGAAAACAAGTGCTCTACTGTAATAGTAATACCATTTTGTGGCTATACATCAGGGTGCAATCTGTCTCTCTTATTCTGAACAAAAAATCTGTTTTTGTAATAGGACACTGTGATGTTTCCCCATAGAAAGTAGTGCAGTAGCTCTTAGAAGAGATGGCAGTAGCAGCAAAACTTTAGCATGTGGTATGTTTTGACATATTTACTACATTTTTTACTGACGTTATATTTTAAAGTGAAACTCCACACACCGTACACTTTATGTAGACATTTAACTTTTATACAGCGAGCTGCATCTGAGTTCATATAATACACACCTAAGAACCATCTTGTTTCTATTTTCTGGAGCATGTTGATGCCCACTCTGCAGGAAAGGCACTGTATAAAAATAAACTACACTTTCATGTAATAAATGAGATCACAAAGTGAATATCATAAATAGGTAACAGTCTGTTTTAAGTAAAAAAAAAATGAAACAGCCTTGTAGACTGCATACTGTCAGCTGAACAACTCTACCTGTGGGGGCCAGATAAGATGAAGTGACCAATCAGAATAGAGCTTATAGCCTGCCAAATCCACTTACATGAATTACCAGCAGCAAATAAATGGTCACTACCACAAACCCGCGAAGCAGGAGCCCTCCCAGCATCGCCACTACCTGCAGTGCATGTGAGTTGACAGTGTTGCTGCCGAGTTTTGCACACAATCTAAATAGCCCTGCAGAGTTGGCAGACAGTGCCATGAACCTGTCAGAATAGATTACCTGACTTTTAAGCAGCTAAGTATGGGACGGCTGTGTGCACAGCCACAAATGAACAGTGAAATGACCCGGGCCGTATTTTCTCTCCTCGAGATGGTGTGGTACAGAACAGGGGTCTGATCTTCCAACTTGCTCACTTTGCCACTCCATGATGGAAAATCTACTTCTCCCGCTTTTGTTTGCATCCGAGTCCAATGTGGTAATTGTGCAGCGGCTAATGCTAGCCATGTGGGAAACCGATTCTGCGGTACACCAAGTTCCAAATCATGAAATATGGGATATAAGGCATCCTGTACTGATGGGCAATTTTTGAAATACTCAGAGCTGAAAAAGTTCTGCTCTGAGCACTCTGAACATCTGGGGGGGGGGGCAGTCCCCCCCCCCAATAATCTACACCACTGATGCTCCCTTTTATCTTCAACAACTGTTCTTCCACCCCACCCAGGTCATTCACCCCTGCTAGGTTATCCCTGAGGCATTCACCCATCTTTTTAAAATCTGCCTCCCTGAAGTGCAGAACCCTTACCTTTGTGTGGTTTGATTTCACAGCTGTCATTATACTGAACAACACTGTTTGGTGATCACTAGTCCCAAAGTGGCCTCTGACCTTGACGTCTACAACACTGTCCCTGTTAATAAGTACCAGGTCCAGTATTGCCCCATCATGAGTGGGTTCAGTCACTAGCTGCTTGAGGAATGCCCCCTGCAGAGAGTTCAGAATGTCCCTGCTTCTAGCTGAAGCCCCTGATAGGAGGCTTCAATCCACATCTGGCAAGTTGAAGTCCCCCACCAGCAGCCCTCCCCTTTTTCTGACATCTTGCCAATAGCTTCCATCAGTACCTAATCTAAGTCCTATCTCTCTCTGCTGGTGGTCTGTAGATCACTCCAGTGTGAACAGGGGCAAGACAAGGCAATTTTATTTATAAGGCGCCCAATCCTGGAGGCTCTGGGTGCCGAACATAAACAAGGACATACAGCAGTAAATAAACCATAATAAAACCTCATTTAAAAATGTAACAAGATAAAAATTCAGTAAACTGAGGTTTCTAGAAGTCAATCTTCAGGGACTAGCAAAAGCTAGGGATTGTATCAGCAGCCAAAGGCCAGGCTTAAGAGGTGGGCCTTTAGCATCCCCCTTAAACACCTCAATTGAGGGAGCCTCCCAGACAGACAATAGGTGGAAGCAAGTTCCACAGGGTTGGCCCAGAGATGCTAAAAGCATGATCTCCCGAGGTCTTGAGCGGAACCCTGGGAATATCCAGGAGGCCCTTTGAGGAGGAGCGGAGGGTGCAAGCAGAGGACACCAGTGTTAGGAGCTCAGACAGATAACTAGGACCCAGCCTATATAGAGCCTTAAAGGTGAGATGACTCACCTTGAAAGGACCCTCCACCTGACTGGCAGCCAGTGCAGAGCACACAGAACTGGGGCTACATGACTGGACCTCGAAAGGCCCGTCAGTAACAGAGCCACTGCATTCTGCACTAGCTTCAGCCTGCAGGGTCCCTCCCATTACTCCAACGTACAGAGCATTACAGTAGTTGAGCCTAGAAGTCACAAAAGCATGTACTAGTGTTGGCAGGTCCTCAGGTGGAATGAGGGGCTTAATCCGGGCAATGTTCTGCAAGTGGTAAAAACCACTGCTGACTACAGCTAACACCTGATCTTCAAAGGTCAATCTGCAATCAAGGATCACACTCAGATTTGACACCCTCAGAGAAACCACCGATGGAGTAGATCCTAGAACAAGTCCAGAGTCAGTCCCCAATGGCAACCCATCACACCCATGACGAGGCTCGATCACCAGCACCTCAGTCTTAGCCGTGCTAAGTCTCAGCCAGCTGGAAGCCATCCAGTCATTGATTTTAGCCAGACAGCTGTAAAGCACGTCAACCACTCTCGATGTTCTGGGTGAAAAAGACAAATACAGTTGGGTATCATCTGCATAGCAGTGAAACTCCACACTGTATTGTCAGATGATCGCACCCAGGGGCAGCATGTACACTGCGAACAACATCGGCGACAAGATCAAACCCTGAGGTACTCCACAAGACAAAGGCATTTGGGAGGAGGAGAAATTCCCCATCACCACCCACTGCACTCTGTCCGAGAGATAGGACTCAAACTATTTGATGATGGTGCCAGCGAGTCCACAAAACTCACAGAGTGAATCAAGAAGCATGACATGATCCACAGTGTCAAAAGCTGAGGAGAGATCGAGAAGCACAAGAACTGACCTGTCTCCTCTATTTCTAGCCCAAAGCAGATCATTATGCACTCTCACTAGAGCAGTTTCAGTGCTGTGTCTGACCCAAAAACCCAAGTGGAATGGCTCATAGATATCTGAGGACACCAGGCAATCCTCAAGCTGATGTGCCACCAATTTCTCAACAACCTTGCTCAAAAATATCAGGATGGAGATTGGATGGTAATTCGCCAGGATGTCTGGGTCGAGGGATGATTTCTTTAGGATGGGCTTCACCAGTGCTTCTTTCAAAGCAACTGGGAAGACCCCCTCCACTATCAAGCACCTGGCAATCCTGGTGAACACTGGCCCAATGGCATCGGCAAATCCCATTAAGAAATGTGCTGGTACCGGGTCCAGTTCACAAAAGGTGTGCTTTGGCTCCAAGATCACCTTAGTCACTTCAGACACCTCCACTGGCCCAAACTCCTCCCAGGCAGACTGAGTGCCTTTGAAACTCTCAACTCGATCACTGTGAGGCACAAGACTCCCTGGTGGAATCTCCGACTGGATGGCTGACACTCTGGTGAAGAAAAGCAGAGCAAACTCTTCACATAAAGTAGTTGAAAAAGCTTTTTTCGGCTGGAGACAGGCAGAATGTAAAAGCTTGTCCACGGTCTGAAACAGCTGAGAAGGTCTGTTTCTCACTGCAGCAATTTCCCTGGACAGAAATGCTGCCTTCTTACAGGAAATTGCTCCCTGGTACACAACACAGTAAGAATGCAGGGCCAGCTTGTTGGCCTGCAGCCGGGTTTTCCACCAGCAATGCTCCAGCTTCCGACCCCTGATCTTCATCACCTTGAGATCCCCATCAAACCAAGGGGATCTCAAGTGAGAGGATCTGGATTGTATATGGACTGGTGCGATGGCATCTAGAGCTTCAGTAACCACCCTATTATAGGTGGCCACTGCCTTTTGCAGTGCCAATTGCACATGCTGCATTAACCCTAGTTAGGTCGGCTAACACCAATAGTCCCTCTGGGTCAACACCCTTTAAAGGGCAGTAGCTGACCATCTTCACAGGGGAAGGACTTTTGGGGGGGGGCCCCAAAACTGAACTATACGATGCAGTGGTCAGACCAAATGACCTGATCAGTCTTGAGGTTGTCTGTCTCAAGAACCAGCTGGAACACCAGATTGAGTGTGTGGCCATATTGATGGGTAGCAGCAGCAACCACTTGTGACAGGCCCAGTGATTGCATTAGCTGGAGGAGGTCATAACCAAAATGCAAGGATTCGTTGTTGACAGAGGCATTGAAGCCCCCAGGATTAAACACTTGGGGGACTCCAAAACTTGGTCAATGACGAGGTCTGCTGCCTCTTGCAGGAATTCCCCTCCTCCCCCAGAGGGGTGGTAAACAAGGAGAATCCTGTAACCTGCACCTGTGCCCCCATGATCCTTCCTCAGACAGTACACCATGGTATACCCAGTGGGGAGGGTCGCCTCAAAAACAGGGCCCACATCGTCACCCAGCCAGGTCTCCGTGATGAAAGCCAGATCGACAGAAGAAATCAAGTCCGCAAAAATAGCGGTCTTGTTCCTCATCAATCTGGCATTACAAAGCACTGCCCAAAGAGGATTAGAGGATGCAGCTGGTCCTCTAGCTACCAGCCCACTCAGTCTGGTGGGAACCCTGGGTGCAGAGACCAAACACATTGGACTTCTCCCTAGGCTCCATTTACACCCAGGGCATCTCCTGCACCTGACAACCTCAATGCTGTCCACCACCCTCTCCTCAGCTGCCCTCGGCACTCGACGAACCAAATGCCTTCTAGTAATACTGACCTCCCTGCAGTGCCTTGCTGAAATGCCAGAAACTGAGAGGTCAGCAAAATGGCGAAGGTTGTGGAGCTGAGAGGCAGCATAGATGATACAGGGAAGGCTATGGCACCAACACATCTCCAAGCTGGTGAGACCTGTCCCGAGAGAGTACTAAAAGATAGTACAAAAGTGCAATGACAAAAAGAAACACTCAGATTAACAATCACACACACACCATACTACACATATGACAATGACACAAATAAATCCAAACAACCACTTAATCAAGACAAACCCCCTAAAATTAAATACAACCCCAATCACACACCCACCTACAAGATCAAACAGCTAACCCCCCACAGAAAAGTCCACCCCCCACCAAAATCACTTTAAGATAAATAAAACACTAAAAAAAAATTAAAACCAGTGGGAGAAATCACAGATAAATAAATGTGCTGCAGAACAGTTCTAACTTTAAATCAAAATAGGAACAGTCACTCTAAAAGGTGTAGATGTTACAATCAGGTAACAACAGCACACTATTTGTGCCCGCTAAAAATACAATCACTCACACCCATACACACAACTAATACACGGAAACAGCTAGATAATCACCACAAGCCACATCACACACAAACACACACAACTTAACCAGCTAAAAATCCCACCTCCCCACACACACACAGCCCCTCAACCACCCCACACACAGCAGAACAGGAGACAAGAATCTTAGTTTCCTATTGCTGGAGAGCTATTATGCAGACCACTAATCAGTCAAACAAAGCCCTACAGGTCATGTCCAGTACAAGTGGAATGAGTAGGAATAGTCACCAAGAGAAAACCAGTTAAGTTCCAGGAACCAGAACTAAATGACCAGGGACACTCTCACTGACTCTGGTCACAGCTGGGCAGTTCATGAAGGAATACTAACACACCTGAGGGAAGCACAATTGAGGGGAGCCACCTTAAGTCACATCTGAGCCTCTCTCACTAGCTCTGAAGATAAGGGGCTCACACAAGTAAAAAAGAGGGTTTCACCAGTAACTTGAATGACAGACCAGTTCACTGGTTCTTTAGTGCAAGGCCAGTGCCTTTCTCACTGGCATGGCCAGCACAAAGCAATTCTTCACCTCTGCGGGGAGGGATGGCCCCTCTGATTGTTCAGAGGCAGCCTCCACGAAGATGGAAGATTAATGCCGCATTGAAGTAAAGACAAGCCAAACAATATCTCGATAAAACTGACTGACAAGATATAAAAAACACGGTCAATGAGGTGATACCTTCTCCATGCAGGTCTGCTCTTGTGATGACCCAGGAAGCAAAACATGGACGCTGCTGTTCCTAGCGTCCGTGTCCATCCGGAAACAATTCATCCAGAAGTTAGTTCCAATTCAAGAAAGTCGGCCCCTCCGCTGATGGTTGACGGGCACCTCCAAATCTGAAATCAGAGCACTAGTTTCTGGCATTGTAACTGCAGGGGAAGCTTCCGGGAAACAGTTCGTCCAGGAACAGGACCAGTTCAGAAAAAGTTCGCCCCTCCGCTGATGTTTGAAAGGCACCTCCAAATCCAAGGCAGAATACCTGTTCCAGTGTTTTGCCACAAGATGTGTTGTCTATCAATCGACTGGTGGATGGTCATTCTTGGGGAGCATCACAGGAATCATCAAATCACTGGGGCCCCTCAAGCTCGAAGGGTCCCCCCAGGTAAGCAAGATGATAGTAGCCTGCAATAGTTCTTTCCTAGAAAACAAAAGAACTGGCTCCTAAACTGCTTCACTGTCCCAGCCCTGCCTATACTATAAGACCTTACACCTAAAACTGAATGAATAACTCAGAGCAGTGTAGAAGGGCGGCAGCCCAAGCAAATAAAATGCTGGAGTGCATAGCCAGGGGGATAACCTCAAGGAGTAGAGAGGTGCTCCTTCCACTGTACAATAGCCTGGTTAGACCACACCTTGAATACTGTGTGCAGTTTTGGCATCCCTACTTAAAGAGGGACACTGCTTTACTGGAGAGGGTACAGAGGAGAGTGACCAGGATGGTACTTGGGCTAGGGGAAAAGCCCTATGAGGAGCAACTGGGGGAGCTCAACCTGTACTCATTGGAGGAGAGAAGAAACAAGGGAGATATGATAGAGGTCTTCAAGTATCTCAAGGGAATAAATAGGGTAAGTCTTGAGGGGGCCTTTCAGCTGAGGGAGTCAGGGGCCACCAAGGGACACTCAATGAAGCTGGATGGGGGGAGGCTGGGGGGACCAAGGAGGCACTACTTCACTGAGAGAGTGGTGGAGCCCTGGAATGCACTGCCCAGGGAGCTGGTGGCTGCTACTACTGTTAAGGAGTTCAAGAAGGGCTGGGATAGGTGTAGGGGCAGGGTGTATTCAGGATCCCCATTGGGAAATGGGGGACCTTGTAGTGAGGGAGGGGGGGCTACAAACGGTGCCCTGAGTAGGCACTGACCATCGAGCAGACTCAATAGCCCATAGGGCCTATTCTGCTGGCTTCATAGTATGTTAGTAAAACCTAGCTAAATCCAACTTTAAAAGATTCCTGGGTCATGAGACATGACCACAAGAAATGAACACACCGAATTAAGCTCTCCTTGTTTAGTTAAGTTAGTAGCATGGGAGAACATAGCATAGGGAGTAGTTGCTCTCTAGCTAGAGAGCTGGCAGACAGCAACCCAGTGTAGCTCCATTTCCCATCTCCAGGGTGAACCATAGTAACTTTGCCTCCCCCTGTAGTCCCTGTATCTCTGTGGCTTTTATGCCCTCCCTCACATAAAGAACCACACTTCCTCCTTTCCTTCCAATCATGGTTTTCAGTGCACCCTGACTCAGTAATGGCCACAATATCAGGTCAGCGTTTGCCATGATGGCCTCTAGGTCCAGAATCTTATTTCCTAGACTTCTAGAATTCATACACATGGCCCTCCAGACATGGCCTTCCAGATTTTGTTTCCATTCTGTTTGCTGCCCCCCCTTTTTTCCTTTTTGCTCTCCCTCCTTCTCACCTCTCTTTTCAATGCTCCCATCCCTTTCCTTCTTTATCTCTACCACTCTGCTCCTTTCATTAATTTGCACTCTGGGGGATTCCTCTCCTCTTGGGTTCTCCTTACTCTGTACTTTAGCCTGTGGGGGAGACAGTTTCTGACTCCCCAAATCCTTCTGCCACCCTCCCCCTTTGGCTAGTTTAAATGTTTATTGAAGTACCATTGAAACCGTCCATTGAGAACTGTAGTTCCCCTCCCAGATGGATGCAGGCCATCACCCCTGTACATAAATGAGTGATGACATAGTAGTGTGATATAGTAACTGTGTACATAAATGAGTGATGATGTAGTGGCATGATATAGTAACTGTGTACCTAAATGAGCGATGTCATAGTAGTGTGATATAATAACTGTACATAAATGAGTGATGACATAGTAGTGTGATATAGTAACTATGTACATAAATGAGTGATGACGTAGTAGTGTGATATAGTAACTGTGTACATAAATGAGTGATGACATAGTAGTGCGATATAGTAACTGTGCACCTAAATGAGTGATGACGTAGTGGTATGATATAGTAACTGTGTACCTAAATGAGTGATGACATAGTAGTATGATATAGTAACTGTGTACCTAAATGAGTGATGTCATAGTAGTGTGATATAGTAACTGTACATAAATGAGTGATGACGTAGTAATATGATATAGTAACTGTGCACATAAATGAGTGATGACATAGTAGAAACATAGAAACATAGACGATGACGGCACATAAGGACCGCAAGGCCCATCCAGTCTGCCCATTTTTTCTACCTTATGAATGTGCCATAGGCCTTTACTCTGTCAATGGTCTATCTATTCATACTCATCTGTATTGCTCCCTTATGCCTATCCCATGCCTTTTTGAAGCCCTGCACTGTATTCATATCCACCACTTCCTGAGGTTTGCCGTTCCATGCATCCACCACTCTTTCCATGAAAAAGAACTTCCTCACATTACCCCTTAATCAGCCTCCCTCTAATCTCATACTGTGTCCTCTTGTTCTGCTATTTTTCTTATATTGAAACGTGTTAGACTCTCTCACCTTGTTAATGCCCCTAAGATGTTTGAATGTTTTGATCATATCACCTCTCTCCCTCCTTTGCTCTAGGGTATACATATTGAGTTCCGTTAATCTGTCCTCTTATGTTTTTTGATGCAGTCTCTGCACCATTTTGGTTGCCCTTCTCTGGACTGCCTCCATTTTGTTAACGTCCTTGTGCAGGTGTGGCCTCAAGTACTGCATGCAGTACTCCAGATGGGGCCTAACCAGTGTCTTGTAAAGAGGGATTATTACCTCCCTCTTCCGACTTGTGGTACCCCTACTAATATACCCCAACATCCCTCTAGCCTTACCTACTGCTTTAGTGGTCTGCTTGGATGATTTCAGGTCATCTGTGATGATGATGCCCAAGTCTCTTTTTCCCTTGTGATTGCCAGCAACTCCCCTCCCAACCTATGGGTAGCTTCAGGGTTTTTCTTCCCTATGTGCATGATCTTGCACTTCTTTATGTTAAACCCCAGTTGCCACTCTTTCGACCATTTTGCCAGTTTTCCAGATCTCTTCTCATTCTGCCCACCCTATCTGGATCATCTACTCTGTTGCAGATCTTGGTGTCATCTGCAAACAGGCAAGCCTTACCCTTCAGTCCATCTGCAATGCCAATGATGAAGACATTGAAGAGGACTGGCCCCAGGACTGATCCCTGAGGTACCCACTTGTAACTTGCATCTCTTCTGACTGTATACCATTTATCACTACTCTCTGGTTTCTGCCCGCCACCCAGTTGACCAACCTCTGACCCACCCTGAGCCTACCCAGCTTATTAATCAATCTTCTACGTGGAACAGTATCGAAAGCTTTGCTGAAGTCAAGGCAGGCGACATCAACTGCACCCCCTTGGTCCACCGCACTGGTTACCCATTCAAAAAAATCTATGATATTAGTTTGACAGTACCTTCCTGTTGTAAACCCATGCTGTCTTGGATCCTGTGCTCCTATTGATTCCAGGTGTTGCACTATCCTTTCCTTAAGGAGTGTCTCCATAATCTTGCCCACTACTGAGGTAAGACTAACTGTTCTGTAGTTCCCTGCCTCCTCCCTGCTGCCACTCTTGTGGAGTGGGATCACATGAGCCCTTCTCCAGGCTTCTGGGACCTCTCATGTGCTCAGAGACTCACTAAACAGTTCTGCTAATGGCTATGCTAGTTCCACCCTTAGCTCCTTTAGTACTCTGGGATGTATGCCATCAGGTCCCATTGCCTTGCCCACTCTGAGCTTAGTGAGCTGTTGTAGGACCCTTTCTTTTGTGAAGGGACTGGGGCACACCTCTCACCCCACTGTGTCCATGGTGCTGAGCTGTGGGCCCTGCCCTACCTTTTCCTCAGTAAATACTGAGCAAAAGTAACTATTTAGGATAGATTCTTTTCCTTGGTCCTCCTCCACACACTCACCCTTATCCCTTTGATCTTAGCAATAATCCCCACTGGACTTTCTACTTTCACTAATGTATCTATAAAAAAGTCTTGTCCCCTTCTTTTACTGTTCATGCTAGTGTTTCCTTGGTTTGGGCCTTTGCATGCCTTACTGCCTTCCCTGCTTCCCTTAGGGAAGTTTGGTATGCCTCCCTATCTTCATCCCGCTGCATTCCCTTATATTTCCTGAAGGCCAACCTTTTGGGTCTGATCTTTTCTGCTACTGTTTTTGAAAACCAAAGTGGTTTTCTCCTTTTGCTCTTGCTTTTCTCCCTAACACAATGGGATGTTACTTCAAGTATTGCATCCTTAATGCTTGCCCACTTTACCTGTACCACCTCACCTGTATTTCATCTTGTCAGGGCTAGCTTAACTCTGTTGGCCATCTTATCAAAGTGAGCTCCTCTGATCTGCCATATTTTTGCCAGTGTGACATGGTAACTGTGTACCCAAATGAGTGATGACGTAGTAGTGTGATATAGTAACTGTGTACCTAAATGAGTGATGGCACAGTAATTATGTACATAAACCAAATTTATGTACACAGTTACTCAGATAAATAAGAGATATCCGGGGTGAGAATGAGGGGGTGACTGTGTGATGCAGCATTTATCGTGTGTAGTTGCCACTGACCTCAAGTAACCTCATAAGCAGGCAATGGCAACTGCACAGGATAAATGCTGTATCACACAGTCACACCCCACATATTTCATTTATGCAATAGGGGAAGACTTTGTGCGATGTGTTAGTTGGTTTTACTTGTGTTTTATTTTTTCTAATGTATCATACTTTGTGGGTTTTCTTAGTGAAAGAATATCTTTGCATATCTCATGCTCCTGGTTGCTAGGTCTGTTGCTAAGAACCGCGTGTCAGATGCTGCATCGAGTGAGTCGATGTCTCTTCTGATTGGTGCAGAAAGCAGCTTTTCAAAACTGAGCAGGAGAAAACGGCATTGGGTTTACCGAGAGTGCCTTCCTGCTTTAGCACAAGCAGTTTAGGAGCTTCGGTTAAATGAACAATGAAAATGAAAAAATGCACACTGAACTGTTTTCACCAACCGTACCCTTCAGTGAAGTCCAACTACACATACCAAGCAACTGTCCCCTTCAATGTGGTCCAGCTACATGTACCAAGCAAGAAACTGGATGCTGTCAGAATCGCCAAATTATTACACTCAGCCCTGTCTGCAACAAAAAGACAAACAGCACATCTGCCATCACTCAAAAGTCCAAGAATGGCCTCAGTTACTAAGCGAAACTGTCCAGTAACCGAGGGACATCCTTCTGTTCTCACTGTCACTGACACAAAAGGTGCTGGGGCATATATTTATTTATTTAGTTTTTCTTTACCAGGTAAGTGCACTAGGCTAAATCTGCCTGTTTTCAGGCACAACCCGGGAGAGTACATTACAGGTTACATACAGTAGTACAAAGAATGGCATACAGGTAATGTAGGGCAACAGTATAACAAAGACCCAAATACAAAAAAGAAATGCAAATAACTACATCCTAAAATAAACTGAGCATACAGTAATACAATGATAAAATATAGTGGCACAATTTGACATGCATTAACAGGGAAACTGAGAAGTAAACACCTTAAAAAATATCACTGTCTACCACTAAAACGATACATTCAGATGCACTATTATCAGAACGCGTGCAGTCTCAGTGGTGCAATCAGTGACTCAAGAATTCTTTATAAAAGCCAGTAAAAAGTGACACAAATGAGTCTGTAACAATTGTCTGTTCATTGGGCCAACAAATTTATTTTTGCCCACATTGAGAGAGGACAGATTACTGCCAAAAACATGTACTAAATAGGACAGTTTAATCTGAAGTGAGGAGAGCTGTATGAGCCAAAAGGACTTTGAATTGGCCAGGCTTTCCCCTCAGTCTGTCACTTGCTGTCAGCAAGAGTACCTCAAGCCACTATCCACTGGACTAAGTTGTGACCGTCCTCTATGGCTATAGAACAGATTTCGATATCACAATAAGATATGTGTGAACAAAAATTCTGCTCTATTCCCACCCTTGGTAGGGAAACCGTGTAGTACGTAGGGAATAGAAAGCCCAGTACCAAGGGTGAGCAGAGTGCTGGAGAAGGAAGAGGAGGCAGGTGAAGGATGATTGGTGTTTCACAATGCACTAAGCAGGGGACTGCTGTAGGAGGCTGGCCCTTAAGGGGAATGTGGGAGGAGCTATACCCCCACATCAAACCTTGGACTTTAGCCCTCCCATTCAATGTTTTGGTGAATAGCGTATGAGGTCAGTAGTGCTTGTGTAACGTAGTTTACTTTTGACTTTTCTCTATTCTCACCCTTGGTAGGGGAACCAGAGAGTGAGTAGGGAATAGAAAGACCAAAATAATTACCAATGAATGTTTAAGAGAGTATGATTACCTCCTCCAAGTCACAGAGAGTATGACCAGTAGCACGCAGGAGAGGAACCCCCCCCCCACATGAGGAAACCTCTGAGGACCTATGGCTACTGACCCACTCATCCTCTGGGCAAACTAAGAGGAGATGATCCTAGGTTCTAGCAACCATATTGTAATGCCCGAGGAAGGTGAACTGCTTGGTGAGATGACAGTCCATCTTCAAAGTCCATTGGATGATGCGTTCTGGAAGGACGATTCTGAGGGTGAAGAGGTAGGTCTGCTCTGAAGGAGCATCCAGATCCTGAAAGTAGAGTAGGTCCTGTTGAAAAAGGGTGAATGCAGTCCAGGTTTCCAGGTGATGATGGATAATATCCAATGGGATTACAGAGGCAAAGTAAGCAGAATGAGCGTGATTTGATAAAATTTGCTGCCAGACTTTGAATGGTGGGAAGTATGATGGGTTATGAAGTCATAAGGTAAACAATCTGACTTTTTAGAAGGTTTGACATTCAAGTTAGAGTCTGAAGTTTTGGAGTTAAGCAGTGAGTGATAAGTTGCAATGTACAGTAGGCATCCATAAAGAAGATGAAGAAGTCAGACAGAATTTTTAGGTACCTGGTAGGAGGGGGTGATGTGGAAGATTTTAGATCAATGAAGGAAGGTTGGTATATGCAGTAGAGATGGTAACTGAATGTATATGGAAATAATTGGCAGTTCAGTACAATGAATTCGAGAGTTGATTTGGATATTGATGCCATAATGATACTTGTATAGGCTCCTGCTGGTCTGCTGGTGGGAAAAGGTAGATATGGTTATTGCTGTGGCGTAACTGCCAGTGACATGAGATGAGGTGGCCATAACTGTTTTGCCTTATAGGTTGATCTACTGTCTGAATGCTGTGGGAGCCCTGGAAATGGGTCTTTAAAGGAGTCTATAGGCTGGTGTGGCAATGGGAAGTTGAGAGCGGTGTAGAATGCGAGGGGTGCCTAGCAGTTTAGTCGGATATAGGACTGTTGAGAGGAATGACTGGGATAGTGACACAGCCAGGTTGGTTGTGGATGTGTAGATTGAGGAACTGATGGAAGCCTGCTCTCAGTGGAAGTCTTCGCTGGAGGGAATATGGGAGGTGAAACATGAGGGATGAGCTAGAAGGACCTCTGGATGGGCTACTGACCTGATTGATGGTAATATGATGACAGAATACTGTAATGTATACATGTTCAGGAGCCTCAGTCTATCCTCATATGGTTTGCCTCCCATCCCTAAAATGGCTTTTGTGAATCTTCGTTGGACTCTTTCAACCCTTAAAATGTCTTCGCTGTAATATGGGGACCACACCTGGGCACAGTATTCAAGGTGCGGCCTTACTAAAGCTATGTAGAGGGGAAGTATCACCTCTCTAGTTCGACTAGCTATGTGTCCAAAAATACAATTAAGGATATGATTAGCTTTATTAATTTGGGTTCTGCAGTGTGATCTGAATTTTAGGTCAGTGCTGACAATTACTCTTAAGTCTTTCTCTTGATTTGTTACAAGTAAGGTAACATTCCCTAATTTGTAGTTATAGTATTTAGTATGTTCCCGTTATCCATAACAGCAATGATGATTACAGAGTAGGTGCATCAAGGAAAGAATTAGATCACTTTTCCATGTAAAAGATAAGAGTGGAGAAGGCTCCACTAAATCTTAGATCTTATGAGACATGGCAGATAGGGATGCCATACCGCTTGAATTGACAGGATGCGTAAGGAGCATCCTGTAGAGTCAGATGAGGAATGAGATGTTTCTATAGTCCAGTCTAATAGGATTCCAGAACTGGTCCTGGGGAGATGATTGGGAAGTACTAATAACTCTATGGTGACATAAGAGTTTATAAGGCATGTTGTTCAAGGGATGTTGCTAGAAGTTTTCCTCAGGTGACATGAACAAGTGCTCCATAGTGGTGGATGGGAATTGTTAGGAAGGCCAGGGTAGGAATATGAGATAGATGAACGGTAGGAGTAGTTGACCGGGCAGGAATTCTGGCCAGTAATAGGTGTAAATGCCCCAAAAGAGCCACAGCAAAGAAAGGAGCCCCAAGCCACCAGGACAGTGAGGAGGAGGTTGCTATCCTAGGATAGAGGGGAAAGTCTGGAGTGCATGTCCGCAGACTAGTGGAAGGAGTCCAAGAAGAAGACAACAGAGGCCAAGCACACTGACATCAGCAAGTGCAGCCAGGAACAGAACAGGGGTCAATGCCACAACAAACCTAATCAGAATACAGGAAAGCTGTTGCAGGCCACAAGAGGTGGATCCATGGAAGATTAAGAAGCAAATCCAGGTACTAAGTGCTACAGAGTTGAGGTACGAGAGTTCCATGTCTGAAGAAGATGGCAGACAGCAAGTGCAGAGAACAGAAGGTGCTGCAACAATGAAGCACGAGGTTTCCACCTCTGAAGGAGATGGTGAATTCACATGGCTGTCAGAAAGGAGTGACCAGCAGCAAGGAAGTCTAGGAGGCATCTGAACTGAATGCAGGTAGAGATGAAACAAACTGTCGGAGTCCAAATCCAGAGAGTGAGGAGGCCATGGCGGGGACCAATACGATGAGTTCATGGAAGTGCAGGACATAGATTGGTGAGGTAGGATGTGGAAGGCAAATGGGGTATAGTGGTCCTTTTCCTGAAGAGAAGCAGTGACTGGGTATCAGGTAGAGAATGCATAAGGATGAAACAGCATATTGCAGACATGGCTGCTATCCCAGGTAGTTGACGTAAGACGACCTTTACCCGAGGCCGCCAGGCAGAGGTAGGATGTTGAAGGCAAATAGGGTAAGGTTGTCCTGTTACTGAAGGGAAGCAGCAACCGGGTATCAGGTAGAGAATGCATAAGGATGAAACAGTAGATTGCAGACATGGCTCCCATCCCTGGTTGTTGGGGCATTTTAACCTTCACTTGATGCTGCCAGGCAGAGTTAGGGAAGCAGGATGTCAGGTTTGTAAGTACCATGTTCAAAGCCTCCATGGAGTTTGTGCCTCACCACCGCAATGCAGTTCATCTTCAGTCTGCTGCAGCATGGGATGATTCTAAGACTCATGTAGGCCTTAGCTGCCCCAATGACAATGTAATATATTGTCTTCTGCCACTGAACTAGTCTAACAATGTCATTTTTAAAACAGTTTAAATCTTTATATAGAAACATAGACAGTGTCGACAGCAAAAGACCATTGATCCATGCAGTCTGCCCAAAGTTACTGTACTCTGCTGTGTTACCTATGATGAAGATGAGATTTTTGCCCTCCTGCCCCATCCCCCTCACTCTCTGCCTTATTGCACCTGCCCAGAGTAACTAGTAATCCCTTTACTCTGTCCCAGCTGTGCCTGAACGTATAAATGGTTTTTGCACCCACTACATCTGCTGGTAGACTGTTCCACAGCTCAACCACTCTCTCAGTAAAGTAAAACTTTCTTGTATCCCTCCTGAACCTTTTTGAATCTAGGGCTTTGTTCTGCATTTTTTTCTATGTGCACATCTCCTGAGTTGTTGTATTCTGTCTCATGTCTCCAGTTCCCCTCCACCCCCTCGGTCACACCTGGAAATGAGTTTCAGCTCAGTATGCTTACTCCAGTCATCACATTTTTATATACATCAATAAATACATAAAACAAAGTAGACTTATGTCACATGTTATAATAATACCTAGGATTCTTTCTCCTTTTTTCCATGGACTTGGACTTGGCTGAGATTGCAGACATCATGTGAGACATAAACCCCTACCTATCATCAACAGTATAATACGTTCTGCCTGAAGCAGTCTCTGGAATCTTATTAATGTGGCACTGCAGTAAATGAAATCTGACACTAGTAATATTTTTGGTAATTAGTCTAAAGTACAATGATATCTACAGAGCTGCAGTCCTCTTAGGGAAAATAACAGGAATGATATCAGTCATGTTAACATTTCCCAACTGCCCCTTGTAGCTGTCAGATTAATAGAACAACTGACCTAACACAGACTTGGGCAAGCCGTATTATTATACAGTAAAAATTCTCATGGAAACTAGAGTTCTGTTACATGTGAAGTACAGAACGCTATAGGAATTCACAGTAAATGATCCCCTGTAGGAGCAGTTTATATATTAATATTGGTACTTAGCCAGGAAGGCCCTGATTTGTCGACACTGACAGTTTTAGTTATCTCAGAATAAAGTGCTTCTGTATTTGTCAGGTTATATTTTTATTGTATATTCCACATAAAGTCTGAGACATCTACTAGGTGTTTTCCCTTCAACCTCATGGATTTGTCTACAGCATGTTTAAATTTAGAACAGATGTAGGGACTTCCCGTAGGTTTATATCACATTTTGTTCCATGGGTGAAACTTCATCAGACGTGTTTCTTTTCTGCTATAAAATGCATACACCTTTAACCCACAAGAGATCTATAGCTCATAAATAGGATATTCTTTTCTTCTGCTTGTTTTGCCTTGATTGTTTTATATGCAAAGTGCTGGAATGCAAAGAAGAATAAAATAATGTACATAATTCACTACTTCAGCCCTGGAGATTCATATCTTTGTTACAGACAAACTAACTGTTTGCATACACTAAATAATGTAACCAGCAATGTTTTTCACACACATGATTTTTCGGCTTCTTTTTTCTTTTTCTTTTTTTTTTAAATATTTTTACTCTTTTTCGTCCGCATCCTGCCATCAGTTTTTTTTTCCTCTGCCCTGGTCATGGTGCCCCCATGACTTCCACCTCCTACTTAGCCCCTGCTCTCGCGGTTACCCCTGGCTTACCCCCCAGGGTGTGGGGTCATGGCACCATAACAGGCACCAGTACTGTAAGAACGGTAACTGGTTGGGAGAGCTTGGCCAGGAGGCTAATTGAAGCCTTGGGAAAGGGCTTCATAGAGATGGCAGGAGCGGCAGTTTTGTCCGCTATAGGCTGGGGTGGAGATGTGCAATGATGTCCAGCATCTGTCCTGCGCCAGAGAGTTTTGATCCTGCATTGGCTTAGGGCGACACGCTGGCCTCTGCCAGGTGACACTCCTGCACTGAGCACAAAGCCCAACTTCCCCCCCTGGAGAAGGAGAGCAGTTCTGGGGACGTTCAATCCTTCTTCCACGGCCGGCCCTCCGACAACCTGGATCTGTTCCTGAACCTGGGTCACCAGCGGCGCAAGCAGAAATCCAATTGCTGCGCCGGCAGGCCGACGATTTTTCGCTTTCTGAAATAATTATCAAGGTGTTGTAAATATTCAATATTTAAGCAGTGCTGTTATATGTTAAGTCATCTTAGACTAAAATATACAGTACCTGCCCCACCATTGTCTCCCAGCAAGGCCCTCTAGGTACATCTGCAGGGTCTACTTCTATTGGTGGGTATGTAGAATTCTCAGCTAAGGTTCCATTGTACAGGTTTCGTTCCCATATTGTCATATTATACTTCACAATCTTCTCTTCTTCCAGCTAAAAAAAATGTTGGTAGAGCATCAAAGCTAAATGACACTCACTAGATTTTACAAAAAACGTGAACAACTCTGACATTCAAATAGGCTTGCCTTGAGATTTATCTCATCCATGAGAGCAATAATGAATGTGTAAAGGTTTCCCAGAAAAAGAGCAAAGATACGCCCCAGCTGCCATCTTAGAGCAATTCGAGGATGGTAATTCTCCAGAGAGCTGATGACATCAAATAACATTGGGCAGAACATACCTAGCAAGGACATTACCATATTGACCTGAGAAGGAAAGAGCAAAGCATTAGTAATGAAAAAGGCCTTCTGTGTTTATAAACTGACTGGTGTCATTATGTGTGTTCGCTTAATGTGCAGTTGCTGTCACAGTGCTGTGCTTTTTAGTCCGGATAGTTATATTACTTGACTGAACGTGAAACCAAGGGGCAAGTTCAAGTCGATCCATTGGGACATATGCCTAAGCAAATGCTGTTGCCATTAAACATGGCCAATCTTTAAAGTAAATGTTATCTACTATGATGAATCAAGGATGCTAGCTGCCCATCTCTATTCTTAACTATTGCTGTGCTGACTGCTTTATCTGTTCAGAATTCCCATGTGTTCATTTTTTATACTCAGAAAATAACAAAGCTGTGGAACTGATTACCAGATGAGATGATAAATGCTGTCAGTGTACAATGTTTCAGGAGAAGTTTTGATAAATACCTAAAAGGAAAAGCTATTTTAGTTTATTGTTATAGCATGGAAGTAAACTGGTGGACTTCATGGTCTTATTTTATCTCATTACACCAACAGTGTACATCTATTGGCAAACTTGGGGATTCACAGGCCCAGAAGTAATTGCTATTTGAGCTTGCATTACATTGTCTGCTTTTGCAGTTTAGTTTAGGGTAATACATTGTTTTGTTTTAACATGATTTGTTTGTGTTGGGAGGGCTCTGCCCCTCCCCCCCCATACAGGAGTTGAATTACAGCCCCCAGATATAATCAAATTGCTCACTCATAGGGCATGAGCCCAAGTAGTAGTAGTAGTCACTTTCAGGCCTGCAATCCTCCAGTTATGCCTATACAGTATGTGTCTACGAATGCATAGCTGAGAACTAAAATTGTGCTGCTAACATGCTGCACACCAGCCAGTTTAACACAACCATATAAAAGCTGCAAAGTGGGAGAAGTTGTAGGTTCATACAAAGGTCCGTACGAAGGCCTTAAGGAGCAATAAAGCACAGGCCCAGTATTGCCTCCTAGTAGTAGGACAGACAACCTCCATTCAATTATATATTTATCCAATTTGAATTTAAATTCTCTCTTACTGCTACTAATTACTACTTCAGTAGGTAGGGAATTCCATGGGTTAACCACTCTCTGTGTGAAATAAAATGTCATTTTCAGGCTATTAAATCTTTGTCCAGTTATTTGGAGGGGGTGGCCCCTTGTGTTGTTATGACTTTGTTTAAAATTAAAATTCATTTCACTGAACAAGGCTGGGTTGTGAACTATATCAATCATTTGCAAGAGATCCCCTGAGTCTCCTTTCCAGTGCCATTAGTGCAAGCTCGTTCACTCTAGATTCATATGGGTCATTTTTTACGTCAGATATTAATTTAGCAGCCTTTCTCTACATCCTTTCCAGCTGGTGTATATCCCCTTTTTCATATGGACACCAGTACTGGGCTGCACAGTTGAGTTGTGGCATAACATATGCTATATGTACAGGGGAAGAATGATGCTTACATCCCTGGACATTATGGTATTTTTGATGGCCCATCAAATATTTTGTTCGTATTATATCTTAATATATATCTCATATCATATCTTGTTAGCCTTAGAGATAGTTTCACTACACTGTTTAGTGTGTTCAAGGTCTTTACTTATACTGATACCTAGCTCCCTTTCTTGGGTAGTGGTTGGTAATATCGTGCTACACAGTGAGAAGTACGAGAGTCATCATATTTACCATGCATAACCTTAGATTTCTCTAAATTAAATGTAGGAAAAATGGTAGTTGCTGTATTGGTATTTGTGCAAAAAAGATGAACAAAATGAGTGGTTTGATACCTTTTATTGGACCAACAAATAATTTTTAAAAATTGTTTAAGCTTTCAGACTACAGAGTCCTTCATCAGAAACATGGCAGTTATGGAATGATAGCACTTGAAAAGCTCAGACCAGAATTAGTAAAACCCTTCACATCTGGACATGGACATCTTATCTGATAAATAAGATTTAAGGCAAGGCATAGTTTGAAAAGATTTCTGATATACTTAAGTCAAAACCAGAAATCCTAAAAGAGATCCACATGAACTACCAGAAAACATTAAAGAGAGCCATGTCCCTCAAAGACAAGAAGCTACATACCCTCCAACAAGCTGCATATTACAACAGTAGGAGAGAAGATGACCATAATAACATAGAACAGCAAGATAATACAGCTGAAGATATCTCTGTTAATTTGTCCAACCACACACTGACCACTGCAGAATTATCTGTACTCTCCAAGGGACTTTCATTCTGCCCAACAAAGGAGCTTGACAAAATACAGTTCTGTGGTGAACTAGAAGAATACTTCTGTAGACTGAGACTAAGGGAATTCTTTCACAAGGAACATGATACCCTGGATCTCAACATTCCACTGGCAAAGCAAAAGAAGTCATCTGCTTTCACCCCCCAAGTGGATGCAATACCAAACTGGACACTTATATTCAGAGTTTTTGTCAGAGAGTCCGTTGCCAGATCTTTAGCAAACAAAACCAAATCCGCTATAACCTCCCCCCATTAGAAAGGAGAGCAATACAGTCACTGAAATCTAACCATAACATTGTTATAAAGAAAGCTGATAAAGGCTCTGCAGTTGTGATTTTAAACCGTGATGACTGTATTAATGAAGTCAACAGGAAATTACCAAATTGCACCTACTACAGTGAATTGGTTAATGATACGACTGTGCAGTACTCCAAAGAACTTTGAGACATCATCAGATAATTTCCTAAGCATGTCCAAGACAGAATAACTGATCTCATCCCTGACGAACCTAGGCCAGGTACATTTTACATGCTGCCCAAGATCCATAAATCTGGGAACCCAGGGACACCGATAGTATCTGGGCATGGCACCTTAACAGAGGGAATCTCTGGTTTTATAGAAAACATTTTAAAACCACTTGTCATGGAAAGGGACAGTTATATTCAGGACACCACACATTTCTTGCATAAACCATCTGTCTTTAGGGTTTACAACTTAATACCATCTTAGCCACGATGGATGTGAACTCTCTTTACACTAATATCCCACATAAGGATAGCATTTTTGCATGTGTTAAACACCTACAAGCAAAAGAACAGCAGCATAATATTGACCTTAAATTCATTGCAAGACTTATTAAATTTATTCTGACCCACAACTTTTGTTTTAATTGTAAACATTCTTCTACTTTCTCCAGTTCCACAATAGGGGCAGCAGAGAGAATCTCTTTAGAAATATCGCGAAATGTCTGGAAATATCTGACCATGTCTGTGACTACAACTATATGTTCAGACTAGGGGACCAGCAATGGACATCAGGATGGCTCCACAGTATGCTAATCTTTTCATGACAAATTTGGGGAGCATTTCCTAAAACCATGTACACAGAAACCACTTACTTATTTCTGATATATTAATGATTTATTTATAATTTGGACAAAAGGTACCTAAACACTCAATGAATTTCATCAGAAATGTAACTGAACTTACAGGAAACTGACAGACAGAGATACTTACACAACAACAGCAATCCCTCTAAGCACACAACATATAGAATAATATACAGGTGTGTGTGTGTAAATTTTACACACACAGGGTGTACAGGATGCCACATAAACCAGAGGCAGAGCCAGGGGTTTATAAACATCACACCTTGGGTGTGTGCAAAATGCTGGTTTTACACAAACACCCGTATATTATTTTATTTAATAGGCATTATTTTTTTTGTGCCACACTTGTGTTAGTGCAGCAGTTCTGCCAGAAACAGACACACACACACAGCCTGTCGCACACACACACACACACACACACACACAAACACTCCATCTCTCACTCACTCGCTCGCTCAGTTGTCAGTTGCAGTTAGTCAGGAATGAAGACGTAGAGCCCTGCTTGAGAGGTAAGTATGGCAGGATCAACTGGATACATTTTTGGCTCTTTGAAGGCAAGATCAACCAGATATATTGAAAATTGTGTAAAATTAATATGTTCCCACGGCCCGTCCCACTGAAACTCAGTTAGTTAGGAACAGAGCCGCCATGTTTAGCGTGATGATCATCCCGCCCCGTCAGAGAGTAGCAGCCAGTGAGCTACATAGATATTTTTTTAATGGCAGGCAGTGATTACAACCTCCCATGTTATAATTGAAAATATCAACATGGAAGGTTGTAACCGAGAATAAAACCACGGTTATCTGTGGATAAAAAATAATGACCATTAATTAAAAATCAATCATATACAGTCAAGCGCTTTACAGTCACAGAATCTGTTTAAGTGAAGAGGACAGAGATAAACACTTGGCCACACACTAAAATAACATTTATTGGGCAGGGAGACTCCTCTAGAGAAATTAACAGAGCTGTGGAACATGCCACACTTATGCCAAGAGAACAACTACAATATCAAGAAAAGGCCGCCACCAACCGGTTATCATTGGTTGCTACATACAGTCCTGATATGGCGCCCTTACGTAAAATCATCAGAGACCTTCAACCAATTTTCAGTGAGGATGGCACCTTGAAATGTACCTGTCAGGAACTACCTTTACTGTCTTTCAAACAGCCACCTAATTTATCTAACCTGATTGTCAGGAGCAAACTTATTCCTAACCAAAACAACAGAACTCTAGGTGGCTCCAAACCTTGCAATAGTCCTAAATGTAAGACATGAGCATATTTCCACCTCAGATTCTATCAGCATCCCCCAGAATAAATAATTCAAGATGCAGGGGAATTACTGTATATATGAACATCTAGGAACATTGTTTATTATATCCAATGCAATAAATGTCCACATACAGGTTATGTGTGGGAAACTGGACAACGTCTTTGAACCCAAATAAACTTACATAGACATGACATTAAAATGAAAAATACTGTAAAACCAGTGGGACAACATTTCTCTCAGTCTGATCACTTGATTTCTAACTTGTCTGTCCTTGTTCTTAAGGGGCACTTCAGGAAAGCACATTAGAGGCGAGCATATGAGGTCAAATTTATTTACCTTCTTAATGCATCCATTTGTGGTACAAATATGGATCTTGGTTTTATGACCTATTACACAATCTCAACTCCAACTGCTGTTTTCTTCTCAGCTTCATTCATACAGACATACTACTGTGCTGACCACACACACACACACACACTCTCTCTCTCTCTCTTTCTGTTTTGTTTTCAGAATTCTATTTTGTTAGAATTTGTAGGACTGGCCTGTGCTCTGGTTTCAGCCTATGCCTTAAATCTTATGTATCAGATTATTTGTTGGTCCAATAAAAGGTATCAAATCACCCATTGTGTTCATCTAAATTAAATGTAAATTTCCCATTTTTCAGCTAAGGCTGATATTAAGTTCAAATCATTTTGGATGCTACTTCTCTGCTCTGCGGTTGCTGCGGGTACACCTATTTTAGTATTATCAGCATATTTTGTTGCCCAGTTTGACAGGTTTACTGTAAGGTACAAAATGAAGATCTCAAAAATCACTGTCCCAAGCACCGATACCTGAGGTCCCATCCAAGAATGTAAGAATCCAAGAGCAGTAAAAACAAATGTAACTGCCAGCATGGGCAATCCGACTCCCCAGTTGTGCACACAGCACTGAGACGTCCTATTTATCTTTGTAATGTTATATAGAAACATAGAAACATAGATGATGATGGTAGAAAAAGACCAATGGTCCATTCAGTCTGCCAAAGGGTCTCTATAGAACTTTGTGACCTGGCGTAGTTTGGGGGTTGTACCCCTCCTCAATGGTTATCCTACTTCTTCCCCATCCTTTTCCCTACCAGTGATAACTATCCCCTTCATTCTATCTCATGCATGCTTAAAATCACCAACTGTTTCTGCTGCCATCACCTCAGCTGGCAGGCTGCATCATGGTTACACTACCCTTTCTATAAAGTAATACTTTCTCACATCCCTCCTGAACATTCCCCCGTCAGTTTCCTGTTGTGCCCCCGTGTTGTTGAGCTGTTGTTCCTGTTAAACAGTTCCCCGGAGTCCACCTTGTTTATTTAGGAATTTGAATGTCTCTATCATATCCCCCTCTCCCTTCTAGCCTCCAATGAATACGTAGTCAGTGCCCTAAGTCGTTCCTTGTAGGACTTTCCTTGCTGGCCCTGACTCATCTTCATTACTCTGTGCTGTACCGCCTCCAACCTCTCCTTGTCTTTTCTAAGGTGAGGGCTCCAAAACTGGATACAGTACTCTAGATGTGCTCTCACCAGGGATTTATAGCGGGGGAGTATCACCTCCTTCCTTCTACTGTCAATACCCCCCCCATACATCCCAGCATCATGTTAGCCTTACTGCAAGCCGTCACATTGGCTAGCCTGCTTAAAAAGCACCTTTCCCAACCAAAAAAAATTATTAAATAGGGAGTTACCTTACCTCTTGGGGAGCTCCTCACTGTTGTCTTTTCTTTTTTAAATAGTGGACCCAAAGGAAGGGAAGGGATCATAATTTGCCCTTGAGGGACTGCCTGTACAATCCCTCTCCACTTTCTGATTCTCCTATGCGTCCCTGCTCTCCGACCTACTATGACGTTTTTATAACAGAGCATGGGGATTCACTCCATTCAATTCAATGGAGCGTCTTTTTCAAAAGTAATTTCCTGAATGTGTATCAGGTTTTGGTACCTGTTGATGGCAGACTTCAACTAACAAGATCTCTGTTAGTTGAATTCTTCCATCAATAGGTACCAAAACATGATTTACAATCAGGAAATTCCATTTGATAAAGACGCACCATTGAAGTGAATGGAGCGTGTCCCATCGCTCTGACCTATAAAGACATCACAAAAGTCGGGGCATGGGGACGTATACAAGAATAAAGAAGTGGAGAGGGATCATGCGTGCAGCCCCTCGGGGGCAAATTATGATCCCTTCCCTTCCTTTGGGTCCACTGTTTAAAAAAAGAAAATACGGCCTGGAAGAGCTCCCCAAGAGGTAAGGGAGCTCCCTGTTAAATCATTTTTTAATTCCAAAACTAAGGGAAAAGGTGCTCCTTATGGGTGTCACTAATAATGACTCCAAGGTCCTATTCCTCTGCTGCAGTACTGAATTTTACTCCACCCATCCAGTATTCTGCCCTGGGATTCCTTTTCCCTAGGTGCATTACCTTGCACTTATTAACACTGAAATTCAACTGCCAGAGCCTTGATCATCTCTCTAGCCTCTGCAGGTCCTATTGTAGTTCTCTATTTGCTTCAGTGCTGTTTCTCCTTCTGCAGAGCTTTGTGTCATCTACAAAGAGACCTAACTTACGCCAGATCCCTTCTCTAAAGTCACTGATGAAAATGTTGAAAAGGACTGGCCCTACGACAGACCCCTGTGGTACCCCACTTGTAACCTCCCTGTCTTCTGGTTTAACACTGTTTACCAGTACCTGCTGCTGTTTCCCTTTTAGCCAAATTTCCACCCATTTGACTATATCCCTAGCCACCCCATGGTCCCTCACCTTCTTTAGCAGGCATCGGTGGGGCACAGAATTGAAAGCCTTGCTGAAGTCAAAATACAGCAGATCCATGGCATGGCCTTTATACAGTTCCTTTGTAACCCAATCAAAGAAAGACTACTAAGTTTGTCTGGCATGACTTCTCTGCCACAAAACCATGCTGTTTACTATCCTAGAGACCATTACCTTCCAGATAGTTCACAAGGCCTGCTTTGATAAGAGACTCCATTAGCTTTCTGACAACAGAGGTGAGACTGATGGGCATGTAGGTACCTGCTTGTTCCTTGTCCCCTCTTTATGAAGTGGAACCATGTCTGCCACCCTCCAATTCCCCAGGACAACCCCAATCCAATCCCCTGTGACAGCCCTTGATTATGTATTATAACATTGTCTTAGATTGGGAGGATGGATAGTTTAAATGGATATCAGCTTGGCGATCTGTATGTTAAATAGACTGGAGAAAGAGCAAGTATTGTATGGGGCAGATAATAGCACATACAGAACAAGGAAATGTAACCCACAGCAGAAAATTTACTGACCATCTATTTTTAATTAAGTTCTTCACTTTTGTGTTGTTCTGTACTGCTCTACTAGTTAGTGTAGACAGGCATGAATCATTTAAATGCCATATTGGTTCTAAAGTTTGAAAGTGATTTGACTGTTGGAAATAAATAAATGCTGTTGTTTTGTGCTGAACGTTTACTGCAAAGGGGATGCCTTGTGGCCCAACAGTAGCTCATTGTGCTCCTGTGCTGGGGACCAGAGTTTGGGAATGATCTCAGGAAGTCAACTGGGTGGCCTAGGGCTGGGAGACGGTGCTGCCATGCAACAGCACTGTCATCTCGGGGAGGCATGATGCAGAGTTCAGCCACATGGGCAGCACCTTGTGGCAGAGCAGGGAACTTTCCCTCACAATGTGTGCCATGCATGTGAGGATGGCGTTGAGTCTATGTGCTGCATCCTGGAAGGTGAGTGGATTAAACAGGAAAACTGGTATTGCCAGTTGCTGCAGGCCCCGCACCATTGACAGGGCACCAGAGACCATTTGGATGTCAGTCTGCAGAGTAGGGATGGCCCATCCATAGGAGAAAATCTGTGGGGGATGCAGGCATAGAGTTAAGTCCCTGGGAAGGTGGGTGACACGGGTGAGTGACCATGGCCAGAAGGGGAACAGACACCATAAAGGAGGGTAAAATCCTCTATGGACAAAAAAAACTTTAGTACAATGCCCCTGTAGTACAGTGTCCCAAATAAATCCAGACAGCATATGTGCTCATCTGAGTCTCAACAATTCTAATAATTATATGATGACTGGGTTCCCCTTTTTCCCATAGGGAAATGTGGTGTAATTTGCTGTAATAAAGGAGTATTTATTACGGCAAACACACGCACAGTGTCCCTCACTCTGCATTTGTGCCACCGTTGTTCTTTCTGTCCCACTGCTGGCTTTTATGGACTATACCACCACTCGGACTTGCACAGAAAATCTAGCATAATTAAAAAACACAAGTTAAGTCTGCTGAAGAAGACAGTGAAATAACCCCCCCCCACCAAAAAACCCAACTGAAGGGCACAAGGGACTGCGTGCTGAAACTGGACTGGCGGTCGCACAGCAATGGCTTTTTATTTTATATAATTGCTGTGGTGAAAAAGGAAAACTCAGCAATTATATAAAATAAAATATGGGGTGGTGTGTGTGTGAAAACTCAAAGTTTACACACACCCTCAGGATTAGATGCTTGCACAAACCCCTTGAGCTTTGTTCTCAGCATTTATGTTTCATCTAACCCCTCGAGTGTGTGTGTGTGTAAACGTCTTGTTACACACACCACCCCATACTTTGTTCTATATTTAATCAATGAAATAAACCACATGGAACAGTGAATTAATTTTTCAGCTTGCAGCAGGTTCATATTGCATCAGTTGAAAGTCAAAATGTGTGCCGGTACATACCTCATTTCTCTCCCACCATCCATAGTTCTCCAGGCCTTCCAGTGCGAACTTCTGAGACCTCCGTACCACAAAGTAGATAAGGTAACCACTTCCAGCAAGGCAGCAGAGCACCAGAAAATTAGCAAGAACACGCAGAAATCTTGTTAAATGAATATTTTCTTCTTTCCGACTCTCTTGCTCTTCTACAATGGCCTCCTTCAGGCAGATAAAAGAAGAATGTTAGATGGGGCTGGCAGGTAGTGTTGCCAACACTTCTGGATACATAAACTTGTCAGATGCCCATTTAGGTCTAATAGCGGTTTCATTTGCATAATAGACAAGTTTCTTCCAAATTAGCAAAAGAAAAACAAAAACAATGTACAGTACATTGCCAGAGTCCCAAGTGCATTTTCATAAAATACACAGTGGCTGTGAGAAATCAGATATACAGTATTGTGTGACCTTAACTTTTCAGATCCAGAAGCAAATGGTTTGATATCTTTTATTGGATCAACTTAGATGTTACAATGTTAGATGTTTTTGTAACATCTATGTTGGTCCAATAAAAGGTATCAAACCATTTGCTTCTGGATCTGTTCTTACAAGGACCAATACAGCAACTAAACTTAACTTTTCAGCTTTGTAATCCTGAAGATTTTAGCATTGTCTTAGAAACCATATTTCAGGTGGTGGTCCAGGACCCACTTACATGTCCATTGGGCAAGGGTTGATACCTTAGGTATCCTACCAGTTTGGTGCCATTCCTGCCTATGGTACCGAATTTATGGCTGTTACACTAGAGAGAACAGTTAAATTCTAAGTCTGTATGCATGCACAGTCAATCCACAGCCAGACCTTCTCGTTTCATTGAGGATGTGTGCAACAGATTAGGGCCAGCACTGGTGGTGACAGTCGGACAAGTGCCAGTTGCTGTCTCATTGCTGCAGTGGGAGGACACTGGCATGGGGATCAAGGATGGGGACCACTACACTGCCTGGGATGTGGGCTTTAGTTCTGGGAACAGCAATCAGGTGTGGGAGCCACTAGACTACCATGGATAGTCATGTAAGTGGTTGGAATAGCGATTGGGTGGGTTGGCCACTAGACTTTCTGGGATAGTCATGTAAGTGAGCAGAACAGCAACCAAGCATGGGGGGCACTAAACTACTGAGAATAGTTATTCAAGTGAGTGCAACAGCGATCAGGCCAGAGGCCACTAGACTATCAAGGATGTGGGTTTCAGTTATCAGACCACTGACCAAGTGTGGGGGCCACTAGACTACTAGGAACGTGGGTTTCAGTAATTGAAATACAGACTGGGTTAGAAGGGGTGCACCACCTTGTGCGTGGTTAACATACCAGGTCACAGACTGGCTTAAGGGGGGTGCACTACCTTGTGTGTGGTTAGCATACCATGTTTGTGGAGGCATTAGATAGAAAAGCACTAATAACTGGTTAATGCCTCCACAAACTTTTGAGAAGTCTAGAGCACCTCTATGCAGGTTGCAGCCAGGTGATTTACTCAAGTGCAGTGGTATTCTTTAATGCCACTCCGGGTGGCTGTTTGCTTTGATCTGCATGACACCACCAAGCAAACAGCTGATTAGCACCATGTCAGACTGCACCTCATCCTATCCCTTGGCAACATAAGTGACTGCACAACCTTCGTTTGCCCCCCTTTTTTTTCCCTGTTTTTGCCCTGCTGCCGGCCACTGTACATCTGCCTGGTCACATCGCCCCTGTGCTTCCAACTCCAGGTTCTGTCTGCTCTCTCCCAGCACCCCTGGCTTACCCCCCAAGGGGCAAGGACGAGGCACCTAGATGCCACATTACTAGTATTTATCTGGGGAGAGCTGGCCCTGGAGGCTAATCAAAGTCGGGGGCAGGCTTCACAAACACAGCCAGCAGTGAGGAATTTTCTTGTTTTTCAGGGGCAGGGATGGGCAATGACATCCAGCGTCCACCCTGCCCTCTTGATGCTGGTGACGGCAGTTGCGCAACCCCCAGCCTCCGTCAGGGGTCCATCGAGTGCTGGGCATGCTCCCCACCCTCTTCCAGGAGAAGGAGAGCAGTCTTCAGGATGCTCCATCCTACTCCCCCTGGCCGGCCCTCCAGCGACCCGGGTCGCCAGCATTGCAAGTGGAAATCCAATCGCTGCACCAATGGGCCGGCTTCGTTTGCCCCTTTTTTAAAACTCTGCTGTATTGAGATCCCACACTCTGACAAGTATCCGTCCCACCTCCCCATCACTTCTCATGCTCCATTTAAAGAATCCCATCCTCTACCAAGTATCCTTCCCACCTCCCCATTTGCTTCTGGTGCCCCATTTACAAAGATACCACCCTATGCTAAGTATCTTTCCCATCTCCCCATCACTTCCCATTCCCCGTAAAGAGGAACCCAACACTAGAGTGCCCAATCCACAGTGTCAGTACCTGAAATAAAAAAAACCCTCCCCCAATGTCCTTTTTTTCAATTTTTTCACCCTGTAAAAAAGAAAATGGTCCACTGATGTCTGTTGTGACTGCCCCCCACCACCGTTATTCTTGCCCATCTAACCCCCCAGTCAGCACCAACTGCACCACATACCCCTCACTTATTTACTGGGGGTCCAATGTTATAATTCTCTCAGGACAGGAGACACATCTTCACTCTTTAACTCTGGGCTGAGAACTAAAGAAATCAGGTAAGCTGTGGTCAATGTATTTCAGTTAGTTTGGAACTTGTACTCATAACTTGGTAATTTTGTTTAAAATGTGCCCTCCAAATATTCAACATAGCCTCTTTGGGACCTCACCTCCTGAACAAGGTAAGTAAAATTTTACAAATATGGCCAGAAAGGTGATATTGCATTTGCTCTGAGAAGTCATATTTCAGGTGGGATCTGAAAATGTTCACCTACTGAGTTCATGACATGGGGTCTCAAGAAGACTATGTTGAAAATTTGGGGCTCAATTCACAAAGATCGGGTAGGGTACTGGCAGCAAAGTCCCGCAACTTTCGGCAACTATGGCCATGTACCAAACAGATGGTGCATCTGCAAGGTTTGTTGCATGCTGTGGGGCGGTCAGCAACTGCAGCATCCATGGACAGTGACCAGCATGCCAGTACACCAAGCACAAAACACATCCCCATCCTGCTGGTCTAGCGGACCCCCCCCCCAATCCCTGATCTGCCCATAGGTAAATGAATGTCACTGTCCCTGATGTTTTAGAAGACCCTCCTCCACATCCCCAATTTCCATAGTTAAACAAACTCTAGCCAGAGCCAAAACAGCTGTGGTGAGCTACCAAATGACCCAAGTAACATGCGTGCATAGAAAATTTTGAATGACCGGGTGTAACTTGCACATTTTTTAGAATTGTTTCTCCAAATTTTCAATATGGCCTTTTTGGGACCCCACCTCATGAAGAGTGCCACTGTCATTTCGTTCACTTGTCCCAAAAGGTGATTTTGCAGCGTGACCAAGCCATTCTGTGCCACAGGTACAAAAACACATTTTGGGCAGGATGTGAAAAAATGACAGCTGCACTGTTAATAAGGAGATGTGCAAAAATGGCAATGTTGAAAATCTGGAGTGAAAATATTAAAAATTGGTGAAGTTAGGAGCGTGCATAGAAACTGCGCAACACATGCTCATAATGCAGTCATTGTTTGGAATTTTTTCACCAAATTTGCAACATGGGCTTTTTGGGACCCCACCTCATGAACAGCAGCACTGTCATTTCGTTAATCAGTCCCAAAAGGTGATTCTGTGCAGCGACCATGAAATCACCTTTCAGGACCGAGTAATGAAATGACACTGACAGTGTTCATGAGGTGGGGTCCCAAGAACCCCATGTTGAAAATTTGGGGCCAAAATTCCTAAAAAATGGCTGATATATCAACATAAGTTGAAAACCCCATTGGCTGCCATTATACCACACTTACCTTTGATTCTTCAGTTTGTGGTTCGGCTTTGAAGAGTGCAGACATGTCCCAGTCCAGAGAAGATGATAGTGCCGACCTCCAGAGCAAAAGTATGGGGTAAGGGGTGCAGTGAGGTGGGCGCTCAGTAGGAGGCTGGGGATGGGGGCTGGGAATGACAAGGGACCATTTTCTTTTTACATGTAAAAAAACCTCAGGGATAGTTTCTTTTATTTGCAGGAAACAAAAGAAAAAAGATAAATGGGCACACTGGGGTGGGCTCCCAGTGTGCCACATGAGTTGGGGGGATGACATGATACTGACAGAGGGATTGGGCAGCCCAATATCAGCGAGAAAAAAAGGAAAAAAGCATAAATTTGGGCACACTGGGGTGGGTTCCCAGTGTGCCACATGAGTTGGGGGGTACATGATGTCGACATGGGGATTGGGCACCCCGATGTCAGTACGGGGATGGGGAATGGAGGGAGCGGGGAGGACAGCAGCAGTGGAAGGGATAGGGAGGGTTTTATTTGCTGCCGGTACTGGGAGGGAATTGAGGGAGTGGGGAGGACAGGAGCAGTGGGAGGCTGTGGGAGGAGTGCCATCTGCAGGATGGTTGCAGTGATGCAACTGCACATGTGTGGCATTTGAGCATGCATAGTTGTGGTGAGTGGCATTCTGCCACTCACAAGATGGCGGTGCCAGAAGAACTGCACATGCATGCGAGGTGTGCATGCGCAGTTCTCGTCCCAAAATAAGGCAGCAACAGCCAAAATAGTGCAGCTGTTACTCCGTAGTGGCCAGTCATGGCGGAGTGTTACAAGCTCCATTGGACTTTTGGAAGGATACTTCCAAAAGTCCAATGGAAGGTGCCACGATCAGACATTTTAAGGCTATGATTGCGAAATGGCTATAGGCTCTGCCCACAGCTGTAATAAATGTCACTTTTTCTGGTGGTCTAGTGGACCACCTTTGCTATTCCTGATATGCTCATATTTAAATAAATAACACTGTCCATGGTGATCTAGCGGCCCCCACCTGCAGGCATTGCCCCGCCATCCCACTCCCCCATCTCATCCCTGAGCCGACTGGCACCTCCTGCTGCTCCCCACCATAGCCAGCTACTGACTGATCTGCTGATGAATGCTTACTGTATGCAGTATGCACTCACTGACAGTTCAGTCAGCAGCCAGCCATGGTAGAGCATGGAGGGCTGTACTGGTCGCCAGCTTGAGGATGGGAGGGGGGAGCAGGATGTTGGGGCACTGCCTGCCGGGGGGAGGGATCCAATAGTCCACCACAGACAGTGTTATTTATTTAAATACAGGCAGATCGGGTATGGGGAGGGGGGTCCACTAGACCACCAGGGACAGTGATGTGTATTTCAATACAGGCAGATCGAGGATAGGGAAGGAGCCATGGCACATTTTCCCTCCAACCCAGGGAGGGCTGTGGGTTGGCGCAAGGTCTCTAACCCTCCCAGAGGACACAATTCTAAGTACCCTTAGACCAGCCCTGGCCAGTCTGACGGTACATAGAATTTCACCCTCTGGAAGGGTTTAGTGAATCCTGATTTAGGGGATATGGCAGCTTGTGTCTGCTGCAAACCCCCTAGCATTATGCTGCAGCCCATTTTGTGGTGCAAGGCTGGCGCAAGCCTCCTTTGGTGCAGTCAGCCTGTGTTTCATGCAGGTTGCTTTTGTGAATTGCTCCCAGTGCATTTTTCTCAGCAGGCCACACCTTGTCCCACTCTTTGTGGTGCAAGCCCCTTGTGCCATTCAGGGGAGCTTTGGGAATCAGGCTCTTTGGGGTCAAAACATTAAAAAAAACAAGACAGTTATGAAGGTACATTGAAATTTTTCAACACATGCTCATAACTTTGATTTTTTTTTAACATTATGATCCCAAATTTTCAGCATAGACATTTTTTTCATGTCACCTCATGAATGTGACAGGTGTCATTCTTTTTTTTTTTTTTTTTTTTTGAAATTCAAAATTTTTATTGTTTTAGCACAACAACAGACATGTAATACAGATGCCAAGGCAGATCCAAGACAAAACCTTAACAATATTCAGAGACATGACCAGATCATGTAGCAAGTTACCCAAACCCATCCTACCCACCCCTGGAAGGTGCCACCTCGAATTCCAGGTTAACCCTGAAGAGAAACTATCTATTGCCATGGATCAGTATGCAATAGGATACAGTTAACCACATAAAAACAAACCATAATGATCCCGTCAGAGGAATCCAAGTAGAGAGTTCAATGAAGGTATAAGCGTATAACTTGCCCCATTTTATGAAAAGTAGGCATAGCGTTTCTGGAACTAGCTATTAGTCTTTCCATCTTAAAACAAGGAGATTTCTCAAGCCAATCACTATAGGAGATGGCCACTTGGTCTAGCCAATGTCAAGGACTAGCCTTTGACTGCCATTGAAATTATGGCCATGTGGAATTTCCTCGCTCTTAACACTCAATGCTCGAAAATAAGACCAATTACACAAATTTCAGCTGTGAATAGTTCCTCCAGACCCAAGATCGATCCAAACTATTACGTAATTGCATGCCATAATAGGGCAACTTTAACGCAGGACCAAAATATGTGCAGTAGGTTCCCTACTCCCATACCACACCTTGTACAGTTATCAGATTTTAATCTGTCAAATTTAGCTAACTTTGCTGGTGTGTAATACATATTATTTAAAATGTAAAACTGTATAAGCCTGTTCCTATCCAGAGTAAGATATTTATACATATCTGCTAAACCTGACTCCAAGATTTAAGAGAGTCATGTACGAGAGGAGCCCATACATTGGAACCTGCTAATGAGTCGGGGAATTTTGTAAGCAAGAGATAATTACATAGCCAAGCTATGCTGTGGGGTTTTGTAACACAGATCCTGATTTGTTCCAGGAAAGGCCCAGTTTGAGAGGGTATTCTCACCAACCCGAAAGTCTTGCCTACAAAGTGTCTCAATTGGTAAATCTTGAAAATGTTTTTGGGAGAAATATTCAGATTTGCTAAAAGATCATAAGAGGAGCCAAGGGAACCCTGAGAGTAGAGATCCTCCACCGAGCAATCCTGAATTTGTGGGAGCCAGTTTAAGGACAGCATGTGTCCCCCAATTTTAATGTTAGGGTTGAGGGCGAGGGGCTGAGCCATATCCTTAGTGTACGGGATTTTAAAGAAATTCCAGCACTGAGAGAGAATTTTAATGGAAAGCCCTATGACTGAGTTGCGAATATCCTCCGGTAGGGAGGAATAACTGTAGAAAAAAATATGGTGAGGATGTATATTGTATTTCCCCAATAGTTTAAGCTCTAGCTCCAACCAAATGGGTGTATGGTATTCATTCAGAGGACAAATCCACCGACCAAGCTTAGCTAAGTGACTGGCCCAATAGTAAAACCCAAAATTAGGCAAACGAAGACCTCCTTTATCTTTAGGCAAGCTGAGCTTGAGGAAAGCTCTTCTAGGTTGTTTACCGCCCCAAATAAACTTGGACACTATTGAATGTATTTTTTGAAAGTAAGATCTAGGAAGCCAAATGTTGAGAAGGTTCAGGGGGTAGAAGATTCGTGGAAGTACGTTCATTTTGATGATACTGACACGCCCCCTTATAGTAAGGGGAAGGTTGTCCCACCTATTAAGATCTTTTTGGATTCTGTCCAACAGGTCGTCCAGATTAAGCTTTTTAACCGTCTCCTCATCCCGGGCCAAATATATGCCCAGATATTTAAGGGAGTTCAAGCCCATTTCATACCAAATTGAGATACGTTTGCCTGGAGCAAGAGCGACTAAGTGGAAATATCACCGATTTGGATAAGTTCAACCTGTAGTTAGATATGCTTTACCAAATTGGTTAACAATTTGCAATACCTCCGTAATGAAGACTCAGGATTTGAGAGATGTAAAAGGATGTCATCTGCAAAAACGGATAGGGTCAATGTCTGTTGAGCAATGACACATCCTGAAATCTTGGGTGAGGTTTTAATATGAAGTAAAAGGGGCTCCAGATATAAATTAAATAGGTAAGAGGACAAGGGGCATCCCTGACGAGTACCAGAATACAGGAGGAAGCGAGACGAAAAAACACCATTACAATAAACCCTAGCAGAAGACGAGCTGTACACCGCCTTTATCCAATGAATAAAACTCTCTGGGAAACCCATTTTACCAAGAGTAGTCCACAGGAACTCCCAGCTAACCCGATCAAAGGCCTTCTCTGCGTCCAAGGCAACTAAAGCCATAGGGGACTGGGACTCCTGAGCATTTCGAAAAATATGGGTAAGTGTGCACATATGATCCATGGCTGACCTCCCCTGGACAAATCCCACTTGTTCGTGACTCAGCAAGGCTTGCCAGACCTGTTTGATTCTCAGAGAAAGAATTTTAGTTAAAATTTTAATATTGTAGTTGAGTAATGAAATTGGCCTATAGCTAGCTGGGTCCAACTTGGGCTTGTCTGATTTTGGAATTAAAATTATTGTGGCCTCCAGCAATGAGGGATCTAATGAATCAGAAGAGAGAATATAGTTAAACAATTTAAGAAGGGCAGGGGATATCTCTTTGCAGAAGGCTTTGTAGAAATTTGGAGGAAGGCCATCAGGTCCAAGGGATTTGTCCAAGGGTAAATCTTTAATGACTTCTTCAACCTCACTTAAAGTGATAGGAGAGGATAGTAGTTCGCAATGGTGTGCTTGCAGTCTCGGGAGAGACACACCCTCCAAAAAAGTTTCCGCATCTGAACGAGATGGTGAAGAAGCCCCATTACCATACAAATTTTTATAAAAGTCTTCAAAAATTTTGGCTATGTCCCGTGGGGCGGTTTTAATTGAGCCATCAGACGCCTTTAAGGCAGGAATCAATCTGGAGTTTTCCACCTCCCTTAATCTAAGGGCAAGTAGCCTCCCGGGTTTCTCCCCCTAATCTAGGTAACGCGTTTTAGTTTTTAAAATAGCATATTCTGTTTTTTCCTTAATCAGGTCTTCATACTCATTTCTGAGTCTACATAGATTCTCCAAGTCTATTTGAGAGTTAGAGAGCGAGAGGGCACCTTCGGCATTTTTGATCTGATTGGACAGAGAGATAATTTTCGCTTCCCTCAGCCTCTTCCTCCTAGAATCTACTTTTATAAATTCGCCTCTAAGAAAACATTTTAGTGAGCACCAGATTAAGTCTTCTTTGGGAACTGAACCCTGATTGATTTCAAGAAAGGATGAGATCAAAGACTTGAAATGAGAAATAGTATGCTCATCCTTCAGAAGCTGTGTATTGAGCTTCCAAGAGGTGTCCCTTTGGCCCGGAGGGCTGGGGGACAGCTTAATCCATGCCATTGAGTGATCTGAAATAACAATCGGTTCTATGCCAGTAAGGGAGATATTAGCCAGAAGAGCAGTGCTCGCTAAAATATAATCCAATCTGACCAGGATTTATGTATTTGAGAGTAAAATGTGTAGCTACGACTAGAAGGGTTCAGTACTCAAGGGTCATATAAACCTAATAGGTTACAGAAATCGTTGAGAGCAATTTGGGCAGATGTGGGGGATTTTATGGGTCTATAAGTTCTATCTAGGTCTGAGAGGGGCGATGTTCCAGTCCCCTAATATAAATGTAGTTGGCAAAAATTCGCTTAACTTGGTTGCTAGCGGCATAAGGAAATTAGGGTCTCCACCAACTGGGCTATATATAGCCCCCAGAACTACATTCATGCTATTGAGTAAACCTTTAACTAACACAAATCTGCCCTCTGGATCTGTAGAGCATTTCTCCAGTACGAATGATACATTTCGTCTTATCATGACAGCCACTCCTCTGCTAACTGTTGTCCCTTCAGAAACAAAAACCTGAGAAAACCCCTGACAACGTAACATCTTAACTTCCGAGATTAAGATGTGGGTTTCCTGCAGGAATAAAATGTCAATACCAACGAGAGAGCAATTTAATAAAATTTGCCTTTTTTTAGTTACCTCTCTAATACCTCTGACATTCCAGGTAGCAGTTTTAATATGGCCTAAAGCCATTTAACAGTGAAAAGGAAAAGCAGTTTAAGTAAATAACGATCCATGGCATTACACCACCCCTTGAGTAGTGGCACCTTCCCTCCACCCCCACCCCTCCCCTGAAAAAGCATGTCATAACAAAAGAGATTGCCAAACTGTAAGTTTGAAATTGCATAACCAATATCTATACTCAGAGTCAAAACCAATTCGGGTATCCAACAGGAAAGATAAAGTCATCAAACCAACCTCCCGACCCTTAAGCTTACCCCGACCCTCCCACGATCTCCTAAACTATTTACAATGGGTCCCCATGACACCAAAAATTGAATACCACCCAACTAAAACAAATTAGCAGGGACCCCCCAAAGGTACTCCTAGTCCAGACCGAACCCTTTGGAACCAACGCTACTCCATACATAGAAGACCCCCCTGAATTGCGCATGCAACAATGGGAAGCCATAACAACAATCCTGCATGAGTTGGACATGGGTACCAGAATCTCCCTAATAAGGCTGCAAGACAGAATCCCCCAGAGCTTATCCTTTCCCGAGCCCCTCCCCCACCCTTGACCTAGATTAGCCGTGGAACTTCTTGCCCAGTTGTCCCCAATTGGTGTTTACATTATAACAAGTATCCATTTTCGCCATGTATAGAGATTTGCCTGTAGTAGGCCTTACCTCCTGACCTCAACCCAATTCACCAAAAAAGGAAGGAAGCTGAAAGATAGCCATGGTGTAATTTTGCCCCCCATGGCGAAGTCCTGGCCCTTGGGGATTGGATCCAATGCACTCGGTGACTTCCCTACGGTGTTTCAGGAAGGCCTCTAAGTAAAGGAAGTCCCAGGCTGAAAGCGTGACAACGGACCAAACCGGTCCGACCCCAAAAAGGGAACACCGGAAACCACCTCCCCAACCCCTGGTTCCTCTTCACCTAACTAGGGACGTGAGCTCAAGGCTCAAGGATCCGGGCCAGGCCTCATAGGCCGCAAAGCCTACAACCTCCCCTCCCACATCAATGATACTCCAGCACATCAACAAAAGGATCCCACAGGTAGGAAATCTAAAAGGAGAAAGAGATATCCTATTTGAAAAGATTCCAATTCGGCAAAACTAAGGGGAAAGGAACATCCATTATCAGGACATAGTTCAAGGTAGAAAAGTCAGTCCCCTTTGAAAAGGTTAGGGAGTTTTATGGTGAGAGCTGCCAACGCTTGATCCGGGTTCTCATAAGGGTGCCAAACACCATCTAGGGAGACCATCAATCTGGCTGGGTAATTCATCCTAAATTTAATCCCAGCGGCAATGAGTTTCTTCACGATGGGATGAAAAGCTTTTCTCCTTTGGAGGGTTTCGTACGGGAGGTCTTGTGTAATACGGAGCTTGCTCTTATCCCAATAGATTGCCTCCAGCTCTCTCGCTTTCGACACCACATGCTGTTTCTCGATAAAGCTGAGAAATTTAATTATGATCGGTCGGGGGGGGGGCACCAGGCTGAGGTTTGGGCATTAATGAACGGTGGGCCCTCTCAATGTGGTATTGCTGCTTGAGAGGAGAGGTACCGATGATCTTGTTTAGTAGCTGCTGCATGAAGTGGATAGTATTTCCACCCTCCTCAGATTCGGGTAGGCCAAGAATCAGAATGTTGTTCCTCCTACTTCTGCCCTCTAAATCTTCTGTTTTCAGCTGTAATTTTTGGATTTGCTGCCAAAGTTTTGTTATTTCTGGGTCAATTCTACCCTTCCAGCTCTCTAGTGAAGACGATCTTGCCTCCATATCGCCTACCCTACGTGAAAGAGCTCCAAAGTCGCTCCTGATCGTCTTCACCTCACTGGAGATCTCCTGAAGGGTTTCCTGAAAGGGCAGGAGCTCCTGGAGAAAGCGATCCTCGGTCAGTAGATTACTCTGGGTACTGGGAGGTGTTTGCTTCTATGCCTGCCCCGAATTCAGGTTTCTGGCTTTTTTAGCGCTTTTTTCTGGTGTCGTGGGCGGAGTGTGTTTAACTCCGGCCTGCTTCATCTCGGAATCCATCTCCTCCCCAACCGCGTTAAATCTCTCCCGATAGCTGTATCTCTGATCTGGGAGTATCTCAGACGAACGAGGTAGCAGTAGGGCTTATGTCTTCTTGTAAGGAGTGCAGTAAAATGGGCAAAAAAAGCTATTTATTAGGGTGGTAGGTGGGAGCCCAAGAAAAGGCAGCTACCAGACACTCTGCATCACGTGACTCCAGGTGTCATTCTTAAAATACTGGCCAAAATGTGTTTTCACACGTATGGCACAAAATGATGTTTTGGCCAGTGTGTTATGAATGACAGCTGTCATGTTCAGAAGGAGGGATCATAAAAAGACTATGTTGAAAATTTGGGGTCAAAATGCCACAAAACAAATTATTATGAAACACTGAGTTTTTGCAATGTTTACTCATAACATTGTGATGTGTGCAGATTTTGCCCCCTAATTTTCAATTAAGTCCTTTTGTAACTCCACCTTATGAACTTGACAGGTGTCATTTTTCAGATCTCCTCCACAGCATGTTTTCACATTTTCTCCACAAAGTCAGCTTTTAAACAGGATTAAAAAATTCCACCAGCCATGATCATGAGGTGGCATCATGAAAAGACAGTGTTAAAACTTTGGGGTCAAAACATAAAAAGACAACAACGTTAGGAGGAAACAAAACATTTGTCAACGTTTACTCATAACTTTATGATTTTTTCAGATTTTGGCCCCAAATGTGCACATAGCCCTTCCAGAGAAACATTACAGGTGTCATTTTTCAAATCCCCTTTGAAAGATGTTTTTGCAGTCCCTCTGTGAAACCACCTTTCAGGCAGGATTTTTAAAAATCCACCTGTTTTGATCATAACTAGTCTTGATAATAACATGGAGTCATACAAACAGCATATTGAAAATTTGGGGTCAAAATGTGAAAAAACAACAACTGAGCTATGAAGAAACATTCAACTGTTGCAACATTTACTCATAATTTTATTTTTGCAGATTTAGACCCATAATGTTCAACATATCTCAAAACATTACCCTTCCCCATGAACATGATAGGTGTCAGTTTTCAAATCCTCTCCAAAACATGTTTTCACAGTTGCACTGTGAAATTACCTTTCAGATGAAATTTAAAAAATTCCACCTGTCTTGATCATAACGTCAGGTCATAAAAGGATCGGACTGGAAATTTGGAGTCAAAATGTGGAGCCCATTGAAAATTAGATATTGACTCTCAGCTGGCATATCCTGGGTAAACACAATCTAAAAATGTGTAAAAGCAGGACACCATTGAAAATGAGATATTGCATCTCATCTGCTCTATCCTGGGTAAATATATAGTAAAAATGGGTAAAAGCAGGAACCCAGTACAGCAGAGTCCCCACTGGACACCATTGAAAATGTAACCTGCCTTTCAGCCGGGCTGTCCTGGGTAAATAAATTATAAAAATGGGTAAAAGCAGGGCTCCATTAAAAATGAGATATTGCACCTCGGCTGTGCTATCTTCAGTAAATACAGTATAAAAATGGGTAAAGCAGGATCACACTGAAAACAAGATAGCATTTGAGCTGTGCTGTCCTGGGTAAACACAATACAAAATGTGTCAAAGCAGCATCCCATTGAAAATTAGATATTGCATTTCAGCTGGGCTATCATGGGTAAATATATTGCAAAACTGTGTAAAAACAGGACCCTATAGCAGAACTCCACTGAAAAGGAGATGTTGCATCTAAGATGATCTGTCCTAGAAAAATACATTACAAAAGCAAGATGACTCTAAAAACAATATATTACATCTCACCTCTACTATCCTGGGTAAATGCAGCATGAAACTGTGTAAAATCAGGACCCCATTGCAAATGACATATTACATCTCATCTGGTATGCCTTGGGTAAATATATAATAAAATGTGTGTAAGCAGGACACAGTACAACAGCATGCAAGAGGCAAACATTCATCATTGACAAATGCTTTGTATGTTGTCTTGCGCTTGTGCAAGCAACATCTTGTGGTAGTAGGAGAAATGCAGAGGCATGTCAGTGTTGGCGCATGCAGGGCATGCTTTAGTAGGTGTGTCCCTCATTCCCCAATTAGCCAGCACACTAGCGCTGACACAAGAATTATGTAAAGTGGACACAACTTGTAAGAAATGTGCTGCTGCAGTCAGAGACAAGCTCGACATGGAGTGGCACAGATGACACACCTCCCGTACATGCCTTTCCTGGTGTAACATTTCAATAAACATGGCGGTGGCAATCCCCAAAGAAGGCCAACATTGGGGGTGCAGTCCCATTGTTGGCATGTCCACAACCCCCCAACCCACATTGTGTGGCACACTGGGAGCCCACCCCAGTGTGCATCCACTCACAGAAAGCCCACCATGTCGGCATGTTCCTTCCCTTGTATCACCCCACTGTGTGGCACACTGGGAGCCCACCCCAGTGCGGCCACATCACCCCCCAAAAGTCATGGAGCACACTGGGAGCCCACCCCAGTGTGCACAACATTTGTTTTATTTCCCCTGTAAAGAAAGAAAACTGTCCTGCGTTGCAGTGACCATTTTTTTCTTTGTACCTGAAAAAAAGAAAATGGTCCATTGTCCGCTGAGCCCCCTCTCCCAACCCGCACCCACCGTCTGCACACCCTCCTCCCCACACAGACCCCTCACCCTATACTTATCTCCGGAGGTGTGGCACTGTGATCTTTGGTGGAGTGGGAACACATCTGGATTCTTCAAAGCCAAACTGCAAAATGAAGAAATGCCGGTAAGCTGTATAATGGCATCAATGGGGTTTCAACTTAGGTGAATATCTCAGCCATTTGTTTTGAATTTTGGCTCCACATTTTCAATATGGGGTTCTTGGGACCCCTCCTCATGAACACATGCACTGTCATATTGTTATTCAGTCCCGAAAGGTGATTTCGCAGTCATTGTATGGAATCACCTTTTGGGATGGAGTAACAAAATGACAGTGCTACTGTTCATGAGGTGGGGTCCCAAAAAGCCCATGTTGCAAATTTGGTGAAAAATTCCAAAATGAGGTGTTATTGGTGTGCATTCTGCAGTTTTCATCGCACGCTCATAATCATGGCAATTTTTATTATTTTCACCCAGATTTTAACATTGCCATTTTTTCACACCTCCTTATGAACAGTACAGCTGTCATTTTTCACATCCTGCCCAAAATGTGTTTTCGCACATCTGCTGCACAATGGTGCGGTCACTGTGGGAAATCAACTTTCAGGACAGATTAACAAAATCACAGTGCCACTGTTCATGAGCGGAGGTCCCCAAATGCCTATGTTGAAAACTTGGTTAAAAAATCCCCAAAATAATTACGTTACGGGCACACATTGCGCAGTTTCTACGCATGTTCATGACTTCACCAATTTTTCATATTTACACTCCAGATTTTTAATATTGCCATTTTTTTACACCTCCTCATGAACAGTACAGCTGTCATTTTTCACATCCTGCCCAAAATGTGTTTTCACATCTGTGACGCCAAATGGCGCAGTCGCTGTGCAAAATCACCTTTTGGCTAATGAACTGATAGTGCTACTGTTCATGAGGTGAGGTCACAAAAAGACGATGTTGAAAATTTGGAGTGAAAATACCAACAAACGCCCAGGGCATTGGGGTTTCCAACCATAATGCTCCACTCTGTAGAGATTGACAGGCATCAGGGGTGTGACTTCTGATCGTCGGCTGTAATGCTCACGCCATTCCACCCCCACCGCCACCCTGCAGCCAGTGACAGGAATCGAGGTGTGCCTTGGACTCTTCAGCCCCAAAGTTCACCCCATTCTCCTATACTGTACCCATCTCAGAGTATTTCCTTATGGAATGGGGCGAGCATAAGGCCTGAAGACCCCAAGGCACACTGCAACACTTGTTGGTGTCTGTAGGGTAGGGTGAGGTGAAATGGCGTGAGCGTTATGGCTGACGACCCAAAGGCACACCCCAATGCCTGTCAGTCTCTGCAGGGTTGGGGTGGGGTTGGCATCAGTTCAATACTTCACTGCCGTTCCTATTATGCATCTCTCTAACTCCTGCACTACCAATGCCAATGTCAGCAAGCTAACATTTGGCATTGACAAATGCTTTTTATATGTTGCTGTTACTGATGTCACTAGCCAAGATATCTTTTTTGTTGTTACTATTTTGATCCCAACTCCTGTTGAATATAAACACATATATAGCACCAACACTAAGGCTACCAGGGAGACCAAATGCATCTACTTTGCCTACCACCTTTAGAAAAACTTTAAATCCCCTTATAGGTTCTGCAATGATATTCACCCCTTTTGCAACCCTGCTTACCCAGTCAACCTCCCCCATTCTCAAACTAGGAATTTCACCCATCTGTTAGCCAGTCTAGGTTGGCAGCACCTTTAACAATTTCTTCACATCCTGTGCTCTCTCCCTACTTTCTGCCACCCTCACACATCTCCGTGCCTTGTCTCTTTCCAAACTGTCCCATCCCACCACTCTCTATTTCAGTTTCTGTTTCCTTCTCCCCAATCTCTGAGATTCCCCTTACTACCTTACTCTCTTTTAATTCCTCTAAGTGGCACAGCCCAGATGGGCTGGATACTAATATCCTTGATCTCGTTACACCAGTCATCATTGTCACTCTTGCCTCCCTTTTCAGTCTTTCTTTCCAACTTTGGCCCAATCCCACAGGATGGGCCATGGGATGGGTTAAGTTCTTCCCCCTCCTCAAAAGGGGTGACTCTTCCTCTCCAGGTAATTACCAACCCATCTCCTTTCTCACTGACTCAAGGGCAGGAAAAAATTACTTTCTTCCAGCTATCCACCCACCTTGATGCCTCTTCTTTCCTCTCCCCTTTCCAGTTGGCATCTGCAAACATCATTTCACCATCTCCTCCCTCCCCTGGATCACTGACTCCATGCTGAGAGGCATGGACCAGGCAGGGCCTGTTCATCACATCCCTTTTCATAGACCTAGTAAAGACCTTCACTATGTTGGTCCACCCTCTTCTCTTGGATAAGTTAGGTGCAAGGGGCCTATCAACTTGGCAGTTGGATGGTTTTGATCCTACCTGCCAGATGAGTTCCAGTTGGTCCAATTTAGTGATGCCTACAGTATATCCAACCTCCCTACCCATTAAGTCCAGTATCCTTCAGGGCTCCATCCTGAGCCCAATACTTTTCTCCATATCTTTAAATTACCTCTCCTTCACCTCTGTCTCCTCACATATACATATGTATGCAGATGACACAGTTATTTTCATTTTTCAGTCCCTCAGATAAAACAGTCACTCCAGCATGACTTTGACAGTGTTCAGTACTGGTTCCACTCAAACCAGCTCTCATTAAATGCCAAAAAGCTGCCTCCTCAGTTTTGGTACTAGACAGAGAATAGCAAGGCTCTGGCATAACCCTGTCTTCAAGGCTCTGGATGGGAACCTGCTTAAAGGGGGGTACCCACTTCAAATACTTAGAGGTATTGCTGAACCAGCACCTTAGCTTTTCCATCCACATTGAAGCCATGCGTAAGAAACATCACCCTAAAATTGGTATGCTATATTGAAACAAATCCTAACTTCCTCTCCTGGCCTGCTGAGAGACCATCGTTAAGATGATCTTACTGGTGTGCTCTGAAATTTGAATTTTACATCATCATTATTTTGTTCCAAATATCTTACCATACTTTAGTGACCTAAAGTACTTTGTACAGTTTCTAAATCATTCTTTTTTTTCTGTTTTCTGGAATGTATTCATTGTGTCTTGCATTTATTGTTCATGTATGTGTAACTGTTCTTGACACTTTTTCTTTTGTTATTGCTGTTTGACTCCCTGCTGTACCTCCCCCCCCCCCCCACACACACATTGGATCAAACCATGCAACAAACTCTGGCTCAGTGGGCCTATCCTGGTTACCAAATTTTAAATAAATACATAACTGCTACCTCAGCTGAACTGACACTTATGGACATCCTTTTTATAAAAATAAGCCATTTATGTTACTATCCAAAAAGGACTTGCCTCATTTTAAACTATACAAGAAGGTAAACTGTCTTTTGTTTCTTATCCAAAAGGAGGAATTTTTATTAGCTGTTGTTTTTTATCTAAAAAGTGTTAACACCGCAAATGTTCTCAATACTTGATGGATAAATTGAATACAAGTGTATCAGCTACACCAGGTAATTTTCACCCCATCTTTCGTAACCCTGCTTTGTCTAAACTTCTAGAGCATCCTGTATTCTCCCCTTCCTTGACCCCACAACTTCTCCTTCTTAAACCCTACCCAGTGATGTTTTAGAAGGTGCCATTCCACTACGTCATCCCTTCTAAAGCTCACTGACACCATTCTGCAAGAAATGGTTCAGAGCCTGACCTCATCTGATTTCTCTGTCAACCTTTCCAAGGCCTGTTTCACTGTGCCCACCAATTCCTACTGGACAAGATTATAGGGCCTGGGCTATCAGACCTAATGTAATGGTCAAATGATTTAGCTTTTACTTGGTGAATAGTTCTTCAGTGATTCTGCTAAGTAATTCCATCTCCCCTCCTAACTATGTCAGGGTACCACAAGGCTCTGCAACTGATCCTACTGTAGCCTGTTCTCCATGTTCCTAAATGACCACCCAAGGCATGTGTCTCCTTGTGGATGATACTGTGTTTTTGCCTGTGGTCCTGAAACCCAGAACTGACTATATATCTCCATCATGACTTCAGCAATGTCCAGTGCTGGTTAATGCCAACCAGCTTACCCTAAATGCCTAGAAAATGTTCTCTGTAACTTTTGGCACAAGGCAGTGACTGACAAACATGTAGTCTTCCCAGTCTTCAGAACCCTGTATGGTTCCAAGTTGGAGGTGGTTTCTTCCTTTACATATCTAGACATCTGATTAGACTGTCACTTTGGCTTTTACTTTAAACTGGCAGTGTGGATGAGTAGGTAGTGTAAAGCGTGTTTGAGTGTTTGGGGGTAGTTCTTTAGATTTTAGTAGATAGTGTGGGGAAACAAGCTGCCCTAGTTAGATATCACAGCCTGTTGTGGGCAGTGTTTATTTGGATACTTCAGGTGAAGGAGGTGTCTTAGTGGAGGAGGAACTGAACAGGCTTACAGCATTTGAGCAGGAGGTAGGGTATTTAAGCTACTATTTTGGAAGAGGCCTTAAGCTAGAAGAACAGACTCAGAACAGCTAAGGTGTACTGAGCATCCAGGACACTGAGAGGGAAGCACACTCAGTGTGCTGCCAGGACTGTGTAATGTATGCCCTCCTTACTGTGGTGGGCAGATTCAGCACATCTGCTGCCACTGTAGGGTAGTTGGCATGCTCAAGAGCACAGTACCAGGCTTCTGTGTCTGTTTTAAGATACCTAGGGGTACAAGAAGGTGAGCAGGCAGCTGAGGAGGATGGGGAGAGTAGGATAGGGACTCAGGCACTACACCAGCTCTGGAACATCTATTATGAAACGTTTTTACAACTAAACTGGAAGACCTTTGCAATTCTGTCACAATGCAATACAAAACTGATTTACAACACTTAAAAAACAGTTTTTCAAGCCTTAGTGTTGTATCCAGCAATGCGTATGCAACTTATTAAAAAATGCTATAGCAACTTATTTGTGTGACTTATTAATGAGAATTGTATTGCATGCCTGGTGGGGGTACCAAGAAGTAGGTAGTAAAGGCTAAATGGAGGGGTAGGAATTTAGTTGTCATTGGGGGCTACACAGTTAGGGCAGTGGATGAGCTGGAGGGGCATTGTTGGAACTGAATGGTGGGTTTAGTGAGGTAGTTTGCTTGCTTAAGGGCATAGATCGAAAGAGTACTATCCTTGGCCAAAGAATGCAGCTGGGTGAGGAGCAGATTGTCATCATCCATGTTGGCACAAATGACATAGGGAGTACTAGCCCAGAGGGAAAAGAAGATCTTTCATACAGCAAAGGCTATTCCTAAAGGGAAAAGTATCCTGTATGATCTTGTCTGAGAAGGCCCCCAGTCCTGGGCTAGTGAAGAGTGGTAATGGAACATTAGGCAGTCTTTCCCTTGGCTATTGGTTTGTACAAGAGGTAGTGTTTTCTTCTTCTGGCAAACTAGAGGACCTTCTGGGGGCCAGAAACACCTGTACAATCAGGATGGGCAACAGCTGCATCAGAATGGATAGGGCAATCAGTGGGAAATAATTGAAGAACTGCCTTTAACCTGTAATTCCATGTTTTCTGTAGAAGCTGTGCTTCAAATACTGGGTCCCATTCTGTTATTGTTCCATGTTTTACTGTTTTTGTTTAAGTAAATTCAAGGAATGCTCCTAGTTTGTTTACTGCTGGTAAGTACAATTTTAGAACTTTATGTCTTTGTTAAGCTGTTGAATTATTTGCACAATGCATTTATAGCGTGTGGGAGACTGCTGTTTCATATAGAAATCAGCAGAATCCCTGTGTTGTTGTACTATCGTTGTGACATCAAGAGGTTGTTGTAACCTCTTGAGTAGGTCACTAGAATAGTACAACAACATTGAATGTCAGCACGTGCTGCTGCTGTTGTCATCTCCATTCACAGCGGTTGTGTTCAAACAGTTGAATGGCCAGCGATTACCGGTGTCAGTGCAGTATCAAGAAAGCCATCAGCCTTGCCAAGGAAGACCCGGAGAGACACTATGGACTTAGCATAGAAGAATCATACGACATAAGGTGGTTCATTTGGTTTTATTTTATCAAAAAAAGTGAGTCTGTATGAGCGGGGACAGAGTGTGGCTTGATCATGGAGTGGGGAAAGTTTCAAATAGCTGCGCAATGTGGAGGAGAGGCAGATTGAGGCAGGCTGGGTGTGGGGGAAAACATTTTAAATAATCAGATTTCTCAAGAAGTGTTCCATTATTGTTGTACTGTTGCTTATACACTATAAACAACAATGGATGGGCCATGGTACGCTACAATGTTGAGTTTAGTTCTCAAGGTTGTCATGACAACATAGACCTCTCAAGCATCACTCTCAAGGTCTACTTGGTTGTCATGACAACCTCTCGAAGTGAACACAGCATTGTTGTTCACTGTTGCCTATCCATTTTCCTCTATGTAGTCTGCTTTAGAATTCTGGAGTTGAAAGACAAAAACTACATTTCACAGTTCTAATGTGATCCTTACAACCAGTGTTTAAATCAGAAACATCCACTGAGGTTACTAAAAGGCCAGTAAAGATGGAACAATAAAAGAACTGGAATCAGTATTTAAAAACAATGTCTACAGGACAAATGACTCACAGGTTTAATGCAGTTCTCCTAGGTCAGTGGGTAGGGGCTGATGCAGCGGATCCCTATGTCAAGGATAGCAGAGCAGAGCAGTTTATAGAGAGGAAACCACCTGGTGGAGGCAGAAGGAACAGGACCTAGTGTCTTCATTTGCATGTAATCCAGTATGAAAAACACACCCAACAAAATGTCTCCCTTCTCTCCTCTCGCTTAAACATCTCATCTTAGCTTGCTGTTCCCCCTCAAGTGCCTCTCACTAATGCTCCATGCAGCCTTGCCCTTTCTTCCTTCACTTCTGCTCTCTTGTTTGTAGTTCTCTTTTGCCAAAATGCTTTCCCACCATCTACCCCTCTCTTGTAACACCCGGATTGAGTTCTGAGGATCCCTTGTGGAGTTACCTCATATTTTCCCCCTTTTTGTTACTCTGTATTTTCTGATTACGTGATGTTTTACTCTGTATTTGCTGATTATGTGATCCTTGTCTAAGAAAGCCTTTCCCAGTCACCAAAGTTTAAATAATACAAAAGAGTAAGTACAAACATAATTGTTCTATACCATGCTGATAATGATGATCGTAAAATGTTTATTTTTATATAGGAAATGATTTTGTTATGGTAACACCCTATATAAAACAAATTACTAAAAACATATTAAAACATTTTGGATGACAGTTCTATAGTATACAATAGACATATGGAGCCTGATTTTCAAAATGGGGATGCAGGGCATGCGACCAAGCCCTGCGTCCCCACAAAGTTTGCCACAGCTGCATCCCAGTGTTTGCCACATCTTGCATCTGATTTTCAAACCCGGGACACAGGTTGTGACAGTGCCCTCTTTTTAGGGCAGCTTGTGCCAAAGCTTTGGTGCAAGCCCCATACAATGGCACCTCAACGGATGCAAATGAGTGCCAGGGGGTAGCTGGCGTAACTTTGTTGCATCACTGCAGGAGATTTGCAGCGGGGGGGTTGTAGCAAGCAGCTTTCAAAATCACGCTTAACGCATGGTTTGCTGCAAGTTGTCACTTGTGGCTAACATCTCTGCTGCACGCCCATTGTGGAGCCACAGACCATTTGAAAATCAGGCATATAATATAGAGGTGTGACAGGGAAATCAATGAGAATCATGTGTAGCATGTACAACTTGTTTTTAAAGATTTTCTCAAAACGTCTGAAATTCTTGTAATACATTTTTGGCTTTCATATCATTAGGTAACCCATTCCAAAACCATGCCATACTCCACAAATCTGTTATATATCCTCAAAACAGGTACATTCAAACTGTTAGATCTTAAATTATACTTTTTTTTTCTTCAGGAATCTGTTTTTCCTAGTGACTTAGTGGATGTTGATCTTTAGCTCTTATTACCTTATAATACCATGATAGCCAATTATATTTTCTTTTCTCATCTGATCCTAGCCAGTCCAAGGCTGTATAGATCTTACAATGATGTGTACTGTGCTTAATGTAACATGCTTTGCCAGAAATGTCAAAGGGTACTTCTTAAACCAATTGCTGGAGCTCTAAGAGATCAGACCACAAAAAAAATCCTTATGGTTAGCTGTCATTACCTTAAAACTGGTAGTGATGGATGCAAACTTATTGTCTGCTGTTTCTGGATTGCCGATCAGGTAATCCCAGCTGGTGTACATTTTCCAGTTAAAGTTAAAACTGGTATCATCTCCACCACCCTCTTCATTTGCATTCTTGGCCATACTGTTCAGTGACAGACACAAGTAAACCAGAGTCACACAAGATAATAAAGGAAAGAAAAACCTGAGTGTGGCAATCTATATTTCATTATACAGGATTTCCATATATAGCATGTAATTAATTGGAATATCTTTATCTACAGTGACAATGTCATGCAATAAGTACTGTTGAGTAATACTTGTACCAGGAATTTTTACCATTGAGCAGAAGCTCATTTGTATGAAAGTCCTGGGTATGTGACAACATACTTCCACTAGCAAAGTCAGAATTTGCAATACATAAAACATGTAAAAATGAAAGTTTCATATCAATGGTATATACAAGCAAAACTATTTATTATTTAAGTACTGAAAGTACAGTAATTAAATACTAAGTGCTAAAACAAGAGCAATGTATAGAATAATGCAAGCTGTGGCGTGTGTAATGAGAATTTTATACACACCCGAGGTATGTGATGCAACATAAACCCTGAGAGCAAAGGTCAAGGGGTTTGTATAGACAATAATGGATGGGGAAGTGTGTGATATGAGGATTTAATTCATTATTGATGAGGTGTGGATAATTACATAAACCCTGAGGGGCTTAAGCCTGTGGGGTTTATCAAAGCATCCCACACCGAGGGTTTGCATTAAATTCTCATATGCATACTTCCCCATCTTTTATTTTATATAATTTACTGATAAGCAATTTTTTGCAAATCAAGTGCTGTGATCCCCCTCTCCCCACACAGTCTGTGTCTCTCTCTCTCTACACACACACACACAAACACACACACAGTCTCTGTCTGTCTTTTTTTCCACACACACACACACACACACACACACACACACACTCTCACACTCTCTCGCCCTCTGTCATTCTCACAGTGGCACCTTTACTCTGGGGTACCAAATGCAGTAGCAGCTCCTCCCCCCGCCCCCACTCTAAATTCCCCAGCTGAGCTGTGCCGCACTACACAGTCCCTCTGTCTCTTACCCCACAGTACCCTCCTGCTCACTCTGCTCCCAGTTTAAAACATTTTTTTTTTCAAATTTAAAACTAAAATCACGATCGCGATTAGGATCATGCTTACCTGTGTCAGGCAGACACAGACTCATTCCCGCTGCTGTTGTGTATTGCCCAAAGCTAGCGAACCGCATGATCAACCAGATACTTAAAAAAATGGTAGGATCAACAAAATAGATAAAAAAGGAATTATGGAAGGCGAGGATTTGCCCATGGTGGCTCCTCGCTAAGATACGGAGCCGCCATGTTTTCGGAACTGTTAGCCTGCCCACTCACAAAATGGGAGCCAATAAGGGAGTGCTCCCTTTTGATAGATGGAGCGCGTGAATGCGTAATAACTGACTGATTATTACAGCAAATATCAACTCAGTGAACCCATTTAAAAAAATTGCTCACCAGTAATTATAAATGTGTGTATTACAAAGCAGTAATACAATTGAGAGGTTTTGGAGACATGGAACCTCAAGAGCAAAGTTCGAGAGATCCTAAAGTCCCCCAAACCTCGAGATGGTATTACTGCCTTGTAAAACACTTATCTTTCTGTTATTTTTGTAATATACGGATCCATTGATAATACTACAGTTGGAGATGACCTTTGAACTGTAGTATTATCAGCACAAACTATAGTATTATCACTTTTCAGGATAGTATTGTTGAGAGTAGTGATGTATTATTGGGGATTTTTTTGTATAACTTAGCACAGTATTATTGAGGCTTATCCATATATAGTACAGTATTATTGAGGCTTATCCATATATTACAAAGCATTAGAAAATGGGTTGGAAAAGTACGAAACCTCATTGGCTAACAGCAGTCACATGGGGTGCTGGTGTCCTCTGACCCAGCCCTTTAAAAAAAAAGTCCCAACCCCACCTTTCCTGTGACGACTGATATCATGTTACTACTATAGTTCAGAACCTGAAACCTACAACAGAATCAATCAATCAATCAATCAATCAATCTTTATTTAACCAAGTGGAACACCATTGAGGGAGCTCATTTGCAGGGTGGGCCTGGGTAGTACACATAAGTGAGTCAATAGAACAACAATAACATAACTCAGCACAATGGGATAGCATAGACAACCTGAAACATGTTAAGGCAAATGATAATACAACTCTGAGTACAACAAAATAAAGAATTATATACAATAAATATACATGTAAAACAACAGTTCTTAATATAAGCAATGTGGCAGTACAGGAGTCAGCCTGCTAGAAAGAATGATAGAATTGTAAGGAGGCACAAAGGATAAGGGGAAGGGAGGGACGAGGGTAGGGGGAAGGATGAGGGCTATAAGTATCACAGTAGTGGCAGCAGTGCAATTAGCAACAGGGAAAACATTTATAGGGCTCAGAGAAGGATCTCAAGTAAAGTGATTTGAACTCCACAAGATTAATTGGGTATACAGCACATTGTTCTGTCTTAGCTGAAAAATGTTTGATAACTGCTGTGCGTACTTTGATCTAATGGGTGACCAAACTGTGGATATACTATTTCCTACTGAAGACATGGATATGTCAACAACCTCAAATCTACCAGCAAAGACATCTGACTTCATCAAACTCAAAAATGAATGCAATTGAAAGTACAGACAAGAAGACAATATAAAGAAAAGCACTAATCTGGCATTTTTAGTACAAGACAAAAGCCATAACTGTAGTCTGGAAAACTATCACAGCAGAAGAAATTAAACACCATTCTGAGTCATGTTTATGATGAAACAAGAACAAACACAGGTAGTAAGTATACTATTTGACTCATCTGTATTCCGTATTGCTAGTATTTTATGAACTCTTACTAATTTATTGTTTTAATATTTCTTAGCATTTTATTATTGTACAGTGCTTTGGTTTGAAGAAATGCGCTTCATAAATAAAGCTTATTATTATTAATAAACAATACTGTGTTTTTAGCTACTGTGGATTACAGACAGGCATTAAGTAAGGACTATGGCAAGGACTAGGGCATAACAGAGGGGGATCATGCAACATTAACGTACCAATTAGTGGGTTGGAGTCCCAAGCCTGAAGGGCAAGGGCAAGGGACTTGAACCAACATGAAGTACATTAACATTGTATAATCCCCCCGATGGAATTACCTTATTCCACTTATAAAATGTTTAATAATGTTAGTTTTTTTAGCAAGGTACTAGTGTTGTAAATCGGCACTGTATCTTTAAATGGCTGCCTTTAGGGCATTAGTGTAATTAGATATGTGGCAGAGGTTAGGTTGCAGCTGGTATGCTGCACTAACTGGGTGTTGTTGCACTGCAAGGAAGTGGGTTATTTTGTTGCTTTAAAGCAGCAGTATTTGTTAGTGACCATTTAGTTTTTTTCAGCAATAATGTGTGTCTGGCAGAAATATCAACTTTTTTAAATTTTATTTAGTGTGCTTTTACTTTGTCTACCGCCTTGCAGCTCAGCCCCTGCCAACCCTCAGTCCCCCTCCTTGACCCGGGATTTAGCTCCTTGTAGATGATGCCCCCTGGATTGCCCCCCAGGGTGGGGCCACTTCACCAGCGTGAGCTCGCAATGATGGGAGAAGGGTGCCGGCAGGGGTGCCTAGCGGCATTGCCTCACTGCCTTACCCCTGGGCAGAGCATGGACTCGGCCAGATACAGCAGACAATGGGATAGGTTGTTTTTTGGGAGTGCCATGGTAGGCGATTATGGCTGGGGGAAGTGGGGCATCATAGATGGTTGCTGCTAGTTTTGTTACATTTGCCCCTTGGGAGGCATGGCGTGCAATGGCGCAGTGACTCCAAGTGTCAGCATCCGGCATGCCTCCCTAGTAATTCCTGGTGCCAGTTGCCATGGAACCCCCTGCCTCCACCAGGGATCCGTATTGCACTGGACACTCAAGCCCCCTCCCCCTCAGAGAAGGAGAGCCATCCCTTGGATACTGAGTCCTTTTCTCCTTGGCTGACCATTTGATTCCTGAGTCCGTTCCCAAACTTGGGTTGTTGGCATTACAGGCAGATGCTTTGCTGCTGTGCCAGTGACCCAGCCCAGAAATATCAAGCTATCCCTGCTTTCTTTTTATTTTCTTCATTCTTTAATGAAGATAAAGGATTTTGAAGTTTTTAAAAGTTCCCACTCCCGTGTTATGCCTGCAATGAAAAAAATAAATATCTCGGTACAGTGTTGCGCTTTATGCCATCAGAATTATTTCATGATATCCAAATACATCTACATTATGAATCTAGCATGTACCTTCTACAGGTATTCTCAATGCAATAGATTTTTTAGAAATTGAGAGAGGCAGTCATCTTTAATGAAGTGAGTTATTAATTACAAAACTAGTTGTGAAGTCTGTTTTAACAATATCTAAGAAAATGAAAACTAAACTGAGCATGAATCTAAGGATATAAGAAATACATTTTCACCCAAAAAATGATATGATAAATCTTTCTGTCAATTAACAAATTTGGTATTTCTGACTTTTAACTTCCTGTACGTCCCATGTAATAAGTGAAGCTAAACTGGAAGCTTGTGCTGTTCTTCCTGTTCTTTCCATGTGATATGAGTCAGACCTGGTAGCCTAGACTATTGATTACTGTAAATGTCATGTGACCTCATTTAGGGGCACTGTTGGGCAGCTGAAATTCAAGCAGAAAATTTGAACTGTCCTTTGTTTCTAGGTATGTACTGTAGATATTTTGTTAGCTTTTAGAACAATGTAGAAGTTCTGCTGATGATTCAATGATGTATGTATGTATGTATGTATCTGTTGTTATGTGGAACCATAGTTTTGAAATACATTATGTGTTTTTATTAGGTGTTAAAAATGTTAAGCTTTTAGGGTTCGATTTGTGAGTAGGAAGTACTGTATGTTTTTTTTTTTCAAATTTGTTGGATAAATTTGCTTTACTGTTTGTGATTCTTGAGCAGTGTTGCCGAGAAAAGCATTTCCTTTTACTTTGCATGATTTTTTTTTGATGTTGCTATGTTGTTTAATTTGCATTGTGACCTTTGACCCTGATAATATGTAATTAGCATATTGATCATTTTGATCCTGAGCGGTTGTGCTCTCGATTAATGCACTCCTATCATGTCTTCTGAGCAGGAGTATACGCTAGTTTAAGTCAGTACCATGTGATGGGGTTCTTATCAATGAGAAGTCAGAACTGACCAGACACCATTTTATAACAGGCTTTTAAATTCTTGCACTAACCACAGACACTTGAATCTGACAATGGACCCTAGATTCCAATCATCCAATAATTATACAAGTACAAACTGCTAAAGTTTGCTGAACAACTTAAAGGGGCACATCCATGAAAAAACAGGGATTGAATCACAGATGTCCAGGTAGAGGTGCAACTGGGATTCAGCGCTCACAACATTGTGTGGTTCAGTATAGGGACAGAGACTCACTCAAGTCACATTAGGACAAAGGTTTTGGATTTCAAAAATGCTGACTTCACTGAAATGGGGAAGGGTATCAAAACAGCCCTGGAGAGAATGGGGGCAGGAGGGGAGTGGAAGAACAGTGGAAGCATCTAAAGGAAGCCTTACTGGAAGTAACAAACCAATGCATCAGATTGGTATCCAAAGGCAAGAGAAGGAGAAAGCCACTGTGGTTGTCGAGAGAGGTGGCGGTAAAGGTCAGAGCAAAAAGGAAAGGGTTCAGGAAATATAAGGAGACCCAAAGGGAGGAGGATGGGGAGGAGTACCCAGAGTGTTTAAGGGAAGCAGGAAAGGCAGTAAGGTGAGCAAAGGCACGGACTAAGGAAGGTTTAGCACAGTCAGTTAAGAAAGGGACAAGACATTCTTCAGGTACATCAGCGAAAGGAGGAAAACCAAGGGGGGATTGCAAGGCTCAAGGGAGAGGGAGGGGAATGCAAGGAGGGTGACATGGAAAAGCAGAAATACTGAATAAATATTTCTGTTCCATATTCACACAATACTTTAATTTGAATCGCATGCTATATTCAATCTATATAAATATTTTTTTTCCACCCGCCCTCTCCGGCTCTGACCTTTATTAAATGCTTGTTCCTTACTGAAAACCCGTCCCTCTCATTCTGGCAGTCTCTTAATTGGTGTATCTTCCTGACAGTGGTCTGTTTCTCTCATCCTCTCTCTGAAGGGATCACCCCCAGCAGCACGGTGCACTTAACCCCTTAAGAGGCAGCTGCTCTATTTACTGTTTATTACCCCTCTTGACTGCCTTCTCATCCTAGTCAGCTCTCTGTGCACTTCATGCCATCCTTCCTCATCTTATCCTTTCATGCGGCTAAAACCCCTTCACTATAATGATTCCTCATGCTGCCTTGTTAGCTAAAAGTGTATTGCTACGTGCCCTACTAACCCTCTCTGTCCCCCCTCTCAGTTCCATGACTGCTAAGGACTTTCCCTTCCTGGAGTGTCACTGCCTCTGTGTTCACAGCTCCGCTGCATCATCACAAATTAGTGCCTTTCCCAATAGACCCTGGAGTATGCCAACAACACTGAGCAGGGTAACACTTGTAAACGTCCCAGTATGAGTTCCTCCTCTGGCTCTCTTTCCAGAGTTCTTCAGTCTTAAAATAAAAAAAGTAACCCACTTCTACCATGGAGAAGACAAGCCAAACTTAGTAGCAGACAATTAAAAGAATAACTCTGCAGGATTGCTCTGCTGTTAGTATTGCTCTCTGGCAATATCCACCTTAACCCAGGCCCCCCACGAGGTACCGCTATCTCTCAAAAAACAACAGGGTCTCTCACATTCACTTCAATTAATATATGCAGCCTCCTCCCTAAAATGGACATTTTGTATGCATGGACCCTGCAACACAATCCTGACATACTTCCTGTGGTTGAGGCGTGGCTGTCCCCAAAAATAGCTGATGTCTCTGTTTCCTTACCTGGCTATACGGTTTACAGGCATGACCTCTTGTCCAAAAGTGGAGGCAGTTGAGGGATTTACCTTAGAGACAGTCTACAGGGGATAGTCCTGCCACTGTCTAGCACTAGTGCACACTGGCAAGCACTGGCGTTAAAGGTTCTCATTGGCGCTCATAATAAAACTCTCATGGTTATGTCTGTTTATAGTCCTCCCAGGCATGCCACCGCATGCCTTGAGGCTATATTGGAGAGCATAAGTGCTTTCAATCTTAATTCAGAACTAATACTACTCAGGGACTTCAATGTCAATTGGCCCTCCTCACAGGCCAGCCCCTTCAAAGATGCTGTCACAGCTGTCCACCTCACACAATTGGCTGAATCACCAACAAGGATAAACTACTAAACAGGAACCAGTACCCTCTTGGATTGGGTTCTGTCTAATCACCCTGACCATATATCTGGGATAACTGTACTCCCAGATGCCCTCAGTTGCCACTCATCTATCCTGTTTCAGTGGTCAAATAAATTTACAAAGCCCCATGTTAGAACAGTCACTAACAGGGTTCTTAAGTCGGGCCACCTTGATCTAGTAAAAGCTGACCTTCGATGACAAGATTGGTCTCTAGTCTATGACACCTGCAATGTTGATACTGCTCTTGAGCACTTCATCAGCCACTTCAATGATGCTTGTGATAGGCATGCCGCATTTAAAATGAACACCAAAGGCCTCAGTAATCCTTGGTTCTCCCCTTACCTGCTTGAATTGCTGAAATTGAGGGACCGTCTATGGATTAGGGCTCGGGCCTCTGGAAACTGGCAGACATGCAAAACTATAAGAAAGCTTGTAATGACTGCACTAGTGCAATACATGCAGCAACAAGGCAGCACTCCAAGGAAGCCCTCTCCTGTACATGGAGCAATGGTAGGAAATTTTTGAACAACATAAAAGAAGTTGCTGGTAAAGACTACAAATCTGCCCTCACCGTGCTAAACATTGATGGTGCACTGACTTTGGACCCCAGAACAATTGCAAATGCATTTAATAGTGCCTTCACAGATTTCAGTGTATGTGTGGATTTATTTTACAAGACTGTAACGCCACTCGTTAGCGGCTGAATGCCTGGACTCTCGCTTTCTGTCGCCCAGTTTGGTGCTTGGTTTCTGCCTGTGACTGTTGCTCTCCTGCTCACGGGCGAATGCCGTTTGCCCTCTGGTGGCTGACTCGCACGGCGTGAGAGGCTGTGCTGTAGTCTACCCTGTATTGCCTTTCTTACCTGGCTGGAGGTGTGAGTAGGGGGAGCTGTGACTGCTGTTGAAGGGGTGGGGACAGTGCTGTATAAATTGAAGCGCCGCTCGCAAGCACAAGCATGTGAGTGGCGCGAGCGCTACTCGGTGTTGGAAATTTCCGTTTGAAAATGGAGGAAGGAAACAGGTTGGTCCATTGTATGGTTTTAATATGTGTAAAGTATAATAGTTTGAATTTATTTATTTGTGGTAGGCATGCTTAGTTTGAATATTATCATGATTTAAATTTGTCTTGTATTAAATGACTTAGTTATGTATTAGTTTTATTTGGTTAAGTAGGTTAACCATTTATTTTGGAGGTATTTAAAGTGTGTCTAATAACAGTCATTGTGCTTATTGCTGGAAATGTGCAGGGAGTATATGGGAGGATCTATGGGGGCTAGGATCACCTATGGAAGCTCACTGCTACATACTTTACGTCCCTCTATCCCTCTCCCAGTGTCTGATACTACTGCTAGACACTGTCGGGAAGTGGGGATTGCAGAGGATCGTGCTGATTGTTGGCAGTGGGGTGACCTGGGTATGGGTGATGGTAGAATAGAGGTTGTTAGGTCCAGGAGGCACCCTGGGTCACGTTGGGCATCTGGGAGAGGCCAGACGTGGCTGGTGCCCATCCCCAGGGAGTCCACCAGACCGAGTGGTCAGGTAACCCGAGGGGCTGCACCACCCTCCAGTCCTCTGACGGCAGTGCTGTGCAATGTCAGATTGATCAGAAACAAGATGGCAATTATTGCCGCCTTGATTTCATCTGTCGATCTGGCTTGCATCATGGAGACCTGGGTGGGAGATGACGCTGGCCCCATTTTTGAGGCTGCAGTCCCTCCTAGGTATACCGTGGTGCACTGCCCCACAGTGAACCGCAGGGGTGGCGGTGTAGCTATCTGTTTTGATCCAGCCTGACCTTCACCATGCACCTGGTGGAAACGCCAGGTTCTTTTGAGTGTGTGGCCGTTCGTGGAGGATTCGGTGCAGGCTGCAGGATCCTCCTCATCTATCGCCCTTCCGGCCAGATGGGGGGTTTCCTGCAGGAGATTGCCGAGTTCATCGCTGGTGAAACGTTGGGATCCCCCAGATGTGTTTTTCTGGGGGATTTCAATGTTAGGGCTGACGATAGAGACCAAAGATGCAGTAATGATTTTTTGCAGAGCATGTCCTTGCTAGGAATGACGCAGGTCATTGCTGCTCCAACCCATCAGGACGGCCACATACTGGACCTGGTGTTCTCACTGGGGCTTGAGATTACTGATCTCAGGATTGATCGGGTATTTTGGTCCGATCATTGCACGGTGAAGTTCACACTTGGGGCTCCTGCCATAAGCCCTTCCCCTGCAGAGATGATTAGCTGCCGCCCTTTATGGGATCTTACCCCTGAGGGTTTTTGGCAGCAGTTGAATTGTCTAGTGTGGGTGCTGCATGCATCGGAGGTGTTGATGCTGGGGTTGACACTTATAATAGGGTGTTATCCGACACCATCAACTCCCTCGCACCTGTCCGTGTACGACCCAGAACTTCATACCTGAGGTCCCCATGGTTTGATGGAGACCTCAGGGAGATAAAGAAGATGGGTCAGAGATTAGAGTGCTGCTGGAGGAGATTCTGCTTGGAGGTGGACAAACTGGTCCTGCGTACGCACTGTCGTGCATATCAGGAGGCAATCAACCGTAAGAAGGCAGTGTTCCTGTCCAGGGAGATTGCTGCCAGGAAAAACCGACCAGCTTCACTCTTCCGGACTGTAGATAGACTTCTCCATCCTGTCTGTTTGCAGCCCGGGAGGGTTTTTTCTAATAAAGATTGTGAGGAGTTTGCTCGTTTTTTCTTGGACAGGGTGTCCTTGATCTGGCGGGAGACTTCTTCAGCCAGCAATACCACAGCTGACAGTGGTCACCAAATGTGTTCTGAGTGCACTCTGCTGAGTTGGGGGGAGTTTAGACCAGTGGAGGTTTGTGAGGTTATCGAGGTGGCAGTCAATTTGAAGCATACCTTTTGTGAGCTGGACCCAGTGCCAACGCGTTTCTTAATGAGATGTGTTGACTCTGTTGGCCTGGTGTTTGCCTCAATTGTACAGTGTTCCTTGTTTCAGGGAGTCTTTCCGGATGCCTTGAAGGAGGCTCTGGTGAGACCCCTCTTAAAGAAATCATCTTTGGACCTGGAGATCAAGGCAAATTACCATCCTATCTCCAACCTTCCATTTTTGGGGAAGTTTGTTGAGAAGGTGGTAGCGCTTCAATTGGAAGAACACCTCATGACTCATGAGTTGTATGATCCCTTCCAGTCGGCTTTTTGGGCTAGACATAGCACGGAAACTGCGCTTGTTTGGGTGCAGAATGATCTCCTCTGGGCTAGAGATCAGGGGGACAGGACAATTCTTGTTCTCCTTGATCTCTCCTCAGCATTTGACATTGCGGCCATTGTGTGCTGCTTGTCCACCTTAGGGAGCTGTGTGGACTCACTGATACCGTCGTCAACTGGTTTGAGTCCTTTCTTACTAACAGGAGGCAATGGGTTGTGATGGGAAATTTCTCATCTACACCCTGTCTCCTTTTTTGCGGAGTCCCTCAGGGTTCGGTACTGGTCCCAATGTTGTTCGCAGTGTACATGCTGCCCCTGGGGGGGGGGATCATTAGGAAGTATGGTCTGAGTTTTCATTGTTATGCTGATGATACTCAGCTATATCTGTCCTTTGCCCCAAGAACATCCAACGCAGTGGATGTGCTAAATATCTGTCTGACCGAGATCAATAACTGGATGGCTTCCAGCTGGTTGCGTCTAAACCTTGACAAGACAGAGGTATTGGTAGTGGAGTCGAACAGAGTTCGTGATAGGATGGCCTCTGACTCAGCAACTGGACTTGTTCTTGGAGCTGTGTCATTGAAGGCCTCCTCTCGGGTGCGAAATCTTGGAGTGATTCTGGACAGGAACTTGACCATGGAGGCCCAAATATCTTCCATGGTCCGTACCTGTTTTTTCCATCTCAGAAACATTGCCAGGATTAAGCCCCTTGTTCCACCTCTGGACCTCCCTACCTTGATACATGCCTTAGTCACATCTAGGCTGGACTACTGTAATGCGCTCTATCTCAGGGTCTCTGGGGGATCTCTCCGCAGACTGCAGCTGGTGCAAAATGCTGCTGCCCAGTTATTGACCGGGCAGAAAAAATTCTGTCATATTACCCCGGTATTGTGCGATTTGCACTGGCTGCCAGTCAGGTGGAGGATCCTCTTTAAGGTGGGTTTTCTCACCTATAAGGCCCTACACGGGCAGGGCCCCTGGTTACCTGTCAGTCCTCCTGGTACCTACTCCCTCTATCCGCCCTCTCCGATCTTCTAGTGGTGGCTTCCTGACTGTTCCTAGAACGAGGTTAAAATCAGCAGGCGACAGAGCCTTTCATGTTGCGGCTCCCGTTCTATGGAACTCTTTGCCAGCACTGGTCAGAGAGGCCCCCACTGTAGACATTTTTAAGGCCCGCCTGAAGAAACTCCTATTTTTACAAGCATTTGGTGCTTAGAGTAGGTTATTTTATAGGTTGTGATTTATTATTTTATTTTTTTATGAATGTTTCTACGTTTTGTGTGTTAATGTTTTACAAATTCTGTACAGCGCCCAGAGCCTCTGGGATTGGGTGTCTTTTAAATAAATTTGCCTTGCCTTGCCTACTTCCCCCGGACTTCTTCAGCCAGCCCAACCATGCTGCCCTAGCGGGAAGAGGGACTTAGCCCCCTCCCACCCACATTCCGCTTCAAAGCCCTTACAGATATGGAAGTTAGAAAATACCTCCTAAAGGTTCTAGGCAAAATAAGGTACAGTGGTGATACCCTAGACCTGAAATTTGTTGAACTGACACTGGATGAAATTCTGGCTCCACTAACCCATATTATTAACACATCACTTAGGTTCTCACAATTCCCTGACATGTGGAAAGCTGCCACAGTGACACCTATCTTTAAGAGTGGTGATCAGGCCCTTAGTGGGAATTACCTCCCAATTTCTATTCTTCCACCTCTTTCGAAAGCTTTGGAGAGAATAGTCACTGATCAGCTAGTTGGCTACATGGAAAAGTACCAGCTACAATGCCCGGAGCAGCACGGGTTCAGGCAAGGGCACAGAACTACTACAGTGCTGCTAGAATTCACGGGATATATCCATAAATCTCTCGATCAAGGTTTCCTTGTCAGTGCAGCCTACATTGACTTATCCAAAGTGCTTGACATGGTTAACCATGCCCTAGTGGTCAAACAGCTCTCAGACCTTGGTCTCTCTACCGATACTGTCTCATGGTTCAGCAGCTACCTGCTGAACCGATCTCATCAAGTCAAGATTGGCAATACCCTATCTGATAGCCAGCCTGTCCACTCTGGAGTTCCACAAGGGTTCATTCTGGGCCCACTTTTATTCAGCATTTTTCTAAACCAACTTCCACTCTCCTGCTAGTGTCATCTACTATTATATGCTGATGATGCTGTCCTGTTTACCAATGACTCTGACCCCACTGCCCTGCAATGAAGCTGCAGTGCAATTTCACAACTGTTGAAAGTTGGTTTATAGAGCACAAATTAGTGATGAACTATAAAAAAATAAAAACGATGTTGTTCTCCACCTCCCATAATCGGCACAAATCACACCCCCTTCTCATCACTAATGAGGTGTGTTCTCCCCTGGAGCTTGTGCAACACTTTAAATCTCTCAGGATTATGGTTGACAACCCAATGTCATTCGTCCGACACATCGACAATGTTGCTAAGGCCATCAGTACATGCATTGGACTGTTGCACAGGCACAAACACAGTCTGACCCCTGAGGCACTCAAGCTAGCTGTCCACAGTTCCCTGGTTTCATTCATTGACTATGGGCTAGTAATTTATGGGTCAGCCTCTGACACCACCCTTCATCACATAAAAGTAGCTGTTAACAAAGCCTGCCAGCTTGTTACTGGATCTGCACAACTAACTCACACCTGCGACCTCTATGTGCAGGCTAACTGGCTACAGTTCTCAAGCAGACCTATGCTCCAGTCCTGTCTTCTCGCAAAAAAAGTTAGTCTTGGCTTGATGCCCACAGGGGTACAGAATCTCCTCTCTCCATGTGACAACAGATGCTCCACCCGCAGCTAGGAAAGCCAAATCGTTAAAATTCCCCACTGTAGAACCTCCATGGGTCAAAGATCTTTAGCGTATCAAGCACCATGTTGGCTGAACTGTCTTCCCCCGACATCTCCTCGATTTCCTTATTAGGCCATTTTTAAAAGAAAACTAAGACTTCAGCTAGTTGCGAGCTCCAGCTATGACTGCTTTCTATTACTTGGCTCCTTATTGACTTAGCCTCTAATTTCCCTTCTGTTTACACTTATTTTCCCTCCAACTGACCTTGCTTGCACACAGCCTTTGCCTTCCTTCCTTTGCTCCCCTGATCCCTAACTTTCCCCTTGCCTGCCATACCCTCCCATTCTATGTCCTTCAGTCTGTGCTCCCCTTTTGCCCTACCTACCTACCCCTAACCTCTCGCTCCCTACCTCTTTCTCTTGCTGAATTGTTGATGCCTTCTGGGCTGATATTTTCCTTCCCCTGTAGTGGCTGTATGTTCCTGCTGACACTCCATTCCTAAATGCTGTCAACATTTGCATACCGCTGTCTTGGTTGATTACTCACTGCTTACATTTTGGCACTAGTTTTCTTGTACAATGATTTCACTCTATTATGCTTGTCAAATCTCATAATCCTGCTTGTTTAAATGTTTGTGGATGTACTTATTCAACATTTTTCTTTTCACTTTGTATAACCTCTGATGTGAAACCTATGTAATGAGCTTATTCTCAAAGGTGTTAATCCAAGATCAAAATAAAGAAATATATAAGAGGGGGAGGAGCAGGGGCCACAGCAGTACAGCAGTTGCCAAGGGGGTGATCAGGTGGACAATAGTCCATTTACAGGGGAAAGAGTCCTGCAGGAGCTCATTAAATTGAAGGTGGACAAAGCAGTGGGACTAGATGGCATACACCCAAGAATATTAAGAGAACTGTGAAGGGAGATAGCAGAACTTCTGGCATCCATGTTCACTGAGTCATTCAACACAGGGGTGGTACCAGAGGATTGGAGGAGGCACATGTGTTCCCTCTACATAACTCCAGCAGCAGGTAGGAGGCGGGGAACTATAGACCAGTCAGCCTCACCTCAGTAGTGGGGAAGATCATGGAGACATTGCTTAAAGAAAGGGTAGTGGGGCATCTAGAAGCCATCAGAACCCAGGACTATGGGCAACACGGACTCACAGCAGGGAGGTCATGTCAGACAAATCTGGTTGACTTCTTCAACTTGGTGACAAAGTAAGTAAATCAGGGTGGGGCAGTGGATGTTGCTTACCTTAATTTAAGCAAACCTTTGACACCGTTCCACATAGGAGGCTGATAAACAAGCTGGGTAGGCTGGGCATGGGGAACAGGATGGTAAACTTGGTTAGAAACAGGCTAACAGACAGGAGGTAAAGGGTGGTGGTAAATGGGGTGCAGTCTGGGGAGGGGGGGTGACCAGTGGAGTGCTTCAGGGATCGGTCTTGGGGCCAGTCCTGTTCAATGTCTTCATTAGTGATATTGCACAACTGCTGGAGGGAAAGATCTGCCTGTTTGCAGATGACACCACGATCTGTAACAGAGTGGATACCCCAGAGGGGGGTGGAGAAAATGAGGAGAGACCTGGGGAAGCTTGAAAAATGGTCTGAGGACTGGCAACTGAAGTTTAATTCAAAAAAGTGCGACATTATGCACCTGGGACACAGAAATCATAGATACATAGATACATAGACAGTGTCGGCAGATAAGGGCCTATGGCCCACCCAGTCTGCCCATTTGAGCTTGTAAGTTCAGCTTGTTTTCCTAGAAGTCTGTTGCCCCTTACCCCTGACCTCCAGAATTCTTTTATGTCTATCCCATTCATTCTTAAATCCCGTGATTGTTTCAGCCCCCACCACTTCCTCTGGCAGGGTGTTCCACTTGTCCACCACCCGTTCTTTGAAGAAATTCTTTCTCATGTTTCCTCTGAATCATCCTCCATCCAACTTCATCTCATGCCCTCTAGTCCTGGAACATCTTTTTCACTTAAAAATAGTGTTTTCCTGCACCCTGTTCCTCCCTGTAAGATACTTGTATGTCTCTATCATATCCCTCTCTCCTCCTCTCCTCCAGGGAGTACATGTTCAGTTCCTTCAACCTGTCTTCATAGGACTTGTGATGCAATCCATGCACCATCTTTGTTGCCTCCTCTGAACCTTCTCTACCCTGTCTATGTCCTTACGTGGGTATGGTCTCCAAACTGTACACTGTACTCAGGTGGGGCCTTACTAGTGTCTTGTATAGGCGGAATTATGACCTCCCTTTTCCTGCTGGTGATGCCCTGCCTATACATCCCAGCATCCTATTTGCTTTACCTGCTGCCTTGTCACACTGTTTCCCTACCTTGAGGTCATCAGAGATGATAACCCAAGATCCCTTTCCTGCTTGGTGCATGCTATATCCTCACCCCCAACTGATATATTGTGCCAGGGTTTTTGTGCCCATATGCATTATCTTGCACTCTTTGCATTGAATTTCAACTGCCAAACCCCTGACCATTCTTTCAAGTTTCTGCAGGTCGCTTCTCATTCTGTCTACACCCTCTGATGTGTCTACTCTGTTACAGAGCTTTGTGTCATCAGCTAACAGTGAAATTCTGCCTTCTAGGTCCTGTGCCATGTCACTGATGAAGATGTTGAATAGGACTGGTCCCAACACTGATCCCTGTGGTACCCCACTGGTCACTCTTCCCTCTGTGGAGTGACAGCCATTTACCAACACCCTCTGTATCCTGCCACCCAGCCAGTTACCTACCCACCACACTACTGTCCTGCCCACACCCATATGTCCTGGGGAAAGCTACAGGATGGGGGGGGGTTGCTGACAATCACAAAGGAGAAAAGGGACCTGGGGGTTACTATTTCAGACAACCTGAAAATGTCAAAGCAAAATGCTAAGGCAGCTGGGAGGGCCAGTGGCATGCTGGGGTGCATAGGCGGGGTATCACCAACAGAAGGAGAGAGGTAGTGATGCCATTATATAAAACCATGGTCAGGTCTCACATGGAGTACTGTGTGCAGTTCTGGAGGCTGCGCCTTTGTAGGGATATTAACAGGCTGGAGATGGTCCAGAAAGAGGTGACTAAGATGGTACAGGACTTGCAACACAGGACTTATGGGGAGAGATTAAGGGACCTCAATATGTACTTGCTGGAAGAGAGGAGGGAAAGAGGGGACATTATAGAAACATTCAAGTACCTCAAGGGTATAAACAAGGTGTGGGGGGAGACATTTTCCAATACAAGATGAGCACAAGAACAAGGGGGCTTGACATGAAGTTGGAAGGTGGGAGGTTAAGAGGGAATGTGTGGAAGTACTTCACAGAGACACACTGGGTCCAGTCCTTTTTAATGTCATTATAAGTGACATTGCAGAGGGACTGGAAGGAAAAGTATGCCTCTTTGCAGATGACACAAAGATCTGTAACAGGGCTGATACACAAGGGGGAGTGGAAAGGATGAGTAGGGACTTGGCAAGGTTGGATAAATGGTGAGAAGTATGGCAGCTTGGATTCAATGCAAAGAAGTGCAAAATAATGCACCTGGGAAACATAAACCAAGGGGAAGAGTACACAGTGGTGGGGGGGAGAGGTAGTAACAACAACAAAAATGGAAAGGGACCGGGGGAGGTAATCATATCAGATGACCTTAAGGTTAGCAAGCAATGTGAGAAGGCAGTAGAGAGGGCTGGGGGGATATTGGGATGTATAGAAAGAGGCATCACCAGCAGAAAACAGGAAGTTGTTATCCCTCTGTACAGACAGTTGTTGAGACCCCATCTGGAGTACTGCGTCCAATTCTGGAGGCCCCATCTCCGCAAGGACATAGACAGGATGGAGGCAGTCCAGAGGAGGGCAACAAAGTGGTGCAGGGTCTGCAAGAGAAGCCATATGAGGAGAGACTAAAGGAGCTTAATATGTACACCCTTGAGGAAAGGAGGGAGAGGGGGTACATGATTGAAACGTTAAGTACTTCAGTGGAATCAACAAAGTCCAAGAGGGTAGCATCTTTCAGAAAAAGATGTGCAAGAACAAGGGGACACAATTTGAAGATAGAGGGGGACAGCTCAGGGGCAATGTGAGGAAGTATTTTTTTCACAGAGAGGGTGGTGGATACATGGAACCACCTTCCTGAGGAGGTTGTGAGGTCTAAAACTGTGAGAGAATTAAAGAATGCATGGGACAGACATAAAGCAATTCTTGTGGGGGGGGTAGGAAGAAATAGGCTGTTGGTTAACTAGGATCTGCAGCTTATCCAGTAGGTAGAGAAATGGGCAGACTAGGTGGGCCAAGCGGTCCTTATCTGCCATCAAAATCTATGTTTCTATGGTGGACGCATGGAATGGTCTGCCTCAGGAGGTGGTGGGAGTGAGCACAGTGGATGGATTTAAGTATGCCTGGGACAGGCATAGGGGAACCATAGAGGTACAGGAGTGGGTGGATTGGAAGCAGTAATCCAGTATAAGGGCTTATGGGCAAACTCGATGGTCCAGGTGGTCCTTATCTGTTGACAATTTCTATGTTTCTATGTACAGTGGCTGATATAGTTGGAATGCCAATGAAAAGCTTTTTCAAATGAGGTATTGGGCTTACCTGTAGCTGGAAGCAGTCCAGAGAAACAGATCATACTAAGGATCATACTAAGGAAGTATATGGAGCGGAAAGGCATATAGCCCATGGTAGCTCCTCAAACTACATATAGTAAGTAACATTATTATTTGTTAGTAAAAGCTTATCCAATCTATTTTTGAATACATTTTTATTCTTGCTGATAATGACTGTTGGTAGTATATTCCATGTGTTTACATTTCTTTGTGAGAAATAAAATGTTTTTTCCTATATCTAAATCTGGCTGTCATCAGTTGAAGTGGGTGACCTCTAGTGGTAATTGCTACCTGTTTAAAACCAAGTCCACATTCCAATGTTAGGGATGGATCATTAATAATGTCCCATGTAAATAGAAGGTTACCCTTTAATCGACGAAGTTCCAAGGACATTAAACTAAATTTAGAAATTCTTGCTTCGTAGGACAAGTTCCTTTCAGGACAATTAGACTTTGTAACTTTTCTCTGAAACTTCTCAAGCCTATGTATGTCATTACGCATGTAAGGGCACCATAGTTGAGATACATAGTCAAAATGTGGCCTCACATAGACCCGATAAAGGGGAAGTAAAATATTCGGATCTTTAGATTTTATGTTATGCTTGATCGCCCACCAAATTTTGTTAGCTTAACTAAGAGTGTTAGTGATGTGTAAATCAAAATTAAGATCGGATTCAATGGTAATACCAATATTTTTTTCACTGATCTTACTAGACAGTGTTTCATTATATAAATAATACGTGTTTCTTGGATTGTGCCTCCCAAAGTGGAGGACACTACATTTAGAGGTATTAAAATGTAGGCTCCACTTAATGGAAAAAGCTCTAATGAATCAAGATCTTTCTGTAGAACCTCTATTTCTACAGTATTACTGCATGAGTTAGAGATTTTACAATCATCAGCATACTTGATAATTTTACAGTTTAGGTTATAAGATAAATCTGAAATAAAAACTTGAAATATTACCTGGGCTAAAACAGATCCCTGAGGGACACTGTCGTTTACTGGTAGCCAAGAGGATTTATGGCTGTCAATAATAACTCTCTGCGATCTATTATTTAGCCAGTTCGCATTCCAGCGTATGATTAGTGGATTTATACCATGTTGCTGTAACTTTTTTATTAAAGCCCAATGTGGCACAGAATCGAAGGCTTTTTTTAAGTCGAGAAAAATTACATCACTTGGTATTTACTGTCTAGGTTATGACTTATGTAATCGTTAAAGCTTATTAAATTAGTGGCACATGAGTGCCCCTTGACAAACCTGTGTTGATTGGGTCAATATTTGCAAGCCCTGGAGTTAACATGTCTTTAATTATTCTTTCTAATATTTTGCAAAATATAGGAGTTAGACTAATAGGGCAAGAATTGTCTGGGATTCCCTTACTAAGTCTATTCAATATTAATACTAAATTGCATCCATGTTAGAAAATTGTGATGTCAGTGATGAATAAGCTGTGCTTAACTCAATGTAGTTAGGCACAGCTTGTTCCTTGGTGACATCACAATGTTCTAAAAATGGCACAATGTAGTACTTATATTGCACAGACTCACTCATCTATATCTCTGGAGCATGTCCAGCTACAGATGAGCCCTATACCTCATTTGAAAGAACTTATCATGGGCTTTCAAAGTATTATGACCACTGGGCATGAATGTGTCCCTTTAAAATATAACCTGTGTTTAAACTATAACTTGTGTTCCTTTTCATATAGTAACCAAGTGCAGCACATGAAAGATGACTTTTGTTCCTCTGATAACCTCCTTGCAGAATGAATGAAACACAAGATTCCATTTTAACAACAAATTGAAGTTTTAGAACTAACTAGCAATACGTTTTGCACAACTAAATATATCATCTGCCTTCCAATCTGTATATTAACCAAGTGCAGTGCAAGAAAGGAAAATACTTTTGTTCTGTTAATGACTCCCCCTGAACTATTTTTCCTCCACTGATCAAAATAGCATCACACAATAAAAAATATGATTATCACTGCAATGATGCCTCTATCTCACTGATTCGTACTTTCTGACCTATTTTTTAAATGTGGTAAGACCCTCTAGGATGTGGGATATTGAGGGATACCCACACTTCCAAGGGCTGTGAGGCCCTCCACCTGTAGCGTCAGGCCTCACTATGCCACTGGGTGTGCAGGTATCCCCCAACACCCACATCATGTCGGGTCTTATTACTTACTCGCACACTGAGGGCATACATAAAATTTGAGTTTCAATCAACATCACATGTGATATTTTATATAACAGCTGGCCCAAAAGGAAGCATGTCCCCTTCCCAGTCATCAGAATACCCTCTTTAGCTCCCCTTCCCCAAATCTACAGTCCCCTGTTATCTAACACCGCAAACTAGTTTTTGTTTGCTAAAAGACTTATCTGGTTGATTCTGTTGACTTTCTTCTTTCCAAACTGAAATTGAACACGGATCTGCACTGTGCATTTGTTTTTTGCAGGCGGAGTGAAACTGGAAGAGTTGCATGGTGGGGTTCAGTTTTTAGTTTCCATTCAGAAAGAAAAAAACACAAAAGGATCAACCAGATAAGTTTTTTTTTATCAAAGAAAAACTTGTTTGGGTTGTTAGATAACACAGGGTTGTGGATGTTTTGGAAGAAACAGCTAAAAGTGCCAAAACCTCTGGAAAAATCTTTTGTATGAGAACAAAGGGTGTTATAAAACAATAACAGTACAGTAAACAGTTAAATAAAATAAGATGGAAAGGAATTAATACAGGCAGGTAATGCAGATATGCTGGGAAGAAGATCAGTGACAACATAGTGCTGGAAACTGAGTTTATTTTCTTTTCATATTTGCAATTAATGAAATGCTCACATTACAGAAGATCCATGGTTGGGAACTTTTGGGAGAATTTACATAAACAACTGCACATATCTGTATGATAAAAAAAAAGGAAACTTACGTTCGGATGACCACCATGTAGCTATATGCAATTGTACCAATTCCTACAAGAAAGTAGGATAGAGGCAAGCGATATTTCAGCCATCCAACTGCTCTCTGATGATTGTAGTAGCCATAGAAAAGGACTGAATATTGTGCAAAGCCCTTAAAGGGGAAAACAAACATTTCAAGGTATTAAAAAAAAGATTGACCAGAAAAATGTTTAGAAACTACAGTCCAGAAAATGTTCACCTTAAAACAGTGATATCTAGTTGCAGGATTTTGCTTACAACTTGAAACTGAGGTTCATGGCAAATATTGACTGATCAAGGAATTCCTGGTAGCACTGAGGACAGCGGGACTAACTCAGTTGGTGAAAACATCCACTAGGGAAGTGGTGGTCCTGGAACTGTCATTCTCAAATAGTAACAGGATTTCGAGCATAGAAATGAGAAGCCACCTGTGGTCTAGTGATCACAAAACTGTATAGTTCACTGTAAACACATTTAAAGACATGAATCACTCTAAACTGAAAGTCCTTGACTTCAGGAAAGCAGATTTCCCCCAAATGAAAAAATGTATCAAAGATATTCTTCATTGCAGGGCGAAGGGGGAGTAGAACAAAGCTTGAAGGAATTAAAGGAAGCAATAACCTTGGTCACATCTCACTGTACAAAGCAAACTAGCAAAACCAAAAGGAGAAGAACTCCACTCTGGTTCACCAAGGAAGTAACATCCAAGTTAAGAGAGAAGAAAAAATAATTCAGGAGGTATAAGGAGTCTAAAAGCGACAAAGACAGAGAATTATACAAGGAAAAACTTAAATTGGCTGGGAAGGCAGTTAGAATTGAGTAGGAAAAGACTAAGGAAAGGATAGCAAAAGGGGTGAAAAAGGGTGACAAGACCTTCTTTAGGTATGTAAGTGAAAAGAGGACGAGCAAGGGGGGAATTGTCAGATTAACAAAAAAGGAAGGTCAGTTTGCAAAGGATGATGGTGAGGAAGCAGAGGTCCTGAACGATTATTTCTGCTCAGTTTTCACGAAGGAAGAAAGTGGCAAGGGTCCTGCCTTGTGCAAGAAGGAGCACCTTGTCAAAGAAGCAGACACAAGTCCATTCACAGAACAAAGCGTCTTAGAGGAACTTAAGAAACTAAAGATGGACAAGGCAATGGGGGCCGGATGGAATTCATCCAAAAATAATGAAGGAGCTTGGGGAGGAGCTGGTCACCCCACCGGCAGAATTGTTCAACAAATCTTTAGAGAGTGGAGAGGTCCTTGAAAACTGGAAAAGAGCTACAGTGGTGCACTTCCACAAGAGTAAAAAAAGGAAGGAAGCGGGAAATTACCGTCCAGTCAGCCTTACCTCAATAGTAGGGAAACTAATGGGGTCCCTATTAAAGGAAAGGATAGTGACATTTTTAAAAGTCAGTGGGTAACTAGACCCACAGCAGCATGGCTCACAGCAGGAAGGTCCTGCCAAACTAACATGATCAAATTTTTCAATTGGGTTACCCAAATGGTAGATCAAGGTGGTGCGGCTGATGTAGTATACCTAAACGTCTCACAGGAGACTGATAAACTAGAGCACATGGGCATTGGACTTAAAATAGTGAACTAGATCTCAAATTGGCCAGACAGATGGACACAGAGGGTAATGGTAAATGGCACTCTGTTAAAAGAGGGCAGGGTGACTAGCGGGGTACCACAGGGCTCAGTTCTGGGACCGATTCTCTTCAATATATTCATCAGTGACATCACTGATGGACTGGATCGGAAGGTGCTCCTGTTTGCAGATGACACCAAGCTCTGCAATAGGGTAGACACGGCCAAAAGGGTTCAAATAATGGAGTCTGACCTAAAGAAATTAGAAACATGGTCAAGAAACTGGCAGTTGAGGTTCAGAGCTAAAAAGTGTAAGGTTATGCACCTGGGAAGATGCAACCCAGTGGGGAAATACTACCTGGGAGGTGAGCAGCTAGCCATGACCAAGCAGAAGCATGATCTGGGGGTAATCATCTCAGATGACTTAAAGGTTAGCAAGTAATGTGAAAAAGCAACCCTAAAAGCTAGTGGCACCCTGGGATATATTGGGAGGGGCATCACTAGTAGGAAGTGAGAGGTGATTATGCCCCTGTACAGGTCCATGGTGAGGCCTCACCTGGAATACTGTGTCCAGTTCTGGAGACCACACCTCAGAAAGTATATAGACAGATTGGAGACTGTACAGAGGAGGGCAACAAAGATGGAGCAGGGTGTGCTCCACGAGCCATACGAGGCATGACTACAGCAGCTCAGCTTATACTCCCTGGAATAGAGAAGGGACAGGGGAGACATGACAGAGATCTTCAAATATCTTAAGGATATCAATGGGGTACAAACAAATAACCTGTTCCAGGTTAACAACTGTAACTGGTCTAGAGGTCATGACATGTGCCTGTAGGGTGACCAGTTCAGGAGCAACAGTAGAAAGTTCTTCACTGAATGTGTGGTGGAGCCATGGAATGGCCTTCCCCTGGGGTGGTGGAAGCCAAGACGGTTAGGGCTTTTAAACTAGCTTGGGACAGACAGTGTGGTACCCTTGGGTAAGCAACAAGTTGGTGGGGGTTGTCTCGACTGGGCAGACTAGATGGATCTTGCGGTCCCCATCTGTCATCACTTTCTATATTTCTCTGCTTTTTTTTGCAGCATATGGCCAAAGTTCCACTACTTTTTTTAGGTCCTCAACACACTGAACATCCTTATCATTTCTATCGTGCCCTTGACTGAGTCATGCAGTAACTTTTTAAATGAATTAGCAAATAACTATATTTTGCTAACTATATCATCTAATATTTAATAGCAGTGTTAACTTTGAACCACAGTGCCATATTAATGCCAGTTAGTATTTCCTTGCTAATAAGCTGTGAGCATCAAACTGGTGATTGCATACAACATATTTCCATCTAATTTATGCCCTGTGACAAAAATGGCTCTATAAGAGTTTAAGCCTCAAAGATTATTGTTGAAAACACCTCTGGTCCCTTTAAATGCAAATTCCAAATGTTTCAGTAGTTATAATTAACTCCCTAGAATAATGTGATTGTGCAGCACACTGATGTTAGTTTCCACTCACACTAAAGTCCCACAAAGTAGCAAAGTTCATGGCAGTTTCTTGCTCACCCCTTGGAACAGTCTTTCTGGGTATACTGCCATATGGCTTTCCCATTAATGCCTGTAGGGATAAAGAAGCAGTCTTCAACACATGTCTGGCTGTGTAAATATTGTTATTGCAGTGTGTACAAACAAACAAGAACTATAAAGGCACTGCACTAGTCACGCACTCTAATACATCACTTGAGAGCCAGAAGTTATTATTACACTGAACTGTTATTACAGTGGGACCAATTAGTCTGATTTGTAAGAACTTTGAATTCACAATGACCAGATTTATGACACAGTATAGTATTATAGCCATTGAATAAAATACAGTGTCTCCACAATGTTACACGGGGACTAAAAAGGGCAAAAACTGTTTATTGCACATAAAGTACTGCAAATTAACCCCCTTCCCACCACCACCACCACCAAAAAATACTCAGGGGCCAGATATTCAAAACATTTGACATACAATTCTATAGTTCCTGTAAATTTCAAAACTATTTTTTTAGCTAGAACATTTCCTAGGGGCATCTCTGGAATGTACAAGAGCAATAAATTCGAATGATGATCCTGGAGAGTGTGGGCTCATTTTATTCAGCAAAAAGTGTGTTTAAAATGAGTCAGAGCATCCAAACTGAATGTTTAAATGCAGTATTCTGAATATCAGGTCCCAAATGATTGCATTAATCTTGAAAGCTGCTGCACTATGACAAAGGTCACTACTGTATATGATCATGTTTTTTCCAATAGATAGGAAGTATTAGAAAACATTTAATCTATTCACGTGTTGTTTTTTGGGGGGGAGGGGAGAGGCAAAATGTCTAGAGGTATGTTCTTTCAAAAACCTCAAGAGTTATTGGAATACAGCATTCTTCTTACCTCAGGTACCATGACCAAGCCAAAGGTTAACCCAAATAATATCATATTAATTCCATACATCCACCTCAGGAAAATAAAATAAGACGCAACCGAAGAACCAAAGTGGCCTGAGATGAAAGAGAAAAAAAAAAAAAGATTCATGAGCATTGGGTTAAAAACAAGACATTTTGATTTAAATTGCAAGATAGCATATTACTGTATATGCATTGAAGTAATTGCAGCATAACAGAGAACTTGGACTAGATATTTAAAGCATTTAGATTCCTGCAAGATTTTCATCTAAGTGGTGTTTGTAAAACACTGAACAGTTTATGATGCTCACTCTGGCCTTCCTGGCCTTCCTGGTTGTAAGCATTTTTTATAATTATATATAGAAACTGTGGAGGAACTTTCTTTAAACTGAGTCACCACATTATGAAAATGACAGTGATGTATGGACTACTGGAGATCATCTCAGAACCACAAGGACTGAGCCCCTGTGAATTAGACCCCCACAAAAAATTATTCAAGAGCCTTCCCCACTTTATTTATAAATTATACATTATTATAAATATTTATAATTATAAATGAAGTTTATAATTGTTTCTGAGATCTTAGCAGTGACACTTGCAACTTTGACCTGCTGTATGCATCAGAAAGATATCTGTGAATGTGAGAGTTCCCCAAGCCACAAGCAGCTACAGTACATGTATATACAGTATTTGTAAAGCTACAAACCTCTGCTTTCCCAATTGCATCGCATTGCATGCTCATTAATAAATATCTGAGGGAGAATTTTCAAATGGATGAAAACAGCCATGGGACTAAGTCTTGTGCCAAAGTCTGCCAGTTCAGAAAAAAATCTCTGCACTGGTGGATAGTCCTATTTTCAGTCCATGCTCTGCATGGGTGGCAGGCACAGCTGAGGAGGATGTTACAACTGGTCTAACTAGGCATAGCATTTTGGCACAACTGTACCAAAAAACTGCTGCAAATTGCCATAAATCATGGAGCTGACCATAAAATGGCTCCTTTTTGGAAAATCTAGCTTGTGTCAGAAACTGCAGTTCCACAAGTGAAGACTTACTAGTGCACATTTGTCCTGCACCTGTACCAATTTTGAGAGGTCTTTGAATATCCAGGGCCTGGAGTTGCTATCCCCTAGCCTTCAGCTCCAGATTTATGATCGTCAACCTCATCAGAAACTCTATGATGCATTGAAATCAGGGTGATAATGGTAGATTAGAAAAACCTGCTCAGAAAAATGGAGTCCAGTGGCACAGTTGAAGCCTCATAATGCTTGTACCACGTAACTGTGGTTTTTGCTCACTTTTAGCTTTCTACTCTCAGTAGAGGCACCAAGAGATGAGGAACTCGAAGGTAAAGGAAATATTTAAATAATCTAAAAGTCAAAAGGCCACAGCCAATGGAACAGAAACTCCCCCTACTCTAACTCACTCCACTTGGGGGAAGCCTCCGTTGATCCAAGGTGGTTTGTCTGCCCTCCCCCCAGGCTTACTTAAAGGATGAGGTTAATATAAGTTGGCAAATCTGCCTCCCCCCAGGCTTACTTAAAGGATAAGGTTAATATAAGTCGGCAAATCTGAGAATTAGGTTCTTGTATATACAGATTTCATAACAAATGGAGTGCCCTCTCTCCTTAACTTTAATGATGTGGAAAGGAGTATTTTTCCTTTAGGCAGCTGTAGCTGAGCAACTTTTTTTTTTTTAATTTAGGTTTTTATCCACCACCTCCTGCGGATCTGGCAGGCAGCACTGGCTCCTCCCTTGGAGGGGCTCACCTCTACGGTCCAGGCATCCCCACACCATTCCCTCCTGATCCCCACAAGTTATTCCCCCAATGACAGTGCTGGGGATGAGGAGCACTGGCTTCCCCCCCTCCCTTGGAGGCCAGCGTCCAGATTCTGGGGGGCTAGTGCAGACACAGCTGAGCCATCATGGAGCCTTCCAACTCTATTTTCCACCTGTTTTTCCCCCGGGGCCCATGAATGTGTAATGGGCAAATGGCTGGGCTCTGCCTCTGTGGAGGCAGCCTCATGCCCTGGACGTGGGTCCCTACCCCCTTCTGGTGGCATGCCTGCGCCGACACCCAGCCACCACTGGGCGTCAGTCTACAGTGCGCAGCACTGTCCCCCTTCCCAGAAGAAGGAGAGTTGTCTATAGATGCTTAATCCTTCCTCACTCCTCCCAACCCAAGTCCATTCCTGAACCTGGGTCTCCAGTCTGGTGTGAGGTGTGGTGTCCAGCACCTCAACCCTCAGCACCACTGGGCTGGTCAGCTGAGCAACTTCTGAATAAACGGCCTGAGTACTTGAAGGAATTCTGTCTTAGGCAAAGTGGCAGTTTTATGGAAGAATGATGAACCAGGAAATAATTGTGATGAAGGACATCTCAGTGTGGTTGACAGGGAAACAGGAGATTCTGGAAATGGACTGGAGGAAATGCAGTGGTCAAGAATTATAATATGACACCATTGGTTAAAGGTAGGATAGTTGATAACGTTCATTGCTTGATGCAGATAGTCAGTCTTCAGTGATCTAAGGGTTAGAATCTAGACATGTACTGTAGCCATCCATAGATCTAATAATAAAAGAAGGAAGCTCTTGAGAATGAGGAGTTCAAAGCAGAAAACTCACCAGGTCAAAGGAAACCATAAAATGCAGGAGTCTTGGCTACTAGTAGGGTGAAATCCAGTATGGTTGCAAATGCCCTAGCAGATCAGGATCATACAAAAAAAATAAATCGATAGATTGATGACCAGATAGGGGATGATTTCTTGAGACTTCAGTGAATAGATTGGTGGGCTGGATAGGAATAATGGGCATTGCAACAGGATGGCTAATAAGTGAAACTGAATTCCCAAAATATATTACTTGATAGTAATAGAAAAATGATTGGTTTGATTGCAGAATGAGGCTGAATTGTTACTGTAGGAAGATTTTATATGTACGAGTCATAATTAGAGTTGTTTATGTTAGTATATGTTCTTATTGTTTTAAATGACTTGGGATATTCTGTAAATGATATTTGTTTCTCATTGAGCCTATCCAATAATTCATTCAGTTTTTAAATAAATAAAAATAAATAAAGTGAAGTGAGGACTTGGTAAATAATGATTAAGGTTTCATATATAACAAACATTTAAATATTCATTCCAGGCTGTACAGTATGCTGATCTGAAAGAAGGAGTGATGGAGTATCATATGACTTGATTGGTTTCATCCAGATAATAACTCACTTAAGTCATTAGGAGGTGTAATTTGGAGGAGGATCATGAGATGACCCACTTGTGCACCAAGGTTTCTGAAAGTTTGAATGCAGAAATGGCATAAGCAGTCAGCAATTAAGTTAGCAGGTTTAAAAATGTAAGTACATAATATTTGAAAGTGGTTTTGTATGGAGACCCATGTTGCTGTTTTAGGGAACTTCATAATTGCAGGGAGCAAGTGCAGCCCTTCCTAATGATGAATCCTGTTGTTTGGTTTTCATTTTTGTCAGTGTAGAAGGTGATGGACTCAGAATGCCAGTGATGCCCCAGGTTAATGCAGCAGCTACATTGGGGTAAATCTCAAACTGGGAGGAAGTACAGTTCTGTTGAAATTTGGGATGTGAAAGAGTTCTACTGCTTAAGTTTGAGCAAACCAGGGGCCAGATATTCAAAACTCTGCGCTGGGCGCAAATCGTTTGTGCCAGGTTTGTGCCGGGTTTGCACAGGTCTCCTATATTCAAAAGGCCAAATAGTGCAGGCAAACTGCATTAGCGCCGGGCAAAGGTATAATATATACAATAAGCAAAGAGAGGGGGCATTTACATGAATATAGGTGCTATGCTATATTCAGTGCATTAGCACTGTGCAAAGTATGTTTGCGCAACTTTGAGCAACACTTTGTGCAGTGCAACTTATCACCCAGGAAAAGGTAGTCTTAACTCTGGGCAAACCAAGGAGGGGAGGGGGGCATGGACACAGCAGAAACAGGGAACAAGGCTGTATGCAGCCAATGAGGAGGCAGTGTGGGTGGTCGGCCACCCTGGGCCACTCCATATGCACAGGCAGCCAAACTATGGAATACAATGCAGTAGTATTGCTTACAAGCCAACCATCCTGCCATTGAAGGAACTGAGGGGAAACAGCACCTGCAGCAGAAATGGTTTGCAATGTGACACTATGTTGCATATTGTGAATTGTGTGTTGTTAATGGTATGTATTTAGTGTACTCTGTATCATCTCAACTGCACATGTAGTGGCTCTGGGTGGTTACTGACAATGTGCCTTGGCCCAGTGAGCTTATCCGGACAAGGTGATAAAATATAAAATAATAATGCATGGAGAAGTGTGGTTAATGAAGATTTTATACACAACCGAGGTGTGTGATGCCCATAAACCACAAGAGCGAAGCCCGAGAGGTGAATCTCTGGGCATCACACACTGAGGGTGTGCATAAAATCTTAGTTCCCAGACTTCCCAATGTTTTACTTTTTATATTTACTGATGGTTAGTGCTGTGTCAGTGTAGCTTTCTGGTCCAGGGTGTCACATCCATGAATGATTTTTGTAAAGCGCCTTTGCACTCTTTCTACATGCTGTATGTCCCAACTCAGCTTTGGTGACCAAAATTGGGAGCAATAGTCCACATGGGGTCTGGCCAGGGATCTGTACAGGGGCAATATAACTTCACTGCATCTGCTGACAAATTTTAGTTTGATACAGCGACAGTCATCTGTTTGTTTAACAAAATTATGTTTTCTTTCTGTAAATGTGTAAATCCTTCTGGTTGCCGTATATACAGTATCCTGTTTGTAAATATCTGTAGTATTTAGCAGTAAATAATCTATTTTTGTAGAATCAGTGACTGTGCATCCATATTGGAAAGGTAAGTGTAATATTTTTGCTGGCAAGGTGAGAATTCTCTGTTTAATGTCTGCCATCCGAAGTGCACTGTACCATATTTTACTGAGTTTGACCTTCCAAGTTCCTGAGCAGGATCAAGGTATTTTTCTGATATAATCAGGTGGTGGCAGAAGAAGTGAAGTAGACCCAAACTACCCTGCAAGGTACTTCAGCCCAAAGGACAGTTTGTCAGAAACTGGTGGTGAACAGTTCAGATCAGTGCACAAATTTAAAGTCATAATTTGTGTGCAGTATGTTTTCATGGTGGAACTAGGAACTCTGAGAGAGAAGTACAAGCCTTACCTGGCACATGGAGAAACAGAGATTGCCAGTAGGAAAGTTACCTTTACAGTCATGAAACAGGATATAGGCAAAAAATACATCTTTTACTACTGTTTTTTTTTATTTCTAGAAACACAGCTTAGTACAGTGTAGTTAGCAGGTATGAGCTCCTCAACATACAGCCGATTTAATGCCCCATCTCCATGAGCTGTGCAAAGACATGGGGATTGTCTATGAGGGCCTGTTGAAAAATGGACTCATAGAAGCCCTGGTAGAGCAGGACCAAATGCAGGGAAGCAGATAGTCATTGAGGAGTATGATCATAGACCTGTAGAGCAGGCAGTCACAGAGAAAGATGACCAAAGTACAGTGGGTAATCACTCTCTTATAGATTGGATAATTACAAATCATCCTGCAAATATCTTAAGACAAGGCACTTTGTCTGGTTCAGTCTCTGATCACTGCCCCATATTTTGTCTTAGGAAACTCAAAAGGGAACAAAATTGACATAGACCGATTGATAAAAAATATAAAAAGATTGAATGTTGAAGGCTTTCTTTCGGACATTGGACAGATAAAGGGCACAATTTTAAAAGGGTGGTGCAGGGCTTGCATCAAAGCCTGCATCAACCCCGATGTTTGGTGAATCTGCGATGAATGCATCTGCCACAACTGTGCCCAGTTTTATACTGTTTGGCACAGTTGTGACAGTTTTCACAATTTACAGCAGCTTGTGCCAAAGCTTTGGTACAAGCCCCTTAAATTGGCACCCCCAATGGTGCAAAATTAGACCAGGGGTTAGCTGGTCTAACTTGGTGCATTTGACACTAGGGACTTGCATCGGGGTTTGCGGAAGGCACCCTTGCAAAATTGCTATAGTCGCAAGGATTACTGCAAGTCACCCCTTGTGTCTGATTCCCCAATGCAAGTCCCTTGTGGTGATCCAGGTCCATTTTAAAATTGGGCCCAAAATGACAACAGTTTGGTAATGAAGTTAGTTTTGTTATAGTAACTGAATGCTTAACTAGTTGTCTTGTTAGTGCTTTTGTGGCCAACACACCACTTTCAAACCAGTGTGTATAGGGAAAATACTCTCCATGGCTAAGCAAAGAGCTTAGGCAATTAATGAAAAGTAGGGATAAGTTAAGGCGTCAGTTGTTTAAAAGCAGGGATACAGCAAGTCAAATTCAATATGAAGAACTAAGAAATAGGGTAAAATTGGAGGTAAAGTATGCCAACTTGTCATATTATTGCCAGCAACAATTGAAGAATATGAAAAATCCTAAAACTTTTTTGGCCTCATTCAAGAAACTATGTAATCCACAGGATAGGTCTGGAATTAAATGCTTAAGGCATGGGGATTGACTTATACAAACTGAAAAGAATATCGCCAATTTATTCAACAAATCTTATATCACCAAAATGATACAAGAGGCAAGGAGTAGTCAGGACTGTAGAAATGATGTCACAAAAATTAGTAGGGTAAAGGAAGGGGGGAGAATGTATCAAATTTTAACCTTGTTAAGACTGATACAAAAGAGGTGTTGGAGCTCTTATTGCATCAAGATGAGGGGAAGGGGCTGTGGACCTGACAATCAGTATCCAAGGTTACTAAAGATACTAGCTAGCAAAATGTCACAGCCTGTGACTACATTGTTTAACTTATCAGCGAGGATGGGAGTTGTTTCTTCCCAATGGAAAGAATCAACCATAATACCTTTATTTAAGGCAGGGAATGGTTGCAAGTTATATACCTGTTTCTTTGCTGCCAGTTCTGGGAAAGGTGTTGGAAAAATGTATTTTTCACCAGTTGATGTCCTACTTGGAGGAAAATGGATTGATAAATGACCAGCATCATGAATTTAGGAAGGGGCAGGCCACTGCAATGGCCCTGGCTGGGTTGGCAAGCACCATACACATGTATGTGAAGTCTGTGAAGAAGGGTTGGTTATGGGTACGGTGTTTGTCGACCTTGCCATTGCCTTTGATATGGTGGACCACAAGTTGCTTTTATAATAATAATAATAATATCTTTATTTGTTGAGCACCTTTCAAAATTATCAAGGTGCTTCACACAGTTACAAACAACACATTAAAACAATTAAAATCATAACAAATCAGGGAATGCCTTAATCCATAAATATGTTTTTAGTGCCTGCTTAAAGCTCCCCACGGTCCTGCACTCCCAAAGCTGATGGGGCAGAGAATTCCAGAGGGTTGGCGCAGCAAACATAAAGGTACGTGCCCCAGAAGAATTCAGAGTAACCCTCAGAATCTCCAGCAACCACTCGTCAGCCTAGCGGAGCTGTCGCATAGGGGAGTAAGGAGTCAGAAACTCTTTCAGGTAGTTGGGACCAAGTCCGTGTAGGGCTTTGTAGGTTAATAAACCTACCTTAAAGGTGATCTGCCACTGAATTGGCAGCCAGTGCAGATCGCGCAGCACTGGGGTAATATGAGATCTCCTAGGTACCCCAGTCAGTAAATGAGCAGCGATGTTCTGCACCAGCTGCAAGCGGTGGATATCAACCCCAGAAAGCCCCAGGTAAAGGGAGTTGCAGTAGTCAAGGCATGAGGTCACAAAGGCATGGACCAATATGGGAAGATCACTGGATGGAAAAAGGTGCTTAATCCTGGCAATGTTCCTGAGATGGTAAAAGGCTGTCTTCATGACTGCTGACACCTGATGACAGAGGGTCAGCCCATCATCAAGTACCACTCCCAGGTCACGCACCTGATCAGAGGTAAGGATCTGAGCACCCCGCAGAAATAAACCAAAGGGCCGATCAGTCCTCAACCCCTCTATCCTACATCCCGGGTCCACCACCACCAAAACCTCAGTTTTACCTGCATTCAACTTTAACTCACTGGAATTCATCCAATCTTGGATTTCAGCGAGGCAGCTGTTAAATGCTGAGAGAGCACTAACCTGGTTGGGGGCAAAAGACAGGTAGAGCTGGGTATCATCAGCATAGCAGTGAAACCTCAGCCCATACTATCTTACAATGTCTCCGAGGGGCAACATATTCACTGCAAACAGCATGGGGACAATACCAAGCCCTGGGGGACCCCACACAACAGAGAGAAAGACTCAGAAGAAAAAATTCCCGAGACATATCTCTGAGTTCTACTGGTGAGGAAGGATGAAAACCATCTGAGCACTGTACCAGTCAGTCCACAGATGGACCTCAGGCACTCAAGCAGCACCCCACGGTCTACAGTGTTGAAAGCTGAAGAGAGATCAAGGAGTACCATGATGGAATGGTTTCTCAGATTTCTCGCCATCAGGAGATCATTGAGCACCCAAACCAGAGCTGTCTCAGTACTGTCTCTTACGAAAACCAGATTGGAGAGGTTCATAAATACTATGGATGGACAAATGGTTCTCCAGTTGGGTTGCCACAACTTTCTCAATAACCTTTCCCACAAAAGGAAGGTTCGAGATGGGTCTGTAGCTAGTCAGAGTATCGGGGTCCAATGAAGCTTTCTTCAGGAGGGGTGTCACCACCGCCTCCTTCAGGGAGCTTGGGAACTCACCCAGTTCCAAGGAGCACTGGATAATCTAAGCCAAGACCGGGCCAATGATGTCACTACAACCCAAGATCAGGGAAGTAGGGCCCGGATCTAAACTACAGCACATGGGGCACATCCTCTGGACAATCCTCATAATATCAATGAACTCTGGGAGGTCAAAGGTACTCCAGGAAACAAGAGGCATAGCGGCCAACACCGACCAACCGCATCCCCCATAGAACGAGTCTGATGGATCTCTAACCTGATGTCAGCCACCTTATTCGCAAAGAATCAAGCAATCTCATCACACTCCATTTGTGAAAAGGCTCGATGGAGCTCCAGACAGGTTGGGTTGCACAATCTGCCGACAGTTTGGAAGAGCTGGGATGGTTGATTCTGAGCAACAGGAATCTCCCTGGACAGGTATTCTGCCTTCTTATGGGAGATCACTGATTGCTAGAGCTGATAATGCTCTAACAAAATAAGGTGGTCGGCATCCAAGGTAGATTTTCGCCAGTGGCATTATAACCTATGTCCCACCCTCCGCAACTCCCTCATTGGAGGGGATTGGAGAGATAGGTCAGAATTTGCTATGGTTTGAGAATTATCTGAGTCATTGTATTCAAATGATTGAAATAGGCAGTATGTTGTCAGGGCCAAGAAAAGTGAAGGCAGGGGTCCCCCAGGATTCAGTACTGGGTCACTTGCTATTCTTAGTCTTTATTAATGACTTACCAGGTATCTTCCCTAGGGGGTAATAGTTTGATGCATACTGATGATACAGTTGTCATTGACTCTGGCCCCTCTTTACTGTAGCTGAGCTGCAAGTTTCTTTACAAACTAATTATTATATTTTGGCATAATGGTTGGAAATTAATAAATTAAAATGGAATGAAAATAAAACTAATATACTGCTTTTTGGCTCTATCCAAAGACTGGTCTGAATAAAGGATAACCTGAAAAATATTGGGAGAAATGGAAATGCACTCTGTGTGGTTCTTAAATTTAAATAGTCAAGTCAAGTTTGTTAGCAGGAATAACTCTATTGAGCACGCTCATTTACAAGGAGGTCCTGAACGGACATTTTGGTACAAGATATACAACTAGCAAATGATAAAAATACAGAAATAATATTTTACAATAGTCAACATAATAGAATAGGTTAGATACATGGATGAACAATAAAGAAAAATATTTTTTTTTACTTCATTTGTACAATTGAAACAGTCACGTTAGTCATTATGAGGTCGATAACAAGTGCAAGGGTATAAGTGCTAGACTTTCAGAGGTAAGTGCCTTAACCTGAATAATGGGAGCTTTTACAGCCAGAGCAGGCAAGGGAGATAGCTATGTTCAGGTAGGAGTTTGGTCGTGAGATAGACATGAAGCTAGGTGACGCGACAGAGGGGATAGACAGAAGGATAGGCAGAAGGAAAGAAGGTGCGAGTATGGGGTACGTACTTATCCTCTGTAGTAAGTTGATGATATAGCCATCTGTAATGAGAAGAGGGTATGATAGTGACATAATTAGGAAGATAAGTATATGATAAAGTTATTTTTGAGATTGGCATGTACAGGAGTCATACAATTTGCTTTTGCAATATTTAAGGGTGTTGTTGGATTCTAGTTTTAGTATGGTGTTAGTTATTTGCACTTATATTTCTGTTTTTTTACTACATATAGATTCCTGCAAATGCATTGTCATTACTAAAAATTTTGTGTAAGTGTACTACATCTGACTTCTACTTGTTCCCATGATATTTTCTTGTATCTACTATTGTCTACGTACCCTTTGTTGTAATCTCCCGGGTCGTACCTGAAAATAGGCAGCTATGCTGTCTAGTGTACCTACCTGGTTAACAAAAACTAAATAAATAAATAAAGTTAAATTAAAAACTGGGCTATCTGTACCCTAACATCGATTTATTAACAGATGAAGCCTGAATACTAATTGCAAAACAGGTCCCGATTCCTACTTTAGACTATGGAAATGTTCTATTTGTGAACCAAAATAACGTGTTTTTAGAACAATATCAACTTGTTTTAAATAACATTGGCTGCTTTGTTCTTTTAGAACACACCACTGTAATTTATATAGTGGACTGGGAATTCCACCTCCCTTGCTTGGGATTGAGTATAACGCAGCAGTATTTGCCTATCTAACATTTAAAAACTCTGGACCAGACATTTTATGTTCCTCTTTTAATCTGTACTCAAGATCTCATACCACTAGGAGTAACTCATCTGAAAAACTTTTCTATCACTCCTACAAAGCTAACACTGGGTAAAAAAATCCTTTTCTTGGTTTGGCTCAAGTGTCCTAAATGATCTGTCAGGTTTGTTTAAAACAGCACAGTCTGTTGAAACTGTATAGCATGTATGTCAAATGTCAATGTCGTTGTTCATTACTATACTTTTGTACGTGTTGTATTTATTTATTGTGCATGAAATTTCTTATTGTTAAACGTCAGGCATGACTGAAAAAGGGCTGTGCCCAGCTCACTTCCTGGTAAAAAAAAAAAAGTAGTGAGACTAAGGTCACAGAGGGTGAGCCAGAGTTGGACCTCATGCCATGAGCTGGTGAAACAGAACAGCCTAATCTGAGCCAAGAAATGGTACAGCAGAGTTTCAAAATCAGCATGAGCTCATGAAAACAGAGCTTGTGCTGAAGAAGGCAGAACTGTAGAAGGCAAAGCTTATGGCTGAGAGGGAGAGAGTAAGGCTGGAGGCTGAGGAAAAAGAGAAGGTATGCCAGTATGAAATCTTGATGCAGTGAGAAAGAGAGAGAGAGAGAGAGCATCAGCATGAGTGTCTCCTACAAGAAGCAAGAGAGAGGGAAAGAGAGAAGGGACACCAGCACGAGACCCAGAAACAACAGGGAAGGGAGAAGGAATGACAGTACAAGAAAGAAATGATGAAACTGTGCCAGAAAGCACCACAGCAAACCATAAGTAATGATGTAGATGGTCACACCTACAAAGCCACAATTTTTCCTCAACACCAGGAGGGGAATGATCTTAATTTGTTTTTAAAATCATTTGAGAGGGTATGTGTGCAGTTTACATTAGACAGAACTTTCTTGATGACCCACCCTACACCACTGCTTACTGGGCATGCTTTGCACGCATTTACTAGAATGGGTGATCTGGACTGTATGGACTATGATAAAGTTAAAAGGGTGTTACTGAAACATTCTGAGCTAACTCTTGAGGCTTATAGGCAAAAATTCATGGAGTTAAGAAAGGGCCCAGGAGACAGCTATGTAGAACTGCATGGTCCAGTTCTGGAGACTACAGCTACGCAAGGACATAGATGGGATTGGGAGGGTTCAGAGAAGGGCAACCAAGATGGTGCAAGGTGTGCATGGGAAGCCATATGAGGAGAGGTGGAGGGAATTGGATCTGTACTCATTGGAGATTAGAAGGGAGAGGGGGAACATGATAGAAATTTTTAAGTATGTGAAGGGGCTTAATAAGGTGAAGGAGGGGCGCTTATTTGCAAGGAATGTGGGTGCTAAAACTAGAGGTCATAGTCTAAGATTAGAAGGAGGAAGATTTAGAGGCAATGCGAGAGGGCAATACTTCACGGAGAGGATAGTGGAAGCCCGTAACAAACTACCTGAGGAAGTGGTGGGGGATGAAATGGTGGATGGGATTCCATAGAAACATAGATTTTGACGGCAGATAAGGACCGCTTGGCCCACCCAGTCTGCCCATTTCCCTACCTATTGGATAAGCTGCAGATCCTAGTTAACCAGCAGCCTACTTCTTCCTACCCCCACCCCCTAGAATTGCCTTATGACTGTCCCATGCATGTTTGAATTCCACCACTGTTTTTGACTCCACAACCTCCTCCAGAAGGCCATTCCATGCATCCACAACCCTCTCTGTGAAAAAATACTTCCTTAAATTACCTCTGAGCCGCCCCTTCTATCTTCAAATTGTGCCCCCTTGTTCTTGCACACCTCTTTTTTTGAAAGATGCTACCCTCTTGGACTTTGTTGATTCCCTTGAGATACTTGAAAGTTTCTATCATGTCCCCCCTCTCTCTCCTTTCCTCGAGGCTATACATATTCAGCTCCTTAAGTCTCTCTTCATATTTCTTCTGGTGCAGGCCCTGCACCATTTTAGTTGCCCTCCTCTGGACAGCCTCCATCCTGTCTATATCCTTGTGGAGATTGGGTCTCCAGAACTGCACGCAGTACTCCAGATGGGGTCTCACCAACTGAAGGCATGGGACAGACATAAGGGGGTGGCCAGTGGGGGGAAGGAGTGGTCCCTTGGCAAAGGTGATGAGTAGGGTGGATAAGGGGCAGAGTCAATGGGCCAGAGGGGTCCTTTATTGCCTTCAGATTTTTATGATCCTATGATTCAAATGTATACCTATCTAGACCACTGTCTGGATGGGGCTAAAGCTAGAACTGTGGAGCAAACAAAAAAAAATGTTTGTAAGGGAAAAGTTTATTAGAATTGTATCTGAGAACCTGCATGTGTGGTTGCTGGATTGAGCATGCAGCTCTGCGAGGAGGCAGCAGAAAGTGCTGATGTGTATGTGGCCAGCAGACCACACATGCTGTGTAAGATCAATGGGGGTGACAGCACATGATTTCAAAGGGGTCCAGGAAGGGCAGCCTGCAGTAAACCAGCCTGTACCCAAGCCCAAAGCACAACCCACCAGTCCTAAGGGGAACAAGGAGCTGGGGTAAAGATATGCTACAGTTGCCAGAAAATGGGGAACCTGTCTTATGACTGCCTTTAAAATATGAACAAAGGGCAAAAGCCTGGAGGTGATCAAGACAGTGCCCAGCAGATAGTAGTCTGCTCACAGACTGCAGTACCACCTAACTCCTACATACATATGCACCTTATCCTAGCTAATGGGACAGTAGTACAGGGTTTGAGGGATACTGGCACCTCTATCTTAATGGTGAGGAAGGATCTAATCCAGGTAGGGCAGATTCTACCAGGACAGTTTTCCAATATTTTGGGAGTCACAGTTCCAGTGGTCCAGGTACCAATGACTCGGGTCTTCCTGAGCTGGGAAGGTAGCCATGGAGTACGGGAGGTGGGAGTCATGCTTGATCTCCCTGTGGATGTGATAATGGGGAATGATTTTGAAGACAGGGAAACTGGTGTGTGTTGCTACTTGCAATCAGTCAAAAGGGCAATTTTTTGAGGCAGGGGAAGGGGCAACGCATCCTGCCCTAACCCTTCCCTCAGAAGCTGAGGAAGCAGCTAGTGTGGGTGAGGGTCTAACTAGGAGTAGCAGCCCTGAGCCCCAGCTGCAAACAGAGGAGGTCTTAGCAGTGGGCAGATTTCCTTCTGAAGGTGAAGTGGGGAGGGTCAGATGGGAGTAGCTGGGCAGAACTCAGCTGGCTAACCCTACCCTACAGAAACTGAAAGAGATAGATGTTAGTGCTGATGACTCTCAGGGGAGTAAACAGTTAGTTTACTGGGAGAATGGGCTGTTGTACAGGAAGTGTACACCACAAAAGGGACTAGAGGGAGAGGTACTCTGGCAGCTGGTAGTCCTTTGAGCTTACCGCAAGCAACTTTTACCCTGGCCCATGACATCCCTTTTGCAGGCCACCTGGGTCTTACCTGCACAAAAAGGCAGCTTGCCAACAATTTCTTCTGGACTAGTATTTGTACAGATGTGGCAAATTACTGTCTGACTTGTCTACAGTGCCAGAGGGTGGGAAAGGTGGGGGACAAGGCTAAGGTAACTTTTACCCCTGACAATTATTGATGAACCCTTTAAGAGGGTAGCCATGGATATAGTGTGACCACTGAGCACACTGAGTCACATGGGCAAAAGGTATATACTGTTTTTTTGGACTATGTAACCAGGTACCCTGAGATGGTGGCTATATCCTCCATTGAGGTGGAGAACGTGGCTGACTAACTCCTAGAAATCTTAAGCCAAGTGGAACTTCCCTAGGAGATTTTGTCAGACCAGGGGACAAATTTCATGTCATCACTAATGACTAGTCTGTGGGAGAAGTATGGAATGAAACAGCCCCATGCCTCACACTATCACCCGAAAACTAATGGCATGGTCGAGCAGTTCAAGGGTGTCTGAAAGCTATGCTCAGATGATTGCTGATCAGCGCAAGAGGGAGTGGGACAATTATTTGCCCCATCTCCTATTTGCTTACAGGGATGTCCCACAGGAGTCCACAGAGTTCTCACCCTTCAAGCTTCTGTTTGGTCACAGGGTGAGGGGGAACCCTAGATTTAGTTAGGGATGAATGGGAAAGTGACCTTGCCTCCCAAGGGGAATCTGTTGTGGAGCACATCCTGAACTTCAGGACCCAGCTTAAGGAGCTCACAGAACTCACACAAGAGCACATAGCCACTACACAACAGTGGCAGAAAGCCTGCTATGATCATGCAGCCAGAGCCCGGGTGTACAAAGTCAGACAGCAAGTGATGGTACTCGTCCCAGTCCGAGAAAACAAACTGTAGGTAGCATGAGAGTGCCCATTCTCTTAATTAGGAAAGTGAGTGAAGTTAATTATGTAGTACAACTTCCTGACCAGAGGTGCAGGCAGAGGGTATATCATGTTAATATGATGAAGCCCTACTATGATAGGGAGGAAATGGTATTTGCTGTGTGCAGCATGTAAGAAGAGAGAACAAGGCTTATCCACTCATAGACCTCCTTGGGGAGGTGCGGGAGGGATCCTCAGTGGATAACCTCACACTCTCAGAGCAGCTGACACCAGCCCAGGCAGAGGAGATGAGGGGGTGTTGTGAGCATTTGGGAAAAGGTTCACAGGAGAACTGGGGTACACCATGATGACTGAACAGCATGTGGACGTTGGGATCCAAGTGCTGCTAAGGCAGTCTCCCTACAGGGTACCAGAAGGGTTAAGCAGGACAACTCCACTGTGACCACATATCATAGTCTTCTGATCTGACTCCATAGGACTAGGGGCAAAATACAAAATTGCTGCACTGGGGTGGGGTTCTGCAGTCGGATAACCTGACCGTCCAGCACCGCAGTGATGTGTAAAATGCCAGTGCAGATGGGTTGTCTTGGGAGAGTGAAGTGCATGGCATGATATCCTAGGCACTATCCAGTCCCTACATGAATGGCAGTGCCTCTTGGGGGTTGCCCAAAAGAGTCATGCCTTCATTTTCTGGGGATGTAAGGGAATGTGACCAGGTTAATTTAATCTCTCTTTTTGTTAATGTAATTATTTTTTTTGTTTCTACTTATTCTCATATAAGTTCTTTACATACGGCATACAAAATGGGTTCCAGGTCACACGTCCTAGCAGTAGACCCTGGGAAATCATAAGGGAAACCAAGGCCAGATGGGAGAGTGTGAACTTTCCCACAAAGGAATCCTGAGCAGGCAGGATGCTTCTGCCTACACTCTCAGCAGGGGAACGTGAGGACCGTTGAGCCCTTAAGGCTGTGGGCACCCCATCACCTTCACTCTACTTCTACCTACACTCTCAGAAGGGGAACGTGAGGACCGCTGAGCCTTAAAGGTAATTACTGCCTCCCTGCAACTTTGGTGAGGGGTGTTAGCCCATTGACACTGCACGTCAACTGCCCCAGCCACCCTTCCCACCCAGGGGCATTCCTACATTTAATCCCTAATCACATAACTCACCCTAATCACGTGACTTCCTGCTGTGTTTTTCCTAAGTGTCCATTTCTCCCTTAGCAAGTTATACAAACCTGCCACTAGATGTTAGTACAGTGCCTTTCCTGAAATCTTCTCTAGCCTGCTCTCTCCCCTCCTTTTCCCCCTACCACTTATCTGCCCTCTTTCTCTCTCTCTCTCTTTTTCTCCCTCTGCTCATTACATCTGGTGGCCACTAGGAGTCACTACTGTACCCCTCTCCCCCTACGTTTTACTCCCTTCTACACCCTTTTTTGCCACCGTCCACCCCATTTTTACCTGCCCAGCCTAAGTCTCCCCCCGGGATTCAAACCTCGTACCTTCCCCACTGTAGTCCATGGCACTACCTCTGCACCAACTGGGCTACCACACTGCTCAAAGTCTCTTTATCCCCCTTGTATCTCCTCTGGCCCCTCAGCCATGGCTATCACTTTCTCTGCCCCCTGTTCCTACTCTCACAATCACTCCTTATCCTGTGTCTCCCATCTGCCCCCTCCTGGGATGCATCCCATCCACCTCTTCCCACCTTTCACCCTCACTCCTGTTTCTCGTTGCATGGCCTCTGTTCCCCCACCCTTGCCACCACTCCACCCCTGCACCTGCCCTGGTGCACCTGCTCCCATCATCTGCCCATCTTGACTCTCTCTGACCCCCTTCCTCTTCTTGGCCATTCCTTTGCTCCATTCCCTCCCCATCCCAGTTACCTCTCTGGTAGGGATCACCTGCAAGTCACCTCCCTCTCATCACAGACAACACCTAGCACTATTTAGGGTGATTTCTCTCCTCCTCATGTTGTTGGGTAATGTTCACCCCAACCCTGGCCTCACTCTGGCCAGCTCCACTCACCCTCCACCTGTAGCTGGACTCTGTATTGCCTCTATGAATATCTGCAGTCTCCTTCGGAAGTTTCCTGACCTACAAGGTTGGACTGCCCAACATCAACCGAATATTCTTGCAGTCATTGAAATGTGACTCTCTAACTCCACCCCTGACTCTTTTGTTACCCTACCAGGGTACTCCCTCTTCAGGGATTACAGACTCAGGAAGAGTGGTGGTGGCTGCGCTTTTTACCTCTGTGACTCTCTCTCCAAGGTTACGCCCTCCCCTCTCAGCTTTGTCATGGTGCCCAAGCCCTGTCTCTCAAAATCACCCCGGACACCTCCTGAGCCCCACTTGTTTTTACTGCTGCCTATATCCCTCCTCATCAACAGAACCTTGCCCTCCAGTCGCTGCTCGACCACCTCTCCTGCCAACCCCCCAAACTCGAGCAAATTACACTGGGTGACCTTCACATCAACTGGCTCGGCAGCTCTGCCACCCAAGCCAAAGACGCCATAGTGGCTCATAACCTCATTCAGCTGGTTACCCACCCCACCAGAACAAACCCTAACAATGCATCTGCCACCCTGCTGGATATAGTAATCTCGAACAAACCCCACAAGATTGCTGACACCACTGTATTGCCCGATGCCCTAAGTGACCATTCCCCCATAATCTTTTCCTGGTCCTGTAGGGCACAGAAGTCAGCACCCAAAGTTGTCATCAGGTGATGCCTTAGACCTGGCAAATTGGAGCAGCTAAAAGAGCAACTTACATGCTGGGACTGGTTCCCTACTAAACTAGCCTCTGGCATTGACACTGCTTTTGAATATTTTGTCCACTCCTTTAATATGGCCTGTGACCTTTATGCTCCCCTCTCCAAATGCACCATTAAAGAACACAATTTTCCCTGGGTCACCCTCTCCCTTATCAACCAAATGAAGCACAGGGACAACCTCTGGCACAGAGCTCTTGACTCTGGATAGCCCATTGACAGGCAGGCGTACTGTGACACAAGAAACAATTGCACCTGGGCAATCCGTAAAGTGAAAGCCAACTACTATAGATCAATGCTTGCCTCCTCATGGGGCTCATCCCGTAAGTTTTGGGACAACATTAAGGAACTAAATGACAAATCTAAATCCCCTCCCCACTCTCAATTTAACTTCAATGGCACAATCTCCACAGACCCGCACTGTATAGCTGACACCTTAAATGCTGCCTTCACTGACCTGAGCTCGGTGCCCCCCAATTTCTTTTGATCCTGTCCCCCTCCCCATCTCACCCCTTCTACTTTCATGCCCTCTCCCCCCAGGAAGCCAGGCCCTACCTCCTCAACAATGCCCTTAAAGGTTCCAGTCACAGCAATGACTCGCTGGACCTTAAGCTTCTCTGCCTGGTCCTGGATGTTTTTAAAAAGCTCTGTTCCATTATCTGCAATTTTCTGCTGTATGTAACTGTTTTTAGGTATATTCATTTTGTATTATCTCACATATTTTACATTTGTTATTAAGCATTTTGTATCTATGTTTGTATTATTTGTATGTCATCCAAACTTCTTTGTAAATGAAGCTCCGGGTCGATCCTGAAAAGGGCCTTGTCCCAGTGATCTTACCCGGTAAATAAAGTGAATAGAATTTAATTGAATTGAATGTTGTTCTTGTCCCCCTCACCAACCTCCTTAACCGCTCTCTCTGCCACAGTTAGTTCCCCCACGCTTGGAAAACCGCAATCATCTCTCTCATTCCCAAAAGTGGTGACTGTACCTCCCCAGGAAATTACAGTCCAATATCCATCCTACCCCCTCTCTCTAAGGTGTTAGAAAGGATTGTAGCTGATCAGTTCACTGATTTCCTCTCTACGCACAACCTCCTCTGCCAAGAGCAGCATGACTTCCGACGTGGGCATAGCACCACTACCGCCCTCATTGAATTCTCTAGTTTTCTTACACACTGCCCTTGATAAGAGGCTCCTTCCTGCTGCTGCTGTCTTGATAGACCTTTTGAAAGCCTTTGATACCATCAGCCATCCCCTACTACTCTCCTCCCTCCTTCAATTAGGCCTCTCTCAGGGTGTCCATGCTTGGTTTTCCAGCTACCTCTCATCCCACTCACAGTGCATTAAGATTAACAATACCCTCTCTAGCTCCCATCCTGTCTGCTCAGGGGTCCCCCAGGGCTCCATCTTGGGGTCCCTGCTCTTTAGCCTGTATCTAAACTCGCTCCCCAAAGCTTGTGCTGGAAATGTTCTTCTCTATGCCGATGATACTGTCCTTTTCTCCTCACATGCTGACCCCATCCATCTCCAAGCCGCCCTCCAAAACTTCTTTTCCCAGACTGAGAGCTGGTTTACTGGATGCAGACTTGTGCTTAACCTTAAGAAGGCAAAGATCATGCTGTTCACCCACCACCAAAATAAATACAAATGCTCCCTCCTTAGTGTCCTATCCAATATACTCCTCTCCATCCAACAAATGAATTCCTTTAAATACCTTGGCATAACATTTGACCCTACCCTCTCCTTCCATGGACATATCCTTACCCTCTGCTCGGTGGTCAGCACACGCATTGGCCTACATTATCGCCACAGAAGCTGTCTTCCCCTGATGCCCTGAGACTGGCCATTACCTCCTGAGTCCTATCTCTCGTGGACTACGAACTCCTGATCTATGGGGCTGCTGATAATACTGCCCTAAACATTGTTAATCTCTCACTTAACAAGGCCTGTCAGCTGCTCACAAGTTCCAGCATACTTACCCATAACTGCTCCCTGTACTCCCTGGAAAATGTTCTTAACCTTGATGAGAGGCTGCGCTACCAGTCCTGCCTCTTTGCCTTGAAAATCACAGGCGGTCTGAACCCCCCAGCCTTTCCTCTATCATTCACACATCTCCCCCCTCTCTCCCTACTAGTAGCTACTCCAAACCCTCTCTTTATATACCTAGAGTTATGACCTCCCTTGCCCAGTGGTCTTTTCTCTATAGAGCCCCTTCCTGGTTTAATGCCCTCCCGACAGCCATTTCCTCTGAATGTAGGACTGGGCCTTTCAAAACTGCTTCATCTCAACAACTTCTACAAATGTAATTGCCTGTAGTAGAGACACTTCCTGGCAGCCCCCCAGAATATTCACTGCTCCATCTAGTGTTTTATCTGCCCATCTCCTGCTAGCACCTGTTCTATTATGTAATAACCTTAAGTGTCATAGAAACATAGACACATAGAATTTGACAGCAGATAAGGACCACTTGGCCCACCTAGTCTGCCCATTTCCCTACCTAATGGATAAGCTACAGATCCTAGTTAACCAACAGTCTACTTCCTCCTACCCCCCACTAGAATTGCATTATGTCTGTCCCATGCATTCTTGAATTCTCCCACTGTTTTTGACTCCATTACCTCCTCAGGAAGGCTGTTCCATGTATCTACAATCCTCTCCATGAAAAAATACTTCCTCACATTACCTCTGAGCCATCCCCCCTCTGTCCTCAGATTGTGCCCCCTTGGTTTTGCACATCTCTTTTTCTGAAAGATGCTACCCTCTTGGACTCTATTGATTCCCTTGATGTACTTGAAAGTTTCTATCATGCCCCCCTCTCCTCAAGGGTATACATATTAAGTTCCTTTAATCTCTCTTAGTCTCTCTTAATAACCTTAGCTACTACATCGTATAAGAATTTTTTACCTTGTTTTTGTTTTATAATCATTGATGTATCTCTGTATTTTTTTTGTTTGTCTGCATTGTTCTGTTTCTTGATGAGGAGTCTTTGTATATGAATCTCTGACTCAAAGGGTTGCAATTCCAATACCACTAAAATAATAAATAATTAAAATAATAAAACAGATGTGAGGAAGGGCTAGGTGGGAAAAGGCAATTTGGCCTGGAGATGTGAAAACACACACACACACACACACACACATATATGCACCATACACTCAGTGAATGGGAATACTTGAGGGAGTGGCACTCAGTGTAGAGGTCCCATCCTACAGCCCTGAGCACATAAACCGAAAGGAGCTAGACCCCAACTCACACTCTGATTTTTCACAGCCTTTGAAGAGGACCAAACTCTCTTGGTGAATGTCCCAGAGAAGGGAGAGCCCTGCTCGTTAACTAGCTTATCTGTGTGTGGGAAGGGCAGACTAGGTGAATGTCCTTTCAAGTTAGCTGGCAGGTAAATATAGACTCTAGTATGAGACAAAATTCTGAGATTATTCTAACAGTCATCTGTCTATTTAACAACATTATTTTTTCTTTCTGTAAATGTGTAAATCTTTCTGTTTGCTGTATATATCCTGTCTGTATTATTTGTAGTATTTAGTAGTAAAGAATCTATTTTTATGGAACCAGTCAGTGGCTGTGCATTCTTATTGGAAAGGTAAACATAATGTTTTTGTCTGGCAAGGTGAGAATTCTCTGCTTAAAGTCCGCCATCTGAAGTTCTCGCTGCAGTATTTTACTATGTTTGACCTTCCAAGTTCCTAAGCAAGACTAAGGTAGTTCTTGATATAATCAGGTGGTGGCAGGAGAAGTGAGTTAGACCCAAACTACCCTGCAAGCTATGATAGCCCAAAGGATAGTTTGTCACACTATGTGAAATTTAAATGTCTACCTGACAGTTTTCTTTAGAATGCTTGGAATTTTAGACAGATCTTGTTTTTTCCATTCCAGAGTATGGATCTGTTGTGCCTTTGTGTGATAAGACTCCAGCCTCAGGTTTTCTCGCAGTTATTCTAGGGTCTTAGAATGTATGTGAGCCAATCCAATTGCAATTCTTTTGTATGCCCTTTTTATAATAATTTTTGAATTACTTAGCAGTTCTGGAAACCAGTGACAATAGATGAGCTGAAGACTACAATGAAGTGGAATCCAATGATCTCAGCTGAGCTGTGTGAAATAATTGGAGTCTTCTGCTTTTTGCAGCACCATGTGAGCATCAGTTCAGTCAGTTTCAAGATTTTTCCTTGGTTTTTGTGCATTTACATTGGCAGAACCAAATTTTCGCATTCCCATAAATGAACATGTACGCTGTGCATACATTTGTCTGACTTCTAAATAATAGGCCTGCAATAGTGAGCAAAACAAAATGGTGATGTCATCTCAAAAAATTTTATTTTTATTTATTTTATTTAAACTTTAGTAACCGGGAGAGGCACACTGAGCCAAGGCTCATTTCCAGGTGCGACCTGGGGAACAGGGTAAAGAAAAATAAGAAAAACACAAAAGGAAAATGACATAAAATGAATACATGAAGTATAGCCAGATGCATTCTCAAAGTGCAGTTAAAAATACTTTTGTGTATTAACAATGGAATAAGCATAACAAGAGAATGAGTGACATCTGAAGTCACTCTGCCATATTTTACTGTGTTTGACCTCCCAAGTTCCTGAGCAGTACTGTATAGTATGCCGGCCACTCACTTTCAATATCCTTGATTTTCATTTCCCATGGTATGCAGGCTGTTTTAAAATTCTCAAAATCCCGCTGAAATTTCATCCATTTCTGAAAATAAAAACAAACCATCTCATTTCTGTTTCTGTGCTTTTTTGTTTATTTTGCAAATCGAAATAAGGTGCTCCCAGTTCATGGGTTGTTTATTGTCTCTTTCCAGGCGAGTAATCCAGATTGCCAGCACAAATTAAGTAAGCAATAACATATGACACAGTGTGCGGTAAATGGGTAATTAATGCTTGCCCCCCCCCCCCGCACTCCATGGGTTGGAGGCAAAAGGAATTTGCTGAGTGCCCTTCGACCATGGGGTGGGTGAAAGTATGGTAATTACCCAATAACCGTAAGCCCTGAAGTGTGTTATTGCATTTATAAAATGGCAACAAAAAACAAACAAATATAACATTAAATAAACCTTTTATAATGAGGAATAAATAAATCATCATTGGTAAATCAGGTCTCACTCCAAACAATGAGGCTTGCCCATCAAAAAGGTCAGACTGGTTGGCAGGTAAGTTACTCATGTTGCTAGTTGAACTTTTTTGTTTTTTCTGACTGTCACAGTTACTGAGAATTCCGAAGCTGTGTGGTGATATTTCTATGTAGTTAGGTTTCCGGAGAAAATAAGTTCAAGGACTTGCAAGGCACTTTCCAGACTTGTACGGTTATTAGTCAATTGCCACAGACATTTGAACAGCTATTGACCAATCAGATCACTGGATTATTCTTGCCCATTTTATAAGAACATTTGTTCTATGGCTACTTGCTGGCCCATTCTTGTACTTTAGTATACTACAATGCTAGTGTTACATGTAGAACTGGGAAACATTTAACTTCTGCCATTGGAGTTCTGGTGAAATTACTATTCTGTTTCCATGAACTTCTGTGAAATGTTGCCAGAGTTTAATTTTCAGTTATTTGTATCTTATTTTAAAATGATTTATCCAGATTTCACCATGTTTTGTGTGGTTAAAGTCACATAGTATATGGATATGTGTTCCATGTCTCAAATATCCAGCTTTTAAGGGTCTGAGTTATAATCAGCCAAAAATTTGTAATCCCTATGTCAATTGGGGGTTACCATCGAGATGCCCACTTGGCACTGGAGAGATGCATACGCAGCGGGGCACTGCCCAGGTGGCATGCGCGTTTGTGTTTTTTGAAATGCACCAACCAGCATGAAGAGTAGTTCAGTTTGAGGAGAGGAGAGTTTGAGGAGGAGTGGAGCACCTGCTCGCAGGCCCCAGGGGAGGCCCACAGTCGGGGCAGGAGAGAGGTCCAGGGCTGAGGTGGGGAGATTGCCCCCCAGTTCCAAAACATCCAGAGGGACCCCCACAAGCATTGGGTGGGGCAACAGATAGAAGAATAGGGCAGCAAAATGCAGAGGGTTACAAAGAGCCTGCTTGGCTCTAAAGTCTGAAGGAGAGAGTGGCTGCCATGGAAAGCCCATCTATGACTGAGGTGACAGTGATTTCTCCGGTGGGGTAGGTGGCAGAGCTACCCCCGAGCTTGAAATGTCCACTCGAGGTAAAGTGCAGCTGGGATTTGGGACTGTTGATTGGGAAGAGTTTTGGCCCTGACCTGTGAGAACCGTGCCAGAGGATCTACAGGTGCAGAGGCCACAAGGAAAAGGACTAGTAGTGCCTGTAATTTTACCACCGCACCCCTTCCCTTGAGAGGAAAGTTGCCTGAAGTAAAGAAATTGTGCCTCCGCTTCCACAGGTGGGGAATCCAGTTAAAGAATAGACAGACTGGACAGAGAAATGGCCCTGAAGGGAATCAGAACCCATTTTGGCTCAAAGTAGGAAATGGAGAAGTGCATAGGGCACAGGTTCAAACCCTGATCCCCCCAAGAAGCTATACCATGGCCGAGTGCCACAGAAAATTTGGAAACTGTTTTAGAAATTAAATGAGGATCCTCAGGATTGTTGTGTTTACAGCTTGAGCATTTTGGAGAAGCAAAATAAACAATGGTTGATTGCATTGAAATCTTGTTTGGGACTGAATCTTATTGAAGCTTTGGAAATGTGCTGCTGTGTTGCCTGCCTAACCAAATGTTTTACAGCTAAACCTTGGATCCTGTGACCACCCGTTGTGCTGGGAGGAGAGTACCATCTTGCCTTCGCTTCAACGGAGATCGTGCCATCACCAAGAAAAACATGAATCTTCAGTTCTAAGGTACTGTGTTGTGTGCCCTCCTATGTGCTAACAGTCGAGATGGTACCCCTCCCCTTTCCCAGAGACTGTATTTCCATATGAAACCCCTAGACGGGGGGGGGGGTAGTCTCTGGAGTTGAGATCTGAGCCTGGACTGAAGCTTCTGCCTGGTTGAGATAAGCTCCAGAAGTGCTCAAGCAGGAGCGAGTATAAAAGGCATCTAATTTGCTGAGGAAATTTAAAGTGTACCATCAGGAAAGTTATGTGAAGGAGGGGTTACATATTTGTGAAATTTTTCATAACATTTCACAAGCACAAAAACTGCAGACTTTTGAGCCCCTGTAAATTTAAGACCAGAAGCAAACTGTCACCAGACTTTGCAGGTTCATAGACCTTCAAAAGGGATCTGTGTGTGTGTGTGTCAGCCTTCTAATGGGACACTGTCAACCTTCTTTGCATCATATTATTTATAGTTTAAAAAGCACCTATCTTAATTCTAAATGCAGCAAACAGGGAGCTCCCTTACCTCAACTGGAGCTCCTCCGTGCTGTTTTCACATTTTTTATCTAACCCCACGAGGAAGGTAAGAGATCATAATTTGCCCCTGAGGGTCTGGCCACACAGTCTCTTTCCACTTCCTGACTCTCTGATCTGCCCCTGCACTCTGACATTTTGTGAGTCATTGTAGGTCAAGCGTGGGGTGAGCTCCATTCACTTCAATGGAGTGTCTTTTTCTAATGTGATTTCCTGATTTTAAATTGGGTTTTGGTACCTATTAATGCTAGGTTTCAACTTACAAGATCCTTGTTAGTTGAAACCTGGCATCAGTAGGTACCAAAACCTGATTTAAAATCAGAAAATCACATTTGGAAAAGACGCTCTATTCAAGTGATTGGAGTGCACCCCTGCGCTCACCTACAAAGACGTCACAAAATGTCGGAGCACAGGGTCAGATCAGAGTCAGGAAGTGGAAAGAGATTGTGTGGCCAGCCCCTCAGGGGTAACTTACAATACCTTCCCATCCTGGGGGGGGGGGGTTAGATACAAAATGTGAAAACAGCCAGGAGGAGATCATGATGGGGTAAGGGAGCTCCCTGTTCCATGTTTTTAGAATTAAAAAATACAGAGAAAAGTGCTCTTTAAAACCCATGTTTTATGAATGCTTATAAAATGGGTCAAGATTTTTCTGAGTCCTGATTGGCTGAGAAGCACCTTTGCCCGTGTTCTTATCAGAGCATATTGTGTCAACTGGCACCTCTTCAGCCAGTCAGGATGTTTCACAATGCAAATCACTGTGCAGTGTGCCAGTGTCTCTAAACTGGACCTCCCTGTCCAAGCGAGAGAACGAATCATAGAGACCCCCCATACCACCACTACACACAGAACTGAACAGCATAATATCATATAGATCAGCTGCCCAAACAATGTAAAAATAAGATGTAACTTGCGATACTCCAGAAAAAGGAAAAAGCCAACCACGATGATGGGAACCAGGTACATGCTGCAAGCACGCAGCTTTGAAATAGCAGCCCTCAGCCACTCATCCCTTGTGAGCCCCGAGTATAAGTGTAACTGTGTACAAACGTTATGACACCTTTCCTCAATTTAAAAATAAAAATCTAACCTCTGCAGCATTTTTTTCTTGTTCTTCTTTGTATAAACAGGTCTCGAGATCCAGTGAGCCTAGCGCGTGCTGTCATAAAGTGACTTTCAAATGCCAACAGAAATCCCAACATCAACTCTAACAGTGCTGTTATTATGAAACATACTGAAAAATATAAACTCTATCATCATTTAAACATTTTAATAGCGAGCTAGCTACCAGCTGCTTATTTCAGGTTGTAAGCGCGTGGACAGAAGTGCTAAGGCGGCCAGCAAGGGACTCACACAGACGGTTTTCAGATCCACAACATGCTGCTTCCTCTTTCATTCCCCCATTCCCTGCAGTCTTTCGGTGTCTTATTTTTGAACAACTGAATGGCTTTATACAGTGATACTATCTTTTTTCAGTTCTGTGATCAATCATTCAAGCTGGAAGGCACCACACAATTACTGAATTATGTATTTAAAAAAAAAAAAACGCGAACTAAGAAATGGCTGTGTATGGTTCCCATGCAGTCAAACCACTGGCGGCAGCAATATATGACCAAAGCCTAAATAAAAAAAATATGACCAAATAAAAGCATAGTGTTTCTAACAAAGGACAACCTAACTAATGGGGTTGGGGGGGGGGCACATGTAGTGGACATGACAGCAAAGAAACTACCTAAATAAAGGGACTATTTTACTGCTTCAGGCATTAAAACCTCAAACTCTTAAAATGTTTTCCCTGTTTTCTAATCTTTTTTTTTTCTTAAATAGTTACTTGGCAGACCCATTTTATAAGCACAATAACACACTCCGAGGTGTGGGTTATCTCCTGATAAGAGCACGCCCAGGTCATAAGGCACTACCTAACAATGCACCTGGGCATGCTCTTATCAGGAGATAACCCACACCTCGTCATGTGTTATTGCTTGCTTACCTTTTCTAAAATTCATTGATGTTGGTATTTGTTTTATCTGCCTCCTTTCTTAACTGAACTGAAATGCATTCAAATGTATAGTTATAACCAACCTTGTTTTTTTTTCCAGATCCTGAATCTATACTTATTGTATACTTCCTAAACATTAGAAAGACCCTCAAACAGTGCAGCCACTCATGATGCAATAATCTCCTCTACTCTCACTGCATAATGAGTGTCTAGACTGTGTTGGGGATGTCCATAATTCCGGGATAGATGAAGTAGCAGTTGATCAAGAAATTCAAACAAACATGTTTTTCCTGTGGTAACACCAGTATGGTGGGTAGCCTGTTTTTTTTTCTCTTTTAAAAAGAAAAAAAGAATCAGAATCAAACTACCAGCTACATCAGCAGTCTCTACAGAATGTGAACAATCAGAACATGTGTTTTTTAAATGCTGGATACTTTGAGGCTTAAGGGGGTTAACAGTTCCTCTTTAAGGGATGACCAAGTTACTGTGTAAGCAGACAAAAATTTCAAAGTAATACAAGAACTTACGGTTGAATTGCATACGTATTTGTGAAATCTGTGGAATGTTGTGATAATTTTGTAGAATCTATATCCATTACTTTTGCCTAGCCATACACCTGACCTGGGGTTGCCACAGAGAAGGAAGGAAAAGGTTGGGGACAGTTGTAATAAGGAAACATTCATAGGGGACTCAGTAGTTGGGACTGCTTCACAGAAACATAGAATTTGATGGCAGATAAGGACCACTTGGCCTACCTAGTCTGTCCATTTTTCCCTACCTACTGTATCACCACAGACCCTACTTGATCTCCGGCTTTCCCCCACCCCTTGTCTTATCACTAAGGTTCCCTTATGCCTATCCCATGTTTTTTTGAATCCTGTTACAGTATTTGCGACCACCCCCACCTGCACTGGGCGGCTGTTCCAGGCATCCGCCAATCCACCACCCTCTCCGTGAAGAAGTACTTCCTCACATCTCCCCTGAGTCTACCCTCTCCAGCTTTATAGCATGACCCTTTGTCCACAAGCATCTTTTTTTCTGAAAAATGCTTCAATACTGAACCTCATTTATACCTGTGAGGTATTTGAAAGTTTCTGTCATATCCCCCTTTTCCCTCCATTCCTCCAGTGTATACATACTAAGGTCCTTCAGTCTTTCCTCATAGGGCTTTTGATACAGACCTTGCTCCATTTTGGTTGCCGTCCTCTGGACCATCTCCACTCTTTCTATGTCCTTCTGGAGACAAGGTCTCCAGAACGGGATACAGTACTCCAGGTGAGGTCTCACCAGTGATATATACAGGGGTAACACCACCTCCCTCATTCTGCTGGTGATCCCACCCCCTATGCTGTCCTCCTCCTCCCTTAGGGGGTGTGCCTTCTTTGTGGGGAACCTCCTTTAGCTGCAAAGATGAGCACATGGCACCCCAAAGCTTTCCCATTAGAGGGATAGAGTGAGAGCCCTTCCTCTAAAAAGTCTTCCCCTGAATTGGGTTTCTAAATTGTAGTAGCCGAGCCATCACTGATTTATCCCAAGCCTATAGGGAAGGTGGCCAAGTCCTTGGATCCCTAGAGGTCCCCCCTCAAATTTTTTTGTTTCTGTCTCCTCTATGCCAAAGGTCATAAAAGTTAGGTAGTCTCTGCAACAGGTGTTCCATAATGCAGCACATTCATATTAGCATAACATTTACCCAGGTAGGTTTCCACTGTGAGTTGGGGTGGGATGGTGGCCCTCCTTCCATTTTGCCCTTCCTTCTATCCTTACGGAAGTCATGCCACTTCTGCAATCAGTTCTGATATCTGTCAGTCATTGCTCAATTTAGTCTTTGTCTATTTCCAGTCATCACTAGTTGCCATCAATCTGTCCTCACTCACTCTCTGTGGTCATTGTTTGTTGCTCAGTATTTTTTGGGGCTCCTTCCTAAGGTACCTTTAGCCTAAAGGAATTATGTTTCTGTGGCACCTCTAGGGGTGGAACCCTCCTCAAGAGGGTTTCTTTGCCTTCACGGTACCCCAACATAGTGGCAGTTTCCCTTGGAACAGAGAGTGTGAATAGCCAATGTATTCACCTAGGACAATCAACAACACATTCATTCAGATACCTTCAGACTATCAACAAAGCTACACAATCATAACTCTTCACTAATTTGCAGAAGCTCATTGAATTCAAAGGTTATTCCTGCAATTCAGTGGGTGGGAGCAACTTGCCACGCCCCTTGCTTGAGCTATTTAAGTCCACTCCCCCCTGCCTCACTCAGAAGCACTATTTCTTTGCCCCACCATCCTCCCCTCCTTTTCCAGTGGTGTGACTCTCTCCTGGGGGCTCCTTCCTAAGGTACCTTTAGCCTAAGGGAATTATGTTTCCATGGCACCTCAAAGGGTGGAACCCCACTCAAAAAGGTTGCTTTGCCTTCACTGTACCCTGACAGGGTGGTAGTTCCCCATGGAACAAAGAGTGCGAATGGCCAGAGTATTCACCTATGATAATCAACAACACATTTATTTAAAAACCTTTGGAATATCAACAAAGGTGTACCTCTATAGAAACCCTAGCAATGAATGTCAGATTATCTTATCAAGCAAAACACCAAGAGGAGAAATACCAGGAGCTATGGGCACCTTATTTGTAATATGTAGTACACCAAACAAGAGATCTTTCTGACAAGCAAGCAAAGAAAATCTGGCATCCCCTGTAGAGTAGCAAACCCTTCTATTACTCTTCTGCACAAGTACAAATCTGTGATACTGCCCCCCCCCCCAGCTTTCACCACATCCCCCATTAGGTTTACAGTCTATCAACAATAAATGTGGTAAGTCATAAATTATCCAAGGATTAATATGTATTCATAGCTCAAGTTAAGGTTGTACCCACAAGGTAACTGATGTATTGCTGCCATCCTGCTGATCCTGCTGTCTATGTATCTCTTGTGTATGCACTATAAATATGTAAAACTGCAAAGATTTCAATAAAAAGATTAACTGCAAAAAAGAAACAAAAACAAAGTTGCACAAATATAACTCCTCACTAAGTTGTGTAAGCCCATTGAATTATTTTTAATTAAAACACTACCGATCGGTCCGGACTGCAATCTGTCTGGGCATTCACTTCCGGGTATGGTAAGAGGGTCGAAACGTGACTGCTGAGATTGTGTTCAGAAAACATTTTTGTATTATTTTTACACAGTCAAATGTTTGTTGAAAGTTTCTGCTCTCAAATGAGTCCTATACACTTGTTCCAGTAAAACAACTGTAGCTGTTTAACCTTAAGATCAAATTTTTTTCATATTTATTTCCATTTTTTATGCACAAAACTCACCGGTGCCAGTTATTATAAAAAATAAAACATAAGTAGGTGTGTGTCCATGAGATTTTTTTTTACACACCCTCGCTGTGTGATGACCACTTACATCTCTTGAGCTTCGCTCTATAGGTTTCAGGATCATCACACAGCTTGTGTGTAAAAAAACTTCATAACACACACCTGCCTATTCTTTAAAAACGTTTTTTCTCCTATTGCTCACCCAATGTGTCCAGGTCAGTTTTCCTCTCACTGCCATGAGCCACCCAGGAGAGGCGTAGGGAACACCTAAAGGATTTTTTTATAGACTATTCCAGTGAAGGGAATCACAGCAGAGGACTCTTGTTTTCATTACCATGCAGAAGAGCCTGATGACATGCTGCATACTGATGAAACATCTCATGTTTAGTTGTGTCTCACTTCTACTGAATTTAACAGCAGGGAGAAAAGAAACACACAAAGGACAAGTGGTATGGTAAATGTCACACAATGAGACAAAGGCTGTGGTGGGAGTTGAACCTCTGATCTGCATTGTTTCACTGTTAGATGTTTTATTGTCGCTCTCGAGGCTGCTGACCTAGTTCTTACCCTCCCTTTAGACTATGCCAGCCTTATATGAAGGCTGTGTCGTTAACTGGATTTGGAGAGGCAGGTCAGCAGATTTCATGGCACGGTATGGCAGATAGCATTAGATTTCATGCATGTGTAAAAAGTATTTGATTAAATTAGTTACCTTATGTTATTTTAAAAAATTAGCTTTACGGCTGGCCTGGTGGTGGTGCTGAGGGTTGAGGCACTGGATGCCACACCTCTTACCATGCTGGAGACCCATGTTCGGGCACAAGCTCAGGGCACCAGGGGTCAGCTGGGGGAGGGGGAGGAGTTGATCAAGCAGCCGGCAGGCAGCTCTCCTCCTCAGAAAGGGATGTGGGGGTCTCCCCAATGCTTGGCTGCCTCCCAGTGGAGGCTAGGTGGCAGTGCCATGCCAGTGGGGGGGACATGGCAACAGGCCAGGGGAGGGTGGAAGGGGCCATCACTGGAGCCACGGTGTGCATGCGCACCTCCACACACATGTGCAAATATGTTCTGGGGCCTCAGAGAAATGGGGAGAAACAATGAAAATTGGGGGCCACAGCTGGATGAAGCCCCTGGGCTAGCACCGGTGGTCTTCTGAGGCACGAGGGGGAGGGTGTCCCAAATAACCGTGGTGTACGGTATGGTCGGCAGACATGGGACCACTGCCTGCCATGGAGAGATAAACATAGGATGGAAAAAAATTAGGTTTACTGTAATTTTTGCTCAGACAAAATCTTAACATATTTTCTCGCCATAGTTTTGATTTTTAAGCAGTTCTGTACATATTAGCAAGCAACATACAGCCTCCCTGTATATTTGTGTCTGATACCTCTTTAACCCCATCCCATACAACTCTAGCTCCTTTCATATACAAATTAAACTTTCTACCCAGCCATTTACAGAAAAACTACCTCCCCATAGCTTGGTCTTGACACCCTGTGATTACTGATGCTGGAAGCCAGAAAAGAGGGTGGGGGTGGGGTGGGAGAGCACATAGAGGGAGGGAGGGAGCAGTGGTGTTTTTACTGACACCAGGGGCCAGGAACAGAGGGAGGGCATGGGACAGCAAGCACAGGGAGTAAGCTGAAGGCTTAGTCTCTGATACCATGGTCTGGGAGTGGAGGGTGGAGGTGGGAGAGCATGCAGAGGGAGTAAGCTGATGGCTAATTCTCTGATACCAGGGTCTGGGAGTGGAGGGTGGAGGTGGGACAGCATGCAGAGGCAGGGAAGAAATGGCATTGTTATTTACTGATTCCATGGGCTATGAGGGTTGGGGGTGGAAGATCAAGCAGAGGAGTGAGTGGGAGAGTTACTTAATGATACCAGGGCCCAGGAATGGGGGGGGGGTAAAATAGCATGCTGAGGGAGTGAGCCACAGGGCTTTTGATGAATAGCAGAGGCCAGGAACAGAGAGTGAAAGTGGGAGAACATGCAGATGGAGGGAGCAGGAGGATTATTTATGGACGCTGGGGGCCAGGAAGGAAAGGTGGGGATGGGAAGCATGAATAGGAAGGGAGTGGGAGAGTTATTTATGGAAGCCAGGGCCAGGAATGCAAAGTGAGGTAAACAGAGCACTCAGAAGGAGTGAGCAGGTTATTTACTGATACAGGGCCAGGAAACTGAGGGTGGGGGTGGAAGAGGAAGTAGAGGGAGTGAGAGGGAGGGTTATTTATGGGAACTGGGGGCACAGAATGGAGGGTGGAGTTGGTGGATCACACAGAGGAAGTGAGCAGGAAGTTTTTTTTTTTGACAAAGTCAGTCTGTAATGGAGGGTTGGCAAGTGAAAGAGCTGCAAAGGAGGTACAGAAAACAGAAAAAAAGTGTCACAACCTTTCATTCATGAATAAAGTAGATCTGGTATGAGGAAAGTGGGGGTACACAGAAAGACACAGGAGAAGAGATGGGAATCATGCATACCAATGAGGTGATTAGATCCTACTGTGGAAGCAGAAGGTAAGCTACATGCCCTCCTATTATAGACTTCCTTTGGCACACCCATCTCCTCTTATTAGCAAAACGTTGCATAGTTTTCCCTATGCAACCATAAAAAAAAACCTCTATAATGCTGGCATATCCAAAACAAACAAGCTTTTGTCAATGCTGAATGTTTACTGCTGGTATTCCTGTTGTACTGAGTCTTGCTTGTACACATTTTTACTATATATTTACCCAGAATAGAGCAGATGAGATGCAATGTCTCATTTTCAGTGGTGCCCTGCTATGACACATTGTTAGATTGTAATTACCCAGGATAGGGCAGCTGAGAGCTAATATCTACTTTTTAGTGGGCTCCCAATGACCCGACGTTACCATCAAGACAGGTGGAATTTTTAAAATCACATCCAAAAAGTGATTTTGCTGTGTGACTGTGGAAACAAGTTTCGGAGGGGATTTGAAAAATGACACTTGCCATGTTCAGGAGGTCAGGTAACACAAGGGATATGTTGAACATTAGGAGCCATAATCTGCAAAAAATAAAGTTATGAGTAAATGTCACAACAATTCATTTCCTCATAACTTAGTTGTTTTTCACATTTTTACCACAGATTTTCAGCATAATCTTTTTATAACCGCTCCTTCTGAGCATGACAGATGTCATTTATATAACAATAGCTAAAATGCCGTTTTGTGCCACAAGTGTTAAAACATATTTTGGGTAGGATTTGAGAAATGACAGCTGTCGTATTCATTAGGTGGTGTGAAAAAATGACTATGTTGAAAAGTTGGGGTCAAAATATTGAAAATTACCAGAGTTGCAAGCATGTGTTGAATGTTTTCTCATATTTTTACCCCAAATGTTTAACATAGTCTTCATGTGACCTCACATAGCCTTCTTATGAGCCCACCTCATGAACAAGTGCAGAGAAAATGTTCAAATCCTGCCCAATACGTGATTTCATGCCATAAGAGCAAAAACACATTTTGGCCAGGATCTGAAAAATGACAGCTGTCACATTCATGAGATGCCATGAAGAAATGGCTATGTTGAAAGTTTGGGGTCAAAATATTGAAAATTATCAAAGTTACAAACCTGTGTTTATAAATTTCAACATAGGCTCATAAATTTGTTGTTTTTTAATATTTTTACCCCAGATTTTCAACATAGCCTTCTTATGACCCCACCTCACAAATAAGGGCAGAGAAATTTTTCAGCTCCTGCCTGAAAAGTGATTTTGTGCAGTGACCACAAAAATCACCTTTCAGGACAGAGGTGCCTAATTTCACTGCCATTGTTCATGAGGTGGGGTCCCAAAAAATCATTTTGAAAATGTGGGGCAAAAATACTCAAAAATGACCAAATTATGCCACTAAGTTCAAAACCCCATTGAAATACATTGAACTGAGTACCTGATTTCCTCAGTTCATCGTCCGGCGTTGAAGAGTGAAGATGTATCTGTGGTCCAGAGATGATTATGATGTTGGATCCCCAGTGGGCAAGTAAGGGCTTGGGGTGTGTGGGTGGTGGGTGCTGGTGGGAGGTTGGGTGGGGAACTAATGGTTGTGTCAGCAACAGAGATCGATGGATTGTTTTCTTTTTTTTTTATAGCATATTGAAGAACAAACAAAAAAACTATGAAAGATGGTTTTCTTTATTTTGGGTTGTGACACTGGGGAATTGGGCACCCCCAGTGTCGCTGTTTATTTCAGGTGGTGACTCTGGAGGATTGGGCACCCTCAGTGTTGGTGTTTATTTCAGGTGGTGACTCTGGGGGATTGGGCACCCTCAGTGTTGGTGTTTATTTCAGGTGGTGACTCTGGGGGATTGGGCACCCTCAGTGTTGGTGTTTATTTCAGGTGGTGACTCTGGGGGATTGGGCACCCTCAGTGTCGGTGTTTATTTCAGGTGGTGACTCTGGGGGATTGGGCACCCCCAGTGTCAGTGTTTATTTCAGGTGGTGACTCTGGGGGATTGGGCACCCTCAGTGTTGGTGTTTATTTCAGGTGGTAACTCTAGGGGATGGGGCACCCCAGTGTCAGTGTTTATTTCAGGTGGTGACTCTGGGGGACTGGGCACCTCCCAGTGTCAGTGTTTAATTCAGGTGGTGACTCTGGGGGATGGGGCACCCCCGGTGTCAGTGTTAAGATTGTGGGGGGGTGGGTGCTGAATGGGATGGTTTGGTGGGTGCACTGTAACGGTGGTGGCAGAAACAGATATTGATGGCTGGTTTTCTTTTTTTACAGGTTATATTAAAACAAACAAACAAAAAGTCTATTAGGGATGGGTTTCTTTATTTCACATGGCAACACTGGGGATTGGGCACCCCCAGTGTTGGTGTTTATTTCAGGTGGTGATACTGGGGGACTGGGCACCTGCACAGTCAGTCTTTATTTTAGGTTGCTATACTGGGGGATGGGGCACCTCCCAGTGTCAGTGTTAAGTCTGGGAGGTTGCTGAGTGGGAGGGTTGGGTGGGGCACTGTAATGGGGAGCAGAAACAGACATCGATGGATGATTTTCTTTTTACAGGGTATATTAAAACAAACAAACAAACAAAAACTACTACGGATGGTTTCTTTATTTCAGTGGTGACACTGGGAGATTGTGCACCCCAGTGTCGGTGTTATGTTTGGGAGTGCTGAGTGGGAGGGTCGGGTGGGGGAACAGCAGCGGCGGAGGCAACAACAGACACCGATGGGCAGTTTTCATTTTTACAGGGTACATAAAAAATTACAAGGGACATTTTTCTTTATTTCAGGTGGCAACACTGGGGATTGGGCACCCCCAGTGTCAGTGTTATGTTTGTGGGCAGAGTGTGGGGTGGTAAGTCCTGAGTGGGAGGGTCGTGTGAGGGAACAGTAACAGTCCCAGCAGCAACAGACATCAATGGCCATTTTTCTCTTTTACAGGGTGTAATTTAACCTCAGCAGGCTGATCGTGACAGATCAGCTGTGCTTTCTGGGCAGCAATATGTAGATCAAAGGAAAGAGCCAACCTATGATTGGGTCGACTCTCTCATTTGAACTACATAAAGTTTCCACCCAGAAAGCCAGAACAGTGTCATGATTAGCCTGGCTGATGATTGGTGTGACACTACTGAGCCCCTTGCAGACCACTCTGCATTGGACTGACAGTGTCACACCCTTCAAAAACCACTCTGCTAACAAAATGTTCGCAGCGTGTGTGCGCACTGCGAGCATAAAAATGTTCAACACAGCAAGGGACCTTACCTTTGTCATCATCACTTTGTAGGCATAAAACCGTCTTCCTTTTCCTTTCCCCAGAGCACCTTCAAATTTTTCAATAAACTGTTGAGCTTCCCTAAAAAGGTAAAAAAAAAAAATGAATGGAGTTATGCAAGCACTGAAGTATGCAGCTATGCTGATGCCAGGCATCTTCATCTCAAACAAGGGTTTCAGTTCTTAAAGCTATCATTTCAATTAGAGGTCATATTTCTCATGTTATATTGTCATGGTTTTGTAATGTTTATAAGGCAAGAATAGCCCAATGAGACCACATGCTCATTTACATGATAGGACTAATAAACTCAGCAAATCTGGTAAAAATAACAGAGAAAACATCCTTGCATTTCAAATGAGATTCATTGAATGCTATTTAATGGGAAGATAAGTCCAATTATTTGTTAAATTATATTGCTATATTTCTTATGAAAGCCTACAGAGATGCAACATATTCATTATTATACAAGCTGGGGATAATAACGGCAGCACTACAGAAAGGGTAGGTGTTATATTCTTTGCAAAAAACTAAATTAATGCACAAGTTAAAGGAAAACATCACTTACATGCTGGTTCTCTCCTGCCTATGCCTTCAATTAGCGGTTCTGTGTGAAAAAATCATTTTTATGTTGCTTGCACGCATGTGCAAGAAACATAGTGCCATCATCGGAGATTTTGGAGGTGTGTCACCTCCTCCTCCAATTCAGTCAGTGAGCTGGCAGGCATGGCCCCTGTAAGCCAATGCATTTTGGAGCTGTCTATGACACGCTCCAAAATGCAGTGGCATACAATTGAAAGGGGAGCTACGCTCCAGTGAGCAGCGACAAGCGTAGCTCCCCCCACATCAGGCGCTGCGCCCCGCACTGCATGTGTAGCCGACGGGTGCCCAATCCCGCCGGCTGAGCTGCGCTGGTCCCCCCCACCCAGTAGTTGGTGCCACGCTGGAGCCCACCCCAGCGTGGCAATCAGTCCTTGGCCGACGGGGTGCCCAATCCCCCATCGGCTGAACAGCCCCCTGGTCTCTTGCGCCATGCTGGAGCCCACCCCAGCATGGCAAACATCCAGACGTCTTTTTATTTTTAAAACCTATAAAACAAAAATGGTCCAGCGGCATGTCTCCGACCCCCTCCCACAACCCGCTCCCACCCACTGCGCACCCAGCCTCCCCACACCCCCACCCCATACTTACCTCCGGACTCCGTAGCGACGATCTTCGGTGGACCGGGAACACGTCTGCACTCTTCAAAGCTGACCGCGAACTGAGGAAATGCCGGTAAGCTGTATAATGGGCTAGATAGGGGGGGTTCAACTTTATTGCATATCTCAGGCATTTTTGGGAATTTTTGCACCAAATTTTCAACATGGGGTTTCTAGGACCCCTTCTCATGAATGATGTCACTGTCATGGTGTTATTCAGGCCCGAAGGGTGATTTTGCGCAGTGACTGCACAGTGACTGCAAAATCACCCTTTGGGCCTGAATACCACCATGACAGTGACATCATTCATGAGAAGGGGTCCCAAAAACCCCATGTTGAAAATTTGGTCCAAAAATTCCAAAAAATGACTGTTTTACGAGTGTGCGTTGCACAGTTCCTACACAGGCTCGTAAGTTCGCGAAATTTCAATATTTTCACTCCAGATTTTCAACATTGCCATTTTACCACACCTTCTTATTAGTAGTACAGCTGTCATTTTTCACATCTCACCCAAAATGTGTTTCTGCCCTTGTAGCGCAGAATGGCGCAGTCGGTGTGCGAAATCAATGTACAGGACAAATTAAGAAAATCACAGTGATACTGTTCATGAGCAGAGGTCTTAAAATGGTTATGTTGAAAATTTATGAAAAAATTCCTGAAAATGACTGTTTTACGAGCGCGCGTTGCACAGTTCCTACGCAGGCTCGTAAGTTCACACATTTCAATATTTTCACTCCAGATTTTAAACATTGCCATTTTACCACACCTCCTTATGAGCAGTACAGCTGTCATTTTCACATCCTGCCCAAACGTGTTTCCTACATGTAGCAAATGGCGCAGTCGTGTGTGCAAACTCAATGTATGGGACACATTAACAAAATCACAGTGACACTGTTCATGAGCAGAGGTCTTAAAATGGCTATGTTGAAAATTTCGTGAAAAATTTCGTAACAATGACTGTTTTACGAGCGTGCGTTGCGCAGTTCCTACGAATACTCGTAAGTTCGCAAATTTTCAATATTTGCACTCCAATGACTTCCAAATACCTAAACAGCACATAGAAGCAAGCAACATTTGGCATTGACAAATGCTTGTTATATCTTCATTTAGGTAGGGTTACTTAATTTATAAACAGTGCTCGCAAACTTCCTTGTTGTAAGACTGCCAGCAGCCTTCTCATGGGAGCTGCTCAGTCCTCCCTCACTTGGACTATGTTAATGTGCCTCACCAACTCAGCGCATTGACTGATGGGTACATTTGCATATCATGAATGAGAGAACAAGGGGCTCCCACAAAATGGCTGCCAGCAGCCTTACAAAATGGAACTTTGCGAGCATTATTTGAAAGTTAAACAACACTACCTAAATAAGATAGAAAAAGGATTTTTTTCATACAGAACTGCTAATCAGGGCAAAGGCACTGGTAAGAGAGTGCTGTCAGGTAAGTGGTATTTTCCTTTAAGGTTTATTATGAAAGTGAAAAGAGTAAGGAAATGTGATGTTAGGATTTTATGAACCATAATTCTTCCCAGCTCCATCCCTCACTCCATGCATCCCACCAAACTGAAAGCCACAGCACAACCCAGATTGCGTACATGTGTTTTAACGCCATAAATAAATAACATGTGTGTGAAAAATATAGCTATACCCCATGATGAACACTGCACTCATATGTTGTGAAATACAAGAAGCAGCTACTGTCCCAGGCCTGTGTCTTGTTTCCTGAATGGCCCTCCAGGCTACTCATGAAACAGCAAAAATATTACATGTTGCCTCAGGCGTGTACCAGTAGCCTTCAATCACACAGCATAGTTTTTTTTTTTTTCACAATTTTTGGCTGGGAAAGGCACACTGAGCCACAGCCTATTTATAGGTTTGTTCCTGGAGCATAGGAAGTCTAAGTGACTTGCTCAGGGTCACACAGTATGCAAGTGGAGGTTGTGGGAATCAAACCCAGTTCTACTGGATGTACCAAGCTCATTCCCAGCTCTTGTAACTGCATTCTTCATACAAATATAAAAACACATGAAACCTAGACTGTACTTTGGCATTCACTTTAGTGGGGCCTGAGAGGGAACTCACTTAAACTTGAGGGGGATTCAAAGGAGTCGCCCATAAGCATGTTTTCACTGAAAGAGTGGTGGACAAGTGGAACAAACTGCTGGATTAAGTGATACAAGCCAAATCGGTGAACAGCTTCAAGCAGGGATTGGACAAGCATATGGAATTGGTTAGAAAAAGGGGGGGGGGCAGAAATAAAGGGGCGGGATGGCCCTAGGGCCAGGGAGAGTAGTGATGCTGAGAGAAAAAGGGAAAGGGAGGTGAAGTGCCTGAGAGATGTTTATACTTGGAGTAATGGAGAGCAGGTCCAGAAGATTTCTATAGCAGCAGGAGATGGGAGGGACCTAGATGTCATTTTCCACATGGGGACAAATGACCTGGCAAGGGACAGGATATAGCGGCAGTGCATGGAAATTTCAGGGAGCTGGGGAGAGGCCTCAGGTGGCTTTTGCCAAAGTGTTACCGTATACGGCCAGGGAGAGGATAGGACACGCTACACCATGGCTTTTAACAACTGGTTGAAGGCATGGTGCATAGAGGAGGACTTCAGCTACACTGGGGACTAGGGGTCCACCTGGGAGGATATGGGCTTCTATGGAAGAGATGGCCTCATCTTTCCAAAGGGGGGACCTCAGTTCTTAATAGGAGGTTTAAACGCTACTTGGATGAGCATTTAAACTAGCTAACAATTGCTCCCCAGATGATGAAGCAACAGGGAGGGAGAGCCTGAGGGGAGTAAGCTCCCCAAAGGCAGGGGTGCAAGAAAACAGGGCTAGGTACAAGGCAGAGGGCAAGGGGAGTATAAATCAGTAAAGCAAGAAGAAAGGAATAAATAAGACAAGTAATGGAGGAGGTAACAAGGGATGAGGGGGTCAGTGGAGCTTCAGGGAACAGTACAAGCAGGAGGGGAGGAACAGGGAAGCAAGCAAGGATCAGTAAGATATGGAGAGCCATGCGTTCCAGTGCAAGGAGTCTGGGAAATAAAATGATGAATCTGGAGGCCATCATAGCAGAGGCTAGCATAGATTTGGTGGCCATAATGGAGTTGTGGTGCACTGACAGCCAGAACTGGGACATGGCCATACTGGGCTACTCTTGGTTCAGGAGAGACAGGAAAGGGGGGGGGGGTGAACTATATGTAAGAGAGGGAATCAAGGCCATGGAAGTGCAGAGGTACCCTGAGGAAAAGTAAGAACTGGAGGTGCTGTGGTTTATCCTGGAGACAGGTGTTGGGGCTGCTAACCATACAGGGGTCGTATATAGACCTCAAGCACAGGGAGAGGAGTTGGATATGGCACTTGTTGAAGCCATCATCAGAATGGTAAGTAAAGGGGAGGCTCTGCTAGTTGGTGACTTCATTCTACCAGGTGTGGATTAGAGCCTTCCAACTGCAGCTTTGGTAAGGAGTAGGGCCATCCTTGGCTCCCTGTAAGGGGCTTTTCTCAGGCAGTTATCCAATGAGCCCACTAGAAATGGGGCAGTGCTAGGCCTGATGCTTACAAACAGGGTTGGTATTGCAGACATCACAGTGGGCAGTCCCCAGGTGTCAGTGATCACCGTATAGTGTTGTTTAACATTAAGATGAGAACAGAGGCAAACCACATGAGGACAAAGGTCCTGGACTTTAGGAGTGCATATTTTAAAGAAATGGGAGACTGCCTCAGAAACTGCCTCATGGGGGGATTGACAAGGAATAGTAGAAGTATGTACAGTGGGGAAAAATAAGGGAGGGTATAATTAAGGCAACCTTCCTCTATGTGAAGGAAGTGAGTAAAAGCAGAAGGAAAAAGAAACCATTATGGTTCTCTAGAGAACTGGCAACTTGGCAAAGGAATCAGGCGTTTGTCAAGGCCAAAAGTTTGATGCAGCCCCACATCAAAGACCTGCCCACTGGATGATCTCCAAGCTGATATGAAACGGAGGGTGGGGGTTGGACAGCACACAGAGGGAGGGAGCAGGAGGGGGTGTGTTTTACAAGTAGCAATGGTAAGAATACGGAGTGAACACTCGCCTTGCTCAGCCTGATGTTCGGGGAATGTAACTGGTAACCAATGTACTAACATACTAACATACTAAAATGCCAGCAGAATAGGCCTAATGGTCTTTCGTGTCTGCTCGTTTGGTCAGCCCCCACCCTGGGTGCTGACCTTGCTGTCCTCCTCGCCTTCTCTGGCTTCTCCCTTCCCAGTTCCGGATATTCTTGCTGCATTGGATTTTGCTTCCTGAACCCTTCCCCTGTACCTGTCCCACCCCCTCTTGAACCCCTCCACTGTCTCTGCCTCCACCAGCCCCCTAGGTAGTGCATTCCATGGCTCTACCACCCTCTCAGTGAAGTAGCACCTCCTCCTTTCTCCCCTGAATCTTCCCCCCTCCAGCTTCCACCCATGCCCTCTAGTGGCTCCCTCCTCCTTCCTTCAAAGCACCCTCACTGTTCCTCCCCTATTTACCCTCTTCATGTACTTGAAGACCTCTATCATGTCCCCCCGTCCTTCTCTCTTCCAAAGTGTACATATTTAGCTCTTCGAGCCTCTCCTCATAGGTCCTGTCCCCCAAGCCCCAAATCATTTTGGTTGCCCTCCTCTGGACCCTCTCCAGGAGGTTAATGTCCCTCTTTAAGTGCGGCCTCCAAAACTGCACGCAGTACTCCAGGTGCGGCCTCACCAAGCAGTTATACAGAGGGAGTATCACTTCCCTCCTTCTGGAGGTGATCCCCCTAGCGATGCATCCCAGCATCCTGTTGGCCTTGGCTGCTGCCCTCCTACAAGTCTCAGAGTTGTTCATCTTGACATCCACCACCACCCCCAGGTCTCTCTCAGCCATTGAGACTTGTAGTATTTCCCCAGGGTGTACACTTGGCCTGGGTTTCTGGCCCCAGGTGGAGTACCTTGCATTTCCCTGCATTAAACCTCAGCTTCACTTTCTAGACCATCTTTCCAGAGCCTCCAGGTCCCCTGCAGGGCCACCTCCCCTCCTCCCCATCCACCACCACCCCCAGTTTGAGTCATCTGCAAAGAGACTCATCTCACTCCCTGATTCCTGTCCTTATGTCAGATACATGAGGCGTTGAACAGAAGGGGCCCAAGGACTGATCCCTGTGGGACCCCACTAATGACCCTCCTTGGGGAAGAGACTATCCCCAACTCGACCCTCTGAGTCCAGTCCTGGAGCCAATTGCCTATCCATCGGATCATCTGTTTCCACCCCATTTCTCCTAGTTTATCCAACAGGCCCACGTGAGGAACAGAGTCAAATGCCTTGCTGAAGTCTAGAAAGAGGACATCCACTGGTCTACCCAGGTCCAAGGCACTTGTCACCCAGTCATAGAACTCCACCAGGTTTGTCTGACATGATTTCCCGGGATGAATCCATGCTGTCTATCGTCCAGGCACCCTGACTTATCCAGGTCCCCCAGCCTCTCCTTGACAATGCCCTCCATCACCTTGCCCACCACTGATGTCAGGCTGACAGGCCTGTAGTTCCCTGCCACCTCCTTGATCCCCTTGTGGATGAGGCACTACATGAGCCACCTTCAGTCTTGGGGCACCACCCTGTCCTCAGAGAGATGGTGAAAAGCTCTGCCAGGGGTTTCACCAGGACATCTGCAAGTTCCTTCAGCACTCTAGGATGTAATTTATCCGGCCCCGGTGCTTTCTCCATCTTAAGGGAGCCGAGGGCTTCCCTCACTCTCTCTGCTGTGATTTCCACTTCCAGTACCTCTTCTCCCTGCTTAGCCCTCCCCCCACCTGCCAGTGATGCCCCCCCTCTCCCCAGACCTGCCGATTGGTAAGGGCCCCCTCCTCATTATCTCTGTCTCCTCCCATGTATGATGCAGCATCCCCATTTCCCTGGTGAAAACTGAGGGTGAAGTACTCATTTAGTACCTCAGCCTGCTCCTCTGGGTCTTGTGCCCATCTCTTCCCTGATCTAATCCTGCTAATCTGCCCCTTCACCCTTCGTCTTTCCCCAATGTATCTAAAGAACCCCTTTTTCCCTCTCCTAATTTCCCTGGCCAGGTTCTGCTCCTTCCTTGCCTTAGCCACCCTCACCACTCTAGTGGCCCTTCTAGCCATCAGCTCATACTCCCCTCGATCCTTTCACTCCTTGAGCACTTGAATTTCTTATAGCTGCTTTCTTTCCCGCACCACCTCCTGGACCTTCCTGGTCCACCAACAGAGTTTTTGGGCCCTCGCATTTCGTCTTACTCTTGCACAGGTGCTGGTAGCATCCTGCACCCCTCTCCTGATGATTTCCCACCTACTATCAGCGTCCATGTCTGACCCAATCCCATCCAAATGCTCCTTAAGGATCCTTCCCATTTCCTTAAAATCCACCCCTGAAGTCGGTTACTTCCGTCTTTGTGCAGCCTTCTACCCCTCCCAGGTCCAGGCAGAACCAGACCGTGGCATGGTCACTCCCCGCCAATGGGTCCCTTACCTCCAGGCCCCCAATCTGGTCACTGTCTGCCAGGACCACATCCAGTACCCGCCTCCCTGGTCGGTTCCCTCACCTGCTGAGTTAGGAACGCGTTTTGAAAGACATCCAACAACCTCTGTTCCCTGGTCACAGAGGATGTCATAGTCTCCCAGTCTGTTCCTGGCATGTTTAAGTCCCCCAACACCACCACCTTTCCTCTGCCCAATCTGCAGTGTCTCCTAACATCTGCCACCAGACTGTCCTCCAGCTCCTCCACCAGGGCAGGGGTCTATACCCTCCTATTTTACTCTCTTGCCTCCCTTGTTATCAAGGTGACCCAAATCGCCTCCGGTTTCCTCCGCCTCCTCTACTCCCCTATGCCAATGCAGTTTTTACTATCATTGCTACCCCTCCTCCCTTCCCTCCCCTCCCTGTCCTTCCTGAGCAGTGTAACCCTCCAGGTTCAGGTCCCAGTCATGTCTTGCAGTGGCCCAAGTCTCAGTGACCGCTGCCACATCCACTGCTCCCTCAGTTAACATTGCCTGGAGCTCAGGCATTTTGTGCCAAGCTCCTGGCATTTAGCAGGACTACCTTCACCCTTTCCTATAGTTCCATTTCCCTGCTCGTGTTCCCTTGGGATTCTGTTTTCTCCTGGTCTGCACTTTGCCAGTTGGTCTTTTCCTGCAATCCTCCCCTGGTCCCCAGGGGGTGGAGACAAGTCCCTCCTTTATCGGCATCCCTTGACTGCCTTTTCTCCCATCCCCCCCCTTCACAAGTTTAAACCCACTTTTCACCAATGAACTCCTCTATTTTCAACTTAAGGATTCCCTCCTCCAAATTGAGATGTAGGCTCATCTCTAGATACAGCTTCATCTCCCAGGTCTCCCCAATCCCCATCAACCCATACCCTCTGGCCTCACACCACCCCTGAGCCACTGGTTTATCTCCTAATTTTTCTTGTGTCTCTACCAGCCCTTGGCACTGGCAGGATTTCTGAGAAGGAAACTGTCATCCTAAGTCATGACAGACCCTGGCGCAGCTCCCCTGAATCTTGCCTGTATCTCTAGCTCGCTATTCCTCAATGTCATTTGTGCCCAGGTGGACCAGTATGTCTGGGAACCCCACAGTCCTTTGCCAGCTGATATACCTCGCGTGCTAGCCCTGTGCACCGTTAGTCCAGGGAAGCATCTTGTTCTAACTGGCCAGGCTTCTCCCTCCCTATCCCATTTGATACCCCTGATCATAGAATCCCCCAGCAGGAGCACTCTGACCACTCCTTTTCCTCCATTCCCCCTTCCATGTCCCTCATCCTTTCTACTGGCCCTTCCACCCAGCTGGCTCCTTGTTCCTCCCCCTATCTGTGTGCCACATGCCACCCGCTCCTTATTTACCATGGCCACTCCCTCTCCTCCAATCCTATGCCTCTCCTCCTTCTGAGTATCCTTCTGTACCTTGTTTATTCCCCCCTCCCTGCTCACAACTGGTCCTTCTCCCCCATCTGCTAAACTAGCCTGGCTCATCCTCCCTTCCTTCCTGTCTCCATTTAGTTCCCCCTTGCTCATCGTGCTCCCCTGGCCTACCCCCTCAGCTCTCTTTACTGAATCCTCCTTGTACTTCTGGTCCTTCTTTACCTTTCCTCCCAACTGGTCCTTCTCCTTGCGCTTTCCCCCCTCTTCCCCCTGCCCCTCCTGCTCCGATTCACTGCTCCCCCCATTCTCCTGCATTCCAGGTCCCCCCCTGTTCTTCCTGCTATCTGCCCTGCCTCCAGCCCCCCACTCCCACACCCTTTCCGTCTCTAACCACCTCCTACGTGGCTACATCCCCCCCATCCTTGAGCAGAAGAAGAGAATTGAAGCGGTTACTAAGTATAAGGTCTGATCCACCTCCCTGCCTTGCTTCCTTCTGTCCAGCACTGGCTATCCACCTACTTCCCTGAGAATGTTGTCCTCCATCCCCCTTTGTGAGGGTCCCAGTTACCTGCCTGCTTCCTTGGTAGTGTCCTTTGGGCCCCTCTGCCAGGGTCCCTATGTGACCCCTGAGTATTCTCCTGCACTCCTTTCCCTATACCCCCCCCCAGTGCTTGGTGCAACCCCGTAGGAGATTTCAGCCCCTTCCCCAACCATACCACCCCTTCCCCAGCTTTCTCCTCATCCCGCAACCTCCTCCCTAAGCTGTGCTAGCTGGTAGCACACTGGGCAACCACCAAACTTCCAAGCCCAGTCCAGTATCATGGCTGCTCCACCCTGTGCACCCACCACCCTCCCAAAGATGCGGCCCTAATGATGTGTGGTTCCATCCCTTTTCAAATAGGTTTCCTTGGGTGAGCCATCAGGTTCCCCCTATTCCAAGATACCCTACTGCCTAATCAGGTCACCACTAATCCTAGAGACAGTCCACTGTACACCAGTAACTCTGTTACTAGGTGCAGTACAACACATTAAACATGTAAGGAAAATGAACAACTCCTAAGCTCCTCTCTCCGGCCTTTAAATTCAACCCCAGTGGCTAGAACTACATGAGCTGCACCAGCAGCCTTTTCCTCCAATTGCAGGGCAGGTCTTCCCCTATAAATTTGCAGACTTCTGGGGAGGGTGGGTCTTGGGCAGACACCTGACAAGAGAGAGTGTATCAGCCCTGTGTCTCCCCTCCAAGCCCTGCAGCTAAAGAACCAGGCCCAAGCAAATCCACCAAACAGGTTTTAAATCAGAAGAAATAGGTCTCTACCAACGCAGCCTGTTACAAAGTGAAACATCACAAAAACAGCCCCACTTACAGCCACTAAATCAGTTTACAAACATCCAGGATCCCCCAGAACAATACCCTGCTAGCCCCTTAGAAGCAAGAAAGAAAAGAACTAACCTACCAAGTAAAATCCACAAGAACCCTGTGAAAACAGCAGCAGCTACTGTCCTGGAACACAACTGATCCTGCCCCCTTCCAGTTCTTTCTGAGAAGACAAAGCAGTTAGCACCTCAACCTGATTCAGCCCTGCCTCCACTCAATTGGCTGAGTGAGACCTGGCCAGACCATTAACACCCCTCCCCCACTATGAACTAACCTTTACAGCTAATGGAGTCAGCACAAGGAATCAAAATTCAAGTCAAAGCCCCCAAAATATGTTTGCTGCCAAAGGAAACAGTTCTCCAATTTAATCAGCTTCACTAACACCAGATCAAACTAGGCTTGAAATTAACAGATATAGGTCTCCAATTCAAATAACCATCTCCAAGCAAATCCCACCAAACAGGTTTTAAATCAGAAGAAATAGGCCTCTACCAGCGCAGCCTGTTACAAAGTGAAACATCCACAAAAAGAGCCCCACTTACAGCCACTAAATCAGTTTACAAACATCCAGGATCCCCCAGAACAATACCCTGCTAGCCCCTTAGAAGCAAGAAAGAAAAGAACTAACCTACCAAGTAAAATCCACAAGAACCCTGTGAAAACAGCAGCAACTACTGTCCTGGAACACAACTGATCCTGCCCCCTTCCAGTTCTTAGCTTCTGTCAACATTCCCCACTGCATAAAAAGAAAATAAAAATAGGAAGTACCATCTAATTAGTGCAGCAACAACCCAAAAGTGTTAATACGAAGACAAGAACCACTGACCTAATTAATCACACAGCTTCTGCTATCAAGATATTAGTAGTTGAACAACTACTGCCGGGCTATTGCCACCCACCCATACATCTCATGGCTGCCTGAAATTACCAAAAAAGTGATTTTTCACAGCTGCAGCTCGCTCACTCTTTCCCTCTCTGAATAATGTTGTGAAGCACGCCTCTCTACCTAGCTTGGAACTCAGACTTCGCCCACTTGAACCTGGACGTCGTCCGCCCACCTCACCAGTAATTGATGCAGCGTTCAGTTCTTCGAGGACAGATTGGGAGATGATAGGTGTTGAGAGGTTGTGGATCACCCTACCTACTATGGCCGGATGGGAGGAGTTTGGTATTCGGTTACTGCAGTTAGAACTGGGACACAGGACAGAGGGTGGAGGTGGAAGAGCACACAGAGGGAAGGGGTTTGATTTGCTTTATACAGGAATGGGGACATGGAACAGAGGGTGGGGGTGTAAGAGCACACAGAAGGAGGGGGTTTGATTTGCTTTATACAGGGATGAGGACATGGAACAGAGGGTGGGGGTGTAAGAGCACACAGAAGGAGGGGGTTTGATTTGCTTTATACAGGGATGGGGACATGGAACAGAGGGTGGGGGTGTAAGAGCACACAGAAGGAGGGAGCAGGAGGGGTTTTGATTTACTTTATATGGGGTCAGAGAATGGAGGATGGGGGTAGAACAGCACACAGAGGGAGAGACTAGTAGGGTTTTTTTATATGGGGACTGGGAACAGACTAAGCTCCTGATGTTGCAAGTTGATCAGCTGTTGCTGACCAGCTTCATGAAAATCAAAAGACCAAAGCCCTCTCTAAGCGTCTTCGGTCCTCAGAAACACACAAAGTGTCCGCCCTGCAAGCAGTGAGTGGTGTCACAACCACAGTCCCTAGTCATTGGTGTAGACTGCCTAGCCACTGCTATTTTGAACTGCAATGGGGTAGGCAGAGACCCCCCCCCAGAAAATCCCCTTTCACTGAAAACAAAACATTTGGTGCTCAAGTGCATCAAACTTAAAAAGGGTGGCATTCAGGAGATATTAGGAAATGCAGAGGGAGGAAGATAGGGAGGTGTGCCAAGTAAATCAGAAGAAAGCAGTAAAGGCTGTGAGGGGATCAAAGGCACAGGCAGAAGAAAGCATAGCCGAGGGGGTAGCTAAAGGGGATTAGATTTTCTTCAGGTACATAAGTGAGAAGAGGAAGGCAAGGGAAGGGATAGTGATGATATGGAGTGTGGCGGGGGGACTGTGAAGAGGAGGGCCAAGAAAAACCACATATCCTGAACAAGCACTTCTGCTCAGTCTTCACAGCAGAGGGAGGAGGGAACAGACCACCGGTTAGCACAGGAAGTGTGTGTGTGTGTGTGGGGGGGGTGGTGGGGGTGGACACAAGTCCATTTTCAGAAGAAAGCATCCTGAAGGGATTGGCAGCTCTAAAATGGGACAAGGCTATGGGACTAGATGGGATATACCAAAGGTAACTAAATGAACTCATGTAAGTGCTAGCTGCCCCACTTATGGTCTTATTCAATGGCTATCTGGAAACAGGCATGGTTCCAGAGGACTAAAGGAGAGCAGATGTGGCCACTCTACATAAGACTGGCTGCTTGAGGAAGTTAGCGACTTTATGCAGGTTAGTCTCATATCAGTGGTAGCAAAATTAATGGAAACCCTGTTAAAAGAAAGGTTGGTAGCATATCTTGAATGCAGGGGGCTGCAAGACCACAGATGGCATGTAGTCATGGTGGGAGGGAGGTCATGTCAGATTAATCTAATTGATTTCTTTGACTGGGTGATCAAGAAAATAGATTGGGGCAGGCAATTGACGTGGCCAATCTGTACTTTAGCAAGGCCTTCAACACTGTGTGCACAGCAGACAGATAAAAGAAACAGAGCAGCCTAGCAGTGGGCTCCAAAGTGGTGAATTATATTAGAAACTGGTTAACATATAGGAGACAGATGGTGGTGGTTAATGGCACTCACTTTATTGATGGGAAAGTGACCAATGTGGTGCTGCAGGGCTCAGTACTGGGACCATTCCTCTTCAATGCCTTCATAAGCGTAGCACCTTTTAGTCGACATCTCGAGCGATGCAAACAGGAAAAGGACCACACGCGACATTCGCTGTAATGGTCCATTTTCCTTGTTTCACCTTCCCAGTGTTCCATCCTCCTGGACCAACTCCTACCTGAGTTGGAATCTTAGAAGTCTGGGGGTGCAGGGAGCAGAACCCCCTGCATGGGGGGTTTGGAGGAGCAGCCCCCCACAGAAAACAAGGAGTCCAGAGGTGGCACAATACCTGTGTCGGTATTGTGCCGTTGCTGGGGGAGGTCGGCATTTTCGCTGATGGGAAAACTTGGTGCTTCCCTTCATAAGTGGTACTGCAGAAGAAATGGAAGGGAAGGTATGGCTTTTTGCAGATGCCACCAAACTCTGTGATAGGGTGGACTGTCAGGAGAGGGTGGAGAAAATATATAGGGATACTCGGAAACTCATGGAGTCGTCAAGAGCATGGCAGTTGGGGTTCAGTGCCAAAAAGTGAAAAACTATGCACCTAACGAATAGAAACCCAGAAGTTGAGTATAGGATGGGAGGTGCTGGCAGTCACTAAGCAGGAAAGGGACCTTGGGGTTATATCTAATGACCTCAGAGTGGTAGGGCAGTATAAGAAAGCAGTGGTTAAGGCCAGTGGGATGCTGGGTTGCATAGGGAGAAGTATCTCCAGCAGGAGGAGGGAGGTGGTGTTGCCACTATATCATTCACCAGTGAGACCCACACCTAGAGTATTGTGTCCTGTTCTGGAGGCTGCACCCCAGAAAGGACATAGACATGGTGCATGCAGTGCAGGGGAGGGCAACTAAAATGGCGCAGGAGTTGCACTAAAATCCCTGCAAGGAGAGATTGAGGGATCTCAACATTTACATCTTGGAAGAGAGGAGTGTAAGAAGGACATGACAGAGATCTGTAAGTATCTCACTGGGTTAAACAGGATGCAGGAGGGGAGTCTCTTTCAAATAAGAAGGAGCACCAGGACTGAGGGCATGCGATGAAGCTGGTGGGGGGGGGCTTAAGAGGGATAGGAAAAAGTACTACATTACTGAAAGAGTTGTAGACACCTGTAACAGACTGCCAGAAGAAGTGGTGTAGGCAAAAACAGTAGGGGGCTTCAAGCATGTGTGGAATAGACATAGGGGAATATTAGTAAATAGGTAGGAAGGAGGGAGGGTCTCCAACATGCCCAGTTTGGGCTTGTGGAGACAGACTGGGCAGGGACCATCTGGGCAGAATTGGTGGGTCATGCGGCCCTTTTCTGCTGACAAATTCTACATTTCTATGTTTCTGAGTAAGGAAGGGTGGGCAAACTTTATGGGCTGGCAGGCCTTTTTCTGCCATCATTGTCTATGTAGCTATGTATCTATGTATTCTTGGAATGCAGGACCTGAGGCACAGTTCTAGACACATATGGATCTGCCCCTGCTCTGGAGGTGTATTTTTCCTCGTTCCAGGGCTCTACTGGGTTGGGCTGCAAGTTTAGTTTGTCATTGAGGCACAGGTCAGGGAGCATATTAAAACCAGGAGCAGTTTCAAAATTTGCAAATAGCATTTTATTTTTCTCAATAACAGAAAAATAAAAAAATTAAAATTATTCAGTATAACCATTTGCAAAGGCAGAACAAACAAAGAACACTAAGTCCTTCTTTTGAGGGTATCTCTTAATTCCAAGTTTTAGTCTCTCAGTCTTTCACTCTTCTTGTCTCTCCAGCAAAAACATTGTTGCTCTTTTTATAAGTCTTTGTCTGGGAACTCATTAAGAAAGCCTGCTTCTCACAGAATGTTCTTGTAAGTTAACAAAATGTTCTTGTCAGTTTCATTCCTTGCAGGTGTGGCAAAATAGTACATTGTGTCCCTGAACTGACCTCTTGTTGACAACTCTGCAAAGGGCTTAAAAACTGCATCTCAGGTTAACCCCTTGAGTTCCAAATAGCTTTTTGCAACCATTTCAAAAGTATAACTATATACAGTTTTAAACAAAGGGATCCCCGTTTCACATACAGATTCACATATATTTTATAACCACAGATATGCAAAGGAGAAGAAAAGACAGAACAGCAAGTGAAAGCAAAGAGACAGTGAGAGGCAGAGAATTGCAAAACCGTTGGAGTGATCAGTTCCTAGGTCTCGCAAGAAAATTTGGTTGTGCAACCAGACAGATAAGAGACAGAAAAGAAGAGAATAGAGCAGATCCTTGTGTCTAACTCCCCCTGTATAACAAATGAGACAGGGTCTTATTCAACCCTGTTACATACCCCCCTCTTTAAGAGGGAACCTGTTTTACAAAAACAGGTTTCCAAAACGTTATATTAAATTCCGGTCTAACATTAGCTTATAACCTTTACAGTTCAGAATGTATGCAGCATAGCAAAAGAGAAGTTTCAACTCACATTTATTCAGCCTGTGGAATTCTCAATTCCTGATCCATACCTTGACAGAAAATCAGCATTGACATTTTCTTTCCCAGATTTGTGCATCACTTTAAATTTAAATGGCTGTAATGCCAAGTACCACCATGCGATTCTAGAATTTCTATCCTTCATTTGGTTAAGCCAACAGAGAGGACTGTGATCTGTTACAAATAAAACATCAGCTCCTGGTAAATAAAACTTAAGGGACTCCCTGACCCACTTTGCCGAAAGACATAACTTTTCAATGGTGGAGTACCTTTTATCTCTGTCGTGCAACTTCCTACCGAGATATAGACTAGGATGTTCTGTTCCACCTACATTTTGACTCAGAACTGCACCCAGGCTTATGTCAGACGCATCTGCCTATAACAAAAATGGTTTCGCAAAGTCTGGGCTTCTTAAAACAGGAGCTGGACGTAATGCAGCCTTAATGGCCCGAAAAGCCTCGTCACACTCTGGTGTCCATTTCACATTATTCAGGAAGCATTTCTTTGTGAGTTCAGTGAGGGAAGTAGCCAGCTGGGCAAAGCTGGGAACAAATCTCTCATAATAACCAGCCAGCCCTAAAAATGACTTGACATGTTTCTTGGTTTGGGGGACAGGGCTGTTAAGTACAGCTTCTTTTTTTTTTTTTTGTTCCCCCCTTGACTCTGAGCTGGCCTTTCCTTCTGGCCTCTTATGCCCCTTGCTGCCACACTGCCCCGATGCAGCCACCTTCCACCCCACATTGCAGCCCCCCGGGTAACCCGGCGTAACCCTTTGCCGGATGGGTCACCCTCTTCCGAGGGAGAATGCACCGGTGGGGCAGGCCAGTGCACTCATTCTTGGCCTAGGTGCTACTGAGGTGGTCTGTGGACTGCTCTGGGTCTTGCGGCAGCGGGAGCTGGTGACTGTCATCTGGTCTACCATGAAGCTCTTTTCTCATTTGCTCCCTGGGGGCGTGGCATGCCACTAACGTCAAGGCGTATGCCGACATTCACCATACCTCATTAGTCAATGGGACCGAGCACATTGCCATACACCCAGCCTCCGCCAGAAGTCATCAACGGCTGGGTCACCTCCCTGCCCCCCCCAAGAGAAGGCAAGCAGTCATCTGACACTTGAGCCCTCTATCCCTAGCTGGTCCTCCAGCACCCCAGGTCCATTCCCGAACTTGGGTCGCTAGCCTTGAAAGCTGAAATCCAACCACTGTGCTGATGGGCCAGATGGATACAGCTTCTATCTTGGAAACCTCTGGCTTGACTTCTCCATTTCCCAAAACGTAGCCCAAATGTCTGGTTTCCTGCATGCCCAATGCACACTTGGTAGGATTAATTGTCAGACCTGCATTTTTGATCGATTGGATAACTACTCGTAGGTGTTTCAGGTGGCTTTTCCAGTCTGGACTGTACACCATGACATCATCCAGGTACACAGCACAATAACCAGTGTGAGGGGATAAAATTACATCCATGTACCATTGGAATGTAGTGGGTGTACCATTTAAACCAAATGGCATGGTGGTGAACTGATAGAATCCAACAGGAGTGACAAATGCAGTTTTGTCTCTGGATTCTTTAGCTAGGGGGATTGCCAGTAACCCTTGGTGAGATTGAGGGTACTGTTATACTTGGCACTCCCCACTCTGTCCACCAAATCATCTATTCAGGCATAGGATAACTGTCAAATTCTGACAATTGATTACGTTTCCTAAAATCAAGGCAGATTCTTACATCCCCTTCTTTTTCATTTACAGTCACCACTGGTGATGACCAAACACTTTTTGACTCTTCTATGATACCCAATTATTTCAGTTTTTGTATTTCCTCAACCACGTCTGCTCTTAACCGCTCTGGTAATCTGTATCTCTTTTGTCTAATAGGGCATGCATTCCTTCTCACTATTATGTGCTTGACCCCTTTTGCTCAGCCTGGCATTGTGGTAAAAGTACTGTTAAATGTCTTTAGTAAGTTATGAATTTCTGTGGTTTGTTTGGAGGTTAAGAAAACATTCACCTTTACAGCATCAGCAGTTACAGTTTGTTCTAGTCTATCATAAGCTATGTCAATATCTTCTTTATCAGTTGCTGGTAAAACCAGTAAAACAGTTTTAGGAGTTTTTTCAACCCATTGCTTGAGGAGGTTAGCATGGTATATCTTAATAAGATTTTTCCTATCAGGGGTCTCAGTCTCATAGTTAACTGTGCCAGTATGTTTAAGAACCTTATCAGACCCTTGCCACTTCATTAACAGTTTATTTTCTGCAGTGGGTAACAGTAGCAAGACCTTTTCACCTGGCTCAAAAACCTTTTCTTTTACCCCATGGTCATAATACACCTTCTGCTGGTTTTGGGCCTCCTCCTGATTACTATGGGCAATTTCAACATATTTTGCCAGCTGTCTCGGGGCACACATATAAGATGTTATAGATTGTTTCTAACAGGTGTTATTTTCTCATGTTTCTTTTGTTACATCTAGTGGCCTTCTAGGTTGTCTACAATACAACATTTCAAATGGTGTAAAACCTGTGACAATTCTCTGTAAGCAAAAAGCAGATAAGGTAAGTATTGGTCCCAGTCTTTTCCTTCCCCTTTTACAAATCTTTTTAACATGCATTTCAGGGTTTAATTAAAATGCTCCACAAGACTGTCTGTCTGATGGTGATAAGGGGAGGTTCTTATGGCAGTGATACCTACTATTTGGTACAGCTCCTTCAGTAATGCAGCACCAGAATTACTACCCTGATCAGTAATAATCTCTTTTGATATGCCCACCATGCTGAAAATGTTGGCAAGTTCAGCTGCCACTTTTGGAGCTATGACAGTACGCATAGGAACTGTCTATGGATATCGAGTAGCATAGTCACATACTACCAAAATTAATTGATTGCCATTTTTACTTTTGTCTAAGGGGCCAACCACATCAATTGCAGTTCTCTGAAAAGGCACATCTATCAAGGGTAGGGGCACCAGGGGCACCTTGTCTTTTCTAGTCACTGGGGCTACTTTCTGACACTCAGCACAGGAACTGCAATAGGTAGCAACATCTTCAGGAATTCCAGACCAGTAAAATCTGTACAGCAATCTGGGAAGGGTGCGATTCCTTCCCGAGTGAGCAGCCATATGACTATTATGTGCTATCTGTAACAACTCAGATCTATACTTTTGTGGTATAACCAATTGTTCTGTCTGTTTCTGTGTCTCGGGGTTTAACCCAAACTCTGTATAGTAGCCCATTACATTTTTTTAAACATAAGTTCACCTTGTTTTGGTTTCATCCCCAGCTGATTAAAATAACCTTAGAGAGAAACATTGTTAGCTTGTTCTGAAAGAAAATCACAATGAGTGATCAGTTTAGTTTCAGCATTTTCATATATTAACCCCTTATGTCCATCAGTCTTTTGTTGCCACTGTTTCTTTGGGCATCATCTTTCTTTCCTGGACTTCTGGATCTTGGAGCTGTGCTTAAACAAGTCTGAATCAAAATCAGCAAAAGGAAAAGAGTCCTCACCATCTGAGATTTTGTTTACCTGAGCTCTTGTCAGCACAGCTGCTGAAACATCAATATTTACTCCCTCTTTGATTAACTCAGTAATTCCTGGAAAGTCATTTCCAATAATCACAGGTACAGGTAACTTAGGCACTACCACCACTTTCATTTGGTGTGACACCCTATTAATAGTCAGAATCACTTGGGTGATGGGATAGTATCAAGTGTCCCCATGCATGCAGATGACACCAGTACCTGGTCCTTTTGGATATTGTTTTCCTAGCACTTCAATATGCACTAGGGTCTGTCTGCTTCCCGAATCTAAAAGTCCCTTCGCAGTCTTATCTCCCACCTTCACATCTGTTAAGTATTTGCCTTAATTTGCTAAAGACAAACCTGCTCCAGTGTTACTCTTCTTACTATGGCATTTTCTTATAAAATGACCTGGCTTATTACAGTTATAGCAAATAAACTCTTTGGGTGCAGATTTATTACCCCCACCAGAGTTCTTATCAGACTTGGAGTTTAAATGGGAAAAAGAGTGTCTCAGCAGTGCTTGTTTGTTACCTTGCTGCTGTGGCATCTGTCTTGCCATTTGGTAGTCTTCAGCTGATGGAACAGCGTTTTCCCTGCTTTCTGGTTGGTGTTCTTTTACCCAATGCAGTACATCTGTGAGTAGGATGTTGATGAACAGCTACATTGCAAATGTTTCGATGATCAGTGGGAGTGTTTTGCCCTCTGGTTGGAGCCATTTCATAAGGAGTTCTCTGAGTCAGGTGAGGGCTTCTTGAGGATTGTCGACTTGAGTTGTACTTCAGAGACCGACATCTCTGCCTGTAGGTCTCTCCTGAGTTATCATATCTTTTAAGGACCTCTCTTTTACACCAGGTCATAGTTTTCAGACTGTGCAGTGTCCGTATTAATGTAGGCAAGTTGGGTTTTCCCTGTCACAAAAGGTACCAGTCTGATTGCCCATTGCTGCTCTGGCCACTTGCAGGGTGCAGCAACCCTTTCAAAAGTTGTCAGGCATGCTTCAATATCATCTGAGGGACACAGCTTTGTAATTTTAAGGTCTTTTAGGTTGTTGGTGTTTTGTTGCTTTGCTGGACCTGTGCCAGAACCTCCAGCTTTGATAGCTTGCAAGGCATCCAGCCATCGCTGCTCCAGTCACTGCATCTCCTTTTCTCTGCTGCTCCTGTCACTGCATCTCTTCTTTTTCCTCTGCTCCTCCTCTTTTCTTAGCTGCCCCTGTTGCTGCATCTCTTCTTTTCTCTGTTTCTCCATCTTTTGTTGTTGTATAGCACACCATTTGAAGAAGGCAGACAGGCTTTCAGGTTCTGCCACTGCCTGTTCTTTTTTTTCCGTGACTGGTTCTGGCTGTACAGTCTCAATTTGGACTTTTGTTTCTGCTTCTAGTTTGGTTGCCATTCTTCTGGTAATCACTCCTGGACTTGCTGCTGCAGAATCCATACCTTTCTCCTAAGCTTCCCTGGTACCAGGTCTAGTACCCACCCACAAAACTCTTGGCTTAGAGTATGCACGGCATAAATCCCACTTAGGCTGACACCATCTGTCGTCGAGGCAAAGGTCAGAAAGCATAGGAAAACCAGGAGCAGTTTCAAAATTCACAAATAGCTTTTTATTTTTCTCAATAAAAGAAAAATAAAAATTACTCACTATAGCTATTTACAAAGGCAGTACAAACAGAGAAAACAAAGTCCTTATTCTGAGGGTATCTCTTAATTTCAAGTTTCACTCTCAATCTCTCACTCTTCTTGTCTCTCTAGCAGGAGCATTGCTGCTCTTTTTATTGGTCTTTGTCTGGGAACTCATTAAGAAAGCCTGCTTCTCACAGAATGTTCTTGTAAGTTTACAGAATGTTCTTGTCAGTTTTGTTCCTTGCAGGGGCAGAAAAACAATACATTGTGTCCCTGAAATGACCTCTTGTTGACAACTCTGCAAAGGGCTTAAAAACTGCATCTCAAGTTAGCCCTTTGAGTTCCAAACAGCTTTTTGCAATCATTTCAACAGTATAACTATATATAGTTTTAAACAAAGAGATCATCATTTCACATACAGATTCACATATATTTTATAACCGCAGATATGCATGGGGGAAGAAAAGACAGAACAACAAGTGAAGGCAGAGAGATAGCGAGGGGCAGAGAACTGTGAAACTGTCAGTGTGATCAGTTCCTAGGGCTCACAAGAAAATTTGGTTGTGCAACCAGACTGAGAAGAGACAGAAAATAAAAGTATAGAACAGATCCTTGCATCTAACTCCCCCTGCACAACAAATGGGATAGGGCCTTATTCAACCATGTCACATAGTTATAGAAATAGGCTGCCATCCCCCTCCATATCTTCATCCATCCCATGCCTCCATGACTGCTACCTTTTCAACCAGTACCACATTCCTCCTCTTCACCAGAGTAGTATGATGGAGATGTTTCTGGTGATCACCAGAAATGATGCAAAATAGGGTACAAGTGACAAACAATGACTTGCAGTAGTGGGAAGGCATGAAATACACTGTACATATTCAGATGTGCTATCCATACTCTTCCACCTTCAGGGTATTTGGGAGGAATCAGGTTTGTGGTATGGGCTATGGCTTGGGCCTACAGTGCTTTGCACATTCCAGCTCTCTTGTGTATAGGGGAATTGTGCACTATATGGTCTACTTGTCAAGGGTGACATCACCCTCCCTCATACATGTCACCCCATGAGTGTCTGATGCATAAAGGGCTGCTGACAGGTATTGTGTGCACCACACACCCTGCACATAGCAAACTGCTCAAATAGCATACAAAGCATACACATTTCACCAAGTCTGCTGCAGGATGTTTACCTACATAAAGAGAAGCTAGCCAGATACTGCACCATAGGCAATGTTTCTACAGACCCAGGCTTGGCCCTACAGTACTCACTAAACTGAAGTTCCTTGGATGGTTCACATTCGACAGGGTGACAATTGATTAATTATGCACACTGTGGCCCCATAATTGCAGATCAGCTCTCACAAGATCTATGCAACTGATGCGCACACCGGAATACTGACAGCCTTGGCATACTATGCCACTAGGTCATTCCAGGGTGTAAAAGGTTATATGTCAGGGGATAGACAGTCATCAATGTTCCATTGCCTGACACAGGTGACAGAAGTTAGGGTTACAAGTTAAGAGATTAATTACCACCACACCATTAAATCTCCATTCTTCTTTTGTCCTTAGTAAAATGCATTGGTAGCAGTTTTCGAGAAGGCCTGTGAATCAGATCTGGTTTAATGATCATTATCCAAAAAAATGTATTAACATCAGTACAGAATAGACAACCTGGAAAACAAGCAGAATTTAAGCATAAACCTGGTGGACAAAGGATGTTTGTTGGAGATCATGGACACAGAGAAGTGTATACAAGAAATCCACTGTTAATTGTGGAGTGTGAATTTCTACATTACCTTGAATGTATCCCTGCCTATAATTTCTAGATTTTGGTGGATGAATATGATGAATACTTGGAGTCTGCTTTCTGTAACCATCTTATTTCACAACAGGTCTTGGAGTTCCTTTCTGTGTCCATCTGGGGATAGGAGATACATTAACTAAGTGGATTGTATACTGACTTGGAGGGAAGAACTGAGAGGGTAGTTGTAAACGGGGAATACTCAGGCTTTAGAGAGATCACAAGTAGGGTATCATAAGGGTCAGTCCTGTGGCTGGTCCATTTCAGTATATTCATCTGTTACATATATTGGTTGGACACAGAAATGAAGTATAGTGATCTATAATATATGAGAGAGGGCGATTAAGGATGGAATTTGATGTATTCCTATCCTTGTTATGGTATCATTGTGATGTCAAGAGGTCGTTAATCCCTCTTGACTACATCACATTGATACCATAACAATGTGAATGTCTCTGCGCATCCACTTAGATCAAACTACTGGCTTCTGATGAATGGCCGCGGTGGTGAGAGCTCGCACAGAAGGAGAGTATTGGGATGGAAAAATACAGTAAAGTAAGGCCAAATTTAGCTTAACTGGTGTCCATACACTATAAAAGACAATGGATGGGCACCAGCTAACAACAATGCAGAGTTCTCATCTTGAGGTCATCATGCCAATTGTAAAACCTTGCGAGCGTACTAGGTTGTCATAACAACCTCTTGATGGGAACACAGCATTGTCATTAACTGGTTCCCATCCATTATCCTCTATGTTGTATTGGACTGGGAATCTAGGGTAAAATAAGTCTTGTAGCAGATGATACCCAAATCGGAGGCAGGGTGAATTGAAATATGGGGTATACCAATGAACCTGCACAGACAGTAAAAGTGGTTTCTATAAAGTTCCTTGATCTGACCACACCTAGAGTAGTGCAAAATTGATTTAGAATATTTTGAATAACACTCGGCACATCTTTCAAATGGAACAGTTGTTGGGGGGAAGTTGTTAAAAATCCTCCCCAGAATGATGATTAGGAGAGGCCTAACATCTCTGATGATTGGTCCATAGCTTACAATCGGAACTCATATCTCAGACTGCTCCCCCCACAAGGGACATTTTAGCTGTGGACGTTGTAATTTTTGCCCTGTGATAACGTGGCTGAATGAGTTTACCATGCAGTGCATCATGAACTTAAATGTTTACAGCTTCAACAATTTAAGCAGCAGAAAGGAAGAGAGGAAACAGAAAGTGGAAAGAAGCCGGGCCTTTACAGGTCAGATCAGGATGCTAGACTGCACTTCAAAATTACCAGGTTTATAATGGAAGCTGGTATTAAGTTGTGAATCTGACAGTTGGATTCAATGCCAAGAAGTGTAAGGTCATGCACCTGGGAGCTAAGAACCCAGGGGCCAGTTACTTGTTGGTAGTTGAACAGGTTACCAGTTCTGAGGGGGAAAAAGATCTAGGGGTAATCATTATGGGGGACCTAAAACACTCTGTGCAGTGCCATAATGTGGCAGCCAAAACAAAGTGCTAGGATGCATCACCAAAGGAATCACCTCTGGGAAAGGGGAATTAATTTTGCTCTTGTATAGGTAATTGGTGAGACCGCACTTAGAGTACTACGTGCAGTTCTGGTACCCTTATCTGAAAAAAGACATAGAATTAAAGGAGGGTGTACAACATAGGGCGATCAGGATGATCCAGGGTCTGGGAACAAACCCTATGAGGAGAGGCTGCGGGAGCTCAATATATATTCACTGGAGGACAGAGGGGGGAGGTGGGACATGACTGAAATCTTCAAGTATCTTAAGGGTATGAACAAGGTTAGAACAGAGGGCATTTTCAATTTAAGGGGAACTGGGTCCACTTGGGGGCATAGTCTAAAATTAGTGGGGGAATATTCAAAATGGAAATGAGAAAGCACTTTTTCATAGAAAGAGTGGTGTTCAAGTGGAACAATTTGCTGGAGGAGGTGGTTTCACTGAAAACAGTGGGCAGCTTTGAAGGGGGGTTGGAACAGGGTTAAAGGGAGAGTCATAACAGGAGGGATGATGAGTACAGGGGAAAAGTGTGTGTGGAATGAAAACTCCATAGGGAACAGGGAGGGGATAAATTCTACTGAGAGCTGCACACTCGAGCAGACTTGATAGACCTAAATGGCCTGTTTCTGCTGGCATTTTCATATGTTCGTAGCACTAATGTAGTAGATCTAGCCTCATGCAGCTGCAATGTTTTTTAATTGAGGGAAAACATAAAAAAATAGAGTTGGTGCACATCTGAGATCAGTTGAGCCAGGGATAATAATAAATGCAATATAACTAAATCCCTGTCAGTACATGTACGGACTGCTGAAGATCCAGGAAAGTATTGGTTTGTGGGAATTAAGTCGGTTGTACTGAGAAGGAGACACACAGTACATAATCACTTTCTCAGACAGTAATCATTATGGATGTACACTCTAGATGTACTTCTGTCTGCTGGGCTGAATGACAAGATAGAGACAGTACAATTTCTGAAGTAATGAACTCTATGTTTTATGAATTAATAATGTTTTGGGGCTGTTTTTTTTTCCCAAAATTTAACAACTGCATTTTTATTTTCTTTCGTCCAAGCTGGACTACTGGTTCTAGTTAATGGACCTGAGCAGAACCATGTTTTTACATACTTGTCCCTGTGGTTCAAAGCCCTATTGAATTTTGTACCTCCTTTCCTGTGGATTTTTGTACAGTCATCCGCTAGTAATACCAACTGCTTTTAATTATTTTGTTTTTCCCTTATATTTAACTCATTATATTTAGGTTATGCTGCACTTCATCTTAACTACAGTATATGTACATTGATAACAGTAATGCATAAATATACCTTTTGGTAATGTATCCTAGATCTAGTACTGACTAACGGGGAAGGATCACAGATCTCCATGTAGAAGGTCACCTGGGGCCAGTGACCATCACATGGTATGGTTCAATTTAGCCACTAGAACTAAATCATCCCATTCCAAGGCAAAAATATGAGACTTCAGAGGAGCTGACTTTGATAAGATGGCCAAAAGAGTTAAGCTAGCCCTGGCAAAAAGAAATACAGGTGAGGGGGTACAGACAAAGTGGGCAAGCATTAAAGGGTACCTAAACAAGCAGTTTTTTAAAACTGCAAACTCCAAAATCTGACTTCATAGCAAGGTAAAGTAAAGGCTGCTGTTTACATTTATGCTAAAACTACATTTATGTAAATAACATAAATGCAGTTTCATAGCTTTTGAAAAATGTAAACATCAGCCGTTCACTTTCAAAAAAACAGCCTTGGTTTCTCCCTAAGATGTCTGCCAAGCGTGTTAAGTGATGAGTCATGATGACATCATTGGAGTCAGAGACAGAGATTCACTTATATTTCTATAGTGTTAACTAGTTCTTCTTTCCCTCTTTGTTTTGAATTGTTGTACCTGAATGATCAACACCATGTATTAACTTGTGGATTATTTTGATCAGTACATATGTTAGGCTATGATTTTGTTCATTTTGTTTACTTAACTTGGGGGAAATGTTTTGCAATCCAGCTGACTTTTTCTTTGGCAAACTGCATTACAGTACAGCACTTCAAATACCTGATGATCATAGTGGTTATGTGATGCACTGAATTTTGTTTTTTTTTTGTTAACCAGGAGAGACACACTAAGCTGAAAGCTTGTTTACAGGTGTGGCCTGGGAGCACAAGGAAGTTTAGTGACTTGCTTAGGGTCACAACACAGCAAAGTACCGGTCTTGTTCAGTTCCAAAGCTCATGCTCTCTTGTTAATCCACAAATAAGGCTTTCTTCTTCCATGTGCACCCCCTGCACCTAGCCTGCCTTCTGTTGAACAACCCACCATCCATATCCTGTTCCTTAGTACTGCCTGGGGCCACATATGAGCTTGCTGTCTCATGAAGAGACTTATCACACCTCAAATTGTAATCTTGTACCTCAGAGAGTTGTGCACACCTATACTGATACGCATCATCAGCTGGTACTGTTAAAAATGCCTCCTAAATCACTCTCCGGTCCACATTCTCAATGTTTGACTTCTTTGCCCAGAGTAAACATTGAGTGGATCACCACCCTTCTTCACAGTGAAGGTAGTTTGTACAGTTCCCTGTTGTGTTTTTTCCCACCTCATTAACCAACAACTAGGTGTGCCTGGAGGGCCAAGCAATAAGCATCATGACTCACTAGAAAAACTGCTGTCAATGCCCTCATTAGGGCTGCTTTTACAATGGATAACAATATTATTAGTAGGAGAGGCATACTAATACCTTGAGCGAATCCACCTGACTTCCAGTGTCAGTCTACTCCTTTACCTGTGATCTGCAGAACCCCGCAGGACAGTTCCCAGCAATTCTTCTCCAGTACTTTTCTGTGCTCTGCTCCACAATGTGAGTTGGCTGGCTACCACCCTTCCAAATCTTGAGTGAGCTATACACAACTCCCTCAATACTGTCCTAACCAACGTCAGCAGCCCCCCCCCAACCGAGGGTAATCTCCCTACACTGAATTCAAGTAACAGTTTACATGCAGCCCTGCCACTCTGAGTATTTGCCATCACTGGATACTCTTATCCACAGTCTGGTAGTGGTCACGATGCTGGCAGCCCCACATATCAGATCTCACAGTGATCTGCCCAGCGTCCTCCTTCATGTCTTCAACTAACCTAAATATAGCTGTACCCTGCTGGAATGGCCTCTTCAGTCCCTCTCTGGCATTCATTCTTCTCAACTGCTCCCCACACCAGAAACTGGTGAGTTCACTATCCTTCCACATCATGAATGTGTTTAGTACAGTCTCCCATGTTATATTTACATATTAATAATAAACATGATCTTCAGGTAAGCCAGGCTGATAGCAGCATGGCATAAGTGGAAAAAATGGCTTTTCTACCCATATAAGATCTAAGCCACCTATGATTAAGCACTATTGTATGACATGCATAATGATGTGCACACCCATCATTTAAAAGTGCCATAATCAAAGGTAGCCTAGATCTTTTAAATATAGGAACGCCCTCATTCCCCTTGTTCTCTGCTGCTATGAGCCTGACTTACTGGAAAGATATGGTTATATTTGATATGTCAAAATAAAACAGGGACTGTACTGCTTGCATTCATGATGTAGAAGGGTGATGAGCTTACCAGTTTTCGGTGTGAGGAGGAATAGTGAAGAATGAATACCAGAGTGGGACTGAGAAGGCCACTCTTGAAAGGTACTGCTATATCCAGGGAAGGGGAAGGCAGAAGGAGAGAAATGTGAGCAGATTACTATGAGAAATAAGATGTGGGGCTGCCAGCACCTTGATCACTACCTGACCCCGTTGTCCTGGCCAACATTCCCCTTCCCATAAAACCAGTTCATGCAATTGTCCAAGGCTGTGTGTGGATATTAATGTATGAAATGGCTGCCACTACATGTTCAGTCACTTCACTACCAGTCTAGCATTGCTTGTAAAGCACTTTGGGACACAATGTTGATGAAAACCACTATATAAATACTGATTCTTCTTCTTCTTATTATTATTATTATTATTTCCCATAGAAAAAGAAGACAAGACAAGCATATATTTGAGTTTTGAGAAAGTATGAACTCTAACATTGGACTTCACAAGAACTTTGCTACAAAACAGTGGTGGCTCTAGGGGGTGGTGAAGGGTGTGGCTGCAACCCCCCCCCCCACATAGTTACATAATGCTTGCTGCTGCTGCTGCATTTCACTTTGTTGAAGAAGTCTGATGTATTGATTGTACAAATGTTTACATTCAAACTATGGATTACATTTGTAGGTTCTGTCAAACACGTACTAGAAAAGAATAGCAGAAAATATAAATGTTTAATAAAATGTTAAAAAGTGCATTTTAAGCATGCACACCACCCCAGCTCCCCCATTGTAGCATCCTGGATCCACCATAACCACCAGACCACCAGGTTATTCAAGATTTGTACTGCACTGTGGTTTGCCATAGAGAAAGTCAGTTGAATTAAAACACATTTTCAGCATGTTAAAGTAAACAAAATGAATAGAACCATAGCCTAACATGTGCATTATGCAAAATAATGCACATAGGTTTGACCATTTGGGTGAAGCAATTCTATACAAATGGAAAAAAGAACTAGTTAGCACTATAGAGAGCCATATATCTCTCTGACTTTGGCTCAAATTATGTCATCACATAACACATTTGGCGGCCATTTTAGGAAGCAGGTAAGACAGGTTTTTTTTGGAATTGAAAGGCTGATTTTACCATTTTCAAATGCTCTGGAACAACATTTAGGTAAATTATGTAAATGTAGTTTTAGCATTAATGAATACAGCAGCCTTTCCTTTAGTCACCTACAGAGTCAGATTTTTGAATAATTTGTTGTCAAAATGTTGTTTAGGTATCCTTTAAGGATGCAATACTTAAAGCAACATCCCATTGTGTTAGAGAGAAAAGGAAGTGCAAAAGAAGAAGGAAACCACTTTGGTTCTCAAAAACAGTAGCAGAAAAAGTCAGAGCCAAAAGGCTGGCCTTCACGAAATATAAGGAAATGCAGCAGAACGAAGATAAGGAGGCATACCAAACTTCCCTAAGGGAAGCAGGGAAGGCAGTAAGGCAGGCAAAGGCCCAAACTGAGGAAACAACTGTAAAAGAAGGTGACAAGGCTTTCTATAGATACATTAGTGAAAGGAGACTGTCCGGAGGGGGTATTGCTAAAATCAAAAGGGGATAAGGGGAAGTGTGAGGAGGAGGAGGACCATGGAAAAGCATCTATCCTAAATAGATACTTCTGCTCAGTATTTACTGAGGAGGAAAAGATAGGGCAGGAACCACAGCTCAGCACCATGGACACAGGGGGGAGGGAGGTATGCACTAATCCCTTCGCAAAATAAAGGGTCCTACAAGAGCTCGATAAGCTCAGGGTGGACAAAACAATGGGACCTGATGACATACATCCTAGGGTACTTAAGGAGCTAAGGGTGGAACTAGCAGAGCCATTATCAGAACTGTTTAGTGAGTCTCTGAGCACAGGAGAGGTCCCAGAAGACTGGAGAAGGGCTCATGTGATCCCGCTCCACAAGAGTGGTAGCAGGGAGGAGGCGGGGAACTACAGACCAGTCAGTCTTACCTCAGTAGTGGGCAAGGTTATGGAGGCACTCCTCAAGGAAAGGATAGTGCAACACCTGGAATCCATAGGAGCACAGGATCCAAGACAGCATGGGTTTACAAAAGGGAGGTCCTGTCAAACTAATCTCATAGATTTATTTGACTGGGTAACCAGAGTGATGGACCAAGGGGGAGCAGTTGATGTCACCTACCTTGACTTCAGCAAAACTTTCGATACTGTTCTACATAGAATATTGATTAATAAGCTGGGTAGGCTTGGGGTGGGTCACAAGTTGGTCAACTGAGTGGCAAACTGGTTGATGGGCAGAAAACAGAGAGTGATGGTAAATGGTATTTAGTCAGAAGAGATGCAAGTCACAAGTGGGGTACCTCAGGGATTGGTCCTGGGGCCAGTCCTCTTCTATATCTTCATCAGTGACACTGCAGATGGACTGGAGGGTAAGGTTTGTCTGTTTGCAGATGACACCAAGATCTGCAACAGAGTAGATGATCCAGATGGGGTGGGCAGAATGAGAAGAGATCTGGATAAACTGGCAAAATGGTCAGAAGAGTGGCAACTGGGGTTTAACTCAAAGAAGTGCAAGAACATGCACATAGGGAAGAGAAACCCTGAAGCTACCTATAGTTGGGAAGGGAGTTGCTGGCAGTCACAAGGGAAGAAAGAGACTTGGGCATCATCATCATCACAGATGATCTGAAATCATCCAAACAGACCACTAAAGCAGTAGGTAAGGCTAGGGGTATGTTGGAGTGTATTAGTAGGGGTATCACAAGTCATAAGAGGGAGGTTATAATCCCTCTTTACCAGACACTGGTTAGGCCCCATCTGGTGTACTGCATGCAGTACTAGAGGCCACACCTTCACAAGGACATTAACAAAATGAAGGCAGTCCAGAGAAGGGCAACCAAAATGGTGCAGAGACTGCATCAGAAAACATATGAGGACGGATTAATGGAGCTCAATATGTATACCCTAGAGCAAAGGAGGGAGAGAGGTGATATGATCGAAACATTCAAACACCTTAAGGGCATTAACAAGGTGAAAGTATCTAATATGTTTCAGTATAAGAAAAATAGCAGGACAAGAGGACACAGCATGAGATTAGAGAGAGGCCAATTAAAGAGTAATGTGAGGAATTTTTTTTCTGAGAAAGGGTGGTGGATGCATGGAGTGGCCTACCTCAGGAAGTGGCGGATATGAATACAGTGCAGGGCTTCAAACAGGCATGGGATAGGCATAAGGGAGCAATACAGATGAGTATGAATAGACAGGCCACTGACAGAGCAAAGGCCGATGGCACATTTATAAGGTAGAAAAAGAAATGGGCAGACTGGATGGGCCTTGTGGTCCTTATCTGCCATCAACTTCTATGTTTCTATGTTTCTATGTATTTTATAATTTCATCTGTTTTAATGTAAATTGGCATATAGGGGTTTGTATGCATCAACTTCTCACCAGTTTAAAATGAATTCTCTCTGTTTGAGTTGTGAATGATGAATATAGTTCTTTGTGCTGCCCAGATCTAATCTTTTGACTTGCTATTATGGGAGCTTGTTAGAGGTTGTGGACTGTCAATTTAAATGCTTTACTATTTACTGGTGTTTCACTTGGTGGCTGGCATAGATTTAGGAACATATACTCCAGGTAAGCCACAGCTGACAAGATGATTGGAGGTGGGGTAGCATTCTGGGCCCTGACTACAGATTCTTTTACATCTACTGTTATATCCACTCCTCCTGCTGGTATAATATGAATGCTGGGCATACCACTAAAGACTTCTGCTGTATTGTTCCTCTTATTATGGAGCTCCTAAAGTATAATATGGGGTGTACAATGGGTCTGGCTAACAAATACAGGCATGTCTACAAAGAGAGGTGGCAGTAAACAGGTACCAAAGGATTCTGGCATACACATTTTATTTTCATAACTATACCACTGGGGATGGGGTCCCATAAGGAAGCACTTCAGTGCAAAAATGTTGATAGTTTTTGTGTGCTCTGGAATGTCCTGACTCTTTTTGTAGGTAGTTATGTACCACTAATGTTTATTTTCTGTTTGCCATTTAATAAACAAGTACGTTAAGATTACCAGGGCTGGTTTCCATTGTTCGTTACTGTTGACAGGGGCCCTACGACAACATCTGAAGGACTGCATTAGACTACCAAACACAGATAAAGACATTCAGGACACTAAAGAGGGGTTCTGTGCAATGGCTGGGTTCCTAAATGTTGTTGGTGCAATAGATTGCACACATGTGCACTCCTCACAGAGTTGTTCAGCCTATCGAGAGAGACAGGGGAAGTGCCAGGGGACTGGAAAACAGTAGATATGGTCCCACTCCACAAAGGTGGTGATAGGGATGTGGTTGGGAATTACAGGCCTGTCAGCCTGACTTCAGCAGTGGGCAAGATAGTGAAATCTTTGCTGAAGGAAAGGTTAGTTGAATATCTTAATACGAATGGCCTACTAGACCTGGGACAAGATGGTTTTATCAAAGGGAGGTCCTGCCAGACAAAATTAATAACAGTTTTTTGACTGGGTGACTAAGGTGGAGGACCAGGGCAGGGTGGTAGACGTGGCCTATCTGGACTTCAGAAAAGCCTTTGACACCATCTCACATAAAAGACTGAGGGGTGAGAGGGTGGTGGTAAACAGGGAACACCGAGGAGGGAGCGGTAGCAAGTGGAGTGTCGCAGGGGTCAGGGTTGGGGCCGGTCCTCTTCACTGTCTATATTGGGGACATTGTAGAGGGGCTAGAAGAGATGTTATACCTATTCTCAGATGACACAAAGGTATGTAATAGAGTGGATACACAAGGGGGTTTTGAAAAGATGAGGGAGGACCTTAAAAAACTGGAGGAATGGTCTGGAGCATGGAATCTAGGATTCAATGCAAAAAAGTTCAGGAACATGCACATAGGGCACAAGAACCCAAGGGCAACTTACAAACTAGGAGAGGAGTTACTAACAGTCACAGAGCAAGAAAGAGACCTGGGAGTTGTCATTTTGGATGACCTAAAAGAGACTAGGCAGTGTGACAAGGCGGCTGGGAAGACTAGCCAGATGTTTGGATGCATAGGGAGAGGTATCACAAGTAAAAGGAGGGAGATCATTTTGACCCTGTATAAGACACTGGTGAGACCACACTTGGAGTGTTGCATCCAGTTCTGAGGCCCCATCTGAGAAAAGACATAGACAGGGTGGAGGCAGTGAAGAGAAGGGCAATTAAAATGGTGCAGGGCCTGCAGGAGAAGACCTATGAGGAAAGACTAAAGGAATTACATATGCATTCCTTGGAGGCAAGGAGAGAGAGGGGGACATGATAGAGACATACAAATACCTCACTGGTATAAACAGAGTACAGGAAGGGAGTATCTTCCAGAGTAAGAGATGTTCCAGTACAAGGGGTACAGTATGAAGTTGGAGGGGGGACAGCTCAGGGGTAACATGACAAAATATTTTTTCATGGGGAGGGTCATGGATGCTTGGAATGGCCTACCAGAGGAGGTGGTAGGGGCTAAAATGGCCACAGGATTCAAGGAGGAGTGGGACAGACACAAAGGTATCCTGGAGGAAAGGGGGTGCTCTGGAGTTCAGTTTGTGCATCAGACCTCATACTAGGTAGAGATAAATAGGGCAAACTGGGTGGGCCAAGAGGTCCTTACCTTCCATCAACTGCTATTTATCTATGTGCCCATTGTAGTGCCATCCAAGGGGGAGAGGGTTACCATAACGGGAAGGCATACCACTGCATGAACGTGAAAGTGGTGTGCGATGTCAGTGGGGTGATAACACATGCATGTGCCAAGTACCTGGAGTCACACATGATGCTTTCATACTGCAGCAATCACAGCAGGTGCCATGCATATGTAGCACTGTACAGGAGCACAGGTGGCTGATAGGTGAGTGATGCACATACTGTACCTGTCCTACCATGTGTTTTTCATTGTTACAGCTCACTAACACAAATGCTTCATCCCCCCACAGGTTATTGTGGCTACCCCAACATACATATCTAATGGCACTGTATCTGAGCCCTGTTACACCTGCAGAAGGGAGGTAGACGGAGGCACACAGACTTACAATAGGTATAATCAAATGAACATTTAGCATGCTGAAATGTGTTTGGGTAGGACAGGTGGCACAATGCTGCTGGCACCAGTGAAGGCCTGTCACATCATTGTTGTCTGCTGCATGCTACATACTCTAACTCATCATAATAGACTGTCATTACCTGATGGATACAGAGTTAATACTGCATGAAAGGAACCCTGCAGAGGATGATGGGGACATGCTGGTATCCAGTGAACAGGACGACTGAGATTGAGTGACCGCAATAGCGGCAACTCAGCCTCAGCACCTGTGTTTTGGGCTACTGAGCAGGGTAGCAAGGGACTAGGAGGAAGGGTGAGGGAAGGTGACAGGAACCACACTGCATGAGGATAGAAGGGGAAGGAAGGTATGTGGGAGGCAGTACGGCAGTAGGCTGCTGAGCTGGCCATGTGGCATAGTGGTGAGGGTGGCTGGCTGCGGCTGGGAGGGTGTAGAGTTTGGATCTGGGTGGCGTGGTAATTTTTGCGGCATGCAGCTTTTTATTTTTCTAAGTTTTACACACACACCAGACATGCACCCCCCTGGAGTTGATAATCTGGAGGGGGGGGGGTGCAGCCCCTGTATACTTTTCAGTGCCGTCATCGTCATTGTTGCTGCGAGTGTACATTGCCGTTCTTTACTTTTGGTGATGTACACTCACTCTAATAGACAGAATCGGACATGCCACATCCAGCGAAGGCCATTGGATATGACTGAGGCTGCAAGTTATGTGGTGGGCTGAATGTCAGAGACTGGTGGAAACATACTTCTCCTTGTACATGTGTGCCGCTGTACAAGTGCTGTGCCTGTCCCAGTGGATGTGTATTAAAACCCTGTATGGCACCATGAAATTTGCATGTTAAAAGCTCTGTAAGCTCAGATATCCATTCCAGTACAATTTGATGTATTGTTCAGTTCATACAGAATGGTTCTATAATGTTAAAGTCCATTTTGTATAATATAGAACAAATTAGTATCCCTCTGAGGATATATGAGGGGAAGGAAAGACCAGTTATTGTTTTACCATCTTTATAGCATTATTGCATAGCAGTGAGAGAGATTAAAAAAAAAGTGAGTTTAAGCACTCTAAATGGTTAATCTGGGAGAATCTCCCACAAGTTTGTTATCCTAAAAAAAAGACAGCTCTATTCAGAGATAAAGACAATTAGTTTACTCCGGGAGCTAGGGATGACAAGGCATTGATTCGGGCTTCCCCCATATCAGTTAACCCCATAGTCCGTAGTTTAAAGCAAACGGCTTAAAACATTAATCGGCTTAACACTTAAACTGTCCAGTAACAGTGGCCGCAGAAGTACAATAAACAGCTGTAGTCCCCACTGCTAAAACCTGGGGATTGAAAATGTAACATTTTAAAGCTTAGTGTGCACAACAGAGGCTACGCAGTTATTATAGAAACAAAGTTGGTACCAGCACTCCAGAGCTAGGAGTTTGAACTTACAAACTCCAGAGAAGGATATCCATACACAAAAATGTTGCAAAATCAAATAGCTTTATTGCAGAGGTAAATTCCCAGACTAGGAACAGGACAGAGTGCTTAGCAGTAAGGGAGGAGCCATGGGCAAGCCAGCTGGCTTCAAGAGAGGGCAGTCTGACTGGAGACGGACTCTGTACCTGTCCTGTTCCTAGTCGGAGAACTTACCTCCGCAATAAAGCTATTTGGTTTTGCAACATTGTTGTGTATGGATATCCTTCACTGGAGTTTGTAAGTTCAAACTCCTGGCTCTGGAGTGCTTGTACCAACATTGTTTCTATAGTTCAAGGGCAGGAGCCCAGGACTAGCACCCTGCCTGGCTGCAGAGTGCAGCATCTACTTCAGTTTGTTTGCTATGCAGCTATTAGGATGCTACAGCTCAAAATAACAGTGCCCCTCTCAGGGAGGCCTTACTCCGGGTGGGGGGGGTAACTCAGCTATAATAGCCGTGTAGCCCTCTTACCCCAGATACCTTCCCCTTCTAATATCCCCCCACCTGTGGGTAGCTATCACCTTCCCTCTTAAGGAAATAATCCTTGAAGGCAATGACCTCCATCAGCAGTGAGTCATTCACCAGAAAAAGCTGAGTGCTCTGTTGTTACTAGATGAGTAGGCCCAGAATGGCCTTGCGCCATGCAATCTGCCAGGGTGTTTTGCCCAGAGTCCCTGAGGGCTGCATCAGCCCAGGACAATAGAGGAGCCGGAGTCGAGGTCTTGCGTTCTGCAGGTCCCACCTCTATGTTCAGGATAGTCAGGTCAGTAGAGCCCTCATCTGGTAAATCCTTGAGGACATAGGAATGGTTAGAGCTGGGAGGGTAATCCAGTATTTCAGAGAACTCACCAGAGTCCTGGCTGCAGCTCTGAGACCATAGCCTGGGATATTTATCTAGATGCAGCCCCTCGGGAGGTCATTTCCTCTGATTGTGACGTTCTGATTTAGGAGTAGGGACCCATGTCCCTTTCTGTTCCTGCTGCTGATGAGGGGCTTGTGGTGTAGCAGGAGTTGAGACCGGTGCATAGGCCTCCTGTGGTGTGCAGTCCATGCGGTTAGGCCAGTTAGTGGAGTGGGACCCTTTGGAAGGCTTATCCAGTTTGCCCCATTTTAGATTCAGGGTATAGGAAGACAGAACTCTCTGCAGCTTCGGGGGAGTCCAGTAACTTAGGGGCCCCATTGATGGTGATCTGCAGTGTGGCTGGGTACCTGAGTGAGTATTCCAGGCTCAGCTCCATACAGGCTTTACAAGCAAGCATGGAGACCCATCTGCAGGCCAAAAATTCCTGGAAGAAATCCACATAAATGGAAATACTTTCCCCCTTCCATGTCAGGGAGCCTCTGTCCCTAGCCCCCATCAGGATTGCTTCACGGTCCCTGAAGCAGAGAAAGTGTGCTAGGATAGGGCGAGGCCTGCTCCCTGTTGCTGGTCGTGGGGCTAGAGATCGATGAGCATGGTCTATTTCAAACTGCCCATTCCCCTGCCAGCCCAATATTTTGGGGATTTCTTGCTGCAAAAATTGGATATGTTCACGTCCCTCACAGCCCTCCAGGAATCCGACCAGCTGGAGATTGTTCCGTCAGCTGTGGTTCTTCAGATCCTCCACACGGTTCCATAGGAGATGGAGGGTTTTGTCTTAGTCACTGAGCTTCACATCCATGTGGTGGATCAGATCTTCATGATCCACCTGCCGTTGCTCTGTGACACAGGTTCTTTGTGAGAGAGCTACGATATCAGAGGCATTGTTCTGGGCTGCAATTTCTAATTAGTTTATTTTTGCCAGAAGCTTCGAGAATATGCCTCTGATTTCCTGCAAGTTGGTGTCTCCCTTTTGGGCAGCCGCTACTGCCATGGCATGGATTGACAGGGTTCCCAGGCCTGCCATCTTGTGAGAAGAAAATAGTTGGATCTCCAAGAACACCGGCGCTACAGCTGCAAGAGTCACCTTCCCATGATCGGTGAGTAGAGCTTATTCTGATTCTGCAGTCAACAGTTACCAGGGGGTGTATTTAGGTCCTGTAATGTCAGGTTTTATTCAAGGTAGTGGGAGCGATAGGGATTAGGCTTCCATTTCTTTCAAGCTCCAAGCCAAGCCCCAACAGTTTTAATGTTAATATATTTCTTACTGGGTATAAGTGTTTCCACTTGAGACATGTACAAATTAGACAGGACTTTGCATGATGACTTCACTGTATTGTATATGTTCCTTATGTGAAAATTGAATAAAAGTTGTTAGTAAATAAGATTTGTTAAATAATAAAAACCTATTTAACACCCTGAAGGAGCGTGCATGTGATATGTAGTTGCCAAGTCCCTTTTCAGAGGCTTGTGAGGATGGTCACTGTGCATTGTGCCACCCAGTGTAAGTCTTATACATTTGCCATCATGCTGTCATACCATGATGTGGTTTATCATCTGGCTGCTGCTGTGTGCCTAGCAATGGACTTGCCACAAGGCTGTTCCTGTGGTACAGCAGGCAATCCTTTGCCGGAACAGTGAGACTCTCCACTAAGGGACCAGACTGTGAGCCATGGCTTGCTAAAAGGGTCTGCATTAGGTCACTAAAGCCAGACTACACCATGTCTGTCAGCCATGCTATACTTCCAGCATCATCCCTGAGCACGTCACCTACCTCTGTGAATAGCTGGCATGTATTATGGAGCGTGCCATGAGCTGCATGTAGCCTCTGCTGTTCCAGCACTCACAGCTCAGAATAGTTTACTGGCATCACCTGCTGGTACATGGAGCTTGCACAACCCCAGAGGCCTGCTTAGTGAGTCACTTTCTACCAGTTGTGTAAAGCAAGCTGAGGCTAATAGTGTGCCCTATGATGGTGTGGGTGGGCACACACGGAGGCTTGTATTTTGTGTGCTGAGAGAAGTGTCCAATGCAGGGGATAATGGTGCCATGTTCTGCGTAATGATGCTGTCCATTTCCATGGGTGTGCCATTGTGATTGTTGTGTGAAGATTCTGATGTGTCCAATGGTATCTAAGATGTGCTGTTTCCTGGCTTTGGTCCACTTAGTGAATCTAACTCCACTGACATGAGGGTTCAATTGGTATTTAATGGAAGGAGTGCAGTTAGTACTGTTGTTAGGTGTTACTTTGGCATATTTTGCAGGCCAGTGTCTTGTTGTTGCCAGTTGTGCTTCACATGCCTTCCAGTCCAGCTGCTGTGGCATTATGAGGCTCTGTATGCACATGGTTCCCTGACTGGTCACCATCCTGCATAAGGTCATCCACCACCTGTGTGTTCACTAGTAGTACCACTGCATTGTGTGAGATATGCATATTGGGAGTTATGCACTATAGGGTGCAGGGTGCATGACAGAGGTGCGTACCAAGCCTGCGCAGCCTTGCACCTGCAGAGAGGTGTGTGGGGAATTGCATGCACTATAGCCAGCCACCACAGGGTGCCTGTCTGTGGTCCTGCTCCCCAGTTCACTGGTGCACATGAGGTGGATTGATGGACACAGGTGAGCATCCAATAAAATGCTAGTCCTCGTCTGGCAGTGAATCTTCTGCTCTGTGCAGAGCAAGGGATTGTGGGACAGCATGGGTTCCAAATTCTACAAATGTTGGGTGAGTGCATGAATGGTCACCCTTAGCCCTCTCCACCAGACCAGAGGGCTGGGGCAGCATGGCAAGTGTCAGTGTTTGCCCATGGCGGCTGGTGGGTGTACACTGCGGTGGGTGCGCAGTGGCTACAGCAGGGTCCCTGCCTGTGTAGCCTGTGCCCCCCCCTTGCCCAACACACTGCCTTTGTTAATGGCGCAGTATGCAGGGATGCCCCCTGAGACACCTCTGGACCATCTGAATGTGTAGCAGCATAAATGGCCAGGGGATCAAGCACAGAAGGGCATGCCATTTTAGAGCATGCTGTGGAGGTTTGTGGGACGCCAAATACATGGCTCACAATTGTAGGGTTGCCTAAATGCCACAGATATGTGGTGCACTGGCAAGCAATAACACACGACGAGGTGTGGATTATGTCCTAATAAGAGCATGCCCAGGTGCGTTATGAGGCACGAGACGCTTGTGCCGAGTGCCTTATGCACCTGGCCGTGTTCTTATCAGGACATAACCCACACCTCGGAGTGTGTTATTGCGCTTATAAAATGGGCCCCTAAGTAACTATTAAAAAATAAAAAAAAGAACAAAAGAATGTCAGAAATACAGAAATAGAGGTTTCAGTGGGTCAAATAGTAAAAAAAAAAACAGCCCCCCTATTAAAAGATCTGTTTATTGCCAGCAGATGTCTTCCAATGTATTCATAAGGTACACAGTACTTTTTCTCTTCGAGGAATTTTGTTTTATTTATTATTCCACGTGATGTGATGGAATGCTCTGCCCACTGGGCCAAAGCTTATACCCTCACTGAGTGAGCACAGGGAATAAGATGACAGATTACTGGCTTCTTGGGGAGGGAGGGGGGTGTCACATAGATAGTATGCAAGAAGTGGCACTGGTGCACCGGCAACTATCTGACAGATTGTATTACACACACACACACACACACACACACCACCTACGCTTAAGGTGATGCTGCAGGCACTGCTGCTACCAACAGAGAATCAGGGACACTGCCTGGTCTAACCCTCTGTGACACAGTACTTTCCCTTCAAGGATTTTATTTTTTTGTTTATGCCACATGAAGTGACAGAATGCCCTGCCCACTGAGCAAAAGCTTATACCTCACCGAGTCAGCATGGGGGAAGATGACAGATCACTGGCTTCCTGAGGGGGGGGGGGTTACACAGACAGTATGCAATCAGAGACCCTGCCTGGCCTAACCCTTTCTGACACAGTGCTTTCCCTTCAAGGATTTTTATTTTTATTTATTCTATGTGATGTTACGGAATGCTGACTGGGCCAAAGTTTGTATAATAAAAAATAAAATAATAATAATAAATTCCCACTGAAATGACTGAGCAATGAGCACAGGCAGAAGAATTGAGAGCTAACTTGTTGTTGGTGGGACAATTGGGCAAACAGCAAGAAGGCTAACTGGGAGTGGTGTGGTATGAGTGACACAATTCAGCATCTCTGACGCTCCCAAAAAAAACTGGCAGTCTGGCTCGGGCACTTCAGTCTTTTCTCTTCTTGTCTTTCTTGACTCACTCACTTTCCCCCAGTCTTCAAGTTCCTACTCTCCACCTCAAGTCTTCTCTCCCAACTCCCCAATTCCCGACTCCCACACCCACGCCCAACCCAGTCCTCGGCTCTGACTAATCCCCTCCCAATCCCCAGGCCCCGACTCCCCACCCCAAGTTTTCTTTTAGTTCTTTTTTTTAAATAAATATAAACATTTTTTTTAATTCTTTAGTTTTTTTTTTCTGAGTCTGTGAGTCGACTTCTTTCTTGTCCAACAGGCAAATGCAAGCAGCACGCACAAGCACATAATCATGGAGCAGCTTATAGAAGCTGCTGCTCCTTCTCTATCCTGTATTCCTCTGCGTAGCTCCTAAGGTGGACCACATGGGTTGCTAGAGCAAACCCAATCAGGTGCCACCTTAGGAAGATGGACAGCTCTGCCATCCAATGAGGAACCAGAGTCTGGTGCTTCTCGAGCTGCATTTCCCGTGATGCCACAGCTGTCCAAACTGATCCGTACAGCTGAAAGTGTTTGAAGCCATTAGTTTATGAACACTTTGGGATGTTCAGGTCAGTTCATATTTTTGATGAACCATTTGCCCATCCCTGATAATATTCAGGTAAAATGAAAAAAAGTCACTTTTCACCATTGTTTTATCCTATGTCCCAACCTCCTCCCTCATACCACGCCCAGTAAAACGCAATCCCCTCATCCTCAAAACATCTGACAGCAGCCCAATCCCACCCTCCTGCCCCCACTCCCACAATTTGTTGTATTACTATTAAATTATAATTAATCTGTAATGGGCAACTGGCATAATCCGCCAGCCTATACTGACATCCTGCTACCTTCATTATTCCTATGCTCCCCCAATCCCCCCACCCTGGCACCATGCTGCTCTCTCCCCCCCCAGCACTCAGTTCTGAAGTTGAAAGGAATGGAATGCGACCTGCACAACCAGCCCTCCTCTATGGCCAACCGTCTTCTGACGAATAAAAGTATTTGTAGAGATTTGCTTGCTGTAATAGTAAAACCAGCTGATCATGTGATTTTTTTCAGACAGAGTAACAGGTTGTTACCCGTTGTGCTATGATGGGCAGGGAAGTACCCATCCAGTTTTGGGATATTGTTTTCTTAGCGATGATAAAAGCTAGGCCCCATACTGGCATTTCTTTAACTATTGGAGACCAAGCATGCAAGTACGTCATTCATCAGAAGATGGACAGCCAAAATGACTGTATGTACCTGTTCCTAGATGCCAAATTTTCTGAACTGACTTTTGTTTTCATCGATGGTCATCTTCGCACCTAACACCTTACCTGTTATGCAGAATGTATAACAAAATTTCTTTGTTTCTCAATGTTAAGTATTTTCACTGTAAGCTTGTCTTAGTCCATTGGAACTGATTATGTTTTGTTTCATTTATTTACCAGGATAAGGCTCCATTCTCATTTTCAAGGAGGTCCTGCGAAGGACACTATACATCATAATGGTCATGATACATACATAGACATACAGTACAATAGATTTACAATAAGTACAGTTCCAAGCATGTAAAATACAGAACAAAATAGGCGGCGTAACTTAACAGAGTAGACTAATATCTGTGGGAGAAAAGGAAAATTCAGAAAACTCTAGAGCATCTTTTGGAAATATAACAAACACAATCCTGTGTTCATTTCCTATACAAGAGAGAGCTATCAGGTGACAGCACTATAACACTTACATGTTTTTTTACATAGGTTTTCGATCAGTGAAGTAAATACATGGCTGCTGACCACGCCAGTGATTTTAAGAGATATCTGTAACAAGTTCCATATGGTTGGAATGACACAGCTTACTGTAATTTTGTCATAATGGGTGGAAACCTTTGGAATCTCAAACAGTACATAATCGTTGTTCCTTAGTGAATAAGCACCATTTGACTTTTTAAATAACACCAAGATATAGTTAGGGACCTCTTCAGTGAGTACTTTAATGGCCCAGTTGTATGCATTTTTCAGCCTTCTAGTAGTTAGAGAAGACCATCCGACAGACTTATATAGTGATGAGTCCACGGTGTCATACTGGTAGTACATCTAAGGGCTCTGTGATACAGGACATCCAGCTTATGTAAGTGGGTTGTCGAGCATTAGCCATAGAGTAAGTTGGCATAACCTAGGAGAGGTAGGAATGTAGTTTGCTCTAGTCTCTTTCTGAGAATATATACTTAAATTTCTTTATTTCCCATTATTTCAGTATTTTCTTACAGTATTCTTCACTTAGTACCCTGGAATCTGTCACGGATTTAATTTATCTGTCATTGTCATCTACAGTATTGCTGTTGGTTGTAATTGTCGTTGTCATCTACGGTATTGTTATTGGTTATAATTGTCATTGTCATCTACAGTATTGCTGTTGGTTGTAATTGTCGTTGTCATCTACGGTATTGTTATTGGTTATAATTGTCATTGTCATCTACAGTATTGCTGTTGGTTATAATTATTGTTGTCATCTACGGTATTGCTGTTGATTGTAATTGTCATTGTCATCTACGGTATTGCTGTTGGTTGTAACTGTCGTTGTCATCTACTGTATTTTTTTGGTTGTAATTCTCCCAGGTCATGCCTGAAAATAAGCAAATGTTTTTCTAGTGCCACCTTACCTGGTTAATACAAATGAAATAAATAAATGGAGGAGAGCAGTTTGTGATGATCAGGTTTCATTCCTTTCAACTTCAGAATTGGGTACTGAGGGAGGGGGTGAAAGCAGGGTGCTACCAGTTGGGGGGGTACTGGGAATAATTTTCTTTTAGTGCAAACAAGCCTTAGTTTTCAGATATGAAGATAGCAGTTGGCCACAGAGTTGGGTGGGTTGTGCCGGTCGCCAACATAGGATTACTATAATTTAATTAATATTATTTTTATTTATTTAATCATTCAGAAATGCACCTTTGAGCAGACGTATTCATTTACAAAGGTTCTATGTCAAGGTCGAGAATGCAAAGATTAATAACTTGGATGACAGAAAAAGTATGTACAAACATCAGTGTCTTGGGAGCTCACACATGAGCTCCGTCAGATAACAGATGAATACAAAGCAGCACGAGAAGCATCAAGGTTTAGGTAATGTATCATAAGATAAGGGCAGACAGAGCAGAAACAAGACATTTTTGGGTGCAGGGGGGAGGAAGGGAGATTGGGCTGCTGGCAGAGGGTGGAGGGACAGTGGGATTGCATTTTACTGGGTTTGGGGAGGGGAGGAGGATGGAGGACATTTTTTATAGTCCCTTATTCAGGAAGGACTCTCAAATATTCCGAGCCCTACTATTTATAGAATTTATAAAATACTAGTCAGCCACTGCATTGCCCTAGTATTTTTCTCCTCTCCATGTTCCTAAAATGTTCACCTTTTAAGTGTTAAACTGTGTCTGCCACTTGTCCATGCCCTATATCAATGTCCACATCATTTAAATACAGGATGTAGAGCACATAAATCATTCCAATCCCAGCTGAATTACCTCATTAGTCATTGCCTGCAAATCTGCTAAATTTCCATTTACTGCAAACTTCTTAGGTGTCTGTTTTTTAGCATTCTTTTCATTCTTCTGCTTATGCATATACACCATAGATCCTAATCTTTCCGACCAGACTCCTACTGTGTGTAGCATTTTATCAGATGCATTTGGAAAGTCCATGCCCATATTCCCTTTTTCTGTACTTTCTGTCATCTCCTCAAGAGATTGTATTAGGTCAGTCAAACATGACAGTAAAGACAGAAGGTATTATTTGAGTCCCCATTGTGTAAGTCTTGCTACTGATGTGCTTCACAGCATTACAACACAGATACTTCACTCAAACAGAAGACAGCATGTTCACCTATGAATTAAAAATAAATTACTTCAAAAATAGTACAGTATTGTGTTACAGTGCAATATGATATTAATGAAAGAGAAACTATAGTTGTTAGTTATCAGTTCTGTAGTGTGCCTGATTGTGTTTTCCTTTTCCGTGGTACATCAAACAATCTAATTAGTTTACAGATTTGTGAGTTGACTGTTATGATAAACTATCATCGGGCAATACCAGCCACAGTAACATGAAGCTTTTTAGTTTTCCAATCTGATCCATAAACCTAAAGTTAGACTATAATCTCACTATCAAAAAACATTCAGCCAAACAGTAGTAAAGTGAAATAATAGCTACTGTATATACAACTCATACTGAGACCACATTTACATTAGGTCATGCTCCTGTTAACCCTTTGAGTGCTAAATATGTTTATATCATATTTAGATTCTGGACATGTACTTATATGCATGCTACATCGTTAAAAATGTTTCCTCCATGTAATCTGAAATATAACTAGAAGAGAATATAATTTGGTTTTATATAGCACCTTTCTATTAGGTTAGTCAAACAGTAATGACAGAATGTATTAGGTCTGGTCCCATTGTGCAAATCTGCATTCATACTATATCAAAAGTGATTTTCAAAGCAAAGAGTTAGATATTAGTAATGCAGGGGATGTACTATGTGATATACATGTAACAGCTAAAAGAGGCCCAATCCACAAAAGCTCTAGGATTCTTGCACGGCCACTACAGCAAGCGTATACGTACTTACGAGCCAAAGTCCCTGAAGTCACTTGGAGCCATAACCCAAGAACACTATGCACCACTAGAGATGTGTGAAATTGGAAAATTGTGTTCTGCAAAATATTTTGTGAAATTTGTGAAATATTTTGTGAGTGCGAAATGCAAAATTCCATGGGCAAAATGTGAAATTTCACCGTGAAATGTTGCCTGCAAAACATGAAATTTCACCCGTGAAACAGTGAAATTCAGGTGAAATTTGGTGAAATTGTGCATTTGGTGGTAAAATTTTGCATTTTGTGGACCAAATTTTGCAATTTTGCACGTGGCAAAAAATTTCACGTAATGGCAGAATTTCGCAAAATGTTTCCCGCTGTGAAATTGCTGGTTTTGTGGCAATTTCACTGGCAAAATTTAATTTTGCAACATCTCTGTGCACCACATAGAAGGGAAGAATGGAGACATCTGCATGTCCTGCATTTGTGCATCCACAAGCAGGCATTTCTGGACATTTTATTCAATGCCTATCCACTAAGTGACACAGCCATTTTCACATATGGAACATAAAGCCTGATACTACACAGTCTGAGGGACTGTTGCAGTAACATTGCGATGTGCAACATACATATTACATGCCCATAACCATACTGGTACACCCTACACTGGAAAAAGCTGTGCATCCCAGTATCCCTTCACATGCCACAGTGTGTGTGTGTGTGTGTGTGTGTGTGTGTGTGTGTGTGGTTATTTGGCTGAATGCCATGTCAACTACTCCATTCAGTGTGCCAAAACTAGATTATGCACACTTCACAGACTTTAAGCAAGACTGAGACACAGTAAAGTACATATTAGAATAAATATATAGTGACTGGATTGACGTTGTTGTGTATGCTAATCCATACACTCAAAAACATTGTTCTGCTTCCAGCAGTGATGTAACTACTACAGCAAAATTTCTTTTCATTCTGCTGTAGTAGTTACGTCACATTAGAATCATCCCAATCCACTATTCCTTATTCACGCTATTGCTGTTCTTGCAAGAGGTGCGCGTGGCTACTAGTTTTTTTTTAAAACAATTAAAATATATAAAAGTAGTGTTTAAAAAAGTATAGAGAAGGGTCAGGAGTGAGAGACAGTGGTATTGGTAGTAGCAGTTACAGATGATCAGCGCAGTCAGGGGTGGGGGCTTGGGGATAGCGGGCGTGATCATCGTCCAGTCGGGGAAATGCTTGTCATCTACAGAAGTACTGTACTACAACACAGTAAGTACCTGCATTTTTTCACAAGGTATGTTAGCCAAATGTTTATTGGGAGGTGTTGCCTCATTCAATTAAGCTGCTACCAAAACCAAAGCCTTTTTGATGTTTTTTAATCTCCATACTCTGTATAAAATAATATATGGGAAACCATGCACATCAAGGCCATTTTCCCACCTCGTGTTTACCATAATGACAGGGACTGCTCAAATTTTGCTCTTGAGATCACTGTTGTTGTGGTAACCACTTCGGGGGGGGGGGGGCAACTTTGCTGTGTGTAGTCCCACACACATTATTCTGTATTTCTTCTGTACTGTCAGTATAACTTGGCATTAAGGCCCATGGATGCTGACCCCAGTCTCCAGGTTAAGTCTTACTAGGGCACTGCCCTCGAGACATAGCTATGCTATGAAATAAATACCAGCATTCCAGGCTTGCAAAGTACATATTTTTTACTAAAAAAGTCAGGTGTTATTTACACATTCAAACATTTGCAAAACAAAATGTGAGGTTCACATAACGAAGCAGAACTACCCAGCGCTTTGAGGTTTGGGCATGCTATCAGAGGTATTAACCCCACAGAATATGATGATGCACACCATGTGCCCAGATTGATGGAAATCCTGACTGAGTGGCCAGTTAAACAACACTGCCTGTCCCCCCCCCCCACTGGAACTCCTGGTGACTGCAGCTTTGAGCTGAACCACGCAATACACCAATCCTCTTGTCTCAGACTGTCTTCAGTGTTTCAGTCCAGGGTGGGGCTATGGTCATCTTTCATCCTTGTGGTGGCATGCATGGTAGCATGTTGTTCCCTACCTCTCTGAAACACCATGGTGTTGCCCACTAGCATTTGATCCTGCAATGTTATTTGAAAGTGTCTATCACTGCACAGCTTGCACACACATAAGGCTGCACTGAAGACATGGTATGATAGCAATCTGTACTTCCCACTGGAGATCCACAATCTCCAGGAGACCCTATCCTGATCCTGGTGCCTGTGCCCATCATGAGTGAAGGTGGTTGGCAGCAGGAGGTCGTATAGAATGAGCTTTGGTGTCACCTTCATCTTCTCTATTTACAGTTGAATGAAGGGACTGGACGTTGTATGCCCAAACCCCAGCTTTATATGCCCCCAAACACACACACAGATACCCATAATGGATAAGGATGAGACCATTTTGTGCTGTGCTCAAAGGGGACATATTGTTCAGGGGTGCCATGCTCTGGCAGGCTGGCACACATGCCATGGCATAGGCTCTGTTCATGGCAATTATACCCATTTATAATGGACCTTGTCACCAGGACCATCACCCTACTCTGCCTCACTGTCTGATTTGGGTGACACATATGAACACCCAATCAATCCTAGAGGTGTTCAAGCCAGGCCTAGGGATGTGGGCACCTGCCGTACACTGACCTATCATACATGGTTGCTAGGCTGCAGTACACAATCAGGGACTCCATGGATGTATGTTTCTGAATATGTAGAAGACTTGACATGTTACTGTTCTGTGAAGAAACTGCCAAATACTGTACAGTTCTTGAGAAGCTGACCCTGCTATGTTAGCTTACTCTGACTACTATAGCCAGAGGGGGCATGTTGTTCTTTCCAGATCCCCACTGGAGAGATGAATTCCACACTGTAGGCTCTATATGCCATGTTGGCATGTAAGTTCAGGGTATTGCATCAAATTCATTGGCCATACCTGACATTAAACATCTTCAATTGCTTACAGGGGAGCAATAGAGATATCCAGGTCACCATCCATGACGTGCCACATGGTGACCTGGATCTGCAAGGACACGGCCACTTGTTCCTGGATGATAGTACCTTGCTGCTCTCATACTTCAACCTGCGAAACAATGGGGCCCTTAGCAGGGATTCCTTTGGGCAATTGTGTGCAATCATGGACCATTAGTTTCATTCTATAAGCTGTATGTCCATTAGTGTAAGGATTTTTTTAGTGTTAGCTACATGGTGTATTGGCAGTTGCCCTGAAACCCTCTCATGTGGTCACGTTTTCCAGGTGGACAATTGCCAAAAAGTCGGGACACTGTTCCTGCTGGGCGTAATATAGGACCATTCCCCACTACATCCCTCAGGACCACTCAATCTCCTTACCCCACTCTGCTTACATTTCTTAATAACACCTTATTTTACTGTTATAACTGTCATCTGCGTGACTTTGTATGATTTGTGGGGTTACTGGGTATGAGACTTTGTTCTGGGCTGTTGCTTTGTGTGTGTTGCCCATGGCGTTAAGGTTCCTGCATGTGTTGTGTGCACTGGGTTGCATGTGTTATGTTCTTCAGTGTGGTGTGCATTCCTTGAAATTGTCGGGGAAGGGGTTTGTAAAATATTTTTATTGAACTTTGACATGGCAGTTACACACACACATCATAATAAATACAGTGTAAAAGACACATCACTTCATTCATGGCAAATGGCTGAGTATAAACAAATTTATAGCAGTTGTACATAAAGCAATAAAGCAGAACACTTTATCATTATGATCTGAAGTGAGTGCCCCCCTCCATGGGGAAAACCCCCCAGGCAGAGGAATGTGCTGGGAATGTCTCTGCATCACACAGCGCAACACAGCATACTACCACCTAGTTCAAAAAGTTGGCTAATTATGGGGAGCTCCTGTTAACACCTGTTACACTTCCCTCTCCTAGGGAAGGAACCCCCCGCCTAATGGCTTGAGGCAACCTCGCTCAGGGTGATATGCATTCCCATGTCCAATCAGCTTGTGAGATGCAATACATGCCTTCACAGTGATTCTAGTGAAGGATTTCTCACTCAGCCCAGCATGAGGGTCAGGCATTTGGGACTCAGGGTACTTTCCAACAAGAATTGTCCCTGCCTCCATTCCTCCATCTTCTGCTATGCCGAGTTGTCCGTTTTCTCTTTAATCTCCAAGCAGGCCAGCTGTGCAGCTAGATAGTACTGTACATGTTCAGCAGAGATAGGAGTACTACTTTCCTGGTCCCTAGAGCACCAAGGTCCGAACCCTTGCTGGTTTGTTTCTCCAGCTAAAATTACCAATACATCCATTTAACTGGAATAAACAATTTCCTTAAGACCTAGATGGTGAACTCCTGGAATAGGTAGAGAAGTTTAGGGAGAATACACATTATGATGCTTTTAATGCACCCCAGAGTAAACAGATGGAGTGAAGCTCAACCCTCCAAGGTGGCCTTGATCTCATGCAAGAGTTGGGGCTGAGGGTACTTTTTATTGTACAGCTCCCCACTGAGTTGTGAATAGTAATCCCCAGATATTTTATTGTTTTCGTAACATGACTGGGTTCCTGCTCGCATATCTGGAGGTACATGTCCTCTGCCAAGGAGCACCAGTTCTTTTCTCCCCCCAGTTCCCCCAGTTAATTTTGTGGCCAGCTATGAGACTGTATTCTTCCAAGACCCCAGCAATCTTAGGGATTTTTTTTTTGCAATTTCTGTTTATGCCCCCTTTTCTACAGCCCCTCTGGAACCCTCACGCCCTGTGAGCAACTCCTGGAACCTCCCAGGTCATAGTCAACTACCTCCATGGAGCTCTGGCTTTGTCCTCCAGGTGGGGTCAGGGTGGGAAGGCTTCCCACGAAATTGCACACTTCATTAGGCAATTGTCATGATCCAGAGAGGTGGTGGCTTGGTGAAATCCTACAGGCCATCATTGTGGAGGTGCCGGGGCCATTTTCCCCCTACTCCAGGAGACATTACATTTGTGGATGCCAAGGTAATCCTGCTCATGTTGTGCGTGTGTCTGGTCACCGGTGTCAGTAACATCTTCTCCCTCACACTGCCCTTCCATCAGCACTGGCACCTGTGATCACAATGATGGCAGTATTGAAGTGGAAGAGGGCACCCTACCACCCCAGAGGAGAAGACTGTCCACTGGGATGCTCAGTCCTCCTCCTCCCCCTGGTCAGCCCCCAATGACCTGAGCTCATTCCCAAACTGGGGTTGCCAGCATCATGAGCAGTGAATTATAAATGGGAGCAGCAAATGGGAGATCTGTCTCCAGTCTAGCAGCCGTAGCTTTGGCCATGATTTTATAATCTGCTGTAAGATGTGATATTGGATGATGGGGAGGAAAGCTTTGGGTCCTTAACCATCTTGGGAAGCACCGACCACTGTGGCTGACCGCATGGAGGGGTGCATCGTCCTAATTTCAGTGTACTCTTTATCACAGTCAAAAGTGGCTGTCATAGCTGGTGGACAAGGGTTCGATAGAAAATAATTGGGATGCTGTCTGGGCCAGCGGTCTTTCCACTCTGCAGCTAGTGTACCACTTTATCTGTTTCCTGCCACACGTGAGTGGAATCGATGGAGGAGCACATCTTCTGTGGCACCCTTGTAACAGAGCAATCTCATCAAACTGTGACAGTTGTTGAGCAGTGGGGTCACCTCAGAAGTGTATAGGGCTTGATAATATTCCTTAATATTCCCTAAAATTGTCACAGTTGGTCTGTGGTATCAGAACCATCAGCTGGGACAATGGAATCAATGTGGTTGGCCCCAGATTTAGCCTTGGGCTGCCATTCCAGTCATTTGCTGCTTCTGTCACCAATGAAGCACTGTCCCACCTGTGCCAGCAAGATCTGTCTCTCCAGCTGCTGGCTTGTGAGAACATTTAATTGAGTTTTAACTTTTTGAAGAACTTGAAAGCACTGAGGGGTAGGATTCGCCATGTGTGCTTGCTTACAGCCCTCAATAACCTACAAAGCAACAACCTTGATGAGACTGACCCAAATGTCCTGCACCTCTCTGCCCCTGCCTTTGCCTCTCCTATTGCCTCTCTATTAAGTCTCTCCTTCCATCTGACCTCTGTACCAACATCTTGGAAGCATAGTACTGTTATCCCTCTCCACAAAGGAGGTGACTCCTCCTCCTCTCCTGGTAACTTTAACCTATTTCCCTCCTCCCTACCCTCTCCAAACTCCAAGAACACATTGTTCTATGATAACTCTCTCATTTACTTGAATCTTATTGCTTTTTCACCCTTTCCCAGTTTGGCTTTTGTAAACTCCACTCCGCTACCTCCTCCCTCCTCCAATGAATGGACTCTATCCATACAGCTATGCACCAGGGTCTCCTCACTGTCATCATTTTCATTGATTTAGCTAAAGCATTTGACACCATCTCCCATTCTCTCCTACTTAACATGCTAAGCTCAGCTGGTCTTTCAGCCTCCAACACTCTTTGGTTTGGCTCCTACCTCACAGGTAGAGCTCAATCTGTGAGACTCGGTGGAGCCATATCCCCTTCCCTCCCCATTACCACCAGTGTCACCCAAGGTTTAGTCCTTGGGCCACTCTTATTTTCCATATTTCTAAATGACTTCCCTTCTGCTTGCTCATCTGCATCCATATACATGTACGCAGACAACACAGCCCTATTTGTTAGTGGTTCATTGCCAGCCGAGCTGATGTCCAAACTCCAACCTGATTTTGACTCCATCCAGCAATGGTTTCAGTCAAATCAGTTATCACTAAATGCCAAAAAGATGGTCTCTATGTGCTTTGGCACTAGACCTAGGCTTGTTAAATTCCCACCCCCTCTTCCTTCCACACCCTTGATGGCATCTCTTTTGACGGTATCCATTCAAGATCCTGAAACTCACCATCCCAATGCTCAGAATACCGATGCTGGGTGCCCAAAACACGATTGCCTGACATTGGGATTTTGTCCGTGGTGGAGCTGGTATCTAATAGTATGGGAGGTGTAGGGGGCGAGCTCCTGCATTGGGGTGTGTGGAGGTGAAGCCCCTGAAACATACAAAAAACATTTGCCACCGGCAAAATCCCGATGTTGGGCAACCATGTTTCGGGCACCCCACATTGGGATTCTGAGCACTGGGCTCAAGAGTTTCAGATTTCCATATATAATCTCTTTAGACGATGTACCTGCCTTCAAGTACCTAGGGGTCTGGCTTGACTGTCACCTCCATTTTTCCCAGCACATTGATGCCATTCTTAAAAAGCTTCGCCCTAAACTGGGTACCCTCTTTAGGTACAAAAGCAACATCCCTTTCCCTGCCTGGTGGGGCATCCTAATGAAGATGATCATCTCTATCTTTGATAATGGCAATATAGTCTATAATGCAGTCCCTAAATCCTCCTTGGCTAGAATGGATCCCATCTTCCACTCCTTCTGCTGCTTTGCTCTTAACTGCTCTACCCGCACTCACCACTGCACTCTCTACACTCTCTCCTCCCTCCTCCCTACGCCAACTGTCCTGTGCCTCCTTCACTTACAAACTCTGTCTTCTCTACCCCCCATGTTGACTGCCTACTCACCCCCTTCCCCTCTTCTCCATCTTCTCCCTCCGAAACTCTGGGTTTCACTCCCTAATGCTTTCTTCTTGTAAAACTCTTGCTGGACAATCAGCCATCTCTTTCCACTTTCCTAAACTCTGGAATTCTCTCCCCTTAAACATTCTCTCTGCTTCTTCGAAATCTTCCCTTCTCTCTCTTCTCCACTCCCACACCTCTCCCTTCTGCCACTGTCTCTAGTACCCCCTGATATTCAACATAATCTGACCCCATCCCATCCATTGTTTACTATGTAAGGCATATTTGTGACATTCCTTCTGTTCCCTGGGTACCATACTGCTGCCACTGTATATTGCACTTACTGTATATATCTTCCTGTAGAAGTAGTACCCATGTACCTAACTTCTGCCACTGTTTATTCCACTTATTGTATATAACTACATTATTTTTGTTGCTACCTATTGTATTATACCTGTTTGTACATTGTAATTTGCCAGTTTTCCACACTGCTGTAACTGTATTTTATTTTCCATATTGTATATACCTACCTTATTGTTTAAATATCCTTATTGTATCAACCTCTTACTCATTTACTCTCTGTATTTACAATTGTATACATGTATTTATCTATTTAGTATTGTTCTTAAGCCTTTCCCTCTCCCCTTCCCCCAGGACACATATGGAAACAAGCTATTGTGCTCAGTATGTTTTTTCCTGGTGAAACTCTTAAAGAATAAATAAAATAAAAATTACAGGCTGCTATCTTTACACTTAGGACCTGGATCTGGGACTGGGCTTGCTTGTAGGAGTGACTGGTGTAAGAAATAGAGCAGCCTCTTATATAGACCTTTAGGGCCTTCCACCTTGTGGAAAGTGATGTGTCACCAGGGCAATTGAAGTCCATTAATTCTTGGATTTTGGAACAGATCCAGAAACAAATGATTTGATACCTTTTATTGGACCAACATGGATGTTAAGTGAAAAAACTGCCATAAAGCTTCTGAAGAAGGACCTGGTTGGTTCGAAAGCTAAAGCACTTTGTTCTTTTTCTGTAACATCCATGTTGGTCCAATAAAAGGTATCAAATCATTTGTTTCTGGATCTGTTCTTAAAAGGACCAATACGGCACCTACAACATTTTTTTGGATTTTGGAAGAAATGTAATGCTTGTACTCCTCATGGGTCAATAGATGTGTATGTGTCAGGAACATATCTATTCTGGCATAGAAGGCATGAGCATGGGAGTAGAAAGTGTATTCCCATCTGGTTAGGGCTCCATGCCACCATGCATCTGTGATGCCATGGTCAGTGGCCAGTGTCTTTAAGGCTTTGGAACTCTTGTCATGGGTAAGGGGGTATGAGAAAATTGTTCCAGTACCCCATCCCAGACGTAGTTCATGTCTCCCTCCAAACATTTATTTGCCTTGCTAGCATGACCAGTCTACTAATAGCTTTTGGAAAAAAATCTGAGGTACCAGTGTTAGGGACATACAGTACATGAAGTCAACTGTCAGGACTAGGCCTACCCCATTACTAACTTGTCCCAGGGTATGCACCCCCCTCCCTGGTTGTTGCTAGCCTTGTCAAATTTCCAGGGGGTACCCGGTGGAACCAGACAGCAGTGCCCCTGGCCTTTGATTTGAAGGAAGAAGCTTGCCATTCTCCTCCCCAGTTTCATTTGATGTGGGAGAGTTCCCACTCAGACATGTGCATCTTCTGGAGGAGAACTATGCCTGGTTTTTGTTTTTTGATATAGTCTAGGCCCTTCCTACACTTGAGATGGATTTTGAGGCCATTGACATTCCATGTCAATATTTTAATATTATCCCCATTATCAAAATGAAGTTTATGGGTCACAAGTAGATGGTGATTAGGCATATAACTGGCCGTACTAACAATGTCCAGTAACAATGCATAGGTGCAATGTAATAACCCTCACCTCCTTTGGGGACTGCAAGTGTCCACAACTGATAAACCCACCTCCCTCCACAGAAACTCCCAAAACAACTGATAAACCCACCTCCCTCCACAAAAACTCCCCAAACGAGGTCTGTAACACCCCTATAAACTTGGTGATGAGATGTAATCTTCATGGTGACCCAGAGCCACCATTGACACTATGAAGTACTATGGTATAAGGAGATGAAGAGGCAGTGAGCCCATAATATTTCTAAAGTTTAATACCTTCCTAGCCCCCCGTATCAATCAAGAGGGCTTTGTGGAGTCCTATATCAAAACAGAATTATGCAAGCTGAAATGTTAAGCCTAAACTTTGAACATTTAAATGAGCAGCTATGTTCACTAGATACAATGTTTGCCTCTTGTGGAGTCAAGCTCCATCAAATGGTCACACCTAGCTCAGAAGCCCCAAGAGCTGGGCTCATATGATGGTGGTGCCCCCGGGACCCATGGTAGGCCCCTATCCTGTTGCTCTGGACCACCATACAGGAACCCCACCACACAGTCTGTGAGAGAGATATGACCCAGACCTCCAGCACCCCCCTCTTGCCCATACCCCACCCCGTTCCTGATTCCCTCATTGTCCAGTAAGCCAAAACATCGAATCTGATGGCAGATAAGAGCTGCTTGGCCCACCCAGTCTGCCCATATCAGTCCAGACTTGAGGCTTATATATGCTAAGGTTTCCAGCTATACCTGGTGTAACTTGTTCATCAAGATCCTGGTCCAGACACCAAGCCAGCAGAGGCAGACTCAGGAATCCTCAGAGCCTCCTCTCACCCTCACATGTTACAGGATCCCTGCCATACAGGATGGCCTGCATGAGTAGTTGCTGGTACTTCTGTGACTAAAGGCATGTGGCTCTTTCCCATCCTCCTGGTCCCTCATATTCCTGTCCCCCCCTGCCTTCCCCCCTGCCTTGACACCCAGCCATCCAATTGCTGGTGTTCAGGGTTCATAGAAGTCAGCAGGTTTGGTTCTGAATCCATTTTCTGGGTGGTGACCTCTAGGGAGCTAGATCCCAACATGAGTGCCAAGATGGGCTTGAGGGAGAACCTCTCTGGAAGTGAACATCCAGCGGGCTTGGAAAGAGTACATATGGAACAGGGGAGAACCATCTGCAGAGACTAAGGAGTGAATTGCACTCTGCTTGTAGAGGGGGCTGTGCACAGTGCATCTGAACAGGTCAGCTATGCCTGCTTGACTGTGCAACTCTGCGATTGTGTGGTGCAAGACTACTCGCAATCTTCATGAATTTGTGTCTAATGGGAAGGTCGGGGAGCCACGTGGTGCTGCTTGGTTTACTCCTCATTGTTGCCACCACCCCACAGTCCCACTGTCACCTAGGACCAGTACCAGGACCTGGATCAGTACTGGACCCAGATGCGCTTGCCAGGCTCCATATGATATAATTATCTGACTCATCAGTTTCTGTATAAATAATAACACAAATCCAGGGTGTATTCACAGAACTCAGTTGGTTTTATTATACCTATTATTACTACAATCAGTTTATTTGTACACCCATGGAATAACAGAAAGACAAAATATATGAAAAAAATATCATTACAATTCTTATGAGAAAAACTTCTTATAAAATGTCATGGCAAACGTATCTTTTTTCTTATATAGCATAAGCAATGAGCAAATATCCGCTATGTAAATCTAACAGTCCTCTCCTAGTAAACATTCCTAACCTAAGAAAACGGAAGTGACTTAACCAAATCCTACAGTCTACCTAACTGAAACCTAAACGTATCACCTAACAAACGTATCCTAAGAGCCTATTACCTGAAAAAAACCTGTGTTCTAATGAACTTATATCCTAAAATCATATTATCTAAGTTATTTATGCAGATTGCAAAGCATTTTCCCAAAAGTGGTTTTATTTGGAAATCTAGGACTTGACACTTGCTATTTTTTGCATGTTGCCTCAGCTGACATGCTAGAGGTAAAAGAGCTCAGTATTACCACCCTGCTGGGTTTGTCATGAGGTCTTGGCCAAAAGAATGCCAGCTGGGGACACTCAGTAGCAGCTTCTCAGGAACATACTCGGAGGGTTTCCCCGAGTAGTGTTGCTCAGATAGTGCTTTTGTGGATCCTGTCACTATCTGTCAGATAGTGCTGGTATCCTGACTTGGATCCTACCAGATATCCTGCCAAAGACAGGTGCAGGATACAAGGTCAGATAGTGATGGATCCTAGGGCAGATAGTTAGGATCCGGGGCCAGACAGTGATGGATCCTGGTTAGGATCCAGGGTATCCTAGTTAGGATCCATGGATCCTAGGGCAGATAGTTAGGATCCAGGGCCAGATAGTGATGGATCCTGGTTAGGATCCAAATATCCTAGTTTGTAGGATTCATAGTCAGATAGCACTACTATCTTACCACAGCAACTATCTGGCCAAATTGGAAGTATCTGTTGGTATCCTGAGTTCTAGGATATTATCTGAGCAACACTATCCCTGCGGGACCAAAACTCTGGGATCTTATAGTCTAGTTGTAAAGAGTCTCTACAAAGACACCAATCACATCATGTTTGACCAATCTGCTGTTATTTTCCTACAAATCAGAGAGTAAATGCTTTGGAAGCATGACAGCAATCTGGCTTGCTATGGCTGTGACAGTACAGCAAGCTGGCTTGCTATGGCTGTGAAAATGTGGTGAACTGGGGGCCAGTAAAGTTACTTAGTAAATTTCCTTGTGTCTAAGTATTGTGTCTAACAAAAATAGAGCAGACTAGGTAGAACTGGAGGCCCTTATCTGCTGACATCTTCTATGTGTCTATGTATGTATAAGAAAGTGTGAAAAATGTGGTTAGTTAAGACCACCACAAGTCTGTACATTACACCACATTCAAGACCACTACATTCCCTCTGAGCAGCACAAAGGGCTAAAGGGTGGTGCCTAAGGCAGAGAGAAACCACAACATGGCCACAGCTGCTATTAGTACTAGGCAGGGTTCAGGTTAGAGTCAACATCCGGCTCATGGAGAGTGGGTCGGGGGATGCAGGAGACCAACAGAATCAGCACTGACCTGCGATCCTGAAATTTGCATGGGGTGCATCTGCTTGCAGGTGCACTGTCTTGAATATGTGATCTATGCAAGCAATAATACCCAACAGGGTGGGCAGTACTGGGCAATACCAGACCTCCCAGGGGTGTAATGAGGCCCGACACCGCAGGTGGAGGGCCTTATAGCTCCTGGAAGATCCGGTATTGCCCATACTGCCCACCCTGGAGGGTATTATTGCGCTTAGAAAATGGGCTTCTTCTGTTTTTTTTAATACAACAGTTTATAGCATCTTTAAAAATATTGAAAATACTTCATTTTTATTGATAAAATTAAAGTATGTGTAAAGTAGTCCCTGTGATGCTGTGTTTATCAATGTCTTTGACTAGATGGTGGTGTTGCATTTTATGATGGGCTGTTGGGTTGCATGTTATGTCCTCTCAGCAAGTATGTAAATTGAGCGTCCGCTGCAAGTGTGTTTTTCTGCCCCCTTCCGAGATTAGGAGTAGTGTGTTTTTCTGCCCCTCCCCTGAGATTAGTAGTATTTTTTTTCTGACCTTGAGTAAATGCCAGCGATCAGCAGAGGGATTGCAATCGCAGTAAGGAAAAACAGAGGTTGAGTAGTGACAGGGTCAGAGTGTACCAGATCTGGAACTAGAGACAGTGACAGAAGCAGGATTCCAATTTGATTTTAGAAGGTCAGTTTTTTTTTTAAATAAATATCAGTGCTGTATGCTTGGGTTACTCTGAGGTGGAGATGCGGCAAGATGGGCACTGTCATAGTAACGCTTAGCATGTGACGTGCTAGCGCTACTACTTTAAACTGAAACATGTTTTTTCCTCAGTAGCTTACTACTGATGTGCTACCCACTAATACCTAACACTGAAAAAAATGTTTCTTTTTTTCTTTTAGAAAAAAACGGAGAGAGTGCTAGCTGGGCGGGAGGGGGGCATCCCTCGCTAAGTGATGTGTAAGAAATAGCAGCTGCTGATGCTGGAAATTTGGGGTGCCCATGGATACCCTCAGTAATGGGGCACTTCGAATTGGTACTATTTTTAAGCGGGGGTCTATTGAAAGTTAATGTACCCCCCTGTAGAGTCTGTCAGCCAATGAGGGAGCTCCAAGACTCTTGCCCATTTTCTAAGGCTAGATTGAGTAGCCACATGACACAACACAGCCCTCCCTCCACCACATCACCAACTTAAGCCCCTACACAATTTGCTCAATACCCACAGAGTAATGCCTCTCCTTCCATGGTACACGACTTGCAGTTAATATAGGTCACTTCAGCAAAAGAAAGCCAAAAGAGAGGAACGGGAAGGAGAAAAAACTCTGTTTTGCCATTTAGGAGACACATTAACTATTAGGTACCTTTAAGGAAGAAATAATGGTTATTATTGTCCCCATCCCCTTTCGCACACCCAGATCATCTACCCCTTCCAGCACATCAAAGGATACCAAAGTCCAAGTCCCAAGATGGAGGGGTGATTTTCTCATAATCCTGCATTGTGGAGGGAAATGTCATTAACATGTTTGGAGGCAGGCTCCATAATATGATCTCTGTGTAGGTGCAGGGAGCCATGGCAGCAGTGACAGCCAAGTAGGACCCCAGACAAATTATGCGGTCTGAGATCACCTCTTCCCCCTGCTCCACAAACTGATTCCATGTCAACTGAGCTAAAAATTTTACAGCGTGGTAAAAAACAGAGTCATCAAAATGCTGCATGGCAAAACTGTGTCTTTCAAAACCAGCTAACGCAAAAACAGAGTAACGGAAAAAAACCTTGCACATACGCCTTTGTTGAAACGAACTCACTTCTTGCACAAATTTACTATTCTAACACCATGCTGCTATGGACCACCAATCATGTGAAATTCACCCTCAAGCAGCACAGGAGCCTCTCTGACACTGCATGGTTCCAGCATCTTAGACAAACACTGTTTTCCTCACCTCACTCTTCTGTCTTTCGACATAAATGCTATGTGTTCTTGACCATGCTCCTTTGTTCCATGCAGACTTGATGTGATATCCCCCAAATCCACTCTCTCTTTCCCCCACAAAGTCCAGTCAGTCACAGAAATATAAATGGACAATTTCCCTGCTACTGTGTGGGACCATGCAGCAATAAAAAACAGTCACTACACAGAAAAAGTTGTGGGGGCAATTCAGTCTTGGAGATAGAAGAGAGAGTTAGAGGCAGAAAAGGGAACTGGGTCCAGGGGACAGTCCTCAGGGAGTTGCAAGCACTTAGAGCTGGGTCTCAGGGACAAAAACAAGAAAGACTACTTGATTGTTCAAGTAACTGGTGTGGCTGTACACTGGTTAGAATGTCCCACTTTTGCAGCTTCTTGCCAGTTGGTATAGTCCTCAGGCTTGAGCACTGGAAAGAAGACCCTTGGGGTGAAGTCAGGTTTTTGACTCTGCAGACAGTTAGGGTATTGGTGCACAAACTGCCAGCCTCTCCTGTACAGGCTGACTTTAAGATCTGCAAATTTTTGGCATTCTCTCTGAAGGAGCCGGTTATTATTGGGGAAGATCCTTACTCTGCTGGAAACTGGCCCCTTGATATGTGCCACTCTCAGTACTTCCTTCCGACCCTGAGAGCAGAGGAACTTGAAAAAGTAGTGCCTAGGTCTTGCACCTGGTTTAGGCTTTTTTCTGGCAGACTGATGAGTGTGATTCCTCTCAAGGGTCCAGCCAATGAATTGCAGCTCAAGATGTTAAATCAGCCAGTCTTTGATGAAGCCATTTGGGTTCTCTCCTTTCCCCTCTGGCAGGTCCTCCACACCCACACATTATTCCTGCAGGCCCAGTTTTCCTGATCATCTACTTTCGCCTTTAAATATTTCACATCCTCCAACAACTGGGGATGTTCCTATGCTAGTGTGAGGAATAATCTTCCACTACAGTAACTCGCTCTTCTAGCTCCATTAGCCAGGTCCCATGTACTGCTACAATCTCCATCAGACCTTCAAGCAAATATTTAACATTATAGTCTGTAGAGTTGTACTGGGCCACTTGGCAATCTTGGGAAGACTTTCAGGGAAGTTTTTTTATTCATGGTTCTGTCTGGCTTCTGGTCTTTCCTGGCTGAGTAGGAGCAACAAGTGGCTATGGGTGTTCATTCATCCTTGTAATTGTGTTGAAGTGCATAGAGCCCTGAGGTCAGCTCTGTTACTGACATTGTTTGCAGTGTACATGTTGCTTTGGGGATGGCCATTATGAGACACTTACAGTCTAGAGTTTCATTGTTAATTGAATGAAACCAAGATACAGCTATCGTTTGAGTCTGATGCATTTGCAGTGCCCATGATATTACTAGAGGGTTTAAATTATATCCACTGCTGAACAGTAGTGCTTTTGGTAGAGCCAGGTCACTGGAGGAAATTTCAAAGGGCTTGGATACTCCAAATTGTATGGTTTTCCTTGAAGCATAATGAACATGTGCACAATCTTGATGTAGCCCTTAATGGAGCTCTTACCCTGGACGAACAGCCATCACTGCCGTTAGTACTGGTGGCTATCATTTGAAAAGTATTGCTACACATGTTTCCATCCTGCTATGACCAGGCAGTGCCACTCATTAATCCATGCGTTTGTCACTTCATGTCTTCACTATTTCAATGGGCATTATGTGGGATTACCTGCATGTCAATACTTACTGCTCACAGCTCATGTACAATTATCCTGCTTTGATGAGACTGGTTTCATCAACAGCCTTAAAGCAATAAATTGAAGACTGGTAAAAGACCTTCCAGATGTTGACCAGACCCATGACTATCCTTGTAATTAATTTCAACAGAATAGTCAATGTGCATACCCCCATAAGAAACATAGAGTCAAAAGATTATGTGCCAAATGGATAACTTGTGTCTTTAGAAAAGATGTGAGACATCGAGACAAGGCTTGGGATCAGTACAATAATTATGATCTAATTTCTGACTGGCATATTTACAGAAATCTAAGAAATGTCTGTAAAAATGGTCTCAAAAGGGCTAAATGTACATATCTAAAGTCCTTGCAGATCAAAAATCTGTCTAACTCCAAGAATTTCTGGTCAGAAATAAACTTGCTACTTAAAGACAGAACCAATATTACTGTAAGAGAAATGTCCTTCAATGGTCAAATTCTCTCCAACTATCAGTTGCCTCTGGGTTTAACAGGTTCTTTACAGACCTTGATAGGTTTCAGACCCCCCAAGTGGCCACTCCAATAACTCCCAGCCTCCTCATCAGACATCCATGCTTTCACCTCAACCTGAGTTCCACTTTGAGTTAGTAACTAGACTTAATGTCCTAAAGCAACTCAAAGGCTTAAGTGGTGATGGCTCTCCTGACTTTGATACCCTAGTACCTAAGTTGGGGCTGGCAGTACAGTCTAGAGGTTAGAGTAATGAACTGTGAATGAGCTTGGTATATCCAGCAGACCTGGGTTTGAGTCCCACAACCTCCACTTGCATACTGTGTGACTCTGAGCAAGTCACCTAACCTCCCCATTGCTCCCAGGTTGCCCCTGAAACACGGCAGCTTTGTCTAGGGGGCCTTACCTGGTCGCCAAAGACTCAAGTAAAAAAAAATTAAAATAAAAAATAAAGTTCCGTAAAATAGCTGCACCTGTATTTGCCACCCCTATTACGTACATTATCAATAAATCTTTCATTTTAGACACTGTCCCTGACAAATGGAAAGTAGCACTTGTTTCCCCTATCCACAAAGGGGGCATAACAGGGAGCTCCTGTTATTACCAATAAAACAATGTACAGAAAGTCAGACGTGCAAGCCTCCCCCGTTTTCCCTTTCACTCTTTCCTATCTCCTTTTCTGTCTTTCCCATTTTTTCCATGTCAGGGTGGTCAACCTGACATTCGGCTTTGTTTTCTGTCCCCGTTTTCTTGACCCCCACTTGCACATTATGCTGAAAGGCACTTCTCCTTTATCTTCCAATTTGGAGATAATGAATAGTGCACATCATGCTTTAGGTTTAAAAGCAGCTGGTACCCCCAGGAAATAAATAATAGCTGTGCACCTGATTTAGAGGTGCTGAGCACCAAAGTCACGGTTGCATGTTGCAGCTTCATGTGGAAAAAATGATTCCGGTGCCCTATAATGCTCCCAGTCGCGAAGTGTGGCACAGGAGCATAATTTGTTTCAGAGCTGGAAATAGGAGAATTGCTTTGGAGCAGAAGCATGCTCCAAAGCATCAGGAGAAACCACAAGTGCGGTTAAAGAAATACCACTTGCTGTTTAATGGGACACTATGGGCAGATGTATAAAAAGCTCCGTAGTGTCCCATAATTAAATGAAATATGAAAATGAGTTTCTGCAGCCCCAGAGATGCTGTAACTGGGGCTGCCTGTAAAATAAAGCATATTTGGGCAAAAAGGGCCAAATAAAAATCCCCTGCATGTTAAAACATGGGATAATATGAAAACTCCCCCATTATGTAATGTCATGGCCAATGGTAACTCCCCCACAAAGTGTGATGTAATTCCTAAGGTATAAATAGGATGCATGGGACAGGCATAAGGCAATTCTAGTGGGGGGGGGGGTAGGAGGAAGTAAGCTGTTGATTAACTAGAATCTGCAGCTTATCCATCAGGTAGGGAAATGGGCAGACTAGGTGGGTGAAGCGGTCCTTATCTGCCGTCAAATTCTATGTTTCTATGTTTCTAGGGTTCACCACTAGGGGATCTTAGATAGCCAGGTCAGTCTGGTACTGACGGTGAGAGGAGAAGGATCTTCTTTGGAGTGTGCTGATTTTCACACAGACGACTGAAGTGTAAGATGTATTACACTGGGCTATCTAGGCTAAAATGAAGCCACGGGCTCTGCTGGGAAAAGCAGAGTCCTGAAGTTATTTTGTTATGCAGGACTAACATTTTTTTTGTTTCTTCTATGATTTCTGTATATATTTATTGATTTTTCTACAAAATAAATTTACAAACACATATGTGTGTTTTTTATGCACTTGAACCCTGCTTGGTTATGTCAGTTATTTCTCCCACACCTTCACATTGGTGATAGAAGTGGGATACCTGGCTCATTTAGTCTACTTGGGAAGCGCTGCCAGGGGGTATAGTAATATACCTGACACATGTACAGGGTAAAATACAGGGTACAAAGAGTGGAGCTGAGGAAACTCCAATGGACTCGTGCCATGGCTGATAAATTTCATTTGAAGTCTACTCCAGGATTGGAACCAGGAGCTTGACCAAAGATGGCGGTGAAAAAGGAAGAAAAGGAGCACACAGACGAGGACCTGACTGAGGAAGAAGAGAAGAGACAGCTGGAGGAAAGTGCCCCAGAGGACCCCAGTGACCTGCTGCGATGGTTGTGCTTACAACAACTAGAAATGGAACATGAGAGGGCTAAGGAGAGATGGCTATGAGAGGAGGGGTGATGACTATGAGAGGAGGATCGAAGGCTACAAGAGGAGGAGAGGAAGAGACAAGATGACAGGTGGCGGGATGCCTTGCAAGCCATCCAGGCCCTGACTCCAAGACAACCTCACAGAAATATACCCCGAGACATTAAACTTACCAAATTGACAGAGACTGATGACATTGAAGTCTACTTGACAACATTTGAGTGCATAGCCAGACCTGTGCATAGCCCCAAGACCAAAGGGTCATCAGACTGGTCCCTTATTTATTTGGATGGGCCCAATTGGTATACAGTCACCTGACTGCCCCAGACTCTAACAATTACAATCGGGTCAAGGAGGAAATCCTCCATAGGTATGACATTAATACCGAGACATATAGGTAGTGATTTCGATCACAACGGATGCTGGGCCAAAACCCCCCTAGAGACACATTTGCCAGGCTGAAAAGCTTTTGTTTAAAATGGTTGCAACCAACTGTCTTGAGCAGATCATAGTGCTAATCATTATAGAACAGTTTGTTTAAATTTTACCCCAGAATGTCCAGGTATGGGTGAAGGAGCAAAAGCCCGACACAGCGGAGAAGACCATCGCTCTGGCAGAGGATTACCTGGTGGCCAGACCAACAAAATCCCGAGGATACCAGGGCTCTCCACCCCAACCAACAACACTAGTAAGACCTTTTGATACTTCTCATCAGAGACAATCTCCTAGTGGGGTAATAACTGGCAAAGGGACCAAAGGGAGAAACTTTATCATGCTGACCTTATATGTCGCAACTGTTTAAGAAAGGGATACATAGCCCGGAATTGCCCCAATAAAAGAATTGAAGCAACACACCTTTCTCTAGCCAATTGGGGATATGTCACTACTGTGGGGATTTGTCAGACTGAACTAATAGGACTATTAGACTCTGGCAGTAAACAGTCTTTGATAAGGGCAGATATATTTAAAAAGTACAGCAGTAATGGGCTGGATGCAAAAGCTACATGTGTCCATGGGGCTATCCAACAGTACACTATGACCACAGTGGAAATGACTGCCAAGCAGGACACACAGTTGATTATAGTTGGCTTAGTATCCAGATTACCAGTACCTATCATTATTGGGCAGGATTTTCCAAACTTTGATCTGCTAATAAATTCTCAACAGGCCTGTGGTCTACTAGTGGCAGTTACCACTTGGGCCCAGACAAAAAGAGAACAGTTCCGGGATGTTTTCCCTTTTGATGAAGGTCTATTTGAGGACACCGGGAAAACACTGAAATCTAAAAAAGAGGAAAGAGCTGAAAGACGAAAGTGGAGGGAAACACATCAGGAGGGAATACCTGATATTGACTGTGAGTTAGCTGGGACTAATGTTATAACTGAACAAAAATTGGATGAAACGTTAAAACCTTTTTTTTAACAGGTGGACCAGGTGGTAGCAGAAGGGCAGCCACAGTATGTTATAACTAATGATGTGTTGTACTGAATTTGTGTTAACCCCATTACAAGGGAAAGTATGAAACAAATGATGGTCCCCCAATGTTTTAGAAATAAACTCATGCATTTAGCCCATGATGTACCTATGGCAGGCCATAAAGGCCGAGATCAGACACTAGGTAGATTGTCAAGCCAGTTCTTTAGGCTGGGTATACATGAAAGCGTGGCGGAGTACTGTTGCACTTGCCTTAGTGCAAGATGGTGGCCAAAGGGGGAAGACAGGATAAGGTGCCCTACAGCCAATACCTGCAGTCATTACCCCATTTGAAAGAATAGCCATGAATGTGGTAGGACCCCTGACAAAAAGCTCTAAAGATAATCAGTACATATTAGTGGTTTGTGATTATGCCACAAGGTATCAAGAGGTGATACCCCTTCAGACCGTAATGGCCCCTCTGATTGCTGAAGAACTGGCCAGAATATTTAGTCGTATGGGTATCCCTCAAACCATACTCACGGATAGAGGAGCAAACTTTACTTCAGTACTCCTTAAAGAGCTTTACCAATTGTTAGGGGTTTCAGCTGTAAGAACATCTCCCTACCACCCCCAGACTGATGGGCTAGTGGAGCATTTTAATAAAATCTTAAAACATATGCTCCAAAGGTATGTGCATGAAGAGGGGCGGGACTGGGACAAGTATTTACCATATCTCCTGTTCACATACCGGGAGGTACCCCAAGCCACTACAGGATTGTCACCTTTTACCCTTCTGTATGGAAGAAACCCTAAAGGCCCACTGGATGTGGTGAGGGAACACTGGGAGGAAGGGAAAGAGGTATGTCTTACCAATATTGTGGACTGTATGTCCAACCTTAGGAAAAAACTTGTGAGATTTGTTACCATGGCTCACCAGAATGTGGTTCACAGACAGGTGGAACAGAAGGATTGGTATGATGAAGGGTTGAAAGTTAAAGCTACCAACCAGGTGATAAGGTCTTATTATTGCTGCCTTCATCTGAAAACAAACTATTGATGAAATGGCAAGGCCCATTTGTGGTTATCAGGCAGACTGGGAAGGTTTATTTATTTATTTATTGAACATATCAGAATTATAACCCTTTGAGTCAGAGACTCCTTTACAAAGGCTCCACGTCAGAGTGATACAGTAATACAGTCATAGCTAAACAAAAAAATAACGGTGCAAATAGAGATAAACAAAGCAATTAACAGGGCATACAGTGAATTACAAGACAGAGATTCTAGGCAATAGAAACATAGAATCTGAAGGCAGATATGGACCGCTTGGCCCACCTAGTCTGCCCATTTTACTACCTAACGGATAAGCTGCAGATCCTAGTTAACCAACAGTCTACTTCCTCCTACCCTCCCACTAGGACTGCTTTATGTCTGTCCCATGCATTCTTGAATTCCCCCACTGTTTTTGACCCCACAACCTCCTCAGGAAGGCTGTTCAATGCATCCACAACCCTCTCCATGAAAAAATACTTCCTCACATTACCTCTGAGCCATCCCCCTCTATCTTCAAATTGTGCCCCCTTGTTATTGCACATTTCTTTTTCTGAAAGATGCTACCCTCTTGGACTTTGTTGATTCCCTTGAGGTACTTGAATGTTTCTATCATGTCCCCCCTCTCCCTTCTTTCCTCAAGGGTATACATATTAAGCTCCTTTAGTCTCTCTTCATAGGTCTTCTGGTGCAGACCCTGCACCATTTTGGTTGCCCTCCTCTGGACAGCCTCCATTCTGTCTATGTCTTTGCGGAGGTGGGGTCTCCAGAACTGCACACAGTGCTCCAGATGGGGTCTCACCAACTGTCTGTACAGAGGGATAACAACTTCCTGTTTTCTACTGTTGATGCCTCTCCCTATGCATCCCAGTATCCACCCAGCCTTCCTTACTGCCTTCTCATATGGCTTGCCCACCTTTAGGTCATCTGATATAATTACCCCCAGGTCCCTTTCCATTTCTACTGTTGTCAGTATCTCACCCCCCATTGTGTACTCTTCCCCTGGGTTTTTGTTTCCCAGGTGCATTACCTCACACTTGTTTCTACTGTTGTCAGTATCTCACCCCCCATTGTGTACTCTTCCGCTGGGTTTTTGTTTCCCAGGTGCATTACCTTACACTTGTTTGCATTGAATCTAAGCTGCCATACATTTGACCATTCCTCCAACCTTGACAAGTCCCTTCTCATCCTTTCCACTCCATCTTGTGTATCAACCCTGTTGCAGATCTTTGTGTCATCTGCAAACAGACATACTTTTCCTTCCAATTCCTCTGTAATGTCACTAATAAAGACATCAAAAAGGACCGGTCCCAGCACTGAACCCTGCAGTACCCTGCTAGTAATCCTCCTTTCTTCACTGTGGACTCCGTTTACTACTACCCTTTGCGTCCTGTTGTTCAGCCAATTTTTTATCCAGGCTACCACCTTGGGACCCACTCCAAGGCTGGCTAATCTTTTGTATGGGACTGTATCAAATGCCTTGCTAAAATCTAGGTAGGCCATGTCCACAGCCCTCCCTGGTCTACTACTTTGGTCACCCAGTCAAAGATATCTATTAGATGCATCTGACACGACCTTCCCACTGTGAATCCATGCTGCCTTGGGTCCTGTGCCCCACTGGCCTCTAGGTACTCAGCAATTCTTTCCTTCAGAAGTGATTCCATCATTTTCCCTACCACTGAGGTCAAACTAACTGGTCTGTAGTTTCCTGCCTCTGCCCTGCTCCCACTTTTGTGAAGAGGAATCACATCTGCCCTCTTCCAGTCCTCAGGTACCACTCCAGTTCCCACCCCAATCAGTTTATTACATTGTTAACAGAAGTCATGAACAAAGTAGTGTAATCATAGGCCACTGGAGGAAACAACATGGCCTAGGCCTTTGAAACTGTACATATAGGTTAACAGAGCAGGACTAGCATAGGGGCAAAAGTCCTTTGCCCTGAGGGGGGCCTTACAGATTAGGAGGGGAGGAGGAGCAGTTAGTAGCAGTCACAGGCAACTTCCTGTCAGATGTGTTCCCAAAAAAGGGATTTGAATTGTCCAAGTTTGGATTCAGACAGTAAGGTTTTGGGAAGTGTGTTCATCCGAAGAGGTGCCCTGTAACGAAAGGTTCTTTGGCCCAATGACATCTTGCAGAATGGGACATGGTATAGGGATTTCTCGAGTTGCGAGTGTGCTTGGTGACTTGACGGGTCGAAGTAGAGGTGTGAGACTGGGGGGGGGGTAAGGCCAGCCGAGATTTTTTTTTGGCAAAGAGGCAGGTCTGGTATCTCAGTTGCCTATCGAAGTTGAGCCAATTGGTGAGGGTGTAAATAGTGCAGGTGTGAGTCAATCGGTTGCAGCCAGAGGCCAGTTGGCAGGCCTTATTTAGGGAAATCCTGATCCTATTGAGAACTGTATTGTCAACTGCGTCATAGATCAGAATTCCATAGCCAATTAGGGACAAGATAGAAGAGGAGATTGCCAGTTGCAGGGCATCGGGGGAAGACAGTGTTTATAGCGGTGCAATAAACCAATTGAAAGACTTGCCTGTAATTCAGTGGCCAAGCAGCCAGCCACTCCCACTTCCTGAGCTATATAAGCAGTTCCTCTCAGCCTTACTGTGAAGCATTTTGTCTTTGCAGCCAGAGGCTATGTTGGTTTGTCTTCTGAGCTGGCTGGGGCCTAACCCTCCCCCCCAAGCCTGCTGTTTCTGTGTGTCTCTGCTGGACTTCAGTGTTTGTTTTCCTGCTTCTGGTTCGTATCTTTCCTCCGGATGTATGCTTCCCTGTGTTTTGTTTCTTGTTTTTTTTTGGGCCTTCCCTGTTTTCTGTTTTGCTGTGTTTTGATTTCCTCTTTTGTGGGGGGGGGGGGCTCTTTTTTAAACTCCTAGCATACTGCTACTACAGAGCTCATTCTGCCTGCTTTCAGTTACAACTCTCAATTTACTGCACTGCATCTGCAAACCTACTCAGAGCTCATGCTACTGCTTTCAGTTACCTACAACTTCAGCCACTGCTGCTGACTGTTTACTTTAATTACTATTGTACCCAGTGCCTGTGTTTTAACACTGTACTCATTTAACTACTGTTGTACAGGTCCACTTGCTTCCTGCTGCTGCATTGTTTACACCCATTCCTATTCTACCTTGTTTACTCTGAGGTTAGCTGAAGCTCCTGCTGAGGCTATTAAACTAGCTTTTATATCTGCATGTGGTTCTCAGCCATTCATCGCTTCCTTGTTTGTCCTACGGTGGGGACTAGGAGGTGTTTGGGGGGCCGTGGCCTATGTGGTTAATTAATTTTGTTCTAAATCCTGTCTCCACCACCGAAAATCCTCAGAGTTTGTCACCTTGATTTGGCTATTCATGTCTGACTGGCTTGCCCCTAACTCAGTGCTGTTTACTTGCTATACAGTTGTTATGCAGGTCCACCTATTACTACTACTACTACTGTTTACTGACCTATCAGGTCCCCACTTGCTTACGCAACTGTTGCTCCTTGCTTACGCAAACCATTGCTTTATGCCTAGTGCCATCCCCTCACTTTGCCTGGGATTCTACTGCTCTCAATCTGCATCCACCCTTGCATGGTCTTAGCACTCAATGCTCCTTACGATCTCAGCACACTGTGCTCATTCAGCTCACCAGCTTTACAGTTCTCAATCAATTCTGGGGCATGCCAGCCATTCTAATCTGGTGCAGGTTCCTGCAGCCAACGGTCTCGCTCTGCATTTAGTCTGCAACATCGAGCGTGTCCAACTGGGGCAGGATCCTTCTCACCTGGCCCATAGCTGGGAATGTCCTCGCCCTGGGCTTGGCTTTAGCTGCCTGCTATGCAACAGCAGCTCCTGGTGTAGAATTTAAGACTAGCAGTGAAGGGTGGTTACGACGATCTCCTTTGGCTCTAGTGTTCCACTATAACAGTTGGCCATTGACTTTAGTGGTTTCCCTAGCAAGGCACCTTCACCGCATTCTCCCCAGGACTGCCTCTGGTTCACCTGGTTTGATTTAGGGTGGGTAGGCCATGTGAGTGCCTCAGCAGTTGATGCTCTCCTCCTGTGCCTCGGATGCTCGTATTGTTGCAGAGTTTTCTTGCAACCTTCCAAGACGTTCCCGCTAGAGGGTTTGAGTGAGAGCCTTCCTACAAATTGGAATATTTTCCACCTCCCTTTAATTGGGTTTTCCAAATTGCAGCTGCAGAGCCATCACTAAATTCATTTTCCCAAGCCTGGAGGGAAGGCGACCTAGGCCTTGGATCCCCAGAGATTTCCTCCTCATAGGGTTTTTTTCTCTCCTCCGTTGCCTCAGGTCATAACACTTAGCATAGTTCCCCCAGTTTCCTTAGGTAGGTTCCGTTGTTGGATGGAGCTGGAGGATGTCCTGCTGTTCCCTCTCTCCTTAGGGGATCCCCTCTCTCAATGCAAGCCATCACTATCCTTCTCTACTCTATGTTCCAGTTCCTGCTTCTACGTCACTGTTACTGCTTGCTCATGTGCATCATGTTGCCTCCTTTGGGGATGAGACTACATTTATTTTGGGGATTCCTAAGGTACCTTTAGCCATGGGAACGGTCCCGTGGCACCTCTAGGGGCAGAACCCTCTCCAAGAGTTCCTTGCTTCGTACCCCTACAGGGTGGTAATTCCTCTGGAATAGAGTGTGCGAATGGCCACAACAAAAACTAACACAGTTACACAAGCATAACACTATACTGGCTGCATAGGTCAGTGAATGCATATATTGACAGCTGAGCTCAGGAGGTGGACATGTTCATGGCAGGTAAGTGCTGAGTCCAGGGTGACCCCGAGATATTTGAAAGAGCTGACGTGCTCCAGAGTGTCAAGTTGGGAGTTAAGTATGAGTAAGAGTTGGCCACTGTGTTTATTCTGGGCATGGGCAAACAACATGGATTTTGTTTTTTTATAGTTTAGAACAAGTCTATGGGTAGCGAACCAAGACTCAGCCTCCTTGAAGGATTTTTGGAGGGCCTTCTGGAGAGTGAAGGGGTCAGGGTGGGTGCTGTATGTCACAAACCAGCTCAGCCAGTCAACCCTCTACTCCCAAAGTGCCAACTTCTGAGTGAATGATTTGTGTACAGTGAACAGACAAGGTAACCCTTTTGTCTGTTTTGTGGATTCAAGTCACCTTAGTCTCAAACTCTGAAGGGATTCAAACTGATAACATCTTGTTAGCGTACCCAATTATCAGGCTCAGATCATTCTGTCTTTGGGGGGGCCAGATATCTTTGCCTACAGGCACCCAACCAGGTCTTTCAAATGAACCCTTAGAACTCAATGCAAGACTTTTAGAGAACTCTATCCATTTCCCAGTTTGGTATACAATAAGCCCATACACAGTGTACTTATGACCTTTAAAAGCTCCACTTAAAATAAAAAGAATTGTCAAGGCACTCCAGCAGTTTAGTTTGTAAAGAAATATCTTTACTTTAAAAATATCAAAACAGAACAATAATTACAGAACAAATTATTTATATCCCAACACATACAGCCTTAAAACAAACAGGAAAAAGTACAGTTCCTACAATACATACATTTAGACTGGTCTAATCTTACTCTTTTTCAGTGCTGTGATGATTCTCCCTCCCTCAGATAATATTCTCTTGTGTCAGTCAAAAATATTTTCTTGTGTCCCTCTGTCAGGTTCTTTCTGCACTTAAACACACTTCTGAGCCGGCCTTCTCATGAGGTCACTAACTCCGCCTTGGTGAATCAAACTCTATATTTTACAATACAGGGTCTCCAAATAAAATATTTAAAAAAAACATATGAGATGACCTCACTGACTTTCCTCTCCACAGGTTAACTGGTCAGAACTGGTTTGTGCTCTGCTACACAAACACACATAAACAGTCTTTTGATGTAAGTCACTGTATTCAAATCAGAAGTGTACTTGACTCCTAAACCTCGTATGGGCCCTGGATATCTACACATCAAAGGGTATTCATGTAATTCAAAGGTTCCCTAGAAATGTATATTGGACCTTCCAGAATTGTCTAGGTCCTCTCTGGCTCAGACATCAAACCTCTTCAATGTCCATTCTGGCCTCTCTCGACACTCCTCCCCACAAGTCCTTCCCTGGCAACTATGCAAGTCAAAGGATCTCCCTAAGGGCATTATGAATGGCTAATCTTATTTCCTGGGATGAAAGCAAATTGACAAGGTAATTGCACCCCAGATCTCTGCAGTTTAAAATACCTCCTGTCCTTTGAACTTATCCCTGGGGGGTCTTGATGTGTCAGTTCCAGTAAGACAACCTTTTCCTTGAACTGACCCTTCCCTTCACATATTTGATATGTAATAACAAAAATTAATACAGCACTTGAGCACTCAGAGATGGCTGTCTACATCACACTGTACAGTACCGCATCATCTGCATAGAGTAGGAGTTTACCAGAGCAGGCATTGGGAAGGGAGTTGAGAAATAAACTAAATAGTAGTGGGCCCAGAATTGATCCCTGAGGAACCCCTGAGGTGACTGGAAGGGGGGAGGACAGGGTGTGGGTTATCCTTACTTGCTGAGATCTGCCAGATAGGTAATCAGTGAACCAGCCTATAGTCTCTTATGGGAGACCCAATTGGGTAAGGGAGGAGAGTAACAGAGAGTGGTGAACAGTGTCAAAAGCTTTTGACAGGTCTACAAATACTGCCCCAGCTAGATGCCCAGTGTCTAGTGACATGTGTGTAGCATAGTAAATTCCAGTAATGCAGTGGTTGTACTGTGACTTTTGCAAAAGCCATGTTGTTCATGACATAGCAGGTTGTACTTGGTTAGGTGGTCAGAGAGTTGGGTGGCGATGATTTTTTCTTGGGCTTTGGAGAGTGGTGGGAGTATTGAGATGGGGCATTAATTTCCTGGTGTGGTACAATCTCCACTCTTGTGGATAGGTGTGATAAGGGCAGTTTTCCACTTTGGTGGGAACTGACCTAAGGAGAGGGAGCAGTTCAGGAGAGTTGTGAGGGGGCAGAGTATCTCATTGAGTGTTAATCTCAGCAATTTAAGGTCCAGGGAATCATTGCTGAATCTGGACTTACTTAGTGCTTTTAGCAGGTAGGGAGTGGCATATCGCTGGGAGATAGTTCTGAAGTGAAAGGGAGGTGCTTGGGTTGGGGCAGAGGGGTCTGGGGGCAAAGAAGTTGGGTGGGAGCACACTGCTGAGATTGGAGAACAAGGAGTTCAGTGTGCTCGCAATGAGCTCAGGATCAGTAGTGACGCATCCATTTATGCACATTTGTGAGGGTGGGGCAGTTACAGATTTGCCTTTAAGCTCTTTCAGGTCATCTCAGAACTTATGCCCTGAGCCCTGGGAGGAGATGAGGGTAGCCCGGTAGTAGTCAGCCTTAGCCTTGCGGATACCCCAGGTGCATTTTTTCCTGGCCACTTGGTATCGCTGTCTATCTGCTGGCTTTCCAGATTCCAGGGCAGTGTGCCAGAGAATATCCCTATCCCACATTTGGTCTAGGAGGGATTGAGAGATCCAGAGGGTGTTAGTGCCTTTGATGACACATTTGTTAAGAGGTGCAATGAGGTCACAAGCTGAGTTAAAGGAACTGATGAAAAACTCCAAGGCTGAGTCAACAGTTTCATCTGGCTCAAGGTCAGTTGGCATTCATCTGTATCCCCCATCCCCCGGGCCATGCCTGAAAATAGGCGGGATTTGTCTAGTGCACTTACACAGTCAACACAAACTAAATAAATAAATAAATATCCAGAGCAGCAGCTATCAGAGACCAATCCCAGTCAGCTCAGTATTGTTTGAGGTGTCTCAGTTTACCAGGTTTGAGATGACACTGGAGGACATTTTTTTTTTGGGGGGGGTCCCCATGTAGGTCCAGTGACACATTATGGGTGAGTGATCACTCAGGGCATTAGGTGATACACTAACTTTTATGAATTTGTTGGGACAGTTGCTAAGATCAAGAAGGGTTGAGGTGCCAGTTCTTGGATTGTGGCAAGTGGCAGCAGGTACTATCTGTGTGAGATCAATGGCAGCAATGGCATCTTTTGGGGGGGTGGCAGTGACAGAGGACCAGTTTACACTGAAATTGCCCAGGGCAATGATTTCAGCCTTGTCTGGTAGTTGGGAAAGGTGGGCAAGGACTGACTGGAAGGCAACTCTTTGGTTCCGGGGAGGAATGTATACCAAGGTGATGAATAAAGGTGCCCTTGCAATGGTGGTGATTACTTTCATTGAGGGGACTTAAGCACCATGTTCCAGGTCTGAGGGAGGGAGGACATGCCCCTGAAGGGAGTCCCTGAGGTAGATAGCACAACCCCCCCATTTACCTTGTCTGTCAGCATGGTATATCATGTACCCTGTGAGGGAGACCGCCGAATCAGGGGTACTTTTGTTATGCCATGTTTCTACAACAGAGATGATGTCAGGCTGTTGCTAGGCTACCCACCCCTGCAGATTGTCAAGTTTTTTTAATAGGCTGCAGATGTTGATGGATGCATTATGAAGTTTGCCCACCACAGTCTGTTTAGAAATGGGGGTGGGAGTGGGGCCTGGGTTAGGATGACTATTCCCAGAGAGTAGGAGGAGGAGGAGTAGGAGGGCTCTTAGGGCTGTAAGTTTGAGTGTTTTGTAGGGTCTTTTGCCCCGCTGCCCAAGTCTGGAGGAATGGGGGTCGGAAACTGGAATGGGAAGGTCATGAAGGAAAGGAATGGCATGGCAAAGTAGGGTCCAGAGTGGGGAGGGGTCAGGGCAGTGGGGAGCATGAGAGGATATTGGAGGGTGGAGTGCATGTGGTAGAGAAACAAAATCGGAAAGGGTGTGGATGGGGGGTGTGGTGTCCATCTGTGGGTAGGGGAGAGTGGACAGGACAGGCATATACTGTTGCTGTGCAAGGGGTTTATTTGGTGGGCTGATTATGCAGAGTAACAGTGCAAGCATAAGAATGGTGAATGAGACAGTGGTTGCCATGGTAGGGTCTGGAACCTTTGGACCACGGTGGGGGGGGAGGTGCCCTCAGTTGTTAAAGGCAAAAAAATGGGCGGTGAAAGCTGTACAGACCAGACGGCTCAGGGTAAGTGACACAGACTGTGGAGCCAAAGGTACAGGATTCAAGGTTGGCAAGGGGAACCTTGGCTGTATAGGCTGATTAGGCGGAGGGCATACCAACAAGGCAGAGCAAATAAGGGAGAAGAGAAGAGTGGTGAGCTGTGCTAGAGTGGTTGGAAAGCAGAGAAATAGGATCAGGGGAGAGGGCAACAGTGACGCCTAGTGGACACCCAATATAACCTGCTAATGAGAAAACAGGCAAAATCAGGAAAAGTCACGTGATTGATCACAGGACCCTTGGAGTTCTATAAGTGGAGAGCTGGCCTTGGGTGGCTGAGATGGGTGGGGCAGTCGATGGCAGTTAACTATGAAACTGAGAAGCCAGGCCGACGATCCCAGAAAAAAACATATCATGCCAATTTCCAAAGAAAATTGCATGATAGGCAAGATCCCATATCCAGTAATTTTATCCATCCTGAACAGGAAGTTACTGAGTTGGAGGAGGCCAATGAGAGGCTTGAGATGGAAAAATAAGTCAGAGAGGTGCAATTTAACCCTGGTTTAGATGTAGCCCAAAGACAGGAGGTTGACCAATTGCTGAAGTATTTTGGTGCCATCTTCACCAGTATACCAGGGAGAGCAAAAGGGATTGTGCACACCATTAAAGTGTCCCAAAAGAAACCTATTCATCAGAAACCTTATAGGCTCCCTGAAGGAGTTTGACAGGAGGACATACAGGAAATCAAGAGAATGGAGCAGTTGTGGGTGATCAAACTTCTCATACTGCTTGGGCATCACCTATAGTTGTAGTGGACAAAAAGGAAGGGGAAATTTGATTGTGCTTAGATTTTTGAAAAATCAATGCCGTTTCAGAATTTGATGGATACCCTATGCCACGTATAGATGACCTCTTAAACAAGATTGGGAATGCCAGGTACATCAGTGCCCTGGACTTTATGAAAGGCTACTGGCAGATTCCCCTAACCCAACAGGCCCAAGAGTATACTGCCTTTAGCACCCCCATAGGACTGTACCAATTCACCAAAATATCCTTTGGGTTTCATGGGGCTGCAGCGACTTTTCAATGATATATGGACCAGATCTTGCATGCCCATTCCCAGTACAGTGCACCCTATCTTGATGACATTGTCATTTTTAGTCCTGACTGGCAGATGCACCTCGTACACCTCAGTGCAGTCATTCAATCCATATGTGACTCTGGGTTAACCATTAATCCTGCCAAATGCACCATTGCCTGAACAGATAGAAAGTATTTGGGCTTTGTTATTGGGGAGGGTACTGTAAAACCAGATGTTAGTATGGTCCAGGCTGTAGCAGACAGTCCCATACCCCTGACAAAGAAGCATGTATGGTCTTTTTTGGGTCTGACCAGTTTCTATCACCAGTTTGTACCGAACTTTGCCACCACAGCAATGCCTCTAACTAATCTGACTAAAAACAATTGCTCTAATAAAGTGCGCTGGTCCCAGAAGTGTGACAAAGCTTTTTGGAACATTAAAGCTATCCTATGTTCCTCCCCTGTACTGCTCAGCCCAGACTTTTCTCTTCCTTTTGAAGTGCACACTGATGCCTCTGATACCAGCATCGGTGCAGTTCTTTCCCAGACTAAGAAGGGGAGGAGCACCCAGTGATTTATATCAGCCATAAACTTCATGAGAGGGAAAGAAAGTATTCAACCATGGAGAAAGAATGCTTAGCATTGAAATGGGAAATAGAGGCTTTGAAGTATTATTTATGGAGCACAGAGTTTAAGGTTCTTACAGATCATAACCCTCTATGCTGGCTTCAGCAGATGAAGGACAAGAATGGTCATATAATGCGGTGGTACTTGGCTCTGCAGCCTTACTCTTTCAACATTCAGCATAGAGCAGGTTCAACACACCATAAAGCAGATTTCTTGTCTTGATATGGGGCCCATACTGGTAAAACTTGATGAAATGTGTTGTAGTAATGTGTGTTTGCTTTCTGTACAATATGATACTTAAATGAAGTGATATGATATGGTATGGTATGGTATGATATGATATGATATGATATACGAGTAAAGGGTTTGTATTCAACCCATGATTTTGAGCCTCAGGGAAAAGTACAGTATTGTAGAGATTATGATGTCAGAATGAAGATACTGTACATATTTATAAGGGTCGCTGAGCAGGAGTTTCTGAGAGTGGGTGGGCGGAAGCTCCAGCCCTCCAAGGGTTTCAGGAGGGCGTTTGACAACAGTAATACTGCTGCCTCTTGGTGGGGGAGGTGTGTAACAGGGAGCTTCTGTTATTACCAGTAAAACAATGTACAGAAAGTTAGATGTGCAAGCCCCCCCCCCCATTTTTCCCTTTCACTCTTTCCTATCTCCTTTTCTTTTCTGTCTTTCCTTTTCTTTTCATGCCAGGGTGGCCAACCTGACATTCTCTTTGCTTTTCTGTCCCCTGTTTTCTGGACCCCCCACTTGCACATTAAGTGCTGAAAAGCACTTCTCCTTTATCTTCGATTTGGAGATAATGAATAGCGCACCTAGCGCTTTAAGTTTAAAAGTAGCTGCTGCCCCCGGGAAATAAATATTAGTTGTGCACCTGATTTATAGGTGCTTAGCACTAAAGTCGTGGCTGCATGTTGCAGCTTCATGTGGAAAGAATGACTCCGGAGCCTGACAGTGCTCCTGGTTGTGAAGTGCGACACAGGAGCATAATTCGTTTCAGAGCTGGAAATAGGAGAATTGCTTTGGAGCAAAAGCATGCTCTGCAGCAGCAGGAGAAACTGCAAGTGCAGTTAAAGAAATACCACTTGCCATTTAGTGGGATACTATGGGCAGATGTATAAAAAGCCCTGTAGTGTCCCATAATTAAATGAAATATGAAAATGAGTTTCTGCAGCCCCAGAGATGTTGTAACTGGGGCTGCCTGTAGAAATAAAGCATATTTGGGCAAAAAAGGCCAAATAAAAAGCCCCTGCATGTTGAAGCATGGGATAATATGGAAACTCCCCCATTATGTAATGTCACGACCAATGGGAACTCCCCCACAAAGTGTGATGTAATCCTTAGGGTATAAATAGGGCTCACCACTAGTGGACCTTAGATAGTCAGGTCAGACTGGTACTGACAGTGAGAGAAGAAGGATCTTCTTTGGAGTGTGCTGATTTTCGCAGAGATGATTGAAGTGTAAGAGATATTACACTGGGCTATCTAGGTTGAAACAAAACCATGGGCTTTGCTGGGAACAGCAGAGTCCTGCAGTTATTTTGTTATGCAGGACTAACATATTTTTTTTTCTTCTATGATTGCTGTATATATTTATTGATTTTTCTAGAAAATAAATTGACAAATGCATATGTGCATTTTTTATGCACTTGAACCCTACTTGGTAGTGTCAGTTATTTATCCCACACGTTCATAGGGGGACATAAAGATTTAATTGCAAACTACCACCCAGTATCACTGCTCTGCCCCATTGCAAAGTCCAGGATAGGTTATTGTATGGCCAACTACAAGCCTTCCTCGAGTGTAACAGCTCTCTGTCCAATGTATAGTATGGTTTTCACAAGAAACATGGTACAGAGACTGCCTTGGTGCGCGAAACCACTGACATCCTCAATGCCATGGATTATGCCATGGCCACTAGAGCAGTGTTTGTTGATCTGATGAAGGCATTTGACCTTGTCAATCATGACCTTTTACTAGTTAAACTAAAGTGCATTGGCCTTGATGAACTCTCTTGTCTTTGGTTTAAAAACTACTTATCAGTTCAAAGACAGTGCGTGAAGTGGCAGGGTGTGACCTCTGCTCTTAAGTTGATCACAGATGGTGCAACCCAAGGTCCTCTCCTTGGCCCCCTTCTCTTTTCTCTATTTATAAATGATTTGCCCCTTAACTGTGGAGGTGCCTCGGTGCAACTATATGTGGATGATGCCAGTTTTTATAGATCATCGGCAGATATCCCCTTGATTAACAGCCACCTGAGTAATGACTTCCACCTTCTTGAAAATGGTTCATAAAAAACACAAACTTGAACTAAATGCAAAAAAACCCCGAAGTCCATGCTACTCAGAAGCAAAATACTTGGGCCCAGATAGAACCACCTTCTCAAACTAACCACCATTGGTGGTGTCAACATTGAGGTAGTGCAAACACTTCAGTACCTGGGAGTTGTGCTGGGCCAAAATCTCTCCTTCGAACCTCAGGCAGATACCCTGGTCAAAACTCTTCATCTGAAGCTTGGCCTCTTCCACAGACTCTCTCTCCTTACCTCTCCTCCACTGCTGGTTTAGCAATCGCTAGCAGTAACCTTTTGCCTGTTCTGTTCCATGGTTCCTCAGTTGTGCACCCTACCTGTGAATCTGTATTGTCCAAACTAAATTCTTTTTATAACAAAATTGCACACTTTGCAGCTAGTGCCCCATCTAGGGACCACAACTGTGGTGTGGTTGCTTCTTTGGGGTGGCCTTCTTTCGAAGCAAGAATGTGCTTTTCCTTGCTCTGTCTAACTTATAAATTATTGAGACCTACTGCTTCTCCCAGTCGTGCTTGGTTATTGCAACCTAAACAATACACAAGGCCTCTGAGATCCACTGCTAGCCCCTTGCTGGACATCCCTAGGCTTCGATCTGCTACCGGAAGGAGATCCTTCCCCTTCATAGCTCCTACTCCATGGAATTCACTACTCCATGAACTCCGTACCAGTCCCACCCTTACACAATTTAAGAAGAGACTCAAAGCCCTCTCCTGAGTTTCAGCGCCTTGCCAATGTTATCGCTTGACCTGACTTTGTAATCACTGACCTAACCGTCCCTTTAGTTTCCTTATTTGAATTTATTACCTGCTGTATGTAACTAATACTTTTGTCACCTGTATGTACATACATTATTATGCTTTTGAAAATGAGCTGTTAATGTAATTGCCTTTTAATTGGTGTAAATGTACTCTTCCACTGTATGTGACTAATTCCAGGTTGCCCCTGAAAAAAGGACTTTATTGTCTTAGTGGGCCTACCCAGTTATCAAAATTCAAATAAATAATAAAAATGAAGTTGCAAGGCTTCTGGGGCCCGATACTCAAAACTGGGCAAAGCAGAGTGCAAATATTTGTGCTGCGCCTTGCAGTTGCCCAGGTGTTCAAAAATGCTATATTCAGTGGAATAATGCACAGGCGCCATCTGACTTTATATTGGGCCATTGCGGCCCAGCACTAAACCACTTAGCACTTGGCAGACATGGCTCCCAAAATAGGGCGTCATAATGTCTTGCACCCGTGTTAAATTCCCAATGTTCAAACAGACCCATGCAAACAAGCTCATTGGGCATGCAAGGTGCTAACGGGGACAGTTGCATGCCCCTTACGGGCTCATTTTAGAGTGGTGCTGCCCCCCCATTGATCTGTCCCAGAGAACTGCCCCTGGTGCTAGTGCCCCTCTACCGATCACCAGCCTGATCTTAAAACTGAAACATTCTCTGTTGTCCAGGGGCCCTTCCCCCCACCTGCACCCATGCCCGATGTTTCAGTATGCTTCCCTAGTGTCCAGTGGTCCCCCCCCTCCCTATCCCCAGTCTCTTGTCTGTTTCCTAAAAACTTTTTGGTGGCTTACTGTTTCCCCTTCCTAACCCAAATCCCCTGTGTATGTGGTAAAAACTCCCTGGTGGTATAGTGGGCCCCCTCCCTATCCCCAATCTGCTGGTGTAATAATATGTAACCATCCCTGGTGGTCTAGTGGTCTCCCCTCCATAACCCTGACCTGCTCGTATAATAAATAGATCTGTCCCTGGTGGTATAGTGGACCACCCCTCTCTATCCTGACTAGCATGTATAATGCATAGATCTGTCCCTGGTGGTATAATGAACCCCCTCCCTATCCTGATTGCAGAAGGACTGGAAGGAAAAGTATGTCTCTTTGCAGATGACACTAAGATCTGCAACAGAGTTGATGCACAGGGTGCGGTGGAAAGGATGAGAAGGGACTTGGCAAGGTTAGAGGAATGGTCAAATGTATGGCAGCTTAGATTCAATGCTAAGAAGTGCAAGGTAATGCACCTGGGAAACAAAAACCCAGAGGAAGAGTACACAATGGGGGGTGAGATACTAACAACAACAAAAATGGAAAGGGACGTGGGGTAGTCATATCAGATGACCTAAAGGTGGGCAAGCAATGTGAGAAGGCAGCAAGGAGGGTTGGGGGATACTGGGATGCATAGGGAGAGGCATCACCAGTAGAAAACAGGAAGTTATTATCCTCTGTACAGACAGCTGGTGAGACCCCATCTGGAGTACTGTGTGCAGTTCTGGAGACCCAATCTCCGAAAGACATAGACAGGATGGAAGCTGTCCAGAGGAGGGCACTAAAATGGTGCAGGGTCTGCACCGGAGGACATATGAAGAGAGACTTAAGGAGCTTAATATATAGCCTCGAGGAAAGGAGGGAGAGGGGGCATGATAGAAACTTTCAAGTACCTCAAGGAATCAACAAAGTCCAAGAGGTAGCATCTTTCAAAAAGAGTGTGCAAGAACAAGAGGGCACAATTTGAAGATAGAGGGGGGCGGCTCAGAGGTAATTTAAGGAAGTATTTTTCAGAGAGGGTTGTGGATGCATGGAATGGCCTTCGGAGGAGGTTGTGAGTCAAAATCAGTGGTGGAATTCAAGCATGCATGGGATAGTCATAAGGCAATTCTGGGGGGTTGGGGTAGGAAGAAGTAGGCTGCTGGTTAACTAGGATCTGCAGCTTATCCAGTAGGTAGGGAAATGGGCAGACTGGGTGGGCCAAGCGGTCCTTATCTGCCGTCAAATTCTGTGTTTCTATGACCTGCCCATATACTAAATAGATCTGTCCCTGGTAGTCTAGCAGACCCCTGAACCTCCACCCTGGCAGGTACTGGCCCACCACCCTGCCCCCCCTCCATCCCTTCCCTTAGCTGGCTACTGGCACAGCCCTCCAATCACCACCATGGCCGGCCGCTAACTGGGCTCTCAATGAGTGCATACTGTACAATCAGCTGTTACAGTACGCTTGACTGATAGCTCAGCCGGGCAGCTAGCTGTAGTGGTGGAGTGGAGGGTCAGGCAGTTGCTGGCCCAGGGAAGGGATGGGGAGGGTGAGGCCTAGTACCTGCTGGGGTGGAAGGGATCTACTACACCACCAGGGACACATCTATTTAGTATATGGGCAGGTCAGAGATAGGGAATGAGGGACAGCTAGCCCACCAGAGAAGATTACATATTATTACACCGACAGATTGGGGATAGGGAGGTGTGTCTGCTTGACCACCAGGCAAGGTTACATATTATTAAACCGTCAAATTAGGGATAGCAAGAGGGGATACACAACACTATACCACCAAGGAGTTTTTATCACATATAAAGGGGACTGGAGTTAAGGAGGGGGGACCTTAAGCCACCAGGGAGTTTTTAAGAAACAGACAAGGGATCAGGGATGGGGGGACCACTGGACTCTAGGGAAAAGTACTGAAACATCAGGCACAGGTGTCCAGGGAGTAGTAGTAAAACATCAGACATGGGTGTGGGTGGGGGGAGGAATCACTAGATGCCAGGGATAGCTTTAGTTTTAAGATCAGGCCAGTGATCGACAGGGGTAGGGTCCACTGGACACCAGGAAATGTTCAATTTGTAATATCAGGCCAGTGATCAGCAGGGGGCACCACTAGATGCAAGGGACTTCTGTGTTGGGGTGGAGGGAGGCCACCACACTTTCTTCTTCAACTGCTAGGGTTGTGCAGAAGTAAGTCGAGGTTTTGAATGGCGGTAAGTGTGCTGCACAAGGGGACTGATCAAAACAGCCTTGTGTTGCACACATACTCTGAATATTGGACTGCACCAATATTCAGGTTCTCCACCCCATCATTTGCATTTCACTCTCCTCTGAATATTATTTGGGTACAAACCCTGTTTGGCCATGCTAACTGGGCTTTTGAAGAGGCAGTATAGCACAGAGATTTAGGACTCTGAGCTGCAAACCTGGAGACCTGGGTTTGAATCCCACAGCCCCCGCTCGCATACTGTGTGACCCTGAGCAAGTCATGTCACTTAACTTCCTTGTGCTCCCAGGTCACACCTGGAAACAAGCTTTGGCTTAGTGTGCCTTTGCTGGTTAAACAGTGTCCCCTTTCCCCCTTGAATATGGGAAATCTGAGCAAAGCCCGGTTTGCTTTGGCAAACTGGGATTTGTGCCCAGGTAAGGTTTTGAATATTGGGCAACTGATATCTATACACCAGTGTATCATGCTTTGCACTGGCTGATAATTTGGTGGAACACTGACTTCATTAGGTGGAAGACTGACTGCCATGTGTCGGGCAGAGTAGAAGGAATAAAATCATAGGAGTTTAACACATCACCAAAGGGTTGGTGTGAAGAGGAGGGTTTTTACTTTTTGAGTGACTGGGGATCATTCTGGAGAGATAGTGGGCAATTCAAAAGGGACTACCTGCATCTAAACACATGGGGAGCAAGAATATTAGGGCAGAAGCTGGATGTAGAGTAACAGAAAGATTTTAAACTAGTCAAGGGGAGGGCAATGTAACAGATACAACACAAGAACTCACAGGAAGAGAGAGAGAGAGAGAGGGAGAGAGAAGAGAGAGAGAGAAAGAGAGAAGAGAGAGAAAGACAAGTTGGTTCTCCCCAGTACACACACAGTACATATGAAAATAGGGGAAGCAGGTAAGGGACTTTGCGGTAACATTAAAAAATCAAAATTCAGCAAGGCTAAAAGGAATGGAGGCAAGAGTAAGGACAAATGGAGAGTACTGTATACAAGCACAAGAATCTTAGGAACATAAAATGGACGAATTGCAAGTAGTAACAGCTGCAATACATTTGACTGTATCAGCAATAACTAAAACATGGGCAAATAGAACAATAGACAGGACCTAAATGTTTGTGGCTATACTTTATTTAGGAGAGACAAGGAAAGCACCAGGTGAGGGGGTGGTAGTGTATATAAAAAAGTCACAAGTGTCCATGAGGACAAATATGTCTGGAGCAGGGGAAGGTGTTGAGTCACTATAGCTCCAAATGACAGATAGTGGAGGTGCAGAGTACAGGTTAGGAGTAAAAGACTGCCAAGCCAGAGGGCAGACAAAGATGAGGAGCTGGTAAGAGAAATTAGGAAGGCAGCTAGTCAGGGGAGAACACTACTTATCAGAGACCTCAGTCTCCTGGACTTAGACTGGAACATTCTAATGGCCAAAAAAGTCAGACATTTATAAAGGTAAATTGTAGACAATAGTAATATCCAACCACTGCAGTAACAGGGATATCACAACTGGAGACCCAATCAGACAAAGCTACCACAAAAACATTAAATTCAACATTGTACTTGAATCTCAGCAACTGAAATCCAGCAATGTGGTCCCTGACTTTACACAGAAAATCGACGTTGGCAGCAGAAAAGACCATTGGCCCACCTAGTCTGCCTGTAAAACCCTATACTACCACTGAGATCGAGTGTTTGTACAAGGTTAGAGGCCACACTGCTGGACCCCATGTTCTCTGCCTTGCTAAGCCCATACTTCTGTGCGAACAATGTCTGAAGCTGTTAATGGTCTTGTCCTTACCACCTAAGCCGGTAGACTGTGTCATGGCTCAACCACTCCCTCCACAAAAAAGAACTTTCTCACTTCTCTCCTGAATTTCTCTTCTACCAGTTTCCACTTGAGTTGCTGAGTTCTAGATTTGCTATTCCAGTTTAACAGTTCCTTGCAGTTTACCTTGTTCATTCCTTTTAGGAACGTGAAGTTCCCTATCATATTGTCGCTTCCTTTCTGGAGTCCGGCGAGTACATGTTCAGTGCCCTTCATTGATCCTCATAGGAGCGATCTGTTCTGCAGGCCATGAATAATTTTGTTACTCTACGCTACATTATCTCCAACTTGTCCCTGTCAGAAAGGTTGACTTTTGAAAAATAACAGTACTAACCAAAAATCAATTGAAGAACATACACGGGCTAGAGGGGGCAGAGAATTAGTGGGTAGCAATTACACTGGCAGTAATTTGCGCCCCCCAAAATTACATAAAGCTTGTTAAAAATTGCTACACACACACACACACACTTTTCTATCCCACTATAAGCAGGCAATGGGATTCATTAATCCATGCTTTTGTCACTTCACGTCTTCACTATTTCAGTGCGCATTATGTGGGATTACCTGCAAGTCAGTTCCTACTGCCAGCAGCTCATGTAAAATGCAGTGGCAATGCTTCTGATGTCTATACACCTGTGTATCATGAGTTGCACTGGCTGACAATCTGGTGGAACAATGACTTTATTAGGTGGAAGACTGACTGCCGTGTGTTGGGCAGAGTAAATGGAACAAAATCACAGAGTTTAGCACATCACCAAAGGGTTGATGTGAGGAGGAGGGTTTCTACTTTTTGGGTAACTGGGAATTATTTTGGGGAGATATTGAACTATTTGCAAAGGACTGCCCACATTGAAACACATGGGGAGCAAGAATATTAGGGCAGAAGCTGGATGTACAATAACAGTTAATAAGATGTTAAACTAGTCAAGGGGAGGACAGTATAACAGATAGAACACAGGAACACACAGAGGGAGCCAAGCTGACTCTCCCCAGCTCACACACAGGACATAAGAAAATAGTGGAAGCAGGTAAGGGACTTTGTCGCAACAGTAAAAAAAATCAAAATCCAGCAAGGCTAAAAGGAATGGAAGCAAGAGTAAGGACAAATGGAGAGCACTGTATACAAGCACAAAACCCTAGGTGCATAACATGGATGAATTGCACGTGGTAATAGCTGCAATAGATTTGAATGTATCATTAATAAGTAAAACATGGGCAAATAGAACAATAGATGGGGCCTAAATGTCCGTGGCTTACTTTATTTAGGAGAGACAGGGAGCGCACCAAGGTAGGGGTAGTAGTGTATATAAAAAAACATAAAGGTCCATGAAGACAAATCTGTCTGGGGTAGGGGAAGGTGTTGAATCGCTATGGCTCAAAATAACAGATAGTGATGATACAGAATATAGGCTAGGCATAATAGATATACTGCCAAGCCAAAGGGCAGACAAGAATGTTTGTTTAAGCCTGACGGCCTGCATCCATCCTGGAGGGGAATCCAAGTACTCAATGATAAGTTTAAATGCTACATTGACAAGCATTTAAACTAGCAAAGGGGGGTGGCAGGCCAGCAAAGAGGGTACCTACTTGCTCACCCCCGACAGCTAGCAGTGGAACCAGTGAACCAGAGGAGTGGCTATCTCTACAAAGCAGTGTGCAAAAGATGGAGATTAGCGCACAAGAGGTGGATAGGCAGAAAAGGGGGCAAAATTCAGCAGAAGGGCAGACAGCAAGGAGAACCAGGGATAAAGGACAACCAAGGAAGGGGCTGGAGTAGAACAGCGAAACAGTCTAGGGAGGTCAAATCATGGAAAGCCATGTGTGCAAATGCCAGGAGCCTTAGCAACAAGATGGAAGATCTGGAGGCTGTCATGGTGCAGTCAGACCTGGACATTGTGGCCATCCTGAAACCTGGTGTAATGATAACCACAACTGGGAGATGGCCATACCTGGCTACAACATATTCAGAAGAGACAGAGCAGGCAGGAAGGGAGGAGGAGTGGCACTGTATGTGAAAAATGACACAAGGGCCACAGAGATCTAGGAGGAACAAAATGGGGGAGAGATACTGTGGGTTAAGCTGGAAAGGAAAATGGGGACAGCCATCTGCACAGGTGTGGTCTATAGACCACCAGCCCAGGAGGAAGAAACCGATAGGGAGCTGATGCTAGCCATCCAAAGGATGGCAGACAAGGGTGAGATAGTACTGGTTGGAGACTTCAATATTCCAGACGTGGACTGGAGCATCCCAGCAGCAGCATCAACTAGGAGCAGATTTATCCTGGACTCCCTTCAGGGTGCCTTCCTCAAGCAACTGGTCATGGAACCAACTCGGCAGAAGGCAATACTGGACCTTGTGCTCACAAACAAGGACAGTGTGTTGGGGGTAACAGTGGGGGAGCACCTGGGGAACAGTGACCACCAGTCATTGTGGTTTGAAATCACAGAAAGAGCAGAACCAAACCACACAAAAACACGTATCCTGGATTTTAGGGGGGCAGACTTTGGGAAAATGGGGAGATACTTGAAAGAGGCATTAAGGGGAATGGGGCCAGAATCAAGGGTTGAGGAACAGTAGGCAGTATTTAAAATGGGGATTACAAGAACAACAGAAGTATGCATTAAGCAGGTTAGCAAGAGGAAAATGAAGAGGAGACCATTATGGTTTTCCAAAGAGGTAGCAAAGAAAGTGAAAGCCAAAAAGATTGCTTTCAGGTAATACAAAAAGACACAGGCAGAAGGGGATAGGGAGAAGTGCCAGGAGAAGCAAAGGAAGGCAGGGAGGTCAGTAAGGGAAGCCAAAGCTCAGACAGAAGAACACATTGCAAAATCAGTGAGTAGAGGGGACAAAACCTTTTACAGGTACATAAGTGAAAAAAGAAAGGCAAAGGGAGGGATAGTGAGACTGAAGGGGGAGGATGGGGGCCATTTGGAGGATGACAACAGTAAAGCTGACATATTGAACAGGTATTTCTGCTCAGTCTTTACTGAGGAAGAGGAGGGTAATGGGTCTGAAGGGAGTACAAGGGGTGAGAATGGTGCAGAAATGGACACAGGTCCCTTTACACAAGAAAGGGTCCTGAAGGAACTGGAAGTAATAAAAGTTGATAAAGCAATGGGGCCAGATGGGTGCAACCCAGGGTCCTTAAAGAACTAAGAGAGGTGGTGGCTGAACCTCTGGCTATCCTGTTTAGCCAATCACTGGAAACAGGGAGGTACCCAAAGACTGAGGACAGCAGATGTAGTCCCCTTATACAAAAGTGGGAACAAAGAGGAAGCAGGGAACTACAGACCAGTCAGCCTCACCTCGTAGTGGGGAAGATCATGGAAGCACTACTGAAGGAGAGGTTGGGAACATCTGGTTGTCAATGGACCAGAGGCCCCAAGGCAGCATGGTTTCACCAGGGGAGGTCATGTCAGACCAACCTCGTTGAATTTTTGACTGGGTGACTAGGAGGTGGATCAGGGAGGGCAGTGGACATGGCCATCTGGAATTCAGCAAGGCCTTTGACACTGTGCCACATAGAAGACTATTACACAAACTGGGGAATATGGGTGTGGGCAGGACAGTAGTGTGGGGGTAGGTAATTGGCTGGGTGGCAGGACACAGAGGGTGGTGGTAAATGGCTGTCACTCCACAGAAGGAAGAGTGACCAGTGGGGTACCACAGGGATCAGTGCTGGGACCGGTCCTATTCAACATCTTCATTAGTGACATTGTGCAGGACCTAGAAGGCAGAATTTCACTGTTCACTGATGACACAAAGCTCTGTAACAGAGTAGACACACTAGAGGGTGTAGACAGAATGAGAAGGGACCTGAAGAAACTTGAAGAATGGTCAGGGGTTTGGCAGTTGAAATTCAATGCAAAGACGTGCAAGATAATGCATATGGGGCACAAAAACCTGCACAATATATCAGTTGGGGGTGAGGATATAGCATGCACCAAGCAGGAAAGGGATCTTGGGGTTATCATCTCTGATGACCTCAAGGTAGGGAAACAGTGTGACAAGGCAGCAGGTAAAGAAATAGGATGCTGGGATGCATAGGCAGAGGCATCACCAGCAGGAAAAGAGAGGTCATAATTCCACTATACAAGACACTGTGAGGCCCCACCTGGAGTACAGTGTACAGTTCTGGAGACCATACCTAGGCAAGGACATAGACAGGGTAGAGAAGGTTCAGAGGAGGGCAACAAAGATGGTGCATGGATTGCATCACAAGTCCTATGAAGACAGGTTGAAGGAACTGAATATGTACTCCCTGGAGGAGAGGAGGGAGAGAGGGGATATGATAGAGACATACAAGTATCTTACAGGAGGAACAGGGTGCAGGAATACACTATTTTTAAGCAAAAAAGATGTTTCAGGACTAGAAGGCATGGGATGAAGTTGGAGGGAGGACGATTCAGAGGAAACGTGAGGGATAATTTCTTCACAGAACGGGTGGTGGACAAGTGGAACACCCTGCCAGAGGAAGTGGTGGGGACTGAAACAATCACGGGATTTAAGAATGCATGGGATAGACATAAAGGAATTCTGGAGGTCAGGGGTAAGGGGCAACAGACTTCTAGGAAAACATAAACTGAACTTACAAGCTCAAATGGGCAGACTGGGTGGGCAATAGGCCCTTATCTGCCGACACTGTCTATGTGTCTATGTATCTATGAATGAGGAGCTGGAAAGAGAAATTAGAAAGGCAGTTAGTCGGGGAGAACAATACTCATCAGAGACTTCAATCTCCTCGACTTAGACTGGAACATCCCAACAGCAGTAAGCAAAAAAGTCAGATGTTTATAAAGCTAAATTGTGAACTTGGTAATATCTAACTACAACATTAACAGAGCTATTACAATTGAGGACCAAATCATACAGAGCAACTATGAAAGCATTAAATTCAACCTTGCACTGTACTTGAATCTCAGCAACTGAAATTCACCAATGGTGTCTTTGACTTTACACAGAAACATAAATGTTGACAGCAGAAAAAGAACATTGGTCCAGCAAGTCTGCCAGTAATACCCTATACTACCACTGAGACATAGGGCCCAATTTTCAAGAGGTAGATCAATGCAAGGGATTTGCGTCTAAAGATATTGATGCAAGGAGTGACTTGCATCACAACTTGCATCAACTGCAATTTTCTAATGCAGCTCCGCCAAAGCCCCCTTGTGCCAAGGTTACATCCAACAATGAGATGTGCCAGGTCACAAGGGGGCATGTGCCATGGTGGGGCTGCAACATCCCCTGTTTTGAGATTTTGCAAGCCCTGCCATGGACGCAGCAAGGGGTTCCACTTAAACCAGCCAGGAGATGACCTAAGAGCCCTGAGTCAATGTGGGATTATGCTGCCAGTTGGGGGGGGGGGTACCTGCCAGGAGGGGCCGGGGGCAGACAGAAGATGTTGACACTTCTTTGTGGAATCTATCACGATGTCTCATGTCTCACCAGCAAATAACTTGCATCTGCAGTTCAGACATTCAGATTAACCATTTACATTTAAGCACACATTTCAGCAGTTTCTTACTTGCTAGTGCTGCCATTTGTACTTTCAGTATGATTTTATAAGCTTGTTATTTAGGATATAGAGAATGTGTATTGAAGTAAAACTTACATGCTTTACGCTTTCTGTTTCCAAGATGTTGCACCTTGTATGTGGCTATTCACTTGAACTTCCCCATCTCCATTTCTGGGATATGTTTTTTTCTGGGTGGGTTACTACCAATTTTTGGTCGTCAGGTGACCATTCTGAATAAGGTTAAGCATAGAAATTTCAACTCATATTTACGCCGTGGGGCTGAGTGACTTGAGGTTTTCTAGCCTTTGTACAAGTGGGAGTCCCTGTTGATCCTAAATCATATTTGTGGCTTTTCTCTGCACTGCATCCAGCTGCTTTATGTCCTTGTGGTAGAGGCTCCAGTACTACACACAGCTCTACAGGTGTTGTCGAACCATAGATCTGTTTAGCAGCAGTATGACCTCTTTTCTTCTGCTGTTGAACTCCCTTGTTATGCAGCCCAACATTTTATTTGCCCTTGCCGCTGCTTTGCTGCAGTGTATAGAGGGTTTGCGATTGCTTGTGAGTGCAATCCCCAGGTACTTCTCTTCCTCAGACACTGTGAGTCATACCACCTAGCCTGTATTCTGCCTGGGTTTTTGATCCCAATGTGCATGCATGACCTTGCACGATTTTGCTCTGAACCTTAGTTGCCAGATTCCTGACTACCCTTTTAACCTCACCAGGTCCTCACTCTGATACTTGACTCCCTCCTCCATGTTAACCCTCCCATAGAGCTTGGTGTCATTTGCAAAGAGACAGATTTTGCCTTGTATACTGTCCCCAGTGTTGTCTATGAACGTACTGAACAGCACAGACTGAGTACCAACACCTGTGGAATCTTCCCTCATCTTTGAGTACCCCCACCACCACCTTTTGAGTTCTCCCCCTAGCCAGTTTACTACTCACCTAGTCCACTTGCACCCTCCCCCAGATTCTTTAACAACTTAGTCTTTTGTGGGGGACCAAGTCAGAGACCTTGCTTAAGTTCAGGTATAGTATGTCTGCTGCCTGGCACCTGTAAACTAGGACCCTCTCCTTTTCCCTCATCCATAAAGGGCACCTGCTACAGAACACTTAGGCTAATTTATTCCTATTTTACACCATCTGGATTTGTTGCGATCGCTAATACGAACTAGACGAATTTTCGGAATAACTGAAGGTTTTGAAGCCAGGGCCTACAAAATGCAGGAGCACGAAGGAGGCAACCTGAATCTTCCAGCGGAAAGGAAAATCTGGCATCATGGGGCAGAGCCGAGGGATATACCACCCGGGTGGGTGGGAGGAGCCAGCTTGAAGACCTTCCGGCGATCCTTAAAGGGAAAGGGACATGCCAAATAGTGGGGATGAACAAAATATCCACGATCTTAGAATAAGACTATTTCTAATTGTAACTGTTTCTAATTGGGCTTTATTTTTGATACTATAATTTGAACGTATTTTGCCTTCTGTACTGTATGTTTATTATGTGTTTAACCAGGAATGACTGTAATGGCTCAATATGAACCAGTCTACTTCATGGTAAAGTAGATAAAAAAAAAATAAAAGTTAGATGCAGTCAAGGCAAGTGGACAACAAAACAAATGGGTAATTCTTGATGGTCTAAATCTTTTGGCTTTTTTCCTCCTATGAAACACACTCCACAAATCTACTGGTTTAAAGGGCCAGAGTATATTTGGGCTAATGTGGGCAAATCAGTTCTGGCTCAGATCTTTCCCATCTATCCATGGGCTGCTTCAGATTGAATTGGATCATTCATGTAGAGCACTGCCAGAAGCTCAACTGGATCACTGGTGCCTCACCTATCCCTAGTTCACAGGTGTATTATTTTAAGTTATTTCTTCCTGACACTGCCCTGAGAAGGCACTGCAAGTAAGTGATATTGGTACTACACAATGATATCCTCACTAGATTTGAAAGTGTTGAAAATGACACTGATAGACAAGACACAGCTTTGTAATCCCTTTGTATCATGTGAGATAGGTAAGTTACATATACTGCAAGATAAGCAGCAGTGTGCTGCTTCTGTACTAGTGAAAGCATTGAAATTTAAGAGAAACCTATTAACCTAATTGCCAGCACAAGAGCACAATAAATATTTGATTGCTTCAGATATTACTATTGAGGAACAGGTTAATTATTTATCACAAGTATGACACTGAGGGAGTTTGCTTGTAGTGGACGCTGCGCTATGCTATACAATGCTACACTGCTGAGTTTACATGTAGCTCATTGCTACTATGCATTTTAGAAAAGTCTTAAAACCTGACTTCATTATCTGGCCCAGTGGTGCAGAGGGCTGAGGTGCTTGTGCCTCAGTTACCACTGCACCAGTGATCTGGGTTCGGGAACAGACTCACGTCACTGGGGCTTGGCGGGGGAGAGGACCAAGCATTCCAGGAACTCCTCTCCTGAGGAGGGGTGGCCAGCAATCTCAGCCTTTGACTGCCACCGGGTGGAGGCCCAGGGTTAGTGCAGCTTGTGAGCGACTCAATGGGAGGAGGGGCCATGGTTCCATAGTACATGCATGCCTCCACATGTATACACTTATCTGTCATCATATCCCAGGGGAATGGGCCAAGAAACAGAAAAAGGTCTCAGGCTGACTTCATTAAATTGTGACCGCTACCCTCCAGCCTGCACTGTCACCTGGCCACCATCATCTGGATTGTGTTCTGGGGGAAGGGAGGATGGCCCTTATCCTCCTGTCCCCACTATGGGGGGGGCCGGGCAAGCCACAGAGAACTCTACAGTGGCTGGGGAAGATGAGTGATGGTCTGAGGGAGTGGGGACATAGCAGCCAGCTGCCAGCCTGCAAGCAAGGGAGAAAAACCTTACTGAAAAAAAAAACACTGACTTCATGAATCACTTGTGATTGTTTATATTGTTATGGATTGACAAGCAGAATCACAATGTGCTTTTAAAATATACTTCACAGCTCTTTAGAAAAATAGGGATCATATTTGTCAATGAATGTTAACAGTGCATAAGTTGTTGACAAATATCCTTTTATATGCTACAACTGGCTTCATTAAAGAAAATAAGAACTTGCTGTATCAGAAAGAATCACTGGTGAACCACTCTTGAGCAGCACATTTAAGGACTTGGGACTGCCAGAAGCTCAAGAAAGGTCTGGCCCTATTTGTTATGTTTGCTTGCACGCATGTGCAAGAAACATAGTGCCATCATCCGAGTTTTTGTAGGTGTGTCACCCTCTCTTCCAATTCAGTCAGTGTGTTTGCAAGCGTGGCCACAGTTCACCAATGAATGCTGCAGCTGTCTATGACAGCAGTTGAAAATGCAGTGCTGTACAGTTGAAAGGGAGAGCTCCGCTTCAGTGAGCAGTGATAAGATAGTGTTGATTAGTGTATTGCCGGCAATCCTGCTTGTATACGTCTCTGCTTTCTCTTCCTTTCTTTTCTTTCTTTTTCTTCATTGGTGCCCAATCCCCCATCAGTTCAATTGAACCACCCCAAAAGAAGTAGACCTCCAGTTGCCACGCTGGGAGCCCACCCAGCGTGGCACACACATCTGTGGCTGGCCGACGGGTGCCCACCTCCGCCAGCTCCACGGCCCCCAAAATCTTCCAGCTGCCACGCCCGAGCCCACCCCAGCATGGCACACAAGTCCCGCATCGTCCTCCTAAAAGAAAAGAAACACATAAAAAGAAAAAATGTTCGTTGATTGTCTTGCCCCAACCCGCACCCACCCTCTGCGCATCCACCTCCCAGACCCCACCTCACCCCATACTTACCTCTGGAGGCTGGCGGATGATCTTCGTGGACAGGAACACGCCTGCACTCTTCAAAGCCGATCGCAGCACTGAAGGAATGCCGGTAAGCTGTATAATGGAATAAATAGGGTTTTTTCAACTTTGATGCATATCTCAGGCATGTTTTGGAATTTTGGCACCAAATTTTCAACATGGGGTTTTTGGGACCCTTCCTCATGAATTCTGGCACTGTTGTTTCGTTAATCGGCCCGAAAGGTGATTTCACGGTCACTGCATAGAACCACCTTTCGGGACTGATTTACAAAATGACAGTGTCACAGTTCTATGAGGTAGGCCTCAAAACCCTATGATGAAAATTTGTGAAAATTTCCAAATGACTGATTTAAGAGTGTGCTATGCAGTTCCCACGCACGCTCGTAAGTTCGCAAATTTTTAATATTTTCACTCCAGATTTTGAACATTGCCATTTTACCATACCTCCTTATGAGCAGTACAGTTATCATTTTTCAGATCTTGCCCAAAATATGTTTCTGTGCATGTAGCGCACAATGGCGTAGTCGTTGTGCGAAATCAATGTTTGGACAGATTAAGAAAATCACAGTGACACTGTTCATGAGCAGAGGTCTTAAAATGGCTATGTTAAAAATTTGGTGTCAAAAGTCCATAAAATAACTGTGTTACGGGTGAGCATTGCGCAGTTTCCACACACCCTCGTAAGTTCATGAATTTGTAATATTTTCAGTCCAGATTTTCACCACTGGCATTTTTCCACACTTCCTTATGAACAGTACAGCTGTCATTTTTCACACCATGGCTGAAATGTGTTTTTGCACTTCCAGCACAGAAATGCAAGGTCGCTGTGAGAAATCACTGTTTGGGACAGATTAAAGAAAATCAAAGTGATACTGTTCATGAGCGGAGGTCCCAAAATGCCTGTGTTGACCATCTGCTGTAAAAAAATCCCCAAACTAATTACATTACGGGTGTGCGTTGCACAGTTTCTACGCATGCTCGTGACTTCACCAGTTTTATTAATACTTTCACTGCAGATTTTCAACATTGCCATTTTTTACACCTCCCCATGAACAGTACAGCTGTCATTTTTCACATCCTGTTCAAAATGTGTTTTCGCACCTGTGGTGCCAAATGCGTAAGATCACTGTGCAAAAACAGCTTTTATTAACAAACTGATATTGCCACTGTTCATGAGGTGGGGTCACAAAAAAACATGTTGAAAATTTGGAGTAGAAATACCAACGAACGCCTGAGGCGTTAGGGTTTCCGACCATAACTCCCCACCCTGTAGAGAATGACAGGCATCAGAGGTGTGACTTGGGATTGTTGCTTGTAGTGCTCATACCATTCCACCCCCACCCACACCCTGCAGCCAGTGAGAGGCATCGAGGTGTGCCTCAGACTCTTCGGCCTCAAAGTTCACCCCATTCTCATATGCGGCACCCATCTCACCGTATTTCCTGATGGAATGGGGTGAACATAAGGGCCAAAGACCCCAAGGCACACCGTGACACTTGTCGGTGTCTGCAGGGTAGGGTGTTGTGAAATAGCATGGCCGTTATGCCTGACTACCCAAAGGCACACCCCAATGCCTGTCAGTATCTGCAGGATAGTGGTGGGGTTGGCCTCAGTTCAATACTTCACTGCCATTCCTATTGTGCAGCTCTCTAACTCCTACACTACCAATGCCAATGCCAGCAAGCAAACATTCAGCATTGGCAAATGCTTTTTTCTCTAGCTCTTGGCTGGGGAGTGCATCTTGAGTTGGCTCCGTGTATGCACAAGGGCTACCAGACAACATCCCACAACAGGGTGTGCAATCTGTTACAATCACGTGCATTTCTAATCGTGTTGGCTGGTTCTTTTGAGCACAACAGTGTGCTTGAAGCAGCCCAACATAAGTGGCCATTAACTGGAGAAGATGGCTCAGAAATATGTCTCTATCTGGACTTAAACTTCGCCACAAGTGATAGAAGAAAGTCCTTCTATGCCATCAGAGCTGCAACAGGATGCAGGCAAACCAGTGCAAAAAATAAATCAAGATTTTGACTCCCATGAGAATCTGTAGACTTCAGACTCTGAGTGACTGCAATTGTGAACACTGTCTCTAAGTAAAGGGGTATGGGGGGAGGAGTGTTTTTTATAGGGTTGCTTGGAAGCCACAGAAAGGAATGGAATTAATTTTATTCTGATCTGATTTTTGGATTTGCAGTCTGAAAATCCAAAATCCTAAACTGAATCCTAAAACCTGTTTTACAAAGGCATTTAGGATTTCAAATCTGAATGCTAAATCTGATTTTTAGGTCCTATTAGGATTTAAAACTGGAATTGTATTTGGATTCAAAAGTTCCTAAAATCCTAAATCTTAAAACTGGATTGGAATCGGTTAATTCTAAGTGTCACTAGTTGTTTAGGCCATTAGAGGGTGTAGAAGTGCAAATGGGCTATATGCTCACATAATTTTGTTTAACTCAATTTAAGTATGTATTTCTATTAAATGATGTAGAAGTTATATAAGATGTCTATATGGCATCACATAAGATTGCACTTATCAAAACTGCCATCACAGAGGCAACAAGCCTTTGTGTGAAGCAAATAGATAAAACAAAACAATGTAAGAAACCACTATGGTTCTCAAAGGAGGCGTCAGGGAAGGTTAGGGAGAAAAAGAAAGCATTCAGGAAGTACAAGGAATCACAGAAGGAGCAGGACAGAGAATTGTATCAATTAAAGCAAAAGGAAGCAGGGAAGATAGTCAGAACAGCAAAGGCCCAAACCAAGGAAAAGATAGCCAACTCAGTTAAGAAGGGGGATAAAACCTTTTATAGGCACATAATAATTAGGAGGGGAGTGGACAGAGGGTGACTGTGAAAAGGAAGAGATACTAAACAAATATTTTTGCTCAGTATTCACAAATGAAGAGGGGGAGGTACCTAAACCAAACAATAGAAACACTCTAGATACGGGGGTTGATACCAGCCTATTCACAGAAGAAAGGGTTCTGAAGGAACTCTTAAAACTGAAGGTGGACAAAGCAATAGGGCCTAATGGGATTCATCCCAGAATTCTAAAAGAACTAAGGGTAGAACTAGTGACACCACTGACTACCCTCTTTAACAAATCATGGGAGGATGGGGTGGTACCTGAGGACTAGAGGAGGGCAGATGTTATTCCACTTCACAAAAGTGGGAGCAGGGCAGAAGCAGGAAACTACAGATCTGTTAGTTTAACCTCAGAGATTGGGAAAATGATGGAATCACTTCTGAAGGAAAGAATTGTTGAGTACCTAGAGGCCAGAGGAGCACAGGACCCAAGGCAGCATGGATTCACAGCGGGAAGGTCATGTCAGATGAATCTGATAGATTTCTTTGACTGGGTGACCAAAGTAGTAGATCAAGGAGGGGCTGTGGACATGGCCTACCTGGACTTTAGCAAGGCATTTGACACAGTCCCGCACAAAAGATTAATATACAAGTTGGCCAGCCTGGGAATGTGTCCCAAGATGGTAGCCTGGGTAAAGAACTGGCTGGAGAACAGGACACAGAGGGTAATAGTAAACGGAGTCCACTCTGAAGAAAGGGGGGTTACTAGTGGGGTACCACAGTTTCAGTACTAGGACTGGTCCTCTGTAATGTCTTTATAAGCGACATTGCAGAGGGACTGGAAGGAATAGTATGTCTCTTTGTAGGTGACACAAAGATCTGCAACAGAGTTGATACACAAGGTGGGGTGGAAAGGATGAGAAGGGTCTTAGCAAGGCTGAAGGAATGGTCAAATGTATGGCAGCTTAGATTCAATGCTAAGAAGTGCAAAGTAATGCACCTGGGAAACAAAAACCCAGGGGAAGCTTACACAATGGAGGGTGAGATACTAACAACAACAAAAATGGATAGGGACCTGGGGGTAGACATATCAAATGACATAAAGGTGGGAAAGCAATGTGAGAGGGCAGTAAGGAGGGCTGGGGGGATACTGGGATGCATAGGGAGAGGCATCACCAGTAGAAAACAGGAAGTTTTTATCCCTCTGTACATACAGCTGGTGAGACCCCATCTGGAATACTGCGTGCAGTTCTGGAGACCCAATCTCCGCAAATACATAGACAAGATGGAGGCAGTCCAGAGGAGGGCAACTAAAATGGTGCAGGGTCTGCACCAGAAGACATATGAAGAGAGACCTAAGGAGTTTAATATGTATAGCCTCAAGGAAAGGAGGGAGAGGTGAGACATGATAGAAACTTTCAAGTACCTCAAGGGAATCAACAAAGTCCAAGAGGGTAACATCTTTCAGAAAAAGAAGTGTGCAAGAACAAGGGGGCACAATTTGAAGATCGAGGGGGGACAGCTCAGAGGTAATGTGAGAAAGTATTTTTTCATGGAGAGGGTTGTGGATGCATGGAACAGCCTTCCTGAGGAGGTTGTGGGTCTAAAACTGTGGGAGAATTCAAGAATGCATGGGACAGTCATAAGGGAATTCTGGTGGGTGGGGGTAGGAAGAAGTAGGCTGTTGGTTAACTAGGATCTGCAGCTTATCCATTAGATAGGGAAATGGGCAGACTGGGTGGGCCAAACGGTCCCTATCTGCCATTAAATTCTATGTTTCTATGTTTCTATGTTAACGCATTGCTGCACACAGCCTTGCCCTCCCTTGATCCATCTTCTGCTTGCAGTTGAAAATGTGAACTTTTTGGTGGACTCATATAGACTATATAGAATTTAAATATGTTGTTTCTATTCACTATAATTATCTTAGACTTTGGTAACCACCGGGGCTTGAAGTAGATATGCAAATTAAGTTAGGTGTAGTGACACTTCTATTAATGTACATAGTGAGTTTGACAACTTACACTTGTAGTTCAAACCAAGTAAAATATTCCCATGGTATATCCTGGCAGTTGTCAGACTAGCTATAGTAAAGGTAAGCTATTGGGGTGGTTAGACAGTATGTAAAAAAAACATGTTTTGCTTTTTGCAGTATTTGGGATAATAGGAAAACATTAGCCATGTTAAGGCTCATGACTCTTTGAATAAAGTTATTTTTGAAGGAAGGGGTCAAGCTTCATGATGGCATTACAGGCATGCATATATGTAAGTAAGTAAAACTTTATTCATATTAGGCGTCCTTCCCAAGCTCAGAGCGCAGTTACAGATTCACACAGCAGCATACTAACATATTAAAATACAATAATATAATAAAATGTCTAAAATCAAACTTAAGTGGTTCCTGGTCAGCATTCCTAAGTTCATATGCTGTTTTGTGCTAGCCACTTTTGGTAAAAGTGCCAGAGCAGAGACATGAAACTCATTGGGTTGGTTTCTTTGGGCTGTAGAAGCACACCATGGAGCAATAAGCTCAGTAGTGTTGCCCGGTTACTGGTCTGATGGATCCGAGAACCCTCCAACAGATAGCCGTGCTACCTGGCTGTGTGATCTGACCCCCATCCGACCGTGATTAAATGCTGGATCCTGGGCCAGATGGGATCGGATTTCTTAATCCAGAGTCAGATCCTTGGATCTGACCCTTGGATTTTTATGATCAGACTGCTGGACCCCTGGTCCAGTCATTGGATCCAGCAGATCTTTTGGATCTGCTACTCAAGAGTGTTGTGATCTGACTGCTGGATCCCTGATCTGATCATCAGATCCAATGGATCGTTTGTCTCCTGAACGGATCCACTTGGGATCCAAGGAGACCAGATCCATGGTCAGGTACCATCAATATCTGATGTCACACGACATCCAGTCAAAATAGTGGTATCCGCTGGTATCCTATACCAGCAGATACGTGTCCAGGCAACACTAATGTTCAGCACCTGTTTTTCTCCAGATGTAAGTAAATCCATTTTTCTCTGCATTTTTATGGTCCTGAGTCTGGTAGGGTGGGAGTGCAAAGCCTCCCTGCACCTGTTGTATTTAGAGTATGCTTCTCTGTGTTGGTTCGCCCTAGGCCGGTAAAAAAAAAATAATGTGATAATGGGGTAAAGACTGTAAGTTTAACTCATAAACTAATAAAAATAAATTCAAAAAATTACTGTAATTTTCTGGGGAAGTATTCATTAAATTCTAGAGCGGCTCATTTAAAAATGCAGTTTTTTATTTTACATTTCTCATCTTGTTGATCTTTTATCTAGTGCTGCAAGTATTCATCCCAGTACTTAAACCTTAACAGCCTCCCACCCCCAATCCCTCATTACCACTCCAAACTTACAGTATGTAGATCTCTCATGGGTTCCTCTCTCCCTCTTAACTCATTCCTCAACTACATCTGCTACCAACATGTGAGCTTCTCCCTCTTTAGCATCTCTCACTTATACTCCCTCCCCACATGCCCCTAGTATCCTCCAAGAGAAAATTTCCCTGTAACAACAGGCACAGAAGATTCCTCCTGCATCTCCTTCTCCTCTCCGGATCCATTCACCCCAACCCTGGCCCTCCACAGTATATTTCAGAGACTCCTTGACACCCCTCCAAGGATTCCTACCATCTTAAAATTGTCCATCTAAACATTCTGGGCTTAATGGCAAAATAATCTCTCTTTGAGTCCTGGGTTGCTGCCAATAACTTTGATATTATCGCCCTTACTGAGACTTGACTCTATAACAAGATCCCCTCAAGTGAAATCAATTTGGATGATTACTTCCTAGTAAGAAGAGACAGACTGGGTAAAAGAAGAGATGGGTGTTTATTTCGCATCTCAAACAACCTTAAGGCCTCTGAAATAGACACTCAACTAACAACAACCACCCTCAAATCACTCTCGGTAAATCTTCTCCTTGGAAATAGTAGAATTATAACAATAACTGTTGCCTATCCCCCCCCCAGGACACCAAGTCATGAATTCGACTATTTTCTAAACCTTAAAGACTCCCTCCCCCATGTCAGGGAGTGGATTATCCTTGGTGATTTCAACCTAAACTGGCTGTCTGACCAGGCTGACACAGTCAAAGAGACTATTGTTGGTCTTAGAATCACCAGATTATCACAAGCCCCACCCACACTAACTATAGGACAGAGTACAAATCAGTATTAGACTGGATCCTAGTCACAAACCCCTCTCGTGTCGTAGCATCCAGTGTACTCCCAGACTCCATGAACGACCACTGTGCTGTATATTGCCACTGTTCAGCATAAAACACCAAAAAGGAACCCATTTTTATATATACCAGACATCTTAAAAATCTTAACTCTGAAGAATCCACAAAAGCTTTACTGGCCTCCAACTGGTCATTCTCAGAATGCATCGATGACATTGACTCTGCCCTAGACACCTTCAGCATGACCTTCCAAGGGATCTGTGACTCCCTCATCCCTTTAAAAATACTCAAGGTCAAAGGACTCAGAAACAAATGAGTTACCTACAATCTTCTGAACCTCATGAGGAAGAGAGAAAGGGCCTGGACCAAGTATAGAAAGCTCCAACTCCCTAACTTACCACAGCAATACAAAACACTCTGTAATAGTTGTAAATCTGCAGTCCACTCTGCTAAAACCAACTTCCTCAGAGAAAAACAGCTAAGCACTAGGAATAACTCTAAACTCATGTGGAGGCCACTGTAAAATATGCTTACATACAGACACGTGACGTACACAAGGTGTGTCATGTTTACTTGTATGCTTATGTCATGCAGATGATACACAAGTACATAACCCACAGCCATAAGTGGGATAGCCTTACACACAAACCCACAGCTATAAGTGGGGCTACTAACATTACACATACCTATAGCTACAGGTTGGCTTAGGTAACTTAGGTAACAGCACACATACATAACATGGATTCAGGCGAACAACAGCAACACACTCAGGTAGCATCATGCATCCCAGCATGGATGTGCCAGCTACTAGAGCTGGACACACACACACACACACACACGCACACACACACACACACACATATACACACGTAGAGCTAGGAACACATACGTGGGGGTTTCACATAGTAATTAATATAGATTTTATATACACATAAGGCTAGGTTAGTCTTTTTACTTTTACATATACAGTAATAGATTCAAGCTATGCAACACACTGTTTCTGAAAGCACAACCTTTACCCTACGTATGATTCTGCAGGTAGAGAACAAAACCACCATCAAATGATTTTCTAGTTTAAACTTGCACTGCTATTTGCTGCCATAATGACTAATAATTATGAAGGAAATCCTGGAGCACCCTCTACAGCTAAGGTGTTGTGTAGCCTCAGCCACAATATATGAATGGGCCTTTCAGAGAGCATAATGATACATTACAAAATGTTTCATCCATAAGAACACAACATTGATGTAAGTGTATTCTTATGAACAGAATGCTACAAATTGTAGCAACCAAAAGGGCAACTAAGTTAATAACCTATCGGCCCACCAAATTGACCAATAAGAGTAACAGTAAGTGCGGTCATCATATGCACATGAGCCAGTTATCTCTAACTGGACTAGATCTTATCAGGGTATAAAAACCCCTTGCCCCATGCCATCTCTCTGAGGAAAATGCAGGCAGACCCTGCACAGCACTGCAGTGTATGAGAGTTCCAGACTCCCAATGTGTGTATGTTACATAATTAGTATGCAATGTATAATGACTGTCCTCTAGGCAAGCTGGTAGGACAATAAAAGAAACTTATGTTGCTTTTATGATTGCTTCTGTTTCTTTTTATTATCCTTTTTTAGTCCTAGAATCTGTAAGAGGGGTATTGTATGTTTTGTTATGGTGTAGTGATATTCTGACGTTCCCCAAAGGGTTATATTTCCCTGCAGGTAACTAAGGGTTTATTAGATCATAATAGCAAAGTCAGAGGGTGTCCAACAGAGCCCAGTAAAATACCCAACATAATTTGGCAATGGTGGCTCAGGACTAGAACATGATTTAGAGGCAGAAGCAGTTTTTCCTACAGTGATGCAAACTGCTTAGAGATAGAGTAAGGGGGGACTGGTACACTCTTTACTTCTATTAAAAAGCAGGATATGGAAGGTGCTCTCAAAATGGCCATTTCAAACAGAATTGCTAGTAGTATTAGTTCAGAGCTTAGACTAGATATTTCTAACCTTTTGACTTTGTATGTAGGATGGGGTGATTTTGCTTCCAATGCCTATACCCACAGTACCCTGATACAGCATCTATGCCCACTGTATTTGGATACTAAACATGTGATGAGGAAAAACAGGATCAGAAGAGGTTAAGTGTAGCAACATTGTTTTCCATGTTTCAGGCACTGAAAACTGAGAATTTGTCCTTGAAGCAAGATTATAGCTAAGCAACCAGAGAGAGATATGTAGGAATGTAGAATGATGTTAGGAAAGGTACAAGAAAAGTATGCAGTCCTTAAGAGTCATGTTAAAAGTCTCTTTGTATATATCCCAATTGATCTTGCATCATCAGAGGATGATGAAACGATCAATGATGAGCTCCAAGGCCAGCCTGTGACAGGGAGCTTTTGCCACTCTTGAGGACTGACCTTTTCTTAAATCTCTTGCAACAGTTCTTCTATTTCTTAGCCTAATCTATCCTTTACAATTTCAAGTCCATAAGGTTGTCCACCTATGGGCACCCCCTTCCCTTTCTTGATTATGCTATAGTGTCCTCTTTAATTTTACTTTTCCCTCTCAGGTCCTCATACAGGGAGGTAATTGTGGTGACCTCCAAGCATATGTAAAACAGGCTATGTTCCTCATTGTTGGATTTAGTATGCAATGGCACTATGTCATAAAATACTTTAATGTATATTCTTTATGTGTATAAAACCTGTAAATGTTGAAAATACCATGGTACTAGGTGTTTTTGATAAAGGTAAAAAGTACTAGGTGACTGCATGTTATAGAAATTAAGTTAGCTGTGCTATTTAAAATGCATGTAAATTGCTGTAAGTTGATCAAGTATGAGATGTCATGGTGATTTACATATATCCCATGATGCTTTGCATTATGGAAGTATGTGTGATGTTGTGTTTCTTTGAAACTTGGCCTATTGTCAATGCTGTTTGGGGTAACCCATGTTTCAGTGCTTCTGCACTGAGATTCTTTGTCTTTAGTTTTTTTTTTTTATTTGAGCCCCGACCTACCAAGCAAACAAGACCCGCATAGGGGTGGAGGCTGAATCTCAACTGCTATGTGAGATCAGAGATCAGTGAGTCAGCAGGTGCTGGCTAAGTGCAGAGAAAGGACATACATTATCTGTTGCTGCAAGCTGATGTACTGAAGAAGGGATTTGCCATTGCTCAAGATTATCTGCTGCATTTTGAATGAACATCACACAGAGATTGTGTGTTGAACTTGAAGTTCAGTGTCTGGTCCATCTATTATCCCACAACCCCTCCACAGACTTGGTGTCAGAAGTGGGATAACTTGCTGGAAGCATCTGGACTGGCTGAAGAGGGATGTTTTCTGGTGGATGTCGCCCAGATATCCTAGGTGGACCAATGCACCAGGAGTTGCCAGAGGAGTACCCGGAGAGGAAAGTCTGTGGAGTTCTGGTCAGAATCATGGCTGACAGATGGAGAGAAGCTGCTGCCTGGACTGGACACAGAGAACTCAGAGGGAGGCAAAGCCTGAAGAGGATGAAGAGATGCAAAGGGATGAAGAACTACCGTGGGGTCGAGGCAGACTGGAGGTGTGAAGACAACATCTAGGAGGTGGCGACCCTGATGATGATGATCCACTGAATGAGTGGGCAATGGCTGGGGGCAGACGGACTACACAGAGAGGTGGAACGCTGGTGCCAGGTGCTCGAGAGGCTCCTACTGGAGAGTTTGGATAAAGAGTTGGAGGAGAATTTTTCATGGGCTCAGTTTGAGGAGGACCCCCTGACTGAGCAGGATATTTCTTTGTTTCCTGTGTTCCCAGGATTTTACCTGTTGGAGGTCGGAGATGCAAGTATAGAACTTAAATGTGAGACCCCAGGAAAGACTGTGCCTAGTGATATTGTGCTGGGGTTGAAGAGTCCAAGCAAGCAAGCAAGAAGAAGCCTATGAGGCTGAAGGGGCTTTTTCTTGTACAGATGCAGCTAAATCTATTAACAGCATTGACTGGGTATACTGCAGGCTAAAGATGCTAATATTGCCAAAATGTTACAGTATATTAAAATCAAGGCAGTGGTACATGTGTTTTATTTATTTTTTTTTTAATGAAAAACCGACAAAGGAGGTGATGAGTAGAAAATGGATAGGAACCTGTGTTGGGGTAACAACTAGAGTGTCTACCCTCAGGTGTCTGTATCAGTAGCAAGTGAAATGAATGAATCAAGAGACATAGTGGGTTTATGTAGAGGGGTTGGACCTAGGACTGGGTCCCTGCTTAAAACTGTCAAGTTTTGTGGGGTTGGAGCAGGCAATTACTCACCCGAGAGAAAGTATTCTTATGGTACTGGACTTTACAGCCATCCAGATTTTTGGTTAAGCAATATGACAGACTTTCTCTAAAAGGAGATGGGAAGGTATCATTACTCTCTGTTGAGAAATGTGTTATGCCTCAGGGTAAAGAATGATGATATCCACTATGTTTATGATGGAATGTTTATCATTACTAGGGACCTTTAGACAGAGTTTCTGAAGATGGATGGGTGGAAGCTCAATCCCCTCCTGGGACAGGAAGGTGGTAAGCAGTCTGCAATAACTGCTTCCTCTTAAGGTGGGGGATATGTGACAGGGAGCTTCTGCCACTGTTGAGAACTGACCTTTTCTTAAATCTGTTTCAACAGTTCTTCTATTTCTTAGCCTAATCTATCCTTTACAATTTCTAGTCCATAAGGTTGGCCACCTATGGGCACCCCTTCCCTTTCTTGACTATGCTATAATGTCCTCTTTAATTTTTCTTTTCCCTCTCAGGCCTCATACAAGGAGGTTATTGTGGTGACCTCAAAGCTTATGTAAAACAGATTGTGTTCCTCATTGTTGGATTTAGTATGCAATAGCAATATGTCATAAAATACTTTAATGTATATACCTTAAGTGTATAAAACCTGTACATGTTGAAAATACCATGATACTAGGTGTTTTTTAATAAAGGTAAAAAGTACTAGGTAACAGTATATTATAGAAATTAAGTTAGTTGTGCTATTTAAAATGCATGTAAATTGCTGTTAGTTGAACAAGTGTGAAATGTCACAGTGATTTACATATATCCCATGATGCTTTGCATTATGGAAGTATGTGTGATGTTGTGTTTATTTGAAACTTGGCTTATTGTCAATGCCCTTTGGAGTAACCCATGTTTCAATGCTTCTACATTGAGATTCTTTGTCTTTAGCTTGTTTTTTTTTTATTTTTATTTGAGCCCCCACCACCCAAGCAAACAAGGGGTGTTGGTTGAATCTCAACTGCTAGGTGAGATCAGAGATCATTGAGTCAGTAGGTGCTGGCTGAGTGCAGAGAAAAGGACATACATAGTCTGTTGCTGCAAACTGGTGTACTGAAGAAGGGATATGCCATTGCTGAAGGTTATCTACTGCATTTTGAATAAACATCACACAGAGATTGTGTGTTGAACTTGAAGTTCAGTGTCTGGTCCTTCTGTTATCCCACAACCCCTCCACACAGCCCACTCATGGGATCAGAACCCCCAGGTATGATGCCGGAGAGAAAAAGGGAACTCCCATCCCTCTGGAGTGCATGAGTCCTGGTAGACCTCCACCCCTAGCCCAGTCACCAGCAAGCCCCCACCCCCAGAACAAACCGTAAAGGAAAGATTATGCTAGTAAACAGCAAACTAGCCATATAAAATATAGAATGCATTTGAAAAGGGTTATGTAAATGCTTTGCCATATGTGCTGTTTATCAGCCTTTAAGTTTTAAATGTAGCATGCTACATAATTTTTCACATAACTGTCCTATGCAATCTTTAAAAACTAAACTGTATCTCTATACCTTTTTTTATCTTTCTAAAAGAGGCTGGCCAGTTGAACTATGTTTTCTGTTTCCTTAGACTGAGAACTTATTGTCTAGCTCCCGAGTCTGATAGCTCAAAACAAGAGAAAATATACACACTATACTCACACCACAAGCTGTAAAAAATGTGGGTTTTTTTCTTTCTTGTTTTATCTAAATGTTCTGAAAACTAGCAGTTTTCAAAAGTACCATGTAAATATGCAGAGAAAAGGTGTTTGTTTTCTTGGTTAAAAAAAAAAGACAATGAAGAAGCTTGTTTGAATTTACAGCATTAAGATTATATTTGAGCTAATGAAGATAAGCTCCATGCAGGGGAGCTCAGCTGCCTCCTCGGCTGTTTAATATGTATATTGTTTTATAAATCTGATCCTTAGGAAGATATGGGAAGAATCCTAATTCACATTTTTTTCTTTTGTGATATATATAATTTGACTTTTTTAGAGACAATTCGATTGATTGGTTTATGTTCAAGAAAATAAAGTGATTAAAAAATGATGTAATTGGTTTGATTTGTAAGTGAGGGGAGTTAGCGACGGTCTTGGGTGTATGATGCAGCAAAATTAAGTTTGTGCAAGGAACTTGCTATTTGGGTGTGGTTTGACAGCAGCTTGAGATGCCTTTGTTGGTTTTAAAAATAGTTTTTTTTTTTGCTTTCTCTCTTTTCAAAAAGAAAAATGTGTTTATTTTTTAACTGTGGCTGATACCTCAGCCTAACACCACATCATAAGTCCAGGAAGGTTCTATGTCAGAATAGTGATTATAAAATCACAATCACTAAAATAGTGCGGACATTATAGCGACTGCCGCAATAGCGGTATTGCATTTCAGCGAAACACAAGACAGCATCAGTACATGTGTAGCTCCAAGTTAAAAAGTCTGTACCCAGTTTTCTTGCTTTCTTTTCATTGTTTTTTTTTGTCTCCTTATCTTAACTTCCTGTTCCTGTTCTTGTTACCTAAGCAACAACCTGTACCTTAAAACCAACTCAGACTATTTTGCAGGTGTTGGCATTGTATAAGAAGTGGGCATTCACTGCCCACTTACCTTTGAGTTCAGGAGTTCTGGATTTGCTGAGTTGCTGGTTTGCTGAGTATCTGACTATCAGATTTGCTGAGCAGTGCTGCCAGCCTGTGAACTGTGGACTGTGGATGCTTGCAGTAGAATGGCATTGGAGTTTATTACAAGTCAAAATGGTAAGACACTTGTGCTCTATGAAGGCTATTTATATGGAGAGGATAAGGACACACTGGCAAAAGTATATTGGAGGTGTGCAGTCGCACGTAGATTCAAATGTCTGGCTAGGCGCCACACTATTGCAGACTGTGCTGCTTTAGCTGTGCAGAAACACTATCATGTCCCTGATGCTGGGGACGTGGAAGCCAGAAAAGTCATGGCAGAAATTTGTGACTGTGCTAGAAGTACTCTCAGAAGTATATCTCAGGTCCTGGTTACATCTACTGTTTCTATACCTGTAGCAGTGAATGGTATACTGCCCGAAATACACCTTATGGCGCATACTGTTCAGCATATTTGCCAGAATGAGCATGGTGGTCCTGTAATGCCTTATTGTGTGGAGGAACTCACAACATCTTCTGAATTTTCAGTACTGGGCTCAGGGAAGAGGTTCCTTATTTATGACAGTGGGAGAGAAAAGGATAGGCTTCTAATGTTTGGCACTGAAGGCAATTTAAGGTTTTTGAAGGACAGTGCTGACTGGTTGCTTGATGGCATTTTTAAATCTTGCCCAGCGCTATTCGATCAGTTATACAGCGTTCACGCTATGTGGTCTGGAAAAGTGCTCACTGCTGTTTACATACTGATGAGCTCCCATAAATCTACATGCTATGAGCAAGGCCCCTAGAATTCTGCGGCCGCAGAATTTTGCGCAGAACTTGCAATCTACCGCAGAACTTCTGCGGTGCCGTAGAATTCACTCTTCTTGGTGAGTTTTTATTAATATTTCTGTTTATCCATAGAATCTGTTTCCCTTCCCCCTTTTTATATCCAAAATCCCCCTATATGCTCAGAATGTGATGTTATCATTGCTATAACATCATACGTTAGCTAATGAAATGGCTGCACTCTGCAACAGAAATGAACAGTCACTTATCTAGCACAGCTCCCACTGCCAGAGACGGTGGCACAGCACATCATGCATGGTGATAGTTGCTCAACCTGCACTACCGCATAATACAATTTTTAGTCTTACATTATTGCACTAGGGCCAACTTAAACAAAACCTTGTCAATAGCACAGACCTGTTAAATCCATACCTCACTTTGTACAAACCTGTTTGTGCCTTTAAGGTATAGAGATGCCATCTGAAATGAATAACTGGTAAAATGAATTTAACTGTCGTTTTTAAGAAAAAGAATTATGCCCAGAAAAGTGAAATATAATAATGTGTAGACCTGTTGAAAGAATAGACCTGTTAAAAAAATAATTGCACTGTATGCATTCATATCGTCATTGATTGATAGAATCACCTAAAAGTTATGGAGAAATGTTGTGTGCAGGGACAGCTGTTGGGCCAGAGGGTAGCATGCTGTGTTTCTGTGCCAGCAGCTCAGGTTCAGAGATTAGCTCTGGGAGCTGGCTGGACAGAACAAGGATTGGTGGAACACATCACTGCTCGGAGCCTGAGAAGGTATGGTGCAGTGTTCTGTCACATGGTGGACACATTGTGATGGGCTGGAGAGCACTATCTCACTATCGGTTCACATGCATGTCATGGCCTGATGGTGTTACGCAGTGTGTCGGGGAAAGCACGTTGACATGAAAAATGAGTTTTGCAATAACTCCTCTATTTCATTTCCAATGGGACCTGTATGAATGAGGATGCAAGTTCATGGAGATTAAAAACAAATATATATATATATATATACACACACACACACACAAACATATACACATATATACAGTATCTGTCTCTCTCACCACAAACACACACACGTTTATATGTATGCTACAGATTGCATATAAACATATAAGTGATACACAGTGGGAACCTCATAAGTGGTGTAGAAAGCACATACAAATATGTTAATGATAGACAGTGGAAACCTCATTAGTAGGATAGATAGCATGCATATAGAAATACATTATTTATCACATAAGATCCCCTCTGCATATCTCATTTATGCAATAGGCTAGGACCTTAAGGGAGAGACATTTGTTTTGCTTTTTTAGGCATACAATTATTTTTAGAAGTCTTTTATTTTTGAACTAGTGTTACTGTCCTTTCCACCATCCTGATTGTTATAACCACTGTCATGAACGTGAAGTCAGGATGACAAGCTGACACTGTGATGTGGTTGTTTCTTAGTGCTGCAGAACTTCCGCAGAAATTACAAACCACCGCCGCAGAAGTTCTGCGGCAAATGGTAGTCTTGCCGCAGAACTTGGTTCCATTGTGCCGCAGAAAAGTAGGGGCCTTGGCTATGAGCGTGAGCTTTCCCAGCTTAAATCAGTGTGTGGTGATGTTAGTCCGGCTAATGCAATTCTGGATTTCTAGAGGGATACATAGAAGGCACTGACAAGTGTTTTCCCAAACACACAAGTCAGGGGATGTTTTTTTCATTTCGCACAGGCTGTATGAAGAAAGATGAAGCCATGCCAAGAAGTGGAAAAGCGATATTGTAGTGATTCTGACTTCGCGTGGCATTTAAGGATGTTGCTGTCAATGGCTTTTGTTCCCCCCAATGACATTGTAAGAGCATTTGAAGAGCTGCAGGAGGCTGAGTTCTTTGTTAACAATGAGGACATGCTACAGCCTGTTCTAGATTATTTTGAGGACACGTGGTTGGGAAGACCAAAAGGTTGTTCTGGCAGAAGGCATTCTTTGTTCCCAGTACCTCAGTGGAACTGCCATGATGCCACAGTGCTTGGACTGTAGGTTCATAGGTTGTTTACAGGTTTGAGGGCATGCCCATATAGAACTCGCCACCATATGTCCTAATGGTGGTAGAAGAATTTTCTATCACCCATATGTTTGTCCAGTCTATATTTGAACTGGGTAATATTGTCACTTGAAACTATATGGTGGGGAAGGGAGTTCCATGTAGGTGTCGGTCTCTGTGTAATATAATTATTTATTTTAACAGTTTTATTACAGTTAACAGCAAGTTTAAGTTTATGTGAACGAGTATTATTAACTGATTCTTGTTTTACCAAACAAATAGTTTCAAGCAAGATGGGGTCATGTATGGCTGTATAGGCTAAACATAATTCTCCCCTGTGAGATCTATAGTCCAAGGAATACAAACCTAGGGATTTTAACCTATCAGGGTACTTTAAGTTTGGCAACTTGCTTATTTTCTTGGTAACTTTCCTTTGAACTTTTTCAACCAAGGCTTTGTCACCAATAGTTGTAGGAGAACAGAAAGGGGTACAGTATTCTATTTGGGATCTGATTAGGCTAGTATATAATGGGACAACTACTTCTGATTTCCTTCTCTTAATATTTTTAAATATGCATATAATTATGCCATAACATTTTTTAACTATGTTGGTTTGAGTACTAAACTTTAGGTCACTTGAAATAGTGACACCTAAATCTCTTTCAGTTGTGATTGTTTAAAGCTGTGTACCATTTAGAGTATAGTCAGCTAAGTGTTTTTTCCCAGATGCATGACTTTGCATTTACTGACATTAAAATATCATTTTATATTCATCAGCCCATATTGCAAGATTGTCTTGATTGCTCTGTAGTAGTTTAACAGAAAGATCATTGTTTACAATGCAGCCCAGTTTGCTGTAATCAGCATATTTACTAATCCATACCCTCTGGGAAGTCTGTATAGTTGCAATAAAAATGTTAAATAATATAGGACCCAATACAGAGCCCCGGGGCACTCCGCTGGTGACTGGATATCATATAGATTTCTTACCTCTGATGGTGACTTGCTGCTGTCTATATTTTAGCCATGATTCAATCCATTTTATGATGTTACTATGTACTTTCATTTGTGCAAGTAAGTTAATTAAGATTTTATGGGATACAGAATCAAAGGCTTTGGCATAGTTTAAAAATATCATATAGACAGGGAAGCCTAAATCCAAGGCGTTGCTCACTGGTTCAAAGAAACTTATAAGGTTACTCTGACAAGATCTTCCCTGCTTAAATCCATGTTGTGTTATATCCTGTAAGTCCTTGTCTTTTAAATGCATATTGATTTTATGCTGGAGAAGTCTCTCCATTAACTTCCCAACACATGAGGTGAGACTTATTGGTCTAGAGTTAACAGCGTTTTGTTTACTTCCCCCTTTATATATTGGTATGACTGTTGCAACTTTCTATTCTAGTATTGCCACACCTTCGGCAATTGAGGTATTAAATAATAAAGTAAGAATGCCAGACAGTTCATCTGAAAGGTTTTTAATAAAACAAGGAGGTATGTTGTCAGGCCCGGCTGATGCATCTGATTTTATTCTTTTGATAGCATCAAAGATTTCTTTCCGAGTAAATATTATAGGTATATCAGATTCATCTCTTATAATCTCACTAGTATCTTCTTAAGGTTTGAAAACACTAGAAAAATAAGTGTTTAATACTTCAGCCATTTTATATTCATCATAAATAAATTGCTGATCCTTCATTAATGGACCAACTCCTCCAGATTTTCCCTTGATTGATCCAATATAATTAAAAAACTGTTTTTTGTTATCTTTAGTTACAGTAGCCAAGTTAAGTTCAAGTTTTTCTTTAGCTATTCTTATTGGGTTTTTTTTTGTTTTATTTGCTTTATCTTTAAATCTATTCCAATTGCTTTTGGAGTTTTTTTAATACTTGTTATATGTCCTTTTCTTTCTTATGATTCATTTGTTTATGTTATTATTCCACCATATTGGAACCCTTTGTTTATTATCATTATATTTTGTGCATTCTGGTACTCATTATCAAGAACAAATAATGCTCTGGAGGGCTGGCACCGAGGCTACAACTCTCGCCTTAGTTGATGTCAACTCAGCATCTGGAGGCTGATAGAATGTTTGCGGGAAGAACCGCTACTAACTGAGATGATGCTTGAGCAGTTAATCTCTAGAGCAGCTACTGTGGGAACCAAGCAAAAATATAAAGACCGGAATGAGCGTATTATGAAAATTGTTAGTGAGTATGGGGATCGGACAACGTATGAGTATGTGAGAGGACTCGCATATAACTTTCAATTTCAACCATAAAACACTTTCTGAAGAATACTGAACATGGAGAACCTGGAAGAGACTGGAGAAAGATCGAAGACTGAAGATTCTTAAACTACAATAAAATAAAAGTACAGCGGATTACTGGCATCTGCCAGTTTTTTAAAATATTAAATTCGCTATTTTGGAGCATTGGGAGTTAGATGGTTAGTTTAGCTCAGTTAGTGCATGACGGCATGGTTAAGTCACTATTTTTACTCTGAAAAGTTTGACATTAGGGTGCAGCACGATATATATATATATATCTATATCTATATCTATATATATATATATATATATATACAGTGTATATATATATATATATATATATACAGTATATATATATATATATATATATATAGTAGCTACTGACAGTTGCACTATTGTATATGCACTGTTCTTTACTCGCTATTTTTGAGTCGCTATTTTCACACAATACCGTCCTGGCATCTAGCCAGGCCAGGGGGTGTGACTAACTAGCTGATAACACAGCTGTGTTCTCTTACACCCTTCATTGTCCAAAACTAAAGCTTTAAAAACTTTGTTTGGTTTTTAAATGCTATTGTAAATAGTTTTAACTGTATTTTGTTTTGTATAGTTAAAATGTAAACATAGCATTGTGTTTTGAGAAAAAAAAGGCCCCAGCCCTTTCAGTAAGATATTTTATATTACAGTATATTATAAACTGTATTACTTTTTGGTTTTTGTTAATTTTTGGCCAAATACAATCTGTTTGCCACAAGAGGTATGAATGTCATGTGCACTTCTAGTAGAACACAGTTATCAACAGCACTCAGATACAAACCTGGTTACCTCAGTTTGAATCCCTCAAGCCCCACCTGCATACTTTGTGACCCTTGGCAAGTCACTTGACCTCCTTGTACTTACCAGTCATACCCCCAATAAAAGCCCAAACTTGATAGGCTGTTCCTAATTAAACACTATTTTTCCCTTAAATACAAGTTATCAAGGAAATATATCAACTAGCAATTTCTGTAATTTATCTTTTTTACAAAAGCATAAGCTTCATGCTTGTACTCACCACGACTTTTTGTTTGGGTCAGCCCCATTACCAAATGATTCCCTTGCCAAGCAAGGCAATCAGGGAGGGAGACATGGATTTTCTAATGCCCCAGCATCCATAACAAGCCACTTACTTTGATAGCTCACATGAAAAAGAAACCAAGGTCACCTTAAATCCCACAAAACTGTGATCACAGGTGCTTTCTCCAACATCTGCCCCATAAAATATGGTGTTTCCTAGGGCTCTATCCTGGGACCCTTCCTCTTCTCCCTCATGGTCAACTCTCTCCCTGAAATATGCAGGCACACACAGAGCTCATCCTGTATGCTGATGATGATGCACTTTTCTGAAAGGATAAGAATCCCTCTACCCTCCTTGACAACCTACAACAGGATTTCTCCAGGCTCCACACCTGGTTCTCCTCCAGGGGGTTAGTCCTCAACTCAAAAAAACAAAAAAAAAACAAGGCAATGGTCTTTCCAGGACCAGAAAAAAATGCAGTTTTCAAAGTCACCCTCTGAGACGATGATGGCAACAAAATTGAGAGAGACTTTGATTTCAAATACCTCAGCCTCCTTCTCAACTGCCACCTTACCTTCAAACTCCACATAGATCAGCTTATGAAAAAAGCCCACCAATGGTTTGGAATGCTCTATAGAGCTAAAAAAATCCTAATCCCTGAATCCAAGGCCCTTCTTGTTAATTGCTTCCTCCTCCCCCCTATCCTCGACTATGAAACTTTGATATACTACCCCACCCACTCTCAAAAAAGTCTCAGTAGGCTAAGGGCCACCTACCACAATGTTATCCAGTTCACACTGGCCTCCCAAGATTGACCCACCACTGTGATCTATACAAAATAGGAAACTGGCCTCTATTGGAGGACAGGATGGAAAGTAAAATTCTAACCTTCTTCTACAAACTCCTATGGGGACATTTACTGAGCAGCATTGTTTCCATCTTCCCAAGGTTTGCCCCCACAAGGTCCACCAGACTTTTCTCCCTTCACTCCCTCCTTCCCTCTTCCCTTCTGCCACACTACTCAAGGTCAACTAACCCACTCCTACAGGGGTGAAAAACTCTTTAATAGCCTGCCCCGGCTCTTGTTCAGTGTTCATTGCTTGGATCATTCAAGCACAACCAAAAGTATCTCCAGGCTGGTTCCAATTTCTGTAAATGCACCTGACGTTGATTGCATGTATGCTTATGCTTGCAGCTTGTAATTTGCTCCCTCCTTTGTTGATATGTACATACTTCACCACAATATGATGTCTTGTTTACTTTCTCTGTACATATTTTTTGTTTCCTTCTACCTATAAATCATGTACTGTGTTTTTACTATGTCTGTAACTGGATGCTTGTGAAAATGGGAAATTATGCTCACATGCCCTTCCAGTATGAAAAATAAACTGAAACTGAAGTGTTATTGTTAGCACCTCGATACCTGATTCTAGGACCAGAGGTGCTTTTAATGTTTTTATGCTTTTACTTTCACTTTAAAAAAAAGGTGAGGTGAGGTGGGGTAACATCTTCACTCGATTGGTAATGGTCCTTTTATTCACAGAGTCAGACTGCATTTCTGTATTCTCCTCCTCCTTGAAGTGAAAGTGATCACTGTGGTATCATTTTGTATTAGTACATATGAACATATGAATACAGGCCCTAGAATCTATTGAGTCTGCTCAATTGTGCAGCTATCAGTGTTCTTACTTTGCAGCTGCCCTTCCCCCCCACTCCGGTAGTGACCTTCCCTTGACCCTGTTCCATCCCTTCTTAAAACTGCCCACTGTTCTTGTCATTATCACCTCCTCTGGTAGTGCGTTCCACCCATCCAGCACCCTTTCTGTGAAGTGGTGACTTTTCATCTCCCTCTTAACCCTCCCCCCCGATGTTGGAGGCCGCATTAGTACCAATTTTTTTTTTTGCCCTGGAAACAGTGTCAGAGTCTGACTGAAGATTGGCCCTTCAGACAGATCCAGGAGAAAAACAGGACCTATTGGTTTACAACTGTTTTATGCTCTTGGCAAGGTGATTCACATGTGCTGTGTCTAGATGTCTTAAACCACAATCCTTCTGTTTGTTTGTGGAGGTTCAGCTCAATTGCCATTATTATTATTATGCTCATCTTTTACCAATTAAAAAAAAACAAAACTTCTTGGTCTGCCTCCTAGTTACCGAAGCATATGAATGGGGGTCCTCCTTTTCATGGAACTTACCGGAGTCCCTCTAACAAGGCTTCTAAGTCCTCTAATTTTGGGGTTCCTTAAAAAAAATTAAAGGAACCAGGCATCATCAGGTGGGCAAAATGAAAAAAAGATCTCCTGAGCAGGTTCCGATCCCGGTTCCTGCTTCATAGGTTTCATAGGCAGTTCCAAGCATGTATAGGCAATTTGCCTTTTGCTGTTCTCTTAATCTCTGGTATTGCAGCCCTTTTTGTTATTTCCTGGACAGTATTTATCCAGTTTAGTCTTAAATTCTTCTAAACTACCACTTCCAACAATTTCCAGAGGGAAACTTTGCTTTACAAAAAAAAAAAACCCTAAAAGAGAGGGGGTTAGTATACATAAGAAGACTAGATGGTCCACCTGGACCCTATCTGCTGACACACTCTGTGTTTCTATGTGTCTATGTTTCCAGTTATCTGTAAAACATTGACAGTTATCATCAGTAGGACTTAACTTTTATAACATTTCAAAATATGTTGAATTTCAGGACATTACATTCTTTATTAAAAAAGGCAACGGTTGGAAATCAGTCTTTTTGGCCCTTAGACTTACTCTTTTCTGGCCGCTTTTCTTGGCTTAAAGTCTTAATCCACTGCTATGACATCACAACCTGCTCCCACAGAACATATTCATATGTCAGAAGTAGGAAATTGTAACTTCAAGATAAGACACACTCTGGTCAGAGCCAAGACGGCTGCTAATGCATTAATCTGGTGTTGTCAAACAGATATAAGCCATAAGCAAGAGCAGCCTTTTTTCACTCTGTTTTTCTTTTGGAAAACCACTATAAGTATTTCATTCTGTCTCTGTATGCTGAATCATCCCAGTTTGGGGCATGGGGGGAGTGAATGTGCACCAAACAGAAGGGCCCTTACAATAACATCAATTTAGAATTAGCAATGAGCAACAACAGCCGTTACCTTATATTTAAACAGTGGGCATCTAATGGTGCAAGCAGAGCAGCATTAATTTTATTTATTTATTTTAGAAAATCAACATAATTATTTGATTCAGTCTGTCCCAGTGCTGCAAACATCTTGGTTCAGGGCATGGGGGAGAGAATGAGCATGTGCTACGGAGCTCTCCTTACAATAAAGTAAGAGCAGTTCTTACAGTAAAGTTCCTATATTAAACAAATAACATAAATACATAAAAACTAGAGAACATTCAGAGTGCTTTTGGTCAGTCATCCAGGTTTCTCTGCCAGCGCCATTAGGTTTGGTACCGGGGGGGGGGGAGTGAATGCATGTGTGTGTGTGTGTGTTATAATGCAAACATTCATGTTTGTAAGGAGCACTCATGCTTTGTGCTGCAGAAAAGACTGTTTATAGTAATCATTAAAGGCAGAAAGTCCTTCTTTTGTTGTGCTGCAAGGAGTACTGTTTGAGACTGGGGGGTGTCAGGCAGGTGTGAGCCATGAGGATTAGAAGCCATTTTTTGGAGGGGGGAGCAACTATAATTATTTGATTTACAGTGCTTCTTACTATAATACAAGTAACCCAGTTAACTTTCAGAGTAAAAGCAAACATACAGTATGCAACCCATTTCCATAGTAGAATTAAGTGACTTAAGGATCATTGGCAAATGGTTTTATGATTTATGTGTTTTGTGCCATTTTTAATGTGTTACTATCTGGCAGTAGTGCAGCCATTTTGGGAATCCGTTCTACATTGTACTCACATTTTTGAGTAAATCTTTTCTTTCAGTGTATCAAATGCTGCTCCTTTCACTCTCAGTGTCTGGCTAAGCCGTCCAGTGAAACAGTACTGTGAGCTCGTTATAGGGGGTGCTAATTAACATAACTGTCTCTATGTAGACAGTTGCTCTTGGGTGTGAACTCAGGCAGGCTGTCAGAATAGTTGTAAGCTTCATAATCAAAGGTCAAATAGAGTGTATCTGCCACTTTCTTAGAACAAAACTTTTGTTTTAAGAGGAAAGGTCTGTGTTTTGAGATGCCAGATGAGAGCTAGGGTTCTCAGAATATTTATGTGTGTGGTTCCATATTGCCATATTAATTTGAATCCCCTGCTTGTCACTGTGTTCCTCAATCTGATAGTGATGAAACAGAGATGACTGAGAGCAAAGCTGAGGAAAGCACTGACAGTAGCTATTCACAGACTGAAGAATGATAACTTGTTTTCTGAATGTATGTCCTGTGCCTAACAGGGAGCATAAAAGCAATATATAGATGTCATAAATGTTCATGAATAAATGTTCAATATATAGATGTTCATGAATCATTGATAATCGGTATCTTGGAAGCTAGGGATTTGGAAATTATTAGCGAATCAAGTATTTACTAGCGATGTGGTGGCCATATTGGATTTGGCAGCCATTTTAGATTTTCTAAGTTGTTCTATCCGGCTTGGCATGATAATAAATGTAGAAACTGACACCTTGGAATTGTAAATCAGGCATTCCTAGGCCTAGCTATGGGGCCCGGAGGGCCCACAACATCTAAAATCAGAAATAGGCTCCCCGAGGGGCCATCCACCAATTTTCTCAGGGGTAACAAGCACATTCTGAAAGGTGAGGTCTATCTACACAGGAATCTGCAGACACACCAACCTATGCATCATAAATTGAAAGATTAGGCCGGTACACCTGTCTAACTTTACTAAAATAGAAAAATGGATAATAATACAGCATGGCAACACAAAAACAATCACTTGATTCTTTGGGGGTTTCTGTGCTATATTATTATCTGTTTTTTATTTTAATAAAGTATCTAAAGTTTATTGGCATGCAGATAAGTGTTCTGATTTACACAGATGCTTTACTTTTACTGCTTGATACCATACAGTCAGTGCCTATGGGCTGTAGTCACCTATCACTGCTGGCTTGGCCACTTTCTGGATGTCCCTTTCAGCATCTTCATATGACCAGCATGCCTCCTTACTTAAACTGTACAGAAATAGGCACTCATTTTGTGACCTGCCTGTGGTCCAGATGGCACTATCACCATGGCCACAGCCACCCAATCCTTCTCCATTATCTGCTTCACTGTGTCATGCATCAGTCACCATTGTGAAATCAATAGAATTGCCAGGGTATGACTGTATGGGCTCTAACTATGACTGAAACATACAGTGACCTTCCACCCAGTTGTTAGGAGGTATGAGTATTGTAGTCTTGTGCCCACTGTGGCTGGACAGTGTGGCAAGTGTGGCAAAAGGTTATACAGAACTTTGTTGACACTGGCCGAAGGAGCAGCAGCCCAACCACTTCCAGACAACTTCACCATGAGCCATTTTGGCTCATTTGACTGTTGGGTCTATTTATTTATTAGAACATCAGTTTAACAACCTTTGAGCCAGAGGCTCATTTACAAAGGTACCTCGTCACAGTGAGGACAAAACAATGTAGGAAACAAACATCAAGGCAGACAAAAAATCTGAGAACATTTAGGAAGCAGCCAAAAAATACAGGCATTTGTCAAACACAGTATACAAACAGGCTTACATGTGCACTTTGCAAGGTAGACAATATACAGTAGTTACATGGAGATTGATTCAGTGGGAAGAATAAACAGTAAGGCTGGGTGGAAGACATCAGAAGAGGAGTGTGGGGAAGATAGTAGCAAGTAAAGGTAGAGCTGGACAGAAGGTCAGAGAGCGGCTCAGTGAGCCTTGTCTGGGAGGATAGGAGGAGGCTTAGAGGCAGGTATAGCTGCGTGTTGAGAGCAGGTGATTTCTAAGACTAGTTTTGAAGTACACAGCTAACACCTCCACTGACTGGTGGGCAGTGTTCTACACTGTAATAGTTATGTTTAATACTTTAATATAGTGAAAGTTGCCCATTATGGACATTCTGTATAAAGGACCTGGAGATTTAAATGACATTTCTTATAGTTCTGAATGCAATTCCTTAAGTAATGCGCAACTTTCATATTAAGGATACATTAATATTAAGGACAGACTGATCCTGAAGGAATCCTTAGGATAAAAGCTACACTATATTTATGAACTTTGCAGCTGTTATGGTGTCTGTGACTGACCTTGACACCTTCACATTTTCTGTGCTTTCTGGGCAAAAATCTGGGACTCATGCTGACCTTCTAGGCAGTGAAGAGGGGTGGTCAGCCCAAATCGAGGGGAACAGAATCCCATTTTAGAGGATGACACACCCATCCAATCCTTCCTAAACCTGGCCCCTGGCTGCAAGCTTGTACATAGATGTGCAAGAATGCATGTGGCCTAGTGTGGGGTATTTTGCAAGTTTTGCTTTCCAAGTATTGACACTTCATGAATGAACAGGACAATGGTTTAGAATCACATGTACCCAGTTGCATTACATGTGTATACTTCTGTTTCCCAGATAGACAACAATCGCCACCAGATGTAGACCATGACCCTTCAGGCGGAGAAGAACTGAACAGTAGTTTGTTTTATGAATTTGTAGCTTGTCTGTCCCTTACCTGCCATTAAGGTAAGCCCAGCCCCTTCTCAATCCAAGTATAATTAAAATATGCTTCTTTGGATTATAAAAATCTACCATTCATTTATTCTGTCCCTTATACAGTATACAGTAAAAAAGATTACTGCTGTTTGTCTGTGTGTGGGATCCTATGGTGTGTCCTGGGATGTGCTAGGGGGTGCACCAGCAAAGCCATGTGATGTAGGCCATTCAGTGTATCTGTCAGTGGCATGGTGCAAGGTGGCTTTTCTGGTGTAGGGAGGACAAGCACATTGTGCTGTGTCGGTGGGTGGTTGGGTGGAATATGTGTGGGTGGCCTATGTCCTCTTAGCTTGTGGATGCAATATTGCTATCATCATTTTGCTAGAGGGGGTATGGCACCAGCAGGCTGGGCTCTGATGGGGCACCACCACCCTGTGGTGAAGTGATGCTCTCTGTATGTAGTAATGCAATGAGAAAATGTATAATGAACCTACACCTGTGTTATTCTGTTACTGCACCTGTTCAATGAATGCATTTATCCCCACATGTGGTTACTCACTGGTGGGCCTGACAGTGGGAGCCCTACTGGGGCTATATTGTACATCAGTGTCATGCTCTTTCAGGTACACCTACCCTGTATTTGTCCATATCTAGTAGAGTTGTGGGGTGGGCACATCTGGGATGGCAGGTCAGAAAGGTCAGTAATTCGCATATTGCATACTATAAAAGTTGTTGTGCCACACAGTGGTGCTTACCATCAGTAGTGTCCAGCCCACTGTCTTGACAGTCTATGGCCTGCTGCCTGAACATCTCTGCCACAATATCCTCCACCAGGCTAATGTCTGGGATATCTTTCTCTCTCCCCCCATTGGTGCTCACTAGGTTCTGTTGATGGATGGAACACTTTTTCTTCACAATGCCATGGAGATCACACCAGTTGTGACTGATTACAGTGATGGTGCAGGTGGTGTAACCAGCTGAGTCATAGCAGCCTGTGTTCCCTTCTACAACACCTGCATGTGTGTCAGTTTCCCTTTCAAAACACTGGTCCTGCATAGGATCTGGTAATGGTGGCACAGCTCCATGACAATCATTGCAATCTCCTCCACACTGATGGAAGGTGTGCAAAGGCATCTATACATCAGATGTCAATGACCAACAGGACCCTTCTGCCCCTGCAATGGATGGACTGGCACTGGTACTGACATAACCTGCAGATGTTTGCTGAAAAGCTATTCAACAGGCTACACCAATCTTGCCCTTCCTTGGCTACCTCAGATGACATCTGCATGATGCTTCATGCAGGGCATTCCACTTCTTCATATAATGAGGTGAAGGAGCACTCCATGGGAATATCATTCCCTCTATGGACACAGACCCTATTCACTCCACATCTCTTTGCACCACCTTATGCATCTATCAGTTCAATCAACAAATACCGAATGAGACATAATCTTAGTGTGATAATGTTTTCTGTGTTTATCTGTCCATCTAGAAGTTTCGATATATCAGTGCAAATTCTTTATCCTTTCTGAATCAACCAATCATTGCCATAATTCATAATGTTTCACTTGAAAGGATTCTCACTTTTAATAGTCTGGCAGTCCCTTCTAACACCAGTGGTCCATATCTAGTTATCCCTTTGTCAGTGACTGAGAGATGAGTCTGACATCAGATGCCATTGTAAACCTTGTATGCTTCATATGGACACTTGAGTATGGCATAAACAGTTGGACTCTTGTCATTAGAAGAAGACTGCCAACACAATATGTATTTTCATGTAAAACGTTTGTTACTTGGTTGGGCCAGACAGAGAATTAGAACACTCTGTCAGGAAGGAATTTGGAGTGTTTCTTTGAGAAATGTGGCGTGCCTGGATTTATTTGCTTTGCATCTGTCAATTCAACCTACTGCCATTGTGAATCAGCTGAGATGAGCAGTTCCTATGCAGCTCGTAGAGCAATGCACATTTTATGTGCCTTTTGTGCATATGTCACCAATCTTTGTTTATTGGGTCCTAAATTAATTGGACATAGAGTAAATTGAGTAGGACATTGAGTAGGTACTATATGGAAAATCCAGTACCAAATTTTTAAAATGGTGTGGATGTGAACAGTGTTTGTTAGCTTGAAAAGTAAAACATGATTAGCAGTCTGGCTAAACCCCTATTTCTGTCACTACCTCTTTTGGGCCTGGACCTTCTTTGCATTGGTGGGGGAGGGGTAGTCATTTGTGCCTCTATCATTTTTGAAATCACACCTTAAGAGAACAAGGTCACATGGGACCCCATTCCTCTATTTATGCTCCTCTGATCCTTGTTATGAGAGGAGAGCAGTGGTGCATGACAATAGGCACTGTTGGAAGTTGAGTCAGGATCTGAGTACAGAAAAGACACTTGGGGCATAGCTTCATTTCTAGAACTGTTGGGCCGATCCTTATGTAAAGGCATCCTTTTCAATTGAATACCCTTACTTATGACCTACCTTAAACGTATATTAAATTCAACACTAACCTTCAGCTCCAGTTACTGTGTCTTTTATGGTGGTATGAAAGCCTCAGGTCATTTGTGTGCCACAACTACTGAGCTTTGCTTTGCAATTCAATCTCCCAAAGAACTCAAGAAGGCACTCTTAAGACACTGTAACTGCCTCTATAAACTTATATCTCATAATTTCCCAAAGGTACTCTACTCAATTATTGCAGTTTAATAGGGGAATACCCTTTTCCTTTCTAAAGTTTGACTTGTCTTTCCCAGGTGTTGCTCTTTGTTCTCCTATCAAAGGTTTTGCTGTATGTTAATGGAGAAAAAGAACAAGATAGCACTCATCTCCTGTTTAGAGAGTTTTCAGTTGTTTCAAGTTGCAAGCATTCAGTTCATTTAATATTTGTTTTCCTATGCTTTCATTTCATCTGTGCAAATAGTAAATATTATATACAGAGCTCTGACAAAGCTCCGGGGTGGAGCGAAATGTTAGGTCAGCTGGCACAGCATGGCTCCTTTCAGCTAAACACCCTGAAGTACTACTTATAAGCTTGCTGTGGCACTTCATCTTTTTGCACATATTTGTGCAAATGAAGTAAAAACAGGAAAAAAAAATACTAAATGACAGTGCTTACAACTTGAAATAACTGAAAATCCTCCAGACTCAATCGGTGAAATAATTCAAGGTGAGAAAATTAAATCTGTTGCCCAGCTCATGGCCAGATACTCTATTAGTCTGAAAGATTATTTAAAATTGCTCAGGTTTGACACTGTTTGAAACACTTTTTAGGTGCCCCCCCTTTGGGGAAATTCACCCCCCTATGGGCTCCATTTTCCATAAGTTGACTACCCTATCCCTTAAGGACAACCCATTTTAAAACTTATATTGGGAGCTCTGCCAGCAGTCCTGGGGCCTGGTGAAGCCAGTTGCTTATTATTGGAAGAATTTGCTTAACATAGATCAGCCACACACTTATTGGCAAAAAATTTGATCGGACATATATCATTTTGTCAAACAGGACCATCTTAGACTTTTACAATTTAATATTTTACACAACTTAAGTTACTCACCCTTAAAACTATTTAGGATGGGTAAGATATAGTCATCGCTATGCGAGACTTGTGGGTCTGAGGAAGGAACATTATAAGTCGTCCTAAGATCAAAGCCTATTGGATGCTAATAATGAAAGAGAGATACCTCTGTTTTTTGATGTTACTAAATTTTTCACAGTTGAGGTTTGCCTTCTCGGAGATTACACTGCTATTCCATCAATCAAACACATGTCTTGCATGGCATTGATAGCTCTAGTCATTAAGTTTCTTATTTTGAGACATTGGAAGGGCGACTGGGCGCCCTCATATTCAGAGTGGCTCCAAGAATTCTTAATTGCCTTGAATGCAGAGTGTGCAATCACCTTGTCCAACTATACGTGGCCCAAGTTTCAGGGCTGTTGGTCAACATTTTATTCATGTTCATGGTGTAGCTCCTAAAGTCCTGTGCTTAGGGTCCCTTCTTTACCCCCAGTATTATGCCTGCTGAGTTATGTTTAATATTAGTTATGGTTGACATGGTGCTTTCACTTCCTGAGTGGATGACTGTTCTAGGATCAGGTGGAAGCATGAGGGGATGGGTGGGTGGCAGGGGGGTAGGAGAGAGTTAAATGTTGGGGTATATTTTGTTGAGATTTGTTGTTGTTTTCTTAAGTTAATTTGTTGTGCTAGTGACCTTTCTGTATGATCGTTTCATTGTGTGGTTGTTTTTTTTATGGAAAATTAATAAAGTAAGTCAGCCCGGTGGCGCTGAGGGTTGAGGCGCTGGATGCCACACCTCATACCACACCGGCAACCTGGGTTCAGGAAGGAACCTGGGCTGCTGGGGGCTGACAGGGAAGAGGTTGGATTGAGTGTCCTGGGACTGCTCTCCCTCCTCTGGGGTGGGCTAGAGGGATTGCATCATGCTTGAGCAGCCCCTGGTGATGACCGGGAGCAGCACAAGATGCGACAAAAGACTGGGAGGAGTTCGCCAAGATGCCTGCATACTTGCTGTGCGTAATTGCACTGCTGGCTCTTGGGGCAAAAAAACAAGGTGGAAAAGGGCTGGGAGCGACCATGCAGCTTGATGGCCACACTCCAGCTGACCTGGAGGCCTGTCGTGGAATTGCGTTGGGGGGTCCGGTGGTGGCCACACCGACCCTCACGTATAGAATGAGCCTGAGGTGGGGGCTGGCAGCAGGATGCCCCCACCAGAAGCACTGGAGTAAGGTGCAAATCAAAGGAATATAAAAAAAGAAAATTAATAAAGTATATTTAATTGCAACAAAAAAAAAAGTCTTCCGAAGAGGAGGTGATTGTTGTCTCATTCTTTTTCTACGTTGGAATTTTCATTTTGAAGCAAGACATCACCGAACCTGGTGAACACTTGAATCCACAAGATTTGCAGTGTGTTCTCCTAAAATATTAACAAAAACATAGAAAGTGACAACACAGAAAGACCCAGCGACTCATCTAGTCAGCACACCCTACCTAGCTACTCTAAGAAGGCCCTAGTGGCCATCCCTCCCTCCCTTCCTCTCTCTTACTGCTACCCCTTCCCTTTTACTACAGCCATGTGCCCTCCCTACCTTTAACATCCTTCCCCACTGATTTAGTCTGCACCACCTCCTCTGACAGTCTATTCCACTTACCCACCACTCTTTTGGTGAAAAAGTGTTTGAGGACATCTTAAATCTTCCTCCTACCAACTGCAATAAATTCCCATTCATACCTGTGTTGTTGCTGAAGGTGAAAATGTCTTTGAAATCAACCTTGTTTATCCTATGCAGATACTGGATCCACGACGGGTGTTCGACAAACTTTTTGTCAAACACCCTGACAGTGAAACCAGCAAGTCGATCGCATTTTGCAGTCGGCTGCTGGTTTCCAGTGGCTGTATGTGTTTTCTTTGGGGGGCTTTGCCCCTGAACCCCCCATATGGGGGGCTGTTCCCCCTGCACCCCCCTCTTTAGTATTATCAACTCAGAGTCGGAGCTGATTTTGGGGGGTGCACGACACCCGACAGACAGCGCCAGGTTCAAGTGGGTTCCCTACAGCGGCATGGTGCTGTAGTCACTGTAGAGGACCTTGCTGATGAACTGTCACTGTCGGGTGGGTAACCAGCAGAGACTGTGCCGTAAATTTCTATCATGTCCCCCTCCCTTCTGGTCTGTAGTGTGAACGTGTCAAGGTCATGCAACCTTCTCCTTGTACACCTTTACACCCACTCCCTAAACCATTAGCCCTCTTCCTCTGTACTGCCTCCACCTCCTCACAGTCCATAGTTGCCCAGTACACCAGGTGTGGCCACACCGGTAATCTGTATAGGGGAGGATCACATTCTGGCTTCTGCTGCTGATTTCCCTCCCAGTGCATCTTAACATCCTATTAGCCTTGCCTACAACCTTGTTACAATGTGCTGTGGATTTTCAGTTATCCAAGATTGTAACTCCCATGTCTTTCTCCTCAGCTGGGCTTTCCAGTACTTATTTGCATATTCTGTCTGAAAAGCTTTAATGCACTAGCTATAACATAACACTCCCCATGAAACAGTAACATATTGTGCTACATTTGCATATTGTGATATAACTATACTTCTATAAATTTACTGTGAAGCACTTTGATTTAAGGATTTGAGTGATCATGTGATGCCATGAGATGCCAATGTTAGTTGTGTATAGAGCCCATGGCCATGTAAATCCAATCCTGTCAATAAGACACCTGGGGCCTGATATTCCAAAGTTTGCCTGGGCATAAATCCTAGTTTGTGTGTGCAAACTGGGCTTTGTGCAGATTTCCCATATTCAAAAGCCCAGTTACCATAGGCAAACCTGGTTTGCACCCAGGCAAACTGTGGAGGGAGTACAATACAAATTAAAGGGCAGGGACCTGAATATCGGCACAGTCTGACATTCTGAGTATTTGCACTGTATAAGAGCATTTTGCATGGTCTCCCTGCATGGTGCAAATACCACCAACCTAAACCACAGCTTACTCCTGCATAACCCTAGCGGTTGACAGTGGAGGTGCGTTGGCTCCTCCAACCCCCAGAAAAGTAGTCACTAGTGTCTAGTGGTGCTCCGTCCTCTGATCCCAATTCTGTATAGAAAATATTATGTCCCTGGTGTCTAGAGGTGCCCCCCTCTCTCTAATCCACCACCTGTAAAGTGCAAACAGTTCTCTGGTGCTAGTGGTCTCTCCCCCCACCTGCATCCATGCATCATGAAGCATCATGAAAATTACACAGGCCAGTGCAAGGAGACAGACAGTACTAGGAGTAGCAAAATAAACAGTAGTACTAGAATGATAGGTGGCACTGGAGTAGCACCAGGAAGTTATTCAAATCTTGAGACCTGAAAGAATGTTAGCCTCATTGAGGCATAGACACCAGTCTTATAAAAAGCATTGGGAGGGCTTAGAGGGTATTACTATGGTAGATTGTAATAGACTTGATAATGTTAGTTAGGCGAGGCTTACTATCTTATATGTGATCACCACATATACAGTACTATGTAACACGTAACCATCTTTTGTTGGGGGGGTTAAATATTTCTGTATGTCATATGCTAGTATGATTGTTTGCTCTTGTGTGTATAAAACTCAATCAAATACATTTATTTAAAAAAAAAGAGAAGTAGCACTAGAATTTTACTTGTCATTAGTTTTTGTGGTTGGATGAAGTGACCTGGAATGAAGAGTAAGAGAGTTCATATGTTTTTTTTGGCTGGATAATGTAAAAATGTCTCAGTACATTTTATAGAATCTGTGTGATGTAATACACTGTCACTAAGACAGAACCCCAACCCACAGTACTAGTAGTTATCTACAGTAGTGCTATAGGTTTCTTATCTATTCACATTCAGTTTCTATGTTGGAATTTCATTTTGAAGCAAGACACCAGCAAATCTGGTGCACACTCAAGTCCCCATGAAATAGGTCAAGGGCTCTATGCATATATATATATATATATATATATATATATATATATATGTGGGATATGACACGGCCTGACTGAAGATATCATATTTATCTTCACAAGAGGCCAGTGGTATCATGATATCTCACGAGTGGCGAAGCCTAGAGTGAGATATCTTGATGTCATTGACCTCGAGTGAAGTTAAATATGATGTCTTCAGTCAGGCCATGTCATGTTCTGTTTATACAACATCTGTTTTGGGCCCTCAGCAGGACACCCATATATGTTTTGGACTCTAAACTCCCCCCTCCCCCCATATGACTCTGGGCTTCCTAAGGCAATCTGACATATATTCTGCTTAACAGAATTCCCCACATATGTCAGTTATTAGGCAGGACCTTTAGCCCGTTAACCCCCTCCTCCCCAAAAGCATCTTTGAGTCTGCTATAATTGGTAAATTATTGTATTAAAAAAAGTTATGTGGTTGATCCTGCCATGCAGTTCCCCTGTTTATGCTATGTATTTATTTGTAGTTGAACAAGCAGACTGTCTCTGTGCAATCAGAAGAAACAACCTGTTGCTTTTAGAAACAGTTATTTAAAAAAAATGTATCTGGATGATCCTGCTGTTTTCTACTCATTTTAGTAAAGTATTCTGTTTTACTAATGCTCAGTCACACTACAAATGTACCACAAGAAAAGTGAAACTGCTTTACTACAACGAGCAGAAAACAGCAGGATCAACCAGATAAGTTTTATTTTAAAAAATATTTGTTTTTTGAGAATGATTATGGCAGGATTAACCAGATGTTACAATGGCGGGGGGGGGGGCAAGTAGTGGTCAAGGACAACATTTTAATACTTTCACTCTATTTATAATGACGTATAGGAACATAGAGATATCACCATGATGTATTGGAACATGGGGATATCAGTGATATCTCCACTGCTTGCTTGAGATACTATTTTTTATCCCTAGATTTATCCCAAAACACATGTTGTATAAATATATACATATATCTATATATATTAGAGGCAAAAACTCCATTTAATGCATCAGTTGGGTTGTTCCAAGCGACAAAACTGAGGAAATTCAGTGTTGGGTTTTAAGCCCCCTTGCCCCCACCCCTAACCGGCCGGGGTGCGAGTGGGTCATCAGCCCAACTCCTCACCCCATCACATGTAAAGAAGCAGAGGTATAGGAGAATGGGTGAGAGTTAGACCAAGACCCCAGCGCACCCCAAAGTCAGTTGGGGGTGGGCTGGGGCAATGGGGCTTTCAACCCCAACACTGAATTTCTCACTTTGTCGCTAGGAACAACTCTAACTGATGCATTAAATGGAGTTTTTTGCATCTAATTTCCTTTCCTTTTCAGAATGAGGATGATAAATAGTGAATGGAATGCACTGGCGTGAGTGCGGGACCCTTTGGGCCCCAGGCTCCCACCACGTGATGTCTTGTTACATAGTAAGAGGAACTGCAATGCAAATGCAAGCAGCAATGGTTACGCACATGGTAAAGCAAATGTAAATGGTAAAGCAAATGTTAATAGAAACGCAAGTGTAAGTGACGCCGAAGCGAACAGTGACGCAAACGGGCATGCAAGCACATACAAAAACGCAACTGATAATGCGCACAGTGATGGCACCGGTATTGTAAATGCAAATGTTAAGTGTTACAGCAACAAGAATGCCAAAGGGAACAAAAACCAAAATGCGAATGGAAGTGTGCACGTGAACGCGAACCGTAACACGCATGGGCATGGTACTGCAATTATAAACACAAATGGTAAAGTTAACATGAACAATAATGCCAAAGGAAACAGAAACATAAATGTGAATGCAAACGTGTACGTAAACGCAAACTGTAACGTGCACGGTCACGTTACCACAATTGTAAACGCAAATGGTAATGGTAACAGCAACAATAATGCCAAAGGAAACAGAAACGCAAAAGGAAATGGAAGCACATATAGAAATGCAAACTGTAATGCGCACGGGCACAGTAACGCAATAGGAAACGCAAATGGTAACAGTAACAGTATCAAAGACGCAAAATGAAAGACAAATGCAATCGCAAATGAAAGGGCTGCCATAAACGCAAATGGCAATGCACACGGTGATGCAAACTGAAATGCAAACAGAAACAGTAGTGGAAATGCAAATGGTAACAGTAACGCAGACCCAAGCACAAACGAGAACGCAAAGGGTAACGCACATGGTGGCGTACACGGGAACGGTAACGCAAATGGGTACGTAAACACAAGTGGAAACAGTAACTGTAACATTAACAGAAATGCATACCTTGTTTTTCCCCAACAGCTGCATAGAGAAACACAGTGTGTACAAAGAATGTATTCATAATAATGGGCCTGGAAGGAGAAAATGAGCAGTTGGAATACTAAATTGCTTATATCTCAGGAACCGTACGATGTAGAAAAAAAAATTTAATTTCACATGATTCATAAGTTTCTGGGCTAGGTTTTTGCTGATTGTAACAATGAAAATTCTGTATCTCACACCGTTTTCGAGATACGAGCCCTGAAAGGCGCGGCCTACGCCATCATGTTAGTCTATGGGAAAAAATGTCAACTTCGGAGTACCATAACTTGGCAGCTGTACAATATTTTTTTCACCAAAAGGCACATCTGTGAGATCTTGGCTGCCTTCCCTCCAAATTTCAGCCCAAAAGACTAAACGGTTCTTTTGCAGCAGGGTGGCAAAGAACTCCTGTCATTTTGGCCATAGTCTGGAAAAGTAGTGTCGCAATTTGCGACCCTTTTCACAAAAATTTGTGAAAGTGTCGTGTGTGCGACACTATTTTGTGACACTACTGTTTCCAGAAATTTTAAAAACATATTTCTGGGGTGTTTAACCCCAAAATAAAGACATGGCTAGCAGCCTCAGGGTCCAACTAGGTGAACACAGAAAGAATTGTGTCCCTAGAGGGTCTCAATTTTAAAAGCCAAGCATTTTTCTGATCACTAACTGAAAACAAAATTGCGGATTTGTGACACTACTAGGGCCATTTGTGACACTAAAAAGTGTATTTGCGACACTTTCAAACTTTTTGTTAACTTTTCCCATTGACTTATAATGGGAACTTGTTTTTTGAATAACTTTTGAACCGTTTAATATTTTTTCATGAAATCTTCAAAAGGCACATTGGGGACTCTAGCCGCACATTCCCTTAAGATTTTGGACCAGTTGCGCAAACCATGCGACCTGTAGGCAAGAGCAAAGAATTCACAAAAAAACGTAATTGCGCATTTGGTTGTTGCTTAATAACTCCGCAGCCGTATATTCGACTGGTACAATAGTTGGCAGATCCCAAGATCTACCATGCCCAATTGCGCATTCCAAATTTCAGGCAAATCCATCAAATGGTGGCAACGTTATTAAGGTGCAAAGTTTCACCCTTTAACCTTAAAAGTGCTACTCTACCATAATATATATAAGCTCCTAGATAGAAACTTGCAATCTAATTATCTGAAGGAGGGTCACATGACCAAACAAAGCTCATTATATACCCCGTTGCCATGGCAGTGGTCAACAGTCCCTGATCTAGACCAGCCAGTAGTCTTGTGAACATGAGCTGTGTATTCCTTGACTTGGCTGCAGTGCTAATCTTTAAATGCCGCAACAGCTAATTAAAGTTTGCTGCAGTGCAGCTGCTTTCGAACTGCCATTGCTAACTAAACACAGTTGCTACTCATTAAACGTGGTTACAGGTCATTAAATGCAGCTGCTGGTTGACAGAAAGCTACACTCAAGCTGCACACAAAATGTAAAAATCTGTCATTAAAAAAGGTTTAATAAAACAAATATGAACTAGAGTTAAGGTTAAAAGTTTAGACTATTGTTCTTCAAGTTGGGAAAGTGCCCTCAAGTGGTAATCATACCCACAGCTTGCAGCTTCAGGCATTATAGCCCACTGTCAGTCACTTGCCCTTAGGGCATATTCTAATTCCTGTTTGTACATTATGTATAGGGATATGCCACTGGCAGGCTTAAAATACCACTTTTAATTTGATCTGTAGGTTTTGACCTCTATGATCTCACTCTGAGATGTTACTAACAGTGTTGCCTGGTAATGAATGGTGGAGGAAAGCACAGCCCTGAGTTTTAGGGCAGCATTGTTGGTGACATTCTAGAATAAATAAAAAAAACATGTATATAGATGCTACTGTTGGCATGTCTTATTAGTGTCATGAGCCACAAAGTAAATTGGGTGATGACTGGATGTCATTGTGATGAGGCCAAAGTGAAAATACCATGAAATGGAAATAGGACGTTGTTTTCAGTGCAGCTAAATGATAGGCAAAAAATAAAATGTTGTATTCTGCACTGTTATTCATCACTCCCATGGTATAAATATATAGTGTATGTCCCAAAATATGATTACTCACTGAATATTCACCAGGAGATATTTGCGTATGCCAAGTAACCCATTCATGAGCAAGACCTTATATAACTATCTTGTGGTTTTGATGCTTATTAATAATTGTAGTTTGCCCACTTGTAGAATAAATCCAGAATCAGAAACTTGACCGGGGTTAGCTTTAGATCTCATTTTTACACATTCAATAATTTGTAAAGTTGACAAAATGGTCAGTGATTCATTTCAATGTATGATGTCAGAAAGGGTCATACTTAAGGAGTTCCAGTTTACGTTTCATTGGCCAAGGTTTGTTCCTTAAAGTTGCAATCAGTTTCTTTTTCTCTTCGACTGCTTCTTTTAGTTTGACTAGGTCCTCCTCTGTGATGATTTCCTCCTCTTCAGAGGACTTGTCTGAGTCAGAGCTGAAAAAAAGTTACAATATATTGACTGTGTGTGTTAACATTCAGGAAATATTCATTGATATTATGGGCTCAATCCACAATAGTGTCTGGGATACGCTTAAAATAAACGTATCCTAGCCGTATATCTGTGCACCCCATTGCCAGTCCATGATGTACAGCCTCCATAGCCCCATCTCTCTGCACCCTGTGTGTGCAGAGCCCCACACAAGTGGCAGCAATGGTGGATGGAACTATTTAGGACACTGGACAGCTAATCAGAGCCTTTGTCAGCAGTATAGTAGAGCCTCCATTCCTCATAGAGTGCAGGACCTTGGGATATGGTGCTCCCGAGGACTGCCGTATCCCCTTCAGTTCATCACATTTATTCAGCCATGTAACAGGTTGGAATCAGCTGGAACTCAGCCCTTCCAGCCTATACAGATGGCTAGGGGCAGGGGCAAAGGGGTCGATCAGGCCCCAGGAAGAGTCCTGCAGCTTAGCAGTGGGGAATGCATAGGTAATATGGCAACACTGACATGCTGCATAGTCTCTGCCCCCTCTGCTGCTGGCCCTCCACTGTGTGCATGCACACACCACCCACTTTCCCATTACCAACCTGACCAAATGTGTAGCAGTGTGCACAGCAGGGGTTGGGTGCAGCGGAGGCATGGAGTGTAACCTCTGTGCACTTCCAGCCAGCATAGGTGCTCCCTCCATAGGTACAGTTCATTTATGTGTCAAACCCTATGATTGGACAGGACTGAATGAATGTTGCTTGCGTCAGAGTTCATAATCGCACTATAGTCAAGGTCTAAGCCTTGCTTCTGCTGAAACACTAATATGAATGTACTTACTTGCTTCTAAATGATTCAGTCCAATCACATCCAAATGGGCAGCTTGTACCAATGCTCTTAACTGGAAATGCCTTACATGTGTTAATGTACTGTTGTATTATATTTTTATTGTTTAGTACTATTTGCCTAAACTATTTGATTTTTTTTTTTTTTACTGTGGACCTCACTGGAACTGAGACCTTTGTGTCAGTGGGTTACATCACACTGCAGACCCACATTTTGTAGATAAATAAATGAAGAGGTAAACCAAGGATCACTAAAACCCTTTCCTTTTTAAATCTCCTAATGAGGGCCAACTTATTGGCAAAGCAGCAGTGGAGCCACTCATAACAGTGATAACCCAGGTTTTGGAACAAACTGAGGGTGTCAAAGTCCAGCCTTGCTCCAGAGCATGGCCAGACACAGTGTGGAGACATGCACCATGGAACCCTCATAGACTTATCTTGAGAGTGGAGAATTGAAGCAGAAAACCCAGAGGCATGGCAAGATGATGCCAGCTGTCTTGGGCATGACCGTTCCCGAGTCTGATTGATAGTGTCCTGCATGTTAGATAGCCTTTAAAGAGGCAATGGTTGAGACCGCCACATCGGAGTCCATTATGGAGGTCAAGCACTCTGTGGATCCCCTGGAGACCAAGTAAGTGATAGGGACGAGAGATGGATAGGGCTGGGAGCTGGCACTAGCAGAGATGGGCAGCAATGGTGAAATGAGGAAAAATAATTAAAAACACATTTGCTAATGAAGTCTGTTCCATAGGGCACTGGTGCATAAACAGCAAACCATGGTCCAGTTGTAGATCTCAAGCAATTTTTCTGTTGGCCATTACCATCCATATATAGTACTGTAAATCATCACAATAATGTTTAAAATCTCTTCCAAAGCAAGTCTCAAAGGGATAAAGAATACTCTGTAAAAGGAACCTTTTTCAGTAAGCCTACCTGATGAACAAATGAATGAATAAAAAAATTAACTACAGATGCAAATAAATAAATAACTAAAATGAAATCTACTGATGGGGCAGCTTATAAAGGAATAATTAATGTATATAGGGACACAAGCTGTCTGGAAACCAAGAAGATGCCTTAAGTGACTGCAAAATTTTCCCTTAGTGTATCCCAATAGCTTAGCAGGTTACATGTACACTGGGAGATGTCACCTTGCTCTGGATCACAAATCCTAACAGAACTCTTGTTGCTGGGGTCTTTAAACACTGAACAATATTATTATTTTCTGAAATATGTGCACCAAATCAAAGATTAGACTTTTTTTATGTTGTTTTTAAAAGGTAAAATTTTGAATACATATTAAGAATCCATTGAGAACCCCAAAATTGTGGGAAAAACCTAGGGCTAGAACAAGGAAGTATGCAAATCCATTTTTGTATGTTATTTTTCATGAGTGGTTTGCAGAGATGTAATCTAATGTTTTAGTATATATTCTTAGAATAATACATGCTTGATATCTGTGCAAGTGTAGTTGTAGTTGCATAAGCTACAATTTTTCTGGTTTTAATTTTGTGCATTGCAATGTTATTTATAAGGTACGTCAACCAGTCCTTTATGACAAGTTGTAATTGTGAAAACTTTAATCGAAAAATAACAAAACAAATCAGATAAATTTTTGCACTATTGCTATGCATTAGCAACTGGGTAGGAGAATTTGTGCAATATAATTGGTTATGAACCATTGCAAGCTGTGGCTCGATCTCATGATAACACCACAGCCTGAAAAATGTTCTTGATAACATGTTCTTTATGTACCTGTAATCCAGTTTATTTATATATTTATTTGCTTATTCATTTATTATAAATATTTTTACCCCAAATTTACAACATAGCCATATTTTTACAGCACCTCAGCTGTCACATATTAAAAATTACTAAAGTTATGAGCCTGCATTTGCAAGATTCAATGTAGGCTCATAACTTTATTGTTTTTTTAATATTTTTACACCAAAGTTTCAACATAGCCTTCTTATTACCCCACCTCATAAACAAGGGCAGAGATCATTTTCAGCTCTTGCCGAAAGCTGATTTCATGCAGGAGCCACAAAATCACCTTTTGGGTTGTAAAAAAAACCCATTATGGCCAGGATTTGAAAAATGACAGTTGTCACATTCATGAGGTGCTGTAAAGATATGGCTATGTTGTAAATCTGTGGTAAAAATACTGAAAATTAAAAAAGTTACAAGCCTGCATTCACAAAATTCAATGTAGACTAATAACCTTATTGTTTTTTAATATTTTACACCACATTTTCAACATAGCCTTCTTATGACCCCACCTCATGAATAAGGGCAGAAAAAATGTTCAACTCCTTCCCAAAAGGTGATTTTGTGCAGCGACCAAGAAATCACTTTTTGGGACAGATTTGCATAATGTCAGTGCAATTGTTCATGAGGTGGGGTCCCAAAAGAAAAGCATGTTGAAAATTTGGCCCAAAAATATGCAAAAATGACCAAGTTATTCCACTAAATTCAAAACCCCAGTGAAATACATTGAACTGCATACCTGTTTCTTCAGTTCATGGTCTGGCTTTGAAGAGTGAAAATGTGTATATGGTCCAGAAAGGATTATAGTGTTGGACACCTGATAGGTAAGTAAGGGCTGGGGGGGTGCGGGGTAGTGAATGGAAGGGTCCGTGGTGGGTCAGGAATGGCTGCAAAAGACACCAATGGATGTTTTTCCTTTAACAGGTGAAAAACAAAATAATGACGGAGGATTCCTGACTGCAACACTGGAGAATTGGGCACCCCCAGTATCACTGTTATTTTCTGTGGGGGGGGCATGCTGAGAGAGAGGGCTGGGTGGGGGAAGGAAAACAAATATAAAAAAGGTCACAGTTGAACAAGATCACAATAGTGGGGGACTGGGTACCCCTAGCGTCACTCTTATATTTCAGGTGGGGTGCTGAGAGGGAGGGTCGGGTGGGGGGATATCTCTAATAAAAAAAAAAAAAAAAGTCCATCACGGCAGAACACAGCACACTCTGGCATGTCCAAGATGGCAGCCACACTAGTAGTTGTACATGTGCAGTAGAGTGCGGTGGCCATCCTGGACATGGCAGAGTGTGCCATGTTCTGCCGTGATCACTGTTCATTTTGTGTTTTTAAATTAGAAATGTCCCCACCTGCCCACTCCACCCTCTTTCTCAGCACCCACCACCCCACCCCCACCCCCAGAAACATAAGCATGATACTGTGTGTGCCCAGTCCCCCAGGGTCACAGTCAGCATGCCACTGATTTTTTTCCTTTAAAGTAAAAAATAGTGCAGTGCAAGTGGAGTGCTCCATGGATAGAGATGCAGTGAAGTTTAACTTGGCTAGTGTAGCAGAGGCGAAGTGGCCCACTCTGCCTTGACATATAGCTATGTGAAGTGCCCATTGAAATGCAGTACTTCACCACTTCACATCATAATGACTTCCGGGCTAGTGGTCCTCTCTCTGAAGCAGGAGGTAGTGGTGCCATGGAAGCACCACCTCCAGTGGTACCTACCAGCGCCCCCCCCAACCAGTGCCACCACCTGCCATGGTCCCTGCACCAGTGGCTCAACAGGAAGTGAGGGAGGAGCCACAGCAGTCACAACCACAGCAGCAGCTTTCCCCACCCCTGGCTCCAATTGAGCACCAGAGCAGCCGGCAACAACATCTGCCCCCTCGCCTGTGACTGGTCCTTCCTGCAGTTCATTAATGTGGGAGTTCTTCACTACACTGCCTGCAGACACCAGTGTAGTGAAGTGCAATCTGTTTGGTGAGGTGGCCCCAGGGGAAATCATCTGGGTACAGGTGGTCAGTGCACCCACCTACACAACCACCACCATGCAGATTGGTAGGCCAAGCTTGCTGAACAGGGCAGGAATGCACCTGCTGGCCCTGCTGGGCAACAGGTGGCAGCACGGCCTCCACCTGCACATGGAATCAAGAGGGGGTGGGTCACGGAGCAAGCGGCTGATCCACAACCCGCAGGTGACGGTGGCAACCCTGCATGAATACCTGCCACACATGCCGATTTGGGCCTGATGTGGCGTGAATTGGACCATGTGAACCACCGGATTGACAATGTGGATCAGCGGTTGGAGCGCATGGAGGTGCACCAACTCCAAATAATGGCCATGTTTCAACTGCTGCTCTCACACCATATCATTGATCATTAGTTTTTGTCTGTCCTTGCACCCACCACCCTCTCAATGAAAAAATAGTTCCTGACATTGCCCCTGATCTGTCCCCCCTCTGTCTTCAGATTTTGCCCCCTTGTTCATGCACATCTCTTTTTCTGAAAGATGCTACCGTCTTGTATGTTGTTGACTCCCTTTCGGTACTTGATAGTTTCTATCATGCTCCCCCTTTCCTTATGGTTATACATATTAAGCTTTAGACTCCACAATATTTGGGAAACCAGTTAACTTGTTGTCATGGGTTGAAACTGGGGCAATATTCATGCCATCAGCAACTTTACTACCACCAGCAGGAACAACAGCATCTCCAACCATGACTGAAGCTACTGATTGCGCTGTGAAAAACATAGAGAAATCCCTTTACTGGCATCAGCTATGCACGTCTGCTGCATACTACCACACCCATGGCCACTCTTGCCACTGGCAGCAGTGCCATGGCCAGAAGCATCTTTGCATGTGTGTCTCTTTGCAGGCATTTTTTGGGATTACACATAAAATTCACAACAAACTGAGATTTCTGAAATTTGGGGTGGTTGGGAAGCCAAAACACAACAACTGTGGCTTACAGATGCAGACTGGGCACTAAACAGATGCAAACGCACAGACAGAGATTGCATACTGTAAGGAGATGCAGCCGCACAGGCACAAAAACACCTTAACCAGTGGTCACATAAATCCCAAACTGGAAAAATAAATGATACCTTTTGCAGGTTAGGGGGGCGCTGCAGTAGCAGTCCACTAGCTAGATAGGAGGAAGCAGTATAAAGTACCACAGATGGATAACCAATTCAGAGCGCGGCAATTACTGTGTGGCACAATAAAATGTGTCTGACTTAATGGCACACACACACACACACACACACACGCACACGCACTCACACTCACATACTACAGGTAATGTGCAGAAAATTTAACAGTGCAGTATACTATATAAACAAATCTTTCAAACAGAATAAAAACATGCACTGCACCACAACAAACTGAAAATAATTATCAAAAATTAGTTAAGGTATTACTGTGTGTACATAACACACAAATACTAACATACACTACTAGTACAAAACACTTAGAAAGACTGTCGTTCTCATGTAAGTCTCACTCCACCACAGATACGCCCCTCCCGCGAAGCATACTTCAACAGTGTCTGTCAGTACATGGGCTGAATGTTCTACATTAACATTCAAAATGCACACAAAAACAATCAACACTCGATGATCTAAGCACAGGAGGGTTTCCTACAGTCGATGTACTAAATTTGGAATAAAATAATTGGATCAAAAGTGATTTTTTAAAGCTTTTTTAATGGTTTGATTCTCAGAGCTCTGAATGCAAACTGTCTCCAGCTTTCCACTATACACATTATGTAGAACTGAGGCTGTGTAAGACAATATAGAGCCCATGTGACCTGCCATCCCATGAATCAATGCAAAATTTTTCTCAAATAGCAATAAACAGGTGAAGCAAAGCAAAGTCCATGCAAATCAATGCCACTTCACGTTAAAATTAAAGGGAAGGCACCGGCCCGGTGGTGCTGAGGGTTGAGGTGCTAGACGTCACACCTCGCGCTGCACCGGTGACCCGGGTTCGGGAACGAGCCAGGGTCATCGGGGGTTGGTGGAGAGGGTGAAGGATGGAGCATCCGCTGGACTGCTCTTCTTCCCTGGGGAGGGGGGGATGCTGTCACCAGTGCTCTGGTGGCCTCTAGCAATGGCTGGGGGTGATGCAGTAGCATGGGCAGTCAGGGGATGTGCTGGGGCTGATGCTGGGAAGGTGTGCGTGCGGTAGTGTGCATGCGCACCTGTCTCTTGGCATCATTGCATGCCTCACATGCCATGGAGAGAAAACAGGAAATTGGCACTGGTTGTGGTGGCATGATGGCCGTCTCCGATGGGAGCAATGGCTCCGAGGGTACGCAGCGACACACTGGATCCGGTCTTGGCGGAGGGTGTAGGGGGGCCCGCCGCCACCCTACCACGGGGGTACTAGCTGCGGGACCCGAACTGGAGCCAGGGATCCCTGCAGATGGTAGCCAGAAGACCTGAGGGGATGCCAGGACATGATAGAGGTAGGCAGACCAGGTGCCAAGGGAGAAAAATTATTCATCAAAAAAAAAAAAAAAATTAAGGGGAAGGCTGTAATACAAGACAAAGTATCGCAAAATCCATTGGAACCAATGCACTTCGCGTTCAAATTCATAGGCAGAGTAATTTGCTTCATGTTGCGGAGTACTGGGTGGATTTTGGGATAATATGCGAAGTGCTCCACATGGCGAAGTGGGAGCACTTCGCACATCTCTATCCACAGATGCGGATATGACTGTGTTGCAACTCCAACATGTTGTTCAGTCAAAAGGAATGCAGTGCCTGCTTGTTTTGATAGCAAGAGGTCTGCAGGGTTACACCCACTGCAGACCTAAAAATGATAGTTTTTAAAAATGGGCAGTTTCCGAAAATAATGCCACTGGCTGATCACAAATAATAAAAGTGTTCCTGTCAATATAGAGCTGTTAGTACAATTTCTCCGTACAATCTATACTGGGGCTACTGTTACACTGTTAATTTCAGTGTTGACAAGAGGGGTATAAAATCAATGCGCATGAGCTACGCTGCTGCACATAATGCAGGACCTTCCTATGGAGCTGGTGCTTGTAATGCTACTGACTGATCTCAAGAAACAAAAACAGTGTTCTCCTTTATTATACAGCTGCTAGAACAATTTCCCTGTGCAATTTGTACTGGTGCTACAGCTATATGGTTAATTTCTTTTTTGTACTAACATTTTTATTGAATTTTATTCAACATATAGAACTTAGACAGACATACATAAGGATCCATTAAACATAGTAGGTTTGTGCACATTTCTTCCCACATAAGAGCTACATACATACTATCTATTGAGCTTCCCTTGATCCGATCACGGACAGCACAACCCATATTCTCTGGGTGTGGAATTGACTGGGAAAAGGGTCAGATTAAAAGGATGACACTTTTGAGGGATGATATTTTGTAATTTGGGTCTGTAGACAGGTGAGACAAGGAGTAGTACTGTAGTGGTAGAGGCTCACAACCTGGAGAGGAATAGGGAGCATAACATGAGGTGGGGTTCACAATATGAGTCTAGGATTCAGGGGGGCATCTCTGAGTGCTCCACAATCCCAGTGGGTAGGTTTCAAGGTACCGTAGCTCTTGTCTGCAGTTTTCACCTCTGAAACATTAAGTTGAGGTATCTACTTTCCATTTGTTATACTTGGCATGACTGAGAAGGGTGTTATTATGTTTGTATGTGGTGTACTTATCAGGAGGAGGACAATATTTCTGTATTGTGGAAGTTGTTTAGTTAGTGGTTTTAATCATCAGAGGTCTGACTGAAGGAATAGTTGTCAAGGGTGGGCATCAAGATTTCCAAAATTGCTTAAATAGACTTTCTGTCGCTCGGAATGCCATGTGATACTTTATCCAGTTGTAACACTTCAAGTATATCCGTGAGACATTCCTGGTATGTGGGAGGTCTCTCATCAAGCCAACACTTCACTATTTCTTTTTTGACTACCGCTATCACTAGCGTAATTGTGTGTCATCTCATCAGTGCTACTTTAAGTTGTAATACCTTACCAGCAATGCAAATATCCAGTGTAAATAGACCATTAAGTCCCAGCAGAAGATTCACTGAGTTTTTAATGTCTTACCAGAATTATAGGGGCAGTTTCAGTGCTGTCACCTTAGACGGACAGCAACGTATGTGTACTGAACTACTATGAATGATGCAGGACATGGTACTGGTACTCACTGATCCCAAAAAAAATTACTGTTTTCCTTTTACTATACAGCTGATGGTGCAAATTCCCTATACAGATTCAGTTTAGTATATGGTGAATGCCAGTACTTACACCTGGGAAATACAGCATGGCATGCATACTGCGCTGCTAGGCATGATAGGGTCTGATTATGAGTACAGCATTTGTACTGCTACTGGCTAATCACAAACAATGCTGTTTTTCTTTTAATAAACAGCTGAATTTCTCTGTAAAGGTATGACTGGCACTTCTGCTATATGGTGAATTTCAGTGCTGACAATTGGGAATGACAGCACCACATATGTACCGTGTCGCTGTACATGACAGCAGACCCCTGCTGGAGGGAGCACCCATATGGCTACTGGCTGATCTAAAAAAAAAAAAAACATTTTTTCTTTTAATATGCAGCTGCTAGCACAATGTCCCTGTACAAGTTCAAATGACACTACTGATAGATGATGAATTTGAGGGTTGATGTTTGGGAATAACAGGCCTCCACACATACTGTGCAAGAGGTGCACAATGCGGGACCTCCACCTGAGTGGTGAACTTGTGTTGCTGTTGGCGAAGCACAAAAAAACACCTGTTTTCCATTAACAGACAGCTGCTAAAGCAATTTCCCTGTAGAATTTTGGCTGTTGCCACTGCTATTAGGTGAATTCGCTGACAGATGGGAAATATAGCACTGCATGTGTACCGAGCTGCAGTGCATGGTGCAGGACACCCTCATAAGTAAGGTGCCTGTACTGCTACTCACTGATCACAAAAAAAAAAAAAAAAAGAAATGAAAACGCTGTTTACATTATACAGCTGCTAACACAATTTCCCTTACAATTTATTTCCTTGTATAATTTCTGCTGGCACTATGAATTTCAGCGATGATGCACGGGAATTACAGCACTGCATGTCAGTTACTCTGACACAACATGACGCATGGCCTCCTTATGGATTGCACACTAAATTTTAAATCTCACAACAAAGCTGTTTCTGCCTTCCTTGGCTACTTTGCTATAGTAAAAGTAAAGCTTCCTAAATATAAAATATAAACTGAAGGCACAGCAAATATAACATTAAACATGCATTCGTCAATGCCGAATGCTTGCTTGCTGGTATCAGCATTGGGAATGCAGGAGTTAGATGCAGAATGGGAATGGCAGTGAAGTATTGAATGTCACACCAACCCCACCTTCACCCCGCAGAGATGGACAGGCATTGGGGTATACGTTTGGGTCGTCGCCCATAACGTTCACCCCATTCCATAAGGACATATGCTGAAATGTGTGCAGTATAGGAGAATGGGGTGAACTCTGGGGCCGAAGAGTCCAAGGCACACCTTGATGTCTGTCACTGGCTGCAGGGTGGGAGGTGGGGGTGGAATAGCATGAGCATTACAGTCGGCAATCCAAAGGCACATCCCTGATGCCTGTCAGTCTGTACAGGGTTGGACATTATGGTTAGAAATCCTAATTTTATCGTGGGCTGTAATAATCAATGAACTCCCTGGTGGTCCAGTGGACCTATCCCCTTGCCTGATCACGGGCTGTAATAATCAGTGAACTCCCTGGTAGTCCAGTGGACCTATCCCCTTGCCCGATCGCAGGCTGTATTAATCAAAGAACTCCATGGTGGTCCAGTGGACCTATCTCCCTGCCCGATTGCGGGCATGCAGCACGTTAATTATCCCTGGTGGTCCAGCGTGACCCGTATCCCCCTCCCAACCCGCTCACTCATTCCCGCCACCTCGCTCCCCCTGATCAGCGACGGGCAGCAGCACCCTACCGCAGCCGCCCAGCCGCCCATCAACCGACAGCATAGGTGTTGCCAGACACCGTCAGCGGCCACGGGCATGCAGACCGTATCACTATTTCAGTCCCAATATGAATAGATCCATTCACATATCGGGACTGTGCAGCAGTACAGTTCAGCCCCATTGGCCCACACTGTGATCACAATGGGCGACAGCCGCACTGCACGCCGTCAGTCAGCGGGCGGCCGGGTGGCTTGCGGGTGGTGCTGCCACCCGCCTGGACCAGGTGGGAGCAGGGTGGTGGGAGTGGGTGGGGTTGGGGGTACGGCACTGCTGGATCACCAGGAATATTTAAAAGTGCTGCATGCCCGATCAGGCAGGGAGATAGGTCCACTGGACCACCAGGGAGTTTATTAATTATTACAGCCCATGATCAGGCAAGGAGATAGGTCAACTGGACCACCAGAGATTCTATTATTTAAAACAACCCACGATCGGGCATGGGGGGGCACTACGCCACCGGACGGTGCCGCCAGAGCTCAGGTGGCCACCCACAGCTGGCAGCTGCCGTGTTGCTCCCTGTATTACGGCAGCTCACCTGTGGATGGCCAGCTGTTGTTCCTCTATTTTGTGGCTTAACTGTGTGCAGCGCATGTAGGGGTTGTGCCTGCATATTCTCAGCACATCCCGGGCTGAATATCAGGATGTGCAGTATATGCAAGGGCACGGCCCCCTTACCTGTGCCACAGATATTACCGATGCGCCCCGGTGCATTAGGAATTTTACTGCGCATATTCGCCCCAATTGAATATCATGCCGTGCGCATCAGTGGGTTCTGCATGGCGCAACAGAGTTGCGCCATGCGCAACCCGTTTGAATATCCCACCCAAAGAGTCCTGGATGACTCAGAATTCATTATCTCTTCTGCTAGTTTTTGCCTAACAAAAAAAGAAGAAAGAAACAGTAAAACAACACTGCAATCCTGGACTAAATGAGTGAGCAAGCAAGCATGTCTTTAAACAGTCATCTTGCGGCTGTTCTCATAATGCTCGCTCGGTGTTCGGCTCATTTTCTTCTTTTCTTTTTTTAATTACACTATGTAAAGACTGTCAAAACACAATCTCCCTACCTCCTTTCCTCTTGTTTCTTAGACATCCTGAGAGTGGTGAGTGGGTGGACGGAAGCAGTCATGATGAAGAGGGAGGTCCAAACAGTGGTCACTGCTTCCGGATACCATCCCACTACAATAATCTCCCAGTATATTTAAATACAGCAGCAAACTCTATCAGGAGAACCACAACCAGGGCATACTAAGGGGGGAAGGGGCAGTGCAAAGGAAACAAAAGCACATATGGGACAGGCAAGCAGTTAGAAAACAAAAGAAAAATCCACCTATTGGCCAGACATCTCCACCTAGAGGACAAACACAACAAAGGAACTTATTTTTATATAAATATACTTCCATGCACAAAAATCAAGTAACATTTTTTTTTAATACTTCTTTTTGTCCTTGTATTTAAAGATTAGCCATTTCATAATAGGAATAATGAAAAACAAGGTGTGTCATGCTGGGATAACATCACTTTTCAGGTGATGGACGCAGTTAGCCTGTGACCTTGTGCCCAACCACCCAAGGCATAATGTCACCCAGCACATCACATGCCCTGTTGTGCATTATTCCTTTAATATATTACATCTGTATTGATAATAGTAAAATGAATCAAGAAATCATGAAATTTTTTTAAAAATATATATTTTCAAAACATTTTTTAACTTTTTCTGATTAATAACATAGCCTATTAAAGTAGAACTGTGCTAAACTCACAAGTCATTTTCGCAGTAGCAGGTGTTTTTAAAAATTGGTTCTAGTTCTGTTATTGTTTCTCCTATACAGACATTCTATTAACCACAGTGGCGATTTCTGATTTACACTTTGGTGGTAAGTGGTGTAACCAGGTCACGATGTAACTTTCGGTTACTATTCCTACCTGGTGGGCTCAGACCAGGTTGAGGGGCCTGGGCTCTGTCCTGATGGTAATGTGGGGTTCTTTCCAAAGCATAAAATAAATAACATTGTGCCTCCACCCAGAGTAATATACAGAGGGCCAGTTGTTGATGTGGTACAACCCCCAGGGATGCTGTACATACCTACCTCCCCTTGCAGTCACCCCACATATGGAATACCACTTTGAACTGTAATACTTTAAACACATTCAGATAAAGACTGTAACTGAACAAACAGTTTTAACTAACAACAATAAGTGATTTATTAAATAGGGAAGGGAAGAAAAAGGGATGCAGAAATAAATAACAACTTGGCAGATTTGAGGCAACAAGTAAACAACACCAATTGCAATAACCTTGCCCACCCCGCAACACACAGCATTTAGCCCACTTTTCCACTGGTACCAGTGACCCCCAATGACTAACTGGGTACCCAGACAGAGAGGTTGCAGGCCTGTATGTTGCTGTGGGGGGGAAGGGGCAGCATTGGTGTACTTTTGAATAAAACAGAAACATGTTAGCAAACTTTATGGGAAGGCAGTCAGAACAGCAAAGGCCCAAACCGCGGAAAAGATAGCCAACTCAGTTAAGAAGGGGGATAAAACCTTTTATAGGTACATCAGGGAGTGAAGGAAGACCAAGGGAGGGTTAGTGAGGCTTAATAAAGCGGAGAGGGGTGGGCAGAGGGTGACGGTCACGGTGAAAAGACAGATATACTAAACAAATATTTTTGCTTAATATTTACAAATGAAGAGGGGGAAGTATCTAAACCAAACAATAGAAACACTCTGGATACAGAAGTTAATACCAGCCCATTTACAGAAGAAAGGGTTCTGAAAGAACTCTTAAAACTGAAGGTGGGCAAAGCAATGGGGTCTGATGGGGTTCATCCCAGAATTCTAAAAGAACTAAGGGTAGAACTAGTGACACCACTGACTACCCTCTTTAACAAATCATGGGAGGATGGGGTGGTACCTGAGGACTGGAGGAGGGCAGATGTGATTCCACTTCACAAAAGTGGGAGCAAGGCAGAAGCAGGAAACTACAGACCTGTTAGTTTAACCTCAGTGATAGGGAAAATGATGGAATCACTTCTGAAGGAAAGAACTGTCGAGTACCTAGAGGCCAGAGGGGCACAGGACCCAAGGCAGCATGGATCCACTGTGGGAAGGTCATGCCAGATGAATCTAATAGATTTCTTTGACTGGGTGACCAAAGCAGTAGATCAGGAAGGGGCTGTGGCCATGGCCTACCTAGACTTTAGCAAGGCATTTGTCACAGTCCCACACAAAAGATTAATATACAAGTTAGCCAGCCTGGGAGTGGGTCCCAAGATGATAGCCTGGGTAAAGAATTGGCTGGAGAATAGGACACAGAGGGTACTAGTAAATGGAGTCCACTCTGAAGAAAGGGGGGTTACTAGTGGGGTACAGCAGGGTTCAGTATTAGGACCGGTCCTCTTCAGTGTCTTTATAAGCGACATTGCAGAGGGACTGGAAGGAAAAGTATGTCTCTTTGCAGATGACACAAAGATCTGCAACACAGTTGATGCACAAGGTGGGTGGAAAGGATGAGAAGGGACTTGGCAAGGTTAGAGGAATGGTCAAATGTATGGCAGCTTAGATTCAATGCTAAGAAGTGCAAGGTAATGCACCTGGGAAACAAAAACCCAGGGGAAGAGTACACAATGGGGGGTGAGATACTAACAACAACAAAAATGGAAAGGGACATGGGGGTAGTCATATCAGATGACCTAAAGGTGGGCAAGCAATGTGAGAGAGCAGTAAGGAGGGCTGGGGGGATACTGGGATGCATAGGGAGAGGCATCACCAGTAGAAAACAGGAAGTTGTTATCCCTCTGTACAGACAGCTGGTGAGACCCCATCTGGAGTACTGTGTGCAGTTCTGGAGACCCAATCTCCACAAAGACATAGACAGAATGGAAGCTGTCCACAGGAGGGCAACTAAAATGGTGCAGGGTCTGCACCGGAAGACATATGAAGAGAGACTTAAGGAGCTTAATATGTATAGCCTCGAGGAAAGGAGGGAGAGGGGGGACATGATAGAATCTTTCAAGTACCTCAAGGGAATCAACAAAGTCCAAGAGGGTAGCATCTTTCAGAAAAAGAGGTGTGCAAGAACAAGGGGGCACAATTTGAAGATGGGAGGGCTCAGAGGTAATGTAAGGAAGTATTTTTTCACAGAGAGGGTTGTGGATGCATGGAACGGCCTTCCGGAGGAGGTTGTGGAGTCAAAAACAGTGGTGGAATTCAAGCATGCATGGGACAGTCATAAGGCAATTCTAGGGGGTGGGGGTAGGAAAAAGTAGGCTGCTGGTTAACTAGGATCTGCATGTTATCCATTAGGTAGGGAAATGGGCAGACTGGGTAGGCCAAGTGGTCCTTATCTGCCGTCAAATTCTATGTTTCTATGTTATACAAATCCCCAGATCAGGACAGACCCTGTGTTTATTCATGGTTCTACAGGATGGCAGTTTCGACAGGGCCTAGACCAGTAAAGCAGATTTGCAGCTTGCTTGGCTGAAGCAGGATGTCAGCAACATGTCACCTTCTGTGCAGCTTGTCACCTTCTTGCAGCTGGCAGGGTCTAGCAGCTTGTCACCTTCTGGGCTGGTCCTTTTAGAAGGCTGGAACCGGCCAGTACTGGGACTAGGGCCATATGCCTACCCCACATGTCCAGGCTTCTAACTCCCCGGAGCAAATGATGGGTAATGCCTAACAGTAGCACTACCTGGCTGATTCCACAGACTGTCCTTGCTGGCAGTGGCTTCTGTCCTGGAGCTCAGGGTTCACTCTCTTTCTTTCTCTCTGCAGACAGCAGATCTTAAGGCCTCTGGACACCCAGCTCACCCCCTAGGCTGGAGAGGAAAACATTCTTTCAAGCAATCTCCAAACTACAGGTTCAAACCACAAAACAGCTCCTCTTTCTGCAATCTAGATTTCCCAGACAATGGGACTTTTCTGGAGTATCCTGTACTCTGGCTGTAGACCCAGACACACTTCAGATGTTTATCAGAACACAGTCCACTTCCTCACAGGCTGAGGACTTCTCTTGGATGCTGCAAAGTTCTAGCTGCAAGTGTTCATCAGACACACACTGGCTCGCCAGGTGAAAGTGAGCTTTTTGCAAGTCTCCTGGAATTTGGCCATGGAAGCCTTAGTCAGACTTCCAAACTTTCTCCTCCAACACAGTCCAAGGCCTCCTGTCTTTCAGAGAGCTTTAGCCAGACTGCCCTGAGCTGACTTTGCCCCTGAGAACTGAGAAGAGAATGGCAGCTCCCTATTGGCCAAAACAGCTGTTCATCTGCAAAATGAATATGTATGAGGTCCAGACAATGCCTGATTGGTTGCCTGTTTAGGTGCCAAGAACATTGTCATTCCCCCCCTTCTCAGGAGCCATAGCTGCAGTTCTTCATGCTCCTTGATTGTGGATTGGCAGATATAGGTGTCAGGAGTGACAAATATGACTGCTATAAACACAATTCAGGCAATGTCCCAACTTTAAGGTCTCTGGCTAAGCAAACTAAATGATTATAATAAATAAAGGTCCCAGTGTCCTAAAACTGCCCCTCACCCCTATTGTCCAGTGGCAGAGTGAACAGAAACAGAAGCTCCCCCTGCCTGTTGCAAGGGTTGTAGAGTTGTCCCCCCCAGGTGACAGGCAGAGCTATTCAATGTATAGCAGCCTCAACTGCTCTTAAAGTTACATGCTTCTCATTAAAGTATTAGCACTTAAGAGCACTTTAGCAAAGTTTTATTTCTTGCCCCTATGGTGTGGCTTTGTACCCCCCACTAGTGTGATCTGGAGTCCTGGGGATCGGAGCACGCACCAGAAGCTGGTCTCTAGCCACAGGAGTGGCTTTAAATGCTAAGAACTGTAGTGCTATGCAGCGTGCGAGTGGAGCCGATAGCTCACATGTTTGAGGAGGCACTCCTCTCGTATGTGAGTACTGGAGCTGCACAGCGCTCCACTTTACCACCAAGCTGCTAGTCAGGATCCACAAACTCCTCTGGTCCCCCTGTAATCTGGGTGCCATGTAGCAGCAGGTTACTACCCCTGGCTGAGGGCCTGGGCTTTGTTTCTGGTGGAAAGGCTGTGATTTCCCAAAGTTAAACTAAAAAGCACTGTGCCTCCATCCAGAATAAAATATACAGTGTGCAAGATATTTGTGTAGTGCAACCCCCTGGGATGCTGTACCTACCTACTTCCCCTACAGTCACCCCACACATGGATCACCAACAAAACTAAATTTCAATACACATGCAGTTATTAACTGTAGCTGATAATATGCTCACTAATACTATGCTCATAAGACATTTATAAAAAGATTAACTAACAAGTTTATTTACATGGGGTAGGGTTAGGAAAGGAGAAAAATGGATGTTGAAGTTAAATAAGCAATAATGCACAACAGGGTGTGTGCTGTTGTGGGATTTACACACGTCTTGTGTGGTGGGTCATGAAGCGCAGCCGAGTGACTTTAACCACACAAGAAGTGTATAAATCCCACTACTACATGTGCCCTGAACTGCATTATTATGATTATAAAATTAATCTATTGTTAAAAATTTAAAAAAATAAATGAATCAGATTCAAAGAAAGTAAACATTTGATCAGCGGGATCTTTATCGGTTGTCTGTTGCAGGATTTACACATAGTCATGTGACATGCTTTGACCAATGAGGCTACAAGATTTTTGATAACCATTTTATAAGCGACTGTTATCATTTTGCAACTGTTAGCATTTGGCAACAGTTAGCATTATTTAACATGTTTGGTGTCCACTTCCCACCAGCATATACTTCAAATAGGTTATCAGCCCACTTGTTCTAATATTAAACATTCCCTGACCAGTACCAGTCTCTCCCCAGTGTCTACCTTGGGAGTTCCCTCAGTCTCTCTGGGTACCCAGCTGGAGCAGTTGCAGGCCTGATGTGGCGCAGATGGTTGTCAGGTGTTGGTGCACTTTAACAATTTAGATTCAAGCCTGTTTTGCACTGTTGCAATAACTGGTTGATGAAACTCAGATTTTTATCTGGGCAGCTAAACGCAGAAATGTGGTGACAGGTATGTACATTTCATCAGATGCAGGGCAAGCCCTGCATTACTATTGGTTTGCAGAACAGTCTCTGGGCTTGTAGATCTGATGGTTTTCAGATGGTGGCTCTGGGGTGGTTGGGATCAGTAGAAACTTGTATAACTGTGATGGGCAGCAGGCTCTTGCAGCTTGGACCTTCCAGCTGCATCTCTTATAGCTTGGGCCTTCTCAGAAGCAAGCTCTTGCATTTTTAGCAGTCTGGATATCTCTCAGCTTCTCTAACAGCTTGTCATATTCTTTCTGCATTGTCACAGGACTGGAATAAGCCAGTACTGGGGACCAGGGCCAGCATGTTTCAGGGAAGAGATGATTTGTAGTGCCTAGTGGTGACACTACCTCGCTGATTCTCCAGACTGTCCTTGGTGGGCAGTCACTCTCTTTCTGGTATTCAGAACACTTCAGCTATAAATGACTTCGGCCACACTGCCAGCCAGCAGCAGTAGCTCTCATTCAAAGCAGAACATACTGTAGTCTCTGAATCTCTCACCAGTTCTTAGAAGGAAACAGTCTCTCAAATTCAGACATTACCAGTTCAGACTGGAGGCAAAAGACAGGGGGGGTATCTTCTCACTTCACTGACTCAGCTTGAACAGAAGAACTAATCTTCTCACCTTACAGGCTCCGACTTAAACAGAAGAACAGATCTTCTCACTCTATCTTTCCCGCTATTGGAAAACATCATGTAGGTTTTCCTTGGCTCTTTGGCTGTACAGGCCCCAAAGTAACCTCCATTTTTTCTCTCAAACATAACAGTAGAGGTCTGAAGTCCCTTGGCCGAGGGCTGCAAAAGCCCAAGAAACACCTCCAAACTTCTATCGGGTACCACAGCAGAGTTTCCTCCTCCTCTGGAAACTCCCAGGAAGTTTCCTTGACATAAGTCAGCAACAATACTTTCCTTCGGGAATCAACTCCTTACAGTCATTGGAAGGCAATATAGAGTGCCTCCTGGGCTAGTGGCTGTGCAAGCCCCAGGCAGGCCTTCTTCATCTTCTCTAGAGCAGGGGCTAAAGCCCCCCTATTTCAGGAGGGGTTCCAGACTAACTGAACTCAACTGAAGCTGTTCTCTGGGTTTGGTGAGCTCAGGGTAGCACCCCATTGGACAAACAGGCTGTCTGTCAAGAAAATTAATATGCAGAGAGTTTTTTTGGTGTCCTTCAGGCCCTTTGGGTCTCTGCGAACTGTGTGGAAATTGAAAATAAACGAAGGAAATTGCCCTTTTTGAACTGTATTTCTGGACTCTTGGTTTTTATATCCACTAAACAACTGTACTGGTGAGTGCCATGACTGCTTTTTCATAACAGTATTTGTTGTCATAGAGCAACACACTCTACCTAGGTGCGGCTCTTTTTGTTGACTCAAAATTATTATGCATTAGGTTCTTTCGATGCCTAATTGGCTGCCTGTTAAGGCACCAAATCAGTGTCCTTGCCTTTTCCCAGAAGTCCCTTGGTTCTAGCCTTTTGGGTTCCTGGCACTCTCGTTGGATACCTGCCAGGTCAAAAGTGGCAAACATGGCCACTGCAGAACAGTCTGTTCAAAGTCCCAACTTTACTATTATATTGTTAAGAAATTATATTTATTTACCATTCATTTCCCCCCAGCAATTGATAGTAGCCCCTCTACCCTACTGTCCGGTGGCAGAATGGGGCACAACAGGGGCTTCTCCTTTCAGTTGCAAGCACTGTAGTGCTATCCCCCAGGAAGAAAGCAGTACTAATGAATATTCACAGCAGCCTTGGCTGCTCTTAAGGTAATAGACGTCTTTTAAATACCTAGCGCTTAAGAGCACTCTTGTTTAACATTTTATTTCATTTTCTCCAAGTGTCTCTAGACCCCCTTTACCCATTTTATACCCATGGGGGCTGGGACACACAAATACAGAGCTGAAGGAGCCACTGGAGTGACTTTTACATACTGAGCACCACAGCATTAATGCTAAAAGCTAGCCGACCGGCCAGCTTGCACATTTGAGCTGCGTGCTGAGTCGGTGAACTGCTATGTGGGCAATCTCAATTTTACTTAACTCCTCCAGTCCCCAAAGGATTTATTAGCACAGTGGGGCCAGCAGGAGCAAAAACAATAAGCGGACCAAGGACTGGTGGGTCAAGCGGCAGGGTGGAGGACATGGTAAGCCCCACCCGTGGGGAAGGGATTACACTCTACTAAGGACAAGGCATGGGAGCTGAAAGGAGCAACAGGGCAGCACCACAGGACCAGAACTGGCAGCAGCAGGCAGCTGGGAGGCAGAACAGTGACCTGGGGGAAAATTAAGGTAAACTCCACCTGGGGGAGGGGTTACAGTGGTATTTTAGAACTGTTCAGTATTGTGTAGTTTATGTCACTTCCAGACAGAGTTCTGTGGTAGAACACACATGCTTACAGTAAAACATTGCTTAAAATAGAAAAGAAGAGCAAGGACATAATCTACATTTTACAGTTCTAAAATGGTCCTAACCAACTGTGTGTAAATCAGAGATGCTCACTGGTATACACAAACAGCCTGTATACAGTTTATGGAACAATAATAGCATTTGAACAAGTAATTGAAAAATAGCATCTACTAGGAAAAAATGACTTGCAGATTCAGCTCAGGTTTCCTTTAAATGGTAATCTGTGACATTTTCAGTTACATCCACATCAGATTTATCTAAAAGAGTAACACACAACTTGCTAATTATCCTCTCTGTCCTTAATGTTCCTGTGCTTTTGAAGAAGTAGATAAGTTGGTTATTAAATGGAAAAAGGCAAATAAAAAATATGTAACTGCTTCACCCAAGAATAGTTTTCAGATAAAAATGACTTAAAACATATTTGAATAAGACTGAAAAGGTCAGACATCATAAAAACCTTAGAGTAACTCTACAGATAGTCCTAACTTTCCATACTGATATCAATTTGATTGCAAAGTCTGTAAACAAGGTAAACGGACTATAACCAGAAGCATTCACTAACTACTGAAGCACAGGTCTATCTTGCTAAATAAGTTATTTTTCCAATTTAAGGAATACAGTGACTATCCTGTAGTTCAGGGAGGTGGGAAACAACATGAAATGTGACTTCCCTCATCAAGTGCTATAAAAGTACTTACAAAATGGGTAGCTAGTTTCTTATGTTCTGATTGGCTATGAAGATTCTGAAGCCATGAGTTTCAGGAAAAGAAACCCATGGCTTTGGATTTACTAAGGCAAGCAGGACACAGCATGTGGTAATATTAATGCCTCCAAAAATTCTGAAAACCCTAATGTGGCAGACATGTTTGTAAAGTAAAATTATACAATGGAAAGAAAATATCTAAGCCCCTGATTGGTCAGTGTGCCTCTGGACCAGTGAAAGTAGGTGGCAATAACGTCACTGTAATAAGTCCAGGAACACACATGACAGTTTTACATTACTAAAGATGCCAGATATTCATATTCCCACAGTTTGAAATGAGTAGCTCACTCCAACCAGGGCTGACAGTCTCCCCACACAAATAAAACCTCTGGCATCTCTGTCACAGTCTCTGTATTTTATTTTTGTGTGTGTGCTGTTACTACAAAATTGAGCTAAACTAATTGAAGAAACAACCTCTGTGTGCAGTCTGCCTTTAGTGTCACTGCCGTAACAAAGCACACACACTCTTCACATGGTCACTCCTCCAGAAACCTGTATGCAGCAAAAAGGAACACTTTTACCCTTGTGGTGGCTAGCTTGCATGGGGCACAATGGGGGGGGCACACCCTTGGGGTCTCAGCCCTCCAGAAACTCAGTGCTGTCCTCTTAGCAGTCCTATTGTCCAGAGTGGTACGTGCACTCATGGGCTGAAGCCAGCAAATCTGTTTTTCTTCCACATTGAGTACCTGACAGATTCAGAACATCTCAAACCTCATAGGGAATGGGTGGGGCAGGTCTTCTTAGCCTATTATACTTCTCACACACAGAGAGTGGTGATCCTGGTCCACAGGAGGATCCCTTTTCAAACCTCTGATACAAAAGCTGATATCTCAGGCCACTGGATAATAGTGCAGGGTACCTTGTATAGACAACAAGTGATATTGGTAAATATTTACGCCCCAACTTATGACTGGGGTTTCTTCCAGGATATAATCTTACAGTTGGAACAAATGATAGGAATGGTACTGTGGGGTGGAAACTTCAACATAATTTTAGATAAGCATATGGACCACTCATCCACATGCACCTACCAGATTCAAAAGCTGCCAAACTGTTGAGGGCCCTTCGGCAAACTGGAAGTCTCCACTCAGCTCCTTTCCAGTCACATTGTGGTTTTGACAGATTGCAGAGAACATGATTTCAACTCCCCAAAACACACACCCACACACACCCACACACACCCCTTCATCTGGTCCCAGGGGAGGCAGCAGAACTGGGTCAGTTGAAATCAAAGGAGGGAGGGGGTTACCAGATAAAAGACACACATTAAAATAACTGTATGGATGTTGGGGGCAGTACTAAATAAAAGCAGGAGCACTAGAACCAGCAACTGGGCAAAACAATACAGCAGCCCTATTTTTCTTCCCTGTATACCTACCCAGTAACAAATTGAGTAAAAAACAATTTTTAAATATATTTTTAATCTGTTTTCTTTTTTTATTATAAATGAGATACTGAATAATAGCAATAATGCACTCCAGGGTGTGTTGTATGTAATAACATCACTTCTTGGGTGTTGAATACACTTAGCATGTGGTCTCATGCTTTAACCCACCAGAAGCGTGACTTTGTTACACAATGACACACACTCTATCATGCATTATTGCTAAGCAGTACTGGCCTTTACTTTACCAATACCATCCTTTCTTGCTTTTATTTTAAATCCTCCCCACCCCACCTGAACAATAGCACACAGTACAAAACCTACAATTTTTAAATGGATTCAATCTTTGATATTGTATTCAACCTTCAGTTCCGCTGCCTCACTTGCACCACTATAAATTTGGTCTGATGTCCTGATGCTCTTTATTCAGTTCCCAGTCACAGCTTTGCTCATGCTGCTGGTCCTCAGCTGCACTCAGTTCCCACCCACAACACTGATATCGAGGAAGTTCCTGGTCCATAACTGCACTCAATTCCCACCCACAATGCTGATATCGAGGAAGTTCCTGGTCCATAGCTGCACTCAGTTCCCACCCACAACACTGATATCGAGGAAGTTCCTGGCCCATAACTGCACTCAGTTCCCACCCACAACACTGATATCGAGGAAGTTCCTGGCCCACAGCTGCACTCAGTTCCCACCCACAACACTAATATCGAGGAAGTTCCTGGCCCACAGCTGCATTCAGTTCCCACCCACAACACTGATATCGAGGAAGTTCCTGGTCCTCAGCTGCACTCAGTTCCCACCCACAACACTGATATCGAGGAAGTTCCTGGCCCATAACTGCACTCAGTTCCCACCCACAACACTGATATCGAGGAAGTTCCTGGCCCACAGCTGCACTCAGTTCCCACCCACAACGCTGATATCAAGGAAGTTCCTGGCCCACAGCTGCACTCAGTTCCCACCCACAACACTGATATCGAGGAAGTTCCTGGCCCACAGCTGCACTCAGTTCCCACCCACAACACTGATATCAAGGAAGTTCCTGGTCCATAGCTGCACTCAGTTCCCACCCACAACACTGATATCGAGAAAGTGGGTTATGCAAAAATGAGAGTCTGACATAGAGTGCAACCCAAAACTGAGACAGCAAGTGATACAGAGTGAGACAGTATTACGTTTAAAGGAAAAAAACAACAACTGGGACTACAGTTCTCTCCCACTGTTGCACAAACATATTCCCTCTCTCTCACTCTCTCCCACACCTCCCATTCCCCTGCCCATTCCACCTGTATGCCTGTTCACGATTGAGCTAAACCTGTGTCTCCAAGAGACACCAAGAGGCAGAGCAACAGAGCAAGTAAAAAACAAACCTCTGAATCAACAGGGCCCTGTGCAAAGAAAGTTATGAATGATCTTGATCTCATGAGGGCCCTGTAAAAAGAAAATTAAACATGATCTCCTGCAGGCCCTGAGTGAAGAGAGTTGTGAACGATTCTGCAGCCCCATATCCATGACCACCATTGTCTAGCTTAAAGTACTACAAATATGGGCCATGGGCTTGCACTTGTAGCATGTGCTTGGGTCATGAGACTAGGTGTTTTTGGGTGGGGACAGGCACCAGGGTTGAGAACTCCAAGGAACGCCACGCCATCAATTTCACAAGACTCCTGTTACTCCAAACCCTAATTTTTCAATTTCCTTACTTTGTGTGCTTTACAGTCTTCAACCCTAATTTCTACATTAACGTAGTTCTAGGCAATGAATTTCCTTAATGTTTGTGATAGTGTACTCATGTTCTCATTTGTGCAGTGCTGAGACCTGCAAAAAACAGAATAAATAGAATACTTAATATATTTTATCCTTGCTACACCAACCATCTTCATGCCTGGATGCACAGGCCCTCAGGGTCTAGTGCCAAGACAGGGGTCCTTCTGGCTGTGCACAGGGCCCTTTGGCCCTGCACACAGGCTGACACCTAAGACTGCCATTTTAGGGTACAACATCCATTTGGCTGCATAGTGGGCCTGAAAGCAGGCAGACACTGAAGACCTTCATGCCAGGACATAATATCCTAGTCCAAACGTTTTCAAATGTAGGAGGGCAGGGATACAATGAGTGGTCTCATGGGCTGCACTGAAATTCTGAGATAGGAGATGTGGGGCAGGAGCAGGTAGGCAAAATATGGCAGCCAAAACAGAGGCAGAGACTGTGCTTATTGGTCCTGGACTGAGGCGCAACTGTTGGGGCAAGTTCACCCCCAAATTCAACATGGCAAACAACTATAGTGCACTCAGAGGAACACAAGAGGATAACATGCTATGTGTAAACACTCTATTCTATGCTATAGTGATGCAAAAAAAGCAAAGCCCTGCAAGCTATGCTATGTGTAAACACTCTATTCTAGGCTATAGTGATGCAGAAAAGCAAAGCACTGCAAGCTACGCTATGTGTAAACACTCTATTCTAGGCTATAATGATGCAGAAAAGCAAAGCACTGTAAGCTACGCTATGTGTAAACACCCTATTCTAGGCTATAGTGATGCAGAAAAGCAAAGCACTGTAAGCTACGCTATGTGTAAGCACTATATTCTACGCTACAGTGACACAGAGAAGCACAGCACTGTAAGCTATGCTATGTGTAAACACTCTATTCTACACTACAGTGACACAGAAAAGCACAGCACTGTAAGCTACGCTATGTGTAAACACTCTATTCTACACTACAGTGACACAGAGAAGCACAGCACTGTAAGCTACGCTATGTGTAAACACTCTATTCTACACTACAGTGACACAGAAAAGCACAGCACTGTAAGCTACACTATGTGTAAACACTATTCTACACTACAGTGACAAGGAAAAGCAAAGCACTGTAAGTTACGCTATGTGTAAACACTCTATTCTACACTACAGTGACAAGGAAGAACACAGCACTGTAAGCTATGCTATGTGTAAACACTCTATTCTACACTACAGTGACAAGGAAAAACACAGCACTGTAAGCTATGCTATGTGTAAACACTCTATTCTACACTACAGTGACACGGAAAAACACAGCACTGTAAGCTACGCTATGTGTAAGCACTCTATTCTACGATACAGTGACACAGAAAAGAAAAGCACTGTAAGCTACGCTATGTGTAAACATTCGAGTCTACACTACAGTGACATGGAAAAGCAACGCACTGTAAGCTATGCTATGTGTAAACACTCTATTCTACACTACAGTGACAAGGAAAAGCACAGCACTGTAAGCTACGCTACTGTATGTGTAAACACTCTATTCTACACTGTAGTGACACGGAAAAGCAAAGCACTGTAAGCTGGATGCCCCCAGATTTCAATCTATGGTCTTGATCAAGGAGCAAGCTTCTAGTTCATTTCACACACCTTATATACACAAAAAGCTTCTGGCATCACCCTATATAGCAGAACATCTTACAATTAAAGCAGCAGTAACAAATGTGACGTCAGGTTTAGATGGACAGTTTGTATAATAAAAAACAGCAATGCAAGTCTAGTGCAAATTAAATGTAATGGTGTGCACTCTTAAAACAGATAATAGTGAATCAAACAATTAATTAATGCAGACTGACAAATTACACAGAAACATATGTTTATTTTTATCATACTTCCTGAGGACATTATATGCTTGTGTAAAAGTTCAATTTATAAATGGCAATACAGCCTAAGGTGCAAAAAAAAACAAACCAAACAGGAAGAAGATAGAAACCCTTTGAATCAGAACATATTCAAATTCTGAAGAGTTTAGCTTTGAGATGCAAGTAGAAACAATGGTACCATCCTTCCGTAGTCCAACAAACACTTCATGATCCTGTTTAATGGGGACTGGAAAGGGATCACTCTAGTACAAAAAATCAATATTTTGAAGAAAGGGGATCCACTGCCAAAAACTCACAGATCTTGAGTGGAAGAACAAGGGATAGTATGGCAAACCATTAGTAAGCAGAAGCAATAAAAGAGAGACTACAATGGCAAAAATCACATTATTTTAGTACAAGAAATCTTGCCTGATATGATGCATCTCTGTAAACAAATAACCTGTGCTGAAACCTTTTTACCATTTCAATGGGTGGCAGGATGTATGGTGGACTGCCTTAGAGGAATGGTTGAGGCCTCCCTTATCATTTAAACCTATAGGCTTTAAAGAGCAGCTGACGCCTTCTGGAGAACTTTAGCAAAACATAATATTTAGACATAGTTCAGCTTGTAGTTTACATTAGTTCTGTCTCCCCATTATTTATCACTGAGATAATCTGCATGAAAACAGGGTCTTTGCTCCTGACGAGTTCATCTATTCCTGTTGCTTTCTCTCTACCTAAGGTCATAATGCACTGCTTGAGACATCACAGTTGCTCCCATGACAACAGAGTGTGATGTCGCAACAGAGGATTATGACATGAAACAGGGAGCAAGCTATAGAGGCAAATGAACTCTAAGGGATAAACATCATATATTTATGTAAATTTTCTCAGTAATAAATAATGGGGAGGAGAAATATGTAGAATATATGGAATGCAAGCTGAATTGTATTGTACCTAAGTATTATGTTTTTCAAAGTTTTCTTTGAGGTGTCTGCAGCTCTTTAAGGCTGTTAAAGTAAAAATCCAAAGTGTTTCTCCTTGCAGCAGCCTTTGAAGTCAGTTGCTCTCACTTCCTACTTTGATACATTCCAGTGCCATACATTCAGCTGTTCTGGATCACTGATGTGTGAGTTATGAAAGTGCACGCTAACTGGTGAGTTAGATTCATGGTTCTTGATGCTACATGCATGCTCCTGGATCATTTCACATAGTGATGGATGGGCCATCCAACATATACCATCTTACAGCCTCACCAAAGAGCACAAACTACAAATGTGCACCCACAGTTCAGAAATTCTCAGACGTCCCCTCAGTCCCCTGTGAAGTGGTATCATTCAACTGACACCATCCCTTTAACCACCCATTTAATTCCTGTATGTCTTCCTTCCTTACTGCATCTCCCCTTCCCCACCTCCACACAGGGAGTACCTGGGAAAGAGCCAGGGAGGCTGAGTGTGCCTTCAGTCTTTTCCCCAGCCTCTGAAAGTTCCACTTCACTTGCTCCACAGGCTGGTTTGCCAGCATATTTGTATCCATATGTACCAGTCCCTCCAACTCCCCCATCCCTCTTTGTTATCTTTCCTATTCTATGTCCCAGATGGCTGATATCCCAGGAAGGCACCTGACCATCCCCCACTCCTCCTCTCACCAACCTGCCACCTTTTCTACTCTTCTGATCATAGAATCTGCAACCACTGACTCTGATATCTGCCTTCTTCTTACTCCCACCACTTGGTGCCACCAGGTCATCACTTCAATTTCCCCCAGCCGACCCAGAGTCCTCCTGGTGGAGTCAGGTTCCAGAGTCTCCTCAAGGGGTGCAAAATGATTTGCCATCAAGATGGTGTGGATTGACTGACCTCCTTGTTGCTACCCCAGCAATCTTCCACCTCCCCCTTCCCACCACTTTCCACCCTCCTGTACCAGTGGGCCTCTCTGGGGATGTGGGTGTGTGGACTGTAAGATCCAGCTCAGGTGGTACCACAAAAGAGATATCTCTTCCCTTGATGCTACCAGCTGAACATGTGGCTCTGCAAAGATCCTGAAGAAGGGGCAGTGATCCCTCCTCCAGGGTGCAAACCTAGAAAAAAGCACCCCACAGTCCACTGACTCTCCACCAAACCTCATGTGCTTTAGCTGGCACTACCCTTCTGCTCTAACTAATACACTGCTTCTGAAAGCAGAAACTAAATACTTGTGCTGTTGCACAAACTACATATATATACAGCATATATGTATATGTGTGTGTATATATATTTATTTATTGTTTATTTATTGAAAATGTTTCACCAGGAGAGGCACACTGAGCAACAAGATGCTTGTTTCACGGTGCGACCTGGGGGGGGGGCACAAGGGAGGAGGGAATACATAAAACAATCAATAGGTTGAACATTGGAGTCAAGCAATTCGAACAATTGTTACATAGTTAAGTGTGGCTTTACAAACTTGTTACATGAGGAGACACTACATACATGTGCCACAGGGAGGGTGGCATAACATACTTGATTACACATCTAGAACTATTCATACTTACATAAGTGCCTATTATCTAGAGATATTTTGAAGTATAATGCACCAAGTTGGCAGACAGAAATGGAAGTCTGAGCTTGGGGCCAGGGAGAGGTGACAGGTCTGGGTAGTATACACAGGGAAAGCTGAGAGGGTTGACATAGGGAAGACATTGACGGGGAATAAGAAGGGGGATAGCAGAAGTGTCATGAGAGGGTTAGTGCATGGGTTGTTTAGGGCAGTTTATAAGCCAATCATTTGGGCGAAGGCCTAGCCGCTGGTCAGGGCGTATAAGGTGAGGAGGGGAGGGGGGGAGAGAATTAGGCAAGAGGGGAGGAGGTCAGGGGCATGTACAATTGGGTGCATAGAAGTTAGTGAGGGCAGAGAACAGAGAGTGTTTGGAGGAGGAATGGCGGATTTGGGCCGGTAGGTCATTCCAGAGTTAGGGAGGAGGTAAAGAAATCCAATTGGCCTGCAGAGGTCCTTTGGTGAGGGATTACTAATAGCCTGGAGTCAGTAGACCTGAGGGCATGGGCGGAGGCTGGGAGGAAGATAGGGAGGAGACGAGGTAGGGTGGAAGGGAACCGAGCCAGAAATTAGAAACAAATTTAACACTGTGAAGTAGGTGCCAGTTGCTCAGGGATGGAAGGGCCAGTGAATGGAAGAGCTCACAGTGATGGGTACGGGGGAGGCATCAAGGGCAAAGTGGCAGAAAGCATTGAAGAGGGTGTCCAGTCTGGATAAGGTGGACTTGGGGGCAGAGCTGTAGACAACATTGCAGTAGTCGAAGGAAGGCAGAATCATTTTCAGGACTATTTCACGTCTCACAGGAAGCGGGAGACTAGTGCAGTTTCTATAGAGGGCGCCAAGCTTAGGGCACAGTTTTGACAGGATGGCGTCCACATGTGTGGAAAAGGAGAGGTGGCGATCAAGCCAAAACCCCAGGTACCTAAAAGAGGGCACGTCTTCAAGGATGGTGTTATTCAGGGTACGGAAGATCAGAGGGGATGTAAGTCTGGATAGCCTCTGTCTAGTGCTGAAAGTCATAGAAACAGTTTTCTTGGCATTTAGGGAGAGTTGGTTGGAGTTAAACCAGCGTTGTACTTTGTTGAAGTTGGTCTGGAGATTAGAGGTGACTTCTTCGTAGGAACGGCCGGAAGTAAAGAGGACCATGTCATCAGCGTACATGTGGATTGAGGTAGTGGAGCAAGCCTTTGGCAGATCATTTAGTAGGATGGAAAAGAGAATGGGGCCAAGGACTGAGCCCTGGGGAACACTGGTGGTAATAGGGAGCGGTGGGGAGGTGTAGTCAGCTAGTTTTGCAGATTGGGTTCTATTTTGTAGATAGGCTCTGAACCAATTTGTGGCCGATGCTGAAAACCCGGCACCTGATAGGCAGGATAACAGGAGGGAGTGGGATACCGTATTGAAAGCTTTGGCTAGGTTGATGAAAATTGCAGATGTAATTTGTCCTTTGTCCATCCCAGAGAGGATGGGATCCATGAGTCTTAGTAGGGAGGTGGTGGTGGAGTGTTTTTTTCTAAAGCTGGACTGGAATGGAGTGAAGAAGTTAGTTTCAGAGAGAAAGTGGGAGAGTTGAGATAGTATGAGGTGTTCCTGGAGTTTGGCAAGAGTGGGGAGGAGGGAGATGGGGCAGTAGTTAGCAGCGGAGGTAGGGTCACCTCCTTTTGGTAGTGGTAGGACAGTGGTATGTTTCCACTCTGTGGGGAGTGATTCAGTGGTGAATGAGAGATTTAGCAGGGTAGCGAGGGGAGTGGCTATGGCAGGGCCAGATAGGAAGAGCTTCACCTGAGCTCTTTCCTTCTAAGACTGCTTGAAAGGCAGAGTAGAGAAACTTACCAGAGCAAGGGAGAAGGATTAAGACTTAGTTTGGCTAAGCAGATTTACTGTGTGGTGGTGTTTTTATTTTTACTCACAGGATTGCTACTGTTTGTTGCTAACATTTCATTGCTTTATTTTTCTCTGATTCAAATTGTTGTTGCTGGTATACCTTCTTCTGCATTATTACAAGGTGTGTCCTACAGGTGTGTGCTAACAGATTACTGCTGTAATCTTCTGATTCAAATTGTCTTTTGCAAGGTATATCTTCTGTTACTGCTTTATTTTTCTCTGGAGCAAAGTGTTTCTTACAGGGTATATCTTCTCTGAAATTATTACAGGTGGTGCTTTACAGGTTTTACAGTTTTATCTAACATTAGGATAAGCTTTCAGGGTTCTGCATTTGTTGTTGACTGATTGTTTCTGCTCTTACCTCCTTGTTCTTTCGTCTGTGGTTCTTCTTTTTGGCAGGGAAGGGCCCAGCCACCACCCATCCCCAACCACCCCACACTACACTCCTTTTATAAGGTACCACAGTTGTAACATTTCCTGTGGCAGAACAGGAAGGCGGATCAGTGGGGCCTCCACAAGGTGATCTCATTTACAGGGCACTAGTAATTTAACTTGTTATAACAAGTTAAACAAAGCACAATTAAACCATTACTTGCATTTTTTTCCTTCTAATTACTCTGACTAGGTTACAAACCCAGCAACTTATTTGGAATGGATTTCATTAACTGCAGGTACTGTGGAACAATTTTCAGAAGGACAGTCTTACAGGATTTAGGACACTGTCCCACATGCTGGGCCTTTGGAGATCTTAGGTCTCAGCTCCGGGCAGCATGGGCAGAGATTGCACGCCTCAAATTTCATATTGAAGAGGAAATACATTATAAGAACCACCGCCATTTCCCCAGCATCCAACAGAAAAACCTCGACATGAGAGGGTAGTTGGTCCAGGAGGTTGGCAGGTGGTTAGGAGGAGCAAATCAGGTGCCCCATCACTCTCTGCTCTCCAACACATTACCCCAAAACCATATAAACACTACAAACAGGTATCTGCCTCTATCTCTGAAATCAAATAAAGAGGCAGAAGACACTGCAGAGCAGGACACTGGCAGGAGCTAGACAACAATACTCACCCAAATCAGGAACCAAAACTAAACAAGCACAAAGGAAATCCAAAAACTTCTGATCATAGGAGACTCCATGATTCGGGGAGTTGATACCCATCTCCAGCCAGGGTGATGGTCAGATGTCTCCCAGGTACATCAGCATGGAGAGACACTGACCGCATTGCTAAATTGTTCACAAAGCAGGAGAAAACATTGATGTCCTAGTACACATAGGGACTAATGATCTCGCCAGCCGGTCAGTTGTGGAGACCAAGGAACACCTGACTAGGCTGGGTGACAAACTATCATCTATTTCGTCGGCATCTCCTTCTCTGAGATCCTGCCAGTCTGGGAGAAGGGAGCAGATGGACGGAAGGTCAGAGAAGGGGAGATAGGGGAGCTAAACACGTGGCTCAAGGACTGGTGCCAGGAAAAGGACACAGATTTGTAGGAACTGGCAACAGTTCTGGGAGCGAAAGTTCTTTAAATTTGATGGACTGCATCTGACTAAAGAGGAGTCAGTGCATTGGGGCAGAAGTTTGACGCCTTTGCAGAATATTTAAACTAGCAATGGGGAGAGGGGTGCAGCACCCCATACGTCGAATGGGAAGAACACCCTCCCCTCAGCTTAGTGGTCAACAGGAATTCAGCGTGTTTGCCATTCATTTGCATCACCAGGTAAGAAAAAGGTTTGTCTCCCCATACGATGCACAGGGTAATGCCAAACTTCACCCAACAACTAACACACCAAAATCTGGCCAATGGAAAATCATGTACAAAATGCTCACAGCCTGGGAAATAAGATCCCAGACCTGCAGGCAATAATGTCAGAGGCTAAACTGGACATAGTAGCAATTAGTGAGACGTGGTTTACCAGTAACCACACTTGGGAGACTTCAGTACCTGGATATGTATTGTTCAGAAGAGACCGAGGTGCAAAAAGGGGGGGAGGGGTGGCCCTGTATGTTAATGAAAATATCAAAGCTACAGAAATTCAGAATACACATAAGGAGCCAGAAGAACTGTGGGTCACCCTGGAAACAGGTAATGGGACAGCCTATAAGAACTGGGGTTGTCTACAGGCCCCAGACCAGAGGGAGGACATAGACACATTACTGTTAGAAGATATACAAAACATGACAGCTAAAGGGAGGTTCTGATAATGGGAGACTTCAACATGCCAGATACAGATTGGTCAATACCAGCAGGAACATCTGCCAGAACTAGACTCATAGTGGATTCCCTGCAGGGGAGGGCCTCAAACAACTGGTACAGCAACCCACAAGAGACAGGGCTATCCTAGATCTAGTACTGACTAACAAAGAAGGGATCACAGATCTCCAGGTAGAAGGTCACCTGGGGCCAGTGACCATCACATGGTATGGTTCAATTTGGCTACTACATCTAAATCATCCCATTCCAAGGCAAAAATATGGGACTTCAGAGGAGCTGACTTTGATAAGATGGCCAACAGAGTTAAGCTAGCCCTGGCAAAAGAAACACAGGTGAGGAGGTACAGGCAAAGTGGGCAAGCATTAAGGATACAATACTTGAAGCAACATCCCATTGTGTTAGACAGAAAGGAAGTGCAAAGAAGAAAGAAACCACTTTGGTTCTCAAATATAGTAGCAGAAAAGGTCAGAGCCAAAAGGCTGGCCTTCAGAAAATATAAGGGAACACAGCGGGATGAAGATAGGGAGGCATACCAAACTGCCCTAAGGGGAAGCAGGTAAGGCAGTAAGGCAGGCAAAGTCCCAAACTGAGGAAACACTAGCACGAACAGTAAAAGAAGGTGACAAGACTTTCTATAGATACATTAGTGAAAGGAGAAAGTCCAGAGGGGTATTCTAAGCTTAATGGAGAAAAGGAGCATGTGAGGAGGAGGACCCTGTAAAGGCATCTATCCTAAATAGATACTTTTGCTCAGTATTTACTGAAGAGAAGGTGAGGGCAGGGCCCACAGCTCAGCATCATGGACACAGGGGGAGGGGAGGTGAGCACTACTCCCTTCACAAAGAAAGGGTCCTACAAGAGCTTGCTAAGCTCAGGGGTGGATAAGGCAATGGGACCTGATGGCATACATCCCAGGGTACTTAGGAGCTAAAGGAGGAACTAGCAGAGCCATTAGCAGAATTGTTTAGTGAGTCTCTGAGCACAGGAGAGGTCCCAGAAGACTGGAGAAAGGCTCATGTGATCCCACTCCACAAGAGTGGTAGCAGGGAGGAGGGGGAACTACAGACCGGTCAGTCTTACCTCAGTAGTGGGCAAGATTATGGAGGCACTCCTTAAGGAAAGGATAGTGCAACACCTGGAATCCATAGGGGCACAGGATCCAAGACAGCATGGGTTTACAAAAGGAAGGTCCTGTCAAACTAATCTCATAGATTTCTTTGACTGGGTAACCAGAGTGGTGGACCAAGGGGGAGCAGTTGATGTCGCCTACCTTGACTTCAGCAAAGCTTTTGACACTGTTCCACATAGAAGATTGATAAATAAGCTAGGTAGGCTCGGGGTGGGTCAGAAGTTGGTCAACTGGGTGGCAAACTGGTTGACTGGCAGAAAACAGAGAGTGGTGGTAAATGGTATACAGTCGAAGAGATGCAAGTCACAAGTGGGGTACCTCAGGATCAGTCCTGGGGCCAGTCCTATTCAACATCTTCATTAGTGACCTCAGAGATGGACTAGAGGGTAAGGCTTGTCTGTTTGCAGATGACACCAAGATCTCGCAACAGAGTAGATGATCCAGATGGGGTGGGCAGAATGAGAAGAGATCTGGATAAACTAGCAGAATGGTCAGAAGAGTGGCAACTGGGATTTAATGCAAAGAAGTGCAAAATCATGCACATAGGGAAGAGAACCCCGAGCCACTTATAGGCTGGGAGGGAGTTGCTAGCAGTCACAAAGGAAGAAAGAGACTTGGGCATCATCATCACTGATGACCTAAAATCATCCAAGCAGACCTCTAAAGCAGTAGGTAAGGCTAGGGGGTGTTAGGGTGTATTAGTAGGGTATCACAAGTCGTAAGAGGGAGGTAATAATCCCTCTGTACAAGACATTGGTTAGGCCCCATCTGGTACTATGCAGTATTGGAGGCCACACCTTCACAAGGACATTAACCAAATTGAGGCAGTCAGAGAAGGCAACCAAAATGGTGCAGGGACTGCATCAGAAGACATATGAGGACAGATTAACGGAGCTCAATATGTATACCCTTGAGCAAAGGAGGGAGAGGTGATATGATCGAGACATTTAAACACCTTAAGGGCATAAACAAGGTGAAAGAGTCTAACATGTTTAAATATAAGAAAATAGCAGGACAAGAGGACACAGCATGAGATTAGAGGGAGGCCGATTAAGGGGAATGAGGAAATTCTTTTTCACAGAAAGGGTGGTAGATGCATGGAATGGCTTACCACAAGAAGTGTGGCTATGAATACAGTGCAGGGCTTCAAACAGGCATGGGATAGGCATAAGGGAGCAATACAAATGACTATGAATAGATAGGTCACTGACAGAGCAAAGGCCGATGGCACATTTATAAGGTAGAAAAAGAAATGGGCAGACTGGATGGGCCTTGCGGTCCTTATCTGCCGTCAACTTCTATGTTTCTGTTAAGAGGAGTTTGTTGTCGAGACCGTCGGGAGATTTTCCTTTGGCAGGATTCAGGGAGCGAAGGGCATCTAAGGTTTCGATGGGGGAAATGTGTCTGAAAGAGAAAGGGTTCTGGTCAAGTGGTAGTGGGGATAGCTGTCTGGGGATTGGGTGGGGTTACTGGAGGAAGGGAGTCCAGGAGGGTCGTTGCACAAGTAGTGAAGTTGAAATTGAACTCGGAGACTACCGTCAGGGGGTCGGAGTGTAGAGTCCCTTGGGAGAGAAGGAGAGGGGGGATTTGTTGTTGGGGGGAGAAAAGGGAATTGATGACTTTTCAGAATTTAGAAAGCCTCCCAAGATTTGCGTTTAGGGTGTGGTTAAAATATTCGGCCTTTGCTAAGCGGATGGCCTTTGTACACTTGTTTCCGGAGCATGCAATAGGTGATGTTGTCACCTGGGAGGAGCATAGATTTGTAAATTTGCCATGCCCTGTCACGGACTTGTTGGCATGCTACCAGCTCGGATGAAATCCAGGGAAGGTGATATCCTTAGACCCTAGCACGGCACAGGGGGGCATATTTATCCCAGGTGCAAAGGAAGGTGTTCCAGAAGTGCGTAAGGGCAGCGTCCATGTTAGAACATCTAAGAATTAGGGGGTGTGGGTGCAAACCTAGGACAAAGGACAGGAATTAGCAATTCAGGAGGTAGAGATTTAGAGAGGCCAAAGTTTTAGATGGGCGGGGGAAGGGGCAGGCTACAGAAAATGAGCTTGGTGCAGGAGTTAAGGGTGGGAAAAAAGCAGAGAAATAGTTGGCACCAGGGAGCACAGAAAAAGGGATTTAGAGAACAGGCAGAAGGAAGACGGCAGGCTTGGCTCGGAAAATAGTAGGAGTCAACAGTAGGAGTAGAAACAACACGGGGCAAGGCAGGAGTTAGTTAAATTAACTTGCTAGATAGGCTTGCTGTAGCAAGGGATGCAGCTGACTACAAATTCTACTCAAAAGACTGTATCACTTCACTTTAAGCTGTTTGGTATCAGAGACATTAATTATATATAACATAAGCAAGGTTTACATTACAGCGCTTTTTATGCTATGTAATATGACTGCTATAGTAATCATTACACTGTAAAAATTAGCTAGGCAAAAAGAGTTTGTCCCAGGCTAGCAGCCACTCTGGCAATCAGGCTGGAGGGCTCCAAGGGGTGGGTAGCAGCTTGGCTGGCTCGGGCAGGAAGACGCCCCAATCAGATGCTGAGGGCTGCTCGCTGGACCAATCAGGGGCTGCTAAATCAGTAGCCGCACCAATTGGGGAGGTGCTGGAAGCTGGGCAGCTGTGGGAGTACTGGCGGTAGTTGCCTGAGGTTTAGGCTGGGAGGCAGGACCAGGAGGGCCGGAGGAAAGAGTTGGTGTGCTCGGTGGTGGCAGCGCTGATGCCGCCAGAATCCATGGATGCCACTCAGGGCACGAGAGGAGTCTGAGGTTTAGGCCGGGAGGCAGGACCAGGAGGGCAGGTGGAAAGAGTCGGTGTGCTCGGCGGCGGCGGCGCTGATGCAGCCAGGATCTGTGGGCGCCTGTATATTGGTATTGTACTGGTGTTTCATTAAAAATGCCTATTTTCAGAGGGTCATATCTTGGCCAGTTTAGACCCTAGGACTGTATAATTTGGTATGCACTTTCTCAGACCTAGTGTCTGTTAACCCTCCAAATGTTAGGAGGCTCACGTGTGAGCCGGCCCATCAGTGCAGCAGTTGGATTTCCGCTTCTGACGCTGGTGACCCAGGTTCGGGAATGGACCCGGGATGCTGGAGGGCCAGCCAGGGGGAGAAGGATAGAGCGTCCCATGGACTGCTCTCCTTCTCAGGGGAGGGTGGGGAAAGTGCCCGCGCTAGTTGGACCCCTGGTGGAGGCTGGGAGTCACGCAGCTACTGGCGCTTGCATGTGCTGGAGGCGGGGCAGATGCTGGATGTCATTGCACGTCCCCGCCTCCCAGAGGAAAATTGAAAAGGGAGGGGTGGGTCCTCCATCTAAATGAAGCCCTCCCCGGGCTTCAATTAGCCACCATCACCAGCAGTACTCCCAACTAGATACTGGTTCCGTGATACTGGAATTAGGGGAACCAGTGCTGGGGCCCCACCCTCTGGGGGGGCAAGCTAGGGGTGACCAGGAGATAGGCTGGCAATTGAGGGTTGGTGGAAGCCCGGGGGCCGTGACCAGGGCAGAACGCCGACAGAGGACCTGCCAGGAAAAATAATAAAAAAAATTAAAAAGGAGGCTCATGTGTGTATATTTGGAAATATGAAGTGCCAGAACTATGTTTTATCTGCCGAATTTGCTAGCAAAATTTTTGCTCTTAGATAACTGAAGAACTGCTTAGAGCTGAGTTAAGAAACTTCCAGGTTTTGTAGATATCATATGAGAATAGGGCTGTTTCATGGTTTTGTTAAAAAAAAGATTCGTTTTAAAGTTAATTGTGAATAATTGGTCACGCATGGATGTTAAAAAACAATCACCAAGAAAAATAACTAAAACTATGCAGGCACTTTTTTCCATCTTAATGTTCTAGACAAACTAAAACATTAAGCGTATGTCACTTTTTAAAAAATTGTGTTTGTGAGGGAAGGGTACTACATGGTACACAATGTAATTTGTTGTTTAAACGAATTAGTAATTAGTTGTATGTAATTGAAAATAAAAATGTTTGCAAAATAATATTTTATGTTTTGTTAAATGCATTCAAAATACAAATATTTTTAAGATTTGCAGTAGAATGGGTTTCTTGCTTTGTTTGCAGTTTGACAAGTGTTCATAATTTTACAAAATGTACTCAAAATACAAATACTTTTTAAGATTTGCAGTACGATAGTTTTCCTACTTTGCATGCACTTTGAAAAGTGTTTGTAAGGGATGCTACAGTGGAGGGAGAGATGGAGAGATTTTGGTGGGGTGGGCAGCAGGCTCCAGAGACATGACCTGAGTCAATCATACACTTCTTCTGCCATTATTTTACTATAAGGAGGAGTAGAAAGGGGGGAATATTGCATGTGGTGGGTGTTTTTTGTTTTATCTGAGCCGGGAGGGCTTGCTATATATTGTGGAAGAGCAGGGAAAGTAGAATTTTGAAGAGGGGTGGTAGGCTTCAATTATATTATTATAAGAAGAGGAGATTTGAGAACTTAGCATATCAGATGTTGGGTACTTCACTATCCTACATCTGATTTGTCATCCAAGGTGTTTTTCAGGATACTGGATTTTGAGGACCAAGATCCCAAAATTCTATTATTGTAACTACACTATCTTTTTTTGAAATGGATTATCTGAGCAACCCTACTTCTGATTGCTGTCAGCCACAAGCATTCTGAACAATTTTAACTGTCAGCCAGCTATCAGCTGAAAATAAATATTTCAAATGCATCAAACACATACCATGCCAGAAAACATGCCAGGGCACTTGGCTTTTGGTTTGATGGCCCAAATGGTCCCATAGCCTATAGGAGCAGGGGATTATAATATAGAAGAATCCATGTAAGTACTGCCACGTCCCCCTCCTTAGAAGTCTTTCTAGCATTTCACAGGGTTTAGGGGGCATGAGTAAAGAAAGTTACTACACAAATTTCTTAAAAAGTAGATACATTTATGGCAAAATACTATGTTAATGCTCGTTAGGGTTGATGATGCACAAAACACCTTTGTAGCCAATCTAAACTGGAAATCAAATCTGTTGACCCATGTAACATTGAATGAAATTATTTATTTGCACTTAAAAGATACCTAAACAACATTTTGACAACAAACTACTCAAAAATCTGACCTCAAACAGGACTAAAGGAAAGGCTGCTGAATTCGTTAATGCTAAAACTACATTTATATAAGTTACCTAAATGTGGTTCCAAAGCATTTGAAAAATGTAAAATCAGCCTTCCAATTTAAAAAAAAACTGCCTTACCTGCTTCTTAAAATGGCCGCCATATGTGTTGAGTGATGACATCATCAGAGCCAAAGTCTGAGAGCTATATGGCTCTCTATAGTGCTAACTAGTTCTTTTTTCCCTTTGTATAGAATTGTTTCACCAAAATGGTCAAAACCATGTGCATTATTTAGATCAATATACATGTTAGGCTATGGTTCTGTTCATTTTGTTTACTTTAACATGCTGAAATTGTGTTGTAATCCAACTGACTTTCTCTTTGGCAAACCACACTGCAGTACAAATCTTAAATAACCTGGTAGTCTAGTGGTTATGGCGGATCCAGGATGCTACAATGGGGAGGGGGAAGGGGTGCTTGGAGTGTGTGCATAATTGATATGCACTTTTTAACATTTTTCTGAAGTCTTTATATTTTCTACTATTATGCTTTTCTAGTATGTTTTTGACTGAAACTACAAATGTAATCCATATTTTTGAATGTAAACAGTTGTACAATCAATAAATCAGACTTCTTCAACAAAGTGAAATGCAGCAGCAGCAAGTGAGTACTTTACAATGGGGTGGGTGGGGGTAGGTTACAGCAGCAGCCTTCGCCACCCCATAGATCCACCACTTGTTTGTAGCAAAGTTCTTCTGTAGTCCAATGCCAGAGTTCATACTTTCTTGGAAATCCAAGATATGCTTGTCTTGTCTCCATGGGAAATAATAATTAGATGAAATTAGTATTTATATAGTGCTTTTCATACACATTGTATCCCAAAGTGCTTTACAAACAATACTAGACTGGTAATGAAGTGACTGAACATGTAGCGGTAGCCATTTCACACATTAATACCCACACACAGCCTTGGACAATTGCATGAACTGGTTTCATGGGCAGGGGAATATTGGCAAGGACAATAGGATCAGGAAGTGATCATGGTGCTGGCAGCCCCACATCTTATTTCTCACAGTGATCTGCTCAAATTTCTCCCCTTCTGTCTGCCCCCTTTCCTGAATATAGCAGTACCTTGCAGGAGTGGCCTTCTCAGTCCTCCTCTGGTATTCATTCTTCACTACTCCTCCTCACAGCACAAACTGGTGAGTTCATCACCCTTCTGCAGCATGAATGTAGGTAATACAGTCCCCAGGTTTTTTGACATATCAAAAATAAACAAATATTTCCAGTAAGTCAGGCTGATAGCAGCAGGGAACAAGGGGGAAGATGGGCTTCCTTTCCTTAAAAGATCTAGGCTACCTTTGATTAGGCACTATTAAATAATGGGTGTGCACATCATTTAATAGTGCCTAATCATAGGTGGATTAGATCTTATATGGGTAGGAATGCTTATGTTTCCCCTTGTGCCCTGCTGCTATCAGCCTGGCATATCAGAAGATTATGTTTGTTATTAATATGTAAAAATGGCATGGGTGACTGTACTAACCGAGGTCATGATGCAGAAGGGTAGTGAGCTCACCAGTTTTTGGTGTGGGGAGCAGAAGAGAAGAATGAATGCCAGAGAGGGACTGGAGAGGCCATTCCAGCAGAGTGCAGCTATATTCAGGTTAGGGGAAGACAAGAAGGTGGATGTTTAGCAGATCATTGTGAGATCTGAAATGTAGGGCTGCCAGCACTGTGATCACTACCAGACTGTGAATGAGAGCAGCCAGCAATGATAAATACTCAGAGTAGTAGGGATGTACTTAAAGTGTTACTTGAATTCAGTGTAGGGAGATTACCATCAGGTGCATGTGTGTGTGTGTGTGGGGGGGGGTGTTGATGTTTGTTAGGATAGTATTGAGGGAGCTGTGTATAGATCATTCAAGATTTAGAAGGGTGGTAGCCAATCAGCTTGCACTGTGGAGTAGGGCACTAAAATGTACTGGAGAGGATTTGCAGGGAACTGTCTTGCAGGGTTCTACAGATCACAAGTAAAGGAGTAGACTGACACTGGAAGTCTGGTGGATTCACTCAAGGCATTAGTATACCTCTCCTGCTAATAATATTGTTATCCATAGTAAGTACAGCAATTATGAGGGCATGAATAGCAGTTTTTCTGGTGAGTCCTGAGGCTTCTTGCTTGGCCCTCCACTTAGACCCAATTGTTGGTTAATGAGGCGGGACAAAAACAAAACAGGGGAACTGTACATACTGCCTTTACTGTGCAGAAGGGTGGTGATCCACTCAATGTTTACTGTGGGAGCAGAAGTCAAATATTGCAAAAGTGGACTTAAGTGTGATTTGGGAGGTATTTATTAACAGTGCCAGCTGATGATCTGTATTGGTGTAGGTATGCACAACTCTCTGAGGTATACGATTACAGTCTGAGGTGTGATAATTCTCTTCATGAGACCATAAGCTCACATGCAGTCCCAGTAATTACTAAGAACACAGTATGGATGGTGGGGTGTTCAACAGAGGGCAGGCTAGGTGCAGGGGGTTCACTTGGAAAAAGAATGCAAGCGTAGCTTTTTTGTAGATTAACAAGCATGCATGAGCTTTGGAATTGGACCAGTCCAGTACTTTGCTGTGTGACCCTGAGCAAGTCACTTAACATCCTTGTGCTGCCAGGTCACATCTGCAAACAAGGTTTTAGCATAGTGTGTCTCTCCTGGTTAACAAAAAAAAAAACATTCAGGGCATCACATAACCACTAGATCATCAGGTATTTGAAGTGTTGTACTGTTCTGCAGTTCGCCAAAGAGAAAGTCAGCTAGATTGCAAAACATTTTCAACAAGTTAAAGTAAATAAAATGAACAAAATCATAGCCTGACATGTACTGATCAAAATAATCCACATGTTAACACATGGTGTTGATCATTCTGGTAAAACAATTCAAAACAAAGAGGGAAAGAAGAACTAGTTAGCCTATAGGAATCTGTGTTGGTCTCTGGCTCTGGCTCCAATGATGTCATCATGACTATTCACTTAACACAGTTGGCAGGCATCTTAGGGAGAAGGCAAGGCTGTTTTCTGTAAGTGAAAGGCTGATGTTTACATGTTTTAAAAGCTATGAAACTGCATTTATGTTATTTACATACAGTATTAGCATAAATGTAAACAGTAGCTTTTATTTTACCTTGCTATGAAGCCAGATTTTGGAGTTTGCAGTTTTAAAAAACTGCTTGCTTAGGTATCCTTTAAGGCCTGTCATACATGAAAATAAATGCATTTATTTGCAAAATGTAATGATCACAGTCATTGTATAAATGTGTTATCTTGCCCAAATAAACAGAAGAGAGAAATAAATAAATGCCATAGCTGGCATTTGAACCCAGACTACTCAGAATACTCTTCCAGTTGCAGAACCAATGCAGCAAAGCTTACGGCAAGTCAAATAGAATCCTGGGGTGCATGGGGAGAGGATTCGACAGCAGGAGCAAGGAGGTGATCCTCCCTCTGTATAGGTCCCTGGTAAGGCCCCACCTGGAGTACTGCTTTCAGTTCTGGAATCTGCACCTTACAAAAGACAGGGATAGACTGAAGACTCTGCAGGGAAGAGTAGCCAAGATGATAGAGGGCCTCCATGGTCTGTTCTACGAGGAACACCTGAAGGAACTAAACTTATTCTTACTGGAAACAAGTAGGGAGAGTCGAGATATGATTGAGACATTCAAGTTCTTGACAGGCATTAATAAGGTGCCATACACAGAAATATTCCAAAGGCCCACTGGCTCAACCACCAGGGGGCATGAATGGAAGCTATGGGGGGGGGGCTTCAAAAAGTATCTAAGGAAACATTTCTTCATGGAAAGAGTGGTGGAACCCTGGAATGGCCTGCCGGCAGAAGTGGTGAATGCAAGGGCTGTGTAAACGTTCAGATGGGTGGGATAGAGCAAGGGCTCAAGGGAGAACAGCAGGATCAGGGAAGAGCAAAATTTGGAATGGGGGTTAGACCCCAGGACCTATAAGAGTTCTTGGGAACTCTCTGGCAGACTAGATAGACCCATGGTCTCCTTCTGCCATCACTTTTTCTATGTTTCCAATACCAGCTATGCCACCAAGGTAACTGGAAACCTAAGACTCTCAGAAGCACCTTACTCTTTCTCTAATGCACAGCCTAGTGCTGCACAGATAATTATGTTTTCAAACACAAGGTGCAGTGTGTACATTTATGGAACCCAAAACAAACAGAAGAGAGAAATAAAAAAAGTACCTTAGCTGTGATTTGAACCCAGGCCACCCAGAATACCATTCTGGTTGCTCTACCAGCTGCACCACCAAGACAACTGGAAACTTGGGATTCCCATAAGCACCTTACTTGTTCTGTAATGCACAACTAAGTGCTGCAAAGATATTTACATTCTCAAACACAAGGGTGTGGTGGGAAAATGTATGGAACCCAAACAGAGTAGATAAAGAAACAAGTGCCTTAGCTATGCAAATGTGTTATCTCACTGTTTAAACTCCAGATAAACATTTATGTGGAAGTTAGATATATCATAATGACTATTCTCAACCTGAGAGCCAATCATAAAGCAACTTTCACAATGCCCATGACATTCCAATTGCCGTATCCTTCCCTGAAGCCAGCAGCTAACTTTGAAGAGAGAAAGTTAAACTTGCAAAAAAAAAAAAAAAAACATCTGATTTAACTTTTGACTACCTAAAGCACTTTTTGAAGTCTGAGCTTTCTCCATTGCTTAACCTTGAGACAAAATGGCTGACTAGGAGAAATTGAATTAAAAGGTGTAACCCTGATACAAAATGGCTGAGTAGGAGAAATTGAGTTAAAAGGTGTAACTTTGAAATTGATGTTGTATAACTCAAACACACAATAGTTTGACTAAAAAAACACATTATTTGGAAAGTAAAAGTAATTTCCTACTTCCTTCCATCTTTTTCCTAATATTTATGCAAACTAACCCCAGTTCTATATGAGTATTCTAATTCTGTTCCATGTCCTTCCTTATAATTCAGCCATGACGATGGAGTCATGTGATGCTTTGTTAGGGTGAGCAGCTCTCTTGCTCTGCTCCTGCCATCTGCATTTTATTTTTATTACTTCCACTACTTACCTCATGATTTGTGGCTTGTTTTTTATCTCCACAGCAAGAGGGAACTTCCTGATGGCTAGTGTTGAGGCAGTCTTAATAACATAGGAAAAGGTATACAAGTCTAGGAGCCAGCTGGCCATGAAAGACTTGCCACATATCAGTGGAGACAGTACTTTGACCGCCCAACCATATATTTATCCAGTAGGTTTTTAAACATTTGCATATTTGTGGCCTCAACCATACTTGGAGTCAACGCATTCCATGTTCTTACCACTCTTTGGTTGAACCACTGAGCTCTTTTAGTGGTCCTATACTGCTTCCCTTTTAACTGTTTGTTATGTAATCTTGTTGCTCTTCCTGAATTTAATTTTAGATGCAATCCAGCTGATTCCCATAACACTTTATTTTCATAGGCTCTATAGATAAAACATGTCTCCTCTAATACTCCTATAATGGAGTGAGAAGATACCTAATTTATCCAGTTTATCTTCATAGTTTTGCATAGCTTTATTTGCCTTTTTGATAGCTTCCTTATTATGTATATCAAAATCTAAATTGCTTGTAATCCATACTAGGTAATCTTTTTCATTTTCAGTATTCTGTATGTTGTTGTTATTTATATAATACACAGAATGCATGTTATTCACCCCAAAATGCATTAGTTTGCACTTTTCTTCATTAAATCTAAGTCCGTGTTTTTTAGCCCAGTTTTCTAGATTATCTGGTTTTGAAGTTTCATTGCCGCATTGCTTTTATTAACTATTGAGCCCATTTTGGTATTGTCTGTGTGGTCTTGATAAAATCTTGGGTAATGTGAAAGGTGAGATACGCAAGCATTGCAGAGGTACCTCTCCGCAGGCACCCGACAAGGCCTCCAAGAGGTCCAAGGGTCAAAGCGCCAAGGCAGGCTCTACCACTACCACTACTGCGGAAGCAATTCTGCTCATGGGGAAATGCTTCCTAACTGAACTGCAACCACTGAAAGAGGCTTTATCTTTTGTCACCACTGAACTTACATCTATAAAGCATCACCAGAGAACTTACCTCTATAAAGCATGACATTGGAGATATCTCCCAGAGGGTAGGGGATGTAGAAGCCTGTACGGTTTCCCTTGAGAAATGGCATGATAGATCCGATCCAGAGATGTCCTCCCTCAGGCAAAAGCTACACAAAATTGAGCTCAAACTGGAGGATCTAGAGGGGAGGAGGAGACGAAATAACCTTGTCATCTTTTGGGCTACCAGAAAGTGCTGCAGGGTCTACTCCTGTTCGGTTTGCACAACGACTCTTGAAGAAATTGGTGGGACCGTTCCTGAACATCCCAAGCTACATAGTGGGGTGGGTGCATCGTGCCTTGTGTGCAAAACCACCCTCTGGTTCACCACCCCACCCCTTCATTATAAAGCTTTTAAACTTTCTTGACAAGCAATATGTATTAAATAAGCTTCATGAAATACAGTCACTTTCCTGGGAGCAAAATCGGCTGCATATTTCCCAGGATCTTCCAGTCTCAGAGCACCAAAAACGTGTGCCGTTTCATCCTCTTGTGGCTAAGTTAATCCCTGAGGGCATAAAATTCAACATGTTATACCCAGCTCATCTGCAAGTGCAGGTACAAGACAGTTGGCACTCCTTTGCTCAGAGTGATCAAGCCACTAAGGAACTTCAGCGACTTCTCCCGGACTTTATTCTCAATAAAATGACTTTGTTTTTGTGTCACTGCACTGCTCTCTACTAAATATTGCCTGCGGTGTTGGATTTCTTAACATTCATGGCCTTATTTTTGTCTATGGTTTTCCTTGTTGGTTACCAGCTTTGAATGATGAGGACTGCCAGTTTTGCTCTGTTGCAGCCATGGCGTACTGGACTTGGCTTTTAAGAGGACCTTTGTGATATCAGTGCACCCAATTGGCTGTTTCAGCATTTGTTCCCTTTGCAGTGCCTTCCATTTTGTGCCTGTGGTCTCGCTACTTTGTGGACCTGTCTTTTTCCACCTTAGTCCTGGCCCTTGTTTTCCCTGCTATGTCTGCTTTTCACCGACCCCAGTTTGAATCTGGAACTTGATGAGTGCTTACATCGCATGAGGATAATGTTTACCATGCAAGAGGATCATCACAAGGAGGACCACACAGGAACGCGGTCTATGGTGACATTCTGACTGGTTTCTTTTTAATGGTGCAATGCTATCTCTGCTGACTTGGTGACCATTTTCCCATGGTTTCTTATTAGTAGTCCTAAGTTGACACTGGAAGCATGTGTAAAGGTTTATTTTTTGTTACATCTGCTTCACTAGTAGTGGAGAATTCTGCAAGTACCCAAGTTCTGTTTCTATGGCTCCAAGTATTATGTCTGCTGGGGAATTTGAATTTGTGCACCACACTTTGTTTATGACCTCTAGGAGAACTCAGAGCCCTCCAGTATTGATAAACTGTTCTCTTCTTCGATTTAACCTCATATACTGCTGTTACATCTGTGTTAACTTTACATAGTTGATGTTGTTTCTAAGGGTTTATAGTACCTGATATTAGAGGGTTATGGTGTAGTGTTTTTTGTTACCATGGCAGTTTGATTATTGTGGCTGGTGGAGGGAGGGTGCGTAATAAGATCCTGATCCTGGCCGGCCTCTTGAACTGAGTTCAGGGGAGGGGGGCTGTCATCATCTTGGTTCATGGGGGAATATCATACCTCTGTTTATCATTTATAGTAACCTGTATACAAGAGGGGATTTGGATATACCAGCCCTGGTTTATTATGGTGGACATACTTTAACCTTTCCCTTCCCTTTTCTTTCTAGGATGTCCCAGGTGGTTTGATGCCTGCCTTTTTTGCTCCTGGTTATATAAGGCACCATTGGTTGCCTTGCCCCCCCCCCCCCCGGACCATTGTGTTTTTATTATTAACATACAAGTATGACTTTTTCAATGGTATTTTGTTCTTTTTATATTTGGGGTTGGGGAGGAGGGTGGAGGACACTTATTATTTTGGAAGACTTACTTGTTCCTATACTATGTACATTAGTCATTTCATTGAGGGGGTGGTGGGAGGGGGTTTTGGGGGGTTGTCTTGTTATCAGAGGTGCTGTTTTCTGTAAGGGTTGTTGGGCTTTTTTATAATTGTTGGAGGGGTGAGGGTTTCTTGTGTTTTTGCTTCTGGACAATCTTTATCATGTAATTTCCAATTATCTTGGATTTGAGAGGGGGTGGTGCTACTGGTATACCCTTTATAGGCCATGGGCCCAAGAGTATATAGGTCTGGTTCATTTCATTTTATTTTTCTATTTTATCCCTTATTCTTGCCCCAATGGCATTATCATTCAAAGCAACAGTGCAATGAAGATTGGTTAAAATGTGACTCTTTTTTTCATCCTAATTGATGCCAGATGTCTTCCTGTTTATTTTGGTGGTAAAATGTTCAGTTTTTATTATCATTTAAGAATTTTATGAAAGTTTAAAAATGATTATTTCTCAAGAAAAAAAGATGGCCATCAATTTTTTCTGTTGAAATAATATTGAGGACCAGAGGAGGGTAAGAGTTCAGACAAAAATGCAAATGTACAGTGCTCAGCATAGGAAGCATACAGAAAGCCCAAATCAACAGTTCTGCCAATATTTTTCATAACAGTAGCAGAAAATTAGCTTTTTGGAATAACTTTTTTCATTGCACTGCTGCTTTAAGTTTTGCTCGTGGAATATAAAGGGTGCTCAATCTCCCACTAAAAGAGCAAACATTTTATTACACCTACATGAGCTTGATGTGGATGTGGCCTTTCTACTGGTAACCCATCTGCCACCCTTCCAGATTCTCTTTAGCTGCTCCTGGGTAGGACAGACCTCTGGGGCGGGGATTGACTCATGTAAGCAGGGAGTGGCTATCCTGGTAGCAAGGTGTGTTCCCTTCCACCTGCTCCAAGAAATTCCTGACCTGCTTGGCAGGTTCCTTATTCTGCAGGCCCTTATAGGTCACCTGGGGGTAATTTTTTGTGGGGTAAATGGCTCTATAGGCGATGATCCCACCTTTTTTGCCTTTCTAATGATTCACCTTGTGCCCTGGACCTCTCTCCCCCTGCTGCTTGGGGGGGACTGGAACATGGTGTATAATAATCATTTATATCAGTTGGATCCCCGTACCCCAACTTTGTCATTGGGGTAGATGGCTTTGTGGGATCTGATGGATACCCTTGGTCTTGTTGATCCATGGCTGGTGCTGAATCCAGACCTGTGGGAATATTCGTTTCACTCACTTCCTCATGACACATTCTCGAGGATTGACTATTTTTTGTTGTGGACTGAGCTTCTGTCCGGCATAGTTGCCTGTCACTGTCTGGCCAAGGTTGTCTCTGATCACCACCCTACTCTACTCCAGTTATGTTTGTCCCCCTCTTTGCTGCATGATAAAGTCAGGCATCTCAGCGGTCAGTTGCTTAGATCTGAGTCCATGATTCAACATCTCCAGGGCTTTATTTCCTCTTTTCTGGAACTTAATTCTCCTTTCTATCCCAAGTTAGATTTTCTCTGGGGTGTGCTTAAATGTTCACTCCGTGGTGAACTTATTTGGCTGGCCACTATACGGAAGTGGGCCACCTCGAGAGCTTTGTCCTCCCTTATAGACCAGACTTGGCTGATGGGAAGGCAACTTTCTTTGTCCTCATCCCAGTCTGATTGGAATCAACTGGAAGTTACTCATTCTAAGTACCATACTCTGTTAGGGGAGAAAGCGGAGCACATGATTTTGCATTCCAAAGTTCGATACGTTGATCAGGGGGAGAGGGCAGGAAAATTGTTGGCTCTGCATCTTCGATCTCAAGCAGCTGACAAAATTGTTTCTTCTCTTTGGAATGCCTCAGGCCATCTTCTTACTTCCCCTAGGGATATTGTAGACCAGTTTCGAGACTATCATATGGCCTTGTATCAGCCTCTGTCTTCCCCCTTCAATGCAACCCCTCTTGATGCATTTTTGCAGGGTATAGACCTCTCTCATCTGACCTCCTTCAGGTAAATATTCTGCAAGCTCCCTTGTCCCTCTCTGAAATCCTGTCTGCCATTGACTCTCTCTCACCAGACAAGTTCCCAGGCCCGGATGGGTACACTGCCGACTTTTATAAGGCCTTCAAACATTAACACTCCGACATAGCCCTGTTCTCCTTGATACTTTTAACTATATTTTTCAAGAGGCTTTCTCAGATTTCTCTCTTATCAAGGTCACTATTGTGGTGTTGCCGAAGCCTGGTCAAGATCCCCTGCTGGTTTCAAACTACCAGTCCATATCCCTTATTAATGTTGATTTTAAGATTCTCACAAAAGTGTTGGTTGGGAGGCTGAACAAGGTTTGGCATGCACTTATTAGTCGAGAATAGGTGGGCTTTGTTGAGGGTCGGCTCTCAGCGGACTGTCTTCGTACTCTATCCCATCTTATCTCGGTGTCCAGGGACTCTGAAATCTTACTGGTGTTGATTTCCCTGGATGCAGAGAAAGCATCTGATAGGGCCTCCTGGGAGTATCTGTTTAATTTGTTACCCAGGTTTCATATTCCACCCATGTTTGTTCATTGGGTTCAGGTGTTATACTCCTGTCCCTCTGCCCATATCCTCTGTAATGGGGTATTGTCCAGCCCCATTCAGCTGTATCAAAGCACCAGGCAGGGTTGTCCTCTCTCCCTTTTTCTTTTCAGTCTCTTTCTTGAGCCACTGCTTTGGAACATCGAGATCTGTCCTCGGGTGACAGGTATTTCTGTGGGACCTTTCCAATACAAGATTTCGATTTACTCAGATTATATCCTGCTTCACCTCACCTCTCCTGCTTCGTCTTTACCCACAGCTTTGGACATTATCTCAGATTTTGGTGCATTGTCAAATTACAAGTTAAATCTGGCCAAGATGGAGGTGATGCTGCTCAATGGTATTACCTTGAGGTCTGAAGTGGAACATCTCGAGTTAGTCTGGATCTGCGATAAACTTAAATATCTGGGTAATTACATTAGTACTATCCCTTCTAAATGGAAGCAATACAACCGTGATGCTGTGGTTTATACTATTCATACTGACTTGCAACATTGGAATCTTTAGCCCCTCTCCCTCTGGGGCCACATTACCCTTAGCAAATTTGACACAGTGGCAACATCATGGCACCACAATGGCAACACAGTGGTGAGCTACAAAATGTGCAGTGGTACTACCCAGTGGTACCATGGTTGTACTATGGTAGTTTAAATTATTTTTGTTAATATGGTAGGACAGTGGTACAATGGTATAACAATGGAACTGAAACAAACCACTGTGATACCATGAAAACCTTAATGGTAGTACAGTGGTAATCACAGTGGTATTGCAATGGCAAATGAGTGGTATTACAGTGGTATTCCGAAGAACTTTTTGTAAGGGTAGTACTGTATAGTTAAAATGAACATTCTCTCCTTGTCTTCTTTACCCAGTATATATGTATAATTATATCTTACCAAAGTCCTGGTTCCTACAACTTGACAGTATCATCTCCTCCCTCTCTGTGGTGTGGTAAGACCCCCCCCCCCGAAAGGCTCTCTTTAAATTGATGCAGTCTAAAGAACGTGGGGGACATCAAGTACCCAATTTCTACCTCTGTTATGTCTCTATTCATTGTTCACGGTTCTTCCGCTGGATATGGCACTATCCAGAAGAAGACCCTTCTATTAATAAGCCTGCATGGTTAGAGATAGAACATACTCTTTGCTCTTTGAAAGGACTGGATATTTGCTCTCTTCTCTACATTTCCCCCAAGAAACATCCTAAATCTTCATGTGGCTCCCTGATAGAGTCATATGTATGGGCTCACTTACAATTTCGTGCCCTCCTCAAGTTGCAGTCTCACAAGAATATCTCCCACCCCCTTGTTGGTAACCTGAATCTTCATATCGGGGGCTATACTCTTTACAGCCTCCTTCTGGCCTTTTGTTGCAGTAGACAAGGTATTGGACCTGGTAGTTGATCAGAAGCTTTTGACATTTGAAGAAGCCAGACTTCAGTTTTAGTTGTCCTCCTCTGCTTGTTTCAAATACCTTCAGCTTTCCCATATGCTGGTGTCCCACTTTGGTTCTGGGTCCTGGGGAGACTCATATCAGATGTGTGCCCTTCTCATGGCTTCTCCAGCTCCTAGTTCTCATGTCATTTTATTTTACTATCATCAGCTCTCAGAATGTTTTGCTTCAGATGGAAGGCACAGTTTTTTATTACTGGGATCAGGTGCTACCTTCCTCCAGTTCCCTGCATAATTGGACACGCATCTGGCAGCATTTGTACAGATTCATCAAATGGGATAGATATCATCTCCTTCAGTTTCATGTTCTGCACAACCTTTATTTTACCCCAGATAAACTACATAAAATGGGGAAACTGCCCTCAAATACTTGCTCCAGGTGTACCAAAGTACCTGGTACCTTGTTACATGTTCTTTGGACATGTGAGAAGGATGCCCCCTTTTGGTCCATGATTCAGGCCTGTCTGGATCCCCTTCTTGGTCTCTCTGAAGCCTTCCTCCCAGAGGTGTGTCAGCTGGGGAATTATGGAGAGAGAGAGAGAGAGCTTGGTTGGCAATCAACAATACCATATGTCTCTTATTTCCCTTTGTGCAAAAAAGGTGATATTGAGACATTGGCTTGTCAAACTATCCCTTCAGTTATAGAGTGGTTTAGGGAAATATTGTTAGCTTTATAAGCTGAACGGACCATTGCTATTCTGGCTCATAGAACCTCCATCTATAGGAAGATTTGGGAACCTTTATGCATGCTGTTAACTTAATGAGTATCTCCCCTTCCCCTTTTTACTTTTCTGTGACATTGATGTTCCTTGATTGGTTTACTGGAAAATAAGGTGTCCCTCACCACTGTTCCCCATGTCCCCAAACATTATCCATTCTCTTGGTATCCTGGTCTGTGTATGTAAGTCTCATTATTGATGGTCTCCCGGTGGCAGGATGGGGTGGGGTTGTTGGATGGGGAGGGAAGGTATTTGTGCCTGCAGGGCTTGTTATCTTCATCATAGGTATGTAGTTTTGTGTTTTATTATTGTTCTTTATTTTGGAGATTTTGCTATTTTACTTCTTATGTAGCCCTGCACCGTGATAATGTTAAGTTTTGCTGGGGGGAAGGGGAGTTGGTTGAGGGGCTTATGTTTTATAACTGTTCCTCTTGTTGTTGTGTTTTTGGTGTTATTTTTTTCTTGAAAGTTAATAAAGCATATTAAATTAAAAAAAAAAATTCAGTTGTGAGTACAACCAAACAATTAAAAATCTGTAGTTATAATTAACCCGCCTCATTTCTATAGGTTTACTTTGGATACTTGGAACCTTTTTTTTTTAACTTTTAGCTGCACACCATCACTGTTCTGGAGCTCTTATTGTACCTTTTTTGACTGTTTGCAATATACCTGACTATTTACTGCAATGCACTGCAATTTGCATTGTGAATCTCAGAAGCATGCAGCAGTGACATTAGACACTATTTGAGCAGTCTGAGCTGACTATGAGGGATACAGTTACAGTGTAAAGAAAGCATTTGGGTGCAGCAATATTTGACCCATGATTCTCTTCAGGAGATCAGTGGACATGCTGACAGCCAACCAACTATATGGACATATGAACATACAAAGAAGCCAGCAGAATAAGGCCATTATGTCCATCTAATTTGCTTGTATTGCAGAGACCTCAGCATAAGCTACTAGCCCTGCCCCCTCCCTAATCCATCCTTCCCCTCTGTCAGCCCCTCCACGGATCCTTAATCTCCCCTTAACTCTAGCCCAGCCTCTCTTGAAGCTGCCTACTGTTTTCATAGAGACCACCTCCTCCGGAAGCACATTCCATTCATCAACTTCTCTCTCCATGAAGAAGGGCTTCCTCTAGCCTTTCTCCTAAACCTACCCCCAACTTGAGACTCGCTTATATTTCTGTTCACACTAAGCTTAAAGAGAACCTCCTTTTCCATTCTGTTTATTCCTTTCAAATACTTGAAGGTCTCGATCATGTCCCCTCTCTCTCTGTCCTCTCCTCCAGAGAGTACATTTTCAGGGTCCCCAACCTCTTCTCGTATGTCCTATTCTACTGGACCATGATCTTAACTGCCCTCCTTTGAACCATCTCCAGCAGGTCTATGTCCTTTTTAAGGTACAGACACAAGTGCTGTAAACACTATACTACAGATGCAGCCTCACAAATGACCTGTAATGTTTTAGTATATGAAACATCAAAATATACAAGTGTAGGATTATTGTAGTGTGAATGGGGCTGAGGATCGGAGACTGGAGGGGCAGCTGGCCACAAGGGAATATGCTTTATTTTATTGGGCTGGGGATCAGAGACAGGGAGGGAACCACTGGATGTGAGGGACTTCAATGTATTCAATGGGGTCAGCAAATCAGAGGGCGGGGACACTTCTAGGCACCAGGGACTGTACATACATTATATGGGACAGCGATTGGAGGAGGGACCACTAGGCACCAAGGAATTATTATTATTACCAATACAGAACTGTTATCAGAGGGTGGTGCAGACCACTAGACACCAGGAATTTATTTTGAACAATATGGGTGATTGGAGGGTGGGTGGGGGTAAATACTGGGCACCAGGGCCATATTTGTATTTACTGGGGAGGGTGATTGGAAGACAGGGGAGCCACTGGACAACAGAGGGCAGTTGTGGTCCCCCATCTGCCAACATGGTTGTTGGCTGCAGTGGCTCCAGCAGCCACCAGAGTTGCGTGGAGTAAGTTGGGGTTTTGCATGTGATAATAGTGCTGTGCAAAGTGGCCTGTACTATTCCCTTTGTGCGGTGCTACTATGCTAAATATTGCATGGCATAGGTATTCCTGGCTCTGCCCCTCCCTTTGCTACCCTCATAGATTATAGAACTGCCCTGCTAATTACAGGCCAATCTCTAACCTTTCCTTTGTTGGGAAGGTGATTGAGAAAGTAGTCGCCCTGCAGCTGGAGAACCATTTGACCATCCATGACATCTATGATCCCCTCCAATCTGGTTTTTGAAAGAGGCATAGTACTGAGACTGCTCTGGTTCGGGTGCCCAATGATCTCCTGATTGCAAGAGATAAGAAGTAATGCTCCATCTTGGTCCTTCTTGATCTCACTTCAGCCTTTGACACTGTGGACCATGGGGGCCTGCTGGAGTGCCTGAAAGACATTTGTGGTCCGTCAGGTATGGTCCTCAGAGGACTTAGATCTTTCCTCACTGGCAGAACTCAGAGGGTGGTGTCTGGGATTTATTCCTTGGCCTCATTCTCCCTGTCATGTGGAGTTCCTCGCTGCTCTGTGCTGTCCCCAATGTTGTTCGTGGTGTATCTGCTGCCATTGGGAGACATTGTGAGATGGAATGGGCTAAGGTTTCACTGCTATGCAGATAACACCCAGCTCTACCTGTCTTTTGCACCTGACCAGGATAGTGCAGTCTCAGTCTCTAATAGCTGCCTCACAGAAATCCAGGACTGAACGCAAGCCAGCTGGTTGAAGCTGAATCCCGATAAGACTGAGGTGTTGGTGGTGGATCCAGGTCACAGGATAGAGAGGGTGGTGGCAGGGCCTGCCTATGTGCTTTGGCTCAGAGGTAGCCAACTGCTGCCTCTGATCAGGTGTGGAATCTGGGGGTGATTCTTGATGGTGGGCTGACACTGCATTTACAGGTGTCAGCAGTAGTCAAGTCCTCTTTTGAGCACCTGAGGAACATCACCCGGATTAAGCATCTTGTTTCATCTAGCAACCTTCCAACTCTGATCCACGCCTTTGTGACCTCATGCCTTGACTACTGCAACTCCCTCTATCTAGGGCTTCCGGGGGTTGATATTCACCGCTTGCAGCTGGCTCAGAATGCGGCAGCCAGGCTACTGACAGGGGTCTCCTGGGTAAGTCATATCATGCTGGTGCTGTGTGAACTGCACTGGCTGCCTGTACAGTGGTGGATCACTTTCAAGGTCAGTTTATTGACCTATAAGGCTCTACACCGACAAGGTCCAGGCTACCTGCAAGAGCTCCTGGTTCCCTACTGCCACCTCTGACCTCTCTGCTCAGCTGATGAGGGATTGCTAGAGATTCCCAGGGTATGACTGAAAACTTCAGGGGTGCAAGCCTTTGCGTATGTGGACCCCATCATGTGGAACTTTCTACCTTGTCGGATCTGAAAGTGCCAGACAGTGGAGGCCTTTAAGAAGGCCTTAAAGACTCATTTGTTTTATCTTGCCTTTGGAGATTTTATATGATATAACTGTTTATTGTAAATTGGTGTAAAAGCTGGATTCACTGTGTTTTTACTGTTTTATCTTTGAATGTTTTATTGTTTTATCTGTACAGTGCTTCGATAAATTTGAATTACTCTTTAGAAATAAAGAATATTAATATTACTATTTTTTGCACATGCACTAACTCTATTGGCATGTGCAACTGCCCTTTTTGAATATTGTGGTCTGGTGTAAGCCAAGGGCAAATGGGGTGCAATCACTTTGCCTACCATGAAAATTCTGTGAAATTCATTGAATTTTAAATCTCATTTATTTTGGACTAATTTTTAAAGTACATATCCAAATGACAACAAGTGTAGCAGGTATACAGGTACTGATAGCTTGCACAAGTGTGCCAACTTTCAGAGTCCTAGACTGAAAGGGAGCTGAGTTATGGGTAAACAAAGAGTTCATCAAAATTTTAGCTTCAGTTTTTTCCATCTAATTTAAAAATTTCTTATCCACATTTCTCCACCTTTTCAGGATTTAGATAAACATGCAACACAGTCCTGTTCACCAAGTTTTAAGTCTCAGGCATTAAAAGGGGCTGTGCTAAACATTTTGTCAACATTTAGATTTTTGTTTAGTATAATTTTGAAAGCATTCATCAAAATGTTATACAATTTTGCAGGTATATGGATTATTACTACATTTATATATGTTCCCATTTTAGATTTCCAAAGGTGCCTGAGTTATATGCAGATTAACATTTTCATGACATTTCCCACAAAAAATAAAAGGACAGACTTTGAGCACCTATCATTTTGAGACAATGCATCCTAATGTCATGATATTTGGCACACCGTTAGAATGCCTGTCAGCAAGTAATCATGCTATATGTAAGACCCCTAGGTCAACAGAAGGATGATATATGACCAAATTAGTACATCTCAAAAATTCCACTGAATGTCATCAAATGTTAAATTTCAGTTATTTTAGACTAGTTTTCAAAGCATGTATCCAAATGAAACCAAATTGGGCAGGTATACAGGTACTTCTAGCTTTCATAAGTGTGCCAAATTTCAGAGTCCTAGATTGAAAGGGGGTGAGTTGTGGTTAGCCAAACATTTAATCAAAATGTAATTGTCAGTTATTGCCATTTAATTTTAAACATTATCCAAATCTCTCCACAGTGTCAGGATTTAGAGAAATGTGCAACATGGGTGTGTGTACCAGGTGTTATGTATCAAGCTTTAAAAAGGGCTGTGCTATAGGTAGACAAATGTTTTGCCAAAATTTCGATTTTAGTTATTTTAGTATAATTTTGAAAGCATTCATCATAATGTTATAATATTTTTCAGGTATGAGGGTTATTACTACATTTATATATGTACCTAGTTTCAGATTTATAGTTCCAAAGGTGAATGAGTTACATGCAAATAAAAAGGTTCATGAAATTTCCCACAAAAAATAAAATGACAGACGTTGAACACCTATAATTTATGGAACCCAGACAGAGTAGTTAAAGAAATATAGACAATGTGACCTAATGTTAAGGTAGTTGGCACACTGTTTGACCACACATCAACAAGTAAGCACACCAAATTTAATGTATCTAGCTTAATTGACAGCTGAGTTATGACCAAATTAAGAAATTTCAAAAATGCCTCAAAATTCTGACAAAATTCCACAAAATATCAAGGAATTTTGTGGAACTCCGTCAAAATTCCACAAATTTGAATTTTCTTATTCCACACAGCTCTACTAGTGTGTATTAATGTATTTTACAGTGAGGTTTCCCACACTGTGGATCAGCTAACAGTGGAGAATAATGATAACAGTGCAATGGAGGTCAACCAGAAAGGGGCAGAAGGGGGGCACTCGGTATCAGAATCATCAATCAGATGAATGTGACTCCAAAACTGATGCAGTTATATCACAGTAAGTACAGTGCTGTACCCACTGCATGTACATGTATAATTGATTTTTCTGGGTAGTGTATGCCGCAAAAGCAATTTAAAGCCTGCCTATTTCTGTAAGCTCATCATCTTTTGCTAATGTACTGACGGAATATGTAAGAATATATGTGTTGTACCATACATACTGTAGGTAATGTACTGTATAGTACCTCAAAAGGGCAAGATACTAATGGTCCTTTTTTCCCTCTAACAGTATATGCCTTCTCATTCAGGAGGTCAACAAACATAAGTGGCTGGAACAGGCAAAGGTGCAGATGGGAGAAAATGAACAATTTCTGGATGTTCTTGTTACTGATGACAGTACAAAATGATGCAGTCTTTTTGCCCTATGGCTTTCTATGAAAAAAGATTTGTTGCACTGAAGCCAGATCCCAAACACATCCTGAAAATATACATATGGGGTGCCATCTTGGACTGTGGGCCAAGGCCTATACTACTATTCAGTGGCATCATAAAGGGTGATTCCTTCAAAGAGGAGATTGTGTCCAATACACTGGTGCCCTTTATCGAGCAAGTGTTTGCAGATGTATTAACTTTTCCAAGGTTTGAGACAGCAATTTGCATTTAGTTTCTCTGTCTTCACGATGGGATATACAGCACAGTGTTCTATGTGTCTACTTATATATGTGTTCTTTCTCTTGTACAGATAATGACGCAAAGCATGCAGCATCTGGGGTATACATGAAGGACTAGGGAGTGAACTGCATCAGGACACCACCCAAATCATCAGATCTGAACCCAGTAGAGATGATGTGGTATCAGCTGAAGCACTACATTCAGAGGTGTGCTAAGCTAAGGAACCATGCTCAGCTAGTATGGGGCATAAGACTTTTTGGAGGAGAGTGCTGACAGTTGAAGACTAATAAATATATTGATCACATGGAGAAAGTGATACCAGTGGTTGTTCATGCCAATGGCTGTGCTACTGCAATTTAAAAATAATAACAAACCTGAAGATTGTTTATCCAGCAGTAGATGTTTTCCTTTTGTTTTTGTATCCCACATCTTTGCTGGGTCAGTATGTAACCTCTGGCCTAGCAGCATCCTGAGGTGTGATCTCAGGATTGCAAATCACACTGGTAGAGGATGGGTGTCAAAGAATCGGAGGTGCTACTGAACAGGTAGTGTTGTGTTGCAGTGTCAGGTTCTAACACCTAGCTGGGCAGTATTCTGAGGCAGGATTTCAGGTTTGCTAATCCTGTCTTTGGGGGTGGGGTCTCATCAAAAAATGCAGTTACTGTAGTTTACTAACTTCTGCTATGAATGCTCTGGCATCATGATATCATGCACACCATTTAAACTCTGAAATTCTATACATTTATTGTCTTAGTTTCTAATTAAATGGGGTATGCGATGCAGTGTTCAGTAAGTAAATGTACTATGAGATCACAGAGCAAGTACATGAAATCTGCTTCACAGACACACAAGGGCAAGTTTAATCTCTGAATCCAGCCTCAGGGGTTATGGAACTCTAACTGTGATGTAGTAGCAGTCACCCACATTTTCACACTATGCAATCATGCACCACCACACCAAGTGATATAGTACCTGTTGGCTGCTGATGCTGAGTCCAGTTGCACCTACTGTATTTTGGGGAAGGGGATGCTGGGACAAGTGTTAACATTTGCATAGTAACTGCAATAGAGGTAAAGGCATTGAACTGCTTCTCTGTTGTGATATTCTGTTAAATGCATGTGTTTAACTCTGTTTAAATCATTTCCCCCAAAATGTTACCATGGCAATATGAATTCCACAGAACATCTTACCTGCATGACCTTTGACATTCAGCATACAGCTCTGGTTCAGTCATTGCATCAAAATGGCTATGAAAATGTATGTTGTGTTAGTGCGAAATGTGGAGAGGTTTGGGGTATATCCCAGAAAGTTGTGGAGGGTATCCCTTTTCTTATACCAGGACTTCTGCAGGCAGGGGTGATCTGGAAGGTGACTGAGCCTGCAGAGGTAAGTACAGTACACACTTGCCATTGGTTAATGTTGCATGCTTTATCTGTTTGTGCATATGTGCATTGCCACTGATATTGTCACCATCTTTGTCTCCACAGAATTTCCATGGATGGCTGAGCTGGATAGTCCTGGAGAGGTGGGAGCAACCCAAAAGGGTAACATTAGTGGTGATGACAGGGAGGCATCAGTGGCTATGGCCACTGTTCATTCCAGATTTCCTGTCCTGGAGGGTGGGCAGCCAGGATACCCACTATAAAGACAATATAAAATAGTTGTGTGCTCTGTAGGAGCCATCAAAGGAATGTGTATGATGGGAGATGCTGTGTGCTGGCTGTATACAGCTACAGGTTTGCATGTGCAGTCAGTTCATGACTGTGATCTGTGTTCTTCTTGTTTCAGTGCTATCATGATCCTCTGTGAAGGATGCCACTTGTGGAGGTGGGGTACACCCTCACCACCCTCTAGGGATTTGGATCCAGTGAAGATTCGCAGGAGGGGGAAGAGGAGGACTAGGACCAGGTGATTTGTCCTGCTGTATTTTCTCCATCCATTGATGGGACATAGTGTTATTTTGTTTTATCTACTGTACTACATCTGTCTCATTTTTATTATGGCAGGTGATGACATGACAGCTGCTGGTTTGTCATACTGTGTCAGAGTGTTTCCAAGGGCCCCCATTCCTCAGTGAAACCTCTGGCATGTTAATTCATTAAGTATTCAGCTGGGAATGTGATACTGTTTCCAAGGGCCCCCTCTCCTCAATTGGGAATGTGACACAGTGTTTCCAAGGGCCCCCTTCCCAACGTAAAATCCCTAGCATACTCATTAGTTAAGTATTCAGCTGGGAATGTGACATAGTGTTTTCAAGGGTCCCTCTCCTAAACCAAGAATGTGACAGAGTGTTTCCGAGGGCCCCCTATCCTAAACTGGGACTGTGATGAAGTGTTTCCAAGGCCCTCCTCTCCTAAGTGAAACCCCTGGTATGCTGCTTCATTAAGTATTCATCTTGGAATAAGACAAAGTATTTCCAAGGGCCTCCACTCCGAAATGAAACCCTAGGCATGTTGATTTATTAAGTATTAGCTGGGAATGTGACAGAGTGTTTCCAATGGCCTCCTCTCCTAAAGTGAGACTATGACAGTGTTTCCAAGGACCCCTTTTCTTAAGTATAATCCCTGGCATGCTGATTTATTAAGTATTATACTGGGAATGTGACTGAGTGTTTCTAAGGGGCCCCTTTCCTAAACTGACAATGTGACAGAGTGTTTCCAAGGGCTCTATCTCCAAAGTGAAACCCTTGGCATGCTGATTTGTATTCATCTGAGAATGTGACAGAGTGTTTCCAAGGGCTCCCACTCCTCAGTGAGATGAGGAAGTGTCCCTTATTATACAGTACCTCATTCTGAGTGACAAACAGTTGAGAGGTATGCACATCTCAGTCAAAGCTATATCCCCTGGCCTGCTAAATCATTAGTTTTTGGATGGGAATGACACATAGTGTTTGCAAAGGACACCACACCATCCCCGCAGATATTCAAAAGTGTTACAAAGGGTGCATTAGAGTGTTTATTACCCAAAATCACATATTACATGGTGTGCCTATGAACTGCTGTCCTCAGACCATGCTTGAGGGTGACACATATGCTGTATAAATGCTGAATAGTGACATCTGCAGGCCATTGCAGGAATTTCTGTGTCTGAAAAAATTCTGATATCGGAACAAAACAAACAAAAAAATGACACAAGTACGATGCTGGGAGCCAAGGCAGAAAATCCTTGAAAATGGCAATGGCTACTACTGTAACAGGATAATATTATCTAGCAAAGTAGGGCATGCCACGATGTACACCAAACCAATCAGAGTGCAGCCTACACAGTGACATCAGAATAGACAGGTGCACCACTGAAACTAGCAGCTGAGATCAAACAGAAGCAGTGAAATCTATATAAAAAGAACACATTTAAAAGGTATAAATACCCTTAGCAAATGTGACACAATGGCAACATCATGGCACCACAATGGCAACACAGTGGTGAGCTACAAAATGTGCCTGGGTACTACCCAGTGGTATCATGGTTGTACTATGGTAGTTTAAATTTTGATTATTTTTGTTGATATGGTAGGACACTGGTACAATGTTATCACAATGGAATTGAAACAAACCACTGTGATACCATGAAAACCTTAATGGTAGTACTGTGGTAATCACAGTGGTATTGCAATGGCAAATGAGTGATATTACAGTGGTATTCCGAAGAACTTTTTGTAAGGGTAGTCAACTGATGTTGTATAAATTGAATATACAATGGTGTGATTCAAAATGCACAATTTATCATCACTTAGGTTGGGGCAGGACTTTCATAACTCACTCATGGCTCCACCACTCATGAGTTATGGTCCTACCCCTCTCATGTGAAGATAAATTGCATACTTAGAGTCAGTCTATTGCATATCAATATATAGAAATACGTATTATAGGGGCACGGTAGCGCCACAATAATTAGGGTTGAGTAGGCACTGTAAGTTAAACCTCAAATTGTGCACTTTAATAACTTTGCAACCATTCAACAGATTTGCACAACATTTTGTATACTGCATCTTGTGGGCGTAGATCTCTTGATGTGCCAAGTTTCATTCTGAGGTTTGGATAATGCAAAAACCTTAACATTTTTCCTTTTTCACAGTTCTTTTCTTATCACCTTGTGTGCAGAAGGTGTGGAATTTTGGTGTGAAATTTCTATGTTAGAAAGAGCGTGGGGCACAAAACTGCCTTGTGCTTGTTTGGTGAAAAAATATTAATCCATTCCAGAGTTATTCAATTTTTAAGGTCCCATTATTTTCAAAGGGAATTCCACTCTCCAGGATAGCTTCCTGGAATGAAAAAGGAATTTGGTCTTATGAAAAAGGATTCTTTTTTGCGAGGAGCTAATCCTTTTTCGTGAGAAAAAAACTCCTTTTTTGCTAGCTGCCATCTTGTTTTCTGGTTTTGCACAGAAAAAACACTTCAAAACCTGCAAAAATGGAGTTATCCAGAGTCACCAAAACATGTATCTTGATCATCGGGACTCTTTAGCTGGATTCAGAAGTTACGTGGTGGAAAAACAACCCTGCAATGTTTTTTTTTTTTTTAAGTATTTAAATCCTTTTTTGTGTCTCTCTGACTTCCGGTTTTGTGAATCCTTTTTTATTCTGGCAAAAAAATAAATTGGCTTACTAAAAAGTCCGAAATCTTTTTTCGCTAGTCAGAATCCTTTTCTATGACCATGAACAAGGATTCATGAAAAAGGAATCTTGCCATGAAAAAGGATTGAAAAAACTTAAGTCTTAAATCCCTTCTTGCGACATGGAATCATTTTCCGCAACTACGGCAAAGGAGTCGTGGTAAAGGATTCTTTTTCTGAGGAAAAGGATTCCTTTTCTGTGAACGTGGCAAAACATTCACGGAAAAGGATTCCATGATGTGAAAAAAATATTTCTTTTCTGTTTTTTCAGTGGCACATCACTCATTTCATTGGGGTCAGTGGTACCACCCCTTCCACTTTTGACCCCTGCCAAAAATGTATATTCCTGGTGTCTATTGTCATCTCTCACCCTGCCTTAGCTATACATTTAAAACTTTTTTTTTCTACAGAGTGGTACATTTGCCTATTATCCAAGTACATCACTACCACACCCAAATGTATTTCCCTGGTCTCTAGTTGTACCCTCCCACACCCTACAATGCCTGTTGTAACCCCGTTGGTGGCCAGTGGTACCCTTACCCTTCCTTGTCCTTTCAACATGTAAATTAGAAAATGGTCCCTTAATGACTTGCTTTGTCTTTTTAACCTGCAAAAAAAAAGTCCACTGACGATTGCATCCACCCCCCCACAAATAAGGTAACTGTGGTTCACAGCATTCTCTGACTGCAATTACCTTATTTGTTATACAGCATTCACTGGTTCCATCAGCAAGATGCGTCCTTGATTGGAAAGTGCATCTTTAGTGTGGGGCCAGTTGGGTGAGTGAGGTATGAGGGGAGGAGGAGTTGAGGGAGTGGAGGAGGTGGGTACATTGGGAGGTCGAGTGGGGTACAGGTGTGATCCTTGGTGGAAAGTTTTTTTTTGCAGGTTAAAAAAAGAAGTAAGTCAGTGAGGAACCATTTTCTAATTTACAGGTTGAAGTTTACATGGAAGGTTGGGGGTACCAATGGCCACCAATGGGGTTACAATGGGCATCAGAGGGTGGGGGTGCCACTAGACACCAGGGAAATACATTTGGGGGTGGTAGTGATGTACATGGATAACAGGCAGCTGTACCACTCTGCAGAAAAATATATTTTTAAAATGTATAGTAAAAGCAGGGTGAGAGGTGTCAGTAGATACTGGGAATATAATTTTTTGGCAGAGATCAAAATTGGAGGGGCAGTACCACTGACACCAATGAAATTAGTTGTGTACCACAGAAAAAAAGGAAGAGAAATCCTGGCCCAATTTATAATTTACAAGTTCTAAGTTACATGGAAGGGTGGGGGTGCAACTGGCCACCAATGGAGCATATCATTACAAGTAATTCGGGGTTTGGAGTGTGGGGGGTGCCACTAGACACCAGGGATATACGTTTCAGGGTACTACTCATGTAGTAGTATTGCAGTGGGGTTCACCACTTGGCAGCATCACATATATTTTTGAAACTGATAATAAGGCAGGGTGAGGGGTTTGACTAGACAACAGGGATATACATTTTGGCAGGGGTCAGAACTGAAGGGTGGATTCCACTGACACCAATGAAAAGTGTTATGTACCACTGGAAAAAAAAATGTCAGGCTGGGGGGGTGCCACTGAACACCAGGGCTATTTCCTTAAAATAAATGGGGAACTGGGAACAGTTGTTGGGTGGGGTGGGGGGTTCCCACTGGACACCAGGGAGGAGATGAATGTGTTTCTCTAAAACAATATATGATCAATGTATGTATGCATAGGGTCCAAAGGACCCTACGGGAAAATGCATGGGAGCGCAGGGTCCAAAGGACCTTGCAGTCCCTCAATGAAACCCACAGCCAAATAAGGATACAATTATGCTATCTCAAAAAGAAAGGAAATTAATTGCAAGAAACATTGATAATGCTCCAGTCAGGGTCAAAGCAACAAAAGTTTGGAACTATGGTGTTAGGGTTTCCAACCCTGACACCAGCACCCCCCCAAACCATGCATGACAGCAGGTGTGGGGTGTATCTTGGGCTTCTCAAGCGTAATGCTCACCCCATTCTCATAAAGTCTACACATCTGACCTTATATATAGATGTATTCCAAATCATTGCACTCCAACAGAGTTCAGCCACAGGCTTGCTTCAGATTAATCAATTTTTTTTATTCATTAGCAAATCAAAACAAAGCTCAGCCTATAAAATCACCACAGCAGAGATTATCCCAGTGCTTTTTCTGACCACAAGGCTCCTAAGGGGGCATTTATAGATGGACTGGGGTGAGTGTTAGGCTTGAGAAGTCCAAGGCACACCCCACACTTGTTATCAAGCCTGGTTTGGGGGGGTGCAGTGTTAGGGCTGGAAACCTTAATGCCAAAGTTCCCAACTTTTGTCACTTTGACCCTAACTGGAGCATTAACAAAGTTTTCTGCAATTTATATTATAGTGGAATGGATAGTTAGGGTTGTACCATGACTTAATGTTACATTCCAATTTTTGTACCTCAATAACTTTGGCATTCTATTAGCACTTGGTTACCCCTTAGCACACACTTCACCATGTTGTGTCTACGACAATGCCTCTGGCTGCACTCCTCCTCTATAGCTCTCCTCCCCCCTCTACTCTTCCTCTCTCTCTTGTCCTCTATCATCTCTGCACCTCACCCGCTATCTCCTTGTAACCTAGCCTCCAAAACTTGTTTTGTTTCTCAGATGCTTTGTATTCTGTTTAGCTTACACTTTTGTAACCTTGGCCTATGTATTGAATTTGTAATCTGACTTACATGTCTTATGTTTTGAATTGTAACCTGACGTGAAACCTTTGTAAAAGAGCCCTGGCTCAAAGGTATTGTAATCCTAGACCTAATAAATAAATAGCTCACAATTTGGCATGCACAGCCATTCTGCCAGTGTCCCAAAATGTGACAGTTTCAGAACAGCATTGTGTATGGTTTTTGAGATATGGAGTGGCAAAAAAGCATCAAACTGTCACATTTTTCCTATACATAACATTGGAATTTTTGCTGTTATCTACAGCCCAGACAAAATTACTTTTTTCCCTGAAATTTTTAGGGATGAAGGGGTCTATGCCAAGGGAGTGCCTTTGGATAGTTTGGTGAAAAGATATTTCACCATTTTTAAAAATTGATGTTTTTTGTTATAGCAGCTAGACAGACAGTAGACCCTGAAGTCAGTTGAAAAAACAATTATGACTGACTTATGACACATTATGACTGATTTTTCCAACTAGTCTGAAATCCGTGACTTCAACTAACTAAAGAAAATCCAACCAATTTTTTCAACTTCCATCATTGTTAAATTTTATTTCTTGCATCTCGGGAAGTTCACCAGAGATGCTAGTCACATAGCCAAGGAGCAGAAGAGATTAAATCATTCACTGTAGTGCATGAACTAACTAGTTGCTGATGCAGAGTTGAGGTCAACAGTACTGTAAATTAAAAGATAGTCAGAAAGGAAGGGATAGCATATTTCTTGTTGTAGGTTGGAAAAGCTGGTGTGCCTCAAATGTTTTCAATGCTAACAATATACTGTAAGTTGCTATTAAGCACTTCACTTATTTTTGATTCTTGTGGTTTTGATTTGGATTTGCTTGCTTGCTTGCCTTGCAGGGAATGCAAGACTATTTCTTTTGTTCCCCTCACACACACCAGGCCCCAAAGTCACAAACAGCTGCCCTAGATCCTGGTGTCAGAGTATGCTGCTGTACACCCTCCTAAGCCACATACAGCCTTAAAGCCTTGTGGTATGGGGTATGCTTCAGTATACCCCTGAAACCATAAACAGCCTTAGACCCTGGTGTGGGATGCTGATGATGTACTGTACACCCCAAAAGCCACATACAAAGCAAAACAGCTTGTATACCATGTGGGATGCAGCCGTACACCTCCACAGCCACATAACCAGCCTTTTCTCCTGCTGGAATAATGCACTGCTGCACCTGCTGTACACCACTGAAGACATGTAAACAGGCTTAGACCATGGTGTGGGTTGCAGCAGTAGCAGTACACCTGCAAAGTCACAATCACATAAACAGCGTTAGGATGTGGGTACATGATGGTGTACACCCTGAAAGCAAAAAGCCACATAATCAGCCAGCCTTTTGTCCTTCCAGTGTGGGATGTTGCAGTGCTGCAGTACACCCCGGAAGCTTCAAGCAGTAAAAAGCCTTCCACCCTGATGTTTGTTACTGCAGTAGTACTACACCAGTACATCTTCAGATTTAAACAACAAACAGCACGCTGCCTTAGACCATTCTGTGGGATGGATCATGCTAGCTACACCCCACCACCCCTGAAGTAAGCCACATAAACAGCAGCAAGCGCACAGCATCAGTACAGTGAGTGGCAGCGATACTGGTGGGGGATGCTGCAGTTAGTACACATCCCCACCCTGGCTTGAAGCAGTCTGTGAATGATAAAAAAATAAACATAATCTCACTTGTTTAATTTAATTTGTGCACCCCAGCACCACTCACTCACTGTCCAGCCAGCTAAGCCAAGGCAGAGCCATGACATGAGGCAGGCTTAGCCCTTACCCACCCTCAGAAAGTTCAGCTGGCAACCACAAAACAAAAACACCACAACAGCTGAATTTTGAAAATATAAAACCCTTCAGTGCCAATGGTGCCAAACAATAGTATTGTTTTAGTTAATGCTGCTGCTTGTTTTGCTGCCTGTGCCTGACAGAAATCCTCACTGCCTGGCTGCCTTAAGTGCGTATAGTAATGCTTCAGAAAAATATGTTTCAAGACAGAGCATCCCAAACAAAATACAGGTCAGCAAAGAAAAAATCTCAGTTAATATTGGTTTTAATTTTAAAGTGACTTAATAAGCTCCATATTTATTTCTCACACAAACAGTTCCAAAAAGCTTAATTAATAAGTAATATCAAATAAATCTCTATTTGAGACATGACAGTTGTCAAAGCAATATGTCCTGAACTGTTACTGCTATGAGCTATGTTAGTTTTGCACTTAGTAGTTCCGAACTACTAAGTGCAAAACTAACATAGCTTGTTCAATCATAGCAGTAACAGTTCAGGCAAGGACATATTATTCGGAACTTCGGAACACCATCATATGTCTCATATACAAATTTATTTGATATTAGTTATTATATTAGCACAGAACAGGTGCAGAATCGGATGAGATAAGTAACACGTCAGCCTGCCCTGCAGTCTGCTGCATATTATCAAAGCCAGCTAGCTTTTGCGTGTTCAAAAATGCAGAATCCGAGAAAAATATTTTATTTAAGGATGTGCTCAGATAATGTGAAAAGACAAATGGCTCCAACTCACTGTCAGTCTCCCAGAAATTAAAAAAGAACTTCAACAGTGTTTATTTTCAATTCATTCACTAACGTACCAGTTTTTCAACTCCACTACTGCTCAAAAGTCTCTCTCTTTCTCTCTTTCTCTCTCTCCCCCTCTCCCCCTCTCTCTCTCTCTCTCTCTCTCTCCAGCCCCACCATTGACGACAGTGACTCCCTCCCTCATCCTTCAAATATGTGGCAGCTCTACTCACATGCATCAAGGTAACACCTGACTTCACTGACCAGACCTCCTAGCAAGGCAAGGCCACTGAGCTGACTAACCACCCTCCGAGTGACCCATTGAGGCCTGATCGCTGCTACATGCACTCCACAAACACGTAACAATCTGGTCCAGACTCCAGACCACCACCCCTCCTTTACAGTCTCCCCTGTCCTCCAAACCCTTACCCAGGGCCCTTCTCACTAGTCTGTCTCAGAGACTAGTAAAACGAGTCTCGCTCCCCTTACTCGCCTCCTCACTTCTCTACTACTCTACTACAGGCTACTTAAAAAAGGATTTAATATTTCCTCCTGGAAGGTTGTCTAAAAGAAACTTTGAGCACAGAAAACGAAGAGACTAAACTTTACATTATTCCATTTGTCTGCACACTCAGACTTGTCCCAAGTAACTGCAGCACTTCGACAGACTCCCACACCTACATACACTGATGTTAAATATATCTGAAACAAAGAAAGTGCAAATACCTGACCTGAGGTGTAGGTTTACCAGATGTTCTCTTTAACCAGGACAAGTCCTCTTTTCCAGCGGCCAGATATTCTTCATGTTATATATATGCCAGATATTCAGGCATTAAGAAGGGGGAGAAGGACTTCTTTAAGTACATCAGGGAGAAAAGGAGCTGTAAGGACCACATAGTAAGGATTAGGAAGGAGGGGGGTTGGGTGGAAGCAAGGTGCGATAATACGTGAAGCACTAAATGAGTACTTCTGCTCAGTATTTACTAAAGAGAAGAGGGGGTGACACCCAAGGTGAGAGAAATGGCAGAAGCAGGATGGGAAGTGGTGACAGATGGGAAATCATGGAGAGCAGAGTTTGAGAGGGTTTGAAGGCACTGAGGTGGACAAGGCACCAGGCCCAGATGGCATCCACCCAGGGTACTGAAGGAGCTGGCAGAGGTCCTTGCAGGACCTTTGGCAGACCTATTTAATGCCTCACTACATTCGGGCTGTGTACCTCAGGACTGGAGGATGGCTCATGTGGTGCCCCTCCACAGGAGTGGCCCCAAGGATGAACCGGGAAACTACAGACCAGTGAGCCTCACATCCATCATGGGTAAGCTAATGGAGACTATCCTGAAGGAGAGGCTGGTGGCCCTCCCAGAGGCCAGAGGACTACAGGACAGCAGATAGCATGGCTTCATACGTGGCAGATCCTGCCAAACCAACCTGGTCGAGTTCTATGACTGGGTAACTAGGCAACTGGACAGGGGCCATGCAGTGGATGTCCTGTATCTGGACTTCAGTAAGGCATTCGACTCAGTGCCACATGGAAGGCTGGGAAGGAAGTCAGTAGGCACAGGGGTGGGTGCAAAGCTGGTGAGATGGGTAGGAAACTGGCTGCAGGGAAGGCAACAGAGGGTGGTGGTGGGTGGGGAGCTCTCACACTGAAGGGCAGTGACGAGTGGTGTTCCACAGGGCTCGGTGTTGGGACCAGTGTTGTTTGGGATATTCATTGAAGACATATCATGGGACATCAAGAGCAAGATCAGTCTGTTTGCTGATGATACCAAGGTAGGCGCAGTGGTGAATGACCTAGGGGGATGGCAGGGGTTGCAGGATGATCTGGCAAAGCTTGAAACCTGGTCAGACACCTGACAACTGGGCTTTAATGCCAAAAAGTGCAAGGTACTGCATTTTGGGATGAAGAACCCAAGGAGGAGGAGTTACCAGCTAGGGGAATGCAGCTAGCCCAGACAGAGGAGGAGAAGGATCTGGGTGTGCTCATTACAGGTCAATGAACAACTCGGCACAATGTAGGAAGGCAGCTGCAAAGGCCAACAAAATGCTGGGTTGTATTGCAAAGGTATATCCTCGAGGAGGGAGGAGGTGATTCTGCCACTGTATAGGTCATTAGTTGAGCCTCACCTGAGTACTGCATGCAGTACTGGTGTCCATATCTGAAGAGGGACATTAAGTTACTGGAGGGGGTGCAGCGCAGAGCGACAAAGATGATCAAGGGGCTGGGGGACTTATCATACGAGAGGAGGTTGAAGGAGTTGAACATGTACTCACTGGAGGAGAGGAGAGACAGGGGTGACATGATTGAAACCTTTAAATACATGAAAGGAATAAACAAGACAAGTACACAGGGGCTGTTCAAAGTAAGGGAGGGGAGGGACACCAGGGGCCATGATATGAGACTGGAGCGAGGAAGGTTCAAGAGGGAGATGAGGAGACACTTTTTTACAGAGAGGGTGGTGGCTGGGTGGAATGCGTTACCTGCTGAAGTGGTATGCAGTAGAACAGTAGACTGCTTCAAACGAGGATGGGACAGGACAAGGGGGAGGGTTAATGAAGGGGAAGGGTGGAAGGGAGGGGCAGCTGCAGAATAAGGGGTGCTAGCTGCACATTCGAGCAGACTTGATAGACCTCTAGGCCTTTATCTGCTGGCAAATTTCGTATGTTCGTATGTGCGTTCTCCATCCTGGTGTATTATATTTAATATTTTTTTTACTCTCACCTACCCAGGACCTCCTTGTAAAATGAGCCGTGAAGGTGGTGGAGGCTTTAAACCTATTTACTTGGGGGTCAGGCCCAAGGCCTCATCAGGCAAGGCACTAAGTGTACTCTTTTTGGTATCACCAAATTTGGTAACTCTAGATGGCACGGTAGAATAAAGGGTACTAGGAGGTCAGACGGATTTACTGGGTTTTGTGACCAGGTTAGCCGAATGATACTGAACGTCCCAACTCCCATTATAGAGTTAACAGAATAGAATAGAAAGAATATGGGATAGTAACAGCAAACCTGTCCATGGAACACTGAGCACAGAATCCTAGAACTATTCATTGTCTCATGTTCCAAAAGCAGAAACTATTTTTAAATGAAGATATGGTGTGGGCAGTTTGTTCAGTCTTATGCTTAACACTAACATTATACAGATTCCCTATCATATGGTGGTTATAAATTAAAGGGTAATTTTCAGGATGGCCTCAAACGAACAACTACAGAAAGTGACAGTGATGGGAGAGTGTATGCAGAACTGAAATTCCTGACTACTCCCTAGCTTAGTAAATTACTTAACCAGAGAATGTACCAGCAGCAAGAAGAAATTAATATACTGACAGGGTCATACCTCTTACTAAGCAAGGAGCCATGGCTTGAGGAAATAAAACATTTACTCAAAGCAGGGGAGCATCAGAAATTTAAATTTTGCATAAACTCCCTGATCACTGCCATCCCCTGTAGCTGCTTGGGACCATATTGAGTATAACACATTTTTAACCACCACACACTGGAGATTCTGTACAACATTAACACAAGTTATAAGCATCAGACCGAACACAGATTGGTACATCATCAATTTAAATTAAATTCTGCCTTTTGAAAATAAGGAAGGGAATAGCTCTAGCGTACTGTGCTCAGTGTTGTTCCTTGGTCAGGTGTGCAGTGACTGTCACATATTCTTTCTTTTCTGTTACTGACCATTTAATTCTTGGTTAACTGCAAATGGCTCTGTGTTATAAAATTACTACCAGGCATGAAATGCCTTCTCAGAGCCAAGCACAGACAAACCAATGTCATGTTCAAATCTATTTCTACTGCAAGTGTTTATGCTTTGGAATTGCTGACACTATAATCTGTTATTTCATTTTCTGAAGGGTTTCAAATCCTCCTTCAGTAGCCTTTGAAGATCATGGTCCAGATATTCAAAAGGGTTGCACATGGCGCAACAGTGTTGCGCCATGCACAACCCACTAATGCACCCGGCACAATATTCAAAAGGGAAAAGTGCGCCGCACAAATCCCGATGCGCCGGAGTGCATCAGTAATGTATGTAGGCACAGGTGGGGGGGCGTGCCCTTGCATAACCTGCACAGCCCGATATTCAGCCCGGGATGTGCAGTCATGCATGCGCAACCCCTACCTGCGCCTGCACAAAGTTAAGCCCCCCAAAAAAGGAACAAGTGATGGCCACCCACAGGTGAGCTGCCACCTGTGAGTGGCCACCCAAATTCCTACCGCACCTCGCGGCGCCCCCCCATGCCCCATCGTAGGCATCTGTGTAGCGAAATCCCCCCTGTCCAATATCCCTGGTGGTCCAGTGGACCTCTATGTGCCTGATCATGGGCATTTCTCCTGAAGATTAAGCCCCCATCCCATATCCCTGGTGGTCCAGTGGACTGCACTCAGCCCGATCACAGGCATCAGTAATAGAACCCGCCTCAAGTCCAATATCCCTGGTGGTCCAGTGGACCGATCGCTGCCCGATCGTGGGCAACTGTAACTCATAAATACCCTACTACCCTGGTGGTCTAGTGTACCCCACCCGCCCACTGGGCCCCACCGCCCGCTCCCCGTCAGCCGGTCGGCGGCGGCAGCACCCCACCCCCTCGCCGCCTCTACCACCGACTGATAGTTATAGGCTGCACGCCTATTGGTTCACAGCATGAGCCAATGGGTGTGCAGCCCATACCATACTACTCAGTCCAGATATGTGAATGAATTTTATGAGTTACAGATGTCCGCGATCAGGCAGCGATCGGTCCACTGGACCGCCAGGGATATTGGATGGGGGGGGTTCTTTTACACGAATGCCCATGATCGGGCTGCAGGGGGCATTGGTCCCCAATGGCTGCTGCCTGGCAGGGTGCCAGGCACAAGTCCTCAGGGATCGGTGCACCTGCATGCTAATGGCATGCAATTGGGGCCATAATGAGATGCAAATGGCCCCCTGTGCGCCTTGCATAAATTATGGCCCCATTTGCATGTCCCCTTTGAATATCGCAGGTGCTGTGCATGGCACAATGGCACTTAGTGCTAGCGCATCTCCATGCTCCCTCTTGGCCACATGCGCTGGTAGCAGTGTACTCGCCATGCACAGTGGGGGCTAGGGTGCAATATTCAAAGCTGCTGCACCATAGCGCAGCTCCGTTGAATATCTCCCAGGCCACACCCCTGCGCAACAAAGTTGAGCTGCTCCCAGGCTTGTGCCACAGCCTGGCGCAGTTTGAATATCCAGGCCCATATGTTCTCTGAGCATTTTTGCACTGTCTGTTCTGTAGTTGTAATGCTAGCAGTTTCAACATTTTCTCTGTGGCAGTATTTGTAACATTTAAGAAAGCAACTCTGTCTCTCTCACAGATAAAATTTAATTTCTGAACTGTTTCCTGAACTTGCTACCTGGGTGAAAAAATGCCAAGCCCAAAAAGTCAAGCCCTTTCTGGACTCCTCTGGGGGACACACAAAGGCATACATTCAAAACTTAAGATAGCTGTACAATAACAACGTGCTTTCATCAACTGACTCTTCAGGCACAGCATTCTCCGAGACTCTGACAGAGCTTACTGGGATACTTATCACCCAATTTCACAAGTGCTCAGTCCAAAACAAAGGGTGCAACTTGCTAACAATCTACTGTCCTCCAGCCACCGGTCTTCAAAGAATTAAACTGTTTCTGGTGGGGGAGGAGAGCTGACTGTCCATATAACCATAAATTGGTGCTGACAGCAGCTGCTTCAAACAAGCACTTGTTTAATCCTTAGGCTGCCAAAAGAATTAGAATAAAAGTGAATGTATTTCAGCTCTGGAGGACAGATGTTTAGAGAGTCTTCAGCCTTGCAAAGGTTAACTCTACTGACGGTGTAGTGCAGCATGAGAGGGGTGCTGCACTTCTGAGGTGCCGTCTTTCAGATGAGCGTTAAACCGAGGTCCCATCTGCCTGGATTGGTTGTAGTTCAGGTGGATGTTAAAGATCCCATGGCACTTATCGAAAAGAGTAGGGGAATTTCCCCGGTGTCCTGGCCAAATTTCCCTCATTCACTAAAAATACCACCAACAGTTTAATCTGGTTCATGGTCAGTTGGCATTCATCTGTACCCCCTTCCTGGGTCGTGCCTGAAAATAGGCAGGATTTGTCTAGTGCACTTACCTGGTCAACAAAAACTAACTAACTAAACTAAATTAAACGCGGGGGGCTGCTAAGACGGAACCTTCAGAAGGGTATATATTTCTAGTTTATGTCCTGAGGATCCTAGGGCAAGGTAACAAGTTCAACTCCCCTCCCACCTCTGGTCAAAATAAACGTGTCACATGCTACTTAAAAACAAGGTATACAATTTCCCCTGGGCAGGCTGCCTGAATTCTGACCCTAACTTTGAGTGAATAGCAAAAATCAGGTTAGTAAAATGTACACACGAAGCCTGTCCTGTGCACATGCTCAACTCAGACCCAGCCCCAGCAACAACACTCCAGAGAGTCCTGACACCCACGCACATACACTCATTATCTAAAATGCTGCTGCAGCATAATCAGAAGAAGACTAGTAAAGAAAGGCAATGCAAATACCTAACAGAGTGACTACACTGAAGAAATATTGATCTAACCCACACACAGAAGGTGCCGTTCGGTAGTACGTGTCTTTAGATTCCAGAGATTCCAGACAGTCCCAGACTAGGTCAAGCAAAGCAGCAGTACTCCCTCCCATTGCCATTGATAGCAGCTCTGTTCCACATTCAAATTGCCCTGCTTTCCTAGTCTCCTGAAGTCTTTTCTTCTACATGGCTCTGAATTGAAAATGCTGTGCAGGAAGTACGTTGCTAGGGCATTTTTTAAACATGCCGCCCCTTTACCAGGAACCTGACACCAGACACCACATCCAATCATGGAAATACAGCACCACGTGGACCCAACTGAAACATTCAATTGCAACTTCAGCAGATGAACTCCCCCACCTCCCCAAAACAAAGCTCAAAGGGATTAAGTCAGGGTCGGAAAGCCAAACAAAGAAGGACAGAGGACACGCTGGCATGTTTGCTACCCCTGCTGTTTTTTGCGGCGTGCTTGGCATATCAGTGCCTATGCCTTTATTTTATTTATTTATTTAGCTTTTGTTGACCAGGTAAGTGCACTAGACAAATCCTGCCTATTTTCAGGCACGACCCGGGGGAGGGGGATACAGATGAATGCCAACTGACCTTGAACCAGATTAAGCTGTTGGTGGTATTTTTAGTGAATGAGGGAAATTTTGCCAGGACACCGGGGAAATTCCCCTACTCTTTTCGATAAGTGCCATGGGATCTTTAACATCCACCTGAACTACCACCAATCCAGGCAGATGGGACCTCGGTTTAACATCTCATCCGAAAGACGGCACCTCAGAAGTGCAGCACCCCTCTCATGCTGCACTACAGTGTCAGTACTGGGATATTAACCCAAGTGCCAGATGTGGGAACTGAACCCACAGCCCTCTGATCTCCCAGCCTCAGAGGCGAGTGTGCTACCTACTGAGCCACTGACACTGACGCTGACACTGGCCTTTGAAGCCAGCCAGCCCAGAAACCATGACAGAATCATCGATTTTAGTCAAATACAACTCCACTAAATTACGGCTACAATTCAGTGCAATTGCAACTAACTGCAACGGCATTAAATTGCAACCCACGATTCGACTGCCGACGGCGGCCCTGGGGTCTAACAAGCAGGTTATTGAAAACTGTTCTAAATGTTAATAGTGAAGGTCTGCTCTGAGAAATACTGTTCATGCTGTCTGCCATCTTGTTTTTTCCCGCATTTTAAAACTTGATTCTTAAGAAAATAGTACTTCCTCGGGAATGAACAAGACCTGTATTTAGGTCTCGTTCACATATTTTGTTCTATTTTTGTATCATAATATAACAATTTTCAGTGTAAGTACAGTATGTCTTTTTGGGGCAAGAATCATATCACCCATCAGTTGCTTTAGTATAGTTTAATCCAAAAATAACCATTCAAACAGTTAGTTACAGTTCAAACATTACTGTTTGATTTGTTATTTTCAGATTAAATAATCCTAACCTAAGTCAGTGAGGGCGATATAAGTCTCACCCCCAAAAGACATAATTGCACTGAAAATTGTTAAGATCATATGTCATGCTTACAGTTTGGTCCTAAAGCATGATTTTTATTTAAAATGTGTTTTACCAACTGTCTGATGTGTCTCCTGTCCACCCACTACCCCCAAGCAAGCCATGTATATTGCCAGCACATATAGCAGCCAGAAAGGTTACTGGCTGAGCAGAGAAGCAATCCCCTTAATTGTATTTATATTTTCCTGGTGTCTAGTGGCACCAGCCAACCCTCCAATCATGATCCCCTTATTTTTTATTTTATTTATATTTCCCTGGTGTCTAGTGGCACCCCACCCTCTGATCATGATCCCCTTACTTGTAGTTACATTTCCCTGGCGTCTTGTGGTACCACCCCCACTCTCTGATCACGATCCCTGTACTTAATTTAGAGTTCCCTGGTGTCTAGTGGGGCCCCCAGCCTCCGATCATGATACCATTATTTTTTTTATATTTATTTATCTCTGGTGTCTAGTGGCTCCCCCACCTTCGCATTGCTGGCTCAATGTTTAAAAAATACAGAAGGCTCCCTCGATGTATTTTTTTTTCAAACCTGGGGAAAAAAATAACTTGCCAATCAGACCCCCAACCCCCACCTCCCACTCAGCACCCACCACCCACCACACCCCAGTACACCCCCACATACCCTCACTCACCTGAACAGGCCCCAGGTTTGAGATCCACTCTCCGATCAAAGACACGTCTTGTGCTGGAACTGGCAACAGTAATATGAGAAACTCAAGTAAATGTAGTTCAATGTATTACAATGGGTGTTTCAGCTTTTATTTATATAGTAACTATGCCATTTTTTGACATTTTGACCACAAATTTTTAACATAGTCTTTTAGGGACCCCACCTCATGTACAATATGACTGTTGTTACACACAGACAAATAAGGATATATTATTCTATCTCAACAACTATAGATGGGATCCTGCCCTCCCACAGGTAAATTCACCTACGATTACACTATCTTAAAAAGTAAGGAAATGTTTTGCAAAAAATTACATTAATGCATCAGTTAAGGTGATATCAAACTGCAAAAGGAGGAAAATACGACGTTAGGGTTTCAAACCCTAACACCCCACCCCCCACCCTGCACACACCAACAGGCATTGGGGCTGTGCCTTGGGGCCATTAGCTCTAATGCTCACCCCATTCCATAAGTAAATAAGCTGAGATGGGTACAGTATAGGACAATGGAGTGAGCGTTAGGACTGAAAACACCAAGGCACACCCCGATGCCTGTTGGTGTGTGCATGGTGGGGTGTTAGGGTTGGAAACCCTAACATCATATTTCCCTCATTTTTACAGTTTGATATCAACGCTAACTGATGCATTAATGTAGAGCTTTGCAAAGAATATGCATATATACACACATATTGGTATATTCTTTGCAAACAACTTTGTTAATGCACCAGTTAGGGTAACTTAATGCCACAAAAGTAGGGAAATTTGGTCTTAGAGTTTCCAATCCTAACTTCCCACCCCCCCCCAAAGCAGCAAAATGAAAAGAACATTAGAGTTCGGGGTCTCCAAATTCTTAATGAATCAGTGGTGTGGTCTTCCTTGGGGTTGTCAACCCTAATGCTCCCCCTTCCCCCCAGCTCATAGCCTCCAGTCTCAAGCACAAGGCAACTCTCCAAGCCAGTGTCTCATAGTGATACACTCTTCAAAGGTAGAGAAGTGTGTCTCACCACATGTTGCCAACACAATTTGTTACAGCTTTCTTCATGCAGCATAAAGAAAGGAGATCATGTGTGACATTGTTTGCTCAGGGAACAGGGTGGGCATTAGGTTGACAATCCCAAAGAAAAGAAGACCCCACCACTGGTGCATCGAGACTCTGAGACCCAAATCCCTTATTCCTTTTCCTTTATTGCTTGGGGAGGGGGCAAGGATTGGAGTTAGGGCTGGAAACCCTAATGCCACATTTCCCTACTTTTGTGGCTTTAACTTATCCTATCTGTTCCAATAACAAAGTTTTTTGCAAATAATTTCCTTTCTTTTTGAGATAGTGGAATTGTATCCTCATCCACACAGGTTCTAAACAAATGCAGATGTGCTGGGCCACTGCGAGCCCTACACTTCCATGCAGCAACAGATGTCAGGAATTCATGTGCCTCTCTGGTGGGCTGTGGAAGTGCAGGGCCCTCTGGTCCCTGAGCTTCCATGTGGATACAGATATAGACATGCGGCAAAGAGTTCATCTGTCAGCCAATGCACTAGACCCTCTGCTACCCACATGTAAAGAGGTGTAGAGCCCTATGCCAAGAGGAAAGTTATCTTCACTACATGGTACACTGGGCCCATGCAGACAATCCCACAGTATTAATATCCTGGCTGAGGGGGCGCATAACAGTGCCACCTCCCCACCCTCACCCCATCTAACTGGGTCACTGAGCTTATCCCCAAACTCAGCTCACTGACATGGGATAAGAAGGCATGCCTGCTGGGGTCAAGACTGGCACTACACACAAACTTTCTTAACAATCTTTATATATTATACTGGCCCCGTAAGGCCAGTATAGTTAGGGTTTGTATGAGTGTTTAATGTTTAAGGGCAATTTTTCCTGGTTAATAACTTTACATTGGTTTCACAGATTTTCCTGAAATTTGGCAGGTATCATCTGTTGGGGTAGGCCTGTTGATGTACTAAATTTAGTTTGAATCCCTTTTGAGATTATTGAGATATAAAGTGTTGAATGTACAGAGATTTCTCTTTTTTTTGCTGTTTTTTCAGCCACCTGTATCTCAGAAACGGCTTTAGGTGCTGGGCTGAAATGTTCAGGGTAGAAAGCCTTGGCCTCGCAGATGTGCCTTTTGAAGGTTTGGTAAAACAATAGTAATCCATTCCAAAGTTATTAAATCTTGAATTTTCCATTATTTCCTATAGGAGAAACTAGATGTAAATGTGAGTGATTTTTGCGCACTATCATCCAGTTTTACATACTTTGAACCTGAATAACTTTGCAACACTGCAACAGATTTGCAGGACATTTGACAAGCATCAGCCTGGGGTAAGTGTCTCTTGACTTGACAAATTTGGTTTGAATCCCTTGTTTGGTTTCTGAGATACATAGTGTTGCAAAAACAGATTTTTGAGGGTTTTGCCGTTTGTTTTTTAATGTTAAAGGGCAATTTTTGGATCTTAATAACTTTGTAATGGTTAAAGTGATTTCTACGAAATGTGACACACATAATCACCCTAGGGAGGTGTTTGTAAGTGATAAATTTTATCTTAATAGCTTTAGCCATTTCTGAGATACAGAGTGTTAACTCATTCAGGCCAAGATACGCCTGTAGGTGGCGTCTGAAAGCATAGCCACTCAGGCCAATAACGACTGTACACATACTCAGCTGACTTTCACTCAGGTCTGGAAATGTCTGAGGAAGTCAGCAGTTTTTTTCTAACTATTAAACAAACCAAATTGATTACAATTGTTTACATAGCACCGTTAGGTAATTTTGTGTTGAACAATTCTGCTGCTGATACTTTGTGTCTATCGCGTATACTTTAGGAGTTATTTACATTTGTTTAAGGTATGGTGTGCATGGCCGACATTTGTCTCTCAAGCCTCACGTAAGCACCTTGAAAAAATCTGAAAAAAACACAGTTGTTTGGTATTTCAGCTAGTATAAAATAAAAACCGAATTGATTACAATTGATTGCATAGCACCATTGGAAAGGTGATGTTGTGCTGAACAACTTTGCCACTAGTACTTTGTATGTAGCACTTACAGTTCAAGAGGTATTCACATTTGTTTGTGGCATGCTGATTATGGCTTGATTTAGCTTAGAAAGGCCCAGGATGCAGTGCTAAGAGTATACAGGGCACAAGTGGTGGAAGTCTCAAGGAGCTCTTGTGGTGTGAATGAGTTAAATATAAAGGTTTAGTATCTCGGAAATGGCTTTAGCTTCTGGGCTGACATTTTCAGGGTAGAAAGCATTGACCTCACAGATGTGCCTTTTGAAGATTTGGTGGTAAAATATAGATTTGTTCCAAAGTTATGGCATGTTGAATTTCCCATTATTTCCTATGGGGAAAAATAGATGTCCCATACAACATTGGATTCTGCTTCGAACTAGGATTCTGCTTTGAACTAGGATTCTGCTTTGTATGAGCCTTATGGAAAGGGAGTCTGCAATGAACAAGGATGCTAATTTGCAGTACTAAATCCCTTTTGGCAGACAGAACCAACACCGTGGGGGAACAGAAACCAACAGTCAACCAACCCTGCCTATTCTACAGCCCTCAGGGCCCCACCCCAAGCTGCTAAACCCCCTAGAGTTTTTTTTAAACAATCTCCACTCTGGAGTGATCTGCCAGGCTTTGTTTTCTGCAACACTGTGAACTGAGATTTAAACTTACTATAGGACTGAATAAAGTGCTGAACTTTTTGCTGGTTTTCCTGCTCAGTGCTTTTCAACTGAGTTTAACACCCTGGTAAGTGCATCTCATGCTTGAAGGCTAAACGTTTTGTGCCATTGAGCTACTGTCTTTTGTGCTTTTTGCTATTTCAGTATGTTATTCCTCCTCCCCCACCACCACCACCAACACAGTAGGACACTGGGGAGCCCACTCCCAGTGTCTCAGATAAAGCACCCCTCCCCCCACTGTGGGACACTGGAGACCTACTCCCAGTGTCCTGAAATATGTATGTAATGGTTTTGCCAACAGCGGGGTTCCCAATCCTCATGTCAGCACTACACTCACCCCCACCAGCAGTGTGTGACTCTAGGGAGCCCACTCCCAGTGTATGTAGTATACCCAGTTATGTTGTATCCCCAAGAGCAGTGTGGGACACTGGGGAACCCACCTCCAGTGCCCTGAGAAATGGTTCTACTGTTCCTGTGAAAAAAGAAAACAGTCCACATCTTTTTTTAAACTCCTGTAAAATAAGGTCTCACATTGTTTCCCCATCTGCCTCTCACATCCCAACCCTCCCATTGAGCAACCAACCACCCCACACCCCCTTGCCCTATACTTACCAACTGAGGTTGGTGGCTGTCATCTTCTGTGGATCAGGACACGTCTGCACTCTTCAAAGTCAAACAGCGAACTGAAGAATACATTGATGTGCCATATAGAGGCGTCAATGTCATTTTGAATATACTGTATGTTAATATCTCAGCCATTTGTAGATATTTTACATAGATACTGTTGGCAGATAAGGGTCTATGGCCCACCCAGTCTGCCAGGTGAGCTTGTAAGTTCACTTTATGTTTTTCTAGAAGTCTGTTGCCCCTTATCCTGATCTCCAGAATGTCCTTATGTCTATCCCATACATTCTTAAATCCAGTGATTGTTTCAGCCCACACCACTTCCTCTGGTAGGGTGTTCCACTTGTTTACCACCCTTTCTGTGAAGAAATTCTTCTTTATGTTTCATCTGAATTGCCCTCCCTCCAATTTCATCCCAAGCCCTCTAGTTATGGAACATCTTTTTCACTGGAAAATAGTGTATTCCTGCACCCTGTTTCTCCTGTAAGGTACTTGTATGTCTCTATCATATCCTCTCTCTTCCTCCTCTCCTCCAAGGTGCTTCAGTCTGTCCTCATAGGACTTCTGGTGCAATCCCTGTACCATCTTTGTTGCCCTCCTCTGAACCTTCTCTACCCTGTCTATGTCCTTACATAGGTAAGGTCTCCAGAACTGCACATTGTACTCCAGGTGGGGCCTCACTAGTGTTTTGTATATTGAAATTATCACCTCCCTTTTCCTGCTGGTGATGCCCCTTCCTATGCATCCCAGCATCCTTTTTGCGTTACCTGCTGCCTTGTCACACTGTTTCTTTATCTTGAGGTTATCAGAGATGATAACCCCAAGGTCCCTTTTCCTTCTTGGTGCATGCTATATCCTCACCCGCCCAACTGATAAGTTGTTCCAGGGTTTTTGTACCCCATGTGCATTATCTTGGACTTCTTTACATTGAATTTCAACTGCCAAACTCTTGATCATTTGTCAAACTTCTGTAAGTCCCCCCTCATTCTGTCTACACCCTCTGGCATGAACCAAATTTTCAACATGGACTGTTTGGGACCCCACCTCTTGAACACTGGCACTGTCATTTTGTTACTCTGTCCTGAAAGATGATTTCACTGTAGCTGAAATAAATCACATTTTGGGATGGAGTAATGACATGGAAATGCCACTGTGCATTAGGTGGGGTCCCAAAAAGCCCATGTGGAAAATCTGGTGCAAAAATACCCCAAAATGCCTGAGTTATGCATTGTTGTTGAAATTTTCCTTTGCACACATGTAACTTTGCCAATTTATATTTTCACTCCAAGTTTTCAGCATAGCCACTTTTTACACCACCTCATGAACAGTACAGCTGCATTTCTCACATCCTGTCCAAAATGTGCTTTTGCACCTGTGGCGCAGAATGGAGTGATTGATGTGCAAAATCACCTTTCAGGATTGAGTAATGAAATGACAGTGCCAGTGTTCATAACGTAGGGTCCCAAAAAGGCAATGCTGAAATTTTAGAGCAAAAGTAACAAAGAATGCCTAAGTTACACACAATCAATGAAATTTTCCTATGCATGCATGTAACTGCCAATCTTTTATATTTTCACTCCAAAGTTTGAACATAGCCATTTCTTCACAGCACCTCATGAATACTACAGCTGTCATTTCTCACATCCTGTCCAAAATGTGTTTCCACAGCTGTGGCACAGAATGGCATTTTGCCATGGATTATGAACATTACACCTACAGTATGAGGGTTATGAGGTGGGGTGATAAGAAGACTGTCAAAAATTTGGGGTCACAATGTGAAAAAAAATGACAAACTTATGAGTATTTGTTGCAATTTTGTTACACACCTATCTCAAAAAGTAAGGAAATTCATTGCAAAAAAATCCATTTCACAAAACCAGTTAGGGTTTCCATTACACCTTTAAAAGTATGGAAACTGAATGTTTGGGTTAATACGTGTATCAGCACAACAACACCAATCTCTGCAAACATTAGAAATAAAACAGTTATTTTATATATTCCTTGGTGTCCTTCCACCTAACTCATACACCATACAAATATATTATTCTATACCACATGATTAACAGCTCAAATGGTGTATGAGTTAAGTGGAAGGACACCAAGAGATATATCAAATAACTGCTTTGTTTCTAATGTTTGCAGAGATTGGTGTTGTTGTGCTGATACACATATTAACCCTAACATTGAATTTCCATACTTTTAAAGGTGTAATGGAAACCCTAACTGGTTTTGTAAAATGGAGTTTTTTGCAATGATATATATACAGTATATATAGCTATATATATCTATACATATATATATCTATATATCTATATCTATATCTATATATATATATATATATATATATATATATATATATATATATATAATATACTGTGAATATATGCAGGTATTTAGATATGAATTATAGTGGCGTGGCACAGTAGCTCCACTATAGTTAGGGTTGCGGTTGTGTTAGCAGTTTAATGTTAAACCTTAAAATTGTAAGCAATAACCCACAACAGGGTGTGCATTTATAGGGGATTAATCAACACCCCGGGTGTGTTTTGAGGCAGGAGGCCACAGGTCAAGTGTCCTCACAGCACCAGGGGTGTTGATTAACCCCCAATAACCACACATCCTGGAGTGGGTTAATTTCACTTATAACATGGGTTATGTTTAAACAACAAAAAAAAATCAAGAAAGGAATGGTTTGAGATATGGATTTTTCACTAAACGCATCTTAGTACTAAATATGCATGCAGGTTGCCAGGACATGATTACAACTGCGGTGGAATTTCTTCCAAGGCTGCTATGGTTACTGAGATATTGCACCATTTGCATCACAAGGGTTACTTGGAATATCTCTAGGTCTGCGCTGTGTCTCTACACATATAGGTAGGTGGGAGCACAGGGCCCAGAGGTCCCTGTGCTCCCACATATGGATACCATTTTGCAGCAATGGGAGTGCAGCGCCCTCAATATGCAGTACTGGGAACGCAGTACCCAGAGGGCCTTGTGCTTCCACAGTGAGATGACATTTCATTGCAATGTCTCTCCAGTTTTGGATCAAGCCCTGCCCTCCCAGAAATGGATACCATTATGGAGTGATGGGAGCATGATGGGAGTGCAGGGCCCAGAGGTCCCTGCACTTCCACAGGGAGATGCAACCACAACACACTATAGACTGCTGGGGTCCTGCGCTCCCACAAACAAATAAGGTTAGATTACACTTTCCTAAAAAGTAAGGAAATTTATTGAAAAAAACTTTGTTAATGCATCAGTTAGGGTTGAAGCAACAAAAGTAGGGAAATGAGGCGTTAGGGTTTCAAACCCTAAACCACCCCCACCCCTACCACCCCACCCCACCCACACCCTCCTCACACCAACAGGCATCAGAGTATGCCTTGGGGTCATCGGGGCTAACTCTCAACCCATTCTCCTATACTGTACCATCTCAGCTTCCTTACACATGGATTGGGGTGAGAGTTAGGGATGATGACCCCAAGTCACACCCCAATGCCTGTTGGTGTGTAGAGGGTGCGAGTGGGGTGGGGTGGAAGGGTATGTTTGTTGCTTCAACCCTAACTATTGCAAGGAATATATACAGTATATATAGAGATATGTATGGATATATATATATATATATATATATATATATATATATATATATATATATAGATAAATATATACAGATATATAGATATAGATAAATATATATAGATATATATATATATATATATAGATAGATATATAGATATATAGATATATTATGGTAGTACGGTAGTGCTATCATATTTAGGGTTGAGTACCCCATTTAAGGTTAAATGGTGAAACTTTGCACCTTAATAACTTTGCCACTGTTCAATGGATCTGCCTGAAATTTGGCAGGCACAGGGCGTAACCATAGATCTTGAGATCTGCCAACTTATGTTCTGGTCAGATATACAGCTGCGGAGTTATTAAGCAACATTCTGGGGCACATTTATTTTTTTGGTGCATTCTCTGTTCGCGCCTACAGGCTGCATGGTTTGCGTGACTGGTCCAAAAATTTCAGGGAACTTGCATCCAGGGTCCCTGATGAGCCTTTTGAAGATTTCAGGAAAAAATATTTAATGGTTCAAAAGTTATTCAAAAAGCAATTTTCCATTATAAGTCAATGGGAAAAGTTAACAAAAAATTTGACACTTTCACAAATGCACTTTTTAGTGTTGCAAATAACCCTAGTAGTGTCGCAAATCCACCATTTTGTTTTCAGTTACTTATCACATAAATGCTTGGCATTTAAAATTGGGACCATCTAGTGATATAATTCTTTTTTGTGTTTACCTAGTCGAGCCATGAAGATGCTAGCCATGTCTTTATTTTGGGGTAAAACACCCCAGAAATATGTTTTTCAAATTTGTGGGAAAATTAGTGCTGCAAAGTAGTGTCACACTTGTGGCACTGTCACAAATTTTTGTGAAAGGTGTCGCAAATCATGACACTACTTTTCTAGACTATGGCCAAAATGACAGGAATTCTTTGCTACCCTGCTGCAAAAGAACAGGCAGGTCTTTTGGGCTGAAATTTGGAAGGAAGGCAGCCAACATCTCACAGATGTGCTTTTTGGTGGTTTGGTGACAAAATATTGCACAGACGCAAAGTTACAGTACTCTGAAGTTGACATTTTTCCCATAGACTAACATGCTGGCATCTGTCACGCCTTTTGGGGCTCGTATCTTGGAAACAGTGAGAGATACGGAATTTTTGTCACAAAAATGTGTAGCCCTATTGGGCTATGCATTCAGTGAAAGACTAGCCAGGAAACTCATGAATCACATGAAATGTTAATTTTTTTCTACGTCATACGATTCCTGAGATATTAGCAATTTAGTATTACAACTGCTCGTTTTCTGCTCCGAGTCACATTATTATGCAAACATTATTTGTTTTCACTGTGTTTATCAATGGAGCTTTTTGGGAAAAATAGGGTGTGTGCTCAAGTAACTGTTACAGGTAGGCTTTACACGTGTGTTTCTGTACCCATTTGTGTTACCGTTCCCATGTACACCACTGTGTGCGTTACCCTTTCCGTTTCCATTTGCGCTTGCGTTTGCATTACTGTTAGCATTTGTGTCTCCACTACTGTTTGTGTTTGTGTTTCACTTAGCATCACCATGCGCATTACCATTTCTGTTGGCAGCCGCCCTTCTGTTTCAGTTTGCGTCTGTCTTTTATTTTGCATCATCATTGTTCTTACCGTTACCATTTGCGTTTTCAATTGCAGTCCCGTGCCTGTGCACATTATGGTTTGCATTTCCATATGCGCTTCCATTTGCATTCACATTTCTGTTTTCTTTGACATTATTGTTGCTGTCACCATTACCATTTGTGTTTACAATTGCAGTACTGTGACCATGCACATTACGGGTTGCGTTTCCGTACACTCTTCAGTTTGCGTTTCTGTTTCCTTAGGCATTATTGTTGCTGTTACAATTATCATTTGTGTTTGCAATAGCAGTATCATCACCGTTGCGTTACCAGTTGCATTTTCATATGCGCTTGCATCTCCATTTGCATCACTGTTCGGTTTGACGTCTCTTTGCGCCTGCATTTCTATTAACATTTGCTTTACAATTTCTGTTTGCGTCACCATGTGTGTAATCATTAGTGCTTGCATTTGCATTACACTTGCCGTTACTATGTCACAAAAAAACACGTGATGAGAGTGCGGGGCTCAAAGGTCCCTGCGCTTCCACCACCACATTCCTTTCACTATTTATAGTCCTCATTCTCAAAAAGAAGGGAACTTAGAGACAAAAAACTCCATTCAATGCATCAGTTAGGGTTGTTCCACAGTGACAAAAGTGAGGAAATTCGGTGTTAGGGTTGAAAACCCCCCTTGCACCCCCTCAGCTCGCCCCCCCAACTGGCATCGGAGTGTGCATTGGGGTCATCAGTTCTAACTCTCACCCCATTCTCCTATGCCTCAGGTTGCTCACGCATGTGATGGGGTAAGAGTTAGGGCCAAAAACCCCAACGCACACCCAATGCTGGTTGGGGGGGCAGGCTGAGGGGTGCAAAGGGGTTTCAACCCTAATACCGAATTTCCTAATGTTTAACAACCTTAACTGATGCATTAAACAGAGTTTTTATATATATATATATATATATATATAGGATTGAAATTATGTTAATGCATCTGTTAGGGTGATAAGTACAGTGACAAAAGTCTGGAAATTGGATGTTAGGGTTCTCACCCTTACCACCACCACCCACTCCCACCCAGGCTGTGCCATAGGGTTGTCAGGCTCAACTGTCACCACATTCCATGTATAAACAAGCTGACATGGTACAGTATAGGAGAATGGGGTGACACGACTGATGACCCCATGGCACACCCAGGCACCTGTTGGTGTGTGGAGGGTGGGGGCTGGGGTGGGGTGGGGTCACAACGGGGACTGGGGTGGGGTGGTAGGGTGGAACTCTAACACTGAATTTTCAAACTTTTTCTGCTGTACAATCAAACCTAACTAATGCATTAACAGAGTTTTTTTTACAATGAATTTCCTTTCTTTTTGAGAAAGTGTAATGTCACTGGTATGTGACTGCGGGGCTTCCTTCATGCTGCCCATTTTTGCATAATGGTATGCATATGTGGGAGCATGGGGCCCCTGGACCCTGCACTCCCACTTATACTTAAGTACAGAGACATACCGCAGCCCTAGAATCATGAAAAGGAACCCTTGTAACACTAATTTGACAATATCTCAGTAACCATAGAAACTGTGAAACAAATTCCACTGCAGTTGTAATGATGACTTGGAAACCTCCATGCATGTTTAGTGCACTACCCTGCCCACGTGCATTAACAAGAGCAAAAAATCTGTATCTCAAATAGTTTTCAAGATACAGGCACTGCAATGTTATCCTATGGGAAATTTCTCAACTTCGGAACACAGTACCTATGGAACCAGTGTAAATTTTTTCACCAAATCAGCAAAAGGCACATCTGTGGGATAAGAGCTTGCCACCCTGCAAATTTCAGTCCCAAAGCCCTAACCATTTAGTTGCAGTGAGGTGACAAAGAAATTGTGCTTTTGGGTGCAGTAGTGTGGCAAATGATGACACTTTCACAAAATTTGTGAAAGAACGGGTGTGAAAGTATCACAAATTGCTGAAGTGTCGCATCCATTCTTTTGCAATTTGCAACAGTACTGGGGGTCTGATACTGGAAAACATATTTCCAAGGGGAATTTTAAAATACTGATGCCAGCATTGTGTTCCTCAGGCCCCAATTAGGTAAACACCTACCTCTGTGTTTACCTAGGAGCAGTCAAATTTGAACTACAGCTGTTTTTCTCCACCACTAACTGAAAACAAGATGGCAGTAGCATGACACTACTGAGGGCATTTGCATCAGTAAAATGTACTCCCGGCAGCTTTCAAGAGGCACATATATTTTTTTCCCATTGACTATAATGGGAAAACATTAAAATTGAATAAATTTTAAACGGATTAGTATTTTTTCATCATATCTTCAAAAGGCACATCAGTGAACCAGACTACATATTGCCTGAGAATTACAGAACAGATGGACAAACTGTTTGGGCTGTAGTCCTGAGCAAAGAAATAGCCTCGAAAGTGGGTTTTTACATGTTTTTTGGTGCTCCACAGCTCCGCAACTGCATATCTAACCGGAACAAAATTTATCAGATCCAGAGATCTATGGTACCTGACTGTGCCTGCAGAATTTCAGGTAAATCTGTTGTACAGTTGCATAGTTACCAAAGTGCAAAATGTGGGGGTTAACATAGAAGTGGCTGGGCAACCCTAACTATACTGGCACTACCGTGCCTAGTATTATATATATATATATATATATATATATATATATATATATATATATATATATATATATATATATGTATTTTTCTTTTTTCTTTTTTTTTTTTATTTTGACCCCAGATTTTCAAGATAGTCATGTTATGACTCCCCTTATAAATGTGACATGTGGCATTTATAGTATATAGGCAGAACTATAATTTCACACCAGAAGTATGTTTTGTCCAGGATTTAAAGAATGACACCTAGTATGTTTATGAGGTGGTGTGAAAAAATGGCTATTTTGACATTTTTTATGTCAAAATGTTGAAAATTAGTGAACTTATCAGTGAACACTGAAGTACTGCAACAATTACTCATAACCTGGGCATTTTGCCATATTTGCACACCATATTTTCAGCATTGCCTTCTTATTACCCCATCTCATGAACCTACTAGGTGAACATTTTCAAACCCCAGAAAAACATCACTCCAAATCACCGAAACGTCATTCCATAACACAGGTGCTAAACCATATTTTGGCCAGGAATTGAAAAATGACAACTATCAAGTTCATGAGGTGACGTAAAAAAATTACTATGTTGAAAATCTAGGGTCAAATATTTAAACGTACCAAAAGTTATGAGCAAGAATAAAAAAAATTCAATGTATACTAATAACTTTGACATTTTCACATCTTTTGACCTCAGATTTTCAGCATAGCCTTCTTATGACCCCACCGCATTAACAAAAGCAGAAAAAAAGTCAAATCCCACCTGAAAGGTGATTTCACAAAGTGACCATGAGATTGACTTTTGGGCAAGATTTGCATAATTCCACTGCCATTGGTCATGAGGAGGGGTCACAAAAAAGCCAAGTTGATAATTTGAGGTCAAAATATGTACAGATGTCAATGGTATGAATAAAAGTTCAAAATCCCAGTGAAATACATTATACTGCACTTGTCTTATTTCCTCATATTTCAGTCAGCAGTTCCAGCAGCAAGATGTGTCTTTCATCAAAGAGTGGATCTGTGCCATGGGAGATGTTCAGGTGAAAGAGGATATATGGGGGAGTATGGGGGTGTGAAGGGTGGTGGATGCTGAGTGGGAGGTTGGGGTTGGGTGTGTGGGAGTGTGTGGGAAGTCAGATTGGCAAGGGACAGTTTTCCTTATTAAAAGGTTTAAAAAAACATAGAGAGACAGTTTTCATTATTTCAGGATATAATGGATATTATACAATGGCAAGAAAGAATCCTGGTTTCTGATTGGTCAGTTGGCTGTCACAGCAGGGATGTTATCCTGGCATAACCTCCCTGCTGATTGTTTGGATGATTTGGATCCCCACCACCTCCATGATCATCTCCTCTTTCTCTTAAGAAACAAAAATTTGTTTACACACTAACAAAAACATTCTTTAAAATTATTTTTTTATTATAAAACAACAAGCCATTGTATAATAGGAATAATGCCCTCCAGGATGGGAGTTATGCTGGGATAACATCCCTTCTCGGGTGTTGGACGCCCTCGGCCGGTGGCCTCGGGCCCAACCACCCGAGGTGGGATGTTATCCCAGCATAACTCCCACCCTGTCAGGCATTATTCCTTTATTCTAACACTGGGGATTGGGCACCCCAGTGTTCAGTACTGTTTGACGGCACCAGCGGTGGACATGCCAGTGCCACCATGTACTTAGTGAGAACAGGGGAGAACAACCTGGAGGTGAGGGGGATCAAGATAAGAAGCGGTACCGCGGTTGGCCACCCTGGTCTGCTCATTTACCGTATTAACATATGTAAAGATTGGGAAGAGTGGGCAGCTGATCTGGATGGGAAGGAGGAGAAAGAATTGGCATGGGGGTGGGCACCCCTGTCCACTGAAGAAATAATTAACTAGATTAATATCTAGATAGATAGATAGACAGACAGACAGACAGACAAACTGACAGACAGACACACACGGCAGACAGATGGACCAGGCAGACAAACAGACAGAAGAGAGAAAAGGGGGTCTCTGGCTCACAGCTTGAACTAAAGCCAGAAGCATGATTCCAGCTATGGCTTCAGCATTCAAGAACGTCCCACTGTTCTCAAACAGAGAACACGGTAAATAGCTCCTCTAGCTAAGCTGTTCACCCTGGATTTTGGGGTGCCCGGAAAATGTATTTCTGGCAATTATTTCAGAAAACAATCACCAAAATCTAGGTAAAGGGATTCCATTTACCTAGGATCATGTGTTTATTTTATGAAAATATATCATTTTTATGTATTTTCAGTGTCTATGAATTAAAAAAATAAACAAGATGGCGGCCCTCACGATGGGTATTTTTTTTCACACAATCAGTATTTTTTTTCAGCGTAACAGGTAAATTGTGAAAATAATCACTCGCAGTCATTTTTAGGGCTGCAGTGGGTGTAGTCCTGCAGACTATTTGCTATAGAAAAAAGACTTAGTGCATTCCTTCCAACTAAACAACATGTTAAACATGCAGCACAGTCATCCCCACATCTATGGGGTCCCTAGAGCACTCTGCTTCTTGTCTCCAGTGGCACTGCAGTATTTGTTACTGTAAAACTTGGCAGCATCCTGATGCCGATACTGGGGGAATGGGTACCCCCAGTGTCATTCTTATGTTTCTGGGAGGGTGCTGAGAGGGAGGGTCAAGTGGGGTGCATATCTATTATATAAAAGAAAACAAAACTGGCAGTCACGGTACACTCTGCCATGCCCAAGATGGTTGCCATATGCTACTGTGCATGTGCAACCACTAGCATGTGCTCAGTTGAGTACGGTGGCCATCTTGGGGATGGAGGAGTGTGCCATGACCGCAGATTGTTTTCTTTTAAATTACAGATCTGTACCCCTCCTGACCCTCCCTCTCAGCCCCCCAAAACATAACAGTGACACTGGGGGTGCCCAATCCCCCAGTGTCACGATCCGTAATCCTCAGGGTTGTTTTTGTTCTTTTTAAACCCTATAAAAAGAAAACCATCCAATGATGTCTTTTGTGGCTGTTCCTGTCCCCCCCATGAACTCTCCCATTCACCACCCCATGCCCTCAAGCCCTTACTTACCCATCAGGCATCCAACACCGTAATCTTCTATGGACCACAGACATGTCTTCACTCTTCAAAGCCAGACCATGAACTTAAGAAACAGGTATGCAGTTCAATGTATTTCAATGGTGTTTTGAACTTAGTGGCATTACTTGGGCATTTTTGCATATTTGTGGCCCAAATGTTCAACATGCCTTCTCAGGGACCCCACCTCATGAACAATTGCAATGATATTAAGCACATCTGTCACAAAAGGTGATTTTGCAGTCCCTGTGCAAAATTACCTTTCAGGCAGGAGTTGAAAATGTTCTCTACATTTGTTCATGAGGTGGGGTCATAAGAAGGCTATGCTGAAACATTTGTGTGAAAATATTAAAAAACAACATGGTTATGAGCCTACATTGAATTTTGTGAACACAGGCTCTTATTGTGGGTAATTTTCAATATTTGTACCCAAATTTACAACATAGCCATATCATTACAGCACCCCATGAATGTGACAGCTGTCATTTTTCAATTCTGGCCCCAAATGAGTTTTTGCATCCTAAAAAAGTTGATTTTGCAGTCCCTGCACGAAATCACCTTTTGGGCAGGAGTTGAAAAGTTTCTCTACCCTTATTCATGAGGTGGGGCTACCTATGTTGAAAATTTGGTGCAAAAATATTGAAAAACAGCAAAGTTATGAGCATACATTGAATTTTGTGAATGTAGGTTTGTATCTTCAGTAATTTTCAATATTGTTACCCCAAATTTACAACATAGCCATGTCTTTACAGCACCTCATGAATGTGACAGCTGTCATTTTTCAAATCCTGGCCAAAATGTTTTGAAGGAGTTTGGCTTCATTGGGGACTGGGGTTCCACCTGGAGGGACACCAGCCTATGCTGGCAGAATGGTCTGCATCTGTCCAGGAAGGGAACAAATCTTTTGGGCAATCAGTTTAAATGCTTCATTGGCAAGCTTTTAAACTAGTCAAGGGGGGAGGCACTGATAAGCAGCTGGAAAATCCCAGCCTCCCCCTACAAAACAGGGCACTGAATGTGAAAAAGACCAAGGTAGAAAGGTCGGTGGGGGATGCTGCTACAGAAGGTAAAGCCATCAAAAAATGGAGAGCAATGAGTACCAATGCCCATAGTCTGGGTAACAAGCTTCTTGAATTAGTGGTCTTGATGGAGGAGGAACATCTGGATATTGTGGCAGTCACAGAAACATGGCACACACAGAACCATGCCTGGGATGTAAACATACCAGGATACACTGTCTACAGGAGGGACAGAGAGGGTAAAAGAGGAGGAGGAGTAACTCTCTACATAAGAGAAGGAATCATAGCAACAGAACAAAAGAGTAAACAGGGAGGAGAAGAAGCACTGTGGGTCAATTTGGAGGCAGGCAATGGCACCACAATCTGCACAGGGGTTGTATACAGACCCCCCTCTCAGGGGGAGGAAATGGACAAGCAAATGATAGAAAGTATACTTAGAATGGCAGATAAAGGGGAGCTATTGCTGATGGATGATCTGAATATGCCAGATGTTAACTGGAGTGCAGTTGCAGCAGCCATTTCTAAGAGTGGGGTTATTCTAGATGCCTTAAAGGGGGCATGCCTTAGACAACTAGTATTGGAACCCACTCGAGAGGGAGCAATCTTAGACCTGGTCCTCTCAAATGGAGATGGAGAGAGCATCACAGATGTAGACGTGGGTAGCCATCTGGGAACTAGCGACCATCGAACAGTATGGTTCACAATAAACACAGCAAAAGAGTCAAGCCATACAAAGGCAAAAGTATTGGACTTCAGGAGGGCTGACTTTGCCAAAATGGGTGAGTGCCTAAGGAATGCACTAGCAAATGGGCAGGAAGGAGGGGTGGAAGAACAATGAGGAATAATAAAAACTGCCATCAGAGAGGTAACAAGCCTTTGTGTGAAGCAAATAAACAAAACAAAACGATGTAAGAAACCACTATGGTTCTCCAAGGAGGTGGCAGTGAAGGTTCAAGAGAAAAAGAAAGCATTCAGAAAGTACAAGGAATCACAGAAGGAGCAGGACAGGGAATTGTATCAGTTAAAGCAAAAGGAAGCTGGGAAGGCAGTCAGAACAGCAAAGGCCTGAACTGAGGAAAAGATAGCCAACTCAGCTAAGAAGGGGTATAAAACCTTTTTTAGGTACATCAGGGAGTGAAGGAAGGCTAAGGGAGGGATAGTGAGGCTTAATAAAGGGGAGGGGGTGGGCAGAGGGTGACGGTGAAAAGGCAGAGATACTAAACAAATATTTTTGCTCAGTATTTACAATTGAAGAGGGGGAGGTACCTAAAATAATCAATAGAAACACTCTGGATACAGAAGTTGATACCAGCCCATTTACAGAAGAAAGGATTCTGAAAGAACTCTTAAAACTGAAGGTGGACAAAGCAATGGGGCCTGATGGGATTCATCCCAGAATTCTAAAAGAACTAAGGGTAGAACTAGTGACACCACTGACTACCCTCTTTAACAGATCATGGGAGGATGGGGTGGTACCTGAGGACTGCAGGAGGGCAGATGTGATTCTCCTTCACAAAAGTGGGAGCAGGGCAGAAGCAGAAACTACAGACCAGTTAGTTTAACCTCAGTGATAGGGAAAATGATGGAATCACTTTGAAGGAAAGAATTGCAAGTACCTAGAGGCCAGAGGGCACAGGACCCAAAGCAGCATGGATTCACAGCGGGAAGGTCATGCCAGATGAATCTAATAGATTTCTTTGACTGGGTGACCAAAGTAGTAGATCAGGGAGGGGCTGTGGACATGGCCTACCTAGACTTTGCAAGGCATTTGACTCAGTCCCACACAAAAGATTAATATACAAGTTAGCCAGCCTGGGAGTGGGTCCCAAGATGACAGCCTGGGTAAAGAATTGGCTGGAGAATAGGACACAGAGGGTAATAGTAAATGGAGTCCACTCTGAAGAAAGGGGTTATTAGTGGGTGCCGAGGGTTCAGTATTAGACTCGTCCCTCAATGTCTTTTGTGTTTGCTATGCAGAGGGACTGGAAGGAAAGTATGTCTCTTTGCAGATGACACAAAGATCTGCAACAGAGTTGATGCACAAGGCGGATGGAAAGGATGAGAAGGGACTTGGCAAGGTTAGAGGAATGGTCAAATGTAAGGCAGCTTAGATTTAATGCTAAGAAGTGCAAGGTAATGCACCTGGGAAACAAAAACCCAGGGGAAGAGTACACAATGGGGGGTGAGATACTAACAACAACAAAAATGGAAAGGGACCTGGGGGTAGTCATATCAGATGGCTTAAAGGTGGGCAAGCAATGTGAGAGAGCAGTAAGGAGGGCTGGGGGATACTGGGATGCATCGGGAGAGGCACCACCAGTGGAAAACAGGAAGTTGTTATCCCTCTGTACAGACAGCTAGTGAGACCCCATCTGGAGTACTGTGTGCAGTTCTGGAGACCCAATCTCCGCAAGGACACAGACAAGATGGAAACTGTCCAGAGGAGGGAAACTAAAATGGTGCAGGGTCTGCACCAGAAGACATATGAAGAGAGACTAAAGGAGCTGAATATGTATAGCCTTGAGGAAAAGAGGGAGAGGGGGGACATGATAGAAACGTCTATACCTCAAGGAATCAACAGAGTCCAAGAGGGTAGCATCTTTCAAAAAAGAGTGTGCAAGAACAAGGGGGCAATTTGAAGATGGGGGCGGCTCAGAGGTAATGTAAGGAAGTATTTTTCACAGAGAGGTTGTGGATGCATGGAGCGGCCTTCCGAGGAGGTTGTGGAGTTAAAAACAATGATTGAATTCAAGCATGCATGGGACAGCCATAAGGCAATTCTAGGGGGTTGGGGTAGAAAGAAGTAGGCTGCTGGTTAACTAGGATCTGCAGCTTATCCATTAGGTAGGGAAATGGGCAGACTGGGTTGGCCAAACGGTCCTTATCTGCCATCAAATTCTATGTTTCTATGTTTTACATCCTGAAAGGCGATTTCATGGTTCTTATGTAAAATCACCTTTCAGGCAGGAGTTGAACATTTTCTATGTCACTGTTCATGAGGTGGGATCATAACAAGGTTATGCTCTAAATTTGGTGTAGAAATATTTAGAAACAAAAAGTTATGAGGCTATGTTGGATTTTGCAAATACAAGCTCGTAAGTTTGGTAATATTCAATATTTTTAACCCAGATTTTCCACATAGCCATTTCTTTACAGCACCTCATGAATGTGACAGCTGTCCTTTTTCAGCTCTGGCCCAAAATGTGTTTTTGCATCCCGAAATTTGATTTCGCAGTCCCTGCACGAAATCGCCTTTCAGGCAGGAGTTGAACGTTTTCATGAGGCAGGGTCATAACAAAGCTATGTTGAAAATTTGGTGTACAAATATTACAAGTCAACAAATTTATGAGCCTACATTACATTTTGCTAATGCAGTCTCATATCTTGGTAATTATCAAACCTCATTTCAGCAAAGCTGCTCTAAGCTTCTCTTTACCCACATTGTGGAATGGTTTACAAAGGAACTTGAAGCTGAGCTGCCCTGTTAGCCTGAATATCTTCAAGGCACTCTACGATTGCTACATGAAAGCACCTTGCAAATGTTTTCCTCACCGCTAGCCCACTAATTCCACAACTCCCCCTTTCCATCCTGATGCTCACCATGTTTCTACCCCTGGCTCTCACTCTTTCTCTATTAACTCTTCCTGCTGCACCCACCCTTCTCTGTCCACTCCAGCCTGGCTTAAGTCCCACCCCATCTATAGTAGTGTCCCAATTATCTACCCCTCTTCCGTCATTATCATAATAAACAAGTACACGACAGCCATCATCACTTTCTGTGGTTTTAGCTCAATTTTTCCCCCAGTCATCGGTAATATATCCCTCCTCTTCTTTACCTCTCTAACCTGCCACCCCATACACAGCCTCTTCCCCCTTTATGTGTAGTTGCTGGCTGCCTCACTCAAAAGATCTCTGCTTATAATCCCTGTATGCCTATCGTTGATTGTACATCTGCTGACTTTTTCAATTGTAAAATAATGCTGTTTTTTTTATTTATTTCAACCATGTACTGTACTGTATACACTGTATATACTTTTTCTTCCTTGTATATTATTGATTTTTGTATACCTGCTTCTGTACTGTACTTTGATGTATTCATGACCAGGTCCATCCTGCAAATGAGCCTTGCTCAATGGTGCCCACCTGGATAAATAAAGATTTTGATTGATTGATTGAATATTTTTATCCCACATTCCTCAGCTACAGCCCTATTGGCTCTGGTCAGAACATGTTTTTGTTGTTGTTGTTACCACTCGCATTTCTCAGTTAACAAAAAATTCTTAGAACTCTGAAACCTTCCAAAGGCACACTATTGGCATGTACCCCTTCAACCCTAAACATTTCATGAAAAAATTCCACACTGTCTAGGCTGTAGGGGAGAGAAAAAATCATAATGTTAAGTATACAGAAAACAAACTTTTTTTTCTCTTTTCTGGTGCTCCATATCTCAAAAACTTAACAAGATGCCACCACAAAACTTTTCATGTCTTGTGACTTTGACAGCCTGACTGTACATGCCAAATTCTGGGCTATTTCATTAAACAATGCTGAAGTCATTAAGGTACAAATAATGGAGTTTAACATTACACAGCCTACTCAATCCTAACTATAGGGGCACTATTGTGCCCCTATAATACATACTCATATATTTATTCTTTGTAAAAAAAAAAAAAAAACATCATTAATGTATCAGTTAGGGTTCCCACTATCAAACATTAGGAAATGTGGTGTTAGAGTTTCCAAACCTAACACTCTACTTCACCACCCACCCTCCATGCACCAACAGTCATCGGTGTTATGCCTTGAGGTTGTCACCCTAATGCTCACCCCATTCCATGTGTAAGGAAACTGAGATGGTACAGCATAGGAGAATGGGGTTTACATTAGGGTGACAACCACAAGGCACATCCACAATGCCTGCTGGTGTTTGGAGGGTGCGGGGTGGGGTGTTAGGGTTGGAAACCCTAACACTGCATTTCCCATCTTTTGATGGTGGGAACCCTAACTGATGCATTAACAAAGTTTTTTGCAAAGAATTTCCTTGGTTTTTGATAAAGTATAATCTTATACTTATTTGTCTGTTGGGGCCCAGGGCCCCCAAGCACCAAAAATACTTGATAGATTGTAATGCTATCATTATTTCTGTGTGGGAGAACAGGGCCTGCCAGGCCCTGCACTCCCACCACTGTAATGGTATCTGTATTGGTGTGGGAGTGCAGGGCCTTCCATTCATCACTCCTTAATTGTATTTGCACCCTAAGACCTAAAGGTCTTTGTAACACTAGCACAAACGGTTATCTGTAACCCTAACTCCGGAACAAGTAGTATGTAATGGGGGGCACACATGACAGAAGGTGTACCTCAGCACCCTGAACAATATCACATGTATCCCCCCCTTAACGCAACAGACATATAACCTAACCCACACCCAAACCCAAACTGTAACTCTAACTTCACAGCAAGTAATATTTAATGGGGGTCACACCCAATGGAATGTGGACCCTTGCACCCTGAACAATATGAGATATGTGCCCCTCCTTAACTCCAACAGACATATAAATTAACCTGCAATATTTAAGGAGGGGCATACATGAGAGAAGGTGTACCTCAGCACCCTGAACAATATCAGATATGTGCACCCCCTGAACTGCAACTGACAAATACCCTAACCAGCACCCAAACCTGAACCCTAACACTAACTCTGGAACAAGTAATATTTAATGAGGACCACACATGACAGAAAGTGTACCTTGGCACCCTGAGCAATATCACATATGAGCACACAATTAACTCCAACAAATACATAATGTAACCATAACCTAAGACCCTCTGGGCTCTGCACTCTCATCCATGCATAATTTTTGAAATATTGTAGTGCAATCTTTCTTTGCCATCCCATAGGGTGCAGAACAAAAGAAACACTTCACATTGCAAAACAGTAAATTTTGAAACCTGTGTAACTCAACACCAAATTAATGTATTTTCACAAAACCACCAAAAAGCACGTTTGTGAGGCAAGGCCTTTGTACTCTGAAAATTTCACCCCAAATTTGCAAACTGTTTCTTCACAGTGCAGTGACAAAGAAACAATTCTGTACACCTCCCATTACAATGTAATCCTATGGGAAATTAAGCAAAATGTAAAGTCGCAGAAGACTAAAGCAAAATAACATATTTTCTCCAAACCTGCAAATGTCACATCTGTGAGGCAAGCCCTTTTTACCTTAAAATAAGAGCCCAAAATTCAAAAATGTTTGTTTTCTACAAAGTGACAAAGAAATCCTTTTTCACAAATTGCAGAAAAAGAATCCTGTTTTGCAGGAAAAACAGAATCCTTTGCTGCAATTTACAGTAAAAGCTCCTTGTTTCTTGGAAGACATTTTCAGCAATTTGTGGGTAAAGAATTCTGCTGATAAAATAGACATATTTCTGGGCATCCGATTCCTCTGGGCCTGATTACGTAAACACAACTGTTGGTGTTTACCAACTACTACTACTTTTTAAAATATGTAAGTTAGTTTGACTCACTAACTGAAAACAAGATGGTGAACTCTCGAAACAACATTCTGCATTCTGCATTTACAGCAAAACATGCTGCGTTCGCAGAAAAACAATGTTGTTTTGAGTGGGGCATCTAACTTTTTCCCATAGGAAATAATGGGAAACTTTAAAATTTAATAACTTTTGAATGGATTAACATTTTTTCACCAAACCCTCAAAAGGCACATCTGTGACTCAAGTCCTACATACCCCTAAAATTTTAGACCAAATGCCCAAGCTGTTTCTGTGACATGGTGTGGCAAAGAATTTACAGAAAAATGATAATTTTCACATTTTTAGACACTCCTTATCTCCATACCCACATATCGGTCCAGAAATAAACATGCCAAAACCAGAGGTCTTTGCTCCTCGATAGTGCATGCAAAATTTCATGCAAATTGGTCAAACGGTTGAAAAGTTGTTAAAGTGCAAAATATTGGATTTAACATAGAAGTGACCATTGAACCTTAACTATAGGGGCACAACCACACCCCTACAATATATTCTGTGCAAAAAACTTTGGTAATGCACCAGTTAGGGTAACTTAATGCCACAACAGTAGGGAAATGCTGAGTCATGGTTCTGGATCTCCAGAGTCTTGGTGAATCAGTCTTCCTTGGGGTTGTAACACTAATGGTCTCCCCTCCTCCAAGCCCATAGCCTGTAGCTCAAAGCACAAGCAACAGCTCCAAACCAGTGCCTCACAGTGATACACTCTTCAAAGGTAGAAAATTATGTCTCACCACATGTTGCCAACTCAGTTTGTTGTAGCTTTTGTCACGGTGATCATGTGTGATGTTGTTTACTCAGGGAACAAGCAGGGCATTAGGGTGACAACCCCAAGGAAGACACCACCACTGATTCAATAAGACTTCAGATACCCCACACCTTTTGCTGGTTGGTGGGTGGGGGTGAGAGGGTTAAGGTTGAAACCCTAATGCTACACTTCCCTACTTTCGTGTGGTTGTTACCCTAACTGGTGCATTAATGAAGTTTTTTGGCAAAGAATTTACTTTCTTTTTAAGATAGTGGAATCATATCCTCATTTAGGCAGAATCACAAAGCATACCTTCTGGGATAAGGACTGGCACTACACACAAAGTTTGTTAACTATATTTTTTTAGTTTAACTGCAGATTTTCAAGATACTCATTTTATAATTCACCTTATAAACATGAACTGTTCCATTTATAGTATATTGGACAAAATGTCATTTCACACCAGAAGTCAGAAATCACACCTGGTCCAGGATTTAAAATATGACACATGTCACGTTTATAAAGTGGTGTGGAAAGCTGGCTATGTTGAAAGTTCAGAGTCAAAATATTTTAAATTAGTGAGATTATGAGTGAACATTGAAATGCTGCAATGTTCACTCATAACCTGGGCAATTTATCATATTTGTACACAAAATGCTCACAAAATTTTCAGCATTGCCTTCTTATTATCCTACCTAATGAATCTGGTAGTTGAAAATGTTCAAATTCCCACAGAAATGTCTTTCCGTACCACTGAAAAGTCATTCCACGCCACAGGTGCAGAAACACATTTGGGGCAGGATTTGGAAAATGACAGCTGTCACGTTCATGAGGTGGTATGAAAAAATGGCTATGTTAAAAATTTGTAGTCAAAATATTTAAAATTACCAGATTTATGAGCGAGCATAGAAAAAAGTTCAAGGTGCCTACATAACTTTGCCACTTTTACATATTTTGACCCCATATTTTCAACATAGCCTTCTTATGACCACACCTCATAAACAAGGGTGGTGAAAATATTCAAATCCTGCCCAAAAGGTGATTTTGCTAAGTGACCATAAACTCACATTTTGGGCCTGCTTTGCATAATTCCACCATCATTGGTCATAAGGTGGGATCCCAGAAAGGCCATATTGAAAATTTGGGGTCAGAATATGCAAAATGACAAAGTTATGCATCAAAAAAAAACCAAAACATTGAAATACATTAAACCACACTTACCTTAGTTTCTCATTCCGTTTAATATTTCTGAAACCCAGCCTTTAACAGTGCACAGAGCAGGTGGGTGCCCTGCACACTCTCCATGCACTGTCATGGGTTGTGTACCCTGGTAGTCCAGCGGTCCCTCCCCGGTTCCGATCCCCATCAATATGCTAATAAAGAAATTTTTGATGATCCAGCAGTTCCTTTACAGCCCCGCCCGCCATCAGTATGCTAAAAATGAAATCCTTGTTGGTCCAATGTTCCCTCCCCAACCCCAATCTCCATCGGAATAAAACAAATTTCCTTCCTGGTGGTCTAGTGGTTCCTCCCTAGCCCTGATCCCCACTATTACTGTATATACTATATCTCTACAGTATCTCTATCTATAACTACATCCATCTATCTATCTATCTATCTATCTATCTATCTATCTATCTATCTATCTATCTATCTATCTATCTATTTAGCTAGCTGTCTAGCTATCTATCTACAGTATCTATCTATCTATCTGTCTGTCTCTGTCTGTCTGATGGTCTGTCTGTCTGTCTGTCTCTCTATCTATCTATTACATGGTTGGGCCCTTGTCCCCATTGAAAAAGCCACAGTTTATTTCCCCGTACATGATGGTAGCCAATTAGAGTATTATGACCACAATTAGATAATTACACTGTATTACTGTATTACTGTGTTAGTAACACCTTAATACCAATACACTACATACTATCCCAATAACACCAATAACACATGCAACAAGCCCCTTAATAACACATGTAACAAGACCCTTAATAACACATACAACAATCCCCTTAATAGCACATGTAACAGCCACACTAAAACCCCCATAATGCTACCTGCAAAAAAACTACCATAGACTGCACTAACCCCCCAGCACACTCCTTCCCAACGCACTCACCAGGCAATGCTTCCCCTAAAAATTACAGGACTCTCATACAGGCCCTCCATGGTGCTGCTGTCATCCATTTTCTCCTGGACCCATGATGGTCAAGGCCTTCTGCTGTGGCTCACAGTGTGCTGTAGTACAAAATGCCACTCCCAACTACAAACCACACTGCTCCCCAGCAGATCACATGCTGGTTCTAACCACACACTGCTCCTGACCATCCACCATTGTAGAACAACTGCCACATAGCTCACCACTGCCATAGCCCACTGAGGGAAGAACCAAAGGAGCCACACCTCCTTTTTATAGGAGGCCCCTGCACTACAGAAACACTACTGAGACACAAGAAGTGAGGTCCCAAATCAACCCACTACATCACAAAAAAATACTAAGTACCTACGTAAAGGTACACATCACTACACTATGGAAAAGCTCTACACAATGGAATCACATAGGACACAGTAAAAAGTGTCCAACCTATTGTATTATATAAAATAAAGATGGCAAAGTCCAGGATACTCATGAAATAATACCATCCCAGGGTTGAACAAGTTCATAAAGGACACTCTCCCTTTGGGCTCATGGCTTTATGTTTTTTTCAACCCCTCAATGGTAGCATTTCCTCAAATACTACACTGTGCCATCATTGGCCCTAACGTCACCCCATCCTCCTATACTGTAGGCATCTCAGCTTATTTACTTATGGAATGGGGTGAGCATTAGGGCTAACAACCCCAAGGCACACCTTTGATGCCTGTTGGTGTATACAGGGTGGGTGTGGAGTGTTAGCCTTTGAAACACTAATGCCACATTTCCCTACTTTTGCAACTTTATCCCTAACTAGAGCATTGATGCAGATTTTTGCAATTTATTTCCTTACTTTTTGAGATAATATAATCGTATACTTATTTGCCTTTGGGAGCACAGGGCCCTCCAGGCCCTGCACTCCCATCCCTGCATGGATGCACATATGTATGTAGCTGTGGAAGCACAGAACCCTCCAGGCTCTGCACTACCATTTCTAAGACAACAGTGACCAAACTGTCAGCATAGTCATCTTATTACCCCACCTCATGTACCCAGTACTGAAAATTTTCTAATCCCCATCCAAACGTAATTCTGTGCAACTGCAATACCGTTCCACACCAAAGGTGTGAAAACACATTTTGGCCAGGATTTGAAAACTGACAACTGTGACATACATAAGGTGGGATAATAAGATGGCTATGTTGAAAATCTGGGATCAAAATATTTAAAATTTCCAAAGTTACGAATGGTCATAACTATAGCATTTTTTCATATTTTGACCCCAAATTTTCAACAGTGTTCTTATGACCTCACCTCATAAACACCATAGCTGAAATGTTTTAAATCTGTGACAAAACGCCATTTCATGCCACAGATGCGAAAACACATTTCAGACAGGATGTCAAAAATGACAGCTGTACTGTTCATGAGGTGGTGTGAAAAACTGGCTACGCTGAAAATTTGAAATCAAAATATTGAAAATTACAAAAGTCATGTGCGTGCATAGAAAATTTTCAACAAAAGCACATAACTCAGTCATTTTTAGGATTTTTTTAACCCAATTTTCAACATGGCCTTTTTGGGACCCCATCGCATGAACACTGGTGGTGAAATTTCATTATTCAGTCCTGAAAGATGATTTCGTGCAGTGACCGAGGGTGGGGGGTGCAACTAGACACCAGGGACAGTGATCGCAGAGTGAGAGGTGCCACTAGATGCCAGGGACAGTGATTAGTGGGTGGGGGTGCCACTAGACACCAGGGAAAAGGGTGTCTCACACCTGAATCTGCAGCCGACAGCACAAGTTCCAGCTGCGGCTGCAGAAGTCAAGTAAATCCCACTGTTCTCATATAGAGAATGCAGAGAATGCTCCTCTCGCTAAGCTGAGCACCTGGGATTTTGGGAGCCCAGTAAACATATATATGGGCACAATATTTAAAAACAAACATCAAAATCTAGATAAACTGATCCCATTTAGCTAGGTTCTGATGTTTGTTTATGAAAATCACTGCATTTTTGTGTCTTTTCAACATTTGTTGGTCACAAAAAGTGTTTGGTGCTGTGCCCAACAAGTGGCCCAAAAGCAAAATGGGCATTTGCTGCATCACAATATTACTTTCACCACAGAACATTATCTTAAAACCCTACTTCGCATGCGCAAGTCGTAAACACTAAAATTTAATGCCTTATAACTCTGAAACCCTTTGATATTTTTTCACCAGACCTGTCAAAGGCACTACCTTGAGACATGACACATGTCCCCTGCACATTTGAGGCAACAATTCCTTTCCATGTAGACTGTAGGCGAGAGAAAAAAAAAAAAAAATGATGTTAAGTGTAGGAAAAGTATTTGATTTTGTCTTAAAATGACACATGCAGATCTCAGAAACCAAACAAGCTGCCATCACAAAAATTTCTACACATCAAGACTTTGCCTCCTAGACAACACGTGCAAAATGTCAGCTCATTCTGTCAAAGATAGCCAAAGATATTAATGTGCAAAATTTAAGGTTTAAATTTAAACAGGTTACTCAACCCTAACTATAGGGGAGCAATCACACCCAATAATATATGTATATCGATTGGACTTTTCCCCACAGAAGTAGGTAGCATTTATTTCTATGTATACCCTTTTCCCTTGTGTGCAGTTGCGATTAAAACTAACAGTAACCATCCAATGGTATTATATAAAATAAAAGATGGGTAAATCTGAAATACTCAGAAATAAACCCACTGAGGGGGCTAACTAGATCATAAAACCACTCGCACTTCAGCCTCATGATTTTACAATCTAGTTAACTGGCTCAGTGGGTTTATTTCCTTGTATACCATATTTACCCATAATTTATTGTATCTATATCAAATTGTGGCACTACTTTTGCGAAAGTACTACAATTTGCGGCAATACCCTAGGTGTTTCATGAAATACTGCTGTGATTTGTGGTACTTTCACAAAAGTAGTGCCACAATTTGTAGCACTTTAACAAAAGTAGTGCCACAAATTGTGACATTAAAAATATGCCTATCAAAATAAACATATTTCGAGTCTGTGTAAAAAAACTAACCACAAAGCAATTTTTGAGTTATTTGATTTTTTCCTAATCACTAACTGAAAACAAGGTGGTGGAAGCTCAAAAGAACAGAACCTATTTGCAAAACAGAATGGCACTTTTGTGAAAGACAGTGGTATTTTCATACGAGACATGTAATTTTTCCCATAGGAAATAATGGGAAACTTGAAATTTTAATAACTTTTGAATGGATTAATATTTTTTCACCAAACCTTCAAATGACACATCTGTGACTCCAGACCCCAAATACCCTGAGTGTTTCAGACTAAACCACCTAGCAGTTTTGGAGAAACGGTGTGACAAAGAAATTGCCAAAAAAGTGGTAATCTTTAAATTTTTTGACATTCTGTACCTCTGCACCTATAATTCCAACTGGAATGAAACTTTCCAGATCCAGAGATCTATGATACCGGACAGTGAATGCAAAATGCCATGCTGATCAGTTGAACGGTTGCAAAGCGATTAAAGTGCAAAATGTTGGGTTTGACATAGAAGTGAGGTCTGAACCCTAACTATAGTGGCACCACCATGCCATGATATATATATGTGTGCATATATATACATATATATATATATATATATAAAATACTATAGTTAGGGTTGAGTACCCCATTTAAGGTTAAATGGTGAAATTTTGCACTTTAATAATGTTACCACCGTATGATGGATTTGCCTGAAATTTGGCAGGCACAGAGCATTAGCATAGATCTTTGTACCTGTCAGATATACTGTTGCGGAGTTATAAAGTGACCTTCCGGAGCGCGTTTACCCTTTTTTGTGCATTCTTTGCTTTTGCCTACAGGTCGCATGCTTTGCGCAACCAGTCCGAAAACTTCAGCAAACATGCGGCCGGGATCCCCGATGTGCCTTTTGAAGATTTCATGAAAAAATATTAAACGATTCAAAAGTTCTTCAAAAAACAAGTTTCCCATTATAGTCAATGGGAAAAGTTAACAAAAAGTTCAACAGTGTTGCAAATGCAGTTTTTAGTGTCGCAAATGACACCTGTAGTGTCATGAGTCAGCCATTTTTTTCAGTTACTGATCACAGAAATGCTTGGCATTTAAAATTGGGACTCTCTAGGGACACAATTCTTCTTGTGTTTACCTATTTGAGCCCTGAGGATGCTAGACGTGTCTTTATTTTGGGGTTAAACACCCCAGAAATATGTTTTTGAAATTTTTGGGAAAAGTAGTGTCGCACCTGCAACACTTTTGTGATTTTTTTTGCCAAAATGTTGCATATCACAACACTGCTTTGCAACACTATGGCCAAAATAACAGGAATTGTTTGCCACCATGCTGCAAAACAATGGTTTGGTCTTTTGGGCTGAAATTTGGAGGGAAGAAAGCCAACATCCCACAGATGTGCCTTTTGGTGGTTTGGTAAAAAAAAATATTGCAGGGATGCAAAGTTACGGTACTCCAAAATTGATGCTTTTTCCCATAGACTAACATTCAGGCATCCGCCGTACCTTTCGGGGCCCGTATCTCGGAAACGGTGCGAGATATGGACTTTTCGTCAGAAAAATGCTTAGCCCCTTGAGGGCTAAATGTGAAGTGCAAACCTAGCCAGGAAAGTCATGAATCATATGAAATTTTAATTTTTTTCTATGCCGTACGGTTCCTGAGATATAAGCAATTTAGTATTCCAAGTGCTCATTTTCTGGTCCGAGGCCCATTATTATGCGTACATTCTTTGTAGTCACTGTGTTTCTCTATGCAGCTGTTGGGGACAACCAGGGTGTGTGCTCCAGTTACTGTTACAGTTAGCGTTTCAATTTGCATTTCCATACCCATTTGCATTACCATTTACGTGTACGCCACTGTGTGCGTTACCCTTTGCGTTTTCATTTGCGCTTGCGTTTGCGTTACTGTTACTATTTGTGTCTCCATTACTGTTTGTGTTTGTGTTTCGGTTTGCGTCACCATGCACATTACCATTTGCGTTTGCAGCCGCCCTTTCATTTGCATTTGCATTTGTCTTTCGTTCTGCGTCATCATTGCTGTTACCATTACCATTTGTGTTTCCAATTGCATTACCGTGATTGTACGCATTACGGTTTGCGTTTCCTTACGCGCTTGTATTTGCATTTCTGTTTTCTTTGGCATTATTGTTGCTGTTATTGTTACCATTTGTGTTTACAATTGTGGTACTGTGACCGTGCGCATTACGGTTTGCGTTTCCGTGCACGCTTGCATTTGTGTTTCTGTTTCCTTTGGCATTATTGTTGCAGTTACCATTACCATTTGCATTTACACTTGCGGTACCATGATCATGAGCATTACGGTTTGCATTTCCATACGCACTTGCGTTTGTGTTTCTGTTTTCTTTGGTGTTATTGTTGCTGTTACCATTACCATTTGCATTTACAATTGCAGTACCGTGACCATGCGCGTTACGGTTTGCGTTTCTGTATGTGCTTGCATTTCTGTTTCTCTTTCCTTTGACGTTATTGTTGCTGTTACCTTTACCATTTGCATTTACAATTGCAGTACCGTGACTATGCATGTTATCAGTTGCATTCCGTACGCGCTTGCATCTCCGTTTGCATCACTGTTCGCTTTGGCATCACTTTGCGCTTGCATTTCTGTTACCGTTTGCGTTTTCATTTACGTTTCCGTCAGCATGTGCGTTACCGTTTGTGCTTGTGTTTCCATTGTGGTTACCATTACCCTTTGAGTAAAAATCATGTGGTGGAACCGCAGGGCCCGAGGGGCCTGCGCTCCCACCACCACATTTCATTCACTATTTATAGTCCTCATTCTCAAAAAGAAAGGAGATTCATGGCAAAAAAACTCCATTTAATGCATCAGTTTAGATTGTTCCACAGTGACAAAAGTGAGGAAATTTGATGTTAGGGTTGAAACCCCCCCATTGGACCCACCCCCACCCCACTCCCCCAGCTGGCATTGGGGTGTGAGTTGGGGTCATCCGTCCTAACTCTCACCCCATTCTCTATATTCACCACCTCAGCTATTTACACATGTGGTGGGGTGAGGATTAAGACCCAATGACCCCAATGCACACCACGATGCGGCTGGGGAAAGGGTGGGATGGGTCCGGGGGGGTTCAACCCTAACATCAAATTTCCTCACTTTTGTCACTGTGGAACAACCCTAATTGATGCATTAAATGGAGTTTTTTTTGCCATGATATATTATAGTGGCATGGTAGTGGCACTATAGTTAGGGTTGAGTACCCCATTTAAGGTTAAATGGTAAAATTTTGCACCTTAATAACTTTGCCACCATAGGACAGATTTGTCTGACATTTGGCAAGCATGGAGCGTTAGCATAGATCTTGGGATCAGCCAAGTTTTGTACTAGTCAAATATACAGTTGTGGAGTTATTAAGTGACATTCCAGAGCACATTTATGCTTTTTTGCGCATTCTTTGCTTGTGCCTACAGGCTGCACGCTTTGCATGACCAGTCCAAAAACTTCAGTGAACATGCAACTGGGTCCCCGATGTGCCTTTTGAAGATTTCATGACAAAATATTATACGGTTCAAAAGGTATTCGAAAAAAAACAAAAGCTCTACAGTGTTGCAAATGCAGTTTTTAGTGTCGTAAATGACCCCTGTAGTGTCGTGAGTCAGCCATTTTTTTTCAGTTACTGATCATAGAAATGCTTGGCATTTAAAATTGGGACCCTCTAGGCATGTCTTTATTTTGGGGTTAAACACCCCAAAAATATGTTTTTGAAATTTTTGGGAAAAGTAGTGTCACAAAGTAGTGTCACACCTGCAACACTTTTGTGATTTTTTTTTTTTTGCAAAAGTGTCGCAAATCACGACACTACTTTGCAACACTATGGCCAAAATAAGAGGAATTGTTTGCCACCCTGCTGCAAAACAACGGTTTGGTCTTTTGGGCTGAAATTTAGAGGGAAGAAAGCCAACATCCCACGGATGTGCCTTTTGGTGGTTTGGTGAAAAAATATTGCAGAGATGCAAAGTTACGGTATTCTGAAATTGACACTTTTTTCCATAGACTAACATTGCGGCATCTGTCGTGTCTTTCGGGGCCCGTATCTCGGAAACGGTGCGAGATATGGACTTTTCATCAGAAAAAGGTGTAGCCCCTTGGGAGCTAAATGTTAAGTGCAAACCTAGCCAGGAAAGTCATGAATCATATGAAATTTTAATTTTTTTCTACTTTGTACAGTTCCTGAGATATGAGCAATTTAGTATTCTAAGGCCCAGATATTCAAACTGCGCCAGGCTGTGGTGCAAGCTTGGGAGCAGCTCAACTTAGCTGTGCAGGGGTGTGGACTGGGTGATATTCAACGGAGCTGCACCATGGCTCAGCTGCATTGAATATCGCACCCTGGCCATGCGCAGTGTGCATGGCGCAGTGGCACTGCGCCAGTGCAAGTGGCCAGAGTGGAGCATGAGGATGAGCTAGCACAAGTTCCATTGCGCTATGCACAGCAACAGCAATATTCAAAACGTGACATGCAAATGGGGCCATAATGTATGCAAGGCACAAATGGGGCCATTTGCATGTCATTATGGCCCCAATTGCATGCAGGTGAGCCGATCCCTGATGACTTGCACCTGGCACCCTGCCAGGCAGCAGCCGTAGGGGACCGATGCCCCCTGCAGCCGGCAATGTGCTCCACAGCCTGATTGCAGGCTGCAGTACAGCAAGGGAATCCAATATCCCTGGTGGTCCAGTGGACCGCTGTCTGCCCGATCGCGGGCATTTGTATAATAATAAAGATGAATACTGTCCAATATCCCTGGTGGTCCAGTGGACTGCTATCTGCCCGATCGCAGGCATTTGTATAATAATAAAGATGAATACTGTCCAATATCCCTGGTGGTCCAGTGGACTGCTATCTGCCCGATCGCAGGCATTTGTATAATAATAAAGATGAATACTGTCCAATGTCCCTGGTGGTCCAGTGGACCGCTGTCTGCCCGATCATGGGCATTTGTATTATAATAAAGATTAATCTGTCCAATATGCCTGGTGGCCTAGTGGACCTGCCCGCCCGATCGTGGGCTAAGTAATAATGATAGCCCCAATATCCCTGGTGGTCAGTGGACCCCACCTGCCCACTGAATCCTACTGCCCGCTCCCTCCCCAGTCAGCCAGCAGGCGGCAGCATCCCACCCTTGCTGCCCGCTGACTGGCACCATCGATGGCTGTCGCCCATTGGTTCACAAGCGTGAGCCAAAGGGCATGCAACCCGTGCCATTACCACATTCAGATGTGAATGAATCATGTGTGGTACATAATGTGGTACAGTATGGGCTGCATGCCCATTGGCTCACGCTGTAGAACCAATAGGCGACAGCCCGACGACAGTGTCAGCGTCGGCGGTGGTGCAGCAGGCAGGTGGGTGCTGCTGCCCGCCGCTGACTGGGGAGGGCGGTGGGATTCAATGGGTGGGTGGGGGTCCACTGGACCACTAGGAATATTGGGGCTATCATTGTATTACTTAGCCTGCGATCGGGTGGGCAGGTCCACTGGACCACCAGGGATATTGGGGCTATCATTGTATTACTTAGCCCACAATCAGGCGGGCAGCGGTCCACTGGACCACCAGGGATATTGGATAGATTAATCTTTATTATAATACAAATGCCCGTAATCGGGCAGACAGCGGTCCACTGGACCACCAGGGATATTGGACAGCAGTCTTTTTTTTTACAATGCCTGCGATCAGGCATGGGGGGCACCACCAGGTGCAGCCGGAGCTCGGGTGGCCACCCACAGGTGGCAGCTGCCATGTTGCACCCTGCAATGCGGCAGCTCACCTGTGGGTGACCATCAGTTATTCCTTTTTTGGATCAACTTTGTGCTGGCGCCGGGTAGGGGTTAGCATGCATGGCTCTGCACATCCCGGGCTGAATATCGGGCTGTGCGGGTATGCATGGGCACGCCTCCCGCCTACATACATTACTGATGTGCTCCGCACATCGGGATTTGAGCGGCGACTTTTCCCTTTTGAATATCACGCAGGGGCGCATCAGTGGGTTGTGCATGGTGCAACACTGTTGTGCCATGCACAACCCTTTTGAATATCTGGGCCCAAGTGCTCATTTTCTGGTCCGAGGCCCATTATTATGCATACATTCTTT